>OU342737.1:455594251-456898958 GCA_910589765.1 Avena atlantica
AACATCGCCAGGAGACCACCAAGCGATCGCCACCGCCGGCCATGCCTCTAGCAGCCCGTAGCCATGTCGCCACCGTTGCCTGCCCATGCCGTTCGGTCTCGTCGTCGCGAGTATAAATAGAGGCCACCCCCAGCCGAATTGAGCACACCATCTTACTCCCCTCTCCTCACTGATCGTTCCACCCCGTTCCCGAAGCAAGGCGAGCAACGCTTCGCCAGAATTTCACCGGAGCCTGCCGCTGCTGGAGAAGAAGGGAGCCAGCGATTGGAGCCGCCCTAGGAGAAGCTGCCAGTACCAGGAGGTTCGCCATCGTCGACTTCGTCGTTCGCCCGCCTCGCTGACCCTCGCCTGAGCCTCGGTGAGCCCCCGACGACCCCCACCTGCCGCGTTAGGGTTCAGTCTCGCCTGCGTTGCCCGACGTGGACGACGACCCTCAGCCGTTGGATTAGAACCAGATCGAACGCACCATATTGCCCCATACCGCTTCGCACCCCCTCGTCTCACTGACGCGTGGGGACAGCAATTTAACCATCCCGCGTAAGCGCTGTGCTTAGCAGGCCGGCTCAGTATCGTTTCCCGCGCAGCCCAGTTGTTAGAATTTGGATTTTTCCATTTTCATTCAAACACACTTCTGCACCCAGTTTCAAAATCAACCCAGCTCGATTCACTGAACCAAATTGCATGAAACCAATTTTGTTGGAAAGGTCTTGAAATGCTTAATCCAAGCCCGTTGGATTTAAATCATTTGGATCTGTAGATCACCATTGGTAAAAATAACAAGGCAGAAGCTTTTCTGCATTCAAACATTTTTCAAATTTAAACCATAATAGATTTTGAGTTGATTCCAACTCTCAAAAATCACATTTGATCATACCTTTCAGAATATATAAAAACATTTGGGTTTACTTACAGAAATAATGTTCAAGTAATAAAAGGATGCCACATAGGCATTTGTAGTCACTTTATTTAATTAAAAATAAAAGGGTAAACCTTATTAAATTGTGACACCACTTTAAATCACATTCCCATGGACTAAAATATGTGGTGATGACATGTGTCAACATGATACCATGTTTGGTTTGGAGAATATTAAATCTTAAGTAGTTTTTCAATGAGTAGAAATTACTTTTCTAAAAATAAAAGGAATTAAACCAAGCTTTAATCTTGTAATGTTAGTGATGATGCTAGATCATCTATAGGACCCTTTTGTGTGATGATTGCAAGTAGTTAAGTATTGTTTGGTGATTGTGTACCTCATATTTATTTATAGACGCTAGTACCGACCAAGGATACGAGGAGGAAGGAGGATACTACGAAGAAGAAGCCGAGGAGAACTTCAACCACTGCTCTGCACAAGGCAAGCCTTAGTAATCAAGTTGACCTATGCAAGCCAATACTTGCAAGCTAATACTTGCAATTTAGCAAGCTTATAATGATACTTGTGCAAGCTAACACTTGCAAGATACTATACCTATGCAAGCAAATACTTGCTTGTTACCATGCCAACTATATGCCTTAAGCATATGTGATCCTACCCACTTGATAAACCAATCCTAGTTTTTACTTACAAGCTTTATACTTTATTTCTTTATCAAAGCTACTACTTGGGTTTACTTAAGTAAATGGTAGATACTAGAAGGATAATTGAAGGTTGCATAAAGAGCATAAAATTTGGCCTAAGCTAGATAATCTTGATGTCATCCTAAGGCATGAGATTAAACTTAGTTAAACTCCACTTGTTTACCACCCCTCATTAGTACTTACCCCCACTTGTAGATGCTAGTGATAAGCATAAAACTTGATCAAATTTAGATGGGAATACTTGGTGGAAAAATGGTTATGAAAACCTTGGAATGATGGATCATTCTATTGAAATGTTTTGTACATGTGTTTCCGAACACCAGATGAGTTATGGTGATGAAAATGTTGAGGCATGAGCCTTAGCCATTTATAAAACTGATGGTTGTCTGGATGCGATACCATTCCAATTTCACCGTACAACCACAATACCCGAGAATTGGGTAGGTCTTGACTGGAAACTTATATACCTTAGTATTAGTTCCCTCACGGCCAAGGTCTGAGCTAAGCCTACCTTGTGAAGATTGTCCACCTGTGTAGTACCCAAGATGACAGTTGGTCATGGTTGGGAGGCCAAACTCACAGGAGAGGTGCTTATACTAGGGCGTGTAATTGAAAGGTTAGGATTGATTATCCGCATACTGGGTATGGTGAATTCAGGATTTGTTCCTGACGGATGTATCGAATGTTGTGGTGAAAGTGTACAATCTCTACAGAGTGTCAAAACTATTCGAGTAGCCGCGTCTGTGGTTATGGAAAGTTGGAGTGGCCATATTGTTTCCCGTCAGATGTTTTCAAAATGACTTGTGAAATGATTTGAGACTTTGACTTGACCACAACAGAGTTGTGGCATGAGATAAAAGTTCCCACTTAGGTGTTATAAAACCTTAACTAGCACTCGTTGTTTCCAAACTTAGTAGAGGTAAATCTGGCTTTTTGCAAAAAAACCCTAGAGCTTAGTGTCCTACTACAAAAACCCCTCTTACCTGTTAGTATTAGTTTGCGAGTACTTAAAGAGTACTCATGGCTTTGTCCCTGGCTATTCCCATGGACAGACTATGAAGAGGAGTACCTGGAAGATGGACCCCAGGAAGGTTATGACAACTAGGATCATCTCCCATCGTCAGCATTGCCTGTGACCCTAAAGATGGAGCTTCTCCTATGCTACCGTTATTATTACATATTCCGCTGCTTGTGTTGTATTAAAAATGGATCATGAGATCCTTAATTGTGTAAAGACCTTATGTATGGTTTGTAATGGACGATGTACTGTGGTATCCAATTCTGTTATGTCTCGCAAAAATGGTAATCCTGGGATTGCGATGTATGGCATAACAGGCATCTGGGATTAAAAATCCGGGTGTTGACAAGTTGGTATCGGAGCCATCCTGACCATAGGAGACCCTAGTTACACTGGACGTTTGAATCAAAAACTTAGTTTCAAAACCAAAGAAAGCAAATATTTACAAAAAACTTATTCCCATTATTATCACTTGATTCTTTCATGAAAATTCATGTTCCTCAAAAACTCTTACAAAATACCTAAAATTCGACACACTTGATCACTCTACTAACTTACTCATCCTATATTCTTTTAGATGGACGTGAAGTACAACAAGTTTTACCAGTTGGGAAATGGAGGCGACCTTATCTTTGAGAGGGATTTGGACCAGCTTTCGGAACTTCTGGAGCGTCCACACCCCGAGTTCTTCGGAGCTCAGCTCAATGATCAAGGAGGAGAAGATCTGCAGTGGCTAATTGTTGAAAGTCTCCGAGAAAGATTGAACCTCCGACTGCTGAGGGAATTCAGTTTACCTTAAGAGAGAACAACTGGCTCGATGGACTTGCCAGGGCCATGCAGGAAGCTCTTGCCCGTCTGTGTGGGCAGAGTAAGGGTACCCGCTTTGAGTTTTTCCCAAGGCGTGATGCTAATGGAAAACCCCTGGAAGCCCCATACCACCATGAGCTGAAGACTCAATTGGATCACCTTAGCTTCATGATGTACGATCGTCAGCAAGAATTGGACAACTGTCGTGACTACTCCAACCACAAGTCCGCCATCATCAAGATGAAGGATCAGACTATCGCCATGCTAGCGAAGGATCACAAGTCTCGCCGTCGTCAGCTCGACAAGAAGGAGCGCATCATTGCCCGTCTTCGCCACCGTATCTCGTCTTTGGAGGAGACCATCCACGAGAGAGACATGCAGTTGGAGGAAAGGGAGAATGCCGGAGAGGATCTTCGTGGAGACCCCTACTCCTATCTCAGTGATGATGATGATTTCCTGGAAGATCAGGCTATGGATTTCTTCACCGATGAGGATGATTACGACTTCATCGATGAGGACGAGGATGATGAGGATGACGACTACACCGACTCCAAGGAGTAGTAGCACTTGAGCACTAGCGTAGTGAGTAGTATTCGGTCCCATTGTATCGTAGTTTCCAGAATGGTTCCTAAAACCATCTGTTTTTCTTGTTTTGTGGTGTGTGTTTGTATCATGTGCTAAGATTGAAGGAAAAGCAAGTTGCTAGAAAATCTGAGTCAAACTTTAAAACAAAAAAAATTTCAAAGTCCCAGAACCTTAGAAATTTCCCTCTTTTCTCATGATCTATATCAATCTTCAGATGCCACGCGGAGGAAGTGGTTCATCCCCGGACACGATGTTGCTGATCCTGCAAATGTTGACTTCTGACCGTGAAGCTAAAAGAGCCGAACGTGAAGCCAACCTAGCCACCCTGCAACAGATAGCTCAGCTTGCCCACAACAACCAAGGCCACAGAAATCAGGACAACCATGGATCTAAGCTCAAGAATTTCCAGAACACCAACCCACCTGTTTTCACTAAGTCTGAAGAGCCCCTAGATGCCGACGATTGGCTGCAAACCATGGAAAATAACCTAGAAGTCGCTGGAGTGGAAGCTAATGAGAAAGTTCTGTTCGCCACCCACTATCTAGCGGGAGATGCCAGGGCATGGTGGAACAGTGTTCGTGCAATGACTGGAGGCCACATGATGACCTGGGAGGAATTCAAGGTCAAGTTCAGTAGAACCCATGTGCCACCGGGTTTGATCAAGAGGATGAGAGACGAGTTCAGAGAACTGAAGCAAGGAAGGATGACCGTAGTTGAATACCGTGACAAATTTTTGTCATTAGCTAGGTATGCCCCGGATGAGATCGACACTGAAGCCAAGAAGAAAGAAAGATTCCTGAATGGTCTGCACGATGAGATGGAGACTGTGTTGGTCAATATCCCCTTTACGGATTTTGAAGCCCTTGTCGACTCTGCCATCCAAATGGAAGGAAAGATCAACCAAGCCAATGAGAACCGCAAGCGTCGCATGATGCATCAGCCAGGAACCCATCAGACCCCAAAGTATCGCCCTAACCCATCTCCAGGATTTACCCCACGAACGAACATACCCCCAATGAACCATCCGAACTATCCCAACCATGGAAACCCTAGGCCCGGAGGAAATCACAACAACCCTGGCAACTCTAACAATTTCAACCGTGCCTCACCCAAGTTCAACAGCAATGCTGCCACCAACACCAACACTGCCCCGAGGACTAGAAGCAATGATGTGCCTGTTGCAGCAAAGGACAAGTCGCAAGTGACTTGTTATGACTATGGAAATAAGGGCCACTATTCCAACGAGTGCCCCAACAAGAAGAATGCCGCAGCCCCCAATACCAATGCCCCAGCTCAGCTGCAGCGTCGTGTTCAGCCAGGAAGGAGGTTTGCCCCAGGGAATTCACTCAACCGCAATGGCCGTCTTTTCCTCATGCATGCTGAAGAAGCTCAGGAAGCGCCAGACGTCGTGCTGGGTATGTTTTATGTTAATTCAGTTTGCAAGAGTGTTGTTTGATTCTGGTGCATCGCATTCATTTGTCACCGAAGAATTTGCATGCACTAGTAAAATTCAACCAACAAAACTGAAGCATGTTATGATCGTCCAAATTCTCGGTTCAACCACCAAAGCTAGGCAAATTTGCAAAGCCGTCCCTATCCGAATCCATGGCATATATTTTTATGCTAATCTGATAGTACTCGGAACTAAAGGTTTGGAAGTAGTACTAGGAATGGATTGGATGTCCAAACATAAAGGATTAATTGACTGTGCCAAGAAAGCCATCACCATGACCAGTACAGCCGGAATATCAGTCGAGCCTATATCTGAAACCTTACCTCGCCAATTCAAGTGCAACAAGAGTATAGCCCAACCTACCATTGACCAAGTCCGGATAGTCTGCGAATACCGCGTTGTATTTCCAGATGTTTTGCCAGGTATGCCCCCAGATCGGGATATCGAGTTTATCATTGAACTAATCCCCGGAACAGGACCCATAGCCCAGAGACCCTATAGTATGAACCCGTCAGAACTGGTAGTGTAAGATCCCTCCCTTGATAAAGGTAAGGATCCCTATGATTGCAATGCTAGTCCCTGGATCAATGCTAGCATCCACAGTTTAAGATGAAGTACACAGAAACAAATGTCATTATTACATATCATTCCAGATACAAACATAGTCTTTTCAAACTCCATGGCCACAGGCCTAATACAAGAGTTGAAATATATAATAAGATAAGTAAGTCTTCATCTTCATGTGCCACAGGCAAGCATGTTGAGTGTAGACTCATAACCCCTAATCATCATCAGAATAACCTGCAACATCACAAGTTACAGCCACAGTGGGTCAATACATTGGAATAGTATTGGCAAGTGATACCTTAGTAGAATATTGGTAGTCTAGATACTATATGCATTTGGCTAAGTGTAGCTTAGGCTTGCTTTGCTCAAAATAGGTTTACCTATTAGTTGAAAACACTAAGTTTTTTTGTCAAAATCTTTCCCAAGGAACCACCAATAGACATTGGTGAACCTTCACCCTTGTTCAACCACAAGTTTTTACTTATAAATTGGGATGAGGAGATTCTTGATAGCTTCCATGTCTTGATGCTCAAATTGTCCTTTACCAGGGACATGGCTAAGTACTTAGATTCTTCCATCTGCAGAGGTTGTGCACTTCCCCACAAGACTTGATTTTCACCAAGACAGGACCTTTCAGAAGCCTTCCCTTAGACCAAAGGGACGCGTTCCAACCTATCATCCACTACCACCAACTGTCCAAATGGCTAAGTTATTGCAACCTGTGTGATCCAGGCAGAGCCCATATTGCCAAGTGGCTGCACTAGAAGCTTCTTAACATATGGCATCTCAAATCCCTTTGTTCCTGGGTGGCTTTCCACAAGTGAGATACACAAGGTAAACCATAGAAATGGGCCTTGTGTAACCACTCAACATAAACCATTCCTTCCATTCCACCCAGGTGTTTCATTCACTTAGTTGTTTTATTAAGCAAAACACAATTCCAAAGACTTAGAAATATTTTAGCATAGCATGAATATATAACCACCCTTGGTTGCTACTAGCTAGGCTAAGCATGGCATAGATAAGAATCTTAACTTAGAAATTTCTAGCAATTCTACAACTACTAGGATTTCCCAAGCATAGCATATAGATCAAAATATTCATGCAAGTCTAGCAAAATATTTCTAGTGCATAGTTGAAAAACATAGGAATAATATCATGAAGCACCACTTGCCTTGGTAGTTTGGAGAGTAGCTACAATCCTCACAATTACAATCACTATTTGCACCAAAATCTACACATAAAATAATGGCACAAAATCACATACACAATTAATACAAGCAAAAATACATGAATGTATGCAATATGCCATGTGATGATTTTCTACACCAAACAAGACAAGTGCACTCTACTGAATCATAAACAAGTACAAAACAAGCTAAATAAACTTTACTTGAATTACAAAACATTTTCCAAATAATTACTATACTCAATTTATGCCTACAAATGTTTCTGCAAAAACAACCAATTTAACAGAAGCAAAACATTAAACACATTGCATAAATAGAAAGTATTTTCTCTCCTGATTCCATTGATATAAAATTTGTCAAATTTGGACATGGGAATCAGAAGTTATGATTTAAACAAGTTTAAACATCTAATTGATCTAATTCAATTTTTTAAAACGAAAAAGATGCCACGCGGCGCTTCCTCATTGGAGGGTACCGCTTCGCGCTGGATCGTGCTCACGCACCATCAGATCTACTTAACATATGCGGCTCAGATCTACCCATACCTCTTCGACTATGTTCTATCGCGTTCGTCCGATCTACATCGCACGGCTCACAACGATTGACCATCGAGTGGCGGCGCTGGCGGCGGCGCGCCCTGGCTGCAAGCTTGCCGGCGAACTAGGTCGCGCGGGGAGGTGTGAGGATTCTCACCAGAATCTCCGTGGCGAGGGGATGCTCAATGTGTGCTCGGTTGGCGAAGGGGCGTACAGAGTCGATGTCAATTGCTCGTCGGAGACCGAGACGGCGTCGGTTGCTCTCGGTTGACGACGGAGACGACGTTCTAGGCCACGCTAAGACGAGAAGAGGGTGCTGTTAGGTGCGTAGGATGCTGGGGATCACACGCGTATCAAACAAAGGGAGAGGGGAAGCTGGGGCTTACGGGGAACGGTCGCCGGAGTTCGAGCAGACGGTGGTGGAGCTCAGTCGATGATGTTGCCGAGGCTACAGAGCATGCGCGAGCAAGCGGAGGATGTCAGTAGGTGCATACGAGGATGCAGAAACAGCTAGTCTGAACCATAGGCAGAGGGGAACGCGGTGCTTACCGGAATTCGACGACGAGCTCGTCGGAGCAGAGGGACGTCTCGAGACGATTCCGAGCAGCCTGGGGGCTCTCTGCGGGTGTGGCGTGAGGGAAAAAGAGCAGAAGGAGGAGGGGATTACGTAGGCGTGGACGTGGGCTTGAATTACTCGAGCATTCAACGGGAATTGAACCCCCGAATCAAACAGGAAACACCCGGAGTGATTTGGGGAAGAACTGGTCGCTGGGGGTGGAGACGATGACTGCCATGTGGGCCGCGGTTGTTAGCGAGAGAAAAGAAGAGAAGGTGGGTCCAGGCAGTCAGTGACTCTGTGGGTGTGCTTGCGAGTAAAAGAAAACGTTTTGCGGGAGGGAGTTGTTGGGATAGGTGGGTCGAACTGGGATGGGTTGGGCCAGATTGGCTGTTTGCTTTATTTTTTCCTACCTTTCACTTTTCTTTTTCTGTTTGATTTTGTAGAAATGATTTTTGAAATCTAATTCAAATAAGTTTGATTTCAAATCTTCTGTAGATTTTTATATAGTGAACTTTGTACTCAAATGTGTGTCAAACACTTCTGTTTACTCAACACACTTTGAACACTTGAAAAATAAAATAAAACCAAGCCTTTATGAGACATAAATAATTATATTCATACTTTGTTTTGAAAACTTTGCCCAGGCCTTGGAAAACCCTTAAGTTGAACTCAAGACATTACTGAATAAAATAAGTATCTTTCTCACTAGAAAGTAGCACTAAGGCTAGAGTATACTTGCATAAAATAATGAGTAACATATGCTCCTGTTTTTGAAATGGTTTTGAAATGGAACCCTAAATACTCATGGATGCATGGATGGTATGCATGAGTTTTGAAACATGATTTTAGGGATGTTATAAATCTAACCCCCTTAAGGTGAATCTCGCCCTCGAGATTCGGGTTAGCTAGCAAATAGGTGAGGGTGGTCTTTCCGAAGATCATCTTCTCTTTCCCATGTTGCTTCTTCTTCGGAATGATGGTTCCATTGAACTTTGTAGAATTTGATAGTCTTAGTCCGAGTAACTCTTTCTGCAGTCTCAAGTATTTTGATAGGCTTCTCCTCATAAGTGAGATCACTCTCCAATTGAACCTCTTCCAAAGGTATAGTATCCTTCAAAGAAGTCTCTTCCATTTCTGGATGGCATTTCTTAAGCTGACTCACATGAAACACATTATGAATAGCTGACAAAGACTCTGGCAATTCAATCTCATAAGCTACTTCTCCTTTACGACTCAGAATCTTGAATGGTCCAACATATCTTAGGGCCAATTTACCTTTGACACCAAATTTCTTTACTCCACGAAGTGCTGACACTCTAAGATAAGCTCTATCACCTACTTCATAGGTGACTTCTCTATGCTTAGGATCTGCGTAACTCTTCTGTCGGGACTGTGCTATCTTCAATCTATCCTTAACTAGCTTGACTTTCTCTTCAGCCTCTTTGATTAGTTCTGGTCCGAACAAGCTTCTTTCTCCCACACCATTCCATAGCAATGGGGTGGTACACTTTCTCCCATAGAGAAACTCAAATGGTGCCATCTCAATACTGGCTTGATAGCTGTTATTGTAAGAGAATTCTGCGTAAGGCAAACTTTCATCCCAACTGGCTCCATAGTCTAGAGCACAAGCTCTCAACATATCTTCAAGAATCTGATTAGTCCTTTCTGTCTGTCCATCAATTTGAGGGTGAAAAGCAGTGCTGAATTCCAACCTCGTTCCCAATGACTCATGTAATTGCCTCCAAAAATGAGAAGTGAATTGAGTTCCCCTATCAGACACAATACGCTTGGGTACTCCATGTAGACATACAATTCTGCTCATATAGATTTTGGCTAACTTAACACTGGTGTAGGTTGTCTTCATGGGTATGAAATGAGCCACTTTAGTTAGGCGATCCACTACTACCCAAATAGAATCATATCCTCACCTGGTCCTTGGCAATCCGGTGATGAAATCCATACCAATCTTGTCCCACTTCCAATCAGGAATAGGTAGTGGTTGTAACAATCCTGCTGGTTTCTGGTGCTCCGCTTTCACTCTACTACATACATCACACAAAGCAATATGTTCGGCGATGTCCTTCTTGAGATTATTCCACCAAAATCTTTCTTTCATATCCATGTACATTTTGGTGTTACCTGGATGAATAGAATATGGTGAGTTGTGTGCTTCTTGTAAAATCAGTTTCCAAAGCTCCGGGTCTTGTGGAACACAGATACGTTTTCCATGCCATAAAGTACCCTGTTCGTCTTCATGGAATCCTTTAGCTATTCCCTTGCCAATATTTTCCTTAATCTCTTCAATTTCCTTATCTGTCTTTTGGGCTCCTTTGATCTTATCCAACAAAGTGGGTTGAACATCCAAAGACATGAGATGTCCCTCAGGTACAATCTCCAATCTGAGATTTCTGAATTGGGTACACAGATCATCAGGCAATTCTCCCTTAGTAAGGCCATTCACAAAATTTTACGGCTTAGAGCATCCGCTACAACATTCGCTTTACCGGGGTGGTATTGCAAACTCAAGTCATAGTCCTTGATGAGTTCTAGCCATCTTCTTTGTCTCATGTTAATTTCTTTCTGGGTGAAGATATACTTCAAACTTTTGTGATCTGTGAACACTTCACATCGCTTTCCCAAAAGATAGTGTCTCCATGTTTTGATTGCATGGACAACAGAGGCTAACTCTAAATCATTGAGTAGGGTAATTCACCTCATGAGTTTTGAGTTGTCTCGAGGCATAAGCCACAACTTTCCCTTCTTGCATAAGTACTGCACCTAATCCATGATGAGATGCATCACAATACACTTGGAAATCCTTCTCCAAATCTGGCAGGTATAAGACTGGTGCTGTCACTAGCCTCTTCTTCAATTCTTGAAAACTGAGTTCACACCCTTCAGACCAAGCAAATTTCTTCTCTTTCTTTAGCAACTCTGTCATAGGCTTAGCTACCTTGGAAAAATTCTCGATAAATCTTCTGTAGTATCCTGCCAAGCCAAGGAAACTACGAACCTCTTTCACTGACTTAGGAGATTCCCATTCAGTTACAGCTGAAAATTTAGCAGGATCAACTGCTACACCATCTCCTTACACAATGTGTCCAAGAAAACCAACTTCATTTAACCAAAATTCACACTTGCTGAATTTGGCATACAGCTTATGCTCTCTAAGCTTTTCAAGTATCAAACGTAGATGTCCTTCATGCTCTTCCTTGCTCTTGGAGTAGATCAAAATGTCATCAATGAAAATGACAACAAACTTATCAAGGAACTCCATGAACACCTTGTTCATCATATTGATGAAGTATGCTGGTGCATTGGTCAAACCAAATGGCATCACGGTATACTCATACAATCCATACCTTGTGGTGAAAGCTGTCTTAGGTATGTCTTGTTCCCTTATCTTGAGCTGGAAATAACCTGACCGGAGATCAATTTTTTAGAACACACAAGCTCCTTCTAACTGATCAAACAAGTCATTGATTCTTGGCAAAGGGTATTTGTTCTTGATAGTCACCTCATTGAGTGAACGGTAATCTATGCATAACCTTTGACTTCTATCTTTCTTTTCCACAAACAAAACTAGTGCTCCCCAAGATGAAGAACTTGGTTGGATAAAACCTTTCTGCAACTGTTCTCCAAGTTGCTTCTTGAGTTCTTTCAACTCATCAACTGACATCTTGTATGGTCTTTTTGTTATTGGTCCAGATCCTGGTAGCAAATCAATAAGAAACTCCACATCTCTATCTTGTGGCATTCCCGACAATTATTCCAGAAACACATCCGGATATTCACTCAAATTTGGCACACTGTCTATGCTAACCCCCTTAAGAGAATAGCTTACTCCTTTTTGCTTCAAAGTTGGTCTTGAATCTGATCCTTTTGTTTTCTGGAGTTGTGAGTGAGACAGTATGGTTGGCACAATCTATCACTCCCTTGTGCTTAGTCATCCAGTCCATTCCCAAAATAGCATCCAATCCTTGGGAGTTTAGGATTATCAGGTTAACGGGAAACTTATACTTCCCAAACTCTATGACTAGATCATGACATCCTGAATTTACTATCATTTCTCCGCCAGGAGAACTTACTTTTATAGGACACCCAATAGTTTCTACCGGTAGTTCATTTCTTTCAACAAATTCTCTTGATATGAATGAATGAGATGCACCAGTATCAAAGAGAACAAATGCCAGAACAGAATTGAGTTTGAACTTACCAGCAACAGCATCGGGTTCCTCATAGATTTCTTCCACATTGATGTGGTTCACTTGTCCCTTTTGAAAAGGGTTGGGCTTGTTGGGTCCTTCAACTTTCTTTTTTGGGCATTCATTTGCATAATGCCCCATCTTCTTGCATTTGAAACATTCAACCTGACTAAGATCCTTCTTTACAGGCTGGCTTCCACTGCCACTTCCACTTCCATTGTGGTGTCTCTTATATCCACTCTTGTGATTTTTGTACTTGTCATTGTCATGACTATGGTGGTGCTTGTTGTCATGATAACGGTTGTGGTCGTGGTGCTTGTTATACTTCCCATGCTTGTGGGATCCAGAACTCCCACTATCATCATAATGGTAACGCTTATGAGACGATCCCGAGCTGTGCTTGTCAGAGTGCTTCCTTTTCCTGCTTTCAACTTGTTTCATTTTGCTCTCCAAAATAGCATCCTTGTCACAAAGAGACTGGTATGTGGGAACATAGGACACAACTAACTGCAGGTTCAATTCATCATTCAACCCTTCAAGGAACTTTTCCTTCCTCTTAGCATCAGTGTCAACTTCATCCGGTGCATATCGCGCCAGATTGTTGAACTCCTCAATATATTCAGCCACGCGGCGGTGGCGCTGCTTCAAGTTATGGAACTCTTTCTTCTTCAAACTCATCACTCCAGATGAGATGTGAGCGGTACGGAAACCATCTTCAAAGATAGCCCATGTCACATCCTCAATGGGAGTGGTGATCTGGAAGTTATCCCACCAAGTGGCTGCTGGTCCTTCCAACAAGTGAGCTGCAAATCTGACTTTCTCTTCATCAGTACAGCCAACAGTTACCAAGTCCTTGTTCACAGAGCGTAGCCAATCATTGGCCACCATAGGATCAGTAGTTCCTGAGAACTTTGCTGGCCTTAGCCTTAAGAACCTGGTAAGCATGTCAAAACCCAGTGGGTTGTTCTGATTGTTGTTGTTGTTGTTGTTGTTGTTGTTGTTGTTGTTGTTGTTGTTGTTGTTGTTGTTGTTGTTGTTGTTGTTGTTGTTGTTGTTGTTGTTGTTGTTGTTGTTGTTGTTGTTGTTGTTGTTGTTGTTGTTGTTGTTGTTGTTGTTGTTGTTGTTGTTGTTGTTGTTGTTGTTGTTGTTGTTGTTGTTGTTGTTGTTGTTGTTGTTGTTGTTGTTGTTGTTGTTGTTGTTGTTGTTGTTGTTGTTGTTGTTGTTGTTGTTGTTGTTGTTGTTGTTGTTGTTGTTGTTGTTGTTGTTGTTGTTGTTGTTGTTGTCGTCGTCGTCGTCGTCGTCGTCGTCGTCGTCGTCGTCGTCGTCGTCGTCGTCGTCGTCGTCGTCGTCGTCGTCGTCGTCGTCGTCGTTGTTGTTGTTGTTGTTGTTGTTGTTGTTGTTGTTGTTGTTGTTGTTGTTGTTGTTATTGTTGTTGTTGTTGTTGTTGTTCTTCTGATTCTGGATGAAAGTAGTCATCATTTGCATCAGCTGAGTCTGAGCTGTCATCATTTGCTGCATCTCAGGGGTGATGTTGTTGTTGTTGGGGATGTGATTGGCACGTCGAGGAGGCATCTGTGGTTTTCAATAAGGATAAGAATGAGATACCCATAGATGCTAACATGCACAATACATCACATAACAAATCACAATCATGCATCATAGTAGTAAAGGTTCAACAACACAGACAACAAGTTTTTGGAAAAGTAAACACACCAATAGCAAGCCATCCACATGTTGGATGGTCATTGCGACTCAATAATTAAAAGCATGGTAAATAAATGGTATATGAGTAGTCATCACTACTCCTCTGCATCAACCTCCTCATCAACAAGTGTAAGACCTGCATTCTCCATAGCGGTCTTGTATTCCTCGACATTGGTGGTCAAGGTCTCTACTTTGGCTTTGAGAGCCCTCTTCTATGCACGAAGCCTCTCAATCACACATTGCTGATGCTCAAGCTCGAAGTCCTTGGCCTCTAGTTCTGCAGTCATGTCTCGAATCCTCTTGTTCCTATCTTGGACTCGTTTCTCTTGACTCTTGAACTTTCTATCCTGACTCTCAAACTTGGACTCCATTTCCTTGACTATCTCATCTTGCTCCGCGAAGAGCTTGTCCTTCTCACGAAGCTGCACCTGGAGTTCGTCATTGCTAAGCATGACGTTGGTCCTATCAGTGTCTAGGTGCCTAAGAAGAACCTCTAAGTCCTGGAGGTATAGACGAATCGGCTCTGCCGTCTATCTCGAAGTATCCTCGAAGTCAATGGCCTCACCATCCTCATCACGTCTACCAAAGGTGTGGAAGTGAGTACCTCTAATCTCTCGAGAGTGTCTCCCTAGTAAACGTCCAAGCAAATCCTGCATGACTACCTCCAGGCCTCTCTCCTTGTCATCATGCATGAGCTTAAAGATGATTGCCTCCATGGTAGGCTCAGTCTGGCATCCTGGCTGATTAACCTTGAAGCCCCAAAGGTCTTTCCTCTCAAACTTGGTGAGGGGAAGCATCATGATGGTAGGAAGTGGGAGATTGAGCAAACTAGTGAGCTCAATAATACGAGTGCCAAAACGAGTTCCCTTGAACTCTTCAGTCGTGCTGATAGTAACATTAGGCATCTATTTAATAAGATAGAAAAAGTTAGAATCAACACAATTTAAGATAAATCACAAGACAAGGCATCACATGCATATCTTTGGAAATCAAACACACAAGTCATGGCATACATGGATCCATTACAAACAACCAAGGTTAAACTTATTTTAAACAACATTTGGGAAATAAAATGATAAGTGTGGTGGTCCATGATGTCTTTCCTTAAACTTTGGTTGGTAGCCTCTAACTCTTGCATGCTTCTTTTCTTCCTTAAGGTCATTCTGGGTGTTAAGCATTATGCACTTGATTCTATCACCAAGTTCTTTGATGGCCTTCCAAGCTGCATCCCTTGCCGAATCAAAGAATGTGGTGTGCATCACTGAGTTGCGACCATGCAGAATCCTGAGTCCTTATGGTTGTCTTCCTTGTTTTTATACAAGTGAAGTTGCACCCACCAGTACTCAACTCCTTCATCCATCACAGGAAAACCTTTGTACATAGCTGCACCATGTATTCCCATGGCAACCATGAGGTCCTTGAGAGCCTTGGGGAACTCTGTCTCACATTCCAAAGTCATAGTCATGAGTGGTCCCTTCTTCACGGCTTCGTTGATGGAGTTCATCTACAAATAGAGATGAGAAAGAAGATTAGAAAAGTTTACGAGAAGAAAAGACAAGTGTGGAAGTTGTTGAAAAAATTTCCTTAGTGGTTTCCAATCCTAGGGTCATAATCCTACAGGCAACACAGTGCTCTGATACCATCTGTAAGATCCCTCCCTTGATAAAGGTAAGGATCCCTGTGATTGCAATGCTATCATCCACAGTTTAAGATGAAGTACACAGAAACAAAGGTCATTATTACATATCATTCCAGAGACAAACATAGCCTTTTACAAACTCCATGGCCACAGGCCTAATACAAGAGTTCAAATATATAATAAGATAAGTAAGTCTTCATCTTCATGTGCCACAGGCAAGCATGTTGAGTGTAGACTCATAACTCCTAATCATCATCAGAATAACCTGCAACATCACAAGTTACAGCCACAGTGGGTCAATACATTGGAATAGTATTGGCAAGTGATACCTTAGTAGAATATTGGTAGTCTAGATACTATATGCATTTGGCTAATTGTATCTTAGGCTTGCTTTGCTCAAACTAGGTTTACCTATTAGTTGAAAACACTAAGTTTTTCTTTGTCAAAATCTTTCCCAAGGAACCACCAATAGACATTGGGGAACCTTCACCCTTGTTCAACCACAAGTTTTTACTTAGAAATTGGGATGAGGAGATTCTTGATAGCTTCCATGTCTTGATGCACAAATTGTCCTTTACCAGGGACATGGCTAAGTACTTAGATTCTTCCATCTGCAGAGGTTGTGCACTTTCCCCACAAGACTTGATTTTCACCAAGACAGGACCTTTCAGAAGCCTTCCCTTAGACCAAATGGACGCATTCCAAACTATCATCCCAATACCACCAACTGTCCAAATGGCTAAGTTATTGCAACCTATGTGATCCAGGCAGAGCCCATATTGCCAAGTGGCTGCACTAGAAGCTTCTTAACATATGGCATCTCAAATCCCTTTGTTCCTGGGTGGCTTTCCACAAGTGAGATACACAAGGTAAACCATAGAAATGGGCCTTGTGTAACCACTCAACATAAACCATTCCTTCCATTCCACCCAGGTGTTTCATTCACTTAGTTGTTTTATTAAGCAAAACACAAGTCCAAAGACTTAGAAATATTTTATCATAGCATGAATATATAACCACCCTTGGTTGCTACTAGCTAGTCTAAGCATGGCATAGATAAGCATCTTAACTTAGAAATTTCTAGCAATTCTACAACTACTAGGATTTCCCAAGCATAACATATAGATCAAAATATTCATGCAAGTCTAGCAAAATATTTCTAGTGCATAGTTGAAAAACATAGGAATAATATCATGAAGCACCACTTTCCTTGGTAGTTTGTAGAGTAGCTACAATCCTCACAATCACAATCACTATTTGCACCAAAATCTACACATAAAATAATGGCACAAAATCACATACACAATTAATACAAGCAAAAATACATGAATGTATGCAATATGCCATGTGATGATTTTCTACACCAAACAAGACAAGTGCACTGTACTTAATCATAAACAAGTACAAAACAAGCTAAATAAACTTTACTTGAGTTACAAAACATTTTCCAAATAATTACTATACTCAATTTATGCCTACAAATGTTTCTGCAAAAAAACCATTTTAACAGAAGCAAAACATTAAACACATTGCATAAATGGAAAGGATTTTCTCTCCTGATTCCATTGATATAAAATTTGTCAAATTTGGACATGGGAATGAAAAGTTATGATTTAAACAAGTTTAAACATCTAATTGATCTAATTCAAATTTTTAAAATGAAACACATGCCACGCGGCGTTTCCTGATTGGAGGGTACCGATTCGCGCTGGATCGTGCTCGCACATCGTTAGATCTAATTAACATCTGCGGCTCAGATCTACCCATACCTCTTCGACTATGTTCTATCGCGTTCGTCCGATCTACATCGCACGGCTCACAGCGATTGACCATCGAGTGGCAGCGCTGGCGGCGGCGACAGGCGGCGGCGCGCCCTGGCTGCAAGCTTGCTGGCGAACTAGGTCGCACGGGGAGGTGTGAGGATGCTCACCAGAATCTCCGTGGCGAGGGGATGCTTAACGTGTGCTCGGTTGGCGAAGGGGCGTACGGAGTCGATGTCAATTGCTCGTCGGAGACCGAGACGGCGTCGGTTGCTCTCGGTTGGCGACGGAGACGACGTTCTGGGCCACGCTAAGAAGAGAAGAGGGTGCCGTTAGGTGCGTAGGATGCTGGGGATCACACGCGTATCAAACAGAGGGAGAGGGGAAGCTGGGGCTTATGGGGAACGGTCGCCGGAGTTCGAGCAGACGGTGGCGGAGCTCAGTCGATGACGTTGCCGAGGCTACAGAGCATGTGCGAGCAAGCGGAGGATGTCAGTAGATGCGTACGAGGATGCAGAAACAGCTAGTCTGAACCATAGGCAGAGGGGAACGCGGTGCTTAACGGAATTCGATGACGAGCTCGTCGGAGCAGAGGGGCGTCTCGAGACAATTCCGAGCAGCCTGGGGGCTCTCTGCGGGTGCGGAGTGAGGGAAAAAGAGCGGAAGGAGGAGGGGATTACGTAGGCGTGGACGTGGGCGTGAATTACTCGAGCATTCAACAGGAATTGAACCCGCGAATCAAACAGGAAACAGCCGGAGTGATTTGGGGAAGAACTGGTCGCTGGGGGTGGAGACGATGACTGCCATGTGGGCCGCGGTTGTCAGCGAGAGAAAAGAAGAGAAGGTGGGTCCAGGCAGTCAGTGACTCTGTGGGTGTGCTTGCGAGTAAAAGAAAATGTTTCGTGGGAGGGAGTTGCTGGGCTAGATCGGTCGAACTGGGCTGGGTTGGGCCAGATTGGCTGTTTGCTTTATTTTTTCCTACCTTTCACTTTTCTTTTTCTGTTTGATTTTCTAGAAATGATTTTTCAACTCTAATTCAAATAAGTTTGATTTCAAATATTCTCTAGATTTTTATATAGTGAACTTTGTACTCAAATGTGTGTCAAACACTTCTGTTTACTCAACACACTTTGAACACTTGAAAAATAAAATAAAACCAAGCCTTTATGAGACATAAATAATAGGCATAAATTTGGTTTTATATTCATACTTTGTTTTGAAAACTTTGCCCAAGCCTTGGAAAACCCTTAAGTTGAACTCAAGACATTACTGAATAAAATAAGTATCTTTCTCACTAGAAAGTAGCACTAAGGCTAGAGTATACTTACATAAAATAATGAGTAACATATGCTCCTATTTTTGAAATGGTTTTGAAATGGAACCCTAAATTCTCATGGATGCATGGATGGTATGCATGAGTTTTGAAACATGATTTTAGGGATGTTACAGGTAGAACTGAAGAAGCAACTGGATTCCATGTTGGAAATTGGATTGATTTAACCAAGTGCGTCACCTTGGAGATCACCTGTTTTGTTCGTGGATAAGAAGGATGGAGGAAACCGTTTGTGTACGGATTATAGGAAGTTGAATGATGTCACCATCAAGAACAAGTACCCCTTGCCCAAGATAGAAGATTTTTTTGATCAGTTGACCGGTGCCAAAGTGTTTTCTAAGATTGATCTTAGAACAGGCTATCATCAACTCAAGATTCGCGCAGAGGATATTCCAAAGACTACCTTTACCACCAGATATGGATTAGTATACCGTCATGTATTTTGGATTAACCAATGCCCCCGCTTATTTCATGAATCTCATGAATAAGATTTTTATGGACTTCCTGGATAAGTTTGTCATTGTTTTCATTGATGACATTCTGATTTGTTCCAAATCGGAAGAAGAACATGAGCTACACCTAAGGACCATTCTTGGAACCCTTAGATAGCATCAGTTGTATGCCAAGTTTAGCAAATGTGAATTCTGGTTACAAGACGTAGGATTCATCGGTCACATTGTATCAGCAGGAGGAATTGTCGTTGACCCTGCAAAGGTGAAGGATGTCGAAGATTGGCAAGCCCCAACCACTCAAACCCAAGTTCGTGCATTTCTCGGATTGGCGGGATATTACCGCAAGTTCTTAGAAGGATTCTCGAGTATCGCCCGACCCATGACCCAATTGCTAAAGAAGGACAAGAAGGTTGAATGGACCGGCAAATGTGAAGCGAGTTTTCAAAAACTCAAGACTAGATTGATTTCAGCCCCAATCTTAATCATGCCGGATATCACGAAGCCCTTCGACGTGTATTGTGACGCATTGAAGATCGGTCTCGGATGTGTGCTAATGCAAGAAGGCAAAGTTATATCTTATCTATCTCGACAATTGAAACAACATGAGCAAAATTACCCAACCCATGACCTCGAACTCGTAGCCGTAGTTCTAGCCCTGAAGACATGGAGACATTACCTGATGGGAAATCGTTATGAGATTTATTCAGATCACAAGAGCCTGAAGTATATATTCACTCAGAAGGAGCTGAATATGAGGCAGAGAAGATGGATTGAGCTAATCAAGGATTACGACCTGAACATTCACTATCACCCTGGTAAAGCCAATGTAGTAGCCGATGTTGGAGATATGCCCTTGAGGCAATAATAAATGTAGTTATTATTATATCTTTGTGTTTATTATAAATGTTTACATTCATGCTATAACAGTATTAACAAGGAAACATTAATACTTGTGTGATTTGTAAACTAAATAAGAGTCCCTAGTAAAGCCTCTTCATAATACTAGCTTGTTGGTTAATAGATGATTGTGGTTTCCCTATCATGAACATTGAGATGTTATTAACAACAATATCATATCATTAGGAGAATGGTATGAAGGACATACTCCTATAGATAAGCGTAGCATAAAGATCAAGTCATTTTAATAGTTCAATTGCTATAAGCTTTCTGATACATAGTAACCTAATTCCTTCGACCATGAGATCATGCTTATCACCATCATCGGAAGGATGCTTCGATGACATCAAACACCACACCATAACTGGGTGGCTATAAAGGTGGCATTGAGTGTTCAGAAAGTATGGGTTGAGACACATGGATCAAGAGTGGGATTTGTCCATCCATATGACGGATAGATATACTCTGGGCCCTCTCGGTGGAATGTCATCCAATTAGCTTGCAAGCATGTGACTGGCTCACAAGGGATCACATACCACGGGAACGAGAAAAGAGTACTTATCGATAACAAGGTTGAACTAGGTATGCAGAGATACCGACGATCAAAACCTCGGATAAGTAAACTATCATGAGACAAAGGGAAATTAGTATCGTATGTAAGTGGTTCATTCAATCGCAAAGTAATCGTAGAAATATGTGGGAGCCATATGAATTTCCAGATTCCTCTATTGGTTATTGTTCGGAGAAGTGTCTCGATCATGTCCGCATAATTCACGAACCGTAGGGAGACACACTTAAGGATTAGATGTTTTTGAGTAGTTATGGAATGATGAGTAAGAGACTGAATGTTGTTCGGAGTCTCGGATGGGATCCGGGATATCACGAGGAGATCCAGAATGGTCCGGATAGTAAGATTCATATAAGGAAAGTCCTGTTTTAGAGTTGGGGAATGATTCCGGTGTTTTCATCGGGAATGTTCTAGAAGGTTCCGGAAGGTCCGGCACTCCGGAGGGGAAGGGTACATGAATGTGTCATGACAATGTGGAATGGTTGCATCATGTACTAGGTATCATGGCTGAGCAAAATAAAGGGATAAATCAAATCCTAATTTGAAAAGTCAAACGCCAATTTGAAAAGTCAAACGACAGTTTTGCTTGGTGGAGGAGAGTAGGAAACCTACTTGGGGAGGAGTTCCTCTCCCTCCACCCGCCGGCCAAGGAGGCCTACTTGGGGGAGGACTCCCTCCCCTTGGCTGGCGCCCTCCCACCTATAAAAGAAGGGGCAGGGGTGCCCCCTCTAGCCTACACCTCTCACACCCAAAACCCTAACCCTAGCCGCCGGCCTCCTGCAGTCGCCGCCGCCCTAGGGTTTCCTCCTAGCCACCGAGTTGGGGCTCTCCCCAAGCCCTAGCCGCCGGCCTAGCCTCCTCCCTTGGTGCATCTAATACCTATATCGCCAAGGCCTCTCTCATAGTCCACCATACTCGCTCCGACTTAAGGCGAAGCCCTGCGAGATCTCCCCTCTACTTTCGGTACCACGCCGTCGTGCTGCCGGAATCGTGAGGAGAGTGCTACAACCTCCGCTGCCTGCTGGAAAAAGGGAGAGGAAGGTCTTCATCGAGTACCGAACGTGTGACCGACTGGGGAAGCGCTGCCGGAACGCAGCGCCGGAAGGATCGTCTACACGATCTTGAGATCGGCAAGAGTACGACTACATCACCCACGAGAATCTGCTCTCGTTAAACACTTTGGAATCTTCGAGGGTGAGTTCCTCTATCGACTCTTTGCTACAATCTAGTAGATAGATCTTGGCTTGTTTGTTTGCATGCGGTAGAAATTTTTTGTTTTCCATGCTACGAACCCCTATAGTGGTATCAGAGCCAGGTTTATATGTAGATTTGTTGCATGAGTAGAACACAATGGTCATTGTGGACGTTGGTGCTTTTATTATCAATTGCTTCTTGTGTACTTTGCATCTTGCGGTATGATGGGATGAAGCGGCCCGGGCTAACCTTACATGGCATCATTCATGAGACTTGCTCCACGCTCAACATGCAACTTGTATTGCATAAGTGGCTTTGCGGGTGTCTGTCTCTCCCATTATAGTATAGATCCAATTTACAATGGTCACTTGATAGTTCAAACATCAATGTTGTGGTTCTTGTTCGTAAGTTAGACCGACACTTATTGAAAGCCCCAAACCACGTAAAATATGCAAAGAAAATTAGAGGCGTCTAACTTTGTTTTGCAGGGGTGTGCTGTGATGTGATATGGCCATGATTGTGGTTATATTGGATGTATGCAATGTTACTTATTGTAAGTTGGCAGCCAGCAGGAGCCATATGGTTATCTTTAAATTCTGTTAAGACTCGCGTGTCTATTCAAAGTAGTTGTAATAGTTGGAGCTGGTGGACGACAACCATGAAGCGGCGCCATTGACCTTGACGCTTTGCCGGTGATGATGGAGATCATGTTCGTGCTTGAAGATGGAGATCGGAAGCACAAGAAGAAAGGCCATATCATATCACATATTATGAATTGCATGTGATGTTAATCCTTTATGCATCTTGTATTGCTTAGTTAACGACGGTAGCATTATAAGATGATCCCTCATGCACATAAATTTCAAGTTTTAAAGTGTTCATCCTTAGTAAGCACCATTGCTAAAGCTTGTTGTTTCGAAGCACCACGTGATGATCGGGTGTGTTAGATTCTACAAGTGTATACAACGTGAGCAAGCCAGATTTGCTCATGCGGAAGCTAAGGTTTGATCTTGACGAGCCTAGCATGTACAGACATGGTCTCGGAACACGGATCACCGAAAGGTAAAGCATGAATCATATAGTAGATATGATGAACATGTCGATTGTTCGCCATTGAAGCTACATCAACTCTCATGATGATCGGTTTTGATGTGATGGATTTGGTTCGTGTGATCACTAAAACAATGTGAGGGATATTGTTTCGCGTGGGAGTTCACTTAGATTAATTTAACTATTAATTAGAACTCAATTTGTCATAAACTTAGTCTAAACTATTGCAAATATGTTGTAGATCAATGGCGGCCCCTACCATCAATTTTAATGCGTTCCTAGAGAAAGAAAAGTTGAAAAACAATGGAAGCAACTTCGCGGATTGGTTCCGCAATTTGAGGATTGTCCTCAATGCTGGTAATTTGACCTATGTGCTGGATGCACCGCTAGGTGACCCGCCTGCAGCTGATGCTAGCGATGAAGTAAAGAACGTTTACCTCGCTCGGAAGAATCAGTGCTCCATAGTTCAGTGTGCTATCTTGTATGGTTTGGAATCGGAGCTTCAGAAAAGGTTTGAGAACCATGACCCACATGATATTGTCCGTGAACTCAAATTGATATTTGAGACTCACGCGGCAGTTGAGAGTTATGAGGCTTCTGAAAAGTTCTTTAACTGCAAGATGGAAGAGGGCAGCTCCGTCAGTGAGCATGTGCTTAAGATGTCTGGGCATGCAAACAAACTCCAAAGTTTGGGTATAGTGATTCCTAATGCTTTGGGGATTTACCGTGTCCTCCAATCACTGCCACCAAGTTACAAGAACTTTGTGATGAACTACAATATGCAAAGCATGAACAAGCAGTTGCCAGAACTCTTCTCCATGTTGAAATCTGCAGAAGTGGAGATCAAGAAAGAGCACCAAGTGTTGATGGTCAATAAGACCACCAAATTCAAGAAAGGCAAGTCTAAGAAAAAGGGAAAATTCAAGAAGGGCGGTAAGAAAGTTGCTGCACCGACGAAGAAGACCAAGGCTGGACCAAAGCCTGACACTGAGTGCTTTTACTGCAAGGGAGAAGGTCACTGGAAGCGGAATTGCCTAAAGTACTTGGCGGATTTGAAGAACGGCAACATCAAGAAGAAAGGTATATCCGATATACATGTTATTGATGTGTATCTCACTAGTACTCGTAGTAGTGCCTGGGTATTTGATACTAGTTCGGTTGCTCATATTTGTAACTCGAAACAGGTGCTAGAGAATAAACGGAAGCTAGAGAAGAACGAGGTGACGATGCGCGTAGGAAATGGATCAAAGGTTGATGTGATCGCGGTCGGCACGCTACCTCTTCATCTACCATCGGGATTAGTTTTATACTTAAATAATTGTTATTTGGTGCCTGCGTTAAGCATGAACATTATAGCGGGATATTGTTTATTGCGAGACGGTTACTTGTTTAAGTCCGAGAATAATGGTTGTTCGATTTATATGAGTAATATGTTTTATGCACATGCACCTTTGATAGATGGTCTATTCTTATTGAATCTCGATAGTGGAAATACACATATTAATAACATTGAAGCTAAACGTTTGAAATTGAGCGATAACTCGACCTATATGTGGCACTGTCGTCTTGGTCACATTGGAGTGAAGCGTATGAAGAAACTCCATTCCGATGGACTTCTTGAATCACTTGATTTTGAATCACTTGAAAGATGCGAAGCATGTCTGATGGGTAAAATGACTAAGACTCCATTTTCTGGTATGATGGAGCGAGCTACGGACTTATTGGAAATCATACATACCGATGTGTGTGGTCCAATGAGTGTAGCATTGCGCGGTGGTTATCGTTATGTTCTTACCTTCACGAATGACTTGAGTAGATATGGGTATATCTATTTCATGAAACATAAGTCCGAAACTTTTGAAAAGTTTAAGGAATTTCAAAGTGAGGTAGAGAATCAACGTAACAAAAAGATTAAATTTCTACGTTCTGATCGTGGAGGTGAATATCTAAGTTACGAGTTTGGCGAGCATTTGAAGAAATGCGGAATACTTTCACAATTGACACCGCCGGGAACACCACAGCGTAATGGTGTGTCCGAATGTCGTAATCGAACTCTCTTAGATATGGCTCGTTCTATGATGTCACTTACAGATTTACCGCTATCATTTTGGGGTTATGCATTAGAAACAGCCGCATTCACTTTAAATAGGGCACCATCTAAATCCGTTGAAACGACACTGTATGAATTATGGTTTGGGAAGAAACCTAAATTGTCGTTCCTTAAAGTTTGGGGTTGCGAAGCCTATGTAAAGAAGTTACAACTGGACAAGCTTGAACCCAAAGCGGAAAAATGCGTCTTCATAGGATACCCGAAGGAAACTATTGGGTATACCTTCTATCATAGATTCGAAGGCAAAATCTTTGTTGCTAAGAATGGATCCTTTCTAGAGAAAGAATTTCTCTCGAAAGAAGTGACTGGAAGAAAAGTAGAACTCAACGAGGTTGTTGAACCTTCTCTCGAACTTGCGAGTAGCGCAGCACCGGAAGAAGTTCCTGTGGTGCCTACACCAATAAGAGAGGAAGCTAATGATGATGATCATGAAACTTCGGTTGAAGTTGCTACAGAACCTCGCAGGTCAATGAGAACTCGTACTGCTCCTGATTGGTATGATCCCGTTATGAGTGTCATGTTGGTGGACAACACCGATGACCCTGCGACATATGAGGAAGAGATGATGAGACCAGATTCCAATAAATGGCAAGATGCCATGAAATCTGAAATTGGATCCATGTACGAAAACCAAGTATGGAATTTGGTGGACTTACCGGATGGCCGGAAGGCTGTCGAGAACAAATGGATTTTCAAGAAGAAAACAGATGCTGATGGTAATGTTACTGTCTATAAAGCTCGACTTGTCGCAAAAGGGTTTCGACAAATTCAAGGAGTTGACTATGATGAGACTTTCTCACCAGTAGCGAAGCTAAAGTCTGTGAGGATTATGTTAGCAATCGCTGCATATTACGATTATGAAATATGTTAGATGGATATCAAAACAGCGTTCCTCAATGGAGACATTGATGAAGAGTTGTATATGATGCAACCCAAAGGTTTTGTCGATCCTAAAGACGCTAACAAGGTATGCAAACTTCAACGGTCCATATATGGGTTGAAGCAAGCATCCCGAAGTTGGAATCAACATTTTGATAAGGTAATCAAAAGTTTTGGTTTTATACAAACTTATGGAGAAGCTTGTATTTACAAGAAAGTGAGTGGGAGCTCTGTAGCATTCTTAATACTATATGTAGATGAAATATTGTTGATTGGGAATGATGTAGACCTTCTTAATAGTGTCAAGGAATATTTGAATAATAGTTTTTCAATGAAAGATCTTGGCGAAGCAGCTTACATATTAGGCATAAATATTTATAGAGATAGATCGAGATGCCTAATATCATTGTCACAAAGTACATATTTGGACAAAGTTCTAAAGAGGTTTGGAATGGAAGATAGCAAGAAAGGGTTCTTGCCCATGTTGCCCAATACGACCTTGAGTAAAACTCAAAGTCCAGCAACGACAGAGGATAGAGAAAGGATGAGTAAAACTCCCTATGCCTCAGCCATAGGATCTCTAATGTATGTCATGCTATGTACTAGACCCGACATTGCATATGTTGTTAGTTTGACTAGCAGATATCAAAGTGATCCAGGAGTGGATCATTGGACAGCGGTCAAAAACATCCTTAAGTACTTGAGAAGAACTAAGGATATGGTTCTTTCTTATGGAGGTGATGAACAGCTCGTTGTTAATGGTTACACCAATGCTAGTTGGAACACCGATCCGGATGATTCTAAATCACAATATGGATACGTATTTATTTTGAATGGTGCAGCAGTTAGCTGGAGGAGTGCAAAGCAAAGAGTTGTGGCGAGATCTTCAACTGCATCGGAATACATAGATGCTTCGGAGGCTTCACAAGAATCGATATGGATGAAGGAGTTTATTACAGAGCTCGGTGTGGTTCCAAGTGCGCTGGACCCAATGTCTATCTACCGTGATAACATGGGTGCCATAGCCAATGCGCAAGAACCAAGGTCACACAAGAAGCTGAAGCACATCAAGCTACGTTTTCACGCTATTCGAGAACATGTCCAAGATGGTCACATAAAGATTTGCAAAGTACACACAGATCTGAATGTGGCGGATCCATTGACTAAACCTCTCCCGAGGGCAAAACATGACCAACACCAAACTGCCATGGGTGTTTGGTATATTACCATGTAATCTAGATTAGTTGACTCTAGTGCAAGTGGGAGACTGTTGGAGATATGCCCTAGAGGCAATAATAAATGTAGTTATATTATATCTTTGTGTTTATGATAAATGTGTACATTCATGCTATAACAGTATTAACAAGGAAACATTAATACTTGTGTGATTTGTAAACTAAATAAGAGTCCCTAGTAAAGCCTCTTCATAATACTAGCTTGTTGGTTAATAGATGATTGTGGTTTCCCTATCATGAACATTGAGATGTTATTAACAACAAGATCATATCATTAGGAGAATGGTATGAAGGACATACTCCTATAGATAAGCGTAGCATAAAGATCAAGTCATTTTAATAGTTCAATTGCTATAAGCTTTCTGATACATAGTAACCTAATTCCTTCGACCATGAGATCATGCTTATCACCATCACCGGAAGGATGCTTTGATGACATCAAACACCACACCATAACTGGGTGGCTATAAAGGTGGCATTGAGTGTTCAGAAAGTATGGGTTGAGACACATGGATCAAGAGTGGGATTTGTCCATCCATATGACGGATAGATATACTCTGGGCCCTCTCGGTGGAATTTCATCCAATTAGCTTGCAAGCATGTGACTGGCTCACAAGGGATCACATACCACGGGAACGAGAAAAGAGTACTTACCGATAACAAGGTTGAACTAGGTATGCAGAGATACCGACGATCAAAACCTCGGATAAGTAAACTATCGTGAGACAAAGGGAAATTGGTATCGTATGTAAGTGGTTCATTCGATCGCAAAGTAATCGTAGAAATATGTGGGAGCCATATGAATTTCCAGATTCCTCTATTGGTTATTATTCGGAGAAGTGTCTCGATCATGTCCGCATAATTCACGAACCGTAGGGAGACACACTTATGGATTCGATGTTGTTGAGTAGTTATGGAATGATGAGTAAGAGACTGAATGTTGTTCGGAGTCTCGGATGGGATCCGGGATATCACGAGGAGATCCAGAATGGTCCGGAGAATAAGATTCATATAAGGAAAGTCATGTTTCGGAGTTGGGGAATGATTCCGGTCTTTTCATCGGGAATGTTCTAGAAGGTTCCGGAAGGTCCGGCACTACGGAGGGTAAGGGTACATGAATGTGTCATGACAATGTGGAATTGTTGCATCATGTACGTATCATGGCTGAGAAAAATAAAGGGATAAATCAAATCCTAGTTTGAAAAGTCAAACGCCAATTTGAAAAGTCAAACGACAGTTTTGCTTGGTGGAGGGAGAGTAGGAAACCTACTTGGGGAGGAGTTCCTCTCCCTCCACCCGCCGGCCAAGGAGGCCGACTTGGGGGAGGACTCCCTCCCCTTGGCCGGCGCCCTCCCACCTATAAAAGAAGGGGCAGGGGTGCCCCCTCTAGCTACACCTCTCACACCCAAAACCCTAACCCTAGCCGCCGGCCTCCTGCAGTCGCCGCCGCCCTAGGGTTTCCTCCTATCCGCTGAGTTGGGGCTCTCCCCAAGCCCTAGACGCTGTCCTAGCCTCCTCCCTTGGTGCATCTAATCCCTAGATCGCCAAGGCCTCTCTCATAGTCCACCATACTCGCTCCGGCTTAAGGCGAAGCCCTGCGAGATCTCCCCTCTACTTCCGGTACCACGCCGTCGTGCTGCCGGAATCGCGAGGAGAGTGCTACAACCTCCGCTGCCTGCTGGAACAAGGGAGAGGAAGGTCTTCATCGAGTACCGAACGTGTGACCGACTGCGGAAGCGCTGCCAGAACGCAGCGCCGGAAGGATCGTCTACACGATCTTGAGATCGGCAAGAGTACGACTACATCACCCACGATAATCTGCTCTCGTTAAACACTTTGGAATCTTTGAGGGTGAGTTCCTCTATCGACTCGTTGCTACAATCTAGTAGATAAATCTTGGCTTGTTTGTTTGCATGCGGTAGAATTTTTTTGGTTTCCATGCTACGAACCCCTACAGTCGATGCCCTTAGCAGATTGCTGTGCCGCTTGAACTCCATGATTTTGAAGGAGCAACCAAGTTTGCACAAGGAGATGGAAGATTTTCGAATAGAATTAGTGAGTGAAGGATTTTTGGCTAGCATCAAACTTCAACCCACTTTGATCAGCCAGATCAAAGAGGCGCAGAAAGGAAATGCTAGTATCGACGGAATCAAGCGTCATATTGGTACAGGCAAAGTACCTGGATTCACCGAAGATGAAGAAGGAGTTCTGTGGTACAAAGGATGCCTTTGTGTACCGGCAGATTCTGAGTGGAAAGAAGTTATTCTGAGGGAAGCTCATGATACTCTTTATTCTATCCACCCCGGAGGAACTAAGATGTATCAAGATTTGAAAGAGCAATTTTGGTGGCATAAGATGAAGAGAGAAATCGGAAGCTATATCGCCAAGTGTAATATATGTCAGCGAGTCAAGGAAGGACATCAAAGACCCTCTGGATTGTTACAACCCTTGCAGATTCCAGAATGGAAATGGGATTCCGTTGGAATGGACTTTATCACCGGATTGCCTGTTTCTAGTAGGGGAAATGACTCTATCTGGGTCATAGTGGACAGATTGTCCAAAGTCGCCCATTTCTTACCCGTCAAGACCACATATCAGAGTTCGAAGCTAGCGGAGTTATACATCGGTAAAATCGTTAGTTTGCACGGAGTCCCCAAGAACATCGTATCTGATCGAGGAACTCAATTTACCTCGAGATTCTAGAAGAAAGTCCAAGAAGGTTTAGGAACCTGCCTAGATTTCAGCACCGCTTATCACCCTCAAACCGATGGACAAACGGAGCGAGTAAATCAAATACTCGAAGATATGCTGAGAGCATGTGTGTTAGAATATGGATCCAAGTGGGAAGACTGTCTGCCGTTTGCAGAATTTTCATACAACAATAGTTATCAAGCTAGTTTGCAAATGGCCCCATTTGAATTCATGTATGGAAGGAAGTGTCGCACCCCTTTGAACTGGTCGGAAGTAGGAGAGAATCAGATCTTCGGACCCGGCATCCTACGAGAAGCAGAAGAGAAGGTTCACAAGATTCATGAGCACCTCAAGACCGCTCAGTCAAGACAGAAGAGTTACGCCGAAAAGAGACGTCGAGACCTCGCCTTCAACATAGGAGATTTTGTATATCTGAAAGTGTCGCCATTGAAGGGAATGCAGCGTTTCCAACTCAAAGGAAAGTTAGCCCCCAGATATATCGGACCCTTCAAGATTCTGAACCGTCGAGGATAAGTGTCGTATCAATTGGAACTACCTGAAGAGATGTCAGCCGTGCACAATGTGTTCCATATCTCGTTACTTCGCAAGTTCCTCGAAGTTCCAGAGAAGACTGAAGTGTTCAAGAATATCGATCATCGGACCATAGAGATGAACGATGACCTAACCAATACCGAAGTACCCATCCGTATTTTGGAAGAAGCTTTCCGAACCACCAGAACCCAAAGCATCAAGTTTCTCAAGATTCAGTGGAGCAACCACATAGAAGAGGAAGCTACCTGGGAGCGCGAAGATCACATCAGGACGGAATTTCCCGATCTCTTCAAATCCTAGGTAATCTTTTCGTCCTTTTTCAAATCTCGGGACAAGATTTTGTTTAAGGGGGGAAGGTTTGTAACATCCCAAAAATACTAAACTTGGATCATCAAACTCTAATCATCAAATTTAAGGTTAACAAAAACTTTTCTAAATAAAAATATGAAAGCATGCATGTGTGTATGCATCCCATTTTTAATTCTTTTGAATTGCCTTGTTTAGGTGTTTCTTTGCTTGTAACAAGATTCTTAGGTGAAATAAACATCATCTAAACAATTCCCAAACTTTTCCCAATGGCAAATAAATCAAAATAAGCCAAATTGAGTGAATGGTCATTTTGACCAATTTAACTCCCATGACTACTTTGGATGTCTCTAACTTTCAAAACTTAACAGAAACTTGTTTGGATCTTTGCACCCCTTGAAAGTACTCATAACAAAGTATCAAGGCCCACCTTGTGATCATCCAGAAACTTTCAAATGCATAGTTTAAATGACAATTAAAAATTGAATCTTTATCATATGGGAAGATCCCACTTTTTCAAAAACCACTCAAACAAGCTCAACTTTCAAAACCCAAGCATCTGCAGACTCACCAGCACCAATCTAGCACACCCACCAAAAATCTTTTCAAAATTCAAAACTTGAATTCTTGCGGCCATTTCATCAAACACCTTGCAGATGCAAATCAAATAAAATCCAAACACTATTTGGAGCAGTGATTTGAGCCTAACTTGTTCCCTATCTGGTTGCAACTAGGCTTTAGTAGATCATCTAGCTCATTTGTAAACATCTAGCCCCACTATAAGCTTGGCAATGTCATCAATGGTGAACAGCCGAAGCCACCCATGCCACCCCAGTGTAGACAGCAAGCTAGGAGAGGAACTAGCCGTGCCAACCTTGTCTGGGAGATCACCCATGCCTCACCGCCCCCTCTCGACCAGCCCTGCCTCGAAGACATCGACCAGAGCACCCAGGAACGCCGTGCCCGTGCCTCTGTCAACCATGCCGAGCATGCGCCAGAGCACCACCCTCGACCGAAGCCCACAGACCGTGCACCGCCCTCGCCGCGTGCATACACGATCACCACTGACCCAGGAGACCGCCAGACATCCCAGTTCACCGCCCCATGCCTCGTAGCCACCGCTCGCCGTCGAGTTCGCCGCCTCGGCCGCGCAAAGCATCGCACGTTCCAGACCATTTGCCACCGCCCCTACATGCGCATTAAAGCCGTAGAGCATCGCCAGGAGACCACCAAGCGATCGCCACCGCCGGCCATGCCTCTAGCAGCCCGTAGCCGTGTCGCCACCGTCGCCTGCCCATGCCGTTCGGTCTCGTCGTCGCGACTATAAATAGAGGCCACCCCCAGCCGAATTGAGCACACCATCTCACTCCCCTCTCCTCACTGATCCTTCCACCCTGTTACCGAAGCAAGGCGAGCAGCGCTTCGCCGGAATTTCACCGGAGCCCGCCGCTGCTGGAGAAGAAGGGAGCCAGTGATTGGAGCCGCCCCAGGAGAAGCTGCCAGTACCAGGAGGTTCGCCGTCGTCGACTTCGTCGTTCGCCCGCCTCGCCGACCCTCGCCTGAGCCCCGGTGAGCCCCCGACGACCCCCACCTGCCGCGTTAGGGTTCAGTCTCGCCGGCGTTGCCCGACGTGGATGACGACCCTCAGCCGTTGGATTAGAACCAGATCGAACGCACCATATTGCCCCATACCGCTTCGCACCCCCTCGTCTCACTGACGCGTGGGGACAGCAACTTAACCATCCCGCGTAAGCGCTGTGCTTAGCAGGCCGGCCCAGTATCGTTTCCCGCACAGCCCAGTTGTTTGAATTTGGATTTTTCCATTTTCATTCAAACACACTTCTGCACCTAGTTTCAAAAATCAACCCAGCTCGATTCACTAAACCAAATTGCATGAAACCAATTTTGTTGGAAAGTTCTTGAAATGCTTAATCCAAGCCCGTTGGATTTAAATTATTTGGATCTATAGATCACCATTGGTAAAAATAACAAGGCAGAAGCTTTTCTGCATTCAAACATTTTTCAAATTTAAATCATAATAGCTTTTGTGTTGATTCCAACTCTCAAATCACATTTGATCATACCTTTCAGAATATATAAAAACATTTTGGTTTACTTACAGAAATAATGTTCAAGTAATAAAAGGATGCCACATAGGCATTTCTAGTCACTTTATTTAATTAAAAATAAAAGGGTAAACCTTATTAAATTGTGAAACCACTTTAAATCACATTCCCATGGACTAAAATATGTGGTGATGACATGTGTCAACATGATCCCATGTTTGGTTTGGAGAATATTAAATCTTAAGTAGTTTTTCAATGAGTAGAAATTACTTTTCTAAAAATAAAAGGAATTAAACCAAGCTTTAATCTTGTAATGTTAGTGATGATGCTAGATCATCTATAGGACCCTTTTGTGTGATGATTGCAAGTAGTTAAGTATTGTTTGGTGATTGTGCACCTCGTATTTATTTATAGACGCTAGTACCGACCAAGGATACGAGGAGGAAGGAGGATACTACGAAGAAGAAGCTGAGGAGAACTTCAACCACTGCTCTGCACAAGGCAAGCCTTACTAATCAAGTTGACCTATGCAATCCAATACTTGCAAGTTAACACTTGCAATTTAGCAAGCTTATACTGATACTTGTGCAAGCTAACACTTGCAAGATACTATACGTATGCAAGCAAATACTTGCTTGTTACCATGCCAACTATATGCCTTAAGCATATGTGATCCTACCCACTTGATAAACCAATCCTAGTTTTTACTTACAAGCTTTATACTTTATTTCTTTAGCAAAGCTACTACTTGGGTTTACTTAAGTAAATGGTAGATACTAGAAGGATAATTGAAGGTTTCATAAAGAGCATAAAATTTGGCCTAAGCTAGATAATCTTGATATCATCCTAAGGCATGAGATTGAATCCCTCATTAGTACTTACCCCCACTTGTAGATGCTAGTGTTAAGCATTGCCTGTGACCCCGAAGATGGAGCTTCGCCTACGCTACAGTTATTATTACGTATTCCGCTGCTTGTGTTGTATTAAAAATGGATCATGAGATCCTTAATTATGTAAAGACCTTATGTATGGTTTGTAATGGATGATGTACTGTGGTATCCAATTCTGTTATGTCTCGCAAAAATGGTAATCCTGGGATTGCGATGTATGGCATAACTGGCATCTGGGATTAAAAATCTGGGTGTTGACAAGTTGGTATCAGAGCCATCCTGACCATAGGAGACCCTAGTTAGACTGGACGTTTGAATCAAAAACTTAGTTTCAAAACCAAAGAAAGCAAATATTTACAAAAAACTTATTCCCATTCTTATCACTTGATTCTTTCATGAAAATTCATGTTCCTCAAAAACTCTTACAAAATACCTAAAATTAGACACACTTGATCACTCTACTAACTTACTCATCCTATATTATTTTAGATGGATGTGAAGTACAACAAGTTTTACCAGTTGGGAAATGGAGGCGACCTTATCTTTGAGAGGGATTTGGACCAGCTTTCGGAACTTCTAGAGAGTCCACACCCTGAGTTCTTCGGAGCTCAGCTCAATGATCAAGGAGGAGAAGATCTGCAGTGGCTAATTGTTGCAAGTATCCGAGGAAAGATTGAACCTCCCACTGCTGAGGGAATTTAGTTTACCTTAAGAGAGAACAACTGACTCGATGGACTTGCCAGGGCCATGCATGAAGCACTTTCCCGTCTGTGTGGGCAGAGTATCAACCAGATCAAGGGTACCCGCTTTGAGTTTTGCCCAAGGCGTGATGCTTATGGACAACCCCTGGAAGCCCCATACCACCATGAGCTGAAGACTCAATTGGATCACCTTAGCTTCATGATGTACGATCGTCAGCAATAATTGGACAACTTTCATGACTACTCCAACCACAAGTACGCCATCATCAAGACGAAGGATCAGACTATCTCCATGCTAGCGAAGGATCGCAAGTCTCGCCGTCGTCAGCTCGACAAGAAGGAGCGCATCATTGCCCGTCTTCGCTACTGTATCTCGTCTTTGGAGGAGACCATCCACGAGAGAGACATGCAGTTGGAGGAAAGGGAGAATGCCGGAGAGGATCTTCGTGGAGACCCCTACTCCTATCTCAGTGATGATGATTATTTCCTGGAAGATCAGGCTATGGATTTCTTCACCGATGAGGATGATTACGCCTTCATCGATGATGACGAGGATGATGAGGATGCCGACTACACCAACTCCGAGGAGTAGTAGCCCTTGAGCACTAGCGTAGTGAGTAGTATTCGGTCCCACTGTATCGTAGTTTCTAGAATGGTTCCTAAAACCATCTGTTTTTTCTTGTTTTGTGGTGTGTGTTTGTATCGTGTGCTACGATTGAAGGAAAAGCAAGTTGCTAGAAAATCTGAGTCAAAATTTAAAACAAAAAAAAATTCAAAGTCCTAGAACCTTAGAAATTTCCCTATTTTCTCATGATCTATCTCAATCTTCAGATGCCACGCGGAGGAAGTGGTTCATCCCCGGACCCGATGTTGCAGATACTGCAAATGTTGACTTCTGACTGTGAAGCTGAAAGAGCCGAACGTCAAGCCAACCTAGCCACCCTGCAACAGATAGCTCAGCTTGCCCACAACAACCAAGGCCACGGAAATCAGGACAACCATGGATCTAAGCTCAAGAATTTCCAGAACACCAACCCACCTGTTTTCACTAAGTCTGAAGAGCCCCTAGATGCCGACGATTGGCTGCAAACCATGGAAAATAACCTAGAAGTCGCTGGAGTGGAAGCACACGAGAAAGTTCTGTTCGCCACCCACTATCTAGCCGGAGATGCCAGGGCATGGTGGAACAGTGTTCGCGCAATGACCGGAGGCCAAATGATGACCTGGGAGGAATTCAAGGTCAAGTTCAGTAGAACCCTTGTGCCACCGGGTTTGATCAAGAGGATGAGAGACGAGTTCAGAGAACTGAAGCAAGGAAGGATGACCGTAGTTGAATACCGTGACAAATTTTTGTCATTTGCTAGGTATGCCCCGTATGAGATCGACACTGAAGCCAAGAAGAAAGAAAGATTCCTGAATGGTCTACACGATGAGATGCAGACTGTGTTAGTCAATATCCCCTTTATGGATATTGAAGCCCTTATCGACTCTGCCATCCAAATGGAAGGAAAGATCAACCAAGCCAATGAGAACCGCAAGCGTCGCATGATGCATCAGCCAGGAACCCATCAGACCCCAAAGTATCGCCCTAACCCATCTCCAGGATTTGCCTCACGAACGAACATACCCCTAATGAACCATCCGAACTATCCCAACCATGGAAACCCTAGGCCCGGAGGAAATCACAACAACCCCGGCAACTCTAACAATTTCAACCGTGCCCCACCCAAGTTCAACAACAATGCTGCCACCAACACCAACACTGCCCCGAGGACTAGAAGCAATGATGTGCCTGTTGCAGCAAAGGACAAGTCGCAAGTGACTTGTGATGACTGTGGAAATAAGGGCCATTATTCCAACGAGTGCCCCAAAAAGAAGAATACTGCAGCGCCCAATACCAATGCCCCAGCTCAGCAGCAGCGTCGTGTTCAGCCAGGAAGGAGGTTTGCCCCAGGGAATTCACTCAACCACAACGGCCGTCTTTTACTCATGCATGCTGAAGAAGCTCAGGAAGCGCCAGACGTCGTGTTGTGTATGTTTTCTGTTAATTCAGTGCTTGCAAGAGTGTTGTTTGATTCTGGTGCATCACATTCATTTGTCACCAAAGACAGCCCGAGGCAGCCACACCCCCAGGCCAGCCAGGGGGTGTGGGCCCCTCGTGGCCCCACTCCGTCTCATATTCTGGCTCCATGAGTCTTCTGGTGAAATAGGATTTTTGGCATATTTTTCGGGATTTTTCCTAATAGTTGATTTTCTGCACAAAAACAAGACACCAATGCAATTCTGCTAAAAACAACGTCAGTCTGTGTTAGTTGTATCCAAATCACTCAAGTTTAGAGGAGAAACAATAGCAAAAGTGTTTGGGAAAGTAGATACGTTTTGGACGTATCATCCTACAGGTAACTCTAATAATAATATGGCATCAAGTAATGGTAGTCTCCAAGAAACTCTTAAATCTTTTATAGATTCACAAAATGAGAAAAATAACATCCTAGTTAAAATAATGGAGAACCATAATGCTATGCTTGTTAAATTATCTAACCAAGTTGTTAGTTTGAGGAATTATTTGCAGGTTCTCCAAGAAAGAACAAGGATTGTTGAGGCACAGCTAGGTAAGATAACTGAGAGTCAAACTCTCGTTCTAGTTAAACTTGTAGGTAAAGCTGAGCCCAATCCAGTAGAAGACCTCAAGATGATAAGAATCCAGAGGGAGGAGCCTAGAGAACTTAATTATAGCAATACCCCTTCACCGAATTACACAGTTGAAGATCTTGTAAAAATGATCAATATCAAGATTCCGGTAAGTGAAGGAAATAAGGAAGCCATGTATCAACACTTCATTAATCAGGTAGCAATAAAGGTACGTGATCTTGAGGAAGAATATAAGAAAATTGCTGAAAAATTACCTGTTAAGCTAGATGATATATTTGAGCCTACTATTAAGATTAAAATTGGGACTAATGAAATAGCTGCACTTTGTGATCTAGGTGCAAGTGTTTCAACAATTCCAAAGAGTCTTTTTAATAAGTTAAATCTTGGATCTTTTGAAATCACTAAGTTAAAATTGCATATAGCAGATTCTACTTATAAACAAGCAGTAGGAATTAAAGAGAATACCTTAGTATACATTAAAGGTTGTCCCACTCTTATTGATTTTGTTATTGCTGACATCCCTGAAGATGCTAATGCTCCTATTATATTAGGCCGTCCTTTCTTAAGAGCTATTAAGGCTTTAATTAATCTGCATGAAGGGAACGTGAAGCTCTAATTACCTTCGCGGGATCCTTTTGTTATTCATTTTCTCAGGAAAAAGAAAGCCAAGCAAGATAAGAAGAAGGCCATCACTTTAAAGGCCAACTATTTTGGATTGGGTGTTCCACTTATCTGGCCTAAGTGAGAAACATCAAGGTTAAGCTATTGACCATAAAAGAGCGCTACATGGGAGGCAACCCATGTGAAATAAAGGTTTGAGTTAAGTTTTTAAGTTTTAGTTTAAGTTTTATATAGAATAAAGAGTGCTAGAAAACTCTAGTCAGAAGGAGAGATTCCGTGGTACTAAAAATTCCTGTCTTATAAATGCCAATGTTGGTCGACAATTTTGTAACATCCCTAAAATCATGTTTTCAAAGATTGCATATCATCCATGCATTCATAATCATTTAGAGATCATTTTCAAAGTCATTACAAAAACAGAAGCATTTGGGTGCTTATTATTTTATGTAAACAGGCATTGATCCAATGCTACTCTCTAGTGAGAGATTAATTGTGTTAAACCAAGATTGTTTGTTCATGAGATGGTTTGGTTGTGTTCCAAGGCTTGGACAAAAATTTCCAAAACAAAATATGTTTTTAAAACCATTTTCATATCTTTATTAAATCTTGTGTAAAGGCATTGTTTATTTTTAAAACTCCAAAGGAACCAAGCAAGTTTAGTGAAACAGCATGGTTTTATACTCAAAAATGTGCAGGCTTGACTTTATAAAAATCCAGAAAGATTTTGAAATCAAATACATTTTAATTCATTTGAAATTGTTTCCAGAAAATCAAATAAGAAAAAGAAAAAGACAAAAGAAATGGAAAAGGGCTGGCGCTGGCATTTGAGCCCACAAACAGAAGCAGCCCACTAACCAGCCCACCCGGGATTTCCCCCCTCTTCCTGTTTTTCTCACCGCACCCGCGTTACCCGATGAGTCGTTGACTAGTGGACCCTCGCCATCTCACCACCGTCTTCCCCAAATCACGCCCATGACCACGTCACCGGCTGTTTCCTCCGCCATCACTGCCGCGTTTTAAAACCTGAGTTATTGCCGGCGTTTCCTCGCGTGATCCTCGCCCCTGATCCGGCTACAAAACCCTCTCCTCACCCCGCACCTTTCCCCTCACACCACTCGCTCGCTCTGCCACCAGGCTGCCCGATGAGTTGCTGACTAGTGGACCCTCACCAGCTCACCACCGTCTTCCCCAAATCACGCCCACGACCACGTCGCCGGCTGTTTCCTCCACCATCACTGCCGCGTTTTAAAACCTGAGTTATTGCCGGAGTTTCCTCGCATGATCCTTGCCCCTGCTCCGGCTACAAAACCCTCTCCTCACCCCGCACCTTTCCCCTCACACCACTCGCTCGCTCCGCCACCAGGCTGCCTCAATTTCGTGTTGCATCGCCGCAGACAGAACCAGCTCCGGCGATTGATTCCGGTGAGACGCGACCGCCCCTTTTCCTCTTCTTCAACCAAGCGCGACCAGCATGTTCTGGCGCATCTCCTGATGCTTTTCTTTTGCCTTCTCGTGACCCAGGTCGTCGACTCCGTTAGCATCCGCAAGCGACAGCACCGCCGCCCAACTCCGACAAGGAATACTGGTAAACCTCGAGCGCCCCTTGTTTCCTCTCTGACCCTATCATGTTCGCCACGGCCTTGCTATGACCCATCTGATTCATGCTATGGCGATCCAGAGCCTCGGCAACGTCCCCATCCGCAAACACCCGACGCCACCAGCAACTCCGACGAGGTTCTGCCGCTGTGTCCGTGCGCCCCTCGACAAGCTACTGCTACGTTGAGCTTCCTCGTGATCTTGCGAGTCCGGTAAGCCACACCACACACCCCAGCCCCTCCTCTATTCGCCGAACCATCGCCGCCAGCAGCGCCGCCGCCGCCAGCACCTAGTTGCGCCGCCAGTCTTTGGTCGCAAGTTTCGCAGCCGTTAGATCTAGATTTGAGGCTCAGGATTAGATCACTTACTCGAACCGTTATGCGCAGATCTGACCGTGTGCTACCACTTAAATCTAACGGCTCTCGTTGATCGATCCACTCAAAGCGGTATCGACGAATCTTAAAATCTGAAATTAGATCTATTAGTGATTCAAACTTGTAAAATTCATAACTTTTGATCCACATGTTCAAATTTTGCAAAATTTATATCATTGGAATCAAGGGAAAGAATGCTATCTGTCTATGCAATGTGTTTAATGTTTTGCTTCTATAAAATTGGTTATTTTTGCAGAGACATTTATAGGCTTATTTTGAGTATAAAAATGATTTGAAAAATGATTTAAAGATCAAATAAAGTTTATTTAGTGTGTCTTGGTCTTTTTTATAATTCAGTACTGTAGACTTGTCTTGTTTGGTGTAGAAAATCATCACATGGCATTTGCATGCATTCATATATTTTTGCTTGTATATTTTGATATGTGAATTTAGTGACATTATTTGATGTGTAGATTTTGGTGCTAATAGTGATTGTGGTTGTGAAGATTGTTGCTACTCCCCAAACTACCAAGGCAAGTGGTGCTTCATGTTTTTATCCCTATATTTTTACCTATGCATTAGAAATATTTTATATAGAATTTTCATGGTTATTTTGCTAAGTATCTATATGCTATGCTTGGGAAATCCTAGTAGTTGTAGCAATGTTAGAATTTCCTCTAAGTAATATACATGCTATTGCCATGCTTAGCCTAGCTAGTAGCAACCAAGGGTGGATTATATATTCATGATATGAGAAATATTTCTAAGTCATTGACTTGTGTTTTGCTTAATAAAACAACTAAGTAAATGAAACACCTAGGTGGAATGGAAAGAATGGTTTGTGTTGAGTGGTTACACAAGGCCCATTTCTATGGTTTACCTTGTGTATCTCACTTGTGGAAAGCCACCCAGGAACAAAGGGATCTGAGATGCCAAATGTTAAGAAGCTTCTAGTGCAGCCACATGACATTATGGGCTCTCCCTGGATCACATAGGTTGCAATAACTTAGCCATTTGGACAGTTGGTGGTAGTGGGATGATAGGTTTGGAGCGCGCCCATTTGGTCTGAGGGAAGGCTTCTGAAAGGTTCTGTCTTGGTGAAAATCAAGTCTTGTGGGGAAAGTGCACAACCTCTGCAGATGGAAGAATCTAAGTACTTAGCCATGTCCCTGGTATTGGACAAATTGAGCATCAAGACATGGAAGCTACCAAGAATCTCCTCATCCCAATTTTCTAAGTTAAAACTTGTGGTTGAACAAGGGTGAAGGTTCACCAATTTCTATTGGTGTTTCCTTGGGAAAGTTTTGTCAAAGAAGAAACTTAGTGTTTTCAACTGATAGGTAAAACCTATTTTGAGCAAAGCAAGCCTAAGCTACACTTAGCTATATTCATGTAGTAACTAGATGTTAATATTCAACTAAGGTATCACTTGCCAATACTATTCCAATGTATTGACCCACTGTGGCGGTAACTTGTGATGTTGCAGGTTACTCTGATGATGATTAGGGGTTATGAGTCTACACTCAACATGCTTGCCTGTGGCACATGAAGATGAAGACTTGTTTATATTATTATATTTCAACTCTTGTATTAAGCCTGTGGCCATGTAGTTGTAAAAGACTATGTTGTCTCTAGAATGATATGTAATAATGACCTTTTTATCTGTGTACTTCATCTTAAACTGTGGATGCTAGCATTGATCCAGGGACTAGCATTGAAATCACAGGGATCTTTACCTTTATAAAGGTGGGATATTATAGATGGTATCAGAGCACTGTGTTGCATGTAGGATTATGACCCTAGGATTGGATTAGAACCCACTAGGGAAAATTTTCAACAATTTCCACACTTGTCTTTTTCTTCTCGTAAACTCTTCTAATTCTTCTTTTTCATCTCTATTTGTAGATGAACTCCATCAACGAAGTTGTAAGTAAGGGACCACTCATGACCATGACCTAGAGTGTGAGACTGAATTTCCAAAGGCCCTCAAGAACCTTATGGTTACCATGGGGATACATGGTGCAGCTGTGTACAAAGGTTTCCCTATGAGTGATGAAGGAGAAGAATATTGGTGGGTGCAACTTCACTTATATAAAAACAAGGAAGACAACCAGAAAGAATCAGGATTCTGCATGGTCACCAACTCAGTGATGCACACCAAATTCTTTGATTCTGCAAGGGATGCAGCTTGGAAGGCCATCAAAGAGCTTGGTGATAGACTCAAGTGTAGAATGCTTAACACCCAAAATGACCTTAGGTAAGAAAAGAAGCATACCCAAGAGTTGGAAACTACCAACCAACAACTAAGGGAAGACATCATAGATTTGATATGGGAATCTTGTGAACAAGATAGGCAGATGGCTACTAAGGATGATTTGATAGCCATTTTTTCTAGTGAGTGAGAGTTGTAACGTACTTCGTTAGTTGGACCACCACACTTATCATTTTATTTCCAAAATTTTGTCTAAGTTATGTTGAACCTTGGATGTTTGTAATGAATTTATGTATGCCATGACTTGAGTGTATGCTTGTCAATGTTATGCTTGTGATACTTGGTCTTGTGTATTTCTGTTAATGATGTTTCTAACTTTTATCTATCTTATAAAATAGATGCCTAATGTTACTATCTGCACAGCTGAAGAGTTCAAGGGAACTCGTTTTGGCACTCGTCTTATTGAACTCACTAGTATGCTCAATCTTCCGCTTCCTAGCATCATGACGCTTCCCATCACCAAGTTTGAGAGGAAGGACCTTTGGGGCTTCAAGGTTACTCAGCCAGGACGCCAGACTGAGCCAGCCACGGAGACTATCACCTTCAAGCTTATGCATGACGACAAGGAGAGAGGCCTAGAGGTAGTCATGCATGATTTACTTGGGCATTTGTTAGGGAGGCACTCTCGGGAGATTAGAGGTACTCACTTCCACGCCTTCGGTAGACGCGACGAGGATGGTGAGGCTATTGAGTTCGAGGATGCTGCTAGAGAGACGGCAGAGCCGATTCGTCTGTACCTTCAGGACCTAGAGGTTCTACTTAGGCACCTAGATACTGATAGGACAAACGTCATGCTTAGCAATGACGAGCTCCTGGTGCAGCTTCGTGAGAAGGACAAGCTCTTCGCAGAGCAAGACGAGATAGTCAAGGAAATGGAGGCTAAGTTTGAGAGTCAGGACAGGAAGTTCAAGAGTCAAGAGAAAAGAGTCAAAGATAGGAAAAAGAGGATTCGAGAGATGACTACAAAACTAGAGGCCAAGGACTTCGAGCTCGAGCATCAGCAGGGTGTGATTGAGAGACTTCGTTCACAGAAGAGGGCTCTCAAGGCCAAGGTAGAAGCCTTGACTACCAATGTCGAGGAGTACAAGACCGCTATGGAGAATGTACGTCTTACACTTGTCGATGAGGAGGTTGATGCAGAGGAGTAGTGATGACTACTCATATATTTATCATTTACCATGCTTATGATTATTGAGTCGCAATGACCATCCAACATGTGGATGGCTTGCCATTGGTGTGTTTGCTTTTCAAACTTGTTGTTTATGTCGTTGAACTTTTGTTATTTTGATGCTTGTTTGGGGATTTTTTATGTGATGTATTGTGCATGTTAAGCATCTATGGGTATCTCATTATTATCCTTATGAAAACCACAGATGCCTCCTCGACGTGCCAACCCCAACCCGAACAAGAACAATGTCACCCCCGAGATGCAGCAGCTGATGACAGCATAGGCACAGCTGATGCAGATCTAGGGTTTGGAAACTGGAAAGGTTTCTTTAGAATGTGTTATTCTTTTAGATAAGTTTCGTACTTGTGCTTCTTATTAAGGCTGGTGAGAGTGTGAAACAACGTGTAATAAATATATCATACAACCAATAAGGTATACAAATGAGGAATGCTATGCAAGGTTGCTCATATAAGAATTGTTCTATCTTTAAACTTTACTTTATAATTAATGACATTTATAAGGATCTTAGGTGTTAACAAACCTTATTCTATAAGTAAAGTTTTAAAAACAATGTGATTATGATTAATTGTCATCTTTTGGATATGATGAAATTCCTTAAGTTTAGTTGTTAAGTGTTGGAGATATATCTTAAGATTTGTTATTTGAAGTGGCAAAAAGAATAACATTTGAAGAAAAGATTTCTTTTGTAAGGTCTAAACAATTTTTGTGGTTAATCAAATGTGGTTGACGTTGTTTGTGCTTGCTTGAAAAGTTTGGACTTGAGATGCTTTAAGACTTAATTATAACAGATCAAAGTTAACTATAAAACACATGACAAAGTCTTTAGCATTATATTTAAAGTCTTGTAGACTAAAGTTAACTTTAAGAACATAGATGGACTTAAGGTGTAATGCTTATGATATTTGTACTTGTCCATGTTATAATGTTTCTTTAATTTTACTTAAGAGTGATATTACTTTTATTTGAGTGATGGTTTCTTAATATTATAGTGGAATAAGAACATTTATCTTCCTTCTAAAAAAATGGTTATGATTTGTGATCAAGGTAATAATATTACTTAGTTACTTATGACTTCACTATATTGTCTTGGTATGCCGATAACTTGTGGTTGAAGTAAAGAATAAGTTTTATTTAGCCACAATTTATTCTTGAAGATTTTATATTTGATAAGGATGTTATTTAAAGATATTTCTACACTTTTGGTGGAATGATATTCAATAAGATTATATTTAAAATGTGTTGAACCATTTTGTATTCATATATTATCAATATTTAAGACTAACACTATTAATTAGACCTTATTTGGCTAATTTTTAGAAATATTAGTAATCTTTATTTACCTTTATAAGAATTATTAATTAAGAAAATAAGTTTAAATTCAATGTATTAGAGTATTATACCTTTACTTACTTCAAAAGTGGGATGTTATATTTTTAACAAGTAGGTATTATTTTTGTGATCATTTTGGTATATTACAAGTATTTTTGTGACTTATAAATAATAAGATATTATTATAATATTTAATATTATAAAAACACTTAATAAACAATAGATATTTAATTAAGTGAAATAATAATACATGATTATAATATTAAATTATAGTTTTTATTTTTCTAAGAATTTTGGTATATTATTTATATTTTTATAAATTACTATTATTAAAATAAGAATTATCAAAGTTTTATTACTTATAAAATCTTTATTAAATAAGATTTATTTAAATAGTTAATATAATAATGTTGGACAATAAGGTTAAATTATAGAATTTATTTTTCTAAACATTTTCATATATTACACATATTTTTTGAATTATAAAATAAAAGTTATTGAATTTGTAATGTTTAATCATTTATTTAATTCCTGGAAATATTTAGGTTTTAAACTTATTATGTTTTATCTATTTCCTAAACAGGAAATAACTATTCACACCACATCTAGACCTACCCTAGGTCACTGACCCGTGGGGTCAGGGCCATGTCATCTGCCACATAGATGTGGATTGGTCAACTGGGTGGACCAGGTCAAAGGTGATGTCGGCATGACGTCGCTATGATATCAGCGCAGCCACCACCGTTGGTTGGTGGTCTCCGGCGACGATCTACGACGCCCCAGCAAGCAAAACTATCCTAGTTTGAATTAGCGCGACGTGCTAAACCCTAGAGTGGCGGCGCTGCTCGGAAATTGTCATTGGAGCCTCGGCTCCGACGAGCTCCAACAGTGGCCGACGATGTCTTAAGGCGCGACGACGATTTACATTGAGATAACGTGATTTAGGGGTACTAGAGGGTCCAGGAACTCACAATGATGACGATAGAGAGGTCTACAAGGACCGGCGCGGACGGAGGCGAGTATACGGTCAACTTCTCTGACGAACTCCAACGAAAGGGAACAATGAAATTCGCACTCGCCCGAGCTCCCCTTGTTCTATTTAGCCTACTAGGATGAAGAGAGGAACGTGGCGGTTCTCCATGACCACGCCATGGACCCTAGGGTGGCCTATATCGACGGTGATGTGTGGCTCCGGCGAGCTAGTATATGGTTCCCAACCTTTAATAAGGTAGAGATCCCTGTGTTTACAATGCTAGTCCCTGGATCAATAGCTAGCATCCATAGTTAAGATGTAATATCAAGAAACAAAGGTCATAATACAACTTTATAACCAGGAATAACATAATTTATTACATCTTACATAGCTCATTTAGATACCTCATTACAATGCAGCAGAATATAACAATAGCATGGGGTCCTTCATCTTCAAAGTGCCACAGGCAGTCATGTTGGTTGTAGACTTGTAATCCTAAACAATAAACTTCTCTACCATCAAATAAACCTGCAACATAATAAGTTACAACCACAAGGGTCAATACATTTGAATTGTATTGGCAAGTGATACTATGGCAGTATAGTGGAGTCTATCATCTATATGCATTTGGCTAAGTGTAGCTTAGGCTTGCTTTGCTCAAAATAGATTTTCCTTATCATTTGAAAACACTAAGTTTTTGTTTGTCAAAATCACCCAAGGCATCTCCCAATATAAATTGGTGATCCTTCAACCCTTGTTCAACCACAAGTTTTAACTTAGAAATTTGGATGAGGAGATTCTTGATATCTTCCATGTCTTGATGCTCAAATTGTCCTTTACCAGGGACATGGCTAAGTACTTCGATTTTCACTCTGCAGAGGTGGTGCACTTTCCCCACAAGACTTGGTTTCACCAAGACAAGATCTTTCAGAAGCCTTCCCTTAGACCAGAATGGACGCGTTGCAACCTATCATCCCCTACCACCAACTGTCCATTTGGCTAAGTTATTGCAACCTATATGATCCAGGCAGATCCCACAATGCCAAGTGGCTGCACTTGAAGCTTCTCAACATTTGACATCTCAAATCTCTTTGTTCCTGGATGGCCATCCACAAGTGAGATACACAAGGTAAACCATAGAAATGGGCCTTGTGTAACCACTCAACACAAACCATTCCTTCCATTCCACCCAGGTGATTCATTCACTTAGTTGTTTTAAACAAAACACAAGTCCTTGGCTTAGAAATATTACATAGTATGAATATATTCCACCCTTATTTTCTACTAGCTAAGCTAAGCATGATAGTAGTAGGAATCTTAACTGAGGAAGTTTCTACTAAGGTTTCATCTACTAGGATTTCCCATGGCATAGTTTATACTTAGCAAAATTCCATGCAAGTCCTACTTAGAAATATCACTAATGCACAGTGAAAATAATGGGACAAAGTATGAAGCATCACTTTCCTTTTTGGTAGAGAATATAAGTTCACTCCTTGATCTTGCAATATTCACACTCTTCAAATGTCACTACAATTCAGTCAAGCAAGGCACAAATTCAATCTACCATTCAACCAAACATCACATAAAATAATAGAATCAAAACAATGCATGCAAGCATGCCAAAGATTGTTTTATTTGGAAAAGTGATTTCTAATGGGTTATAAACATTCTAAAACACTTATTGGTCATTTTATAAAAGTGCAAGACTATTTGCAAAAGATTTTATCTATAAACTCTTTTTTTAAACTAAATCAATATTTTATGTGGTTGAAAATGCCTTTAGCAAAGCAACAATATTTATAGGGTTCACGAAATACATTTAATTCTAAAACTTGGGGTTTGGGGTCAGAGAGTTTAAATCAAAACATTTCCCAAAGTTTTTTCTCCAAAAAGTATTTTCAATATATAAACAACATTTTTATTTGACTAGAAATGCTTTAATTCAAATATTTATTCTCTTGCTTCACAAAATATGTTTTTGAATCTATAATTTGGTTTCTATGGTCAGTAGGTTCAAAAAAATCTATTTGCCAAAGATTTTATCACAAAAATAATTTTAGAATGAATTTTATATTCTAAATATGCCTACACAAGTTTACGTAAAATCAACCATTTTAACAGAAGCAATTTACTAAAAAAGTGCATGGTTGGAAAGTACTTGTGTTGCTGATTCCATTGATATAAAATTTGCAAAATTTGGACGTGTGGTTTGAAAGTTATGAATTCTGCAAGTTTGAGTATCTAATAGAATAGTTTCTATTTTTAAAACAAAAGGCTGGCCACGTGGACTGTCCTGATTCGTCGAAAACGTTTCGTGCGGATAGTGCTGTGTGGGGCGTTGGATCTAACTGAATCGTGTTGCACAGATTGAACATAACAGTTCGCTTCAGTCATCTATTTGTAGCCTTGCGATCTAAATCTAACAGCTGATAAGCGAGCAACAAGAGTTGGGCGGTGCTAGCGGTGGCGATTGGCGGCGCACTCTCTGTCAGTGGTGTCGTCGGCGAAGTAGGAAGCGAGGGAGAGGTTGGCGAGGCTTACCAGGCTCGCGAAGTGACGCTGAATCTCAACGTGGTCTCGGCAGGGACAGGGGTGCACGGGGTCACCGGCGATTCCTCGCCGGAGTTCTCTCTGGCGACGGTTGCCCTCTGTTGAAGACGGAGGTGACGCTACGGTGCACGCCAGGGCAAGTAAAGGATGCAGTCCGATGCGCAAGATCGAGGTGAGCACGTGTGTATGAAAGAGAAGGAGAGGCGCGGTCGGAATCTACCTCGAATGCTCGTCGAAGAAATGGCAGACCACGGCGGCGCTCAGACGTGGATGAAGTCGAAGTTTTGGGGCGCGAGCGGCCAAGCGGGCGATACTGGGAGATGTAGTGAACGATGGGGAGCACGCTCGTTTGCTGCCGCGAACAAGGGGTGGTGTAGACTAGCCGGAATCGTTGCCGGAAGGTCATCGGAGACAGTGGCTTGCCGCAAAGAATTGGCGCAGCCTGGGGGCAGAGAGGGAGGGGCGAGTGAGGGAAAATGGGGAGGAGAGGCAGGCGTTTAATCGAGCATGGTCGCGGCGAGATTTAAGCGAGGTATTGACGCGTATTGATGCGAGTTAAAACTAGCAGAAACAGCCGGCGAGGTTGGCGCGAGTGGGGAAGATGATGATGTGGCGTGGGGTCGAGACGTCAGCGAGAGAGAGAGAGAGAGAGAGAGAGAGAGAGAGAGAGAGAGAGAGAGAGAGAGAGAGAGAGAAGGAGTGGGGCCTGCTAGTCAGTGAGGGGGCGGGTCAAATTCTTGGTGCGAATCGTTTTTCTCGCGGGGAAGGGTAAATGGGCTAACTGGGCCAGACTGGGTCTGCTGGGTTGGGCTGGCTTCTGTTATATATTTTTTTGTTCTGAATGTTTTTCTTTTTCCTTTTCTATTTATCTGTTTTGAATTTGTTTAAACATTTCAAACAACCATTTGAATTCAAACTTCAACCAAACTTTGTGTGTATTCTAATATTGATTAATAATACATTTTAAAGTCAAATTTAGAATAATTATCTTATTCTGTTTAGGGTGTAATAATTATTTAAAACAAAGTCCTTGTTTCAAATTTAATTAATATCAAATATATTTTTAACCCTTATTTAGTTTCAATTTTTCACAAAACCTTTTCAGTAAGTTTTATTCATTTATTAGGGTGTAATAATTCACCTTGAATTATTTGGAAAAATATTTATTATGATTTATTAATCATTTTAAATTGGGTACTTGTCTTTATTCCAATGGAAATGGAATTTGGTTAATGCCATTTTATTTAATTTGAAAATTCTTTATCCTTTTATTTTATTTGGATTTGGTTTATATTCATTCCATTTTCTTAGGGATTAAGCCAAGATTTAATTTGCTCTTTAATATTCCTTATTTAATATTTCTTTCTCCATCTTATAAAAATCCATATCTTTTTATTTATAGATTCAAAGTTGGTGATTCCAATTTGTAAATTCTTATTTAATATTTATTTATCCTTTTAAATATATTTAGGGTTATTTGCTCACCATTTGGTATGGATTTCTAAATAGATGCTTTATTAACTTTGGAATTTCAATTTCCTTATCTGATTAAATTCCTAAGATTTTAACTATGGCTCCAAATTAAGTGAAACCAATTCATATGGTTTTATAATATTTCCATTTGTCATTCTTGATCATTTATAAATATTTGTTGACAAATTTTATATGGATCAAATCCATGGTCTTAGAGATAACTTGGAAATGATTTTATTCCATTAGGGTTTTAGGGTTTTGGTTTATTCTCCAAGTGTTTAAATTTCCAGATGCATTTATGAAGAATGCATTTCACTAGATTTGAATTTAGTTGGATTCAAACATTGAACAAAGTTTGTTCAAGTTGGGATTTTAAGTTTCCATTTAGAACAAAAGTTTATTCTCACCCTAATTTTCAACAATTGTTTATTTTGTTTATTTATTTTTCACATTACAAAATTTGGAAAATTTTGGGATGTGACAAGCTACCACCCTTAAAATAAATCTTGTCCCGAGGGAAGGATAGGGGTTACAAGTTGGCTCAAAGCAACTAGGGTACTACCACCCTTAAAAAATTTCCAACTAGATTACATCTTGGCTTGCTTGGGGTTTTGATGAAGCTTCTCTGGACACTTGTCTGCATAATGGCCTAGCTCTTTGCATTTGAAACACATCACTTGGCTGATATCTTTCTTTTCCTTTGGTATCATTGCCTCTTGTTTGTTTCCTTGGTTCTTCTTCTTTTCTGGGCAATCACTAGCATAGTGTCCCATTTCCTTGCAATTGTAACATTGCAACTGGATTATGTCCTTCTTCTTATTTTTGGGTCTCTCCAAAGCTAGGAGTTCTTCTAGTTCATTCTCTTCATATTTCACCACAAAGGTGGGAAATATTTTTCTCTTCTTGGGGCAATTATTAGAGATATGACCTTCTTCTTCACAAGAGTAGCAACACTTTGTGGTCACTTTGGGTTTGGCCTTATGATGTATAGTTTTGACTTTTCTTCATCCTTCTTGGTAGAAGTTGTTCCCTCATGGTAGTTTGCAATCAGTTGTTGCACTCCACCTTGTTTCCTCTGTTGAACTATGTAATAGATGGGGCATTGGATAAGGACATGATTATTTCCTTCACATAGGAAACAAGTAGCTTGAGATGTGGGGCATTTATTAGTTGGATGTTTCTCTTCACAATTGGGGAATTGATCTTCATGCTCTTTGGAAGTGTGATCCTTGTCTCCACAAACATTGCAAGCTTGGGTTCTTTCTAGAATATCAACCTTGACATCATTGTTGTCACAAGCTCCTTGGAAAGAGTTGTCTCCCATGTTGATCATTTGGTTTGTCACCTTTTGCATCAATTGAGTTTGGGTTTCCAAAAACCTTTGCATGGTTGGGTCTAACTCATTGTAGTTGGCTAAAATCTGAGTTGTCACTCGGTTTAACTGGGTTTGGGTTACTATGAGTTCTCTCATGTTGATCTCTTGGTTGTTGTTGTCACCATCCTTGATGTTGGAGTCTCTTGGAGTAGTCATCTGTTTGGGTTGGATTGGGATTAGAATAGGCAAAAGATTCTTAAGGAAGAATTCTAATCACAGCAAACCACACAAGCAATGTGCAAGCAATCACAAAAAAACATTCCACTCAAACAACAAGTTTCAAGCACACTTATAGGCAACAAAATATTTTTGCTACACCACATAAGTTGGTGGGTTTGATCTAAACTAAACATGGTGGTCCAACTATATGGTTCACTTGAGATCATTCCATCCTACTTAGCTGCTTCTTCATGAACAAGATCTTTGTATCCTTGGAGAATTTCTTGCATCTTGGTCACAAAACTTCAAAGGTGATGATGGTTCCTTCTAAGTTATGTTTCCTTAGTCTTCAAGTCTTGAGTAATATTTCTTGTCTCACATGTAGTCCTTAGTGATATCCAAGTTGAAGTCTTTGGTCACAGAGAAGGCTTTATCCATCTAGTTTGAAATAGAAGAGATGTAGAGTCAAAAAAAAGTTGAGGAAAGAGTTTACAAGATTGTTTGTAAATAAGCTTTGGAACAAATACAGCTCCTATTTTCTAAGGGGTTTTGTCCAATCCTAGGGTTACAATCCTACAGGCAACACAATGCTCTGATACCATCTATAAGGTTCCCAACCTTTAATAAGGTAGAGATCCCTGTGTTTATAATGCTAGTCCCTGGATCAATAGCTAGCATCCATAGTTAAGATGTAATATCAAGAAACAAAGGTCATAGTACAACTTTATAACCAGGAATAACATAATTTATTACATATTACATAGCTCATTTAGCTACCTCATTACAATGCAGCAAAATATAACAATAGCATGGGGTCCTTCATCTTCAAAGTGCCACAGGCAGTCATGTTGGTTGTAGACTTGTAATCCTAAATAATAAACTTCTCTAACATCAAATAAACCTCCAACATAATAAGTTACAGCCACAAGGGTCAATACATTTGAATTGTATTGGCAAGTGATACTATGGTAGTATAGTGGAGTCTATCATCTATATGCATTTGGCTAAGTGGAGCTTAGGCTTGCTTTGCTCAAAATAGATTTTCCTTATCATTTGAAAACACTAAGTTTTTGTTTCTCAAAATCACCCAAGGCATCTCCCAATAGAAATTGGTGATCCTTCAACCCTTGTTCAACCACAAGTTTTAACTTAGTAATTTGGATGAGGAGATTCTTGATATCTTCCATGTCTTGATGCTCAAATTGTCCTTTACCAGGGACATGGCTAAGTACTTAGATTTTCACTCTGCAGAGGTGGTGCACTTTCCCCACAAGACTTGGTTTCACCAAGACAAGATCTTTTAGAAGCCTTACCTTAGACCAGAATGGACGCGTTCCAACCTATCATCCCCTACCACCAACTGTCCATTTTGCTAAGTTATTGCAACCTATATGATCCAGGCAGAGCCCATAATGCCAAGTGGCTGCACTTGAAGCTTCTCAACATTTGACATCTCAAATCTCTTTGTTCCTGGGTGGCCATCCACAAGTGATATACACAAGGTAAACCATAGAAATGGGCCTTGTGTAACCACTCAACACAAACCATTCCTTCCATTCCACCCAGGTGATTCATTCACTTAGTTGTTTTAAACAAAACACAAGTCCTTGGCTTAGAAATATTACATAGTATGAATATATTCCACCCTTGTTTTCTACTAGCTAAGCTAAGCATGATAGTAGTAGGAATCTTAACTGAGGAAGTTTCTACTAAGGTTTCATCTACTAGGATTTCCCATGGCATAGTTTATACTTAGCAAAATTCCATGCAAGTCCTACTTAGAAATATCACTAATGCATAGTGAAAATAATGGGACAAAGTATGAAGCATCACTTGCCTTTTTGGTAGAGAATATAAGTTCACTACTTGATCTTGCAATATTCACACTCTTCAAATGTCACTACAATTCAATCAAGCAAGGCACAATTTCAATCTACCATTCAAGCAAACATCACATAAAATAATAGAATCAAAACAATGCATGCAAGCATGCCAAAGATTGTTTTATTTTGAAAAGTGATTTCTAATGGGCTGTAGACATTCTAAAACACTTATTGGTCATTTTATAAAAGTGGCAAGACTATTTGCAAAATATTTTATCTATAAACTCTTTTTTTAAAACTAAATCAATATTTTATGTGGTTGAAAATGCCTTTAGCAAAGCAACAATATTTATAGGGTTCACCAAATACATTTTTAATTCTAAAACTTGGGGTTTGGGGTCAGAGAGTTTAAATCAAAACATTTCCCAAAGGTTTTTCTCCAAAAAGTATTTTCAATATATAAACAACATTTTTATTTGACTAGTAATGATTTAATTCAAAGATTTATTCTCTTGCTTCACAAAATATGTTTTTGAATCTATAATTTGGTTTCTATGGTCAGTAGGTTCAAAACAATCTATTTGCCAAAGATTTTATCACAAAAATAATTTTAGAATGAATTTTATATTCTAAATATGCCTACACAAGTTTCTGTAAAATCAACCATTTTAACAGAAGCAATTTACTAAACAAAGTGCATGGTTGGAAAGTACTTGTCTTGCTGATTCCACTGATATAAAATTTGCAAAATTTGGACGTGTGGTTTGAAAGTTATGAATTTTGCAAGTTTGAGTATCTAATAGAATAGTTTCTGTTTTTAAAACAAAAGGCTAGCCACGTGGACTGTCCTGATTCGTCAAAAACGTTTCGTGCGGATCGTGCTGTGTGGGGCGTTGGATCTAACTGAATCGTGCGGCACAGATTTAACATAACGGTTCACTTCAGTCATCTATTCGTAGCCTTGCGATCTAAATCTAACGGCTGAGAAGCGAGCAACCAGAGTTGGGCGGCGCTAGCGGCGGCGAGTGGCGGCGCGCGCTCTGTCGGTGGTGTCATCGGCGAAGTAGGAAGAGAGGGAGAGGTTGGCGAGGCTTACCAGGCTCGCGAAGTGAAGCTGAAGCTAAACGTGGTCTCGGCAGGGATAGGGGTGCACGGGGTCACTGGCGATTCCTCGCCGGAGTTCTCTCTGGCGACAGTTGCCCTCTGTTGAAGACGGAGGTGACGCTACGGTGCACGCCAGGGCAAGTAAAGGATGCAGTCAGATGCGCAAGATCGCGGTGAGCATGTGTGTGTGTGAAAGAGAAGGAGAGGCGCGGTCGGAATCTACCTCGAATGCTCGTCGGAGAAATGGAAGACCACAGCGGCGCTCAGATGTGGATGAAGTCGAAGTTTTGGGGCGCACGCGGCCATGCGGGCGATAATGGGAGATGCAGTGAACGATGGGGAGCACGCTCATTTGCCGCAGCGATCAAGGGGTGGTGTAGACTAGCCGGAATAGTTGCCGGAAGGTCGTCGGAGACAGTGGCTTGCCGCAAAGAATTGGCGCAACCTGGGGGCAGAGAGGGAGGGGCGAGTGAGGGGAAATGGGGAGGAGAGGCAGGCGTTTAATCGAGCGTGGTCACGGCAAGATTTAAGCGAGGCATTGACGCGTATTGATGCGAGTTAAAACCAGCAGAAACGGCCGACGAGGTTGGCGCGGGTGGGGAAGACGATGATGTGGCGTGGGGTTGAGACGTCAGCGAGAGAGAGAAGGAGTGGGGCCTGCTAGTCAGTGAGGGGCGGGTCAAATCCTTGGTGCGAATCGTTTTTCTCGCGGGGAAGGGTAAATGGGCTAACTGGGCCAGACTGGGTCTGCTGGGTTGGGCTGGCTTCTATTATATTTTTTTTGTTCTGAATGTTTTTCTTTTTCCTTTTCTATTTATCTGTTTTGAATTTGTTTAAACATTTCAAACAACCATTTGAATTCAAACTTCAACCAAACTTTGTGTGTGTTCTAATATTGATTAATAATACATTTTAAAGTCAGATTTAGAATAATTCTCTTATTCTTTTTAGGGTGTAATAATTATTTAAAACAAAGTCCTTGTTTTAAATTTAATTAATATCAAATATATTTTTAACCCTTATTTAGTTTCAATTTTTCACAAAACCTTTTCAGTAAGTTTTATTCATTTATTAGGGTGTAATAATTCACCTTGAATTATTTGGAAAAATATTTATTATGATTTATTAATCATTTTAAATTGGGTACTTGTATTTATTCCAATGGAAATGGAATTTGGTTAATGCCATTTTATTTAATTTGAAAATTCTTTATCCTTTTATTTTATTTGGATTTGGATTATATTCATTCCATTTGCTTAGGGATTAGGCCAAGATTTAATTTGGTCTTTAATATTCCTTATTTAATATTTCTTTCTCCATCTTATAAAAATCCATATTTTTTTATTTATAGATTCAAAGTTGGTGATTCCAATTTGTAAATTCTTATTTAATATTTATTTATCCTTTTAAATATATTTAGGGTTATTTGCTCACCATTTGGTATGGATTTCTAAATAGATGCTTTATTAACTTTGGAATTTCAATTTCCTTATCTGATTAAATTCCTAAGATTTTAACTATGGCTCCAAATTAAGTGAAACCAATTCATATGGTTTTATAATATTTCCATTTGTCATTCTTGATCATTTATAAATATTTGTTGACAAATTTTATATGGATCAAATCCATGGTCTTAGAGATAACTTGGAAATGATTTTATTCCATTAGGGTTTTAGGGTTTTGGTTTATTCTCCAAGTGTTTAAATTTCCAGATGCATTTATGAAGAATGCATTTCACTAGATTTGAATTTAGTTGGATTCAAACATTGACCAAAGTTTGTTCAAGTTGGGATTTTAAGTTTCCATTTAGAACAAAAGTTTCTTCTCACCCTAATTTTCAACAATTGTTTATTTTGTTTATTTATTTTTCACATTACAAAATTTGGAAAATTTTGGGATGTGACAGCTAGGGTTTCGGATAGAGGAAGAATCGAGAGTTAGAGAGAGATCCAGAGGAAGAGGGAGTGGATGAGGATGGAGTAGTACGGTGTCGTCGTGGCCTCCTTATACCCTCCGGTTGTCGGCAACACGAATCTCCACGCCGACAAGCGGTGACGCTGCTATCAGCGAGCTGCTTCGGGACGAGCACGAGGTAGATGACGACGATTAGGTGGACAAAGGGGTATGCGGTCCTGGGACGGTGTTGAGTTGTGGTGCAGCGAGCAGAGAGGACTGGCTGCAACTCGCGAGCGACTGATAGGCAGAGGAAGCTCTGGGCCGGCCTGCTGCTCGGGCCAGATTTCTTTTTCTTTCTATTTTCCTTTACTATTTCTGTTTCATTTTCAGATTTGTATTTCACATTTGTTTTAAATATTTTTCTATAGAATTTATTTGCTACATACATGCAGCATAAATAAAGTGTATTTAGAATCCTTTTTTATGAGCTTTTATTATATAATGTTTAGAGTTCCTTTATTTTCTTATATAAGTATTTTTCCTTTTTTATATATGTAAGGCTTTTGTTATGGATTTAATTTATATAATAAACCATAAATTTATTAAAGGATATACTTGTACTGATTTGTGAGATGTAGGTGAGAAAAATAATTAATAACTTTAAGGTTTAAGATTTTTTTCTTATTTAGAAACTTTCTTTAAGCTATGCTTTTATTTATTTATGGATAAATGTGGTTTTATGTTATCTATAAAATCACTCAAAATGCCTCTCATAATAACTATTATATATAGTTAATGCATTAATATGGTGGTGAATAATGTTTAAATAATATTGGTTATTACATTATATATACATTTATAGTTATGATTGAAATAAAAGTTAGGGTTTTAGAATTATAACTGTTTACCATCTGTTTTAGGAGACCTAAATTTATTCATGATCTTATAGATAGGAATAACATTCTAAGGTTTAAGAAATATTGTCTCTATGCTTATGATTGGAAATAATATCATTATTTAAGGTAAAGTAATAGAGTTGTTCTTTTTAGAATGGCTTAAGAATAAGGTTTGATAATTATAGTTCCTAGGCACTTATTGTTTTCATGTTTTGAAATGGCAAAGATATTCTTAAGTGATTTGCTATATGAAAATATTCCTATAAGGCATTGTGGAAATATGATGATAGCTCAATCATATGAAATGGATATTATGTTTGTTTAAAGATTTAAAACTAAGTGTTTACCAAGAATTCCTATCTTCCATATTTCATAATTCTTGACTTCTACTTAAGGAACTCCTTTCCTAGATATACTACTCCTTCATATCAATCATCATATGATAACATGATGAGCTTTACTTCACAAGAATATTCTTATAATTAATTTCTCCTCCTAAATCCATTTGTGAATGCAATGAGCTTGACACTAAAGCTCACCATAATCTCCCCATAGAGATCATTTTCATCTTTATAGAACTTCTTATGAACCTAGTTCCACTTGAATGATCACCCTCTAATTAATTTAGTAGTTGCTGCTAATATTAACTTAATCATACTATCTTATCCTTTACTTGCCTCGGTAACTCATATACTAATTTCTCATTATACCATTGTGATTTTTCATGACTAACCTAGGACATATTTCCATACTAGAGTGTAGTTATGTTCTATCCCCAATGTTACTTATACATGATATAATCATTCACTCTTAATGTCTTGAGCATGATCATTATAATCCTTGTCTCATTTATGGCTTAGGTTTCCAGTTGGCTAATCAAGGCTTGTAGGGGTCCCAATCTTTAATAAGATAGAGCCCCCTGTGTTTACAATGCTAGTCCCTGGATCAATAGCTAGCATCCACAGTTAAGATGTAATATCAAGAAACAAAGGTCATAATATAACTTTATAACCAGGAATAACATAATTTTATTACATCAAACATAGATCATTTGGCTATTACATTACATTGCAGCGGAATAACTATAGTCATGGGGTCCTTCATCTTCAAAGTGCCACAGGAAGATGTTGGTTGTAGACTTTGTAATCCTAATCAATCAATCTTCACTAAAAACAATCAAACCTGCAACATACAAGTTACAGCCACAAAGGGTCAATACATTTGAATTGTATTGGCAAGTGATACTATGGTAGTATAGTGGAGTCTATCATCTATATGCATTTGGCTAAGTGGAGTTGAGGCTTGCATTGCTCAAAATAGATTTTTCCTTATCATTTGGAAATACTAAGTTTTTGCTTTGACAAAATCATTTTTCTCAACCAAAGATTGAAGATCCTTTACAAGGCATCTCTCAATCAAAGATTGAAGATTTCAAACAACCCTTGTTCAAACCACAAGATTTTAACTTAGAAATTGGAATGATGAGATTCGTGATTGCTTCCATGTCTTGATGCTCCAATTGTCCTTTACCAGGGACATGGCTAAGCACTTAGGTTTTACACTCTGCAGAGGTGGTGCACTTTCCCCACAAGACTTGGTTTCCCAAGACAAGATCTTTCAGAATCCTTCCCTTAGACTAAAATGGACGCGTTCCAACCTATCAAACACTACCACCCACTGTCCATATGGCTAAGTTCTTGCAACCTATATGATCATGGCAGAGCCCATATTGCCAAGTGGTTGCACTTGAAGCTTCTCAACATTTGACATCTCAAATCTCTTTGTTCCTGGGTGGCATACCACAAGTGAGATACACAAGCGAAGTCCATGGCCTTGTGTAACCACTCAACATAAACCAAGCCTTCCATTCCTCCCAGGTGATTCATTAACTTAGTTGTTTTATTAAACAAAAACATAAGTCCTCGGACTTAGAATATTTTTCCATAGTGTGAATATATATTCCACCCATGTTTTTCTATTAGCTAGGCTAAGATTGATAGTAATAGGAATCTTAACTTAGGAAGATTTTGACTAATGTTTCATCTACTAGGTTTTACTATTGCAAGGTTTATACTTAGCAAAATCCATGCAAGTTTCACTTAGCAAAATCACTAATGCATAGTGAAAGTAATGGGATAAAAAGTATGAAGCATCACTTGCCTTTTTGGTAGAGTATGGGTTCACTCCTTGTTCTTGCAACAATTACACTCTTCAAGTCACTACAAATCAACCAAGCAAGGCACAAACTTAATATACCAATCAAGCAAAAACAACACATAAAATCACATAGTCAAAGTAATGCATGCAAGCATGCAAAAGATGGTTCTAATTGCAAAGGTGGTCTCCACTAGGCTTCTAAACTTTTTAAGTTCCAAATTGGTCATTTACCAAAATGGCAAAGTCATTAGTTAGAGGTTTTTGCCCAAAAACTATTTTAAAATCCATTCAACATTTTATGTGGTGGAAAATGGTTTTATCAAATCAAAAATCTTTAAGTTTCTCACCAAAAGTTTCTAACTCCCAAGACTTGGTGTTTTGGGTCAGTAGGTTTTGAATCAAAATATTTTCCTAAAGTTTTATTCCAAAATCCTTTTTCATAATAAAACCATTATCTTTACTTAGCTAGTAATAGACTAATTCAATTAATCCATTCTAAATTTTTCCAATTTCATTTTCAAAACCATGGGTTGGTTCCTAGGGTCAGTAAGGGCACAACAAACCATTTTGCAAAGGGTTTAACCCAAAAATCATTTTTAAACAAATTTTTTTCTACTCTAAACAAGCTCACAAAAGAATCTGCAAAAACAAGCAAACTAACAGATACTATTTGCTAAACCAAGGGCAGGGTTGGTTAGGTCTTGTTCTCCTGAATCCAACGACATAAAATTTGCAATTTTTGGACGTGTGGATCCAAAGTTACAAGGGTTTGAAAATCCTATCTAAATCAGATTTAAAATCTGTTTTTAAACAAAAACATGGCCACGCGTCGCTTTCTAACTGGGCGATACCGGTTCGGCCGGATCACGCGCGGTAGCCCTTGGATCTAGTTAGATCGTGCGGTACTGAGCGCATACCCCTTCGCGGTTTAAGTGACTCTATCGTGCCCGCCCGATCTAGATCGAACGGCTCCTACTGGCTTGCCAAAAGTTGGCGGCGCTAGGATAACGGCGAGCGGCGGAGCGGCCAGTTGGCGGCGGCGCTGGCGAGGCAGGAAGCGAAACAGGGAGGGTGTAAGCTCACTGTGTTCGCAATGCAGCACTGATACTCAACGTGCTCTTGGTTGGTGGAGGGGCGCACGGGGACGGGCAGGATTCCTCGCCGAAGTTGGTTCTGGCGACGGACGCACGCGGTCGAGGTCGAGGACGACGCTAGGGATCACCCGGAGACAAACGAAACACATAGTCAGGAGGGCAAGGACACGACGAAGGTGTGTGTGTGAATGAGAGGGGAAGAGGCGGTCTGTTCTTACCAGTAGGTTTCGCCGGAGAAGAAGACAAACGCGGCGGCGTCGGGAGCTTGTCGTAGTCGACGCTCCGGGGCGCCCGCGGTCGAACTAAAAGTGCTGGGAGGTGCGTCTGGGAGTGGGGAAGCTGCTAGGTTGCACAGGGAAGCAAGGGGCGACGATACTTGGCCGGAATCGACAAGGAGGTTCGTCGGAGTCAGAGGAGCTCGGGGAGGAATTGGGGCGGCCTGGTGGCGTGCTTGGGGGAGGAGTCAGAGGGGAAGTAGAGAGGAGGTGCGGACGTTTAAGGGAGCGTGGTCTCTGGGAGGAATCAAAGCCTCCTTCAACGCGCAATCACCACCGGAGTAACTCACTGCAAACAGCCGAGCGACGGGGTCTCGTTGAAGACGATGAACAGAGAAGGGTGGGTCCCGGCTATCTGCGAGAGAGGAAGTGAGGGGGAGGGTCCACTTGTCATTGGTTCTGCGGGTGCGAGTGTGAGTGGAAAAGAACGGTTCGCTGGGGAAGAGAGGTGGGCTAGGTGGGCTGTTGGGCTGGTTTGTTGGGCTGGGTCCAAATCACATTTTTTTTCTGTGTGATGGTTCTTTTCTTTTTCTATTTTCCAATTCTGTTTTGAAATTTCAAACAACCAAACAATGTCCAAATCAAATCAAATAATCCCCAAATCTTGCACTAAGAATTTGGTTCTGTTTTGTAGCATAAACCAAATTCCAAAATAAAATAATATTTTAAATCTTTTTAGGTTCCATTTATTAATTAAATAAAATGGACCATGGTTTATTAATAAAATAGGGTTTGGTTTATTTAATAAAATCTTCATTTGAAATCCAAATATTTTCAAAATCTTATCAGTAGGTCTTATTTGAAAGAAAAGAATACTTGGAAAGCTTGTTTAAAATAAAATAAAATAACCTTTTATTTTACGGTCCATTAATAATTAAATATAATAGACTTTCATTATTAAATCAAATAGGGTTTGTTTTATTGAGATATTTATTTTGAAATCTAAAATAAAGCCAAAACACTTCAGTAGGTTTTAATTAAGAAAATAAAATACTTAGAAAACGTATTTAAAATAATTTAATAAGTTTTGATGTTTTAATTAAAATGCTAAAACCTTTTATTTAAATAAAGTTGGATATTAAATCCTTATTAATTTATTTAAATCAACTTTTGCTATTTTTATTCAAAACAAAATGTTTTAAATCCAAAGCTTGGCCAAGGTTTAATTTGTCTTTATAAAATAACCTTTATTTATAATCCACCTTTTCCTTTAAAAACAAAATCTTTTATTTAAAAGATCAATAATGGTATTTCCAATACATTTTATTTTCCTCTATTAAAAATGTTTATCTTTTTAAATCCCTTTAGGATTTTATTTAATTCAAATGGGTTTGAAGTTCCAATTGAATTCAAAAAGTTTCTTCTGGCTCTGAATATCAAACCAAGTTTTATTTTATTCATTTATTTTCACATTACAAGATTTGGAAAATCTTGGGATGTGACAGGCTACCACCCTTAAAATAAATCTCGTCCCGAGATTTGGGAACAAGAGACGGTTGTTTTCTCCCTAGTAGGAACAACACATCTACAACCTTAGAGATTTTGGTCACTTCCCTTAGATTAAATAGAGGCATGAACCCACTATCAAGCATAAATACCCCCCTCTTGGAGTCACTAGCATCGGCCAAGATAGCTACTAGAAACGGAGAGCATGCAAGATCACAAACAGCACAGACATGATAGAATCAATAAGACAAAACCAGTAATCAATCCGACATAGTAATCTCAATATCCATCGGATCCCCATAAATATCATGCATGATTACAAATAGATGATCTTGATCATGAACGGAGCTCACAAGATCTAAACGTGGTAGCACAAAGGAGGATATACAACCATCTAGCTACTGCATGGACCCGTAGTCCAAGGTGGAACTACTCACACTTCATACCGGACGCTGGCATGATGAAGAAAAAGTCCTCCGGGATGATCTCCCCTCCGACAGGGTGTCGGGAAGAGCTTCAGATCCCCCCAATCTAGGGACGGTGGTGGCGGCGGCTATAGACGGTTTCGTGGAATATTGATCAGGTACTTAGAGTTTTGGTACCGGGGGGTCTTTATAGGCGAGGCAGGGGGCAGCCAGGGCGGCCGCCCCCCAGGCGCGGGCTAGGGATAGCCGCACGGCCAGGGGGTGTGGCCCCCTTGTGGCTCCCCTCCGTCTCGTACTCTGGCTTTGTGTTCCCCATGGTAAAATATTGACTTTGGATTTTGTCCCGTCCAATTCTTACAATAACTTGTAAGAACTGAATGTTCTGACGGTTTGCCTCTCAAATACATTACACAACTATCTTACAAGAACTTCTTGTTCGTGTGAGTATATCCTTACTTATTTCAGCAAACCTCTCAAGACTACAATACACATTACCCTGTATGTACATTATTCAAGCACTCATCCTTTCGGACTTCATTCCATTCTTACTTTCATCTTATTCTAGTACTTCCTGGAGTTCCGTCCATGATGACGTGAAGTCCTACGTCTGCCTTCTGGAGTGTAAGAGCATCCTGGAGGTGCGTATTCTTTATTAGATGTACCTAGACTGAGATTAGTCATTGCAAAATGACCGGAGTTGGCGTAATCTTTTGCAGGATATACCCGCGTTTCTGGCAACGCTTCCTCAAAGTAAGATGGTTCCTTCGCCTTTTCTTGGATCCATTCATACATATTGGTATAGTAACTACCGAAATATTCCTCTAAGTCGATTGGATTGGTATTACTCCCATATGGTCCATAAGGCTCTCTAAGGTTATAGTTGGTTTCTTCTCTGATACCTGTATCACAAGGTATAGGATTTCCTATAGTTTCATACTTAGATTCTACTCCCCATTCATAATGGTTATGCTCAAGGTTATTTGGAATAGCTCCTTCCCAAACTTTCTATTCGGAAGTATACTTTGTCCATGGATCTTCAGGTGACTGGGGTTTATTTTGATAGTAGGCATAGGTTTCTGACTATGGGTCATCAAATTCGGTTTCTTCATACACTTCACCTGAAAAGATGTTTTTGGGATGCGTAGCTTCTTTATCTAACTTCTTTCTACGTGTCATTGCTTTGATAGGATCAGTAAAATCCTCAATGATAGTATCCAGCTCCTGAACTAGGACTTGGTGAGTGTTATGGTAAGTGTTTAGTAAAGAACGATAATGATCCATATACTCTATGGCTAGAGTAGGTTCAGTTTGGACCAGAGTAGAGTGATCTAGCTCATGCTCCGTACTTGAGGTTTCATGGGGTATAATGGTATGAGTACTACCTTCCAGAGCTTGGGATTTCTGTTCTCGGATCATGGTTATGGCTGCTGTTACTGCAATCTGATATGCAGATGCCATGCATATTGCCTCTCCCGATGGCATTTCTCCATTAAGTCCTAACTTCTTGGGTAGCATGATCATGACACGATATTTATCTAATACCTGCCCATCATAGTAACTGTAAATCTTGACCAAAAGTCTTGATTCACAATCCAAACTCCATAGAAGTTGTCAGAGAGTGTTTGTACAATCCCCTCTGTAATCATTTAACGTCCTGTTCATCACTTGAACATTCTGGGGTGGATATCGAGGTGCCATGTAGAACTGTAGATAAGAAATTATCATCAGTCACATAGAGTTAAAACTCTTGGTAATGATCGGAATTGCAATCATAATAAATAATTATCGCACAAACAACATGACAGGACTATTCTGAGTTGAATATCCATCATATCACTAGAGAACTCTTTATTATTGCAGATATGTTTCCTACAGGTTCTACCCATTTACTAGGTTTCCAACCTAAGGTCAAAGCATATGCTCTGATACCAGTTGTGGTGACCCAGCATACCACTACATGATGTAGTGTACTATAGTCGTTGACATAACACCAATGAAACACCGCTCACTAGTATTACATCCCTCGGAGTGGTACAATAGAAACACAGCGGGTCCAAGAAATGGCTAAAGGTTACAACTCGAATCTTTACATAAGATCCAGAGAACAATATAGGTTAAAGAGAGAGAAATAAACTTCTTACAAAGAAGAATCAGAAAAAATTAACTCATAACTATCATTCTAATAAGGTGAGCATCTAACTATTGGGATTGTACTGCCACTATTGCAATACTCTACAGAAGTAGGTTCTATGGCTAGAGATTATATTTCGATCTAATCAGCATCTTCGCCTTCACTTGAGTTGATGTGTATGTTGACTGTCTTGAATTTAATAAAGAGCTTAAGCCTTTTGAAGATGATTCCTGGAGTATAACTTGGTGTAGACATCGTCTTATTAGCTTCGGATCTAGCAAGGGTTAAGGAGATACGTTGAGTACGAGCATACTCAGCAATTCCACTAGAAAAGAGTGTTTGATGCACTATATATACTGCCACAGACTATAGGTCGTAGGCAATGCAAGTTTTTGTAAACATTTCTTCAAAGGTTGCTTTTATTCTGAAAAGCTCTGTCCGTCAGCCTTCACAGGTTTACCAGAACTTTCATGGAGTTCCTTTCCTGCCGTGTTTGTAGCTCCTTCCCGGAACAGGGAGTAACAAGTTACAGTTCTTACACTCTGTAGAGGTGCGTCACTTTACCCATGAGAGATTAACTCTTTGTTGCACAACCGGGAAGCTTATTCTTGTCCACAATTCCGTGATGTGGGGCCCAGAAGATGATCCAAGCCAATCACTGCCCCCTTCGTGACCCCGCATGTCTCCTTGGTGTACATAATGCCCACCCACAGCGGCAATGGTTAGTATAGACCATTATATGCTAGAACTATTGTGGGACGTTGAGGGTTCCCACCCATATGCTACATATCCTCTATGAATTACCAATTAATGCACGGTACGAGGATAACAGCCACGACCTGCACATTCGGCTACATGCGAGAGGAAGAAGATACAACTGACTTCTCCGTCCCATTCCAAATCTCATGGTTAACGAGTGATATACGGTGCAAGAATCACTGGCGATATTGGTTGTTAAGTCCTAGATAATAGGTTGCTTTACCACCGAAACTTTCATATTAGGTTATTACCTCCTGGTAAATAACCTATAATCACATTATTATAAAAATAGTGTTTTCTGACCTTTTTGAAATGCAGGTGATGACAACACTGAGTTTGCAAAATACTTTACAGAAAATAATCAAAGGACATGAGCAAGTGTGAACTTGCCTTTTGTGATTGCAAGATTATGCACTCACGGTCTTCAAGATAATATAAGATCCAATATCTGAAATCAGCATCATTGGTTCGGTAAGGACTAATGTATAAATAAGCAGGATGCTATTATGCATAAGTAATGTAATTCAATTTGGTAAGTTCGTATTCCCAGAGTAAGCGTTGATCTAGGGTTTGGAAACTGGAAAGGTTTCTTTAGAATGTGTTATTATTTTAGATAAGTTTCGTACTTGTGCTTCTTATTAAGGTTAGCGAGAGTGTGAAACAACGTATAAGGAATATATCATACAACCAATAAGGTATACAAATGAGGAATGCTATGCAAGCTTGCTCATATAAGAATTGTTCTATCTTTAAACTTTACTTTACAATTAATGACATTTAGAAGGAGCTTAGGTGTTAACAATCCTTATTCTATAAGTAAAGTTTTAAAAACAATATGATTATGATTAATTGTCATATTTTGTCTATGATGAAATGCCTTAAGTTTAGTTGTTAAGTGTTGGAGATATTATCTTAAGATTTGTTGTTTGAAGTGGCAAAAAGAATAACATTTGAAGAAAATATTTCTTTTCTAAGGTCTAAACAATCTTTGCGGTTAATCAAATGTGGTTGCCATTGTTTGTGCTTGCTTGAATAGGTTGGACTTGAGATGCTTTATGAATTAATCATAACATACCAAAGTTAACTATCAAACACATGAAAAAGTCTTTAGCATTATATTTAAAGTCTTGTAGACTAAAGTTAACTTTAAGAACATAGATGGACTTAAGGTGTAATGCTTATGATATTTGTACTTGTCCATGTGATAATGTTTCTTTAAAGTTACTTAAGAGTGATATTACTTTTATTTGAGTGGTGGTTTCTTAATATTATAGTGGAATAAGAACATTTATCTTCCTTATAAAAAATGGTTATGAATTGTGATCAAGGTAATAATATTACTTAGTTACTTATGACTTCACTATAGTGTCTTAGTATGTTGATAACTTTTGAAGTAAAGAATAAGTTTTATTTAGCCACAATTTATTCTTGAAGATTTTATATTTGATAAGGATGTTATTTAAAGGTATTTCTACACTTTTGGTGGAATGATATTCAATAAGATTATATTTAAAATGTATTGAACCATTTTGTATTCATATATTATCAATATTTAAGACTAATACTATTTATTAGAGCTTATTTGGCTAATTTTTAGAAATATTAGTAATCTTTATTTACCATTATAAGAATTACTAATTAAGAAAATAAGTTTAAATTCAATTTATTAGAGTATCAGACCTTTATTTACTTCAAAAGTGGGATGTTATATTTTTAACAAGGAGGTATTATTTTTGTGATCATTTTGGTATATTACAAGTATTTTTGTGACTTATAATAATAAGATATGATTTTTATAATATTTAATATTATAAAAACACTTAATAAATAATAATAATACATGATTATTATATTAAATTTTAGTTTTTTATTTTTATAAGAATTTTGGTATATTATTTATATTTTTATCAATTACCATTATTAAAATATGAATTATCAAAGTTTTATTACTTATAAAATATTTATTAAATAAGATTTATTTAAATAGTTAATATAATAATGTTGGACAATAAGGTTAAATTATAGATTTTATTTTTCTAAAAATTTTCATATATTACACTTATTTTTCTGAATTATAAAATAAAAGTTATTGAATTTATAATGTTTAATCATTCATTTAATTCCTGGAAATATTTAAGTTTTAAACTTATTATGTTTTGTCTATTTCCTAAACAGGAAATAACTGTTCACACCACATCTATACCTACCCTAGGTCACTGACCCGTGGGGTCAGGGCCATGTCATCTGCCACATAGACGTGGATTGGTCAACTGGATGGACCAGGTCAAAGATGATGTCGGCATGACGTCGCTATGATGTCAGCACAGCCACCACCGTCGGTTGGTGGTCGCCGATGACGATATACGGCGCTCTAGCAAGTGAAACTAACCTAGTTCGAATCAGCGCGACGTGCTGAACCCTAGAGTGGCGGTGCTGCTCGGAAATGGTCATCGGAGCCTCGGCTCCGACGGTGGCCGACGGTGTCTTAAGGCGCGACGGCGATTTACAACGAGATAACGCGATTTAGGGGTACTGGAGGGTTTAGGAACTCACACTGATGACGATATAGAGGTCGACGAGGACCGGCACGGTCGAAGGCGAGTATACGGTCAACTTCTCTGACGAATTCCGGCGGAAGGGAATGATGAAATTCACACTCACTCGAGCTCCCCTTGTTCTATTTAGCCTACTAGGATGAAGAGAGGAACATGGCGGTTCTCCAGGACCACGCCATGGACCATAGGGTGGCCTCTATCGACGGTGATGTGTGGCTCCAGCGAGCTAGGGTTTCAGATAGAGGAAGAATCGAGAGAGAGAGCTCTAGAGGAAGAGGGAGTGGATGAGGATGGAGTAGTACGGTGTCGTCATGGCCTCCTTATACCCTTCGGTTGTCGGCAGAACGAATCTCCATGTCAGCGATCGGCGGCGCTCCTGCCAGTGAGCTGCTTCGGGATGAGCACGAGGTAGACGACAACGATTAGGTGGACAAAGGGGTATGCGGGCCTGGGCCGGTGTCGGGCTGTGGTGCAGCGAGCAGAGAGAACTGGCTGCGACTCGCGAGCGACAGATAGGCAGAGGAAGCTCCGGGCCGGCGTGCTGCTTGGGCCAGATTTCTTTTTCTTTCTATTTTCCTTTACTATTTTCTGTTTAATTTTCAGATTTGTATTTCCCATTTGTTTTAAATCTTTCTCTATAGAATTTATTTGCTAAATACATGCAGCATAAATAAAGTGTATTTAGAATCCTTTTTTGTGAGCTTTTATTATATAATGTTTAGAGTTTCTTTATTTTCTTATATAAGTATTTTTCCTTTTTTATATATGTAGGGCTTTTGTTATGAATTTAATTTATATAATAAACCATAAACTTATTAAAGGATATACTACTACTGATTTGTGAGATGTAGGTTAGAAAAATAATTAATAACTTTAAGGTTTAAGATTTTGTTTCTTATTTAGAAACTTTCTTTAAGCTATGCTTTTATTTATTTATGGATAAATGTGGTTTTATGATATCTATAAAATCACTCAAAATGCCTCTCATAATAACTATTATATATAGTTAATGCATTAATATGGTGGTGAATAATGTTTAAATAATATTGGTTATTACATTATATATACATTGATAGTTATGATTGAAATAAAAGTTAGGGTTTTAGAATTATAACTGTTTACCATCTGTTTTAGGAGACCTAAATTTATTCATGATCTTATATATAGGAATAACATTTTAAGGTTTAAGAATTATTGTCTCTATGCTTATGATTCGAAATGATATCATTATTTAAGGTAAAGTAATAGAGTCATTCTTTTTAGAATGGCTTAAGAATAAGGTTTGATAATTATAGTTCCTAGGCACTTATTGTTTTCATGTTTTGAAATGACAAAGATATTCTTAAGTGATTTGCTATAGGAAAATATTCCTATAAGGCATTATGGAAATACGATGATAGCTCAATCATATTAAATGGATATTATGTTTGTTTAAAGATTTAAAACTGAGTGTTTACCAAGAATTCCTATCTTCCATATTTCATAATTCTTGACTTCTACTTAAGGAACTCCTTTCCTAGATATACTACTCCTTCATATCAATCATCATATGATAACATGATGAGATTTACTTCACAAGAATATTCTTATCAATAATTTCTCCTCCTAAATCCATTTGTGAATGCAATGAGCTTGACACTAAAGCTCAACATAATCTCCCCATAGAGATCATTTTCCTCTTTATAGAACTTCTTATGACCCTAGTTCCACTTGAATGATCACCCTCTAATTCATTAATAGTTTCTTCTAATATTAACTTAATCATACTATCTTATCCTTTACTTGCCTCAGTAACTCATATACTAATTTCTCATTATACCATTGTGATTTGTAATGACTAACCTAGGACAATATTTCCATACTAGAGTGTAGTTATGTTCTATCCCCAATGTTACTTATACATGATATAATCATTCACTCTTAATGTCTTGAGCATGATCATTATAATCCTTGTCTCATTTATGGCTTAGGTTTCCAGTTGGCTAATCAGGGCTTTATCACTATAATTGTATTGTAATTATATTCTTAATATCCCTATTTTAATAGGAGATTTATTCATTGACTATACCTAGTTGATCCAATAGGATTACTCCTGGTAACTATCTTCAGGATTCATCCTTGTAATCTACTTTATCACCATATAATTATATATTCCAAATAACTCTTCTATCAATTCAGGAGTGAGTTGACCCATCAATTATCATACTGATTTGATTCTCTTCCAACTCACCCATCCTATAGATGATATATAAATCTAACATTACCACCTACCTCTTATTACTTCTTTCTCTACAGGACTTAAGTGAATGCTATGATAAGGACATGGTTCAATAGATTAAGAATTTGATAGGTTAAGAATTGGTGAATCAATAGTTGATTACTCAACACTGATGAACAACAGATATTAGAACAAGATTCAATAGATATGATAAGGATTGATGTGGAGAGAAAGATATATGGTGAATGATCTTGTCTTGGTTTCTGTTCTACTCAACCTCACTTTAAGAGTTGAGATTAGGTATTACCATGATACTCATGGTATAAGTAGATAAGATTAAGATAGGTCAAGATTTAGTTGTTACATTCCTATTAATTAAGTTATATGCATAACTTGGTATCCATGCGTTGTGTAATGAATACTAGGATATGATCTCTTAAATATTAACATCAAACATTAAGTAATATGTTGGTGGTTTAGTTCTAGTACATTTGATCCACCCTTAGATCAAATCATGTTTACCCTAAACAAGGTTTAAGGAAAGGTCATATTGAAACTTATCGCAGTCAACTTGATGATCTACTTCAATTCCATCAAGTTGAGAGAAGCTTCAATCACTTTGACAAGTTTTGTTCAAGAGAGCGAAAATTATTCGTATTTTCTATGCATGAATGCAATGCACACATCCGAGTTCAGCTTATTTCTAAGCTCTAATGCTAGGATGTTACATGCATCTATGACTAGTAATCTTCCTTCAGGTTATCATCCGAACGCCCTCCAGTATTAAGTTGCAAGCAACGGATAACTGCTTTAAGCAAAGTGTGTAAGGTAAACAATCCACTTGTTCCATGAACAAGAGACCGTTGTTTTCTCCCTAGTAGCAACAACACATCTACAACCTTAGAGATTTCTGTCACTTCCCTTAGATTAAATAGAGGCATGAACCCACTATCGAGCATAAATACCGCCCTCTTGGAGTCACTAGCATCTACTTGGCCAATATAGCTACTAGAAACGGAGAGCATGCAAGATCACAAACAACACAGACATGATAGAATCAATAAGACAAAACCATTAATCAATCTGACATAGTAATCTCAATATCCATCGGATCCCAATAAACACAACATGCATGATTACAAATAGATGATCTTGATCATGAACGGATCTCACAAGATCTAAATGGGGTAGCACAAAGGAGGATATACAACCATCTAGCTACTGCATGGACCCGTAGTCCAAGGTGGAACTACTCACACTTCATACCGGAGGCTGGCATGATGAAGAAAAGGCCTCTGGGATGATCTCCCCTCCGATAGGGTGCCGGGAAGAGCTTCAGATCCCCTGATCTTGGGACGATGGTGGCAGCCGCTACAGACGGTTTCGTGGAATATTGATCGGGTACTTAGGGTTTTGGTATCGGGGGGGGGGAGTTCTTTATAGGCGAGGCAGGGGGCAGCCAGGGCGGCCACCCCCCAGGCGCGGGCTAGGGCTATCCGCGCGGCCAGGGGGTGTGGCCTCCTGGTGGCTCCCCTCCGTCTCGTACTCTGGCTTCGTGTTCCCCATGGTAAAATATTGACTTTGGCTTTTGTCCCGTCCAATTCTTACAAGAACTTCTTGTAAGAACCAAATGTTGTGACGGTTTACCTCTCAGATACATTACACAACTATCTTACAAGAACTTGTTGTTCCTGTGAGTATATCCTCACTTATTTCAACAAACCTCTCAAGACTACAATACGCATTACCCTCTATGTACATTATTCAAGCACTCATCCTTTCGGACTTCATTCCATTCTTACTTTCATCTTCTTCTAGTACTTCCTAGAGTTCCGTCCATGATGACGTGAAGTCCTACGTCTACCTTCTGGAGTGTAAGAGCATCCAGGATGTGCGTATTCTTGATTAGATGTACCTAGACTGATATTAGTCATTGAAAAATGACCGGAGTTGGCATAATCTTTTCCAGGATATACCTGCATTTCCGGCAACGCTTCCTCAAAGTAAGATGGTTCCTTCGCCTTTTCTTGGATCCATTCATACATATTGGTATAGTAACTACCGGAATATTCCTCTAAGTTGAATGGATTGGTATTACCCCCATATGGTCCATAAGTCTCTCTAAGGTTATAGTTGGTTTCTTCTCTGATACCTGTATCACAAGGTATAGGATTTCCTGTAGTTTCATACTTAGATTATACTCCCCATTCATAATGGTTATGCTCAGGGTTATTTGGAATAGCTCCTTCCCAAAATTTCTGTTCGGAGGTATACTTTGTCCATGGATCTTCAGGTGACTGGGGTTTATTTTGATAGTAGGCGTCGGTTTCGGACTGTGGGTCATCAAATTCGGTTTCTTCATACACTTCACCTGAAAATATTTTTTTGGGATGCCTAGCTTATTTATCTAACTTATTTCTATGTGTCATTGCTCTGACAGGATCAGTAAAATCCTCAATGACAGTATCCAGCTCCTGAACTAGGACTTGGTGACTATTATGGTAAGTTCTTAGTAAAGACCGATAATGATCCATATACTCTATGGCTAGAGTAGGTTCAGTTTGGACCAGAGTAGAGTGATCTAGCTCATGCTCCGTACTTGAGGTTTCATGGGGTATAATGGTATGAGTACTACCTTCCAGATCTTGGGATTTCTGTTCTCGGATCATGGTTATGGCTGCTGTTACTGCAATCAGATATGCAGATGCCATGCATATTGCCTCTCCCGATGGCATTTCTCCATTAAGTCCTAACTTCTTGGGTAGCATGATCATGACACGATATTTATCTAATACCTGCCCATCATAGTAACTGTAAATCTTGACCAAAAGTCTTGATTCACAATCCAAACTCCATAGAAGTTGTCAGAGAGTGTTTGTACAATCCCCTCTGTAATCATTTAACGTCATGTTCATCAATTGAACATTCCGGGGTGGATATCAAGGTGCCATGTAGAACTGTAGATAAGAAATTATCATCAGTCACATAGAGTTAAAACTCTTGGTAATGATCGGAATTGCAATCATACTAAAGAATTATCGTGTTGGAAATATGAGCAATAATCCATATGATTTAATCCGAATAATAAACTGATAAAGCATGATTATACAAACAGTACTAAAACCAATCATGTAGATCAACAAAGTAGATGAACAGATTACATCTATACAAGACAAACCTATCACATCTACGCCAAACGCTAGAAGTAGAAACTCTAGCATAATCTAAAAGAAAGAGATTGAGATTACATACGATGCAGTTGCGGCAGTAGCCGCAGCAGAGCTGTCGCCCATGTTGAGGTTGCCGAAGAGGTCGCTGACATCCGGGAAGAAGTCGTCGTTCGGGAACTCGTCGTCGGATGACGTCGTGGTTGCTAGTAGTCGCGCTTGAGCGCTCCCCAAAAACCTGATCGCCCCTCACCCGTACAGGTTCACGAGAGTCGGGGTTCCGGAGGCCTACTGTCCCGATCTGCGGTGCACGCCGCAAGCCGGGATGGGGAAGACGAAAGTGGTGGCGCAAGGTTCTGGAGCTAGGTGTGTGTTGTGGATTGATTCACCGATTATGTTTAGCACAAACGCTTATATAGTGCCGACTAGGAAGATCGTGGGCTCAGCCCACGTCCGAGTCGGTAACAGCCACATCCATAAAAACTGGAAACGTCTGTAATTAACGCGTCTGTTAATGACTCATAATCAATTTTCCCAACCAGCAAAATAAAGCTCGGCTCGGCAAGATTCCCGCAACCCGCGGCGCGCGCGCATCGTGACGAGGCGAGGCGAGGCGTGGCATGGCGAGGCGGGCAGCGTCGGAGGAATGCGCGAGGGCTTCTCTCCTTGTCACACCTTAGTGAGTGGTGCAACACTCTACTATATAAGGCGGTCCAACTCCCCTTCAGCTAGCAATGTGGTACTAAACTTTAGCACCACTAGCACATCCATATGCTGCCATATACAAGTGGGCCAAAGAGAATTTCAGAATTTGTCTAATGGGCCAGCAGCCCAAAAATCACCAAATTCCAACAATCCCCCACAAAGTCTCATTGGCACATCACATCACTTTTATTCCAGAACATTGTTTTATATACCGGTGTGTAGTGGAGACTGTTAAGTTGAACTTCCACGTTAAACTTCATGTTACACTAGCTAGCAACTTGAATAGTGTACTATGCCTTGAACTACAAGTTTTTTGCGCGCTAGTTTCACACAAAATCTAGACCGATACAGGGCTACCGTCGGCTTCCCCGCGGTTTGGAGCTTATGCGTCATACTCCAGGGCCTTTCATGAGTTTATTAGAGAGCACCCAACTCTCATGGACTGCGACGTTTGACAGTCAGACTCATATAGGTGTGTTCCTCAAGAGATGTTCTGGAGGACAACATCTCCAATTATAAAAAGACACTTGGAACACATTAAGATAAATATCAACCTGCCATGCAGATTAAGAGAGTATTGCATCTTAATGGAGATGTAAATATAATATGGGGATACTCTCCTCTCAGCTGACCAACAGCTTGTCTCCCAGCTCTAATTCACGGGATCTCCGATCACATAGAGTGGGTTGCCACTAGGATCAACTCATAGCGTGGGTCTGAAACCCATCTCCCTCGACGCATTATCTATCACATTGCGTGATAAACCCTTTGTGAAGGGATCTGCCAAATTCTTAGATGTTTGGATATAATACAACGCAATAACTCCGGAGTTTCTTAGTTTCCTGACAGATTTCAATCTCCTCTTCACATGCCTTGATGGCTTCATATTATCCTTAGAACTGTTTACTTTGACGATCACAGTTTGATTATCACAGTTCATCGGGATGGCGGGTATTGGTTTTTCAACCACAGGTAAGTCCATCAAGAGCTCACGAAGCCACTCTGCTTCAATAGTGGCTGTGTCTAATGCTGTGAGTTCTGCTTCCATCGTTGACCTTGTTAAGATGGTCTGCTTGCAAGACTTCCAGGAAACAGCGCCACCACCAAGTGTAAACAAATAACCACTTGTGGCCTTAATCTCATCAGCATCAGATATCCAGTTTGAATCACTATAACCCTCAAGTACCCGTGGATACCCAGTATAGTGAATACCATAACTCGCAGTGCCTTTCAAATAGCGCAAAGCTCTTTCAAGAGCATGCCAATGATCATCTCCAGGATTTGACACAAATCGACTCAGTTTGCTTACAGCAAAGGAGATGTCAGGTCTAGTAGCACTGGCTAAATACATGAGCGAGCCAATAATTTGAGAATATCTCAATTGATCTTTAGCAGTCCTTCGATTCTTTCGAAGTAGCACACTCGTATCATAAGGCGTTGGAGAAGAATTACAGTCGCTATACCCGATGCGACTCAATATCTTTTCCACATAGTGAGACTGAAGCAGTGTAATCCCACCATTGTCATCCTTTAGTAGCTTGATGTTTAAAATTACATCAGCCACTCCCAAGTCCTTCATCTCAAAGCAGCGAGATAGGAACTCTTTTACCTCCTCGATAACAGCGAGGTTGGTCCCGAATATCAATATGTCATCGACATAGAGACACATAATAACTCCCTCGCCCCCACCATGGCGATAGTACACACATTTGTTAGCTTCGTTTACAACAAAGCCTTCAGCAGTTAAAGTTATTCCAAACTTCTCGTGCCACTGTTTAGGAGCTTGCTTAAGACCATACAAAGACTTCACTAACTTACACACTTTCCTTCTTGACCATCTGTAACATCCCTAAAATCATGTTTTCAAAGATTGCATATCATCCATGCATTCATAATCATTTAGGGATCATTTTCAAAGTCATTTCAAAAACAGAAGCATTTGGGTGCTTATTATTTTATGTAAACATGCATTGATCCAATGCTACTCTCTAGTGGGAGATTATTTGTTTCAAAATAAGATTGTTTGTTCATGTTCTGGTTTGGTTGAGTTCCAAGGCTTGGACAAAATTTCCAAAACAAAATATGGTTTTAAAACCATTTTCATATCTTTATTAAAACTTGTGTAAAAGCACTATTTATTTGTGAAATTTCAAAGGACCCAAGCAAGTCTAAGTGAGACAGCATGTTTTTATACTAAAAAATGTGCAGGTTTCATTCTACAAACACCAGAACAAGTTTGAAATCAAACACATTTGAAATCATTTGAATTTGATTCCTGGAAAATCAAACAGAAAAAGAAAAAGAGTAAAGAATTGGAAAAAGGCCGACGCCAGTCTTTCAGCCCAACAACAGACCTAGCCCACTAAGCCCACCCGGGGTTCTTCTCTCTCTCACGCGACACAGACTTACCCCGCGGTCACTGATCGGTGGACCCTCTCCACGTTAGCACCTTCTTCCCCAAACTCCGCGCGCAGACGTCGTCGCCGCCCGTTTCCTCCCCCTTCACTGTCGGGATTTCAATTTGATTAAATGGCGATGAATGCATGCGTAATCTCCGCCCCTGCTCTGGCTACTTAATCCCCTCCCCTCTCCGCACCTTTACCCTCACACCACTCGCTCGCTCCGCCACCAGGCTGCCTTAATTTCTCGTTGCATCGCCGCAGACAGAACCAACTCCGGCGACTGATTCCGGTGAGACGCAAGCGCCCCTTTGACACTGCTTAAAAAAAGCGTGATCATCATGTTCTGGCGCATCTCCTGATACTTTTCTTTTGGCTTCTCGTGACCCAGGTCGTCGCCTTCGTCCACCTCTGCAAGCAACAGAGCCGCCGCTCAACTCCGACGAAGAATACCGGTAACCTCCGAGAGCCCCTTGCTTCCTCTTTGACCCTGTCGTGTTCGCCACAACCTTGTGCATCCTCTGATACCACTAGTTTGTGCTAGGGTGGTCTACATCATCGGAAACAACTCCATCTGCAAACACCCGACACCGGCAGCAACTCCGACGAGGTCCTGCCGCAGAATCCGTGCGCCCCTGTCTCTCCCTCGACCACCTCGAGCACCGCAGCGACCACGCGAACCCAGTAAGCATCTTCACTCCTCTCCGCGCGATCTAAATCGCCAGCAACTTGAGCGCGCCGCCGCCACTTGCGCCGCCCATCTTTGGTCGCATGCTTGGTAGCCGTAGGATCTAGATCCAGCGATTAGAATTAGATCTGTAGCGAAGCGGTACGGGCAGATCTGGACCGTGCGTGTTAAGTTAGATCTAACGGACCGCGAGTGTGATCCGGTGCGAAACGATATCAGCCAATCAGACGCTGCCGCGTGGCCTGCGTTTAGATTTAAAAATAGAATTTAGATCTATTAGTGATTCAAACTTGTAAAATTCATAATTTTTGATCCCCACATTCAAATTTTACAAATTTTATATCATTGGAATCAGGAGAAAGAATCCTATCTGTTTATGCAATGTGTTTAATGTTTTGACTCTGTAAAAATGGTTTTTTTGGCAGAGACATTTGTAGGCTTAATTTGAGTATGGAAATTATTTGAAAAATGTTTTAAAGATCAAATAAAGTTTATTTTGAGTATCTTGGTCTTGTTTATGTTTCAGTACTGTACACTTGTCTTGTTTGGTGTAGAAAAATCATCACATGACATTTGCATGCATTCATATATTTTTGTTTGTATATTTTGTTATGTGATTTTGGTGCCATTATTTTATGTGTAGATTTTGGTGCAAATAGTGATTGTGGTTGTTAAGATTGTTGCTACTCCCCAAACTAACAAGGAAAGTGGTTGTAAGCTTCCCAACCTTTAATAAGGTAGAGATCCCTGTGTTTACAATGCTAGTCCCTGGATCAATAGCTAGCATCCACAGTTAAGATGTAATATCAAGGAACAAAGGTCATAATACAACTTTATAACTAGGAATAAAGTAATTTATTACATCTTACATAGCTCATTTGGCTATCTCATTACAATGCAGCAGAATATAACAATAGCATGGGGTCCTTCATCTTCAAAGTGCCACAGGCAGACATGTTGGTTGTAGACTTGTAATCCTAATCATTAAACTTCACTAATATCAAACAAACCTGCAACCTAACAAGTTACAGCCACAAGGGTCAATACATTTGAATTGTATTGGCAAGTGATACTATGGTAGTATAGTGGAGTCTATCATCTATATGCATTTGGCTAAGTGTAGCTTAGGCTTGCTTTGCTCAAAATAGATTTTCCTTATCATTTGAAAACACTAAGTTTTTGCTTGTCAAAATCTTTCCCAAGGAATCTCCCAATAGAAATTGGTGATCCTTCAACCCTTGTTCAACCACAAGTTTTTAACTTAGAAATTTGGATGATGAGATTCTTGATAGCTTCCATGTCTTGATGCTCAAATTGTCCTTTTCCAGGGACATGGCTAAGTACTTAGATTTTACACTCTGCAGAGGTGGTGCACTTTCCCCACAAGACTTGGTTTCACCAAGACAAGATCTTTCAGAAGCCTTCCCTTAGACCAGAATGGACGCGTTCCAACCTATCAACCCCTACCACCAACTGTCCATTTGGCTAAGTTATTGCAACCTATATGATCCAGGCAGAGCCCATAATTCCAAGTGGCTGCACTTGAAGCTTCTCAACATTTGACATCTCAAATCTCTTTGTTCCTGGGTGGCCATCCACAAGTGAGATACACAAGGTTCACCAGTCCCCTGGCCTTGTGTAACCACTCAACACAAACCATTCCTTCCATTCCACCCAGGTGATTCATTCACTTAGTTGTTTTATTAAACAAAACACAAGTCCTCAGACTTAGAAATTTTTCCATAGCATGATTATATATTCCACCCTTGTTTTATATTAGCTAAGCTAAGCATGATAGTAATAGGAATCTTAACTTAGGAAATTTCTACTAAGGTTTCATCTACTAGTATTTCACATAGCTTAGTTTAAACTTAGCAAAATTCCATGCAAGTCCTACTTAGAAATATCACTAATGCATAGTGAAAATAATGGGACAAAAGTATGAAGCGTCACTTGCCTTTTGGTATAGAGTATAAGTTCACTCCTTGATCTTTTCAATGTTCACTCACTTCAAATCACTACAATTCAATCAAGCAAACAATATTTCAATCCACCATTCAAGCAATTCAACACATAAAATAATAGAAACAAAACAATGCATGCAAGCATGCAAAAGGTTGTTTTATTTGTAAAAGTGGTTTCTAATGGTTCATAAACATTTGAAAACACCTAATGGTCATTTTATAAAGTGGCAAAATCATTTGTATAAGATTTTACTTCATAAACCATTTTTAGATCAAGTCATTATTTTATGTGGTGTAGAAATGCTTTTAATAAGGAAAAATTCTATAGGTTTCACCAAATATGTTTTCAAACCATATAACCTTGTGTTTAGGGTCAGAGAGTTTATTTCCAAAACATTTCTCAAAGGTTTTCTTCCAAAACCATTTTTAATAATTAAACCATATTTTTATTTGACTAGAATTGGTTTAAATCCAAGATTCATTCTTTTGTTTCACCAAATACATTTTTGAAACCACCAATTGATTCCTAGGGTCAGTAGGTTAAAAATAAACCATTTGCCCAAGATTTTATCCCCAAAAACATTTTAGAACAATTTTTATATCCTAAACATGCATACACAAGTTTCTGCAAAAACAAACATTTTAACATAAGATTTTTACTAAACAAAGTGCATGGTTGGCTAGGGCTTGTCTTGCTGAATCCATTGATATAAAATTTGCAAAATTTGGACGTGTGGTTTGAAATTTATGGATTTTTCAAATTGGCATATCTAATAGAATAATTCTGTTTTTAATCAGACGAACAGTGCCACGTGGCGTGATATTACTCGTCCATACCGTTTTGTCAGCTACTCTGGCGCGTTGGATCTAAAGTATATCGTGTGGCCTAGAAACAAACATACCGCTTCAGTTAAGTTTCTATCGTGGCCATGCGATTAAGATCTGACGGCGCTAAGCACACTAGCCAGAGATGGGCGGCGCTGGCGGCGGCAGGTGGTGGCGGGGGCTCTGGCGGAGAGGTTTCTGGCGACACAGGGGCTAGAGGGAGAGAGGGGTAGCTCACCAGGTTCGCTCGCTTCGCCGATGCTCAACGTGTTCGTGTCTGATGAAGGGGCGCTCGAGGTTAACCGGAATTCCTCGCCGTAGTTGTCGTCGGCGTCTGATGGTTGCTGTCGTCGTTGGGGGCGACGCTATGGGACATGAGGGATCAAACGGAAGACACAGTTAGCTTCGTACGCGAGTCACGGACATGCATGCGTCAGAAAGAGGGCAAGGGAGGGTCTGTGCTTACCAGGAGGATTCGCCGGAGTCGAGGCAGACGGCGGCGATGCTTAGCTGACATCGTTGTCGACGCTGTGGTTCAATCGCGAGCAAGCGGAGACTACTAGGAGACGCGCAGGGGTCTGGGGAACATGGCTGAGTGGTCAATGGGGAGAAGGGCGGTGAGGTATGGCCGGAATTTGGGCAGAGGCTCGTCGGAGACGGTGTGGTTCACGCGAGGAATCAAAGCAGCCTGGTGGCTCCAGGGAAACGAGGAATGAGGGGAAACAGAGAGGAAACACAGGCGAATAAGAGGGGATGGTCAGGGGGAGGGTTAACTGCGCCAGTAATGCGAATTAAGCCGTGTCTTAATCGCCTGCAACGGCCGAAGTCGAGGGCGAGGTCAGCGTGGGTGAGGAAGACGGTGACGTGGCTGTGGGGCCTGGCTGTCTGCGAGTGAGAGAGAGTGGGGGTGGGTTCATTCTGTCAGCGGTCGAGGGGTGCGGGTTTGAGTGATAAAAGATCCAGAGAGGGATTTCCTGCGTGAGCTGGCGATGGGCTTAGTTGGGCCAGTTAGGTTGGGCTGAGTCTTTCATTTTTTTTGTTCTGTTTGTTTTTCTTTTTCCTTTTGATTTTTTTGTTTTGATTTTGAATAAGCAATTCAAAATTCATTTGATTTCAAACCTTTGCCAGATTTTGTGTAGGTTTAAATATTGATTAGTAGCACATTCTGATGTCAATTTTGGGAATTTATTCTATCCTTTTTGGGGTCTTTTTAATTAATAAAAAGGGCCCTTGTTTTAAATCAAAATAGGATTTAATAATGTTTTTAATTTCCATTTGACTTCTAAATTCTTCCAAAACCTTTCAGTAAGTTTTGTTTACTTAAAAGGGTGTCAAATAATTCATCTTGAATTATTTGGAAAAGTTTTTAATAAGATTTATTAATCATTTAAAATTTGGGTTTGTCTTTATTCCAATAGGATTTGGTCTAAGCCATTTTATTTTGTTTTGGCAATTCTTTAACCAATATTTTTATTTGGATTTGGATTATAACTTATTCCACTTGTTTATGGGTTAGGCCAAGATTTGATTTGGTCTTTAAATATTCTTTATTAAATATTTTTATCATTGTCTTATAAAATCCATATCTTTTTATTTAGAGATCCAAACTTGGTGATTTCAATTTGTAAAATTTTATTTGATATTTGTTTAACTTTTTAAGTCCCTTTAGGATTATTTGCTCACCATTTGGTATGGATTTTAGATAAGGGATTTATTAGCTTTGGGAATTCAATTCCTTATCTTATTAAATTCATAAGTTTTTATCTATGGCCCCAAATTAAGTGAAACCAATTTATATAGTCTTATAATATTTCTATTTGTCTTTCTTGATCATTTGTAAATGTTTGTTGACAAATTTTTATATGGATCAAATCCATAGGCTTGGAGATAACTTGTGAATGATTTTATTCCATTAGGGTTTAGGGTTTGGATTTATTTTCCCAGTGTTTAAATTTCCATATGCATTTAATGAGAAAAGTATTTATCTTGATCTGGATTTTGTTGGATTCAAATGTTAATCAAAATTTGTTCAAGATGGGGTTTTAAGTTTCCATTTAGAAACAAAAGTTTCTTTTCACCCTGATTTGGAAAATCTTGGGATGTGACAGTGGTGCTTCATGTTTTTATCCCTATATTTTCACCTATGCATTAGAAATATTTTGTTTAGGACTTGCATGAATATTTTGCTAAGTATCTATATGCTATGCTTGGGAAATCCTAGTAGTTGTAGAATTGTTAGAATTTCCTCTAAGTTAAGATGCTTACTATTGCCATGCTTAGCTAGCTAATAGCATCCAAGGGTCAATTATATATTCATGCTATGTGAAATATTTATAAGTCATTGACTTGTGTTTTTGCTTAATAAAACAACTAAGTGAATGAAACACCTGGGTGGAATGGAAAGAATGGTTTGTGTTGAGTGGTTACACAAGGCCCATTTCTATGGTTTACCTTGTGTATCTCACTTGTGTAAAGTCACCCAGGAACGAAGGGATTTGAGATGCCAAATGTTAAGAAGCTTCTAGTGCAGCCACATGGCATTATGGGCCCTGCCTGGATCACATAGGTTGCAATAACTTAGCCATTTGGATAGTTGGTGGTAGTGGGATGATAGGTTTGGAGCGTGTCCATTTGGTCTAAGGGAAGGCTTCTGAAAGGTCCTGTCTTGGTGAAAATCAAGTCTTGTGGGGAAAGTGCACAACCTCTGCAGATGGAAGAATCTAAGTACTTAGCCATGTCCCTGGTATTGGACAACTTGAGCATCAAGACATGGAAGCTATCAAGAATCTCCTCATCCCAATTTTCTAAGTTAAAACTTGTGGTTGAACAAGGGTGAGGGTTCACCAATTTCTATTGGTGATTCCTTGGGGAAAGTTTTGTCAAAGAAAAACTTAGTGTTTTCAACTGATAGGTAAAACCTATTTTGAGCAAAGCAAGCCTAAGCTACAGTTAGCCAAATTCATGTGGTATCTAGATGCTAATATTCTACTAAGGTATCACTTGCCAATACTATTCCAATGTATTGACCCACTGTGGCTGTAACTTGTGATGTTGCAGGTTGTTCTGATGATGATTAGGGGTTATGAGTCTGCACTCAACATGATTGCCCGTGGCACATGAAGATGAAGACTTATTTATATTGTTATGGTTAAACTCTTGTATTAGGCCTATGGCCATGGAGTTGTAAAAGACTATGTTTGTCTCTGGAATGATATGTAATAATGACCTTTGTTTCTGTGTACTTCATCTTAAACTGTGGATGCTAGCATTGATCCAGGGACTAGCATTGCAATCACAGGGATCCTTACCTTTATAAGGGAGGGATCTTACACCATCTACTACAAATCCGTCAGGCTGCTCCATATAAATTTCCTCATCTATCTCTCCATTTAGAAAAGTTGTCTTAACGTCCATTTGATGAATAAGAAGACCATGTGAGGCAGCCAAGGAAAGTAGTACTCGAATAGTGGTCAATCTGGCTACAGGTGAGTAGGTATCGAAGAAGTCTTCACCTTCCTTTTGGGTATAGCCCTTAGCCACAAGACGTGCCTTGTACTTTTCAATAGTACCATTAGGTCTAAGCTTTTTCTTGAACACCCACTTACATCCTACAGGTTTGCACCCATAAGGACGATCAGTGATTTCCCAAGTACCATTAGCTAAGATGGATTCCATCTCGCTTCGGACGGCTTCCTTCCAGTAGTCAGCATCTTGAGATGCATAGGCTTCTGAAATGGAAGTGGGAGTATCATCCACAAGGTACACAATGATATCATCACCAAAAGACTTTCCAGTCCTTTGTCTCTTGCTCCTTTTGGGAGCTTCATTGTCATCCTCCACAGGATCATCATGGTGTTCTATCGGCATAGCGGGTTCAGGAATTATAGCAAATTCCTGACTAGATGAACTAGTCATCTCCTGATTTGATGAGCTAGACATACCTTTCATAGGAAAGATGTCCTCAAAGAAAGTCGCAGGATTCGACTCCATAATTGTATCAACATGCATGTCAGATACCTCAGATTTTACTATAAAAAATCTATAGCCAATGCTATGAAAAGCATATCCCAGAAAAACACAATCAACGGTTTTTGGTCCAAGCTTTCGCTTCTTGGGTATTGGAATATTGACTTTCGCCAAACAACCCCAAGTTTGTAAGTAAGAGAGTTTAAGCCTTTTCTTTTCCCATTCCTCAAAAGGAGTCATGGTTTTATCCTTTACAGGAACACAGTTTAGGACATTACATGCAGTCATTAGCGCCTCCCCCCACCATTCCTTGGAAAGACCCGATGTATCTAACATGGTGTTAACCAAATCAGTTAGAGTGCGGTTCTTCCTTTCGGCCACCCCATTTGACTGAGGTGAGTAGGAAGGCGTCCTCTCATGTATAATACCATGTTCCATACAGAATAAATCAAATTCGTTTGAAAAGTACTCTCCACCACGATCCGGCCTTAGCCGCTTGATTTTAAGATAAAGTTGGTTTTCTGTCTCAGCTTTATAGATTTTGAAGTAGTTCAAAGCTTCATCTTTAGATTTCAGAAGATAAACATAGCAGTATCTAGTGGATTCATCAATCAACGTCATAAAGTATCTTTTTCGACCTTTTGTCAACACACCATTCATCTCACAAAGATCTGAATGTATAAGTTCTAGCGGTGCTAAGTTTCTCGGTTCCGCAGCCGTATGAGACTTGTGAGGTTGCTTTGCTTGCACACAAACTTGGCACTTAGAACCTTTGACAGTGGTAAATTTCGGAATTAAACTCATATTGGCTAGCCGAGTCATTCAACCAAAGTTAATATGACAGAGTCGTGAATGCCAAACATTGGACTCATTATCATTGCAAACATGATTAATAACTTTAGTACGTGAGTCTGACAAAGACAAGCGGAACAGACCTCCACACTCATAACCCTTTCCAACAAATTGTACATACTTAGAAATTACAACTTTATTGGACTCAAAAACCAACTTAAAGCCATCTCGACATAAAAGCGATCCGCTGACAAGATTCTTATTGATGGAGGGAACGTGCTGCACATTCTTCAGCTGTACGGCCTTCCCCGAAGTAAGATTCAGATCTACCGTACCAACACCATGAACAGAACCACGTGAGTCGTTTCCCATCAGCACGGAAGAGGTCCTTGAGACCTGATAAGAGGAAAACATGGAAATATTAGAATATACATGTGTATTAGCACCCGTGTCTATCCACCAATTAGGATAACATACTGAAAGGATAGTAGGTAAAATACCGTACCCAGCATCCTTCATCTCAGTATCGCTAATGACAACATTAGCGGCATTGCCGCTGTTTCCATGTTGATGCTTGTCAAAGCGATTAGGGCATCTAGGAGCCCAATGACCAGGATCACCACAGACGTGGCAAGAGCCTTTCCTCTTATCATTTTTCTTCTTGAAGTTGGTTGAGTGCGTGGCCTTGTTCTTGCCATCGAACTTCCCCTTTCCTTCAGTTTTGTTCTTATTCTTGAACTTGTGGGATTGGAAGTTTTTCCTCTGCACCAAATTGGCAGTAGAACCTCCCTCAAACCCTCGAGCAGTTTTGTCCTTTCCTCTCGCCTTCTCTTCCACATGAAGAGACCCAATGAGATCCGTAACGTAAAACTCTTGTCTCTTATGTTTTAGAGAAGTAGCAAAGTTCCTCCGCGAGGGAGGAAGCTTGGCAATAATGCCACCGGCCACAAATTTGTCCGGTAAGGAACACTTGAACTGCTCAAGTTCTTTGGCAAGTGATTGTATCTCATGAGCCTGCTCAATGATGGAGCGCTCATCAACCATCTTGTAGTCATAGAATTGCTCCATGACATACAACTTAGTGCCAGCATCCGAGACCCCAAACTTGGCCTCGAGCGCTTCCCACGCGTCCTTGCCATTATCAAATGACATATACGGGTCAACAATGTTGTCCCAAAGAACACTGAACAAAGCCGCCATAAACATGGTATCGGATTTCTTAAAGATCGCTTCCTGCTCAGCAGAAAGATCTCCTTCAGGCTTGCCAAGAGTGGCGCTATAGCAGTTTAGGTTTTCAAACTAGAGAACTGCTCTCTTGCGCCATATCTTATAGTGCACGCCATCAAAAGGAGGCGGCCTAGTAGCCGCGGCTAAACTAATGTAATTTAGTTGCCTATAATCAGGTTTTTGGATTGTTGGAAATATAAGCAATAATCCATATGATTTAATCCGAATAATAAACTAATAAAACATGATTATACAAACAGTACTAAAACCAATCATGCAGATCAACAAAGTAGATGAACAGATTATATCGATACAAGACAAACCTATCACATCTACGCCAAACGCTAGAACTAGAAACTCTAGCATAATCTAAAAGAAAGAGATTGAGATCAAATACGATGCAGTTGCGGCAGTAGCCGTAGCAGAGCTGTCCCCCATGTTGAGGTTGCCGAAGAGGTCGCTGACGTCCGGGAAGAAGTCGTCGTTCGGGAACTCGTCGTCGGACGACGTCGTGGTTGCCAGTAGTCGCTCTTGAGCGCTCCCCAAAAACCTGATCGCCCCTCACCCGTACAGGTTCATGAGAGGCGGGGTTCCGGAGGCCTACTGTCCCGATCTGCGGTGCACGCCGCAAGCCGGGATGGGGAAGACGAAAGCGGCGGCGCAAGGTTCTGGAGGTAGGTGCGTGTTGTGGATTGATTCACCGATTAGGTCTAGCGCAGACAGTTATATAGTGCAGGCTAGGAAGATCGTGGGCTCAGCCCACGTCCGAGTCGGTAACAGCCACGTCCATAAAAACTAGAAACGGCTGTAATTAACGCGTCCGTTAATGACTCATAATCAATTTTCCCAACCAGCAAAATAAAGCTCGGCTCGACGATATTCCCGCAACCTGCGACGCGCGCGCGTCGTGACGAGACGTGGTGTGGCGAGGCGAGGCGGGCGGCGTCGGAGGAGGAGTGCGCAAGGGCTTATCTCCTTGTCACACCTTAGTGAGTGGTGCAACACTCTACTATATAAGGTGGTCCAACTCCCCTTCAACTAGCAATGTGGTACTAAACTTTAGCACCACTAGCACAGCCATATGCTACCAAAGAGAATTTTAGAATTTGTCTAATGGTCCAGCAGCCCAAAACTCACCAAATTCCAACATATCGCACTAACAACATGACAGGACTATTCTCAGTTGAATATCCATCATATCACTAGAGAACTCTTTATTATTGCAGATATGTTTCCTACAGTTCTACCCATTTACTAGGTTTCCAACAAAAGGTCAAAGCATATGCTCTAATACCAGTTGCAGTGACCCAGCATACCACTACATAATATAGTATACTATAGTCATTGTGACATGATTATACCCAAAGGGTACACGACATTAGCATACCTGGTCCAGCCCAAGGAAGGCCCACGAGAATATACGCGGCCCATGAAGATTTTCGGGTGGCCCAAGCCAAAGACGTCTTCAGATCCTTGGAGAGCAAGACTAGAACAGATAGAATATCTAAAGGGGGGCAAAGCGTAAACCTGTAACTGACTCGATCTATGCCCGAGACATGCCTACCTCTATATAAAGGCTAGGAGGGCACGATGAGGAGGAGCTCTCTCACCTCACCGCATACACACCTCCACGCCAGATTACATCTGCGCACCCCTGTAACTTTCGGTTCCGCTGTAATAAACACAAGACAAGCATGAGTAGGGTTTTCCCTCCGGGGGCCTGAACCTGGGTAAATATCGTGTCCCCTGGTTGCTTGTCTGTTAACCGTTCCACGATCTCCAGCACCCCCATCTTCTCCAAAACCCAAGCTCATAACAATGGGCATTGACAAGATTGAACCTTGTCAATTGGCGCTGACTGTGGGAAACGGGAGAGCTGATTGTGGGATCATGACGGTACTGACCAAAGCGATCTACAACTCCTCGGCGACGGAGAGCCATCTCCTCTTTGGCGCTTTCGACATCACCGCCCACTCGCCAGCCACCATGAAGGACTTCGAGCTCGTAGGCGACGGGCTCGAGATCCTATTCGGGAGCTTCTGCTTCCAGGTGGGACAGACCGGCACTCTTCGCCTCCCAGAGCGGGTGCCACTGCCATCGATTAGGCATGTCTCGTGGGACCCGCATCCCAATGTGCTACGCACGACAACATCGACAGATGAGTCATACGACAGCAGCAGATGCAACTCAGATATGTGTGATCCCCCGTCGGATGAAGGGACCTACGGTTCCAGATCCGAAAGCTGCGACAGCAGCGATCCAGTCCGCGGATGCTACCAATGCGCCGTGGTCATACAAAGTGAAAACGAGCAACAACCACCAGGTTTGGGTGCTCACGTACCGCCACCTAACCCGCAGGGTAGAAATGGTGAAAATAGGAGGCAACCATCCCTCCTCCCAACAAGGACGATCCTGATGCCAATCAAGTAATCCACCTCAGCGAGGAAGGATGTAACCAGGCACGCGAAGCCGTAGCGGGCAACAAGATACTACCAGTGGGTGCCTCACGGGACCTACTGATGGCATACCACCTGCTCCTCATCGAAGAGCACAAAAAACAAGTGAAGATGCAAGAGGTACTCGACAAATGCAAGCAAGCGGCCTCAGAGTCTAGGGCGCGGCAAGCTGTGCTCTCCGCTGTTGGCGGCTCCAGCTTGCACGACAACAATGCCAACAAGCATCGCTCTCGCGTAGAGAACATGGATCCCGCTGCACGTCGCGAGGTGACTCGAACCCTCAACACGTCCTTCATGGAGATGGACGCCAACGGCAACGTCATCCCGAAGACGCCGCAAGCTGCAATCATGGCAGCCACCACATATCTTGCGCCCCATACACCTCCGGTGGGGGACCCGAAGAGGGCCATGCACAATTCCGCACTAGCCAGACTCGGACTTGTTGGAGCTGCACTCCACGAGGAAGCTCCTGCAGAGCCGAAAAAGAAAGCTGTGGTCAGATTCAACCGCAACCCCACACCCACATCCAACGAGGAAGAACACGATCTACCTTGACGATGCAAGAGTCCACGACATCGTAGCCGCGACTACGACACCCGAAGCGACCTCGCCCAGCGCAAGATCGACAAGGCACGCGCCAAGTGTGTGTGCTCATCCAAATCCGATGAGGATGACGATGAAGGAGAACTCTGCGGAGCTCGATGCTTCAGCAGATCTGTTCGGTGGACACGGATGCCGAGAAACATCAAGCTTCCTTCGGACACTCCGAAGTTCGATGGCACGCATGACCCTAAGGCGTGGCTCAGCGACCTCCTATCGTCCGTCAAGCTGCACGGCGGAAACAAAAACACCGCCCTGCAATCCCTCTAGCTGTAGCTAACAGGCGCAGCCCAGATCTGGCTCAGCAGCCTATCCTCGGGATCTATCCGAAGCTGGGAAGAACTAGCATACAGTTTCACCCGAAACTTCAAAGGTACCAGCAAGAGGCTAGCCTCGATCGAAGAACCGCGGGCCTGCACCCAACAAACGGGCGAATCCATTCGCTCGTACATACTACGCTGGTCCAACATCAAGAACTCCGCGACACATATTTCTGAGGAGAGAACAATCGACACCTTCAAAGATGGCGTCAAACGCCAGGACTTCAAGGAAGAACTTGGGCGCGTCAAGCCCAAGACACTCGACCACCTCATGGACATCGCCAACAGGTGGGCAGATGGCGAAGACTCTGTCCACCGAACACACTCAGATGAGGAGGACGACTACTGCCGCCGACGCGAGCGCCGTAGCAAACGAAGATCACGCGTCTACGACGATTGCGATGGACCCGACATGGTCGCGGTTGGCTATGCCGACCGCCTCAACAAAAGAAACCGTAGCAGCGACAAATACCGTGGAAACAACTTACACGATGGAGGACGCCCAACGCAAATGTGGAAACTCCTCGACCGTGACTACGAGCGCTCGGCATACAACAAATTGTTGGGCCCATGCACCATCCACTTCTACATCGACAAGCATGATGGCAAAAAGAAGGCCAACCATATGCTCAAGGACTGTCGCGAGTTCCAGAAACTCAGCGAGAGCCTGTCCTAGATGAGACAACGGGTCCCGGACAATGGGTTCGGACACGTGCCCACACCAGGCGACATCGCCCATGGAGCTCCTCCACCACCACCCGTGGGACCTTCGAATCACCCGGTCGCACCCATACAGAACAACGGAGTAAATGGCTACCCCGCGCCAAAAGGGTCACTAATGATCCAAAAGGGGCGCCCAACAAACAGGGTGCAAAAGAAGATCACTGGCCAAGTCAGCTTGGCTATGACCGCTCCACCCGCCATCCCTGAATACCTCAGTGGTTCGGAGTCCTGCATCACATTCAGCCGTTCGGATCACCCCCGCCAAATCCCTCGCCTAGGTCATGCTGCCCTGGTGCTCGAGGCGCAGATCGGAGGATTCGAGATGAGTCGCGTCTTCATGGGCGGAGGCAACGACATAAATCTGATGTTCGCTAGCACCTTAGTAGCAATGCGGATCCTGCTGTGCAGCCTAGAACAATTCGACACAATGTTCCATGGCATCGTCCCAGGGAAGGGCATATTTCCCCTGGGAAAGATATGGCTCGACGTCATCTTTGGCAAGCCCGACAACTTTCGGTGCGAGCGACTCGAGTTCGAAGTGGTGGATTGGCCATCACAATACCACGCCATCCTCGGGCGCGTGGCATTCGCAAGATTCCTGGCAGTACCGCACTATGCGTACCTGCTACTCAAGATGCCAGGACCTAGGGGCGTCATCACGGTACACGGGAGCTTCACCCGGTCCGACCACTGCGACAGGGATTTCAACAGAATCTCCCAGTCATTCGGCATGCAGGAGGATCTCACAAGGCTCCGAGAGGTGACAGACAACGGGGCACTCCTATTCTCGACGCAAAACGCACCTGACATGTCATTCGACTCAACAGTCAACACGAAGAAGGTGCAGGTCCACCCGACGAACGCCTCCAAGACGGCGCTGATCGCCAACGACTTCAGCCCCGCATAGGAAAGCGCGCTCGTCAAATTCCTCCGTGAGCACTGGGAAATCTTCGCCTGGTGTCCTGCGGACATGCCAGGAGTTCCCAGGGAATTCGCCGAGCACGCACTCAATGTGTTCCCAGATGCCAAGCCCGTCAAACAGTCCATCCGACGATTGTCCGAGCCTCGTGCCGAAGCCATCGGAGTCGAAGTAAATAGACTGCTCGACGCTGATTTCATCAGGGAGATCAAGGAAAGCGAGTGGCTGGCTAACACCGTGATGGTCCCTAAAAAGGACACGGACATCCTATGGATGTGCGTGGAATTCACATCGCTGAACAAGCACTGCTCGAAGGATCACTTCCCTCTCCCTCGAATCGATCAGATTATCAATTCGACTGTAGGATGCAAGAAACTCTCCTTCCTTGACGCCTAATCAGGCTACAATCAGATTCGACTGAAGGTCGAAGACCAGGAGAAAACGGCATTCATCACGTTGTTCAGCGTGTTCTGCTATAACACAATGCCTTTAGGGCTGAAGAACGCAGGCGCCACGTACCAGCGGTGCATGCAGGCATGCTTGAAGAGCCAGATTGGCCGCAACATACAGGTCTATGTCGATGACTTAGTAGTCAAAACAAGCAAGGCCAAGACATTCATCGACGATCTCCGCGATACGTTCGACAACCTTGATCACTACAAGATCAAGCTGAACCCAGAAAAGTGCGCCTTCGGCGTCCCATCTGGCCAACTGCTTGGCTACTTCATCTCCCATCAAGGAATTGAGGCGAACCCGAAGAAAATCCGGGCCATACTGGCCATGGAGAAACTGAAGAACCTCAAGGGTAACCAGCAGCTCGCTGGACGCATCGCGGCGCTGAGCAGATTCATCAGCCGCATGGGTGAGAAGGCCCTGCCTTTCTATTAGCTGCTACGAAAAGCAGACAAATTCGAGTGGACACCTGAAGCGGACAACACATTCGAAGATCTGAAGCGGCTGCTCTCCACCTCGCCCGTCCTGGACACGCCAAAGGAACGCGAGCCTCTACTACTATACATAGCAGCCACGCATCAGGTGGTAAGCACTTTGCTCGTGGTCGAACGACCCGAAGATGGCAAGACTCACGGGGTCCAACGCCCAATCTACTACCTCAGCGAGGTATTGACGACAACAAAACAGAGGTACCCTCACTACCAGAAACTCGCCTACGGCGTGTTCATGACGGCTCGTCGGCTGAACCACTACTTCCAGGAGCATCAGGTGATGGTCGTCAACGAGGCACCTCTGAACAGCATCCTGAACAACCCGGAAGCCACAGGACGCGTGGCTCTGTGGGGCATCGAGTTGTCCCCTCTAGACATAGTCTATGAGAAGTGCCACGCGATCAAGTATCTGGTCCTACCGGACTTCCTCGTCCACTGGATGGAGCTACAGCTACCGGACACCCTGGACATGACACAGTCATGGACGATGCACTTCTATGGCTTCAAGCGCGAAGCTGGAGAAGGAGTCGGGGTCATACTAACATCCCCGCAGGGCGACAAGATGAAATACGTCCTCCAGATGAAATTTTGAGCCTCCAACAACGAAGCCGAATACAAGTCCCTCATCCACGGCATGAGGATGGCCAAGATCTGCGGCGCAACACGCCTCGTCATCTACGGTTACTCGAACCTCGTCGTTCAACAGACGATGAACGAGTGCGACGCACATGCCACCAACATGATCGCGTAATGCGCGTTCTACAACTCACTCGAAGGAGACTTTGACGGCTGCGAGCTTCGGCACGTTGGAAGAGAACGCAACGAAGAAGACTATAGACTCGCCAATATCGGCTCCACCTGCGCACGGGTGCCACCAGGTGTGTTCCTCGAACAAATATGTGTGTCATCCATCAAAAGGAAATTCCCCAAGGGATCATCCGAAGAAGCAGAACACTCGGGGGCTGCGCTACCCAAAGGACAGGAAGGACCCGAAAAGCTCGATACAGAGGTCGTAGTGGTCAACCTGATGCAGCTCATGGAAATCGAGGAAACATGGACGCAGCCATACCTTCGATACCTGATAAACAGGGAACTGCTTGATGACCCGGCAGATGCCCGACGCATATCTCGCTGGTCCAAGGCCTTCAGCATCATCAATGGTGAGATGTACAAGCGCAGCATTTAGGGTGTACTCCAAAGGTGTGTCACCATCGGTGATGGCAAAACCATCCTCCAAGACATCCACGAGGGCATCTGCGGCCATCACGCAGGAAGCCGTGCCCTCGTTGCCAAAGCTCTACGAGCCGGGTTCTATTGGCCAACGGCCATGAACGACGCCAAGGACATCGTCTTTAGGTGCAACGGGTGCCAAAGGTTCGCAGACAAACCACACGCACTAGGATCGGAGCTCAGGCCCATTCCCCTAGCCTTCCCCTTCGCACAATGGGGCCTCGACATGATCGGAAAACTGCCCAAGTCCTCGAAAGGAGGCCATGTCTACCTCCTGGTCGCAGTTGACAAGTTCACCAAGTGGATCAAAGCCATGCCCGTTACTAACCAAAAGGGTAAAATGGCCGTGAAATTATTCGAGTCCATAGTCTATAGGTTCGGCGTGCCGCACAACATCATCATAGACAACGGGTCGAACTTCATCTCCAAAGAATTCCAGGACTTCTACGAAGGCCTCGGGATCAACATATCATATGCCTCCGTGGCACACCCGCAAACCAACGGGCATGTCGAAAAGGCCAACGATCTCGTAGGCGGTGGCATCAAGAAACGCCTACTGAGCCCACTCGAGAGGCTCGCGGGAGCTTGGCAGAAGAGCTACCCTCCATCCTCTGGAGCCTGCGCACAGCGCCAAACAGCTCGACTGGCTACACGCCTTTCTTCATGGTGCACGGAGCCGAAGCCGTGTTGCCTGCAGAAGTGCACCATAAGGCCCCACGGGTCGTCGCCTATAGCGAAGCCGAATCGACGGCCGCACTTGAAAATGTCGTCGACACACTCGACGAGGCATGCGACATCGTCGCGGCTCGCTCGGCGGTCTACCAGTAGAGCCTCCACAACTATCACAGCCGTCGGCTTCGCCCAAGGTCCTTCGTCGAAGCAGACCTCGTCTTACGACTCAAGCAAGAGCGGCCGAAAAAGCTCGAGTCACCCTGGGAAGGACCATACTTCATCACCGAAGTCATCCCAGGTGGCGCCTACCGCCTCAAACACGTGGAGTCTAGAGTCGCATACTCTAACCCATGGAACGTCGCTCACTAGTATTACATCCCTCAGAGTGGTACAATATAAACACAACGGGTCCAAGAAATGGCTAAAGGTTACAACTCGACTCTTTACATAAGATCCAGAGAACAATATAGGTTAAAGAGAGAGAAATAAACTTCTTACAAAGAAGAATCAGAAATAATTAACTCATAACTATCATGCTAATAAGGTGAGCATCTAACTATTGGGAGTGTACTGCCACTATTGCAATACTCTACAGAAGTAGGTTCTACGGCTAGAGATTTATATTTTGATCTAATCAGCATCTTCGTCTTCAGTTGAGTTGATGTGTATGTTGACTTTCTTGACTTTAATAAAGATCTTAAGCCTTTTGAAGATGATTCCTGGAGTATAACTTGGTGTAGACATCGTCTTATTAGCTTCGAATCTAGCAAGGGTTAAGGAGATACATTGAGTACGAGCATACTCAGAAATTCCACTAGAAAAGAGTGTTTGATGCACTATATCTACCGCCACAGACTATAGGTCCTAGGCAATGCAAGTTTTTGTAAACATTTCTTCAAAGGTTGCTTTTACTCTGAAAAGCTATGTCCGTCAGCCTTCACAGGTTTACCAGAACTTTCATGGACTTCCTTTCCTACCGTGTTCATAGATCCTTCCCGAAACAAGGAGTAACAAGTTACAGTTCTTACACTCTGCAGAGGTGCGTCACTTTACCCATGAGAGATCAACTCTTTGTTGCACAACCGGGCAGCTTATTCCCGTCCACAATTCCGTGATGTGGGGCCTACAAGATGATCCAAGCCAATCATTTCCCCTTCGTGACCCCGCATGTCTCCTTGGTGTACACCATGCCCACCCATTGAATTACGGCAATGGTTAGTACAGACTGTTAGATGCCAGAACTATCGTGGGATGTTGAGGGTTCCCACCCATATGCTGCATATCCTCTACAAATTACCAATTAATGCATGCGACGAGGATAACAGCCATGACATGCACATCCGGCTACATGCGAGAGGAAGAAGATACAATTGACTTCTCTGTCCCATTCCAAATCTCATGGTTAACGCGTGATATACGGCGCAAGAATCACTGGCGACATTGGTTGTTAAGTCCTAGATAATATGTTCCTTTACCACTGAAACTTTCATATTAGGTTATTACCTCCTGGTAAATAACCTATAATCACATTATTATAAAAATAGTGTTTTCTGACCTTTTTGAAATGCAGGTGATGACAACACTGGGTTTGCAAAATACTTTACAGAAAATAATCAAAGGACATGAGCAAGTGTGAACTTGCCTTTTGTGATTGCAAGATTATGCACTCACGGTCTTCAAGATAATATAAGATCCAATATCTGAAATCAGCATCAATGGTCCGGTAAGGACTAATGTATAAAGAAGCAGGATGCTATTATGCATAAGTAATGTAATGCAATTTTGTAAGTTCGTATTCCCAGAGTAAGCGTTGATCTAGGGTTTGGAAACTGGAAAGGTTTCTTTAGAATGTGTTATTCTTTTAGATAAGTTTCGTACTTGTGCTTCTTATTAAGGCTGGTGAGAGTGTGGAACAACGTGTAATGAATATATCATAGAACCAATAAGGTATAAAAAAGAGTAATGCTATGCAAGGTTGCTCATATAAGAATTGTTCTATCTTTAAACTTTACTTTACAATTAATGACATTTATAAGGAGCTTAGGTGTTAACAATCCTTATTCTATAAGTAAAGTTTTAAAAACAATGTGATTATGATTAATTGTCATATGTTGGCTATGATGAAATGCCTTAAGTTTATTTTTTAAGTGTTAGAGATATTATCTTAATATTTGTTGTTTGAAGTGGCAAAAAGAATAACATTTGAAGAAAATATTTCTTTTCTAAGGTCTAAACAATCTTTGTGGTTAATCAAATGTGGTTGACGTTGTTTGTGCTTGCTTGAATAGTTTGGACTTGAGATGCTTTACGACTTAATTATAACAGACCAAAGTTAACTATAAAACACATGACAAAGTCTTTAGATATATATTTGAAGTCTTGTAGACTAAAGTTAACTTTAAGAACATAGATGGACTTAAGGTGTAATGCTTATGATATTTGTACTTGTCCATGTGATAATGTTTCTTTAAAGTTACTTAAGAGTGATATTACTTTTATTTGAGTGGTGGTTTCTTAATATTATAGTGGAATAAGAACATTTATCTTCGTTATAAAACAATGGTTATGATTTATGATCAAGGTAATAATATTACTTAGTTACTTATGACTTCACTATAGTGTCTTGGTATGTTGATAACTTGTGGTTGAAGTAAAGAATAAGTTTTATTTATCTACAATTTATTCTTGAATATTTTATATTTGATAAGGATGTTATTTAAAGATATTTCTACACTTTTGGTGGAATGATATTCAATAAGATTATATTTAAAATGTGTTGAACCATTTTGTATTCATATATTATCAATATTTAAGCCTAATACTATTTATTAGATCTTATTTGGCTAATTTTTAGAAATATTAGTAATATTTATTTACCTTTATAAGAATTATTAATTAAGAAAACAATTTTAAATTCAATTTATTAGAGTATTAGACCTTTACTTACTTCAAAAGTGGGATGTTATATTTTTAACAAGTAGGTATTATATTTGTGATCATTTTGGTATATTACAAGTATTTTTGTGACTTAGAAATAATAAGATATGATTTTTATACTATTTAATATTATAAAAACACTTAATAAATAATAGATATTTAATTAAGTGAAATAATAATACATGATTATAATATTAAATTTTAGTTTTTATTTTTCTAAGAATTTTGGTATATTATTTATATTTTTATCAATTACTATTATTAAAATATGAATTATCAAAGTTTTATTACTTATAAAATCTTTATTAAATAATATTTATTTAAATAGTTAATATAATAATGTTGGACAATAAGGTTAAATTATATATTTTATTTTTCTAAACATTTTCATATATTACATATATTTTTCTGAATTATAAAATAAAAGTTATTGAATTTATAATGTTTAATCATTTATTTAATTCCTGGAAATATTTATGTTTTAAACTTATTATGTTTTATCTATTTCCTAAATAGGAAATAACTTTTCACACCACATCTAGACCTACCCTAGGTCACTGACCCATGGGATCAGGGCCATGTCATGTGCCACATAGACGTGGATTGGTCAACTGGGTGGACCAGGTCAAAGGTGATGTCGCCATGACGTCGCTATGACGTTAGCACGACCACCACCGTCGGTTGGTGGTCGCCGACGACGATCTATGGCGCCCCATCAAGCGAAACTAACCTAGTTCGAATCAGCGTGACGTGATGAACCCTAGAGTGGCGGTGCTGCTCAGAAATGGTCATCGAAGCCTCGGCTCCGACGAGCTCCGATGGTGTATTAAGGCGCGACGGCGATTTACAACGAGATAACACGATTTAGGGGTACTGGAGGGTTCAGGAACTCACCCTGATGATGATAGAGAGGTCGACAAGGACCGGCGCGGTCGGAGGCGAGTATACGGTCAATTTCTCTAACAACTCCGACGGAAGGGAACGATGAAATTCGCAGTCACCCGAGCTCCCCTTGTTCTATTTAGCCTACTAGGATGAAGAGAGGAACGTGGCAGTTCTCCACGACCACGCCATGGACCTTGGGGTGGCCTCTATCGATGGCGATGTGTGGCTCGAGCGAGCTAGGGTTTCAGATAAAGGAAGAATCGAGAAAGGGAGAGAGCTCTATAGGAAGAGGGAGTGGATGAGGATGAAGTAGTACGGTGTCGTTGTGGCCTCCTTATCCCCTCCGGTTGTCGGTAGCACGAATCTCCATGCCGGCGAGCAGCGACGCTGCTGCCAGCAAGCTGCTTTGGGACGAGCACGAGGTAGACGACGATGATTAGGTGGACAAAGGGGTATGCGGGCCTGGTCCGATGTTGGGTTGTGGTGCAGCGAACAGAGAGAACTGGCTGCGACTCGCGAGCGAAGGATAGGCAGAGGAAGCTCTGGGCCGGCCTGCTGCTCGGGCCAGATTTCTTTTTCTTTCTATTTTCCTTTACTATTTTTTGTTTCATTTTCAGATTTGTATTTCACATTTGTTTCAAATCTTTCTCTATAGAATTTATTTGCTACATACATGCATCATAAATAAAGTGTATTTAGAATCCTTTTTTGTGATCTTTTATTATATATGTTTAGAGTTTCTTTATTTTATTATATGAGTATTTTTTCCTTTTTTATATATGTAGGGATTTTATTATGGATTTAATTTATATAATAAACCAAAAAACTTATTAAAGGATATACTTCTACAAAATTGTGAGATATAGGTGAGAAAAATAATTAATAACTTTAAGTTTTAAGATTTTGTTTCTTATTTAGAAACTTTCTTTAAGCTATGCTTTTATTTATTTATGGATAAATGTGGTTTTATGATTTCTATAAAATCATTGAAAATGCCTCTCATAATAACTATTATATAATGCATTAATATGGTGGTGAATAATGTTTAAATAATATTGGTTATTACATTATATATACATTGATAGTTATGATTGAAATAAAAGTTAGGGTTTTAGAATTATAACTGTTTACCATCTGTTTTAGGAGACCTAAATTTATTCATGATCTTATAGATAGGAATAACATTTTAAGGTTTAAGAAATATTGTCTCTATGCTTATGATTGGAAATGATATCATTATTTAAGGTAAAGTAATAGAGTTGTTCTTTTTAGAATGACTTAAGAATAAGGTTTGATAATTATAGTTCCTAGGCACTTATTGTTTTCATGTTTTGAAATGACAAAGATATTCTTAAGTGATTTTCTATAGGAAAATATTCCTATAAGGCATTGTGGAAATAGGATGATAGCTCAATCATATGAAATGGATATTATGTTTGGTTAAAGATTTAAAACTAAGTGTTTACCAAGAATTCCTATCTTCCATATTTCATAATTCTTGACTTCTACTTAAGGAACTCCTTTCCTAGATATACTACTCCTTCATATCAATCATCATATGATAACATGATGAGATTTACTTCACAAGAATATTCTTATCAATAATTTATCCTCCTAAATACCTTTGTGAATGCAATGAGCTTGACACTAAAGCTCAACATAATCTCCCCATAGAGATCATTTTCCTCTTTATAGAACTTCTTATGAACCTAGTTCCACTTGAATAATCACCCTCTAATTCATTTAGTAGTTGCTTCTAATATTAACTTAATCATACTATCTTATCCTTTACTTGCCTCAGTAACTCATATACTAATTTCACATTATACCATTGTGATTTGTCATGACTAACCTAGGACAATATTTCCATACTATAGTGTAGTTATGTTCTGTCCCCAGTGTTACTTATACATGATATAATCATTCACTCTTAATGTCTTGATCATGATCATTATAATCCTTGTCTCATTTATGGCTTAGGTTTCCAGTTGGTTAATCAAGGCTTTATCAATACAACACTACAGTTGTATTTGTAATTATCTTCTTAATATCCCTATTTGACTAGGAGATTTATTCATTGACTATACCTAGTTGATCCAATAGGATTACTCCTGGTAACTATCTTCAGGATTCATCCTTGTAATCTACTTTATCACCATATAATTATATATTCCAAATAACTCTTCTATCAATTTAGGAGTGAGTTGACCCATCAATTATCATACTGATTTGATTCTCTTCCAACTCTACCATACTATAGATGATATATAAATCTAACATTACCACCTACCTCTTTTTACTTCTTTCTCTCTACAGGACTTAAGTGAATGCTATGATAAGGACAGGGTTTAATAGATCAAGAATTGATAGGTTAAGAATTGGTGAATCAATAGTTGATTGCTCAACACTGATGAACAACAGATATTAGAATAAGATTCAATAGAGATGATAAGGATTGATGTGGAAAGAAAGATATATGGTGAATGATCTTGTCTTGGTTTCTGTCCTACTCAAGCTCACTTTAAGAGTTAAGGTTAGGTATTACCATGATACTCATGGTATAAGTAGATAAGATTAAGATATGTCAAGATTTAGTTGTTACATTCCTATTACTTAAGTTATATTCATAACTTGGTATTCATGCGTTGTGTAATGAATACTAGGATATGATCTCTTAAAGATTAACATCAAACATTAAGTAATATGTTGGTGGTTTAGTTCTAGTACATTTGATCCACCCTTAGATCAAATCATGTTTACCCTAAACAAGGTTTAAGGAAAGGTCATATTGAAACTTATCCCAGTCAACTTGATGATCTACTTCAATTCCATCAAGTTGAGATCACTTTGACAATTTTTGTTATAGAGGGCAAAAATTATTCGGATTTTCTATGCATGAATGCAATGCACACATCTGAGTTCAGCTTATTTCTAAGCTCTAATGCTGGGATGTTACTTGCATCTATGACTAGTAATCCGCCTTCAGGTTATCATCCGAACTCCCTCCAGTATTAAGTTGCAAGCAACAGATACCTGCTTTAAGCAAAGTGTGTAAGGTAAACAATCCACTTGTTCCATGAACAAGAGACCGTTGTTTTCTCCCTAGTAGCAACAACACATCTACAACATTAGAGATTTCTGTCACTTCCCTTAGATTAAATAGAGGCATGAACCCACTATCGAGCATAAATAACCCCCTCTTGGAGTCACTAGCATCTACTTGGCCAAGATAGCTACTAGAAACGGAGAGCATGCAAGATCACAAACAACACAGACATGATAGAATCAATAAGACAAAAACATTAATCAATCTGACATAGTAATATCAATATCCATCGGATCCCCATAAACACAACATGCATGATTACAAATAGATGATCTTGATCATGAACGGAGCTCACAAGATCTAAACGTGGTAGCACAAAGGAGGATATACAACCATCTAACTACTGTATGGACCCGTAGTCCAAGGTGGAACTATTCACACTTCATACCGGAGACTGGCATGATGAATAAAAAGGCCTCCGAGATGATCTCCCCTCCGACAGGGTGCCGGGAAGAGCTTCAGATCCCCTGACCTAGGGACGATGGTGGCGGCGGCTACAGACGGTTTCATGGAATATTGATCGGGTACTTATGGTTTTTGTATCGGGGGGTCTTTATAGGTGAGGCAGGGCGTCCGCCCCTAGGCGCTGGCTAGGGCTAGCCGCGCGGCCAGGGGGTGTGGCCCCCTAGTGTCTACCCTCAGTCTCGTACTCTGGCTTCGTGTTCCCCACGGTAAAATATTGACTTTGGCTTTTGTCCCGTCCAATTCCGAGGATATTGATTTTCTGCCTTTTTTTGGAACCAAAAACAGAAGAAAACAGGCAACTGGCATTGTGGCATCTTGTTAATAGGTTAGTCCAGAAAAACATATAAAAACACCTCAAAGTGTAGACAAAGCAAAGCAAAGTAGATACTAAACAAGCAAGGCACATCAAAAATTATAGATACGTTTCCAACGTATCAAGATAGTGAAATACAAGTGGCATGGATATAAGACAACAGTGCCAGAAAAGAGCTTTTGACGGGGAGGAACAAGTTGAAGTGTCTTGTAGATCCCCGGCAACGACCACAGAAAATACTTTGATGGCGTGGAAGAGACTAAAGGCAAACTAAAAGGATGGAAGCAAGCAAACATGTAACAGATCTAGTTGTAAACGGTGTTTAAATGCTTAAAAACAAGGCCTATGGATCATACTTTCACTAGTGGACACTCTCATATAAATATATTCTCTTCATGATACTACTCTGAACTACTCTCTGGTTGGACACTCTAATCCATGGTAGGGCAATAACAACACTCCTCAAAGTCCGCCTTCCCCATCTAGATAACCCCACACTGTCACCTTGAGCACTAGATGGTTCCAACAAACACCATAATTTCATAGAGACATCCAACTCAAAATATACTCATAATAAGAATTTATGAACTCTAGCCTAAGTGCCACCACGGCGTGCACGCTATCACTTTCACACACGTGGGGAGAACAGAGATCTATTGAAGCACTTGAGTATTTATGTAAACTCTAGCCTAAGTACCACCATGGTATGCATGCTGACTTTCACACACGTGGGAAGAGCCGAGATCTATTAAAACACTTGGGTAGCATAGTAGATCTACTTGATTACAAAGATCATGATAAAAATAGGATCATGCATAGAGAGAGAGAGAGAGATGAACACATAGCTACCGGTAGAGCCCTTAGCCTTGAGGAAGAACTACTCCCTCCTCATCATGGGAATCAGCAACGGCGATGGAGATGGTGGTGGAGATCGATAGATATGGCTCCGGGGGCAATACCCCGTCTCGGTAGGGTGCCGGAACAAAGACTTCTATCCCCCGAATCTCCCCTTCGATGGAGGCGGCGCTGCAGACCTTTTTGTGGACCCCCATTAGGGTTTACATCCCAAGGAGACGTATAAGTAGGAGAAAGGGCAAGTGTAGAGGTCCCAACCTGATAAGGTAGAGATCCCTGTGTTTACAATGCTAGTCCCTGGATCAATAGCTAGCATCCACAGTTTAAGATGTAATATCAAGAAACAAAGGTCATAGTACAACTTTATAACCAGGAATAAAATAATTTATTACATCTAACATAGCTCATTTGGCTATCTCATTATAATGCAGCAGAAATAACTATATAGCATGGAGTCCTTCATCTTCAAAGTGCCACAGGCAATCATGTTGGTTGTAGACTTGTAATCCTATTCAACATACTTCACTAACATCAAACAAACCTGCAACATTATAAGTTACAGCCACAAGGGTCAATACATTTGAATTGTATTGGCAAGTTTCACTACTATGTATAAATAAGTGGAACCTATCAATATATGCATATTTGGCTAAGTAGGGTTTAGGCTCATTTGCAGAAAGCAATATATTTTTATCCTATCTTTTCAAAATAGTTTTGATCTTTTGACAAATCTTTCTAAATTCCTTGGAAAAACTCCAAGTGCTTCTAATCCCTTGTTGACACCATCAAGTTTTAATTTGAGAAATTGGAATGTCGAGATCTTCCATTGCTTTAGGCCTTAGTTGCTCAGAGTTGTCCATAACCGGGGACACGGCTAAGTACTTAGAATTTGATCTTCTGCAGAAGTTGTACACTTTACCAACATGACACAATCTCGTCTTGATGCCACCAGTGGCCGCTAGATAAGTACTCACCAAAATGGAGTACTGGCAGATCGAGAATGTGACAAAGTCTTTCCATAGGAGTCCTCCCAATACACAATGCTAGCTTGTCGACCAGGCACCAATGTATGGATATATTTCCAATACACAATTCTAGTTAACCTGAAGATGCCAATGCATGGGTCTTCCACTATGTAGTTGACTAAGCCAGAGCCCATTTAGCATGTGGCTGTACACGGAAGCCACTGTACGAGAAACATGTTCAATCTCTAAGTCCCTGGGTGGTTTTCTTCTAGTGCACATACAAAAATATAGCCATATAAACATGGTTCCCTTTGTTGCCACCTTGTGCAAAACTTGAGTATCCTTTTTCCACCCAGGTGGTTCATTGAGTACTTGTTTTATTGTATAAAACATATATCTTTCCAACACTTCATATAATCATATCATGTATCCCATCCCAAATATATAGCAGGGCTAAGCTTACTACAACTACAATGTTTTCACTAAAGAAGATATAAGGGTATCCAATTAGGATTTAGCATAGCATAAAATATAGTAGTCCTTATCATGCATGTTACAAAAATCCACTAAGTGTAATGAAAATAGTAGGACATGGATGATAGTGTCACTTGCCTTTTTAGTAGATAATATTGGTTCGCTTCTTGATCTTGCAAATATCACACTCTTCTAACTTCACTACAATTCAATCAGGCAAACACATATTCAACTAGCATTCAAACAATTTATCACACATAAAATAACAAAAACAAGGTCATGCATGCAAGCATGCAAAAGATAGTTTTATTTGGAAAAGTGGTTTATATTTGGCTCTAAACATTTTAAAGCTCAAATTGGTCATTTACTAAAGTGGTAAAACCATTTGTAAAAGGTTTCATCTCATAAACCAAATATTATGCTAAGGTGGTATTTTATGTTGTTGAAAATATCTTTTAGCAAAGTAGTAACTTTATATGGTTCATAAAATATGTTCTTAATTCACAAAACTTGGTGTTTAGGGTCAGAAGGTTTGAATTACATCATTTCCCAAAGGCTTTACTCAAAAATCATTTCTAAACCATAAACAATATTTTTATTTGACTAGAAATGTGCTAATTCAAATATTTATTCCTTATCTTCACAAAATACATTTTTAAAACCATAAGTTGGTTCCTATGGTTAGTAGGTTCAAAACAATCCATTTAGCAATGATTTCACCTTAAAAATGTATCTAGAACTAATTTTATATTCAAATTATGCCTACACAAGTTTCTGCAATTTCAACCAATTTTCCAGAAGCAAAACATTAAACAAAGTGCATGGTTGCAAAGTACTTGTTCTGCTGATTCCATTGATATAAAATTTGCAAAATTTGGACGTGTATAATTAAAGTTATGAATTTTACAAGTTTGCATATCTAATAGAAAAAAAAATCTGTTTTAAACAGACTCTGTCCACGTGGCGCTATCCTATTGGACGGTACCGCTTTGGCTGGATCGCGCTCTGTGGGCTGTTGGATTTAAAACACATTGCACGGCTCAGATCCAACATACCCCTTCGCTTTAATGAATCTATCCTAGCCAACGGATTGAGATCCAATGGATCACAGCAACTAGACCAGGAACGGGCGGCGCTGGCGCGGCGGCGAGCGGCGGAGCGCTCTGTCAGTGTCATTGCCGATGAACCAGGAAGCAAGAGGGGGGACGGAGGTGCTCACAGGGTTTGCAGGGGTGTAGAGAAGCTCGACGTGGTCTCCGTTTGTCGAGGGGTTCTCGGGTTCCAGAGGGATTGCTCGTCGGAGTTGCCGCGGCGTCGGGCACTTCCTGTTGTTGACGGGGCGAGGCTGCAGACCACGAGAGAGCAAGAAAGCAGTGGTGTTAGACGCGCAAGGCTACGGAGAGTGCGGGGGCATCATCCATGGAGATAGGGGAGGACGGGGCTTACAGGGAAAGGTCGCCGGAGAGGGGCAAACGGTGGTGCCGATGTGTCGTCGAGGTTGCTGAGCCTCCGACGAGGGGAAGGCACAGGGAGGTGCGCCTGGTATTGGGGATCCCACTTGTTTGCTCCGGGGGCAACGGGGCTGGCGGTGTTGGCCGTAATTGGCCGGAGAACACGTCGGAGACAGTGGGGTGCGAGCTCGCAATTGCGGCAGCCTGGTGGCAGAGTGGGAGAGGCAAGTGAGGGAAAAGGTAGAGGGGACAGGGGCGATTAAGTATGGCGTAGTCGCAGGGAGAGTGATGGCCGCAATAACGTGAATTAACTCGAGGAATAAACAGCAGAAACGGCGACGAGGGGGGAGGCTTGGTCATCGCGGTGGGGAAGAAGACGATGACGGGGCAGTGGGGTCCAGCGGTCAGCAAGGTGGGGGAATGCACGTGGGGTCACCAAGTCAGTTGCTGAGTGGGTTAATCCGCGAGTAAGAAAACGTTTCGCCGGGGGAAAAATAAGGTGGGTTGCTGGGCCGAGTTGGGCTGGACTGGCTGGGCTGGTCTGGTTCCTTTTTTTTATTCTGAAACTTTTTATTTTTCTATTTCTATTATTCTGTTTTGGTTTTTATTCAAACAATTCAAACTCCAATTGAATTCAAACCACCACCAAACTTTAGGTATAGTTTAATTCTGTTTATCAACATAATCCAAAGTCCAAAATGGAACAATTATTTTTAGGGTTTATTATTTATTAAAAATAAATAGATAGGCTTTAGTCTTTATTTCAAATAGGATTCCAAATATGTTTAAACCTCTATTTGACTTTATAAATTCCTACAAAAAATCTTTTCAGTAGGTTTATTTGAAAACTAAAACACCTTGAAATATAATTTAAAATACTTTAATAAGTTTTTAATGATCATTCAAAATAGGAAAATGTCTATACTTGAATGAAATTTGTATATAAATAAATCCTCATTTTTTTATTTAAATAAACCTTTACTATTTTTATCAAACAAAATATTTTATTTTAAATACTTGGCCAAGATTTAATTTGGCTCTTTTAAAAATAGTCCTTATTCATTATTTCTACCTTTGCTTATAAAAACCATATCTTTTTATTTAAAGATCCAAAAATGGTAATTCCAACTATTATAACTTTATTTATTATTTGTTTATATTTTTAAATCCCTTTAGGATTATATTTTGATCAAAATAGGTTTTGAAGTTTCCATTTGGAATCAAAAAGTTTCTTGTCACCCTAAATTTCCACAATTGTTTAATTTGTTTATTTATTTTTCACATTTCAAAATTTGGAAAATTTTGGGATGTGACAGCAAGGTCGGTGGAGCCTTGAGGGGCCACACCCAGGGCTGGCGCGACCAGGGGGACCCGCGCCACCCTAGGGTGTGGCCACCTCCTGGCCCCCCTTCGTCTGTCCTTCTGGCTCCGTGTTCGCTCCGGAAAAATAGTGACCTTGGCTTTTGTCTCGTCCAATTCCAAGAATATTTATTTTCTGGCTTTTCTGGAACCAAAAACAGCAGAAAACAAACAACTAGCACTACGGCATCTTGTTAATAGGTTAGTCCCAGAAAATGTATAAAAATACATCAAAGTGTAGACAAAACATAAGACAAATGATACAAAACAAGCATGGAGCATCAAAAATTATAGATACGTTTATAACGCATCAGGGTGCAGCTCAGGAACGCATGGGGATTTGATTCAGTAATGAATCCCACCGTGATCATTTCAATAGGATCAAAAACCGAGAAGTGAAGGCAACCAAGTGGGCTTGTCCCGTGATATTGAACCAACTTGGTATTTCTGATGACTTTAATTTACTTTGTAATAGAGTTGGCCTGCAAAACTTTGTATTTCATGATGCACCTACCTACGGTCGGTTAACCATTGAATTTTTAAGTTCTTTGAAAAGCACCGTTAAAACATGGCATAGAGAGGATAGAATTTCTTTTCGACTTATGAACAACAATTATTCATTATCACTTAATGAATGGTGCAATTGTTTTGGTTTACCCAACAATGATCCTAATGCTCTATGCGCATCTTTTACTGGCATAGGACCTTCCCCAGAACTCTGCTATAATAGAATGATCTTTACTTCTAGAGTCAACAAAGGGAAAATATTCAACATCCTGATATTCACTATTTGTTCTATGTTATTGCTAACACCTTGCAGGCGCATAATGAGTTTACAAGACTCAATGAGGAGGACATATTAGTCCTCGCAAAAGCTGCTTTCAACTACAACAACTTTTCACTCCACTTGGGCGCAATTCTTGTGTGCTACTTGGCCTCCCAAAGCCAAGGACCAATTGATGTCTATGCACTTCTATTCTTGTAGGCAGTTGTTGGGCCTCCAAGTGCAGAGGTTTGTAGAATAGCAGCAAGTTTCCCTTAAGTGGATTACCCAAGGTTTATCAAACTCAGAGAGGAAGTGGTTAAAGGTATCCCTCTCAAGCAACCCTGCAATCAAGATACAATAAGTCTCTTGCGTCCCCAACACACCTAATACACTTGTCAGGTGTATAGGTGCACTAGTTTGGCGAAGAGATAGTGAAATACAAGTGGTATGGATGATTATAAGTGGTAAAGGTGCCAGAAAAGAGCTTCTGACAGGGAGGAAAATACTGGAAGCAAGCAAACATGTAACAGATCTAGTTGTAAACGGTGTTTCAATGCTTAGAAAAAAGGCCTAGGGATCATACTTTCACTAGTGAACATTCTCATATAAATATCTTCTCTTTATTATACTACTCTTAACTACTCTCCGGTTGGAAACTCTAATCCATGGTAGGGCTATAACATCACTCCTCAAAGTCCGCCTTCCCCATCTAGATAACCCCACACTGTCACCTTGAGCGCTAGATGGTTCCAACAAACACCACAATTTCATAAATACAACCAACTCAAAATATACTCATGATAAGGATTTATGAACTCTAGCCTAAGTGCCACCACGGCGTGCACGCTGTCACTTTCACAACGTGGGGAGAGCGGAGATCTATTGAAGCACTTGAGTATTTATGTAAACTCTAGCCTAAGTGCCACCACGGCGTGCACGCTGTCAGTTTCACACACATGGGGAGAGCCGGAGATCTATTAAAGCACTTGAGTAGCAAAGTAGATCTACTTTATTACAAATCTCATGACCACAATATGATCATGCATAGAGAGAGAGATGAACACATAGCTACCGGTAGAGCCCTTAGCCTCGAGGAAGAACTACTCCCTCCTCATCATGGGAATCAGCAACAGTGATGGAGATGGCGATGGAGATCGATGGAGATGGTGGTGGAGATCGAAGGAGATGGCTCCGGGGGCACTTCCTCGTCCCGGCAGGGTGCTGGAACAGAGACTTCTGTCCCCCAAATCTCCTCTTCGGTGGCGGCGGTGCCGCGGAACTTTTTCTGGATGTATGATGATTCAGAGATTCTACGTCGGGAGCTTTTTATAGGCGAAGGAGGCAAGGTCGGTGGAGGCCCAGGGGGCCCACACCCCCTGGTGGCACGGCCAGGGTGGGCCTGCCACTTTAGGCTGTGGCCACCCTGGTGTCCTCCTCCGTCTCGTCTTCGATTTTCTGTATCGCTCACGGAAAAATATGAACTTTGGCTTTTGTCCCGTCCAATTTCGAGAATATTCATTTTTTAGCTTTCTGAAACCAAAAACAGCAGAAAACAGGCAACTGGCACTGTGGTATCTTGTCAATAGGTTAGTTCTATAAAGTGTATAAAAATACCTCAATGTGTAGACAAAACATAGCAAAGTGGATACTAAACAAGCATGGAACATCACAAATTATAGATACGTTTACGACGTATCACCAATCACATGTGGAGGCGTCATCACCGTGCTTGACAATGCCCTGGGCATCGACCTAGGTGAGTTGCAACCGGTGCTAGGTGAGCGACATGTTGGTTTCTCTACTTTAAAGGCTTGTGGAATGTTCACTAGGAGAGATGGTTTTATTACCTGCATATTGTTGGAGTTGGGCGTCTCTACCCCACTCCTCTGTCTAATGGTCTTTTCTCTATCAAGGAAGGACGCGTGCTTTATGACTTGAAGGTTGATCAACACCAACCCGAGGAGGAGGTTCCGAATGAGCATGAGGACCAAGAGGAGGAGCAAGAAGTTCCTTATCAAGAGGAGCAGCCACCAAACCGGTTCGCTACATATCAAGACTTCCAAGAACTTGGAGGGACTATGGAGGGGATGCATTATCTCGCCCTGAACCTCCGAGAAACAAGTAACTTATCAACTCAATTTGCAGGCTGGAGTTACAACTTTTTCCCCACCACAATGATGTGAAGGGCTTGCAAAAGCCTAAGCTTGGGGAGGTTTTCTATCTATTTTTATTTGGCGTTCATTTGCTTTATTTTATTTTCGAGGTTATGCTTTTTATTTGAGTTTATAAGCACTCGTGTTGGTTTCCCCACCGCTTTATCTTTAGTTATTTTATTTTGTTTTCGAGATTTTCAAGCCAAGCTTTGCCGCCAATTTTCTATTCTTTACATTCCCCTTCTCAAAAACCACAAAAAGATTTCTCCGTTTATATTTATTTTCTCTCTTTCTTTTCTTTTCACCTTGATGTTCTCATGTATTTGCAGGGAGAGTGATCGGTTTCGAGTTTCCAAGAAACAAATAAAAAGGGAAGAGAGAAGTGGAAACAAACATGAGAGGTATGCCTTATGACTCCCCACATTTGAAGTTTGAGAAACCCATGCTAGTTAGTAGTAAATGATAAGATGTTATACCAGTGGAGTGAGTCTCTATATTGTAAGTAAAATTTTGTTTGTATGGGTATTTAGTTGAGTATGTTTTGTTCCACTCTTGTAGTTAACCAAGTCTTGCCTAAAAATTTGCTAAACAATTGAAATAAGAAAAAGTCTCACAATTGAAGGCTAGGGTGTTGTAGTGTTTAGTCTCGAAAGCTTATTCCTAGAGACACTCAACACCACAGAAAATAATGATTGACTTCATAGCTCTCTTTGAAAGGATTTGTTTAATTGAATTAATGTTTAGTGGTTTTTGTGAGCATGCCAAATTTTTACTTGTGAATCATAAGAATGATAAAGATTTATGCGTGTCAAACTTCATGGGATGCCAACAACTCCACTAGCCTACGAATGAACTTCATGGAGGAAACTCCTAGATTTCGGCTATGAGTTGATTAAACATATGTAACAACAATGCTATAATGGGTAAGATTCTTGGCACTGCCGGGGTAGTTGTGTTCATGATGGAATCACTCCTCTGGATAATATGAGTGATCATTATGCAAAAGGAACAAAAACCTTAGTGATGCCATGACTGTCCATCACAGCCCGATAAACTAATGAATTTTTTTGGGCATGCTCTCAATTACTTAAGAACTGAAATTCTTGAAGGACAATGAATAGAAAAGTAGTGCTTGAAAAGTCTTGATCTATTAATGTGGGAGAATTGAGATACTTTAGTGTATATGATTTTCATGAGGAACTCTCACACTCTCAATTTGACATAATTATACTTTATTGTTCAAAGGCAAGCTGATGAGTTGATTACATGACATGGAATAAAGTTTACTCATTTGAATCATCCATGCTTACAATAATTTTTCTGCGCTATAAGGATTCATGAAACCCGTATGATATGCTTGCCATTACTCTATCTATGATGAAGTTTTTCAGATTAATAAAGTGGAGGAAACATGAGACTACCAATCATGAGTAAGATCAGCATCTCGCTATTTCAGTTTAAATGTTGAGTTCCCTTTTGAATTTGGTTTTCTTGCTCGAGGACGATCAAGTTTAAGCTTGGGGAGGTTGATGGCTGTGAAATATAGCCATCCACGTCCGCATTTAAACTAGATATTATTCATATATTTGATGAAATATCTCTCTAAACCCTGCCACTAATGCCTAATGATCAAAGGGGTATGCAATCCTTTCTTGTTATTTTTCCTGCACGGATAATGACGTATAATGATGGGAATCACAACAAAATAGTCAAAGATACGAGATTTCTAGCACGTCAAAGAAACCAGGAGCCATGAAGTGGATCCAGAAGGCTTAACAACCAACTATATGGTGGGAATAAAATTTTGGCCGTATAGTTGCCATTGACTCCATTAGGTCAAATGGAACAACTTTCGTGAAGGGACCCCTAATAAAGAGGTTTCGGGCGACGAGAAAACTCTCTCCCTCTCTCGATCTCTCTCTTTTCGACAACAACTCTCCCTGCCACTAGAAGCCACCACGCTGGAGGAATAGATCTAGATCTAATCTCCAAACCCTTCTCCACCACCATAGCCATATTCCACCACTTGTAATAGTAGATTTCTTCTCCAATTGGCGATATTGTAAGACTATTTTCTATCAATCTTATGATCTCTATTACAATGTTTATGATTGTTGATTTCATCTCTATGTGTGAGTAATTCTCCTTGGGCTAAGGGCTTCGGACTAGCCATGTAGATTTTTGTTCATGTTATGTATCATAGATGGGATCATGTATTAGTTTGTATGACATGATTATTATTGTACCCTCTCTTGCCTCAATCTAAGGACTCAGGTACCCAAGACCCCGAGGATTGATCCAGGCACACGGAGGTGTGAGTGATGACTGATCTGCAGGTTGGGAACCCTAGTGACAGAAGGGGTAGTACGGTTGTATGTGAGGGATTTGCTTGGGATTAACTGTGACATCACTATGTATATCATTAGTTCTCTTTCTTCTATGGATGAGACTAGTAGGTTATTGCTATAAGCGGTTACAGAGGCAATAATAAGTATGGATGCACTTCCCACATATAATTATCTTGCTCGTATAATTACATGCATACTTTATTATTATCTTTTATTCCTATCAGATGCTTCGCACAGCTTCTGGTGAAACTGAAAGCCCTAGGCCCTCTCTCTCCATCGTCAACAACAATAAAAATATCGCAAACTCTTGGTCAAAAACTCTTGAAGGTCCATTTAAGAAACTTCACTTTGCTTTCTGCTTCCCGAGGATTTGATAAACCTAGGTATACTAGGGAAAAATAATTATACTACATCTGTAATCCGGATCGAAGGTATCAATTGCAAGTGCACATATCATTTGTAGCTAGTTTCAAAATAAACATATCGATCCCACAAGGAGCAGGAGTCTGAAGTCTAATAACTCTTGAAGTAAATACTAAAATAGAAATGCTAAATAAAGTTCTAAGTAACAAGATAGAATGAGAGTGTTGTGTAAAAAGGTGTTTGGGGTTTTTGTATAAGAGAACAATAATTAAAGTAAAACAAAGTGAATACAGAAAATAAGTATCGCGTATGTAAAAGAGATTTGAAACTACAATGGGGAAAGCGTTCTCAGGGAGTAGCAGATACACCTCTAGCATTTATAAAAGGTCTAAGGTCAAGATTATTATCATGAATATTATCAACTATTTATGTGTGGGAGGAACTCTGTATTTGAACAAATAGGCAGCAACCACTACTCACATCATCCTCATGACCATAGCATACATCAATCAACATTATTTGAATTACTACGCTATGAAGGGACTTGATCCCGTAGGACGTATCCCATGACATGTATAGTGTTCCGTGAGTTTCTTCGGTTCTCAAGTTGATACGTAAGGAGTGCCGACAGCTTTATAGTCACTGTAAGTGCTAACACACCTCCGTCTATCAACAAGTAGTTCCCTCCATCAAGTCCCCACAAGTGTCAAATATTGAGAGGTCGACTTCTACCAGCATCAAGATGAAGACAATCTAACACATGGTCATACCGATAAATATCATAATAAACTTTGTCTTATTTCAATCTCATGTTAGGGTTTCTCCATCTCCCCAAGAACGAATGATCTACTTAGACATGGAGGCAATCAACATCATGGAAAAACATTGGAATCTATCATAGATGAATAGTACTTGTATAAATCCACAACTAGATCTAGACAAGATGTAGATGGGATGGATGGAGATGGTGGTGATGCAGCGGTTGATGATGAATATCGATGTCTTAACCTCATGGATCCACGTATGGCAAAGATAGATCCCGGTGGATGAGTTTCCCCTCCAGATCCCTTCCGGAGGTGAGGTCGGCGATTTCTGGTCGTTCTGTATATCATCTCCCCGATTTAGTTGCACGAGGTGAAACTATTTGAGGAGGCGGTGTCGGTGCCAACTATATGGCGGGAACTCGATCGGAAAATTTATTCCCGCCCTATAGTTGGTCGTTAAACCTTCTGTGTCCTCCAATCGCTTTGGGTTTTCTTCTGGTGTTATTGATATTCCCAAATTAGCGATTTACGTTGTTTTTTACTTCTTTTCGCTCACTGGTCCAAAAAAATTGTCCATCGTATCCATCACTTGTCCTGATCCTAGTGAAAATAAACATAAAAGGTGCGCGCGAACACCGTAAAATACCAAGATCCTACATCTACAGTGCAATATAATAATATAAAATATGGTGCAAATATGCACTCATCAGTGATCTACTTCAAAGTGCAAGTCCAAAGATATTAGTATTTGACTATACACGTTTTGGACTGTATGTCATGTGTATGGCGCCACTGTTGACGTTGATAGATTATTTTAAAAAGAAAAGGAAATGTTGAAAAAGAATCTCATAAATATTTGGCAAAAAAAAGACTAGAATTTTTCAGCTCATGTATATAGATGGTATACATGTTGTGGCTGTATTCTGTAAGATCCCTCCTTTGTAAAGGAAAAGGATCCCTGTGTTTACAATTCTAATCCCTGGATCAATAGCTAGCATCCACAGTTAAGATGTAATATCAAGAAACAAAGGTCATAATACAACTTTATAACCAGGAATAAAATAATTTATTATATCTTTCATAGCTCATTTGGCTATTTCATTACATTGCAGTAGAATATCTATAAGCATGGGGTCCTTCATCTTCAAAGTTCCACAGGCAGACATGTTGGTTGTAGACTTTGTAATCCTAATCAACACACTTCACTAAATCAATCAAACCTGCAACATAACAAGTTACAGCCACAAGGGTCAATACATTTGAATTGTATTGGCAAGTGATACTATGGTAGTATAGTGGAGTCTATCATCTATATGCTTTTGGCTAAGTGGATTTGAGGCTTGCATTGCTCAAAAATAGATTTTTCCTTATCATTTGAAAACACTAAGTTTTTGCTTAACAAAAATCACCCAAGGCATCTACCAATCAAAGATTGAAGATCCTTTAACCCTTGTTCAATCCACAAGTTTTTAACTTAGAAATTTGGATGATAAGATTCTTGATAGCTTCCATGTCTTGATGCTCAAATTGTCCTTTACCAGGGACATGGCTAAGTACTTAGATTTTTTTTACACTCTGTAGAGGTGGTGCACTTTCCCCACAAGACTTGGTTTCACCAAGACAAGATCTTTCAGAAGCCTTCCCTTAGACCAGAATGGACGCGTTCCAACCTATCAAACCCCTACCACCAACTGTCCATTTGGCTAAGTTCTTGCAACCTATACGATCCAGGCAGAGCCCATAATGCCATGTGGTTGCACTTGAAGCTTCTCAACATTTGACATCTCAAATCTCTTCGTTCCTGGGTGGCCATCCACAAGTGAGATACACAAGGTAAACCATAAAAATGGGCCTTGTGAACCACTCAACACAAACCATTCCTTCCATTCCACCCAGGTGATTCATTCACTTAGTTGTTTTATTAAACAAAACACAAGTCCTCAGACTTAGAAATTTTCGATAGTGTGAATATATTTCCACCCTTGTTTTCTATTAGCTAAGCTAAGCATAATAGTAGTAGGAATCTTAACTTAGGAAAATTCTATAAGGTTTCATCTACTAGGTTTTCCCATAGCATAGTTTATACTTAGTAAAATTCCATGCAAGTCCTACTTAGAAATATCACTAATGCATAGTGAAAATAATGGGACAAAGTATGAAGAATCACTTGCCTTTTTGGTAGAGGGTATAAGTTCACTCCTTTTCCTTGCAACAAGCACACTCTTCAAGTCACTACAATTCAATCAAGCAAGGCACAATCTCAATCTACCAATCAAGCAAAACATCACATAAAATGATAAAGTCAAAGTAATGCATGCAAGCATGCCAAGCTTTGTTTTATTTGAAAAAGTGGTTTCTAAAGGTTAACAAACATTTGAAAACACCTAATGGTCATTTTATAAAGTGGCAAAGTCATTTGCAAAAGGTTTCACTTTAATAACCATTTTTAAAACAAGGTATCATTTTATGTGGCGTAGAAATGTTTTTACTAAGGCATTAATCTTTAGGATTCACAAAATATGTTTTCAAACCATAAAACTTGGTGTTTGGGGTTAGAGAGTTTTAAAACAAAACATTTCCCAAAGGTTTTCCTTCAAAATCATTTTTAATAAATAAATCATATTTTTATTTGACTAGAATTGGTTTTAAATCAAAGAATCATTCTTTTTCTTCACCAAATACATTTTTGAAACCACAATTTGTTTCCTAGGGTCAGTAGGTTAAAACAAACCATTTGCCAAAGATTTTATCCTCAAATTCATTTTGGAATAATTTTTATATCCTAAACAAGCATACACAAGTTTCTACAAAAACAAACATTTTACCAGAAGCTTTTTGCTAAACAAAGTGCATGGTTGGATAGGGCTTGTCTTGCTGATTCCATTGATATAAAATTTGCAAAATTTGGACGTGTGGTTTGAAAGTTATGAATTTTACAAAATTGAACAACAAATAGATCAAATCTATTTTTATTAGAACAGTCAGGGCCACGTGGAACGTTTCTATTGGTCCATACCGTTTCGGTTGGATCGATCTCTCCGGTGTGTTGGATTTTAAACAGATCGTGCGGCGCAGAGCTATTCGTACCCATTCGATCATGTTCTATCGTGGCGCTTGGATCTACATCCTACGGTGCATAGCACGCTAGCCATCGAGTGGCGGCGCTGGCGGCGGCAGGTGGCGGCTCGCGCTCAGACGATGACGGTGCCGGCGATACAGGAAGCTAGAGGAGGAGTGGGGTGGCTCACCAGAATCGTCGAAGCTTGATGATGCTCAACGTGGTACTGGTTGGTGAAGGGGCGCACTAGATTGTCCTTAATCGCTCACCGGAGTTGAGCTGGGCCTCGGGTGCGGTCAGACGTCGACGGGGGCGAGGCTACAAGTCGTGTCGAAGCAAAGTAAAGGGTGCGTTAGACGCGCATGGTACCAGGGAGTATGCGTGCATCATCGAATAGCTTCGGGCAGTCCGAGCATACCAGGAAACCTCGTCGGAGTGAATGGCAGGCGGTGGCGCTACGGGTCGTCGTCGTAGTCGACGCTGCAAAGCACGCGCGGGCGAGCTGATGATACGGAGAGGTGCGACTGGGTCTGGGAAATGTGTCTGTGTGCTCGGGGAGGCAAGGGGTGGCGCGGGGTTGCCGGAGAGCGTCGGAACAGAGGGTGGTGCAGAAGAAAATTTGGCAGCCTGGGGGCGCTCTAAGGTGGGGCGACAGAGGGGAACGAGAGAGGAGATGCTGGCGCTTAAGTAGGCGTCGTCGCAGGGCCGTTACATGGCGTGGTTAACGCATATTCACACCGGCATTTCATCGGCAGTAATGGCCAGAGGAGGGGGTGCGCGGTCAGCGGCGGGTGGGGAAGAAAGCTAGGGGGTGGGGCCGTTTCGTCAGCGAAGTGAGAGAGGGGAGTTGGGGTCCACATGTATGTCGCTGAGCGGGTAGGGTGTTTGGTCTGAAACGTTTTTCTGCGGGAGAGGGAGGAGCTGGGCCAGGTGGGCTAGTTGGGCTGGGTCGGCTTGGTTCTCTCTTTTTTTTTATTCTGATCGTTTTTCTCTTTTTCCAATTCTTCAAATCTTTTTTGAAATTCACTCATACAATTCAAACATTCAAATCAATCAAACTTCCACCACACTTTGTATTGAGTTTAGTTCTGTTTAATCAACACAAACCAAAGCCCAAAATAATATTTTTATTCTTTTTAGGATCTATTTAATAATTAAATAAAATAGACCTTAGTTATTAATTCAAATAGGATTTGTTTTATTTAAAAACTCCATTTGAAATCCAAATATTATAAAAACCAAATCAGTAGGTTTTATTTGAAAGTATAAAATACTTGGAAAACTCATTTAAAATAAAATAACAAGTTTTAATGTTTAAATAAAATGGGAAAAGTCTTTACTTTAATAAATTTGGATATTAATAAATCCTCATTATTTTATTTAAATAAACCTTTACTATTTTTAATCAAAACAAAATATTTTATTTCAAAAAACTTGGCCAAGGTTTACTTTGGCTTTATAAAAATAGTCTTTATTTAAATTTCAACCCTTTTCATTTGAAAACCAAATCTTTTTATTAAAAGATCCAAAAATAGTAATTCTTCTTATTTAAAATTTTCTTTATTAATTGTTTATCTTTTCAAATCCCTTTAGGATTTGTTTGATCAAAAAGGTTTGAAGATTTCCAATTGGAATCAAAAAGTTTCTTCTCACCCTAAAAATCAACAAAGTTTTATTTTATTCATTTATTTTTCACATAACAAGATTTGGAAAATCTTGGGATGTGACATATTCTTTGCTTGTTAAACAATGTGGTTCTTAGGTATTGGATACCGAATTTGTTGGCGTGAATTGTCATACGGAACAACACAATTCATGAACTAGAATGGCCTAAGTAACTAGCAAGAGCATATGTGATGATGTTCATCGAAAACAAATAAAGTGTTGTTGTGTTTCTTGTTGACATCAAAGCTTACCTTGAAGTTTTGTTTCAATAATTGTTATTTTGATCAGGTATGATGAGAACAAAAGGTTGTTCAAATAATTTCCGTATTCGATAATAGATGGATGATATACGAGTCTAGTTGGAGAAATCACATCCATAAAACTGATGCTAAAAATGTCGCAAGACAAATGATTGAAAGATCACTTAAGAAGTGACATCGTTGTTTAAATTATATTGGAAAGAAAACATGAAGAAACTCCATGTTGATGGAATTTTGGATTCTTTTGATTTTGATCAAATGACACTTGTGAGACTTTCCTAGAGATAATTGAAACTCCGTTCATAGGCCAAAAGGGAATGGATGACTAACTTATTGGAATTTGTACATATTGATGTATGTAGTCCATTATGTGTAGTCATGAGCGATGGATTTCAACTTCATATGCTTTCTCCGGAAATTTGAGTGAATATATGTGTATATTTACTTAATAAGGAAGAAGTATGAAACATTTGAAAATGTTCAAATACTTTCAAGATGAAGTGGAAAATCATTATAACAAGAAAATAAAGAGTTTATGATTGGATCATAAAGGAAGACATTTGATTTACAAGTTTAGCATAACATAAGATTTGAGGAATCGTTCCATGGATTTGCATTTCTCGAAAACACCATAGGTGTATGGAGTGTTCGAGATATGTAATGAAACCTTGTTTGACATGGTAAGATCAAAAGTGTCATTTATAAAACTGCCATTATATTTTAAAAGATTATATATTTAGAGACTACCACTTTTCCACTGAAAAGAGCTCCATCGTGATCCATTGAAATGACGCCATATGAGTTATGGTTTGGGATAAAACCCAAGTTGTCCTTTCTTAAAATTTTGGAATGTTAGGCATAAGTAAAATGTTTATAACCAAAGTCGGACGAGCATGTGTTTGTATGTTATTTCTAATAACTGTTGGGTGTTCCTCCATAACACCAAAGACAAAAGTGTTTGTCGCTTAGAACATCAAGTTTATCGAGAAGAAATTTTTCATGAAAAGTTAAGTGGGAGGACAATAGAACTTTGACAAGGTTATTGAACTTTGGCTATATGTGCAAAGTTTCGCGGCGCCAGAAAGTGTCCCGGAGGCAGCAACAATGAACATGGATCACGTGCCTCAAAGGTTGTGATCATGAAGGTCTAAGTTCCTATTGAAACCGAGTAGGTCGGGTAAAACAATCAATACTAATATTTGAGAGTAAATCAATTATTGTTTGATGATGATGAACCTACTACATGCAAAGAAGCGAATGATGGGCCCTAACTCCGTTAAATGGCTTGAAGACATGAAATCCGTGATAGTTCCGCACACGAGAAATCAAGTTTTTGAACTTGGAAGACCCTCTGGAAAGGTCTAAGACCTTACAGTCGTATTTGGATCTATAAAGAAATAGACATGGATGTTTCACATCTATGAAATAGTCGACATGTCGAGAAAGAGTTCACGACAATGTTCAAGGAGTTAATTATGAAAACATTTAATCTTTCATATTGATATTTAGTTAGGACAGATTAATGTAGCAACCACTACATATATTGGTATATGATAGTTAAACAAACAAAATAAGTCCTTCTAATAGAATGGTTACCTATGACGTGTACATGACATGGTCCAAAGGGTTTTGTTAATTCAAAGGATGCTAAAAGCGTATGCAAACTTCAATCGTTGAAGTAAGCATTATGGAGTTGGAATCTTCACCGTGATGAAACTGTTAAAAGGTTTAATTTCATCGAAGACGATAAAGATGCTTGCATTTGTAAGAAATTAAGTGGGAGTGCTAAGACATATTTATAATAAATTATGTGAAAGATATATTGTTGATTGGAAATTATGTATCTTTTATTGACACAAGTTAAGAATTTCATCTCGAGGAAATACTTAGGCAAAACCAGAATATTTGGCATCAATGTCTATATGGATAGATTGAGACGCTAATATGGTTGTGCCAAATGTACATATATGAGATATTGAATGAGTTCAATATGGAAATGACAAGAAAGGTTCTTGCACATAGAAAGGATTGAATTTCAAGTGTATTGGCACTTGGTAAGTGAGATGAGATCCAAGTGTTTTTGACACTTGGTGAATGAAATCACAAAGAATATATTGATTAATCATACCGTGATATGTACACATCCAGATATGTCATATGCTCTAAATGTTATGAGCACATACCAGAATGATTCATAAGATGATCAGTGGACGATAGTAAGGATATTCTTATGATCTTTGGAAGAACTAAGAATATGTTATTTATGTAGATGTGACAAATAGATAGACAGTTCATTGTAAAGTGTTACATTGATACTAGTTTTGTCACAAGATACAAATTAAGTTTATATCAATTTAAACTATGGGTGGCACAATATAATGGAAAGAAAGTTCCATAATGAATTTGGATGAGTTTCAAAGTTAAGACATTGTGACAGATACTATAACAAAATGCTAAGTATATGATTGCTATTATAGCAACAAAAGAGGGCATTTGTGTCAAGTAGTTTGTTACCAAACTAGGTGTGGTTCATAGCGGGCTAGTACTATGAAGATATAGTGTACGACAATTGTATCAACATGTTTTAACCCCAAGGAAATAAAGGTCTCACCAAAGGACCAAATTTATGCAATGCCATCTTATTGAAGAATGAGTGATGTGTAGAGACGCAAAGACATGCAAATACACACGGACCTAGAACTATCAGATCTGAAGATTATGTTTACCACTAGCAATTGTGTATATACAACACCAGAAAGCCATAGGTGTTGAATGCGCAAAGTTTTTCAGACTAGATTATTGACGCTGGTGCAAGTGGGATACTGTTGGAGATATGTCTAAGAGGCAATAATAAAGTGGTTATTATCATATCTTCATGTTTATGATAAATGTTTAAATTCCATGCTATAATTGTATTAACCGGAAACATTAATACTTGTGTGTTTTGTAAACATAAAAGAGTCCCTAGTAAGCCTCTTGTTAAACTAGCTTGTTGATTAATAGATGATCATGGTTTTCCGATCATGGACATTAGATGTTATTAATAACAAGATCATATCATTAGGAGAATGATGTGATGGACATACTCCTATAGTTAGCATAGCATAAGATCAAGTCATTTAGAGTTCGTTTGCTACAAGCTTTCAAATACATAGCAACCTAATCCTTCGACCATGAGATCATGTTAATCACCATCATCGGATGGATGCTTTTATGACATCAAACACCATTCTGTAACTAGGTGGTTATAAAGGTGGCATTAGGTATTCTGAAAGTATGTGTTGAAGAACATGGAACAAGAGTGGGATTTGTCCATCCATATGACAGATAGATATACTTTGGGCCCTCTCGGTGGATTTTCATCCAATTAGCTTGCAAGCATGTGACTAGGTCACAATGGATGTCATATCACGGAACGAGTAAAGAGTACTTGTCGGTGACTAGGTTGAACTAGGTATAGAGATATCGATGATCGAACCTCGGATAAGTAAAGTATCGCGCGACAAAAAGAATCAGTATCGTATGTAAATGGTTCATTTGATCATGAAGTCATCATAGAAATGTGTGGGAGCCATTATGGATTTCCAGATCCCACTATTGGTTATTGCTCGGAGAGGTGTCTCGATCATGTCTGCATAGTCCATGAACCGTAGGGAGACACACTTAAGGATTCGACGTTGTTTGAGTAGATATGGAATGTGAGTTGGAGACCGAATGTTGTTCGGCGTCTCAGATTGGATCCAGGACATCACTAGGAGATCCGGAATGGTCCAGAGAAAAATATTCATATAAGGAAAGTGGTTTTCCGGGGTTCGGAAATGTTTTCGATGTTTTGACCGGAACTTTCTAGAATATTCTAGAAGATCCACCACTCTGTGAGGGGTCACTTGGGATGTGGCATGCCCTAGGAGCTGGGCCACACCAAACCCTAAAGGGCCAATTTGGCCAAGACTAGTAGAATTCTAGGTGTAAAAGGATTCAACCTCTTCCTTTGGAGGCCGAGTTGGGGAGGGACTCAACTAGGGTTGGGAACACCGTTGGCCGCCCCTCACATATATAAAGGAGGGGTAGGGGTGCACCCCCCTTGAAACTCTTGCCCTTGGCGCCTAACCCTAGTCGTCGCCCCTTCTTCTCTCTCGTCCACCGTCCTGCTCCGGCTTAGGCGAAGCCCTGCAGGAATCTCTCCTCCTCTATCACCACCACCACACCGTCGTGCTGTTGGGATTCTGAGGAGATCTTCAACCTCTGCTGCCCTGTTGGAAAAAAGGAGAGGAAGGTCTTCATCGACTACTGTATGTGTGACCGACTACGAAAGCGCTGCCGAAATGCAGCGCCAGAAGGATCGTCTACACAATTTTGAGATCGGCAAGTGATCGACTACATCAACCACGAGAATCCGATCTCGTTAAACGCTTTGGATCTATGAGGGTTAGTTCTCTACAATCTCATTGTACCAATCTCATAGATTAGATCTTGGTTTTGTGTGTTCATGCGATATTTTTTTGTTTTCCATGCTACGAACCCTACAGGAACCGGATGGTATGCACATAATATTGGCTCTGCACGTCGTATGGTTCCCTATAGCACCAACTCTACCTTGTCTGTGCTAGTAATGCTAAAGATGGGCATCAATTTGGTCGTGTTTTGCTTCCTTTGGCTGATGATTACTTAAGTAGCACAACGACATGCAAAGGATCCTCTCCATGAACAAATTAGTGTGCTAATCAAATTTATTGTTCATTTCTTTGCTCATGGGGAGAATCTCTTTGCTTGCTATGTCATTGCATATGAGTCCATGTGTTATGACGATCACATGTGTTACGTTCATTCATCATGTCTGATCACATGTGTTATGTTCATTCATCATGTCTGATCACATGTGTTGATTCTTGTTGTAGTGCTCGAAGACGTTGAAAGGAGGTGCGCTCCCCACCAATGGAGGAGCATGCTCCAGGGATGCTGCTGAGGGTAGTGGCTCCAAGACGGTAAACGATGGAGGTGAGGGCAGTGACATTAAGAGGGCGAGGGGCAAGCCTCTCAAGGTAGGGCACTTCCACGACTAGGTAGGTCCAACCCATTTTGCCAAGGTGATCTTGGCACCTAGGTTAGACATGTTGCCAATCCCAGATGGCTTTAGGCCTTTCCTCAGCAATGTGCCGAGGACGATCGTGCTAAAGACGAACACCGGATGCAGCTAGATGGTGAAGCTCCGGGATGTCAGCGGCGGGATCTACCTTGACCAGGGGTCTCCTGATGATGTCTACGCACTTCTATTCTTGTAGACAATTGTTGGGCCTCCAAGTGCAGAGGTTTGTAGAACATAAGTAAGTTTCCCTTAAGTGGATTACCCAACGTTTATCGAACTCAGGGAGGAAGTGGTCAAAGGTAACCCTCTCAAGCAACCCTGCAATCAAGATACAAGAAGTCTCTTGTGTTCCCAACACACCCAATACACTTGTCAGGTGTGTAGGTGCACTAGTTCGACGAAGAGATAGTAAAATACAAGTGGTATGGATGATTATAAGTGTTAACGGTGACAGAAAAGAGCTTCTAACAGGGAGGAAAAGACTAAAGGCAAAAATATGGAAGCAAGCAAACATGTAACAGATCTAGTTGCAAACGGTGTTTTAATGCTTAGAAACAAGGCCTAGGGATCATACTTTCACTAGTGAACACTCTTAATAAATATATTCTCTTCATTATACTACCCTGAACTACTCTCCGGTTGGACACTCTAATCCATGGTAGGGCTATAACAACACACCTCAAAGTCCGCCTTCCCATCTAGATAACCCCACACTGTCACCTTGAGCACTAGATGGTTCCAACAAACACCATAATTTCATAAATACATCCAACTCCAAATATACTCATGATAAATATTTATAAACTCCAGCCTAAGTGCCACCACGGCATGCACACTATCACTTTCACACATGTGGGGAGAGCAAAGATCTACTGAAGCACTTGAGTATTTATGTAAACTCTAGCCTAAGTGCCACCACGGCGTGCATGCTGTCACTTTCACACACGTGGGGAGAGCTGGAGATCTATTAAAGAACTTGAGTAGCAAAGTAGATCTACTTGATTACAAATCTCATGATCTCAATAAGATCATGCATAGAGAGAGAGATGAACACATAGCTACCGGTAGAGCCCTTAGCCTTGAGGAAGAACTACTCCCTCATCATCATGGGAATCAACAACGACGATGTAGATGGTGGTGGAGATCGATGGAGATGGCTCTGGGGGCACTTCCCCGTCCCAGCAGGGTGCCAAAACAGAGACTTTCTGTCCCCCGAATCTCTCGTTCAGTGGCGGCGGCGTAGTGGAACTTTTCGTGGATTTTTGCTGGATGATTTAGGGTTTTTGAGTCGGGGGCTCCTTATAGGCGAAGGAGGCAAGGTGTGGCCACCCTGGTGCCCTACTCCGTCTCTGTTTCGATTTTCCGTATCGCTCCGGGAAAATAGTAACTTTGGCTTTTGTCCCATCCAATTCCGAGAATATTCATTTTTTAGCTTTCTAAAACCAAAAATAGCAGAAAACAGGCAACTGGCACTATGGCATCTTGTCAATAGGTTAGTTCTAGAAAGTGTATAAAAGTACCTCAAAGTATAGACAAAACATAAGACAAATGATATAAAACAAGCATGGAGCATCAAAAATTATCGATGCGTTTACGACGTATCAAGCATCCCCAAGCTTAACTCATGCTCGTCCTCGAGTAGGTAAGTGATAAAAAATAATTTTTGAGGTCACATGCACCATCACAATCAAGATCAAACCATTCGCAATGATTGAAATCTAGGATCAAAGTACTCTAAATATGAGCATGAAAGATGTAGTTCTGATAGTAAAACATAGCAACTATGCTGCAACATGAAAGGATACAAACAAAGATTCATGATGTTTGTTTGTTTCACATATAGCAAACATAGCATAGTGGCATTCAGCTTGTCCCTCATGGAGTAACAAAACATAAATGCATAGGACACCTTCAAAGTTCATAAGGGTGACTAGATACAAATAGTTTAAGAGCAAGCAATATCAACATTATGAATCAATCAATAAGTTTTGGGACAATGCACATAGAACTAAGAATGGCAACTATGCTCTATTAATTGGTGCCTAAGGATAGAAGGTGGAGACTCAATATAAAAGTGGAAGAAAGGCCCTTCAAAGGGAAGCAGGGATTTCAAGTTTCATAAAGAGATTCCAAAAGTTATGGTACTTGTTAGCTTTCAGCTCTCATTTCCCCTATCATAAGCATCTTGAAATGATTAAGGTTAAAGTGAAACAAATATGGAGTATATGCTTGCCAAAGTATAAGTTGGCAATCTCATGTCCCTTGAGTACGAGGTCTGCTCCTCATGCTACTCAACTTTAGTTACTGGTAAGTTCTTGTCATAGTAAGTACATGTGCATCATAGAGAACCGCCAACGGGGTACTTGGTGACCCACAATTGTAGGGGATCTCAACAGTCTTCGCGGGTAGTATTATCCAATTTATTGATTCGACACAAGGGGAGCCAAAGAATACTTGCAAGCCTTAACAACTGAGTTGTCAATTCAGCTGCACCTGGAAATAGTTCTTGCTCACAGAAGTTTATCAGTAGCAACAGTTTGTAGTAGCAACAGCAAAGTAACAGAAGCAGTAAAACAAAGGCAGTAGTAACAATAGTAGCAAATAGTAGGATTCGAGTGTGGTAGGCATAGGGATGGATGGACGGGCGTTGAATGGAAAAGTCTAAACATGGAACTTCAAGATCTAGGGCATTATAGATAAATAATAACAAGCATCCAAGTACTAAACAATCCTAGGCATGTGCTCCATATATAGTCATACATGCTCGCAATGAGAACTTGCACAACATGTTTTGTCCATCCAGCCCGTGGCAGCGGGGCCTCTAGGGAACTACTGGCAATTAAGGTGCTCCTTTTAATAGAGAACCGGAGCAAATCATTAACACTCCATGAACACATGTGATCCTCACACCACAGCCATCCCTTCCGGTTGTCTCAATTATTGTCACTTCGGGGCCTTTCGATCCGGACAATGATATGTGTACATAACTTGCAGATAAGATCACAAACAATACTATCATAATGATTCAATAATAAGTTCAGATCTGAGATCATGGCACTCGGGCCCTAGCGACAAGCATTAAGCATGACAAGTTGCAACAAAGTCAAATAGCACTAATAGAGATACTAGGCACTATGCCCTAACAATCTTATTCGATTACATGATAGAACTCATGCAATCCCTACCATCCCCATAGCCTACTGCGGGGGATTACTCACTCATGGATGAGGGAAACATTGATGGTTGATGGAGAGGCGTTGGTGATGATGATGGCGATGATCCCCCCCAAATTCCCCGTCCCGGCAGGGTGCCAGAACGGAGTTTCTAGTTCTGAATCTTGTCTCTGGTGGTGGCGGCGCAGCGGAACTCCTCTCTGGAAAACTTCGAACCCCCCCCCCCCCCCCCCCCCCCCCCCCCGTGTTTTTAGGTCAAGGGGTAACTTATAGGCGCAGAGGGAGACCGAGGGGGTGCCTAGGGTGGCCGCACCCCCCCTAGGTGCGGGCAGGGCCCACCCGCGCCTGGCAGGGGTGTCGGCCCCCCAGGCATCCACTCCGTTTCGTCTCCTAGCTCCATGTGTCTTCTGGTGAAATATAATTTTTGGCATATTTTCCGGCATTTTTCCCGATAGATGATTTTCTGCACAAAAACTAGACACCAAGCTAATTCTGCTAAAAACAGCGCCAGTCCGTGTTAGTTGTATCCAAATCACACACTGTTTAGAGGAGAAACAATAGAAAAAGTGTTCGGTAAAGTAGATACGTTTTGGACATATCAACTCCCCCAAGCTTAGCTTATTGCTTGTCCTCAAGCAATTTAGTTGAAAACTGGGTGCGATAAAAGAACTTTCACGAACACATTTGCTTCATATGATGTATATATTCTTAGCACAGGAGTAGATGCTTAAACCATTCATAATAAGAAGTATGCAACTAAGTCTACTCAATAGTCATTGCAGGCTATGAAGAGAAACCAACTCAATAATAATAAGTAGCATGAAACATAAACATAAGAAACATTGCAATGCTCATAATAAGGTATGATAGAGTGGTATCTTGCTTGCCTTTGTTTGTAGAGCACAATGTAAATGCCAAGGCACCTCTGAAGTTCAAGTGAAGACTAGAAGTAAAGATATCAGAGATACAAGCATCAAAGTCATGACATAATTAACCAAGTTTTGGAACAAACACAAGAATGACAACTATGCTCTCGAGAATGTGCTCATAGAATAAGTGGTGACTCAACAAGGTTGTGAAAATGTTTTTGAAAAGCTTGAAAGGCTTCCAAATGCTGAAAGAAAGGTACTCATTAGCTTTGACCTCTCATTGCCCTATCATAGGCATCTTCACGTGGTTAAGGTGAAAGTGAGGTCCAATCTGAGTTATATGCTTGACAGACCATAAACTGGAAATCCCAAGTCCCTTGAGTACGAGGGCCGATCCGCATGCTACTCAACTTTGGTTACCTGTAAGTTCTAGTCATTGTAAATACATGCATATGATAGAGAACCGTCAACGGGGTACCCCTTGCACATGATACAGGAGCTATCCCGTGATCAAAATGACAAGGCAAGCAAACAATGAGCATCTCAAAAATCTTTTTATTTACTATGTGCATAGCTTTTTATTGAGGATGCTTCATAGAATGCTCATTATGGTGATGCTGCAAGTTTCCACCATGATTAGGCATGGCTTAGGCTAGCGGCCCAGGCGTTTCACTAACACAAAGTATAGACTCCATGAACTCACAAGCTCCCTTTTTATTTCACACCGGCGACATCCGCAAACAAAAGAACAAGGTATCAACTGGATATGTATCCAAAAAGTGTTGAAAGTGTTCCCCGTGACAGCATGGTTCTGCTGACTCTCAGCATATAATTTGCAAGCATATAACTTTCATGGACAGGTCACAATGGTTCAGGATTATTAAGTGCAAGGAATAAAGCGTGCCATCAAGTTCGTGAGAGCTTTACTAACTAACTTTCTCAAAATAGACAAACATTTTATTTGGAAGAAAACATGGCATATAGAATATGCACTGGAATAGAAAATGATGCTAATAGGTAGGTATGGTGGACACAGTGGCAATATTGGTTTCGGGGAGTTGGAAGCACAGGTAGGGCGCATACTCAGTGCAAGTGAAGGCTAGCAATAGAGAGGGAGCAACAAACGAGAGAGCAATAACTGTCATAATCATGCTTGTAACAAAACATGACTAATTATGGCAAGAAAGTGATACAAGAACTCTGAGGCAAAATAAATCATCGAGGCTTACTGACTATGGTTTAGTCATATGCATGCGTGAGCATGTGCCAAGTCGATTCACATGAAACATTCAGAGGAGGATACCACAATATCATACCAAAGTATGAATAGAACAATGCAAGCAAACATTCATATGACATGCTACAAACTATTAGCGAGATGGATCTAATCACAAGCAAATAAGAACTACTAAGCATCCATAATGACATACACCTTACACAAAAAGGCTAAGCATACTCACAATGATGAGTATATGTACAAAAATGAAAACAAATAGAGTTCGTAACCAACCTCTTACCACACCTCAAGTTGTCTTAATCTTCATTATTTCCCTTCACTTGTGTGACTTGAATAATAACATGAAACCAAACTCCACTGAGGACGGCTAAACCCTGCAAAGAACTCACAATACCAAAGAAGAACAACAAATATTTTTGGTGTTTTCGATTTTTTTTAAAGAAAGCAAACAAAGAAAAAACAAAAAAAGCAAAATCTTTTTAGATTGTTTTCTTTTAAGGCAAACCAAAACTAAAAAGCAAAGAAGCAAACCAAGAGAAACAATGAAAATACTTTTGGTATTTTTGTGTTTTTGAGAAAGAAGCAACAAAAACCAAAAAGAAAGCGAAACAGTGGATATACAAAGAACCAACGAAACATGATATATAGATAAGTGTGATGTCGGTGTACCTCCCCCCCAAGCTTAGGATTTTGGCCTAAGTGGGGCTCAATCCCATGGTGCCCAAGTAGGTGCACCTCCGTAGTACGACGAGGAGGCTCCCTCGTCCTGGTACGACCTCGAGGACTCCCCTGTGTAGTGTACAACGGGGCCATATGAGGGTGCTTTCTCCTGATAGTGTCCATGGAAGGTAAGAGAGCGCAGCTTGTCATCCATCTCCTTGGAGCGTGACAAAGGTCCCTGTGAAATACTGAACAAAGTGGTTTAGGGTAGAGGGATCTCTCTCTCATCCCCGTCAATAAACAGCATTTTATAAACCAAGTTCTCAAGGGTAGAGCCATTAGTGACAAAGAGGTGCACCTTCATGGTAGCAAGATCAAGCCTCTGAGGAGCCAAAACTGTATCATTTGGATCAACAACAATGTCCAAGGCAGTAGCAACACGCGTAGCAATAATTCCCCCATAAATGGGTCCCTTAGCAGTTAAGCGACGAGCAATGAGAGAACCAAGATTGTACTTAGTTTCATTGTTGAGCACAGCAGCTAACAAAGCCAAATGATAGCTGGAAATATTAGTAGTGTTCTCCCTACCGAGAACACTAGTGGCAAGATAGTAAGCGAAGTACCTTATGGCTGGAAGCTGAATGTTTCTTATCTTTTCCCGTTGAGCTCTACGGTCATCATCATTGTTTATCCCTTGGTAAAGCTCCAACAAATCAGCGGGTTGAGCTGGAATCTTCTTTGCCGACCCAGCTGTACCAAGTCCCAGGGCCTAACAAAATTTCTTCAATGTCAAACTATAAGACCTGCCATAAATTTTGAAAGACACATCTGGCTTGAACATGTTGTTAGTAAAAGAAAATCTCTCCACAAATGTTTTAGTGAGCATTGCATATTGCACGCTCTCATCCTGCATATAACTTGTTATTCCAGCCCTTAGAACCAGGGTCATAAAATCATCAAGGATCCTAGCAGCCCGCAAGAAGATTTGGCAAGGAAAGGTGGAGGGGTGCGCATCCCCCTCATCTCCCTCGTCGCCAAATCGCGGAGTGATGAGATCCTCATTGTATGAGGGCCTAGCACGGGAGGATGATCTTGAAGGCCTTGCCCTTCTAGGTGCATCACTCTCAAATATTTCACCAAATGTGTGGTTGTCCATGACCTATTTTTCTGAAATTTTTAGACAAACATCAAACCAAGTGATTTCCAAGTTGATAAATGATGAGCAACTATTATAGGAACTTGCTAGAGGGCTATACATGCATCAAAATGAAATCTCTAAGCATATAACAAGCATGCAAGCTCACACAACCTGACACCTATAGCAGCAAAATACTCAAGATACAATCTACCAATCACAAATCTAATTGGACAAGTGGAGGAGGCACATACCAAGGAGCAAACTCTCCAAAAATTAGCAACAAAGATGGGCTGAGCAAGGAGATCGAAAAATCGCAAGCAAGAACGGCAAGAACTCGAGCTTGAGCAAGTTAGCTAGTGTTTTTCGGGAGAGATAAAGAAGATGGCTGTGAGGGGGTACCTTGGAGGGGCCCAGGTGGGCCAAACCCCCCTAGGCGCCACCCATGGGAAAGCCGCGTCTACCTGGGGTGTGGGCACCTAGGGTGGCCCCCTGGGTCACTCCAGGTGTCCGTTTGCCCCTATTTTCGAGGAAAATTTATTTTTAATTTTCTGGGATTTTTTGGGAAACTTTATTTTTGGCCAATTTTCAGGGTATGAAAATTGATTTTCTCGCAGAAACAGTTTTTTCAGAAGAAGCAAAATCAAACAAAAACCAAACTACAGTAGTTCTAAGACACTCTAAAAGTCAAACAACTAGCTAAAAAGAGCAAAAGCAAAGACTAGGAAGGAGAAAAGTAAAAGAAAGCAAGTATAACCACAGTGAAAACATTATTTTGTTCATTAAAATCCTTTTGTTAAGAAGGTTGATCAAGTATTGTTAACAAAACAATCTTATATAAAACAAAACTCTGTAATCCACAAGGTGATTATGTTACCTCATACTTGATAGCAATGGTCCCAATCATAATAGTTTCAATATTTTCTTGTGGAATGGGACAATATATTTCTCCAACCTTGATGCTCTCAATATTTTCAACGGAATTCAGGCAATAGCTCTTAGCAACCTTCTTGGGAAATAAACAGTATGCTCTTTGTCATTAATATTGAATGTTACTTTTCCTTGATTACAATTAATGACAGCACCTGCAGTATTAAGAAAAGGTCTCCCAAGAATAATAGACATATTATCATCTTCAGGCATTTCAAGCACAACAAAATCAGCTAAAACCAAGCAATTATGAGATACTTGAACGGGAACATCCTCACATATACCAACAGGAATAGTAGTTGACTTCTTAGCCATTTGCAAAGATATATCCGTTGGTATCAACTTTTCTAGCTGGAGTCTCTTGTAGAGAGAAAAAGGCATAACACTAACTCCAGCTCCCAAATGACATAAAGCAGTTCTAATATAATTATTCTTAATAGAGCAAGGAATAGTTGGTATACCTGGATCACCAACTTTCTTTGGAACCTTACCATTGAAGGAATAATTAGCAAGCAAAGTAGAAATTTCCTCATTAGGAATCTTCCTTTTATTAGAGACAATATCCTTCATATACTTCGAATAAGGAGGCAACTTAATAGCATCATTCAAAGGAATTTACAAGAATAAAGGCTTCAACCACTCACAAAACTTGTTGTAGTGTTCTTCCTCCTTTGACTTGTGTTTCTTTCCTGGAAAAGGCATATGTTTCTGCACCCAAGGTTCTCTCTCTTTACCATGTTTATTAGCAATAAAATCTTCCTTAGTGTACCTAGTGTTCTTAGTGTGCTTCTCAGGTTCTTCCTCAACTTCCTCCTTATCAGGAGCATCATTTATATCATTACCACTCTTAGTTTCAGCATCAGAGAAATATATACTATTAGGATCTATAGCAGGTTCAAGTGGTTCCTCAACTATCTTATGTTTGTTTTTCTTTCTCTTAGGAGGACTACCACTACTTTCACCTTGTTGAGAATCCTGCTCAATTCTTTTAGGGTGTCCTTCAGGATATAGAGGATCTTGAGTAGCTATACCACTCCTAGTTCTAATTCCATAAGCATGTTTATCTCTTAAGGCATTAACTAGCATATCCTTTTGTACCATAGCAAGTTGATCAAGTTGGGTTTGAACCATTTGAAAGTGTTTACAAAGCATTTTAATATCATTAGAAGTTCTTTCCACAATATCTTTCAACTCTTTAATAGCTCTAGAGTTTTCCAGTAAATGATTCTGAAATTGTTTATTAAAATTACTTTGCTTAACAATTAAAATGTCAAGTTCCTCTAAACATTGATCAGGAGGCTTACCATAAGAAATATCACCTTCATCAAAGTGTTGGAGAGAGTGTACCTCAATAGTAGATGAGTGGGGAATTGGCTTACATAATTCTTCTATAGGAGGTAGATTCTTCACATCTTTAGCCCTAATACCTTTCTCCTTTAGACATTTCTTAGCTTCCTTCATCACTTCATCATTTAATTCAATAACTCCTCTCTTCTTTGGTGTTGGTATTGGAATTGTTTTAGGAACATCTGGTTCAGGAGTAATAGGCTCAGGTGTATTTAGCTCAGTTGAAGTCCAATCATCATAATTCTTGCTTATTTTAGCCATTAATTCTTCAGCATCTGTAGGAGTTATTTTCCTGAAAACACAATCAGCAAAGCTATCTAGGTATGTCCTAGAATCATCAGTTAGTCCATTATAATAAATATCAAGAAGCTCATTTTAAGGTAATGGACATCCAGGATGTGCATGAATCAAGGCACAGAACCTTTTCCATGACTCAGGCAATTTCTCTTCTTATCCCTGTTTAAAATCAAAAAGTCTCTGCAAAGCAGCATGTCTATCACTAGGAGGAAAATATTTCTGGAAGAAAGAAGCAATCAAACAATCAGGGCTATCAATGGAACCAGGAGGTAATCTATTAAACCAAGCCCTAGCTTCTACTTTTAGTGAAAAAGGGAAGATCTTAGTAACAAAGTACTTGCGCATCTTAAAATCATTAGAGAATAAAGCACTCATAGTAGAAAGATCGTTCATATGAGATACAACACTCTCATTTTCAGTCCCACAAAAAGGTTCTTTCTCAACAATGTCCAAGTAGGATAAATCAAGCGAGAAATCATAATCTTTATCTTTAATATCTATGGGAGAGGTGGCAAACTTTGGAACAGAGGACAATTTAGGAATAATGGTGCGTCTAGCAAGGAGACTCTTAATAGCACTAGTACCATGTGTGTTTCGGCACTCTTCAACAAATTCATCAGTAAACTCAATGTAGCCATCATTAATATCATAACTCTCTCTAGACCAAGGTGAGCTAACAGGTGTAACAGTGTCTTCACTAGGAGTTTCCGTATTTCGTAGACTAGCCATAGTAGCATCTAGGAAAGGACCTAATGAACCACTCGCATCAAGCACAGTCGAAGTAACATCATGAGTATCAATAGCAGTTTCAGACTCAGCAGTAGTAGCAGTGTGTGTGGAATGAGTATGTGGTGGTGGTGTAACAAGCTTACATATAACATATGGTGAATCAAGAGAAGCAGAGGTGTTTAGGACTGTACCTCTTATTGTAGTGGATGGTAAAATAGGGAACTTTCCATCACGAGACTTACCCATGATGAAAGGGGTAGCATTGAACAATAATAGATCCAAGTGAACTTACAAATAAAGTTATGCTCCCCAACAACGGCACCAGAAAATAGTATTGATGACCGACAAGTGTAGGGGATCGCAACAGTCTTCGCGGGTAGTATTATCCAATTTATTGATTCGACACAAGGGGAGCCAAAGAATACTTGCAAGCCTTAACAACTGAGTTGTCAATTCAGCTGCACCTAGAAATAGTTCTGGCTCACATAAGTTTATCAGTAGCAACAGTTTGTAGTAGCAACAGCAACAGTAGAACAAGAGCAAAAGTAACAGTAACAGTAAATAGTGGGATTCGAGTGCGGTAGGCATAGGGATAGATGGACGGGCGTTGCATGGACAAGTCTAAACATGTAACTTCAAGATCTAGGGCATTGCAGATAAATAATAGCAAGCATCCAAGTATAAAACAATCCTAGGCATGTGCTCCATATATAGTCATACATGCTCGCAATGAGAACTTGCACAACATCTTCTGTCCAGCCAGCCCGTGGCAGCGGGGCCTCTAGGTAACTACTGGCAATTAAGGTGCTCATTTTAATAGAGCACCGGAGTAAAGGATTAACACTCCATCAACACATGTGATCCTCACACCACAGCCATCCCCTCTGATTGTCCCAATTATTGTCACTTCGGGGCCTTTGGATCCGAACAATGATATGTGTACACAACTTGCAGATAAGATCACAAACAATACTATCATAATGATTCAATAATAAGTTCATATTTGAGATCATGGCACTTAGGCCCTAGTGACAGGCATTAAGCACGACAAGTTGCAACAAAGTCAAATAGCACTAATAGAGATACTAGGAACTATGCCCTAATAATCTTATTCGATTACATGATAGAACTCATCCAATCCCTACCATCCCCATAGCCTACTGCGGGAGATTAATCACTCATGGATGAGGGAAACATTGATGGTTGATGGAGATGCGTTGGTGATGATGATGGTGAAGATCCTCCCCAAATTCCCCGTCCGGCAGGGTGCCAGAACGGAGTTTCTGGTTCCGAATCTTTTCTCTGGTCGTGGCGGCGCAGCGGAACTCTTCTCTAGAAAATGTCGAACCCCTGTATGTTTTTAGGTCAAGGGGTAACTTATAGGCGCAGAGAGAGCCCGAGGGGGTGCCTGGGGTGGCCGCATCCCCCTAGGCGCGGGCAGGGCCCACCCGTGCCTAGCAGGGGTGTGGCCCCCCAGGCCTCCACTCCGTTTCGTCTTATGGCTCCGTGTGTCTTCTGGTGAAATATAATTTTTGGCATATTTTCCAGGATTTTTCCTAATAGTTGATGTTCTGCACAAAAACTAGACACCAAGGTAATTCTGCTGAAAACAGCGTCAGTTCGTGTTAGTTGTGTCCAAATCACACAAGTTTAGAGGATAAACAATAGCAAAAGTGTTCGGGAAAGTAGATACGTTTTGGACGTATCAGTACCCCTTGCCCCATGATACAGGAGCTATCCCATATCAAAATGACAAGGCAAGCAGACAATGAGCATCTCAACAATCTTCTTATTTACCATATGAAAATGGTGTGTTTTTTCTCTCTTTCCTCTTTTCTCATTTTTTTTTCTTTTTCTCAATCTCTTTTTTCTATCTCTATTTTTTTATAAGAATGCTTCATAGATTGCTCACTATGGTGATGCTGCAAGTTTCCACCATGATTAGGTATGACTTAGGCTAGCGGCCCAGGCGTTTCTCTAACACACATACATAACTCCATGGACTTATAAGCTCCCCTTTTATTTCACACCGACGACATCCATAAACAAAAGAACATGATATCAACTGGGTAGAATCTACAAGTGCAATGTTGAAAGCGTTCCCCATGTGTCGTGGCAATGGCCACGGCAGATGCTGCAATCGGCAGCGAGTAGTAGAACGAGGGGCAAGGGCGACCAGCCATCTGTGGTGCGAGATAAGGGCAAAGACATAGGGTTTTACCCAGGTTCGGCCCCCGGAGGGTAAAGACCTACTCCTGCAAGATTGTATTGATGAGAGAGTACAAGGGCAAGTTCGGCGGCTAGGTGGCGAGTCGAGGGGGTGTATGATGGAACGTAAGTTCTATGCGTGCCCTAGGGAGGTTTATATAGAGTCACCTCGCTAGGGTTTACAGATCTACAACCGAGTTGGATAAGGACTCGGAGGTCACTTGACCTAATCCGACTCGGCCTAGCTACGCTTCTAGGCCTCCAGCTTCCAGTCGCCTGGCTTCTTCTTGGGTCATGATCCAGTCGCCGTCCTACAGGCCCACTTGCTGGCAGTACGGGCCAGTAGGAAACGTCCTACTGGGTATACTGTTGGAGATATGCCCAAGAGGCAATAATAAAGTGGTTATTATCATATCTTCATGCTTATGATAAATGTTTACATACCATGCTATAATTGTATTAAACGGAAACATTAATACTTGTGTGATTTGTAAACATAAAAGAGTCCCTAGTAAAGCCTCTTGTTAAACTAGCTTGTTGGTTAATATATGGTCATGGTTTCCTGATCATGAACATAGAGATGTTATTAACAACAGGGTCATATCATTAGAAGAATGATATGATGGACATACTCCTATAGTTAAGCGTAGCATAAAGATCAAGTCATTTAATATAGTTCATTTGCTATATGCTTTCTGATACATAGTAACCTAATTCCTTTAACCATGAGATCATGCTAATCACCATCACCGGAAGGATGCTTTGATGATATCAAACACCACACTGTAACTGTGTGGCTATAAAGGTGGCATTGAGTATTCGGAAAGTATGTGTTGAGGCACATGGATCAAGAGTGGGAATTGTCCATCCATATGACGGATAGATATACTCTGGGCCCTCTCGGTGGAATGTCATCCAATTAGCTTGCAAGCATGTGACTGGCTCACAAGGGATCACATATCACGGGAACGAGAAAAGAGTACTTATCGGTAACGAGGTTGAAGTAGGTATGCAGAGATACCGACGATCAAAACCTCGGATAAGTAAACTATCGTGTGACAAAGGGAAATTGGTATCGTATGTAAGTGGTTCATTCGATCACAAAGTAATCGTAGAAATATGTGGGAGCCATATGAATTTCTAGATTCCTCTATTGGTTATTGATCGGAGAAGTGTCTCGGTCATGTCCGCATAATTCACAAACCGTAGGGAGACACACTTAAGGATTCGATGTTGTTGAGTAGTTATAGAATGATGAGTAAGAGACCAAATGTTGTTAGGACTCTCGGATGGGATCCGGGATATCATGAGGAGATCCGGAATGGTCCAGAGAATAAGATTCATATAAGGAAAGTCCTGTTTCGGAGTTCGGAAATGATTCCGGTGTTTTCACCGGGAATGTTCTAGAAGGGTCTGGAAGGTCCGGCACTCCGGAGGGGAAGGGTACATGGATGTTTCATGACAATGTGGAATGGTTGCATCATGTACTAGGTCACTTGGCTGTGCAATATGGAGAGAGAAATCAAATCCAAGTTTGAAAGTCAAACGCCAATTTGAAAAAGTCAAATCCAAAGTTTTGCTTGGTGGAGGGAGAGTAGGAAACCTACTTGGGGAGGAAGTCCCACTCCCTCTACCCACCGGCCATGAGGAGGAATTGGAGGAGGACTCCCTCCTCCCAAACCGACCCCTCCCACCTATGTAAGGAGGGGTAGGGCGCCCCTCTACCTCCCACACCAAAACCCTAGCCCTTGGCGCCACCACCTACAAGTGTTGCCGCCGCCTAGGTATCCTCTTCTAGCCGACTTGGGGCAAACCCTAGCTTTCCCTAGCCGCCGTCCAAGCCCACCCTCGGTGCCTCTAAACCGTATATCGCCAAGGCCCTCTCTCATACTCCACCATACTCGCTCTGGCTTAAGGCGAAGCCTTGCGGGATCTCCCCTCTACTTCCGACACCACGCCATCATGCTGCTGGAATCACGAGGAGAGTGCTACAACCTCTGCTGCCTGCTGGAACAAGGGATAGGAAGGTCTTCATCGAGTACCGAACGTGTGACTGACTGCGGAAGCGCTGCCGGAACGCAGCGCCGTAAGGATCGTCTACGCAATCTTGAGATCGGAAGTGTACGACTACATCATCCACGAGAATCTTCTCTCGTTAACCGCTTTGGATCTTCGAGGGTTAGTACTCTATCGAATCGTTGCTGCAATATAGTAGATAGATCTTGGCTTGTGTGTGTTCATGCGATAGAATTTTTTTGTTTTCCATGCTATGAACCCCTACATATACCCCACTCGGCATATCCCTCTCAGTAGTCCCAGAGGCCATCGTTGATTCTTTGCAGGTGTTCCTTGGCGGTCGGAGTATTCGGGTCCAATTTGGACGCCGAGTCAAATCGGCGGTGGACTCCTTCAATGAAAGAAAGAATCTTTAGCATGTTTCCTCAGTCATAATAACAGCGACCAGTCGAATCGCCAATCTGACAAATAGTCGAATTGCAGCTTTGGCGAATAGGTCGGCGAGCAGTCGAATCGCAGTTATGGCGAACGGGTCGGCGAGTAGTCGAATCGCAGCTATGGCGAATGTCGGCGAGTAGTTGAATCGCAGCTATGGCGAATGGGTCGGCGAGTAGTCGAATCGCTGTGGCTGGCGAGTCGAGTAGACGAAGTTGGACCGTCAATCTAGTCGAACTAGCCGTTGGGTAATCCAACGGTATTATTGGCGTAATCACCGTGCAGTAACGGCTCCCTGAAAATGGCGGGTACCAACCACTGTATAAGGAGAGTGACGAGTGAAAAGCTATCATTCCCCACATTTCCTCTGACCTCGTGCGTCTCCCAATATTCCATCCCTTTTAGAGCGAGCCAAAGCAATCTAGCAATTCCACCGTGACCCCGCAATCTGAGATCCTCCAATCGATGGCGCCACCGGAAGATCTGTGGGGGTGATCCAAGTGCACGAAGGTGCTGCTAAAGTCCATCCAGGACACGGGAGTTCTCTGCGCCGGGAGATGGCGAATCCCCGTGGCCGGAGAAGTGGAACCGAGTCCGCGCACTGGGAAGTTCGTCTACTTCACCAGCCATCTCGAGAGGGGACTCAGCTTCCCCACCTCGATCTTCTTCCGCCGCTTCTGCTTGTATTACGGCATACATCCATCGGATCTGGGGCCGCATAGCATCGAGCAACTCGCCATTTTCGTGGCATTTTGCGAGTGCTATCTAGGCTGTCGCCCGTATTTCCCCCTATGGCAGGAGATGTTACACGGGCGGGTCGGACGCGAAGGGGCAGGCGGCCCGATGCTAGCGGTGGGCAGCCTCACCTTCCAGCTGAAGTCCAAGGCCTCCTTCCTCGACCCCATGTTGCCTAAGAAGGTGGCGAACAAGTGGAATAAGCATTGGTTCTACGTCAGCGAATCGACTCCAGACGGCAAGGTGGCTCTTCCGATGTACTCTAACGACCAGCCTGAGCCGCTCCGGCTTTAAGTCGCCAAGCTTCCGCTCGACCAGCGGATGGTAGTCGACGAGATGTTGACGATGATCCATCAACTGAAGAAGAACGGCCTTCAAACCATCAATTTTTACAACTACTGGCTCGAGCAGCGGCTGGTGCCCCTGGCCAGCCGTGCTCACTGGATGTATGAGTACACGGGCAAGGACGACGCGACCAAGTCCTGCACCACCAAGTGGAGTGCTGACAATTATGCCCTCGCGCTAAATAAGATCACTGATGTGGAATACCTCGACCCGAAGGCCGGGATTCCCCGTACACCATGAAGCGCAAGGCGCCACCGGTAAATCCGCCCCTCCTTATTCATTTTGCAGTCGCAGAGATGCAGTGGCGATTTTCCTGATCGTGTTTTGTTTGTGCAGTTGTTCCAAGTGGTGAAAGGTTGGCTTCCACCCACTACGGACGAAAGTAACGATTCCGCCGAGGGGCGAGAGCGGATCTTCCTCCGACAAGGAGAATGCCGGAGGCGACGATGATGGCGATGATGATGACGAAGATGATGAGGCCGTAGAGGTCGTCGCGCCCGTGGTTCAGAAGACCCGCGGACAACGGCAATGCGAGATCGAGGCCAGCAAGAGCCTCGAGGCTCACAACGGGGACGAAGACGAAGCCCTTGAACACACTTCACGGTGCATGTCCAAACCGTCGAAGAAGAAGTCACCGAAGAAGAAGAAGGGGGTGGCCAAAGCAATGTCGCCGCCTCGATCCGCAACTATCTCCGAAGTGACTAGCACGGCCGACGGGGCCAGGGCCAGCGTGTCGGCGCAGGCGACTACGGCGGCCAGTGCGGCCGTGGTGGAAGATGAGGTGCCATTGGCATCACTTCCGCCGCCCTTCTCCGCAGTCACCGGGCTCGGGTATGCTCCACCCGCGGGGGCGTCGCCATCTAGATAGGCACCCGCGTCGACCGGAGGGGATCCTCCTACCACGGCCTCGTCCTCGAATAAGGCCTCTGTGTCGTGGGCTTCGACCCTCCTTGAGACGGGCATCAGCCCGAAGCTGGGTCCAGAGTTGGAGAAGCCGGCACATATCCGCACCGGCCTGCGCTTTATCCTAGTCGCCAGGTAACCATCTTGATGTATTATCTTGATTTATTGGTTTGTAGTCACCGGGTAAGCTTGCTAACGACCCCTCTTTGTAGGACTGGCGTGAAGAATATTGGTCATCCCTCGGTGGATAAAGTTCCAGTAGACGCCACGGGAGCGGAGGCTGATCCCTTAAAAAAGAGGAAGGGCCATGCTTCCAAGGCGCCTATTGAGGGCGCGAAGAAGGTGAGGGGCGACAAGGTCATCATGATCTCGGACGAGCCAGTCGATTCCCCCAGCAAGGCTCCGACTAGAGGGGACGCGACCGTGAAGGCCGTAGTGGACGCGGGGTCACAACAGGTAGAACATGTGGCCCTGGTCGAGGCGGCGGGCCTGTCGACGAGTGCTGCGGGAGCGGTGGTGGGGACCTTATCTCGCTTTATGGTGAGGGCCTCCACCGCAAGTGTGTCGGTGCATTCGGCCCAGGCACCCCAGGTTTTGGGCCCGGAGGTCGAGCAGCATCGCGGGCGCACACCTCTTGTGCTCCCGTCAGTGGATGCGGTCGAGATGCACAACATGCTGGGTGCGGCCATCCAGGTATGTCCAGTCCCCGAAGATCCGGTCGCTGAGTTTCAGCGGGTAGATTCTTATTGTTTTATTCGATTTCCAGTCCTCGAGTGGCTAGTCGCTGAATTTCAGCGGCTAGGCACTTAGGAATTTCTTTGATGTTTGCTGATGTTTCACCATGTCTGTGCAGGGCCTCCAGCGCGAGTCGACGGAGCGATTGGCCTCCAAGGAGCGTCTGGAGAAAGACCTCCGCTCCATGCAAGAGGTGAACAAGCAGCTTCAAGCGACTGCTGGTAGGTATTCGAGGTGCCCTTCTCCATGGATGTCTTTTTCCTGGTTTTGTACTCACACTCATTTTGTTGCAGAGGGGCATGTGGCCGCAGTGGACAAGGCTCGCGAGGGTTTGTTCCCTGCTAGCAAGTTGACGGCCGCTCAGTCGTCGTTGACCGCCGCAGAGAGGCGAGTGGACGAGCTGGAGCGGGAGCTAAAAGCTGCGAAGGCGAAGGTGAGCTCGGCGGGCGAGAGGGCTAAGGCGGCTGTCGCTGCCGCGGCAGAAGAGTGGAAGGTGTCAGATGCTCTCATCACTGGGCTACAAACTGACATGTCGAGTCTTCAAGACTTCGTTATGGGGCATTGCCGTCCCTTGATTGGTGAGTTCCTTCATTTTGCACTTGATTGGTTTGGCGAGTCCCCGAGCATGCGGGTCGCCATTATCATTGCACACCTTTCTGACGGTGGGATGTTTGCACTTCGTAGGGAAAATTCTTGATGACGAGCCCAAGGCGCAGTCGTACGATGAGCGGCAGTGTGTCACCATGTGGGTGGACTCTGCCGCCCTTTCGGCGACCTGCATTCGCACGTATCTTCAGGAGATTTCGCCAACGGAGGTGATCCCCAGTGAACTCACTGAAGTCTGGCGCTATCTGGAGAGGGATCCGGCGGTTGTGGAGTTCATGTCGCGGTCGGGCTTTCGCCGTGGGGCTGCGTCTGCTCTAAGCCTAGGTCTTGCGCACTTCCCCGACGATTTCGACCTTGCGGGCGTCACCAGCGGGTACCCCTTGTCGACTGGCTCGGTCGAGATCTCTAACGTGCTGAAGTTGACCGACTGGGCCACGATGTAATCCGATTGGGTGCTGGCGATGGGGGATCTTCTTCCATATCAGGAGACGATTGTCGCCCTGAACGACCCCGAGCCAGTGAACCGCGACTTCAAGGTGGAGCAGCCATTCCGAGCGGTGATGTCGGGCACTGATACGTTGGAAACGTATCTATAATTTTTGATGCTCCATGCTTGTTTAGTAGATACTTTGCTTTACTTGTCCACACTTTGAGGTGCTTTTTACATGCTTTCTGGTACTAACCTACTAACAAGTTGCAACAGTGCTAGATGCCTGTTTTCTGATGTTTTTGGTTTCGGAAAAGTTAGTAAAGAAATATTCTAGGAATTGGACGGGACAAACGTCAAAGTCAATTACTTTTCATGGGGAACAAGAAGTCCAGAGGAGAGCTGGAGGGGCCAGCCAGGAGGGCCAGACCTACCCCAGGCATGGGTGGGCCCCACCCCGCGCCTGGCTAGGGTTTGGTCGCCCTTGCCGCCTCCTCGGTCTCCCCTTCTCCTATAAGAAGCCCCCGATGCAGAAACCCTTAGTACCTGATCAAATATCCACGAAACCGTCTATAGCCGCGGCCACCATCGTCCCTAGATCGGGGGGATCCGAAGTTCTTCCCAACACCCTGCCGGAGGGGAGATCATCCTCGAGGCCTTCTCTCCGGTATGATGCGTGAGTAGTTCCACCTTGGACTATGGGTCCATGTAGTAGCTAGATGGTTATATCTCCTCCTTTGTGCTTTCATGTATAGATCTTGTGAGCTCCGTTCATTAACAAGATCTAACCTATTTGTAATCATGCGTGTTGTGTTTACGGGGATCCGATGGATATTGAGATTATTATGTTGGATTGATTAATGGTTTTGTCTTTATGATTCTATCATGTCTGTGTTGTTTGTGATATTACATGCTCTCTGTTGTTAGTAGCTATCTTAGCCAAGTAGTTGCTAGTGACTCCAAGAGGGGGTATTTATGCTCGATAGTGGCTTCATGCCTCTAGTTTCCAAAGGAAGTGACAATAATCTCTTCGGTTGTAGATATGCTGTTGCTACTAGGGAGAAAACAACGGTCTCTTGTTCATGGAACATGTGGACTGTTTACCTTACACACTTTGCTTAAAGCAGTTGTTTGTTGCTTGCAACTTAATACTGGCGGGGGTTCAGATGATAACCTGAAGGTGGACTTCTAGTCATAGATGCAGTTGGCTGGCGGTCTATGTATCTTGTTGTATTGCCCGATCGAATCTCATAGGATCTTTCTGACTAGTAATTGCATTGTTATGCCTTGCTCAGTTCCTGTCAATTGCCCTGCTGTAATTTGTTTACCCTTCATGCCATGTTGTTTATCTAAGGAGGGCACCTCTAGTGAACTATGGACCCCGGTCCAATCTTTACCATTGATACATCTTCCACTGTTACTTGTTTACTTGCTGCAAACCATTACCTTCCACACCATATGTTTAATCCTTTGTTACAGCAAACTGGTGAGCTTGAAAACCTCACTGATTCGTTGGGGAAAAAGTCTTGAGTTTGTGTTGTGTAGGTATCCGCGTTTTTTATAACACCTGTGTGACATTTCCTTCCTCCTACTGGTTCGATAACCTCGGTTTCTTACTGAGGGAAAACTTGCTGTTGTGCTGCTTCACACCTTGCTCTTGGGGTTCCCAACGAAGCGCTCCTACACCAACTCAACGCTGCATCAGGCACCTTGACAACGTATCCGTCTAACCCGTGGGTTCCCTTCATCCGTGTCCGTGGTGGCGGTGGCGCGTCGTCGTCGAAACCTGCGGAGTAGAACACTTTGCCGATTGGCGTCAATTGTAAACAAGTATATGCCTGCCCTTGTAAGCGAATAGATTTCATTGACATAAGGAATGCATGCATGCTTTTGTGAGTTTTATTTTGATTTTGATTTGTTGTGTTGTGCAAGTCACCGAGCATGTCCACCCTTGTATGGGGTTTACCTCGTGTCTTTGTGTGAATGTTTGTTGTTGTACTGTTAGTTAGTTGAGGTCGAATCGCCGTGGCTTGGAAAGCCAGTCTCATGGCGACCCCAAGGGGTGATCTATACTTAGCCGTTTTCCCGGACACGGACGAGTTCGGTTGGGCGAGTCCCCGAGCATGGTACTTAGCCGTACTAGTCGCATGCCCAAGGTAGGTGAGGACGAAGCGCGTTGTATTTGGCGCGCCGCTCCACCTGACTCGGAGAATCAGTCGCATGGCGAGTCCAGGACGTGCTCTCATATTTGGTATTTTCCCTAGCCTCGTGGGTTTGGACTGGCGTTAGTCCCCGAGCGTGGTACTTAACCGTTTGAGTCACTACGCCAAGGATGTGGAGGACTGGGTCGCTGTGAGAAACGAAAGCGGTTATCTTGGCCCGGCGGGCCATTCAAGCGAGGCGACTCCGATGGGGCTCCGGGTTGGCGTTTTCGTGGACGACACAAGGCCTGAATTTTATCGGTGCCCTTGTACCGCACTACTTAGCCATGTTGGTCGCGTGACCAAGGGTTGACTTCCGCGATTATCATAATGTTGTTTTTACGAGTGCGAGTGGCACAAGATCTGGAGACTAGACACAATTTGTGCAGGTCGATCATCTTTATTTCATAGCGGGGGAGTACATGTCGGAGTTCTAGGTGTAGAACTTCCTTAGGAGGTTTACATTCCACGGCTGCTTGATGTCGAGTTGTCCGTCGCCTCGGACATCGATGGGGTAGTAGGCGTTGTTGCCTAGGACTCGCCCTATGGTGAATGGTCCCTCCCACCGGGAAGAGAGCTTGTGCATGCCCTTCTTGACCTGGATCAGTCACAGAACCAGGTCGCCTTCCTGGAAGGTGCGAGTTCGGACTCGACGGCTGTGGTAGCGGCAGAGTCCTTGCTGGTAGATGGCGGTGGGGGAGCGAGCTAGGTCGCGTGCTTCGTCGAGCTGGTCGACTCCGTCTTGGCGTGCGAGATCGTTGTTGGCCTCCGCGTAGTTGACGACCCGAGGCGAGTCGTGCTCGAGGTCGGTCGGCATGACGGCTTCAGCGTCGTACACCATGAAGAAGGGGGTAAAGCCAGTCGACCTGTTGATGGAGGTGCGGATTCCCCAGATGACGGAGGGGAGCTCCTCGACCCAGAACCCCGGAGTTCGCTCGAGGGGAACTTGCGGTCGTGGCTTTAGGCCATGGAGGATGCTCTAGTTAGCACGTTCCGCCTGGCCGTTAGACTCCGAGTGGGAGACTGAGGCGAGGTCGATCCGTATGTTGTGCTCCTCGCAGAATTTGGCCATGGCTCCCTTGGCGAATTTGGTGCCGTTGTTCGTGATGATGCTATGCGAGAACCCGTAGCGGTAGATGATCTCGCGTAGGAACTTGGTGGCGGTCTTCCCGTCGCACTTGCGGACTGGCTTGGCCTCCACCCACTTTGTGAATTTGTCGACTGCGACCAGGAGGTGGGTGTAGCCGGAGGGGGATTTCTTGAAGGGGCCCACCATGTCCATGCCCCACACGGCGAAATAATTTGATCCATGGACGGCACCGTTGTGGTAAAGGTCGTAATTCCAGAGGAATCATTACCGCAAGGCATAGAGGGGGAGGTCATAAGCGCCCTACGAATATCAATTAGTAAAATAATGTGGATGAATAATATTTGGCTCTAGTCAATCTGTTGTCAAGCAAGAACTCGAAAACGATAAAGCTTACTTTCACAAGCATAGCAATCCCAAATCAATAGATAGTTTGACACATAAGACTTTCCGCTTTTCGTTCTGGGTATGGTCTTGAGCGCTGAGCTTGGTACGTGCGTCTGATTGGCGTACTTCTGACACCCGACGCAGCGTTGGACGATGTCGACCGCGTCGGCGTGTGTGTTGAGCCAGTAGAAGCCATGTAGCATGGCCTTGGCGACCAGGGACCGGGCGCCAGCGTGGTGTCCGCAGTCGCCGGCGTGGATGTCTTGGAGGATTTTGCGACTTTCCGCAGGTTGTACGCAGCGTTGGAACATGCCGGTCACGTTGCTCTTGTGGAGCTCGCCGTTGATGATGACGAAGGACTTGCAGCGGCGCACGATCATGCGGGCCTCCGTATCGTCTGCGAGTAGGATCCCTCCCTCAAGGTAGGAGATGTATGTCGCGGTCAAGTCGCTTGGCTCCACGATCATGGCGACCAGGGCTGGTTCTGGTTGAAGTGGTATCCCGATGTCGATCTCCCTCGGGGGAGAGACGGATGGCTTAGTGTTGGTGTTGAGGAAGACACCGGCGGGTGGCGTGTGGCGAGCCGACCCGATGCGAGAGAGGGCGTCGGCCTCTTCGTTCTTGTCGATCGATCCACTCAAAGGAGTAGCCGGCGAAGTGGCCCCCCATCTGGTCCACTGCTTGGCGGTATGCCGCCATGGTGGGGGAGACGGTATCGCAGGTGCCGACGACTTGTGCGGCGACGATGTCAGAGTCATCGTAGCAGCGCAGGCGGTTGATGTTCATCTCCTTAGCGGCTCGCATGCCGTGAAGGAGGGCCTCATACTCAGCCATGTTGTTGGTGGAGGGGGTGAAGTCGAGGTATAGTATGTAGCACAGCTTGTCGCCCTTGCGGGACGTGAGGACGATCCCTTCCCCTGCGCCATCTGCGTTCTTGGACACGTCGAAGTGGAGCCACCAGTAATGGAGGTATGGAAGATTCTCCAGCTACTTCGCCTCCTCCCAGTCGGCGAGGAAGTCAGCCAGGGCCTGCAACTTGATTGCCTTGCGCAGCTCGTACTTGATGTTGTGGACGCCGATCTCGACGGCCCACTTGGCTACTCGTCCAATCGCTTCGCGGTTGTAGATGATGTCGTGCAACGGTGCTGAGGAGACGACCGTGATTGGGTGCACCTGGAAGTAGTGCGGTAGTCGCCGCTAGGCTCAGAAGACCGCATATACCAACTTCTGGTACTGCGGGTAGCGCTGTCATGACTCGGCGAGGACTTCGCTGATGTAGTAGACATGTCGCTGCACCAGGCGCTCCTTGCCCTCTTCTGGTTGTTTGACGGCCATGACGATGCTGACGACTCGCTCCGACGCCGCGACGTAGACGAGCATGGGCTCCTTGTCGGTGGGGCGGCGAGCAGCGCAGCCGCGAGTAGCACTTCTTTGTGCGCGTGGAGTGCGTCGTCCGCCTCCTTGTCCCACTGGAACATGGGGTTCTTGCGCATTAGGCGGTAGAGATGCATTGCCTTCTCACCTAGCCGGGGAATGAAGCGAGAGATCCGCGACTCGCCCGGCAAACTTCTGGACGTCGCGCAGGCACTCGGGTTTGCCGAGTCGGGCGATCGCCTCGATGCCTCGCTTGGAGACTACATACCCCAGCAGTTGTCTAGTAGGTACACCGAAGGTGCACTTTCCTGGGTTAAGTTTGATCTTGTACCTCCGCAAGTTTGCGAAGGTTTCGGCTAGGTCGATGGGTAGATCGCCCTGTCGAGTGGACTTCACCACCACGTCTTCGATGTAGACGTGGATATTGCGGCCAATTTGGCTCGCCGGGCACTCCTGCATTGTCAACACCTGGATTTTTAATCCCAGATGCCTGTTATGCCATACATAGCAATCCTAGGATTACCATTTTTGCGAGACATAACAGAATTAGATACCACGGTACATCATCCATTACAAACCATACATAAGGTCTTACACGAATAAGGATCTCATGATCCAGTTCTTAATACAACTCAAGCAGCGGAAATACGTAATAATAACGGTAGCGTAGGCGAAGCTCCATCTTCGGGGTCACAGGCAATGCTGACGATGGGAGATGATCCTAGTTGTCATAACCTTCCTGGGGTCCATCCTCCAGGTACTCCTCTTCATAGTCTGGCCACGGGAATAACCAGGGACAAAGCCATGAGTACTCTTTAAGTACTCGCAAACTAATACTAACAAGTGAAGGTTTTTTTTGGTAATAGGACACTAAGCTCTAGGGTTGTTTTGCAAAAATCCAGATTTACATCTACTAAGTTCAGAAGGAAGAAAAGATAGTTAAATTTTATAACACCTAAGTGGGAACTTGTATCTCATGCCACAACTCTGTTGTGGTCAGGTCAAATTCTCAATTCATTTCACAAGTCATTTTGAAAACATCTGACGAGGGAACAGTATGGCCACTCCAACTGTCCATAACCGCGGACGCGGCTATTCGAATAGTTTGACACTCTGCAGAGATTGTACACTTTCACCACAACATTCGATACATCCGTCAGGAACAAATCCTGAATTCACCATACTCAGTATGCGGATAGTCAATCCTAACCTTTCAATTACACGCCATAGTATAAGCACCTCTCCTGTGAGTTTGGCCTCCCAACCATGACCAACTGTCATCTTGGGTACTGCACAGGTGGACAATCTTCACAAGGTAGCCTTGGCTCAGACCTTGGCTGTGAGGGAACTAATACTAAGGTATATAAGTTTCTAGTCAAGCCCTACCCAATTCTCGGGTATTGTGGTTGTACGGTGAAATTGGAATGGTATCGCATCCATACAACCATCAGTTTTATAAAGGGCTAAGGCTCATGCCTCAACAGTTTCATCACCATATATCATCTGGTTTTCGGAAACACATGTCCAAAACATTTCAATAGAATGATCCATCATTCCAAGGTTTTCATAACCATTTTTCCACCAAGTATTCCCATCTAAGTTGATCAGGTTTTATGCTTAGCACTAGCATCTACAAGTGGGGGTAAGTACTAATGAGGGGTGGTAAACTAGTGGAGTTTAACTAAGTTCAATCTCATGCCTTAGGGTGACATAAAGATTATCTAGCTTAGGCCAAATTTTATGCTCTTTATGCAACCTTCAAGTATCTCTCTAGAATCTACAATTCACTTAAGTAAGCTCTAAGTACTAGCTTTGATAAATAAATAAATACAGTATAAAGCTTGCAAGTAAAACTAGGATTGGTTTATCAAGTGGTTATGATCATATATGCTTAAGGCATATAGTTGGCATGGTAACAAGCAAGTATTTGCTTGCACATTCAACTAGTAGTATTAGGCTTGCATCAATATTAGTATAAGCTTGCTAAATTGCAAGTGTTAGCTTGCCTTGTGCAGAGCAGTGGTTGAAGTTCTCCTCGGCTTCTTCTTCGTAGTATCCTCCTTCCTCCTCGTATCCTTGGTCGGTACTAGCGTCTATGAATACATACGAGGTACACAATCACCAAACAATACTTAACTACTTTCAATCATCACACAAAAGGGTCCTATAGATGATCTAGCATCATCACTAACATTACAAGATTAAAGCTTGGTTTAATTTTTTTTATTTTTAGAAAAGTAATTTCTACTCATTGAAAAACTACTTAAGATTTAATATTCTCCAAACCAAAAATGGGATCATGTTGACACATGTCATCACCACATATTTTAGTCCATGGGAATGTGATTTAAAGTGGTGTCACAATTTTATAAGGTTTAACCTTTTATTTTACTTAAATAAAGTGACTAGAAATGCCTATGTGGCATTCTTTTATTACTTGAACAATATTTTTGTAAGTAAATCCAAATGTTTTTATATATTCTGAAAGGTATGATCAAATGTGATTTTTGAGAGTTGGAATCAACTCAAAATCTTTTATGGTTTAAATTTGAAAAATGTTTGAATGCAGACAAGGTTCTGCCTTGTTATTTTTACCAAGGATGATCTACAGATCTAAATGATTTGAATCCAACGGGCTTGGATTAAGCATTTCAATATCTTTCTATCAAAATTGGTTTCATTCAATTTGGTTTACTAAATCGAGCTGGGTTGATTTTTGAAACTAGGTACAAAAATGTGTTTGAATGAAAATGGAAAAATCCAAATTCAAACGAGTGGGCTGCGCGGGAAACGATACTGGGCCAGACTGCGAAGCACAGCACTTACGCGGGCTGGTTAAGTTGTTGTCCCCACGCGCCAGTGAGACAGGGTGCGAAGCGGTACGGGGCAACGTGGTGCGTTAGATTAGAAGTGAGATCAACAGCTGAGGGTCGTCGTCGACGATGAACTAGTCACCGGCGAGCTCGAACCTTAGCGGTGCAGTGGGGGTCGTGGGAGGCTCACCGGGGCTCAGGCGAGGGTCGACGATGCGGGCGAACGACGAAGTCGACGACGACGAACCTCCTGGTACCGGCAGCTTCTCCTGGGGTGGACGAAATCGACGGGGCCCTTCTTCTCCAGAGGCGGCCTACTCTGGCCAAATTCTGGCGATGCGCTGCTCGCCTTGCTCCGGGAACGGGGTGGAACGATCAGTGAGGAGAGGGGAGTAGAATGGTGTGAAGAGTTTGAGCTGGGGTGGCCTCTATTTATAGTCTCGACGACGAGACCGAACATAATGGGCAGGCGACGGTGGCGACATGGCTACGGGCTGCTAGAGGCATGGCCGGCGGTGGCGATCGATCGGTGGTCTCCTGGCGATGCTCTATGGCTTTAATGCGCGTGTAGGGGCGGTGGCAAACGGTCGGGAACGCACGATGCTCTGCGAGGCAGAGGCGGCGAACTCGACGGCGAGTGGTGGCTGTGAGGCATGGGCGGCGAACGGGGATGTTTGGCGGTCTCCTGGGACGGTGGTGATCGTGTATGCACGCGGCGCGCGGTCTGTGGGCGTGTGTCGAGGGTGGCACTCTGGCGCATGCTCGGCATGGTTGCTGGCGAGCTAGGCATGGTCTGTGCGTGTGGTCCAGAGGCTGGCATCGCTCACGGCTGGGACAGGGAGTGGCGGTGGGGTGCTAGCTTGCTCCCAGACAAGGTTGGCGAGGCTAGTGCTGCTCCTAGCTTGCTGTCCACACTGGGGTGACATGGTGAGGCTCGGCTGTTCACCATTGATGACATTGCCAAGCTTACAGTGGGGCTAGTGCTTAGTTAAGTTTGCTAGATGATCTACTGAGGTTGTTGTGAGCTAGAGAGGGAACCAGTTAGGCCCAAATCACTGCTCACAATAGTGTTTGGATTTTGTTTGATTTGAATCTGCAAGGTGTTTGATGAAATGGCCGCATGAATTCAAGTTTTGAATTTTGAAAATATTTTTGGTGGGTGTGCTAGGCATGTGCTGGTGAGTCTGCAGATGCTTGGGTTTTGAAAGTTGAGCTTGTTTGAGTGGTTTTTGAAAAAGTGGGATCTTCCCAGATGATATAGATTCAATTTTAAACTGTCCTTTAAACTATGCATTTGAATGTTTCTGGATGATCACAAAGTGGGCCTTGATACTTTGTTATGAGTACTATCAAGGGGTGCAAAGATCCAAACAAGTTTCTGTTAAGTTTTGAAAGTTAGAGACAGCCAAAGTAGGCATGGGAGTTAAATTGGCCAAAATGACCATTCCCTTATTTTGTTTGTTTTGATTTATTTGTCTTTGGGAAAAGTGTGGGGATTGTTTAGATGATGTTTATTTCACCTAAGAATCCTTTTACAAGCAAAGAAACACATAAACAAGGCAATTCAAAAGAATCCAAAAGGGGATGCATACACACATGAATGCTTTCTCATTTTATTTTAGAAAAGTTTTTGTTAACCCTAAATTTGATGATTAGAGTTTGATGATTCTAGTTTAATATTTTTGGGATGTTACAAACCTTCCCCCCTTAAACAAAATCTCGTCCCGAAATTTGAAAAAGGACGAAAAGATTACCTAGGATTTGAAGAGATCGGGAAACTCCGTCCTGATGTGATCTTCGCGCTCCCAGGTAGCTTCCTCTTCTGTGTGGTTGCTCCGCTGAATCTTGAGAAACTTGATGCTTCGGGTTCTGGTGGTTCAGAAAGCTTCTTCCAAAATACGGATGGGTACTTCAGGATAGGTCAGGTCATCGTTGATCTCTATGGTTCGGTGATCAATATTCTTGAACACTTCAGTCTTCTCCGGGAATTCGAGACACTTGCGAAGTAATGAGATATGGAACACATTGTGCACGGCTGACATCTCTTCGGGTAGTTCCAATTGATACGACACTTCTCCTCGACGGTTCAGAATTTTGAAAGGTCCAATATATCTGCGGGCTAACTTTCGAGTTGGAAACGCTGCATTCCCTTCAATGGTGACACTTTCAGATATACAAAATCTCCTATGTTGAAGGCAAGGTCTCGACGTCTCTTGTCGGTGTAACTCTTCTGTCTGGACTGGGCTATCTTGAGCTGCTCACGAATCTTGTGCACCTTCTCCTCTGCTTCTCGTAGGATATCGGGTCCAAAATCTGACTCTCTCATACTTCCGACCAGTTCAAAGGGGTGCGACACTTCCTTCCGTACATGAATTCAAATGGGGCCATTTGCAAACTAGCTTGATAATTGTTGTTGTACGAAAATTCTGCAAATGGCAGATAGTCTTCCCACTTAGATCCATATTCTAACACACATGCTCTCAGCATATCTTCGAGTATTTGATTTACTCGCTCCGTTTGTCCGTCGGTCTGAGGGTGATAAGCGGTACTGAAATCTAGGCGGGTTCCTAAACCTTCTTGGACTTTCTTCCAGAATCTCGAGGTAAACTGAGTTCCTCGATCCGATACGATGTTCTTGGGGACTCCATGCAAACTAACGATTCTAGCGATGTATAACTCCGCTAGCTTCGAACTCTGATATGTGGTCTTGACGGGTAAGAAATGGGCGACTTTGGACAATCGGTCAACTATGACCCAGATAGAGTCATTTCCCTTACTAGAAGTAGGCAATCCGGTGATAAAGTCCATTCCAACGGAATCCCATTTCCATTCTGGAATCTGTAATGGTTGCAACAATCCAGCGGGTCTTTGATGTCCTGCCTTGACTCGCTGACATATATCACACTTGGCGATATAGCTTCCGATTTCTCTCTTCATCTTATGCCACCAAAATTGCTCTTTCAAGTCTTGATACATCTTCGTTCCTCCGGGGTGGATAGAATAAAGAGTATCATGAGCTTCCTTGAGAATAACTTCTTTCAACTCAGAATCTGCTGGTACACAAAGGCGTCCTTTGTACCACAAAACTCCTTATTCGTCTTCGGTGAATCCGGGTACTTTGCCTGTGCCGATACGACGCTTGATTCCATCAATACTAGCATTTCCTTTCTGCGCCTCTTTGATCTGGCTGATCAAAGTGGGTTGAAGTTCTATGCTAGCCAAAAATCCTTCACTCACTAATTCCATTCGAAAATCTTCCATCTGCTAAGGGCAAAGGCTACTACGTTGGCTTTACCAGGGTGATAGGGAATGTCCAGATCGTAATCCTTGATTATCTCAATCCATCTTCTATGCCTCATATTCAACTCCTTCTGAGTGAATATATACTTCAGGCTCTTGTGATCCGAATAAATCTCACAACGATTTCCCATCAGGTAATGCCTCCATGTCTTCAGGGCTAGAACTACGGCTGCAAGTTTGAGGTCATGGGTTGGGTAATTTTTTTCACGTTGTTTCAGTTGTCGAGATAGATAAGATATAACTTTGCCTTCTTGCATTAGCACACATCCGAGACCGATCTTGGATGCATCACAATACACGTCGAAGGGCTTCGTGATATCCGGCATGATTAGGATTGGGGCTGAAATCAATCTCCTCTTGAGTTCTTGAAAGCTCGCTTCACATTTGTCGGTCCATTCAAACTTCTTGTCCTTCTTCAGCAATTGGGTCATGGGTCTGGCGATACTCGAGAATCCTTCTACGAACTTGCGGTATTATCCCGCCAATCCGAGAAAAGCACGAACTTGGGTTTGAGTGGTTAGGGCTTGCCAATCTTCGACATCTTTCACTTTTGCAGGGTCAACGGAAATTCCTACGGCTGAGACAATGTGACCGAGGAATCCTACCTCCTGTAACCAGAATTCACATTTGCTAAACTTGGCATACAGCTGTTGCTCTCTAAGGGTTCCAAGAATGGTCCTTAGGTGTAGCTCATGTTCTTCTTCTGATTTGGAATAAATCAGAATGTCATCAATGAAAACAACGAAAAACTTATCCAGGAAGTCCATAAAAATCTTATTCATGAGATTCATGAAATAAGCGGGGGCATTGGTTAATCCGAAAGACATGACGGTATACTCGTATAATCCATATCTGGTGGTAAAGGTAGTCTTGGGAATATCCTCTGCGCGAATTTTGAGTTGATGATAGCCAGTCCTAAGATCAATCTTAGAAAACACTTTGGCACCGGTCAACTGATCAAACAAATCTTCTATCTTGGGCAAGGGGTACTTGTTTTTGATGGTGACATCATTCAACTTCCGATAATCCGTACACAAACGGTTACCTCCATCTTTCTTGTCCACAAACAAAACAGGTGATCTCCATGGTGACACACTTGGTTGAATCAATCCAATTTCTAGCATGGCATCCAGTTGCTTCTTCAGTTCTTCTAGTTCCAACGGGTTCATACTATAGGGTCTCTGGGCTATGGGTCCTGTTCCGGGGATTAGTTCGATGATAAACTCGATATCCCGATCTGGGGGCATACCGGGCAAAACATCTAGAAATACATCGGGGTATTCACAGACTATCCGGACTTGGTCAATGGTAGGTTGGGCTATACTCTTGTTGCACTTGAATTGACGAGGTAAGGTTTCAGATATATGCTCGACTGATATTCCGGCTGTACTGGTCATGGTGATGGATTTCTTGGCATAGTCAATCAATCCTTTATGTTTGGACATCCAATCCATTCCTAGTACTACTTCTAAACCTTTAGTTCCAATTACTATCAGGTTAGCATAAAAATCTATGCCATGGATTCAGATAGGGACGGCTTTGCAAATTTGCCTAGCCTTGTTGGTTGAACCGGGAATTTGAACGATCATAACATGCTTCAGTTTTGTTGGTTCAACCTTACTAGTGCAGGAAAATTCTTCGGTGACAAATGAATGCGATGCACCAGAATCAAACAACACTCTTGCAAGTACTGAATTAACAGAAAACATACCCAGCACGACGTCTGGCGCTTCCTGAGCTTCTTCAACATGCATGAGAAAAAGACGGCCGTTGCGGTTGAGCGAATTCCCTGGGGCAAACCTTCTTCCTGGTTGAACACGACGCTCCTGCTGAGCTGCGGCATTCTTCTTGTTGGGGCACTCGTTGGAGTAGTGACCCTTATTTCCATAGTCATAACAAGTCACTTGCGACTTGTCCTTTGCTGCAACAGGCACAACATTGCTTCTAGTCCTCGGGGCAGTGTTGGTGTTGGCGGTAGCATTGTTGTTTTTGAACTTGGGTGGGACACGGTCGAAATTGCTAGAGTTGCCGGGGTTGTTGTGATTTCCTCCGGGCCTAGGGTTTCCACGGTTAGGATAGGTCGGACGGTTCATCGGGGTCTGTTGGTCCTCGGGGCAAATCCTGGAGATGGGTTAGGGCGATACTTTGGGGTCTGATAGGTTCCTGGTTGATGCATCATGCGACGCTTGCGGTTCTCATTGCCTTGGTTGATCTTTCCTTCCATCTGGATAGCAGAGTCGACAAGGGCTTCAATATCAGCAAAGGGGATATTGACTAACACCGTCTGCATCTCATCGTGCAGACCATTCAGGAATCTTTCTTTCTTCTTGCCTTCGGTGTCGATCTCATCCGGGGCATACCTAGCTAATGACAAGAATTTGTCACGGTATTCCACTACGGTCATCCGTCCTTGCCTCAGTTCTCTGAATTCGTCTCTCATTCTCTTAATCAAACCCGGTGGCAGATGGGTTCTGCTAAACTTGACTTTGAATTCCTCCCAGGTCATCATCTGTCCTCCGGTCATGGCACGAACACTGTTCCACCATGCTCTGGCATCTCCGGCTAGATAGTGGGTGGCGAACATAACTTTCTCATTGGCTTCCACTCCGGCGACTTCTAGGTTATTTTCCATGGTTTGCAGCCAATCATCGGCGTCTAAGGGTTCTTCCGACTTAGTGAAAACAGGTGGGTTGGTGTTCTGGAAATTCTTGAGCTTAGATCCATGGTTGTCCTGATTTCCGTGGCCTTGATTGTTGTGGTCTAGATGAGCTATCTATTGAAGGATGGATAGGTTGGCTTGACGTTCCGCTCTTTCAGCTTCGCGGTCAAAAACCAACATTTGCTGGATCAGCAACATCGGGTCCGGGGATGAACCACTTCCTCCGCGTGGCATCTGAAGATTGAGATAGATCATGAGAAAAGAGGGAAATTTCTAAGGTTTTGGGACTTTGAAAAGTTTTTAAAGTTTGACTCCGATTTTTTTTTGCAACTTGCTTTTCATTCATTCATTCATTCACACGATACAACACACACCACAACAAAGGTAAACAGATGGTTTTAGGAACCATTCTGGAAAGTACGATACAGTGGGACCGAATACTACTCACTACGCTAGTGCTCAAGTGCTACTACTCCTTGGAGTCGGTGTAGTCGTCATCCTCATCATCCTCATCGGTGAAGAAATCCATAGCCTGATCCTCCAGAAAATCGTCATCATTGCTGAGATAGGAGTAGGGGTCTCCACGAAGATCCTCCCCGGCATTATCCCTTTCTTCCAACTGCATGTCTCTCTCGTGGATGGTCTCCTCCAAAGACGAGATACAATGGCGAAGACGGGCAATGATGCGCTCCTTCTTGTCGAGCTGACGGCGGCGAGACTTGCGATCCTTCGCTGGCATGGCGATGGTCTGATCCTTTGTCTTGATGATGGCGTACTTGTGGTTGGAGTAGTCACGACAATTATCCAACTCCTGCTGACGATCGTACATCATGAAGCTAAGGTGGTCCAATTGGGTCTTCGGCTCGTGGTGGTATGGGGCTTCCAGTGGTTGTCCATTAGCATCACGCCTTGGACAAAATTCAAAGCGGGTACCCTTGATCTGGTTGATACTCTGCCCACACAGACGGGCAAGAGCTTCCTGCATGGCCCTGGCAAGTCCATCGAGCCAGTTGTTCTCTCTTAAGGTAAACTGAATTCCCTCCGCAATGGGAGGTTCAATCTTTCCTCGGAGACTTGCAACAATTAGCCACTGCAGATCTTCTCCTCCTTGATCATTGAGCTGATCTCCAAAGAACTCGGGGTGCGGACGCTCCAGAAGTTCCGAAAGCTGGTCCAAATCCCTCTCAAAGATAAGTTCTCCGCCATTCCCCAACTGGTAAAACTTGATGTACTTCACGTCCATCTAAAAGAATATAAGATGAGTAAGTTAGTAGAGTGATCAAGTGTGTCAATTTTTATGTATTTTGCAAGAGTTTTTGAGGAACATGAATTTTTATGGAAGAATCAAAGTGATAAGAGTGGGAATAAGTTTTTGTAAATATTTGCTTTCTTTGGTTTTGAAACTAAGTTTTTGATTCCAAACGTCCAGTCTAACTAGGGTCTCCTATGGTCAGGATGGCTCTGATACCAACTTGTCAACACTCGGATTTTTAATCCCAGATGCTTGTTATGCCATACATCGCAATCCCAGGATTACTATTTTTGCGAGACATAACAGAATTGGATACCACAGTACATCATCCGTTACAAACCATACATAAGGTCTTACACGAATAAGGATCTCATGATCCAGTTCTTAATACAACTCAAGCAGCAGAAATACGTAATAATAACGGTAGCGTAGGCGAAGCTCCATCTTCGGGGTCACAGGCAATGCTGATGATGGGAGATGATCCTAGTTGTCGTAACCTTCCTGGGGTCCATCCTCCAGGTACTCCTCTTCATAGTCTGGCCACGGGAATAGCCAGGGACAAAGCCATGAGTACTCTTTAAGTACTCGCAAACTAATACTAACAAGTGAAGGTTTTTTTTTGTAATAGGACACTAAGCTCTAGGGTTATTTTGCAAAAATACAGATTTACATCTACTAAGTTCAGAAGGAAGAAAAGATAGTTAAATTTTATAACACCTAAGTGGGAACTTGTATCTCATGCCACAACTCTGTTGTGGTCAGGTCAAATTCTCAATTCATTTCACAAGTCATTTTGAAAACATCTGACGAGGGAACATTATGGCCACTCCAACTGTCCATAACCGCGGACGCGGCTATTCGAATAGTTTGACACTCTGCAGAGATTGTACACTTTCACCACAACATTCAATACATCCGTCAGGAACAAATCCTGAATTCACCATACTCAGTATGCGGATAATCAATCCTAACCTTTCAATTACACGCCATAGTATAAGCACCTCTCCTGTGAGTTTGGCCTCCCAACCATGACCAACTGTCATCTTGGGTACTGCACAGGTGGACAATCTTCACAAGGTAGCCTCAGCTCAGACCTTGGCCGTGAGGGAACTAATACTAAGGTATATAAGTTTCTAGTCAAGCCCTACCCAATTCTCGGGTATTGTGGTTGTATGGTGAAATTGGAATGGTACCGCATCCAGACAACCATCAGTTTTATAAAGGGCTAAGGCTCATGCATCAACATTTTCATCACCATAAATCATCTGGTGTTCGGAAACACATGTCCAAAACATTTCAATAGAATGATCCATCATTCCAAGGTTTTCATAACCATTTTTCCACCAAGTATTCACATCTAAGTTGATCAGGTTTTATGCTTAGCACTAGCATCTACAAGTGGGGGTAAGTACTAATGAGGGGTGGTAAACTAGTGGAGTTTAACTAAGTTCAATCTCATGCCTTAGGGTGACATAAAGATTATCTAGCTTAGGCCAAATTTTATGCTCTTTATGCAACCTTCAAGTATCTCTCTAGAATCTACAATTCACTTAAGTAAGCTCTAAGTACTAGCTTTGATAAATAAATAAATACAGTATAAAGCTTGCAAGTAAAACTAGGATTGGTTTATCAAGTGGTTATGATCATATATTCTTAAGGCATATAGTTGGCATGGTAACAAGCAAGTATTTGCTTGCACATTCAACTAGTAGTATTAGGCTTGCATCAATATTAAGCTTGGTAAATTGCAAGTGTTAGCTTCCCTTGTGCAGAGCAGTGGTTGAAATTCTCCTCGGCTTCTTCTTCATAGTATCCTCCTTCCTCCTTGTATCCTTGGTCGGTACTAGCGTCTATGAATACATACGAGGTACACAATCACCAAACAATACTTAACTACTTTCTTCTTCGTAGTATCCTCCATCCTATGTGGCATTCTTTTATTAATTGAACAATATTTCTGTAAGTAAACCCAAATGTACCGGGGCTCAGGCGAGGGTCGACGATGCGGGCGAACGACGAAGTCGACGACGACGAACCTCCTGGTACCGGCAGCTTCTCCTGGGGTGGACGAAATCGACGGCGCCCTTCTTCTCCAGAGGCGGCCTACTCTGGCCAAATTCTGGCGATGCGCTGCTCGCCTTGCTCCGGGAACGGGGTGGAACGATCAGTGAGGAGAGGGGAGTAGAATGGTGTGAAGAGTTTGAGCTGGGGTGGCCTCTATTTATAGTCTCGACGACGAGACCGAACATAATGGGCAGGCGACGGTGGCGACATGGCTACGGGCTGCTAGAGGCATGGCCGGCGGTGGCGATCGATCGGTGGTCTCCTGGCGATGCTCTATGGCTTTAATGCGCGTGTAGGGGCGGTGGCAAACGGTCGGGAACGCACGATGCTCTGCGAGGCAGAGGCGGCGAACTCGACGGCGAGCGGTGGCTGTGAGGCATGGGCGGCGAACGGGGATGTCTGGCGGTCTCCTGGGACGGTGGTGATCGTGTATGCACGCGGCGCGCGGTCTGTGGGCGTGTGTCGAGGGTGGCACTCTGGCGCATGCTCGGCATGGTTGCTGGCGAGCTAGGCATGGTCTGTGCGTGTGGTCCAGAGGCTGGCATCGCTCACGGCTGGGACAGGGAGTGGCGGTGGGGTGCTAGCTTGCTCCCAGACAAGGTTGGCGAGGCTAGTGCTGCTCCTAGCTTGCTGTCCACACTGGGGTGACATGGTGAGGCTCGGCTGTTCACCATTGATGACATTGCCAAGCTTACAGTGGGGCTAGTGCTTAGTTAAGTTTGCTAGATGATCTACTGAGGTTGTTGTGAGCTAGAGAGGGAACCAGTTAGGCCCAAATCACTGCTCACAATAGTGTTTGGATTTTGTTTGATTTGAATCTGCAAGGTGTTTGATGAAATGGCCGCATGAATTCAAGTTTTGAATTTTGAAAATATTTTTGGTGGGTGTGCTAGGCATGTGCTGGTGAGTCTGCAGATGCTTGGGTTTTGAAAGTTGAGCTTGTTTGAGTGGTTTTTGAAAAAGTGGGATCTTCCCAGATGATATAGATTCAATTTTAAACTGTCCTTTAAACTATGCATTTGAATGTTTCTGGATGATCACAAAGTGGGCCTTGATACTTTGTTATGAGTACTATCAAGGGGTGCAAAGATCCAAACAAGTTTCTGTTAAGTTTTGAAAGTTAGAGACAGCCAAAGTAGGCATGGGAGTTAAATTGGCCAAAATGACCATTCCCTTATTTTGTTTGTTTTGATTTATTTGTCTTTGGGAAAAGTGTGGGGATTGTTTAGATGATGTTTATTTCACCTAAGAATCCTTTTACAAGCAAAGAAACACATAAACAAGGCAATTCAAAAGAATCCAAAAGGGGATGCATACACACATGAATGCTTTCTCATTTTATTTTAGAAAAGTTTTTGTTAACCCTAAATTTGAAGATTAGAGTTTGATGATTCTAGTTTAATATTTTTGGGATGTTACATGCATGCACCTCTGGTAGGTCGCTCTGGTGTTCCTGAGGCTGAACGGCATGGCGGTGTAGCAGAAGGCCTCAAATGGTGTGATGAACGCCCTCTTCTCCTCGTCCTCGACTGCCATTTTATCTGGTTGTAACCAGAGTAGGCGTCAAGGAAACAGAGCGACTCCGAGCCCGCGGTCGAGTTGATTATTTGATCGATTCACGGGAGGACGAACTGCTCCTTTGGGCAGGTGCTGTAGAGGTTTGTGTAATCAATACACATTCTCCAGGTCCCATTCTTATTTTCGACCAGGACTGGGTTTGCCAGCCACTTGGAGTATTTTATTAACCGTATGAAGCCTGCAGCGAGTAGACGCTGCACCTCCTCGGAGATTTCTCGGCGGAGCTCTTCATTGAAGGGCCACATCGACTGCTTGACAGGTCGCGCTTTGGGGTCAGCGTTGAGTTTGTGCTCAGCGAGTTCCCTCGGGACACTAGGCATGTCGGATGGCTTCCATGCGAAGATGTCGCGATTCTCACTTAGGAACTCGATGAGCGCGCTTTCCTATGCGGGGCTCATGCCTGTCCCGATCAGCACCGTCTGGCTAGATGCGCCTGGGACCAGCTTGACGGAGCGCGTGTGCGTGGTGTCTTCGAACGCGGTCGAGCCGCCATTCTTCGAGTTGGGCTTCTTGAGTATTGTGGGGCCGTCATTGTCGACCCCGCTCGTGTATTTGGCGAGCTCCTCCGCATGGTTGGCTTCTGCGGCGATGACGGCGTCGACAAGCTCGGCACCCTTTGCCTCGCACTCCGCGGCCATGTCGGGGTCGCCGTGGACGGTGATGATGCCGCACGGCCCTGGGAGCTTCATCGCGTGGTACGCGCAGTGTGGCGCCGCCATGAACTTGGCGAACGCTTGCTGCCCCAAGACGCAATGGTAGGGGCTGTTGAAGGGAACCAGCTCAAAGACGATCCGCTCGGTGCGGAAATTCGCTGGTGTGCCGAAGGTGACTGGCAGCGTCACCTTGCCGATCCGGTACGCCTTCCGACCGGGGACGACGCCGTGGAAGGTGGTGTACATCGTCTCGATCATCGACTTTGGGAGCCACAGTTGCCTGAACGTGTCCATGTAGAGTATGTTGATGGAGCTTCCGGCGTCCATCAGCATCTTGGGGGGCCAGTAGTCGCCCACTTTGGGCTTGACCATCAGGGCGACTCACCCCGGATATTCGATCTGTGGTGAGTGGTCCTCGCGGCTCCAGGTGATCCGTTGTTCGGACCATTTGAGGAAGCAGGGGACGTCGACTTGGGACACCGCATTTACGGCGACGGCGCGGGCGATGACCTTCTTCTCGCGCTTGGTGCTGAACCTGGTGAAAGTGTGGAGCGATCCGACGTCGTTGCTGAATGCCCCGCCGTTTGGCGTGTGGTTATTGGGGTCCTCCCATGCGCGTTGTGCATTCTCGATCTCCTTCAGAGAGTGGGAGTCGATGCTCGTGTGCGTGGCGGGCTTCCCCTCCCTGTTGTGGAACACACAGGGCTGGTTAAGGAGAGACGCGGGGTCGAATTTCGGCCTCGCCTTATATTTTCTGTTGTCGCGGTGTTGGCCTCTGTCGCGGCGGAAGCTCTTGGGGTCGCGTGGCACGTAACCAGCGTTGGCGACGAAGTCGACTCGCCCATCACCACGGCGCTTGCCGGTGAGGCGAGTGTTGCTGTAGCGTAGCTCGGGTCGCCTCCCGTTTTCATGGCCGCTTGGGCGGCGACTTCCACCCGAATCGTCGTCGGTTTCTTGGTTCGGGTCCTCCTCCGCATACCGCTTGGCGATCTCGAGGAGGTCTAGGATGTTGTCGAGTGTTTTGTACAGTCGTTTGAGTTTCGCGACCAGTGGTTCGTAGCGACATGATGTCTTGAAGTAGTGGATCACCATCTCCGGGTGGATACCGGCCGCGTTGAACCACGGGTCTTGCCACCTTTGGAGCCAGTTGCGGGTCGACTCGCGGGGCCCCTGGACGCATTGCTCAAGGTCCTCGATGCTGGTGGCGCGGGTGTAGGAACCCTCGAAGTTCCTGACGAAGGCGTCGCGCATGTCCTCCCAGGAATCGATGCTATCCGCTGGGAGGGTGTTGATCCATTGCAGAGTCACTCCCTCCATCATCAGGGGGAGGTAGCGAGCGGCGAGCAGGTCGGTGTGGCCGGCGATTCCCATCGCCATGAGGTACGTGTCCAACCACACGGACGGGTCGTACGAGGATTCATACTTTTCGATCTCCTTTGACGCTTTGAAGTTCGCCGGATATTTTTCGCCTCGGATCATTGGTCCGAAGAACTAGGGGCTGACTCGGTTGAGCGAGCCCCTTGGCTCTCCGTCGCGGCGGTTAGTGAGGGTGTGCCTCAAGTCATCAGGCTAGCGTGCACGCCAGCTTTGGTTGTTGATGATGTGGGTCCGCGCGTCGATTGGCTGCCTGTTGGCAGTGACCATGTTGTTCGTCGGTCGCGGGTCATTGGTGGAGAGTGCCACGTGCGTGGGTCGTGGTTGGAGCTGCAGGGGCTCAGGTGGTGGGCAATTGAGAGGGTTTGCCATCGTTGGGCGGCCGCTCAAGGCCACGCTGCTTCCTGAAGAGCGGGAGTACATGCGCCCCCGCGAGTCGGCTCCCGCAGTTTGCTGCTCGACGGCCTTGGCAAGTAGGGCCTTGGCGTACTGGATCTGCAGCGCTCCTTCCCCCATCACATTGAGGTTGGCGAGCGCGGCTCGACTCGCGATGACGTTGTCCATCAGAGTGGAGACCAGCGTGAGGCCATTCACGTCCCGCTCTTGCGGGGAGATCATGATCCTCGGCTGGTCTGGAGGAGGCATGCGACCGGGCGATGGTGGGGGCGCCATTTGCCGTTGCGCCTGGTGGTGGCCGGGGACTTCCTCCAGGTGGCGCATTCTCGCAGACCATGCGATCGGCCATGCGGGCCGGGTCATTCTCGTCGTTGAAGTTCAGGGCGCGAACATGAACGGTGGGGTTCAGGCGCGACGTGCTAGAGAGAGAGCTCCTGCGCCGTCGCTTGCTTGAGGCGAAATTTTTCGTGCTCGGCTTGTTCCTTGCGAACCGCCTCCTCCAGTCGCAGGCAGAGTTCCTCGACCTCCGTCGCCATCGCAGTCGGCGGGATCGGCGTAGAGAAGGGGTCTGGCGGGGCACTCGTGCCGCTCGCCATGTAGGTCGCCACGAAGCGACCAGATCCGACGTAGAGGTCGTCGGAGTTCTCCGACCCGGAGTCAGAGTCGAAGATCCCCAGAATGGAAGGATCCTCGAAGTCCCCCATGTTGGAGACTTGGGTGATGGAGCATGCGGGTGGCGCGGCGACAATGGATCCGGTGATTGACGTCGGGGTCGCCGAGTCGGTGTCATCGTTGAGGGCCGCGTCGTCCGCGGCCACGCTGGTCTCGGCCACGTTGCTGTTGGCTGAGCCGTACTCGGGGGCGAGGCGATGGATGGTGAAAACCTGACTCTCAGAGAGACGATCGCGCGGTGGCGACTCACGAATGCGAGCCGAGTCCTCCGAGACGATGACGTCGGTGAAGCCGATGAAGAGACTGATCGTGCCGACTGGAATGATCACGTTGTGCGTGACCGGGTGCGTCGCCAGAACGTAGCTGCTCGGCAAGATCTAGAGGATCTTGCCGAAGGAAATCATGCGGCCGGTGGCGATCGTTTGGTTGATTGGCAAGTAGGGTCTCGCCGTAGAACACAGGCCTGACCGGCCAGGCCCCACGGTGGGCGCCACTATCGTGGGAATGGCCACGGCAGATGCTGCAATCGGCAGCGAGTAGTAGAACGAGGGGCAAGGGCCACCAGCTATCTGCAGTGCAATATGAGGGCAAAGACATAGGGTTTTACCCAGGTTCGGCCCCCGGAGGGTAAAGACCTACTCCTGCTAGATTGTATTGATGAGAGAGTACAAGGGCGAGCTCGGCGGCGAGTCGAGGGGGTGTATGATGGAACGTAAGTTCTATGCGTGCCCTAGGGAGGTTTATATAGAGTCACCTCGCTAGGGTTTACAGATCTACAACCGAGTTGGATAAGGACTCGGAGGGCACTTGACCTAATCCGTCTGGGCCTAGCTACGCTTCTGGGCCTCTAGCTTCCAGACGCCTGGATTCTTCTTGGGTCATGATCCAGTCGCCGTCCTGCAGGCCCACTCGCTGCCAGTACGGGCCAGTAGGAGACGTCCTGCTGGGTATACCCCACTCGGCATATCCCCATACAGCATGGTTCTGCTAATTCCAACGTATAAGTGCAAGCATATACAACATAGATGACACAAAGGTTCAATTTTATTAGGGGCAAGAAAAATAAAGTGTGCCATCAAGTTTGTGAGAGCTTTAATCACTAACTTTCACATTACAAGTTTAATTTGGAAGATAGATAAAACAAGAATATACTTGGAATGGTGTAACACACCATGCATAGGAATTTATAGTGGACACTTTGGAATAACTTGGTTTCTTGGAGTTGGATGCATGAGTAGAACTTACTCAATACAAGTGGAGGCTAGAAAAAGACTGGGAGCGACCAACTAAGAGAGCAATACTGGCCATAATCATGCAAAGCGACAAAACATTACTAATCAAAGCATAAAGTGGTACCACAAGTCAAAAACTAAATGATCATAGAGGATAAGCTGACTGGTTCATAGTCATAACATGGTGTGAACATGTGCCAAGTCAACCCAAACAAAGCATCAAAGGAGAATACCACAATATTATGCTTTTGTATGCTAAAACAACGCATGATTCTTTCAAGGCACATTAAGCAATCTCAATTGTTTGGAACAAGTCATGCTACAACAATAATCACTAAGCATAAGGTCAAAGCAACATCTAGCATGACATGATAAAGTCTAAGCCACAGTCAAAACAAGCTCCCTTTTGTACCACTTAAGCATGAAACTTTCTACTCTTTTCCAACACCAATCAACTTATTTGAAACAACTCACAAAGATAATAATCAATAAAGATCAGTGAGCTTGTCTCACAAATACACAAAGAAGAACGAAAAAGTTCTAAGCTGAAAGCACAAGAAAACTAAGGCTAAGCACAATGCTAGCAAAAGAGAACACTCACAAGACAATAAGAATAAAAACTAGAGTGTTCTATGCAATGAAAACAGAGTGTGTGTCTCTCCAAAAGAAGTGTGCTAGGATCCAACCAACTTATTCAAGCAAACTAAGTGTGTAACTACCTCGGTGAATTACGCTCCTAGTTACAAGCCTGGATGAGAGGAAATGGTTAAAATAGTACGGTGGGGCCCAGATGCCACTCACAGGTAGACCTTTCGGCCGTCCTAACCATTTCCAAACATCGGGACAAGAACGGGCGGCGTAATCGGCAGGCGAAGGGATCAACTACATACACAAATGAGTATGTATGCAAGCCACCATACAACAGTCCTCAGAGCCATTCCATCTAAAAGAAATAGAAATATTGCAACGCCATACGGCAAGATCCAAATATCCTAGATAGATCTATAGTTTAGGATATCTCCTCATACATCAAACATCAGAGTATCAGGCGGAAGCGGAAAACAAAATCCGAGTACGGATAAGAAGCAAATCGGCCTAAGATGCCCCATAAGTAAACACATCCCGCCCACAGATCTCACGGATCCCCGTTCCCGGAATCTCTACACCGAATGATCATTGCCCACATCGTCCGTCTCCTCCACCCAGTATCCATCTCGTGAGTGTACCTGTTCATCTGAATCAAATAATTTATCGTGTGAGACCCTAGGGGTACTCAACAAGTCTTTATGCCTCTAAAGGGGACAAAACCTGGGGTGACGCAATTGCAGCAAAAGATAATCCCTAACAATTCTATAGATACTCGCTAACCATCCGCCTAACCAAAGATAGACGAATGTCCGTGAATTAATAACAACAGTTATAACAGTAATATTAACAGATCCATCCTCCTCCTCGCTTACCAACGAGGAAGCGGACGAACACCCCCCCATCCGTTGGCAGCTTTATTATCCATTCCATGAGTGTTGCACTATTTACTAGTCAGTTACTTAGTCAAATTAAAAGCGGTACTTTAGTTATACTTGTCTATGATCGAGAAACTGTGCTCCAAGTCGTCCATAACCGCGGACACGGCTTTCAGAAAGTTTTACCCTGCAGGGGTGCACAAATAGCAACACACACTCGATCAACCTCGGAAAAACCAAATCAAAACCCAACGAGGCTTTCACGACAAAGAAATCACAAGATTCAGAAATATTTCAGGGGGCCACCCCATTAAGTATACCCGCAACGAAGCTGGCCGGCTCCGAGACGGACTCAAGGTTTGGGTGGACGGCTGTAAACTACTGGGAACCCGAAAGTGTGACTGGGCTTGTCGATACCGCGAAATCGTGTCCCGATCCTAAACAGTACAGGTGCAGTACCTCGCACAATTTTAAATAAAGCAGTAAAGCATGGCATAAGTACAGGATAGTAAATAAAACCTCAAACTAGTTTGTGGCCCCAAGAAATAAGAATGAATCAAGCTCTGGCTCAGGGGGGTCCCATAAGCCTCCCGGATGTGGATAGCGCGAATATTCAAGGAACAGGAATCAAGTAATCGGGGTCCTACGGGACACAAGTGAGCAGGAAAAACCAAATAGCAGCTATTGCTCACCGGTGCCACTTTCATTAGTTATCCCATTACTACTCAGGTTAAGTTGTATAGGTACCTCGTTATCCATCAGACACTCACATACCCTACACATGCTGTTCTACGACTCGCATGGCTCAAACAACTCCTGTAGTAATGGCTCATGGGATGGAGGAACAAGCTTCGGTGGGGTTTAAAAGTAAAAGCTATGCAGTACTTGGGATTCAGTTTAATGCAATCGCGACTCGATGATGCAAGAATAAGATAGAGGCAATAGGTACTGTATGTATGCAAGCATGTGGTAGTGCTTGCCTGGCAGCTCAGTTGAAGCGAGAGAAGGATCTGGGTAGTGCTCCTGGGTTTCTTGGTATATCCCCTGCTCAGCGTCTATTTGAAGAAGAACCAAACAAACAAGGCCAACATAAATAAAGTGCACAAGCATATGAATCAAATGCGACAAGCAAACAACCATGCCATGATGAATGATGCACAATTTGCATGGCAATAAAGTAGCATGGCATGGGTGAGGTGTAGAATACAAGAAATAAACATTTTATCGAGTTTTAGTCACCTTTTATACTCAAATAAGTTGTTGTATACTTTATATTTATATGATTCATGCTGCAATTCAGAACATGGAATGCATAAACAGAAAGGTCTCGTCCGGCTGATCGATTTAGACATATTATTTATCAAATTTGGAGTTGTAAAACAAAAGTTATTAATTAATTAAGGCCAAGGGCATTTTATTGTAATTTAAATCAACTCGAAAATTAAGGTGTCCAAAATATATTTTGAATGGAAGATTTGAATTCCTCACATTTTTCTGAACTCAAAACATATATCATTTGTATTATTTGGATTTGTATTTTAAAAGTTATTATAAAACTGATTTGAATTTGAATTTGAAATAATTTTTAAAAGATTTGAATCAAAACAGAAATCAGAATTACTTTTGTCACCCAGCCCAGTCCCAGCCACAGTCACAGACAAGTGGGCCAGCTGCTGACTGGGCGACACAGTGGCAGAACAGGTTTTCTCACTGCGGCGCTTACTAGACTCTGTGAATGACATGTGGGACCAGCGGCCACGGGGTCCACGTGACAGTGGGTGAACCGGCCGTGGCTGACAGGTGGGGGCGAGCTGGAGCGCGGGTTGAGGTTAAAAGAGGCCAGGGGGTTTTCTGGGAGACGGCCACGGAGACTGACTAGTGGGACCTATAGGAGGGCGGGTTGAGGCCAAAATAAAAAGAAGGGGCTAAAATGCAAAGCTACCACAAGCCCCTGTACTGTTGTTCTTCTCTGCATCTGACGGAACGACAGAGAACGGCGCGGCGAGGCGGGGTTCGAACCCAGGACCTGGGGCGCGCGCGCAGACGCCGCGACCACTGGGCTAGGCGGGGTAATTGACAGGAGAGGGTAACGCGGCTAGGTAGGGTTTTGCGCGACGTGGGAGCGAGCAGACGCGCGCGCTCGTCGGTGCTCCGAGGGTGCTCGGCACAACGACCGGCGTGTCCAGGAAACGACGGTGGCCGTGAGGATGTCTAGGAGGGAGGTTGGCTCACCGTGAGGATGTTGGTGGTGTTTGATTGGCTTGGGGAGCGTCGCAGCGGCGAGGATGCAGACGTCCACCGGCGTTAGGGTTTGGCGTCGGCTTGTCAGGGAACTCCGGCGCTGGTCCTTCTCCTCCTTCGCGACAGGTACTGGTCGAAGCAGAGAGGCCTCCTCGTCCTCCCAGACCACCTCCACGTCGAGCTTGACGGCCGGATCGACGAGGCGACGACGTACTGGCGGTGGCCGGCTAGAGAGGGTGGCGTCGGTGGAGAGGGAGGGGAGGAGCGGCAGGCGCCCTGGGGTAGATCTGGGGGAGGCAGCAGGCGAGAGAGAGGGAGTAGATAGGGACGGGAGAGGAGAGGGGTGCCGTGGGGATGTGGTGAAGATAGAGGTGGCTTCGGCCACCTTTTCTGCCTCTCCTCCTCACGTGCTCGTCCGGCTCGGGCAGGGCTGCAGCTGGGGCCAGGCGCATGGGACCAGAGAGAGGAGAAGGGGAGGCTCGGGTGGGGCTGCTGGGGCAGAGAGATAGCTGGAGAGAGGAAGGGGAGTGGCATGGAGCTAGGGTCGGGTGTAGCTAGGGTTGGAGCTAGAGGGGCTCGGGTTAGGGTTGGTGCTAGGGTTGGGGAGGGTAGCTGGGGTGTGGCCAGGTGGTCCAGCATGTAAGGGAGAGGAGTGAGGCCGAGAGAGGGGGTGGGACTAGGGAAGGGGTAGGGTATAGAGAGAAAGGTGAGGTGGAGAGGTTTTGTGTGAGGGTGGATTAGAGCTAGGGTTTGGAGAGAGGACAAGAGAGTGAAGTTGATGTGGTGGTGGCTTTTTGGCAAGACCAAAACTAGATCAAACAAAAGAAGGAAGAGAGAGAGATGAGAGATGAGCCATTCAAAATGCAAATAAAAACAAAGGAGGACCAAAGTTGGAGAAGGTTGCATGGCCCATGCAAAAATGATAATTGCCATGATTAAAATATTGTGAAAACAATAATATTAACATGGCATTATTCTTATGCATTCCCCAACATTGGAATAAAGCCAAGCAAAAGAATTTGAAGGAAGTTCCAGATGGAGTAGATGGATATGATCACATTTGATTAAAATTGGGACTTGCTAGTGTGTATGTTCCACTGGATGTTTAATAGTTCCAAAAATACCCCAACATGAGCATAAATCCATGATAATCCATATGAAAGCTTGACAAGGGGTTCCACTCACATAGCATGCAAAGGTGGCCATGTGGCTCTCATATACCAATAATGTGAAAACCACATGATGCTAAGATGAGAGCATGTGGAAATAGAATTGGATCCATCCCAACCCACATGAGCTAGAGGTAAAACCAAATAAGTTGCAATGCTCATATATGGTGGAATGGTGGAATGATGGGGTGATGACAAGAAAGGTGGTGGAGTCAATAAAAGATATGCCCCCAACTCAACTTGGGCATTTAAACAATATATCAAGAACCAAATACAATATCAAGAGGCAAATACAATTTACAATGCATATGAGAGAAAACCAACACAAAAAGGGTTTTATATGATGCTCAAATGCAAGGTGGCATGATGACATGAGCATGATATAATTATGATGCAACAATTACATATAGGAAGTAGCATATATATAGACTAGGCTAGTAGCATTGCAATTGTTAGACAATTGGGATGCTACAACTCTCCCCCACTAAACAAGAATCTCGCCCCGAGATTCCTAAGAAAAAGAAAACAACACAAGGAGTGGCGGGTGTCCGAACGAAGGTGACCCTCACGTTCCCAAGTTGATGAACAACGGAATGGTGCGACCACTACACCTTGCAAAACTTGCTAGACTTGTTGCGAGTCTTGCGTTTTTCTTGAGAAACAACGGGTTAGAAGAGTTGAAGGATTGTCGTGAGACAATAAGGATAGGATGGGCATAGCTCCGGTTTTCCCAAGAATCATGATAAAAGGATATAACCACTTGTGAAAGAAAAGGAGAAGATGATGTATCATGGATAAAGAAAGACACACCATTAAGATTAAAGATTTACCGATACGAGAGAGGATGAATCTTTGTCTCGCCGGGAGAAAAAGAGCTAGATTGGAGAGGTTTTGAACCACTATGACAATAGCATCGTATCTTCTCTCGGATTTGAGAAAAGAAGTTCGGAAACAATATTGCCTTCAAACAATAGAGTCCCTTGATATCACCAGAAAGATTTAGTTAGACATCGTCGGATTAGATTCTTGTTGCGCCGGTAAGAACCAAGGATCACGCAATTTAGGTGCGCAGATATAACTTCCAGAGATGGATGTGAAGCCAGATCATGGTGGAATCCCGAGAAGCAAAGAATATGGAGGATCTGGAGTTTATTGTAGAGATACTTATTGCTTTCTTTAGCCTTGAGGCTAACGCAATAGATTTGCGGCTGATGGCATCAACCATAATTGGCTTTACCATAGAAAAAGAATTGATGAAACAAAGAGAGAGATAGTTTCCTTTAGTCTTGTTTGGGGATGTCGAGCATCGGTAGAAAGACGAGGATAGAAAAAGGTTTGCGTTTGTTTCCACCAGATAATTTAGGATTTTGCTCCGTGTAGAAAGGGTGAGATCACCAACAAGATATTATTGATTACTTTCTTCGAAAGAGCACTCCGGAAAAACAAGGACGGAAGTAAAAGTATCAAGGAATAAAGGCCACTTCTAACTTCTGTGGAATGAGTGAAATCACATTAATTCACCAATTCAATGTACAAGAGCGAATGATAAGAGTAGTGGTATGGTAGCTACTCCATCCCGCACTCAAAGCATTACTCCGCACATGAATAAGAAAATCATGCAACCCAACTACCGAAACAGACTGAAGGTGTTGGCAAAAACTCATAGAACTCCGTTAGAAAACAAGGGTAGATGCAAACGATTCGCCGGATTCATATATAGATAAAGATGATGATGTTGTCGTCATGTCGGAAGTACCAAGCCACCGGAAAGATATAAAGGAAGATCACGGAGACAACTGCAAAATTTCACAGATATAGAAAAAGGTAGCACCACTTGAACATCTGGAAGGTCTTCATGGCCTCCGATGGATTGAGCATAGACGATAGAGCGAGAGGGTTTCAAGAGATTACTTAACGAGATTGAGGTGAAAGAACTCCATGTTCTTCTTGAAATGATTGAGAGAGATTTAGCAGCCTTGAGGAAATCTTCAGCGGAACGACGATGATAACTTGCCAACAAGGAACAACTCCGGATTGGTTGAAGATGGAGGATGGAATTAACAATGGACTTGCTGATTCCAGAGTTGAAGTAATGTATTTAGTAGAAGGACGTGGTCGAGATATGTGACTTCAAAAAGTCAGAATTCTCACTTTGAGACTTTGCACACAGGCAGTGCTCACGAAGCTCGAGAGAAAGAGACACAGATGATCTTCCATGTCCTTCCATAGATATCGAATAGGCAAGCATATTATCAACATATACCACCATGGATTAACAAGATATTCCCAGAATACCAAGTTCAAGAGGCGGGAGAACGAACAAATGCTCGAAACACTTTCTGAGCTCAACGCTCTTTGAAAGATCAACGTTACGAGTAAGGATTCTTGTTGAAGAAGATGCGCTGACAGAATAGGTTAACTGGTCCTTCGGAAGAAAAAGAGATGTCACCTGGTTCACATTGTCGATCGGATCACCGGTTACAAAGATAAAGAGATCTTGGATAAGAACCGATGATAGCTCATACCTTAAGCAAAGCTATCAGAGACGAAAAGATGCAATTCCCTCGTATCCAGGAGAATTGTGCAGATATGGGGTTCAAAAGGATGTGCAGCATGATGGACAGATGATAGACCGCCGTAGTGCTTGGAGAAACTCCGGATTGCCAAAGATGCTTGAATATGCATAGATATGATCACGGTGTACTCAAAATCACAGGAGATAACCGTCACCATTTAGAGGATAGAGTTGATAGCATTTTCCATATTCCCCTCAAGATAAGTGTCATATAGCTATGCCGAGAACCAAATTACAATCACCAGCATCGGATCGACACATGTTATGTAATTAGCCCAAGAGAATTGGAGATGAAATGAAACTCTAGGATTAAGCGCCGGTGACAAAATAATGAGTTAGCATGGACATGCTGATAAAAGGGAGATGGATAATGTTTCACACACGACTGAAAAGGAGTGTGGAAGCACAGATGTATCAAAGAAAAATTTTCCGCATTTTTCGGCATTAAAATACCAATAGATGCGCAAAAACACTTATCAGGTAGCGATTAGCAACTGATGGTTTCACATAATGTGGAGTTGCTAGAAGAAAGGACACCCTTAAGAAGATGGCACCGGTTAACAAGGAGTCAGATAGATCGCGCCGGTTTTCAAAAGCCTGTCAGTATGGAATGTACCAACAGTTGATAACCAAAGGCAGATAAAGATAACAGGTTGGATACAACAGATAGACAAGGAATTACACACACACACACACACACACATTCTATGGTACTACGGAAACCCAGAACACGTGAATCCTAGTTTGAATTTTAAGGGGAGGATTGAAAACGTTACACTTCCTTACCAGAAAAGGGTGGGTGGTGGTTAAGAAGAAAAGTGGAAGCAGCCCTACTCTCGCGTTTGGTTTTTCCCTAATATACATAGCTACCAAAATATTTGCTAGACTGACAACGACCATTTGGCTGAGACCCTGAAGGTCGGGATGGCTCTAATACCAATTGTAACTACCTCGGTGAATTACGCTCCTAGTTACAAGCCTGGATGAGCGGAAATGGTTAAAATAGTACGGTGGGGCCCAGATGCCACTCACAGGTAGACCTTTCGGCCGTCCTAACCATTTCCAAACATCGGGACAAGAACGGGCAGCGTAATCGGCAGGCGAAGGGATCAACTACATACACAAATGAGTATGTATGCAAGCCACCATACAACAGTCCTCAGAGCCATTCCATCTAAAAGAAATAGAAATATTGCAACGCCATACGGCAAGATCCAAATATCCTAGATAGATCTATAGTTTAGGATATCTCCTCATACATCAAACATCAGAGTATCAGGCGGAAGCGGAAAACAAGATCCGAGTACGGATAAGAAGCAAATCGGCCTAAGATGCCCCATAAGTAAACACATCCCGCCCACAGATCTCACGGATCCCCGTTCCCGGAATCTCTACACCGAATGATCATTGCCCACATCGTCCGTCTCCTCCACCCAGTATCCATCTCGTGAGTGTACCTGTTCATCTGAATCAAATAATTTATCGTGTGAGACCCTAGGGGTACTCAACAAGTCTTTATGCCTCTAAAGGGGACAAAACCTGGGGTGACGCAATTGCAGCAAAAGATAATCCCTAACAATTCTATAGATACTCGCTAACCATCCGCCTAACCAAAGATAGACGGATGTCCGTGAATTAATAACAATAGTTATAACAGTAATATTAACAGATCCATCCTCCTCCTCGCTTACCAACGAGGAAGCGGACGAACACCCCCCCATCCGTTGGCAGTTTTATTATCCATTCCATGAGTGTTGCACTATTTACTAGTCAGTTACTTAGTCAAATTAAAAGCGGTACTTTAGTTATACTTGTCTATGATCGAGAAACTATGCTCCAAGTCGTCCATAACCGCGGACACGGCTTTCAGAAAGTTTTACCCTGCAGGGGTGCACAAATAGCAACACACACTCGATCAACCTCGGAAAAACCAAATCAAAACCCAACGAGGCTTTCACGACAAAGCAATCACAAGATTCAGAAATATTTCAGGGGGCCACCCCATTAAGTATACCCGCAACGAAGCTGGCCGGCTCCGAGATGGACTCAAGGTTTGGGTGGACGGCTGTAAACGACTGGGAACCCGAAAGTGTGACTGGGCTTGTCGATACCACGAAATCGTGTCCCGATCCTAAACAGTACAGGTGCAGTACCTCGCACAATTTTAAATAAAGCAGTAAAGCATGCCATAAGTACAGGATAGTAAATAAAACCTCAAACTAGTTTGTGGCCCCAAGAAATAAGAATGAATCAAGCTCTGGCTCAGGGGGGTCCCATAAGCCTCCCAGATGTGGATAGCGCGAATATTCAAGGAACATGAATCAAGTACTCGGGGTCCTACGGGACACAAGTGAGCAGGAAAAACCAAATAGCAGCTATTGCTCACCGGTGCCACTTTCATTAGTTATCCCATTACTACTCAGGTTAAGTTGTATAGGTACCTCGTTATCCATCAGACACTCACATACCCTACACATGTTGTTCTACGACTCGAATGGCTCAAACAACTCCTGTAGTAATGGCTCATGGGATGGAGGAACAAGCTTCGGTGGGGTTTAAAAGTAAAAGCTATGCAGTACTTGGGATTCAGTTTAATGCAATCGCGACTCGATGATGCAAGAATAAGATAGAGGCAATAGGTACTGTATGTATGCAAGCATGTGGTAGTGCTTGCCTGGCAGCTCAGTTGAAGCGAGAGAAGGATCTGGTAGTGCTCCTGGGTTTCTTGGTATATCCCCTGCTCAGCGTCTATTCGAAGAAGAACCAAACAAACAAGGCCAACATAAATAAAGTGCACAAGCATATGAATCAAATGCGACAAGCAAACAACCATGCCATGAGGAATGATGCACAATTTGCATGGCAATAAAGTAGCATGGCATGGGTGAGGTGTAGAATACAAGAAATAAACATTTTATGGAGTTTTAGTCACCTTTTATACTCAAATAAGTTGCTGTATACTTTATATTTATATGATGCATGCTGCAATTTAGAACATGGAATGCATAAACAGAAAGGTCTCGTCCTGCTGATCGATTTAGACATATTATTTGTCAAATTTGGAGTTGTAAAACAAAAGTTATTAATTAATTAAGGCCAAGGGCATATTATTGTAATTTAAATCAACTCGAAAATTAAGGTGTCCAAAATATATTTTGAATGGAATATTTGAATTCCTCACATTTTTCTGAACTCAAAACATATATCATTTGTATTATTTGGATTTGTATTTTAAAAGTTATTATAAAACTGATTTGAATTTGAATTTGAAATAATTTTTAAAAGATTTGAATCAAAACAGAAATCAGAATTACTTTTGTCACCCAGCCCAGTCCCAGCCACAGTCACATACAAGTGGGCCAGCTGCTGACTGGGCGACACAGTGGCAGAACAGGTTTTCTCACTGCGGCGCTTACTAGACTCTGTGAATGACATGTGGGACCAGCGGCCACGGGGTCCACGTGACAGTGGGTGAACCGGCCGTGGCTGACAGGTGGGGGCGAGCTGGAGCGCGGGTTGAGGTTAAAAGAGGCCAGGGGGTTTTCTGGGAGACGGCCACGGAGACTGACTAGTGGGACCTCTAGGAGCGCGGGTTGAGGCCAAAATAAAAAGAAGGGGCTAAAATGCAAAGCTACCACAAGCCCCTGTACTGTTGTTCTTCTCTGCATCTGACGGAACGACAGAGAACGGCGCGGTGAGGCGGGGTTCGAACCCAGGACCTGGGGCGCGCGCGCAGACGCCGCGACCACTGGGCTAGGCGGGGTAATTGACAGGAGAGGGTAACGCGGCTAGGTAGGGTTTTGCGCGACGTGGGAGCGAGCAGACGCGCGCGCTCGTCGGTGCTCCGAGGGTGCTCGGCACAACAACCGGCGTGTCCAGGAAACGACGGTGGCCGTGAGGATGTCTAGGAGGGAGGTTGGCTCACCGTGAGGATGTTGGTGGTGTTTGATCGGCTTGGGGAGCGTCGCAGCGGCGAGGATGCAGACGTCCACCGGCGTTAGGGTTTGGCGTCGGCTTGTCAGGGAACTCCGGCGCTGGTCCTTCTCCTCCTTCGCGACAGGTACTGGTCGAAGCAGAGAGGCCTCCTCGTCCTCCCAGACCACCTCCACGTCGAGCTTGACGGCCGGATCGACGAGGCGACGACGTACTGGCGGTGGCCGGCTAGAGAGGGTGGCGTCGGTGGAGAGGGAGGGGAGGAGCGGCAGGCGCCCTGGGGTAGATCTGGGGGAGGCAACAGGCGAGAGAGAGGGAGTAGATAGGGACGGGAGAGGAGAGGGGTGCCGTGGGGAGGTGGTGAAGATAGAGGTGGCTTCGGCCACCTTTTCTGCCTCTCCTCCTCACGTGCTCGTCCGGCTCGGGCAGGGCTGCAGCTGGGGCCAGGCGCATGGGACCAGAGAGAGGAGAAGGGGAGGCTCGGGTGGGGCTGCTGGGGCAGAGAGAGCTGGAGAGAGGAAGGGGAGTGGCATGGAGCTAGGGTCGGGTGTAGCTAGGGTTGGAGCTAGAGGGGCTCGGGTTAGGGTTGGTGCTAGGGTTGGGGAGGGTAGCTGGGGTGTGGCCAGGTGGTCCAGCATGTAAGGGAGAGGAGAGAGGCCGAGAGAGGGGGTGGGACTAGGGAAGGGGTAGGGTGTAGAGAGAAAGGTGAGGTGGAGAGGTTTTGTGTGAGGGTGGATTAGAGCTAGGGTTTGGAGAGAGGACAAGAGAGTGAAGTTGATGTGGTGGTGGCTTTTTGGCAAGACCAAAACTAGATCAAACAAAAGAAGGAAGAGAGAGAGATGAGAGATGAGCCATTCAAAATGCAAATAAAAACAAAGGAGGACCAAAGTTGGAGATGGTTGCATGGCCCATGCAAAAATGATAATTGCCATGCTTAAAATATTGTGAAAACAATAATATTAACATGGCATTATTCTTATGCATTCCCCAACATTGGAATAAAGCCAAGCAAAAGAATTTGAAGGAAGTTCCAGATGGAGTAGATGGATATGATCACATTTGATTAAAATTGGGACTTGCTAGTGTGTATGTTCCACTGGATGTTTAATAGTTCCAAAAATACCCCAACATGAGCATAAATCCATGATAATCCATATGAAAGCTTGACAAGGGGTTCCACTCACATAGCATGCAAAGGTGGCCATGTGGCTCTCATATACCAATAATGTGAAAACCACATGATGCTAAGATGAGAGCATGTGGAAATAGAATTGGATCCATCCCAACCCACATGAGCTAGAGGTAAAACCAAATAAGTTGCAATGCTCATATATGGTGGAATGGTGGAATGATGGGGTGATGACAAGAAAGGTGGTGGAGTCAATAAAAGATATGCCCCCAACTCAACTTGGGCATTTAAACAATATATCAAGAACCAAATACAATATCAAGAGGCAAATACAATTTACAATGCATATGAGAGAAAACCAACACAAAAAGGGTTTTATATGATGCTCAAATGCAAGGTGGCATGATGACATGAGCATGATATAATTATGATGCAACAATTACATATAGGAAGTAGCATATATATAGACTAGGCTAGTAGCATTGCAATTGTTAGACAATTGGGATGCTACAAAGTGCAACTTCAAGACTTTCAACATAAAGAGGGGAAACTTAATATTATTGAGATACATAAAACCATGTTTCCCTCTCTCATAATAACTTTCAGTAGCATCATGAATAAAATTAACAATATAAATATCACATAAAACATTCTTATCATGATCCACATGCATAAAATGAATATTACTCTCCACATAAACATAGCCATTCTTATTAATTGTAGTGGGAGCAAATTCAAAAAAATAACTATCATTATTATTCTCATCACCATAATCATCAAATATAGGAGGCATATTGTAATCATAATTAATTTTCTCCTCAATAGTAGGTGGACTGGAAATATCATATCATATTCATCATTGTAATCATCATATATTGGAGGTTTGGTATCATCATAAGCAATAGAATAGCTATCTTCCCAAGTGTGTTCATTTGTAAACATATCATCATTGGAAGGAACATGGATAGCACTAATAGCACAACAATTATTAATATCATCATTTTCAGAATTGGTACCAAAGAGATTTTCAATATCAAAAGTAGTGTGATTTTCCCAATCATGATCACTACTATAGGTAACATGCATAGGAACATCATCTAGTTCAGTCTCATCAGCAAAAACTATGATAGGAGCAACATGCTCAGGGGAAGATACCGTTTCCTCTATCCTTTTACTCCTCCTATTTTTCTTCTTTTCCTCTTTAGGAGGGAGAGGCTTGAAAGGAAGCTTCTCCACATACCCTGGTTTATTGTTAGAGATAATAGAATAAACTTTGGAGGATTCCTCCTTTTTATTAATAAGAACAAAACTCTTATTAGTCCTGTCCTATTTTAGTAAAATATCATCTTTTATAAGATTTTGTATGTAAGTATTTGCATGGCAATTATCAATACAATAAAGATGACAACCATACAGGACGCTATTCATATCAAAAGCACTCATGTCTACCAAAGAAGTTTTTCTTGATAACTCTTCACACCCCAAAAACAATGTAAGTTCATCATGTTGATTATCAGTGATCGCGTTATCACAATACAAACTTGCAGTACTCATTGGATTAGAAAGGTTATTATTATGGCCTGAGCATTGAAAATTGAAATGACCCACTTCATAGCAGATTTCACAAATAAAAGTATAGAGGGCACTTTTTTTTACCAAGGTCATTTAGAGCCTTATACCACGTTCTGGTTTTTTCATTCCAGTGGGTGATACAATATTCTTCTTCGATTTGATTCTTCTCACAAGGTCTATGCATTCCACAAAAATTAACATGCTTATAAGAAATAGTACTTTCAGAAGTTTGAGCATGTTTATTGCAATCATTAATAACATTTTCATTTTCCATGCAAGTGTCTTTAAAAGGTTCATGATGCATGTCCCATTTTTATTTAGAAGCATTAATATGAGAAGCAAAGGTTCTACAACAATCAACAATAATTTGAGGATCAAGACCATATTTAGCACTAAGCTCTTGAAAATCAGCAGTTTTAGCGAAAGACTTAATGCAATCATACTCATAGTTTATACCTGGTTCTTTACCTTTTTCATTATCCCAATCTCCGGTATTGCTTTGAATTGTTTCAAGAAGATCCCACTTGGCTTTGACATCCTTACTTGTGAAGGATCCCTCTAAACAGGTATCTAGATAGTCCTTGTAATGTCCTGAAAGCCTTGCATAAAAATTATTGATAATCATATTACTAGGGAGATCATGAATGGGACATTTGAGAATTTGTGACTTCAATCTTCCCCATGCTTGGGCAATACTTTCTCCATTATGAGGATGAAAATTATAAATATAATTCCTATCTTTATGAATTTCATGAGGAGGATAAAATTTAGAGTAAAAGAGAGATTCAAGTTCCACTTCAAATGATGAGGATAATCTAGTAGCTCATACAACTCCCTTGCTTTGTCCTTAAGTGATAAAAGGAATAGCTTCCTCTTAACTTGGTCCATTAAAATACCTGCACACTTGAACAACTCGCATAATTCATGTATAAAGAGTAAATGATCACCAGGATGGACAGTTCCATCTCCAAAATAGTAGTTATTCATAACATGTTCAACAATTTTCATAGGTATTTTAAAAGGGACACTTTCAGTATGTGGTTTTAAAATATCACAAGCATTGTTAGAATTACCACATATGGGAGATAAAGTATCATAAGAGCAAATTTTCCTCCCTAAAGCTGGGGAACTAAAAAGATCTTTTTCATAAAAACTAGCTTCCCCAAGCTTAGACATTTTCATAGCATTAGGAACAATGGTGTTCAAAAAATTAATACTACTAACATTGCTATTAGCATGCAAAGAAAGTTCCATAGGTTTTTTAATTTTCTTTTCAAACCATTCATGTCCTAACTCAAGATAAATACTATAAAGCTCTCTAATTTTGTTGTTGTTTTCCATTAAGCCTAACTAGTGAAAACAAGAAACAAAAAGACAAAATTGCATAATCTAAAGGAAATAACTTTGAGCACTCACACACCAAGAGGATGTTAGTACCTTTTACCTTACCTCCCCGACAACGATGCCAGAAAATAGCTTGATGTCTACGCACTTCTATTCTTGTAGATAGTTATTGGGCCTCCAAGTGCAGAGGTTTGTAGAACAACAACAAGTTTTCCTTAAGTGAATTACCCAAGGTTTATCGAACTCAGGGAGGAAGTGGTCAAAGGTATCCCTCTCAAGCAACCCTGCAATCAAGATACAAGAAGTCTCTTGTGTCCCCAACACACCCAATACACTTGTCACGTGTATAGGTGCACTAGTTTGGCGAAGAGATAGTGAAATACAAGTGGTATGGATGATTATAAGTGGTAACGGTAGCAGAAAAGAGCTTCTGATGGGAAGGAAAAGACTAAAGGCAAAAATATGGAAGCAAGCAAACATGTAACAGATCTAGTTGCAAACGGTGTTTCAATGCTTGGAAACAAGGCCTAGGGATCATGCTTTCACTAGTGAACACTCTCAATAAATATATTCTCTTCATGATACTACCCTGAACTACTCTCTGATTGGACACTCAAATCCATGGTAGGGCTATAACAGCACACCTCAAAGTCCGCCTTCCCCATCTAGATAACCCCACACTGTCACCTTAAGCACTAAATGGTTCCAAAAAACACCATAATTTTATAAAGACATCCAACTCCAAATGTACTCATGATAAATATTTATAAACTCTAGCCTAAGTGCCACCACGGCGTGCACGCTGTCACTTTCACATACGTGGGGAGAGCAGAGATCTATTGAAGCACTTGAGTATTTATGTAAACTCTAGCCTAAGTGCCACCACAACGTGCACGTTGTCACTTTCACACACGTGGGGAGAGCCAGAGATCTATCAAAGCACTTGAGTACCAAAGTAGATCTACTTGATTACAAAGCTCATGATCTTATGCATAGAGAGAGATATGAACACATAGCTACCAGTAGAGCCCTTAGCCTTGAGGAAGAACTACTAACTCCCCATCATTGGAATCAGCAACGACGATGGAGATGGTGGTGGAGATCGACGGAGATGGCTCCGGGGGCACTTCCCCGTCCCGGCAGGGTGCTGGAACAAAGACTTTATGTCCCCTGAATCTCCCCTTCGGTGGCGACAGCGCACAGAACTTCTCGTGGATTTTTGCTGGATGATTTAGGGTTTCTGAGTCGGGGGCTTCTTATAGGCGAAGGAGGCAAGGTCGGTGGAGGCCCAAGGGGCCCACACCCAGGGTGGGCCCGCGGCACCCTAGGGTGTGGCCACCTTGGTTCCCTACTCCGTCTCTGCTTCGATTTTCCGTATCGCTCTGGGAAATTAGTAACTTTGGCTTTTGTCCCGTCCAATTCTAAGAATATTCATTTTTTAGCTTTCTGAAACCAAAAACAGCAGAAAACAGGCAACTGGCACTATGACATCTGGTCAATAGGTTAGTTCCAGAAAGTGTATAAAAATACCTCAAAGTATAGTCAAAGCATAAGACAAATGATATAAAACAAGCATCGAGCATCAAAAATTATAGATACGTTTACAACGTATCACCTGACTTTGCCATTGCACACCAGGTGAAGATCGGGTTCTTCTTGACCTTCAGGATGCTGAAGGGTGACCTGTTCAAGGTCACCATCTTTGACTACACCATGATTAAAGTCATGAAGAAGTGCCACAGCATGATCCAGCCCTTGACATGATCGACGTGTGATCTTTGTTGTCTGTTTGATTGTTGTGAACTTATGTTGTGATGTTTGAACAATGTTTATGCTACTTACTTGGTGTGTGTTAGCTGTGGTTAATACAAACTTCTGGTGTGTGGTAAGTTCACCATCTAGGGAAGAGGTTACCAGAGCACATGTCATAGCTAAAACCAAACACACTTATTTCTTTCTCCCAGACCTAATACATTCCTCCAAACAACATGGCTTCAATTCTGCCCAAGTGTTAAACAGTGTCAATGCGGGAAACCAAATAAGAGAAAAAAATTGGTCCAAAGCCTGATTCCCGCGTGCAGTCCACGCTCGTACAAGTTGCACGCGCCGGGAAAAACTCGCACCAAAACCAAACATGCCCATATACTTCCTCTATTTTAAAATATAAGATGTTTTAGATTTATGAAAAAATATATTTAGATTTATTTTAATGTATAGATTTACTTTACCTACATACTAAAAAAAGTCTAAATATATTTGTTTCATAAAGCTAAAACATCTTATATTTTAAGACGAAGGAAGTAGTCGGTGTGGAGTAGCTTTGCGTTTTTTAACTACTGTGACCAATACGCTGTTGTGGGGAACTTCATAGAACTGCCATGCGTTTAACTCTTTTTAAAGATTAAGGCCTTGTTTGGTATCAAAGTATTTTTAAAGTATCGAGGAAATACTTTGGTTTCTGAAAAACTGAAGTATTAAATACTTTGAGGTGTTTGGATCCATCAAATAATATGTTTTCAAAACTGAAGTATTTTCTAAAACTATGATTTTTTTAGGGTCGTACTAGGCGTCCCCCGGGGGATAATTCTCAAATATCCCCCAGGTCCTCCTGCTGACACATGTCCTAAAAAGCCTAAAATTTTCGCTTTTGCTACAAATAGGCCCATTTTTGGTACATGTAGCAAAAACGGTTTGGTACCGAAAATAGAAAAACAAACTGGACCTCGCCGGAGACCTCGCCGCCGACCGGGTAGCAAAAAAGTTATGCTAATGTAGCATATCCGACCTCGCCGGAGACTTGCCGGAGGCTTTCGCCGGAGACCTCGCAGGAAACTATGTAGCAAAATAATTGTGCTAATGTAGCAAAATCTGAGAACAATTATAGCAAAAATGTTCAGCATATATAGCAAAAAAAGGACTTCGCCGGAGACATCACCCGAGATCCGTAGCAAAAGGACCCCGTAGCAAAAACTATACACTATTATAGCAAAAACAGTAAAAGATTGTAGCAAAAAATCTGCTAATTTAGCAAATCCGATTTTGCGAGAGGCCTCGCCGAAGAACTTGATCGCAGATAGCAACGCTGTTCGCCGTAGATAGCGACGTCTCTCGCCGCATGTAACAACAGCACTCGCGTATGTAGCAAAGTAGAACCTTGCAGCAGCAGCGGCGGGAGGTTCATGGCAGCACCTACCTTGCGCGTAACTGACGGAATCAACAGGAAGCGGTGTGGTGTCATACGTAGGTAGCAACAGCGAAATCAGCAGGGGCAAGATGTGGTGCCATGACCGCCTGACTTGCTGTGAGAGATGGGAGAGAGGAGAAAGATGAGTGGAGGAGAAGCATCCTGGGAAGAGATAAGATTGAACGTGGGCAGTATATCACCCACGCTTCTGCTTTGCTTTAACATGGACCGGAATACGTACGCGCGCTAAGTCCAGAAAAAGCTAGCGAACACGCGCGCAACAGCGACTCAGGGATCGAATCGTTCTATCCCGGGGGAACTGTATCATTTTTTTTTAAGTATTTAAGGAAGAAGTGAGGCCTTTTTTAAAAAACTAAGAAAAGAGAAAAGGTGAAGTATTGCTATGCTAGGCACAAGAATACTAGGGTATTGATATACTTCAATTTTGAAAAAACTTTGTTGCCAAACTTAGCCTAATATTAGCAGAAAGAATTAAAGTAAAGAAATCGATGCTACATATAGAATAGAGTCTATTACGCTCATCGACGATAGTTTTGGATGAACAATTAACTTTTTTATAAATTTGTAAGTTTTAATTTTTATAAATTATAATGCGAGCATTGGCTTGCGAGGCCTAGCTGTCGGTTCTGCTGGTTGATTAGATGACTAAGCGGTGAAAATCGCAACAAATTATATAACACCCATATCTTGCCGAGGACTTGCTGTCCGGCGTCTGCTGGTACTGATTCTGGCCTGCCTTTTTCTTCCACCCCACGGCCGTCGCCGCACGCCGGTTGGCGGTTGCCGGGATCCGCAACAAGTTGCCGGCTGCCCCCGTTCTCTGCCGCTACTGCGATCTGCGTGCCCTCTCTCCTCTCCTCTCCTCTGTCGCGTTGCCCGCGACCAACGCTTTGCATCTTAAGCCCATAGGGGCCCAAACCGAGCCCATCAAGCGGCCGCAAATTTCCCTTCCCCAACCAGCCAGCCGCCGCCGCCGCCGCGAGAGTAATGGAGGGGAGAGAAGACGACAAGAAGGGTGCCGCCGCCGGTAGCTCAGCGCCGGGGTCGAGATTCAAGAACCTGGTGTCCAGGGAGTACTACAGCCACAAGAAGAAGGTATCTCTCCATGCCCCCCACCCTCTTAATACCGCGGCACGGGAATTCTCCCTCTGCCCCTGAAACCCAAAATCTTGCGAGAAAGAAGGCCCAATGCTGCACCTTTTCTTGATGCGGACCCCTTGAACCCTGGCATCGCAAGCGGAAAAGAGGATATGACATGAAAGGTCCAGTATTTGGGTAGTCCGGTTTCGTTTTCGGTAGGAGCGAAGCTGAGGGGAGAACTTTGATTCGACCTAATTGCTAGGGCGTCCTGAATTAAGACCTTTTTGTCAAGAGAAAATGATTCTGATCATACCTCTTTCTCTTGTCGAGTTTTCTTTGTTACTAGTGAAGAAAATTGGTGGTAGCATATTGAGAAAGAAAATCAATTTCGAGTCAGGGGCTAGTTCTTTCAAGTTGATTTGGGAAAGAGGGGAAGAACATCTTCCTTTCAGAAAAAAAATCATTGTACTGCGAGGATCTCTTGGTTGCTTTCTGTTGTTTGTTTTGCTAGAAAAATTCCTTCCTGCCAGTATGATACTTGCGCCTAAAATTTAGTTGCTTTCGTGGTTTTGCTGCTGCTCTCTGTTCTTCCTTTATCTTGTAAATTCCTTATCAATGCAGATTTTTTTTATATGATCCTGGTCTTCTTTACTTTAGGTGCACTCCGTAGCATGGAACTGCACAGGCACAAAGCTTGCTTCGGGCTCTATTGATCATACTGCACGTGTTTGGAGCATTGATCCCCATGGCCATGTAACTTTCTCCCCTTGTTCTATAATTGCTACAAGAAGAGCCTAGCTTGTTATTGAATTAGATAACCCTTTTTTATTGTCATGCACTCAATGTTTGTAAAGAATCTATATAATTGGGAATTATCTCCCATTTCATATAATGCAAGCACTGAGTTATCGTCCTAGCGACAACAATGTATGGTAGCATGCACATTTCTTACTGTCATGCTCATGTTGTTCCCTAGTGGCTAGTGCTATGTACAAAAGTGGGGCGAGTGTAACTCACTAACTGTAATCTATTGCACTATCTGTTTGCAGCAGTTGTTTATCCCTGTTTGTGGGATTGTGAACAATAGGGGCACCTTAATGAGAGCAGATATTGTCCTAATAGTTGACACACACTAGCCACTTCCTGAGTTTCCAAAAAATGTGACATAGTTCATGGATGTAGTTCATTTTATATCATGTGCACCTTCCAAAATTCATTAGCAAATATTACTTCCTGTGACCTGTAAAAAAAGGAAAATTTATGGCTGTATAGTTCATTCACTATTCTTTTGTATCCTGTCTTTTTTATCTAGGTCACACATGGTCATATTTTTGAATGTAATTTTGCAAGTGCACATAATATATCATGAATTCCATGAATTATTTCACATTTTTTTAACTCATTAAAGAGAAAAAAAGAAGAAGAGTAGAATATGGACTGTTGTGGCAACTAGTTGCCAAATTTATTTTCTCCACCTTAACATGTTAAATCAAATGCATATTTTTTCCAGTTTGCAGAATATTGTGGCCATAGTTTATTAACACGAGTAGTGAATTTCATTCTCGACAGTGGAGTATTGAGAACAAGCCATGCATTTATTGATGAAAATGTTAGTTACAGTAAATTGATTTACTTGTTTAAGAATGGACATTTGGATTTTCTGAATCAGGGGATGTATTTTAGAATAGATTTTATTTCATTGGGACTTCCAAACTGCAAACGATGCTGACAACACATTTTATCATACACAGTCCAAGGTTAAAGACATTGAGCTGAAAGGCCACACAGATAGTGTAGATCAATTATGCTGGGATCCAAAGCATCCTGAGACAGTTGCTACTGCAGCTGCTGACAAAACAATTCGTCTTTGGGATGCACGAAGTAAGTAATACAATTCATGTTTGATGGTAAAGGTGCTAAAACTCCCATTTTAGTTCAGCATTGCTAATGCATTTAGTTTTCCTTTCTGTAATTGATGAATTCTCTGTACCTTTGTTATGAATTTTTGTGTTATCAAATGAGAGTTCTTATTTAATAATTTGATGCGGAAGTTATTTTTGTTGTGCTCAGTATTCTGCATAGGATGATGCATTTTGTTTGTCAGTCTCTTCTCACCTTGTCCTGTGACGGTAGCAGTTTACCTCTTCATCATGTTATATTACCTATCCTGCTTAACCTTAACTAGTTCATATTTTTCTCTTCAGGTGGAAAATGCCAAGTTGTTGAACTTAGTGGAGAGAACATCAACATCACATATAAACACGATGGCACTCACATAGCTGTTGGAAATAAGGTTTACAATAACAGAACATGGGTACATTAGATTGTAGTATATTTGTGTAGCTTTTTCTAAATTGAGTATGCAATAACCCCACTTATATGCATTTTGGCGCCTCGCTGTTTTTCTAACATATTGATTTATTTAAAGTAATGGAATATGATTCTCATGATCGAAATTGATTTCATGAAGCTTGTGTTTCTTCATCTGCTGTAGTTGTTCTTCTGATACACATATTTATAGTGCATCAGTTTATTGCCTTTTTTCAAATAGAAACTTAAAACCCTGATATGTTTGTGATATGCATCATTATGCCGTGAGCCCATGACCCAGCTCAAACAACCCTCTGTATCTGTTTAGCTTTGTTATTCTGCTCTTTTTAGTTTATACCTTGTGTAAGTTTGCTAGAAATCTAGATCTTCTGTTGACCTAACTACTATTCTACAGCAAATCATATCATGCATAAAAGTATGTGGCTGTATTGTGTTATACGTGTTTTGAGAAAATGCTGCACCGTAATGTTACAACGTAGGTTTGTACCGAATCACCTGGATATGTACACATCTGGTTAGTATCTATCATTTAGAGGGAAGTTGCATGTTTCTTGCGAAGTTTCTTCTGTATGACAAGCAATGTCTGAAGTTTGTTTAGTTATCGAGATGATACTTTAGGGCACGTAAGGCGTAACATGTTTCGTAAAATGTGCACCATATGCATTTACTTTATACGAATTGTTACTAGTTTTATCAAACCGTTCAACTACAATAACAGCTGCTGCTAATGATCTGTAGGAGGATGAGCTGACCATAGTGGATGTTCGGAAGCTAAAACCCATTCACAAACAAAAGTTCCCTTATGAGGTACTTTCCAGACACTGAGAAAATTCTTGAGGATTTTTTATTCTGAATCCAGCAATATTTTGGATGAACCTGTGCATATACATGTGATAAGAAAAATAGTGGAACACATGTGCATGTCTACTTGTCTTAGACCAAAAAGCTGTGCACAGTTGCTCTTTTTAGAGGAAAATAGTAATGGTACCCACTATACCCTGAATGCACACAGATGTATGATACCAAACATTTGATCTACATAATGTATTTACTGTTGATGTTCACACCTTTCTAAACTTTATGTGTTCAATTTCATGCAGTTCTCATTTTTCCTCACTTGTAGCGCATGCATTCTTGTTATATGTCTGAAGTGAATTCTTGATATGTTTCTCAGATTAATGAGATTGCATGGAATAAAACAGGAGATATGTTCTTCATCACTACTGGGCTTGGTAAGAAACCAATATGTAGTTTTCTCTTAAATTTATGAATGTTGAAGCTCATCAATCTGAAAACGGAGCAAGGAGCCTTGATGCTGTCTTCAAGTGGTAATATCACATAAGTTGATGCTAATGCTGGCACTCGGCTTTGTTCTTTATGTAGGATTTGTTGAGGTGGTTAACTATCCTTCCCTAGATGTTGTCTGCAAATTAAATGCCCATACCGCAGGATGCTATTGCATAGCAATGGACCCCCTTGATAGGTGAGACGATTCTTTGCCATTTGCAGTTATTTGCCTGCCTATGTTTAATTAAGAAAAACAGGGTATTTGCTAATTAACGATCAACTAGATTGCCTACAAAATCAGAAAAATACTCGAGCTTGATGATCCGTTGTTACTTTGGATCTAGATGACCTGTTATATTTGTTACTGGGTTGCCTGATATGCTATTGGAGTTAACACTTAAGCCATATTCTGACTTCTACAGTATCAAGAACTATTGAAATTTGTATGCTAGCTTCATCTTTAGATAAAAATCGTATCCCAAATACTTGAGTTGAGTGAATACCTACGATTACTTGTAAATGATTTGGTAGGTGACTTATGAAAGTGATTTTTCAGGCCTATATGTAGAAACCACTGGTTTAGTGGAAGAGTGAAAATCATGACGAGGAGGTCGATCACTCCTGCCACGTTTTGGGCTTTTTGCGTATGCTGTCAAAAATATTTGGGGTACGGGGGGTGTTCTGAGTATCTGCTAGACCCTGTTTTTACCCCTAGTACTCAAAACAGCAGTTTTTAGGATGGCCTTGAGTATCTGCTAGAGTTGCTCTAAGGGTTTTCAAGCACAGGTTGATTTCAACCTGGACAAAACCGTCTGTTCAATTTCTTCCATTGCTGGTGATCAGAACAGCATTGCTCGTACAAATAAACAATACGGAAGTTTACACGGTTGGTGGAAGCCCTTTTTGAACACCCCTAAAAGTTGGGATGGCATGAGATTTGCTATGCTCCTTCGTGTTGCTTACTGATAGCATCATTCCTCAGCTCTGTACTGCACTCCTCTTATCTATGCAAGTATGCTATGAACATGAAGCTTTCTTTTAGTTTGAACTGATTGTAAACTGTAAGCCTGAATAAACTACAAAAACAGCAAGTTCTGCTCCTCACAAGTACAAATTGTATTAGTGTGTCATGTTAATGTTGTGCGCACAATTATCTCTGGCAATTCTGGGTGGTTTCTTTTCCTATCAACATCCAGTGAGAGTATAATTGTTTTGATGATGGCACTTACAGAATATCTTGATGTCAGGTATTTTGCTGTTGGAAGCGCAGATTCACTTGTTAGTCTTTGGAATGTCAAAGAGTTGCTCTGCATTAAAACCTTCACAAAACTGGAGTACGTTCTTATCACTATGTAACTTTTGTAGGCTGCTTTCATAGAAATACGTCAGTTGCTTTTGTTTGAATCAACCTCAGTTGCCAACAATAAGTTAATAACCACTATTATTTAGTTATACCATGTGTTTTAAAACTAAGACCTACGAGTTTTCACTTGACAAGACAACACATCTATTATAGCCCAAAGGTCCTGATATTCACATTGAAATTAATAAATGATTTGGGTATATCTGTTTTGTTTCACATTACTTCCCCACCAAGGCCTGGCTGGTGACGGCAATGTAGATATTCAGGAAGTATGTAATCTGTTCAGTTACTTTGCTTTACTATTTTAATTTACTCTTTAAATCTACAAATCTATATAGAACAATATGAGTACAAAGAGCTAAATATGTTAACTGTTAAGCAGAAGAGTGCATGGGCTTTGATTAATCTCATATCACTTACTTTTACATCCGAATCCGAATATATTTAAAAATAGAGTGCCTGAAATAATTTATGGTTAGCTAAAGTGTGATAGTTAAAAAAACATTCAAAGGTCAATCTGTGTTTGACCGAAGTAACCCTCCTGTATGTATTTGGAAGCTTGGAATTGTGTACCAATTTCCCTTCTCTTTTTCAGGTGGCCTGTAAGAACAGTTAGCTTCAGTCACAGTGGAGAATTTCTTGCATATGCCAGTGAAGATCCTTTCATTGACATTGTAAGTGATCACAAACATAGTGCGATTTGTTTACGATTCAAGGCTAACTTTTCTGAAGAGCATAGTTAATTTACATTTGTTTCCTTCCACCTACCAGGCCAATATTCAGACTGGACGATCAATTCATCAGATTCCATGTAAGGCAGCTATGAATAGCGTTGAATGGAACCCTAAATACAACCTCCTGGCTTATGCAGGAGATGACAAGAATAAGTACCAGGCTGATGATGGTATGGTTGTTGCAGCCCACCCATTTAAATGCATTTGTTTCACTTCATAACAGTGTTACTTTGTAATCACAAAAATCTTCATCTGATAAAAGGGGGGAAATGACATAGAAATAGACTAGCCCTAATGATTCACTCCATGATTTTTTTGCAGGTGTTTTCCGAATATTTGGTTTCGAAAGCACATAATCTGAGGCGGACCGGATTATTATCAGCAAGGTCTCTCTCTATAGAGACCAGATTATCATCAGCAAGGTCTCTCTCTCTCTATAGATACAGCTATCTAACCTTCCAGATGTAACTTGCGTTCAGATGGCTTGATGGGGGTGTTCGGTATGAGGGACTCAACCTTTAGCACCTTTTTTCGTTTTGAGGGATGGAATAGACCCTCGTCCTACATTAGCACTAAGCTAGTTCAAAATGTATAGGTCATTGTGCCAAATGTACGAGATTTCCGCGATAGACCGACCTATGATGGCTAAGGTGATATTGTCAAAACGAAACGTCCCGGAACTGCAACAGCGTTGTATTGTACCACAGAAAAATGAAACTCTGATTTTTTTTTTCCAATTTGAATCGATCTCAATTACTGCCCATAGGAAGTACAGTAATGGGTAGGGATGACAGGATTGGAACTTTTTTACTACAGCAATGCGTAACTGCCCTTGCCTCAAGTTCTTGATAAACCTCTCCTGGAGTTCACATGTTTTTTCTTTCTACTATATCAGAATATGACGTAGAGTTGAGCCTGCCAATTGGTGATTGATCAGGCTAGCCAACGTGGGTTAACAATTTTGCATTACCTTATCTGAGAGAACACTGCTGAATTACCGATTTTGCACAAATGTTCTTACGAAGTTGAAAAAGGAAATAAAAGATGTCCCCAACTATCAACCTGAAGGATTTAACTGGATCTGTAACTTTGGAGGCCTCAGAAGCAAAAAATAAATAAATAGTGTCAGGATAGTAATAAAGACCCTCAAAAAGTTGAGTGGAAAAGATAATTGTTTACTCCCTTAGTCAGATACATTCGAATCTAGACAAACTTAAATCAGTTATTCCTGAACTCAAATCAGTTATTCCTGAATAGAGAGACAAACCCAGTTAGCTATTCCTGGACGGAGGGAGTATATGAAACTGAATTTTTTTTTAAACCAAATTATATTGAGCAAGTGCAAGCCGCCTCATTAAAAACCTTCCGGTCCTCTTAGGTACCCCGGAAGAAAAGGAGCGCGTCTGGAACTTGTTGCTCCCAATTCATATCAGAATTACATCTTTAACGAGAATTTGTAGGAGAAAGCTAGGGGGTTTATCGACCCAATTACAAGAGGTTTTATCTATGAAACAGGTCCTAGCAAGCTCATGAGCGGTTCCATTAGCTTCCTTCGGGCAATACTTGAATAAAACAGTTCCGACCATGGACGCCTCATCAATGACATCCGCAAGGACAGCAGAGCATTCTCCCCACCAAGCTTCGGCTCCATTGCAAGCCTCCACTATCTCCAAAGAATCTGATTCCGCCATAGCTTCAGTAGCAGCTGGAGATGCCGCGTTTGGAATATACTCTCTCTGTTTTAAAATATAAGATGTTTTAGATTTGTAAAGAAAATAAATCTAGACTTGTTTTAGTACGTAGTTTCTCTCAACTTTAGGATAAATCTATACACTAAAAAAAGTCTAGATTCATTTTCTTCACAAACCTAAAACATCTTATACTTTGAAACGGGGGGAGTAGAAGGTAGCAGCCGCAATAGATCGTCCATTATGATCGCGGGCAATAACACCTGCAGCTCCAGAGCAACTATCGTAGTGAAAAGACCCATCAACATTCACCTTAATTTGTTTAGGTTTTGGTTTAGTCCATTTAGTATGCGCTGTAGCCTGGCTAACCTTGAGGGCGTTTGCATTAACAGCCATAGATAATATTGACATCCTGCAGTTGGGAATCGAAACTTGTGCCGCCTCCTCATCCACCAAAGGTACCAACATGAAATAACAACAACCTCCTTTGGTCCCACTTTAGGTTCAAGTAATAAGAGACTCCAAAACTGTTGAGCCCGAAAGTTCATCGGCACTCACCTGTTCGAATGCGACCTGCCTTGAGTTGAATCTCAGACATGTCGGCTCGTAAATCACTGACATGGGCGCGTCAGTGAGACATCAAGTGTCATGTTCTCAACTTTGAATTAGGAAAATTTGCATACAACAACAAAGATACAGCAGTAGTACATTGCATTGCTTCTGAAGAATGGGCACCTGACTTCATGATATTCATACTCTTCCGTTCTGGAACTTTTTGTTTGATTTCATTCACACAAACACACTCGCTGAGAACGACAGAAAAACCTCTGCACACATCCGAAATACCACGCACTCGGATCCACAACAAAAGAATAACAAACACTGCCCTGAGACTCTCGCAGGAATGTAAAAAACAAAATAAAGAACCAACAAGAATCATATCTCTTCAAACTGGCAACCAGACTTCTTCATCCGATCATCATCAAGCCTCCCACCATCTCTCTTTAACTACTCAGGCTCTGTACACATTGAAATGCTTTGCCCAACGCCGCGCCATGAACGGATCAAGATGGTCCCAGCTCTCGGCGCAGCAGCTGCTCCTCCTCTCACCGCCGCCGCCGATGCTCGGACCCATGTCCCTGAACCCACAGCACCTGCCGTCGCCGGCTTTCTCTTCAAACCCGACCGCGACCTCGCCTGTCCTCGGCTGATCCTCCCTTCCGCCCTCCAGGTAGCTGTACCCAACCAGAATGAAGCCGCAGTCTGCCACCAGGTCAAGTGGGATCCTCCTCTCCTCGCCACCCCTCAGCTCCCCTAGCCTCACCACTCCACCATGCTCCCCTATCCTCAGCTGGGTGTCGCCGATGACGCCACCGAGCAACCGCGCGAGGAGCTCCTCGAACTCGTGCATCACGAAGCTGTTCTGCACCCCGAAGCCCAGCCCAACGTGGAACTGGTGAACCGGGATGCTCGAACGGTTCATGTCCACACCGACGTAGCTGCGGATCGGATGGTCGGAGAGGTGAAGGATGCATTTGCTCGGGTTCTGGTGCGCCCGGTCCTCGAGTATCTTCAGACCCTTCTGCAGAGCCCCTACAGGATCATTTCCGCCAACAGAGCAGAGGTGTTCGATGACCTGCAACGCCATCCGTTTGCCGTGGGAGGACATCCGGCGCAAGGGGAAGGCACGGGTTGCAGTGGTGGCATTCGTGACGATGGCTAATCGGTCGATCGCCCGCATGGAGAAGACCACAAGTGCCACTGCCTGCTTCAGGAGCCTCAGATGTGGCCCATTGGGGCTGGCAACCAACACCAGGTCCATGGCTGGCTGTGGAGCTAGACTGACCGAGAGGTAAGCGCGCCTTTGCGCGCTCGGCGAAGCCATTTGTGCCGGTGAAAGCATGGAGGAGCTGCTGTACTGGTAGTGCTGTTGCAGTGGCATCATGCGGCCGCAGGGGTAGTGCCCGAGAACGTGATGGTGAGCTGACACCGGAGACGGGATGAGCGCGAAGCGCAGGCTTGGGTCGACATGCTCGGTCAGAGTGTAAGGTTCGACGGGGTCATCATCGTTGTACCGGGTAGCACGGATGGAGGATCTTCTGTTGACACGGGACGTCGCAATGTTGTCGTCGAGGATGCGAAGGATCGGATCGGACTGGTTGTGCAGCAATGGCGGCACCTTCATGTCGCGCGGCAGCTGAGACCACTGCGCACGGCAGATAGGGCATGTGACATTGCCGTGTCGGATGTTGGAGGCGATGCACAAGAAGTGGAAAGAATGGGAGCACTGGGCTGTGAAGATCGCCGGCCTGTCACTGTTGTCAATGTCGCTGCTGCTGATGCTGAGGGTCTCCAAACATATTGCACATAGGTTCTGCATATGAATATAGTGTAAAAAAATTAGTTAATGAGCAAGTTTAGAATACATGTGAGAGCAGGTTAGAAACTAAAACTGATGTGCATACAAAGTACCAGTAAATGATCGCTACAGCTTTGATTTAATGGGAAGCAAAACAATGGAACTATTCGTAAAGGTATTTTTCAGGACCAAGAAACAATGCCTGGTTCATTCAAAAAGTAAGCTATTTGTTTTCTTGGATAAATGTGCATAATATTGATATATGGGCTGTTTGCCACCACAGGTATCATAAGAATATTCATAAGTAGTTGTCTTGTTCTGTTGTGTACCATTAGGGAGACAAGTATCATGTTAACTGAGAGACCATATGATTCATCTGAGCGGTGATATGATTGTCTATCAAAGCCGCTAAAAAGTACTAAGGCTCCAACATAATGAAACAAACAAAGGATAATATATGAGTGGAAGACCATATGCCCCATCGCGCGCACTAAGTAAATGGAATTGGACTTCTCAATTAATTGCAATTGTCAGTTGTTTCAAACTAAGTCATGAGGTCATGGAGATAGCAAGAGCTAATCCCAGTTGTCTAGATCCTCGTGATTTGAAGGGACGACAGATACAGTATAGTCAAGAATCTACATCCTGAAAAGCATCGCCGCCTAAAATGTTTCTGTTTCAAGGAGAAAACAGATTATCAGAGTGATATTCCACCTCTTACACGGCTAAATATTACTAAGTTTTTCTACAGGATGAAAGCAAGCACTCCCGAGAGAGACCAAAGTAAAGGAGAAGCCCACAATATCAAGATTTTCTGCTGCAATCCCATCTCCTATCCCCATTAATTTGTCCTCATAGCTTGCTATATCAGTTTATTGCCATGCCACCTGACAGTAGGTAAAGCATTGTCTGTGATCCCTTCACAAGAATTAATTGGTTGACACTGGTCGCATCTAAACATAGCTACCTATACACTTTAGTAGATAAAACAACTCCTAATTATTATATGACAGGCCCCATAACCGATAAAGGTGGTTATGAAGAATAGGGCTGGTGGTCCAAACGGAACAAGAAAAGAAGAGAAAAGAAAAGGAAAAATAAATAATGAAAGTGGGTATGGAGGTGTGGTGGTACCTTGTCAGCCATTCTAGTGCTGGTCGGCTCCTCCAGCTTTTCCTGTTCTCCATCACTCCTGTCTGCTGGCGCATTCACTGCTGCCGAGCAAGAGATCTGCACACGCAGTTACGAACCTTAATCTTGTTAATACAGTGCCAATTTGAAATACAGCTCCAAGCAAACACAATGTATTGAATGTTACTAGAGCAGAGATCTGTGTGGATATAAAACGTACAGCGCTGAACAATTAGCGCTGCTAATAATCAAGTTACCGGAGAAGCATTATTTATTCTTGAGTCTGGTAAAAAGGATTGGATTGCCCAGTTCCTAGAAAACACAATGTTGGAAGAAAAGAGAAAACATTGGTGCCAGTTTTTTTTTTCTGAAAAATGTAGTAGCATTAGACAAAATGCTCTGTGTCCCCTGTGCAGTCCGGCTTGCAGGTTGCAGCGACCATTAGCGGACCAAAAAAAGAACGCAATGGTTTCTCATTTCTCGCCAAAGAACTGGATCAAAATGACCACTGCACACGGAGCTAATTTTCTTCAGAGTTTTAAACTTCAGAGGATGTCTGTGAAGAAAACTCCAGAGGGTGTCTAGATCCAAAGTGATTTATTCTCCGTGGGGGCGTAGATGTAGATGGACCACAAGAACGGGAGTACGTGGGTGCGTATAATCATTTCCCAACGCGGCAGTGGTACAGAGATGGAACGGGAGAGGGCTAGAACAATCATTTCCATAAATGAATGAGCAGTACCTAGAAACAATGCTAGCCAGCAGCGACTGTTGGAAAAGGGAGACGAACAAGGTGCGACAGGAGCAGTGCTCCTGTTGCTTCAAACTTGGTTATTAGAACTTCCAACATTATAGGGAGCAGATGGATTGGGAGATCATTTTTGAGAACCCAAATATCAAGAAAAGGAACACTAAATCACCCACAAAAGCCCCCAAAAGAACAGGTCACAGACCGATGCATCTCTGGCTAGAAACCAAAAAACTTATCTAACCCCAGAGGAAAAAATGGCCTCTGGTTCTTAACAACTGAAACCGAAGAAACGGGGCATCTCTGACGGACGAAATGTAGAGGGAGGGAGGGAGGGAGAGATGGGATTATTACAGTCTTGGGAGGCGGCGGGGAGGGAGACGACGCGTGGGAGGAGAAGAAGGAGGCGCAGGAGAAGCCGATCCGCTTGGCCGCCGCCCTCCGCCACCTCGCGAGCGTCCCTTCGCCGGCGACTCCGCATCCTCCCGGCCCCGCCATTGCTCGCTGACCCCCTCAGCTCGGCTACAGCGCCATTCCCCCTGTTTCTTGCTGTGTCCTCGGTGGTGGTGTAAACGCTTCTGCTTTGCCTGCCTTGTTGTGGTTCTTGTACATAGAGAGCAAGGGGCCAAAGGTCATGGAGTCATGATAGTACTCTCTCTCTCTCTCTCTCTCTCTCTCTCTCTCCAAGTGAGTGAAGCAGAGTGGTGGTAATTGCAGTGTGACCCTTGTTGTTTCCTAACTTGGATTCAGGACCCTGGAATATTAACCCAAGAAGAAGAAGATGACGATGATAGTGATACTGCACTAACCTAGAGAAATTTAATAGTATGCGATATCTGGAAAAATGGTACGTACTATCTTAAGAATGCTGAATAACCTAATTAGTCCACTGATGGTTACATATCTTTTCGGTACTATGACTTCTCATCTGCCATATCCACCTAAAACTATATGGTCCCGGCATATCGTAAATGTTTTTGTCATGAAAACCATTGATGTGCCGACATTCATGTTAAATAAGGGAGTATATCTTCTATAAATATAGATCTTTGGCCTCTGAAAAAACAGACTAACCTAAAGTGGTGTAATAGGACTACCATCTAAAACTCTAGAAAAACTTTAATCCATAATAAGTGTCGTTTGATTTAGTAGTCCATTAAATCAACAACACTTGTTATAGATCAGAAGAAGTACTATCTTATAAAAAAAAATAGCCAAATAATCTCTCGAGGTTTAGATTTTTTTTTCTCAGGCCCAGCAAATCTTTCTCCGCAACATCGACCTAAATTCATGGTATTATTTTCAGATGCTGTAATTACAAACACTTTTCAGTGCCTCTATGCAAACACGCATTATTATTTCTCTCCCGCAGTGGGTATTTCACCAATTCCGAATACATACGAACGCCTTTATGCAAAGCGTCCTTGCTTGCTGAGCTGCTGCTCACTGTGGCCCCACCGCCTTTTTCTTTGGGCACGGAAAGGACAATCTGTAACGCGTGCCTGCCCTGTCTACTCTCGAGCTTCCACTGCCTGCTTCACTCACTCCTCCATTGGTGATTGACTCATCGACAAGCCTAGCAACATGTCGAAGAAAACCAATAACCGGTTCTAATTCGTACTACCTCAATAATAAGGCTTCTTTGTTTTGCGTGTTCTTTTAACCAAGATTTACTCTAAATATAAAAAATATATAAAGAATATTGGTATAAAAATTAGCATCATTGGAAAGTGTATTTTAATACAAATCCAACAATACTAATTTTATATAATATAATCAAATTTTAGTTACTCTATTTATTCGGACAAACTTTGCTTTGTAATATGCGTGCACATTCTTCGTCGGAAAATAAATGACTCGAAGGGAGAGGGCCGCGCGGGGCCTTTGAGCGGATGGGCTCCGCGTCATGCTATATGACGCGGGTAAGCCGGGGCGGCGGCCCTGGAAACTGCTGCCCGTCGACGGCGGCCGGCTCTAGCCACGAGGGTGGCGGGGCGGTGGCTTGTTGAGGGCGTTCGGTGTGTAGGGTGTCCGGCGTCAGGGCTGTCTCTACGGAGGCCAATATGGGCTTGCGCGCGATGGCAGGTTCGGCAACGGAGCGTCGGCCGGCGGCATGGAGTGGCGCTCAGCTGCTGGCTCGGCGACGGCGGCGGTGCAGGCGGCGCTCCCACGCGATGCTCGTGACGGTAGGGCCAATGGGCTATTGCGGCCCGGAGGAGCTGGGCATGGCGATCTGGACTGTGGAGTTGGTGTCGAGCGGCAGGGTGGCTGGGCACCACAGTGGAGCGGCCGACAGAGTGGAGGTGGCCTGGACTAGCGCCAGCTAGGTCACCGGTGGTCGTCACGTTGGGACGATGGTCATCGCAGTTCGTCGGCATCGAGGTTTGGCTGGCCTCTCTGAGTGGTTGCTCATGTCTTCTCGGTTCTGCCCTATCTGTTGGACTCGAGGGAGTTGGCGATTGGGCCGGGCGAAAGCTCCGCTTTTTGCTGTCAACGACGACGCCTGCGGGCGCCGTCTCCTCGTTGGAGGCGTTGTCATGGCTACAATCGAGCTTCCCCTCCACGAGCATCGGGGGAAACCGTAGATTCGGTGTCCCGGGTCAGGCTGCGGCGGCACCACGGTGTCGTTCCCTTGTTGGAGGCGTTGCGTGGGTTGCTCGTGGAGTCCCCAAGGGCATGTTGAGTCGACGGTGGCCACTCGAGCTTGGGTCTCAGAGGCGGAATGTACACCTTGCTAGAGTTTGCTAGACGTCGCCTTCCTCCAAGTTGGTCGGTTCTGCCGGTCACTCGCCGACTTCTTTTTGGCGCTTTGGGGTGGTCGGCACGTTGATCCGTGCCTTTTTGGTTTAGGGTCGTGTATCTTGGCTTCTGATCTTGGTTGTGACGCGGTTCTGAGGCTTTGTGCCTAATCTCTTCGCCATAGCGGCTGGAGGTTGGGCAAGGCAAGTCTTCGGAATGGTGTGAGGCTTGAGAGGGCGTGTGTGGAGTGGCAGCCATTTGTTGGTGTTGTATCGGTACCATTCTTTCTATCTTAATGGAGAAGACACACAGCTTGTGTGTTCTTGAAAAAATTAAATTCATATGTATTTACATATTAAAAGTCATTTAGATACATGTAAAGTTAACAAATCAAAATCATTACGCATCGAGAGGGGTCTCGCGTCATTCCAAGGGGAGCGACTCGGGGCAAACACTAGCCGCCGCCACTCTCCCATCCACCTCCGCTCATCCTGTCGTCCCCGGACGATACCGTCGACAAAGACCATGTGGATGACGGCGGCGACATGATCTCATCCCATCGTGCAACGAGCGTCGGCGGGGTCCTCCTCTCCTCGCGTGGTGGGGTCTCCTAGATGGTGCGACGCGATGGCCCTACACGAAAAGTCGTGGCTGGAGGAGAAGGGCGTCGAGGAGGCGGCCCCGAGATCTTGGCGAAGATGGGCGTCGGGGAGGCGGCCCCGTGATCCCGTGGTTTGGCGACTGCGATGGCCGTGAGGACGACACAGTTGTCGGTCCTAGGTGCTCGCGCTTGTGGCCGTCGGCTATTTTGAGCTCGCGGTCTGATTGGTGGTAGGTTGTAGCGGCATGTTCTCCTTATCTGCGAGATGCGGGTGATGTTGGCAGTGCTCGCTCAGCGCTACGGGCTGCTTGTGGTGGATGCAACCGGCTTGTGGCATGGGGGCTATTGGCTCGACATAAATAACTGAGGAGGTCCTTGGGTTTCGATCGTGCCAAGACAAAGATTTATTTGATGCTTGTCCTTGTTGATAAGGTAGAAGTGTCGAGTTCCAGAAGGCTCCACCGACGAACTCTCATATACGCCTCATGCCTAGAGATTGCTGGATCGGATGGGATGGGGTCATGTGCACCCATGTTTTTTACTAACCGATTGGTTTCAGAGGAGCGTTTCGAAACTCTGCTATCTGTTAATATCATGAGACACTTATTTCGGTCCATCATGAAGTCAGAGGGGGAATGTCTTGCAAATAGATATCTAAGAACTAGGAATGGTGGTTCGAGTCTCTGTGTCCATTGGGACTTCACTTTATGATTTGTGACTTGTAGCAGCGGCATTGGCAAGTAGAGGCGACAGCGGTATTGACCTATTTCCATTGCGACACTGACTAGAAATTCCATTAATGCGACATGAGAAATGTGTCTATACTATCAACACCATTGAAAAGAATACGAATTTGGTGGAATAACTTTTTTTAGCATATAGTACCTCTGTTTGTGATTATAAGGTTAAGATTTTTTTATTTTGTTGAAGATTATAAGGGCTATCTCATTTATTATTCCCTCTTCTTTAATACATGTTCTTCTTTTTCTCTCACTTGTCTGATGCATGTAAAACTATTGGTGCATGCATGGATCAATGATGAGAGTTATAGTGTCTTGGTCCTAGGCTCCCAGCAACTTGGCACTTATGACTCATAATCCCAAACAGAGATAGTAACACACATTTCGTTGACCGAATTAATGTAGAAATATATACGCACCATGTAAATTAATGAGGTATTTCCTTCATTTTAAAATGTAAGATGTTTTAGGTTTGTAAAAAAAAATATTTAGACTTATTTTAGTATGTAGATTCGCTCCAAATCTGAATGAACATATATACTAAAAAAAATCTAGATACATTTGCTTCATAAATCTAAAACATCTTATATTTTGAAATGGAGAGAGTAACAACTTATGTGCCTGTATATTTTTATGAGAAGATGTCATTTGCGTGCTCAAATAAAAATGTTTTCTAGAAATACCGTGTACAATGTAGACGTATGTACAAAAAGGAGTAGATTCATGTACTATGCATATCATCTCAGAATAATAGTATGCATTAGGGCTTTTCCCCTTAAGGGCATCTCCACCGGGTTGATCTAACTCGTCCGAACGTGTCCGAGTAGACGCGCGGGACATGCACGGCGTTCCAATGTCACGACTCATCCAGAAGGATGCGTCCGACTCGATTCATCCGTGGTGTCCTGTTCGCGCGTGCCACTGGTTCACCCGTCAGCCACCGCTTAGGCGACATTCATTCAAACGCGAGTAGCGACATCGATTTAGAGGCACGGGTGAAAGGCTAACCGGCGGCAGCCTGCGCCATCAATGGTGACAATATGATACACTGACTGACTGAACGTCGCATGCGTTCCCACACCAGTATTAATGGCAAAGGAGCGAGAACCTGCACGCGTTCGCGGGTGAAGGGGCTATTTAACCATGTGTCTGTCGATGTCGCACTTCTCACCTCTTGCCATCACAACCCTAGTAGCAGCCGCTGCCAACGATAAAGACGTAGTCATGGCTCAAGAAGGGGAGGAGCAAGAACGATCACGAGGCGTCCGACTCTAGCAACCAGCGCTCCCGGTTGTCGGCCTTCCTCCATGGCGCATCCTTGCCGCCTCCGCCACGACCAGAGGAGCACAGGAGCCGGCTCGTGGGGGACTACCCGCCACTGTGGAACCGCCGCAGCCGGCGGTACTTCCGCGTTGCGAAGTGCGAGCGTCGATGGAGGGAGGCTCGGGGCATCAAGCACAAGGATGTCTTCCTCCCCACCAGTTGGCACCTTAACTGGGACCATGTCCCGGTGCCGCCCGTGCCAAAGCAGGGCAAAGGGCTAGAAAAGGAGATCCGTCATCGGATCAACAACCTCCCGCAGGCGATGCGGTGGGAGAGAGGCTACCACAACGAGGAATTTTGGATAAAGTTCCTCGAGTGGGAGCACAAGGCGCGGCGCGTGACCACTATCTGCGATGACCTGCAGCCGGGGCAAGTCTACCCCATCCCCACCATCGACTCGAACAAGGAGGAGGCCTTCAAATACTCCGACGCCAAGCTCGGCAGCGATGCCGACGACGACGAGGATGACGACGATGTTGTTGTCAAGCAGGGGGCGGTGGACGCCATCGCCTCGAACCTACCCCAGGAGTACGACACGGGGCTACGATGAGGACGACTTCACCGAGCAGGCCAGTGCGCGGGATGAGGACTCCCAATGGGACGGCTAGCAAGAAGCCGTCCAGCTCACCGCCTGGTGGCGCAGGAGAACACCATGCTGCCTCCACCGCCTCCATTGCCGGGTGGGCGCCGCGTATCGCTCCGGAGGTGGGGATGGAGCTGACGCACCTCCACCGCCGCATGGGGCCACCGGCAGCATGGCCTAAGCAGGTGATCTTTCCATCCGCGCTCGCTCTCATCCTGTCACCGCCCAATCTCTGGACGCCGCCAGAGTACATCGACCTCGACCCCTAGATGGACGCGGCGGCGCCGGCACACGAAGATCGGTAGCTAGGGTTAGAGCTAGTTTAATTTCATTTTAAATTATAAATATAAATTACGTATAAAATATATGAACTTTGTCAGTTTTTTAACGTAAATAATTTATGTTTAAATCTAGAAAAAAAATAACACCATACTATTTTGACAGGCGTGAACAAATGGATCCCGCAGCTCCCGACCCAAGCGACGCGGGCCGACTAATAAACTGTTTAAAATCCTATTCTCTTTTTGGAATCCCAGTATCAAATGGTCCAATGGCAAATACGTACGGCAGCTTTTGCATTTCTCACGCATGTGGCCTTTTCTCCACGTCACGCACTGACAGGCATGGGCCAGTGCAGCGGAGCACTGTGGTCCGTGGACATGGACGCCATTCAAGTAAGTTCAGCACGGTCAGAGAGGCATCAGGCAGGCAGGCAGGCGGGCGGTCAGTCAGCCAGAGTGGCGCCATGCCCAAGAACTCCACTGGAAGCCTTTTCTTCTTGCTTGCTTGCTCGTATCTTGTCTGTTTCTTTCCTCTGCGTTTTCTTTGTATTTCGTTTCACCCCTCTCGAGAACTCCCATGGGAAGCTGATGTGTACGTGTGTCTAGTGGTTGGATTAGTTGCAACAATTCTTTTCAGTACTAATTAAAAGAGAGATAATAAGAGAAATGCGTGTACTCTCTGTATAGAAATAACTGACTTTGATTTACCTAGGTCGGTATATATATCTCCAAGGATCCAACTAAGATACACACAAGTTGCAATAGGCTCAACAAAAGAACACATGTACTACATGGGTTGCAAACCAGCATGCACATACTTGATACTCAAGATAAGCAAGCAGGAATCACCACATATACAAATATATGTAAGATATAAAACCAACACATACAAAGATATGAGTAACTTTAAATATAAATAACTTGACTACTCGAGTATATGTTACTGTGATGAGTCATACTGAATATAAGATAGAGACATGATAATCTAAATGACTTGGCTTGACCAAATATAATTGATGAAAATACCTAAGAGCATCCCCGATCGAGATCACTAAAGGGCTCACTAAGCGGCTATTGGCGCATCAGACATTAAATCATGCCCAGTCGCGTCCCCCAAGGTCATGTTCTGTCTGGCACGACCCAATAGGCTGTCCGACACGACCCAAATAGGATGTTCGGCACTCCCAGGCCGCCCCTCACGCCATAGAGAGCCTTTTGGGCATGCCAGACACAAGTCGCGTGCCCTGCTATGTCAGATACAGACAGGTGAATTCCAGTTGCCATCGAACCATCCTCCATTTCTTCCTCCTACCCATTGTCGCGCCGCTCTCCTAGTCTCCCACCCTTGAAAAATCGCCGCCTGTTGCCATCGCCCCATTTGATGCTCATAGGCCACTACCGAAGCTCGTCGTCTCACCGTTTGATTCGCCTACCACTATGAATCTTCCTCTAGTGTTCGTTTGGTCTTCCAGGTGCTCGTGGCGACCTCGCTCACCCGCCTCACACAAAGGTGTTCGGTCGTTTGTCTCGGTAGGTTCCATTCCTATTTTTTGCCGCCATCGCTACTGAGCAGGTAATTGATTGCTTCTTGTATGATGTATATACTATGGATAGCAATGACAAGATGATGATCCAAGCATTTATGGATGAGGAGGCTGATGGCAACGCTGACGAAGAGGAGCACTTACACACCTCGCATGTCTTCTAGAGCTACAAGTCGACGAGCTGAAGAATGTCGCTCCCAAACATGGAGGTTCATCGGTTAGGAGATGGAAGAGCAAGCAGAGGCAGCAGATGGAGGGGCATACAATGCTATACACCGACTACTTCATAGAGACTACAACGTATACCCCAAAAGATTTTTGTTGGCACTATAGGATGAATAAGAAGTTTTTCATGTGTCTGGGGCATGGTGTGAGGGACTACAACCCCTATTTGAAGATGAGTAAAGATGTGGGAACGATAGGTTTCTTCTCAATTCAGAAATGCATGGCTGCCATGATGATGCTTGCATATTCCATGAGATTTAAAAGACGAGTGCATGCGCATGTATGAGTCCACAGTTGGCTAAAGCCATGTACCAATTCTGCGAGGCGGTGATCGGAGTGTTTGTGGATGACTGTTTTTTTTTTTAAACATTGTGGATGACTGTTTGAGAGGGTCAAATGAAGCAGAGACCGATATGATCATGGCATAGAATGTAGAGAGAGGATTTCCTATGATGCCTGAGAGCATTGATTGCATGCATTGGTCATGGAAGAATTGTCCCTTTGCTTGGCAAGGTTTGTACAAAGGGCATCATGGATATTGAAGTGTGATACTTAAAGCTATGGCAGATCAATACATATGGATTTGGCATGCTTTCTTTAGCATGGCGGGATCCCACAATGATATCAATATACCATAACGCTCTCCGGTGTTTTCAAAACTTGTCGAAGGTCATGCTCTAGAGGGTGAAATGATCTGATTGAGCATTTATGAAAGCTCAAAAGAGAGGGGGACGCCTCCTCCCCAAGAGTGAACTTCATTTTATTTTATTTATATGGATTACTGTAGAACTTCTATCTTTATGTGTTTAAACTATGCCTGTAATGGCCAGGATTTGAATTATGTGTTTAAACTATTTCTATTTTTATTAAAATTTCCTATAAAAAAATAGTACCGCGTACATAAAACACCACGTGACCAGCTATAGCTGCAACAGTTGCGAGATCTACGCAGTTGCATCATCGCAGGGCGGTTACGCCCATCCGGAGCGGCGAATATACCCCTTCCGTCACAACAACAGGTCCATGGGCCATTCCGAGCTCCTCCTCCTCCCCCTCTTCGCTTTTTGCTCGCACCACGAGAAAGGTTCTCACTCAGCGCCGTCTCGACTTTACGGTTATAATTTGGTACAGCCATCGATGATCCTGTCTCCTCGGCCATTCTCTGCTTTTAGAGGATGAAATGTTACAATATTCCAGTCAGACAGATCCCAAAAGATGACATGGGAGCCAACGACCAGAGACAGGCCAAAACCCAGTCAAACCCTGTCAAAACACACACACACGGTTCCCAGCAAATTAAATTAAATTAAATTAAATTAAATTAAATGTACTCCCTCCAAAAAACAAAACAAAGAAACGACACACTGCTGTTGCCAGTGCCAAGTTCCCTAGTACAACATTAGACAAGAGAAAGAACGCAGCCTGCACAGCATAGCATCAGCGCGCCACCTGAATCCTCCGCACGAGACTGTCTTGCTTTCACTAAACAAAGCATGATGATTTGATTTAAGTAAAGAACAAAGCAAAGCACTGAAGTCATAGTAACAAAAGCGTATCATTGCGTTTGACGAGACCAGAGGAATAAAATCTGCCTGCCGATGCCAATTCCATGAAACTCTGGGCTCTGAAAACTTTTAACGAGCAAAGACCTCGAGCGGCCAACCATTGCACTGCCCTTTAGCAGACAGACAATGTGGCAAAGCTGGTAAACTCAAAGAAGCAAAAGAGATTAAAAGCACACAGAGATGGTGAAAAGCTCAAGCACAGAGATGGATATCAGAAGAACAATGCTATAGATCTGAAGGGTTGTTTTCTCATGTTATAATCGTGTACACATGGACAGTTAAACAGATTCATTGTTAAGGTCAACAAGGTAGCAGCCAGGACTGCAAAATAACAACGGAATAGACGTTTGATCATGGAAAGCACGATTAATTGATATGCCATGGCTAGTTATATCATGCTAAGTACATTAATCCTGTATAGGATACCAAAAAACAGGAAAAGTTAGACGATGCCTAATGAAATATGCCATAAACACCTGACTTCAGTACATCAGCATAGAGTGCCATTCATATCACTGTTAGCATGCACGGGCTTCAGATAGATGCTAAAAGAAAGCAATGCATGCATAGCTGAACTGCATTACACACACTGATGATAGAGGTAAATGTCAACAGAACACCTGGAGCTACACGAAAATTCTAGAATCAGGGTGGTCCCTTTAGACAAGGAGAAAAGGGCAATTCAGACAGCGACTAATAGACTATGATTGGTAGGTGCTTGTAAATCAAGATCCCCGTAGCAGTTTCAGGCTGTGTTCGGTAGCAATGACACCATGTGATCCTTGCGCGCAGACATTAGCAGATAACCTACCATCAAATGTACAAGAATCAGCAGTCAGTGGTGATTGCTGCACATAAAAATACGTTTTCACTTTATTAATTAATGTTAAACAAACTGCTGAGAGTGTCAAGAGGTTTGGAGAATATCATTACTCCCTCCGACCCATATTAGTTGACTTGGATTTGTCTAGATTTGGACGAATCTAGACACTATTTAGTACATAGGTTCATCCAAATTTTAACAAATCCAGGTCAACTAATATGGGTCGGAGGGAGTAATAAAGTTATCACGCATTAACATGACCACTTTTAGCACAATGTGACGACGGTCTGTGACCTGGTCAACTCTTCTACGTATTAAAAGTATTCAATCAATGATTGCCTGACATAGCAGCTTCACTGATATAATAACCTTAATAAAATGACAAGGCGTAGCTTTGCATGCTCAAGTTCACAACTACGACCGGTTATGAGAGGATAGTGCATAAAATACCATAAACGCATGCTGATGCTGACCTTGGTCGAATAGGATGGCATACCACCTCCAAAGGGGTAGTTATCAGTTATCATGATTACCAGTTAATATATGTGCTATCTTGCCAGGATATGAGAGTAGTTAACCTAGAGGGATGTTCTTATCCACACATGAGAGAACTTATATGTAGTTAATGTAGCGAGAATGGCACAATGCAACAAACTAGACATCAAGATACATGGAATCCGCACCTGCCTAGAGTGGTATGGAAAATGGCATGACGCTATCTTGAAGATAGAGTCGAATAGTTAGAATCATTGTAGATTCTCACATTCCAATCTCATACTAACTGTAAACATGCTTTCATGTACACTCTCCCGTTTCACGGTAAAAAAGAATGCCCAACATTCATCGTGCAGCTCTATCACAAAGGCGATAATTCTATTCTTCTCGTGTTGTGTACTAGGCAAAGGGCTTGTGCATTGACAGAGGTTTCCAAAATCTGTTGATAAACACGCTGAGTTTACTATTAGGATCACCAGATACTTGTGTGTCATCAAAAGTCATGCTTCCCACCTAAACTAGAATACATAAAAATGAGAATAAAAAGGTGCACCACTTGGCTATTGGAAATACATGTGTGAATTCTCTGTTTAAAATCCATATTGTGAAGTTGCTGAAACTAAGAATTTTCTTGCAACAGTTTGTTGCATGTAACAAGCACAAAATACACCTTAAGATCTCTTCGATTCTAATGGACCAGATGGTATACTACTACTTGAGAAAATTCAGTTTTCCTCGTGTGCCTACTGTGCCAGGATTCTGAATAAAATCCTTCCTAGTCGTTGAAACAGCATGGCCATACTTGTATAACGGCAAATAGCCAGAAAAGGAGATAAAGCAATAACCTCAATAATAAATTGACTTTATAAATTTCACCAACCATAAAGTTTCAGCTAAAGAATATACAAACACAGCTGGGAGCCTGAAATGCACTAGTATAGATAGGGTGCCAATCGATAATTATGTATTCTTACTGGAAATAGTACAGAAAGAGTAAAAAAAATATGTTCTGGGAAAGAGTTTACCTTATTTCTATTTCTGGCTACCAGATTTTGATTGTTTATGTATCTGCTGAAGTAGGGTTGCTGCCAACTGCAATGTTGCTTGAAGGCGTTTTTGAGGATCTACATCAAGGTCTTCCTGAGCAGGCAGTTGCTGGCCCATCTGCTGGCCAGAGGGAAGCAAAGTTTGCATTGGTCCACCACCTGAAGTACGCTGCTGAAAAGGAGGAGGGCCTTCTGGAAGTGGAGGAACAAATGATCCCAAAGGCATGGAAGAATGAGCTGCACTCACGAAAACATGCATAGGTGGTAAATGTGAAGTCATATGACAAGGGATAGGAGCATTGGCTGGAAGAGTAATGGGTGCGTTTGATGGTAGTGAACCTTGAATTGGCGGAGCATGGACCTGCAACTGTGAGGGGACAGATGGCGGAACTGGTAACTGCGAGTTGTGGACAGGGATGGAACCTGAGCTATTTGGCATCGCTGAAGCATGCCCATGATTAGAGTTCTGTATGAATCGACCTGAGCTGTCTGGCATTACTGAAGCATGCCCCTGTGGATAAGAGTTCTGTATGAATCCTGAATGATTGTTTGAGCCGCCTACTGGCAAACCAGCTTCGGTTCCTCGTTGGTTTTGTTGTGCGAGAAGGGTGGCCAGTCGTGCGAGTTGCTCCGGTGGGAGTGATACTGGTTGAGATGGAGGTTGCTGGGGTCTAACTACCTTCTGCGATGAAGGTTCCATGGAAGGCAAGGACATGCTGGATGCTTCACCCGGCGCATACCCTGATGGTGTACCTTTTGGTACTCCCTGGGTAGCAAATGAGTATGGCTGAGGTTTCATGGAAGGCAAGGACATACTGGATGCTTCACCTGGTGCATACCCTGATTGTGTACCTTTTGGTACTCCCTGAGTAGCAAATGAGTATGGCTCTGATGTCCTGTCATTCGCTGTATGTGAGACGGGATTCGTAGCCAAAGAACTGAAATTACCAGAACCTGGACTAGGATCATTGTTATTGGACAATCCTGAGGGCCACACATATGGAGATTGCTGGTGCTGGCCTTGTGCCATCTCCCTGCGAGAGTCTGGTGCTGGCACTTGTTGAGGTAGCTGAGACCCCAGATATGAAGGGGCATTCACAAACTTGTATGATGGAATAAAATCTGTATTTGCAGGAGTACTGGTTCCGGTCGATGACCGGAGATAATCTGGATCCTGGGGAACTGGACTCATATCTGGAGGGTTGAGTCTTCTCAATCCATCCCGGTCCTCAAGACTACTCAAATCAGTGTTCATATGACTAGCAAAAGATGTGAACACTTTTTCCAATGCCTGCGGTTTGCGATTTGTGGAGGTCAAATCTGGATTTGCCTGCTGAAACTTTAGAATGACTCCAGATATGCTCACTTTTCCTGGCACCCTCAGTACTTGCTCAGAAAAGTCTGAAGGTGGAACAAGAAACAAGGTGCTCCGTTCTCCAAGTTTACAAACTGCTGCACGTTGCTTATCACCAAGGTAGTTCATGAAATCATTATAAGCTGCCATGTCAGCATCATTTTCTGGAACAAAAAACACGACCCAACTGCTAGCAGCTTCATAGTAGTGCTTAGAAAGCATCTCCAGAGTTGTCCTAGCAGTACAATCCAAAAAATCGGGCCTGAAAAACAAGAAATCAGCAAGTTGACTATCAAAAAAACCGCATCCAGTCTAGGTACTAATGTCTTAACTTAGATAAATAAATGTGAAGAGCAATTAAACATCTCTATACTCCCTACGGTCCTGTAAATCGTTTTGGACAAGGATAGAGTCAACCTTTTGAATATTTGACTGCAGAAAATATACAAATATTTATATTCGATGCTTTAGATACCAGTAAATTTGTCTCAAAGAGTACTTCCACAATATGCAATTTCTTTTGGATTTTACAATTATAGTGTAATAGAAATTGATGGTTAAAATTGTACTTTGGAGTCCATGCCAATCTCCATAACCACAGGTCCTAGAGGACCACAAGGAGTACATAGTGTTAGATGTGAATGCAAACTTATATTTCTGTTAAGAAATGGTGAGCAAATTCAATGGTATAAATGTTGAGTTAAGTACTGCACCTTGGAAAGAAGAATAAGATATAGGAAAAGAAGAAACCAAACTTACAGCATGAAGTTAAGGACCTTCCCAACAGGAAAGCACCGAGCTCGGCAGATTGCTGTACCACCCTTTGCTATTGTACCATTCCAACTCCACTCTTCCTTGGGAAGGGGTCCACGATGTTCAGGAGTTGATCTGCTCACTTCTCCTGTATGCGTACCAAAACTGTTCTGTGCACGCCATGGTTCATATCTATCAGCAGGTGGGGTTGGGTTCCTTGAAGGATCCATGTGATTTCTACCGTGCACCAAGGGAAGCTTATAGGTTATGGGGTGTGAATCATCTTCTGGCAGATCATGGAAGGACCTCCTTGGGTAGCGGGAGTTCACATGTCCTCGATCAAATTCAGAGAAAGGATATTCAGGAAGTTCAGCATCATGCACTTCACCAGTCCTCAGCTTCTTTGACAATGGATATGAACTACCCTCTGCATCCCAAGAATCTTCCAAAGGTAAAGGTCTTCGAGGTCGCTCAAAAGGAATATTGCGCCATGGTGCATCACTCCTAACAGTAGGGCTACTTCTATGTTGTTCATTTAGGTCCTCAGACATCCTTCTTCCGGGACCCAATCCTCGCGCTCTAGAAGGTTCAAAACTAGAAAGATGGCCAGACTCAATTTCAGGTCCACGCCGAAAATAATTATCCCTGCTGAAGCTGACATCATCAGCACCTCTCAGTAATCTTTCAGGGCCAGAATGCAGAGATGACATGTGGAAATCTCTTGGAGGACTATCAAATGACCTAGGCCTACGAAAGGCCTCAAAATTCTGGTCTTCCAAGATAGGTCGTGCACTAGGGTTTAGCTGGGGGGAATACGGGGCAACGAAGGTACCTTTGCCAACTTCTGCTGCAACACCATCATTACGAGAAAAGCATATGCTTACTCTTGGGTTATTGAAAAGTCTACCTTGAAGTGCTTCTTTTGCCCTGCATGCCGCTGTAATGGTAGTGTACTTAACAAATCCATAGGTCCGGCCTGTGAATGTTGTTATCTTGACAATATCACCAAAAGGTGAAAAGGCTTCCCACAGAGCTGCTTCGTCTACCTTTAGACCAGCAGGAAAACCTATCCATAACACCTCACTAGGTTCTGTGGACTTATTTCTTTTAAATCTATCAATTGATTTTTCAGGGCTTGGTTGATGTTTTCTTCCATGTTCATTAAAATGTCTCTCATCAGCAGATTGTATATATCTGTCATCCACAGAGCTATCCGAAGACTTATCCTGTAAATTTAAAATTTCAGGTAACCTGTCACCACTAGATGTATGCAACAGTGTAACAAAGGTGATATAGCATTAAAGCATAGTAAGTGGATAGACAAAATCATAAGTGAAGATAACTCAACTGGCTATGATTTTGTACCCAGTACTTTGAGTTAGTACCCACTACCCAGTACTTTGTACCCAGTACTTTGAGTTAGTACCCACTACTCAGTACTGCTAGCAAATGAGGGTCTTGGCTCTTTTAGAGCACAGCATAACTTCCTTAAACTGTGAGGCTCAAACATAGCCTCAGTCAAGTCCAATCAGATAATTCTGCAAGTATTCTGATGTGGCTACCACAAGGTAATTTCCTATTTACAGAAACAAAGACTTGCACTTCAGCCCGAGTGGATGTTCACAAATGATTGGAAGCTACAGAGCTATTTAAGGCAAGCCAATGGGAAGCAGTCACTTCCACTGGGATAAAAGGATAAAAACCTTCTGCACCTTACAGCTTGTATTTTTCTAGTTAGTCTATAAGGATCGGACACCCACCCAGGAGCATATAAAACCCAGAGATCTTTGGATGAGCCCAAAGAGGGTTCTGTGTCTGCTCATCAGTGAATATTTTCAGGACAACATATGAACAAAGGCCTATTGCTTAATTTCCTATGAAAAAGGGCTTAAGAAAACAGCTGAACAAAAACAAAGAGATTGGCTATGGACTGTGAGCAGCACGTCAATTGTAGAAAAAGTCAGAAACTTCAGCTGTACACTCTATTGCTTAGCTTGAGGATTTTCTTAGATAATCAGCTTGAGGATTTTGATACAATAGTTCAGAAAAACGATCAGCTTGACTAGGAAAAAAGTATATCATCAGAAAGAAAATATCACATTTCCAGTTTCATGGCATTATATAACAAGTCAATATTGCACCTAGCAAACGGCTCAATGATGTTAGTGCATCACGAACCGAAATGCCTACATTCTCGCAACGAAATTAGTAGGGGAGATTCCAAGTTATACTTCCATAATCTGGCTAACAGACGTGTTGGCAACTTATCGGATATTACAGAAATTCCAATGTGTTGTGGCACAAGTTGCCAAAAACCCATGGCATACTGTGAGTGACACATAACCACAATTTTTGTAGCCCGAACATTGCACATGACCCAAGATACAGTTGCCTAAACGTTTCACATAACCAAAATACTGTGATCTAAATGTTGCAAAAAGCACCAGTTACATGACCCAGCAGTAGAGCCACAGGCAGAGATCTTGTACCAAGTAGCGCTTCCCTCCCATCCAGCCACCACTTTCCACTGTTCTCAACCTTTAGGTCTTCATCCCAGTAGGCCATACATTTTTTTATATAGTAGATACTTCCTCCGTTCACTCATTTTGGTCCGTATCTAGTCCACATTGAAATATCTACAAGGTCTTATAATAGTGAACAGAGGGAGTACATCTGCCATTTTAGGTCAACTTTTTTATTCCTCCTGTAGATTAGCAGAAATTACCTGTCCCACCTGTAATTTTCTTATTTCTTAATGTTATCTTTACTTCAAGGCTCAAGCTCATTAATTTGGAGGCATTATGATGAGTCATGATAAACCATTCAGTTTTCCTTATTGAGGCAAATAAATAAACAATGGAAGCTCTTAGTCTCATCTGGGAACTGACCGGGTCAAAGGAGGTGGACTGCTGGAGTAGTGAAGCTGATGAGGTACACCAGGATGATTTTGCAATATTAATACATATCATCTTAGTGTCTACATCATCTTAGTGTCTACATCATCTTAGTGTCTACAGGTAATCATTTGTTTGAAAAAACTATGCTAAGGATCTGTTTCAACTAATGTGGTTGTACCATGAATACTGTGTTAGCATGTCCTGAAAGTGAGCCATTTTAGTTACAACGGTTGTCAATCAGGGACTACCAATTGAATATGGCTATGTTAATCAAAATGTTATGTACAGCAAGTTATCTCAATCAGCCTCCCACCTGTCTGTGATTATCCAACCCTATTAGCTAATTGCAAGTAAATACAGCTGATTTTATGGGTACACTGAAGGCAGAAGACCACCTGTTCTAGTCCTAATCGACCAAATTTTATAACAGCAATTATCCATGACTGGTCAATGATGTAGGTCATTTTACAGCTGATGTTTAGCTTAACCTTTTTTTTCAGTTGAAGATCTTCCATACAAGATGTCGACATGGAAATACAGGATGTACCTATGTTCATGTTGTTATTAGATCCACAAGCTAGATTAGCCCGCCAACCGTCATACTAATGCCCATACTACTAATTATTTGGACATTGCACTGTTGATAGACCACAAGTACGTACATAAGTTGTAGCAGATACACCTTGAAATACTCGAGGTTGTCAAGCAACTACTTAGAAGTTAGAACCACAATTGTAGCCTTCTGTTTCCAATTGGAACAAAGCTGATCAAATAAACCATAACAAGAAACAACTTGTCATGGGCTCACAACACTTTTGGAACCTCCGCTTTTACCTAGGAATCTTTTTATGAAGCTACAATAAAAGCTGATCGACACAGCCTCATATTGATGGTGAATGAGCTGGAGTTCCATCATCTGAGCTGAAACTTTTGGACAGTATTGGTATAAGGTGGAAACATGGATAGTATCTTTCTGCCAAATAGAAGCACTGAAATAATCACATTTACGTACCCAAGAAACCTGATTGATTTATCAGTACAACAGTCTTCAATTCCAAAACTATTTATCGTGATGTGAGAGGAGGTGGGGGGTGGGTGGGGTGGGGGGGGGGGGGGGGGGGGGGGGGGGTCAGCCACAAGGACTTCCTTTACAAGACATAAACATGTGCGTCTTGTTTCAGAGAATAAACAGAATATAACACTCCCGAGATTATCAAACCTTTAACAAAGCAGAACGTGATAGACAAACCAATATACCAAGCCACTGGACAACTGCAGTGGCAAGTTACAGATATATCGTGACACAAAGGGTTAGAAAGTTTAAGGTTAATAGTTTAGGATGTTAGATATAGTTATGTGCAACAACTACCCTTAAGATCAAGCTACAGTGAGGATTTTAGTACTCCCTCCGATCCATATTACTTGTCATTGAAATGGATGTATCTAGCACTAAAACATGTCTAGATACATCCATTTCAGTGACAAGTAGTATGGATTGGAGGAAGTATCACTTTGACTCGCGGTCATTCCGTTATTTGTTGTCCATAGTAAGATGCCTCCGGATTGCAATGATGCATATTATTGGTGACGATGGTTATCAAGATCTAATGCACATACTCCCTCCGATCCATTAATTTGGATCGGATGGGAGTATGCTTTTTTCTTATGGGGCAAAGTGACGGTGGTTAGGAGTAACAAAACAGTTGTAAATTACCTATACAGTTTAGAGGTTGAGTGATTGAGTCACAGGTCAACATATGATATTGCAGTCTTGTAGTAATTATTCTGAAATGATTATCCACGTAGATGTTGGGAAGCCAAAAAAAATCCAACCACAAGGTCATACTGTAGACTATAAGAATCATAGTTTTGTATAACAGTTCTTAACAAGTGCCTGCAATAATATCGAGAAACAGGGTCCTGTGTTGCTAAAGTGTACCATATCAATGTAGTTTTATGATATGCACTCTGTACTTGGCAGGTAAAGCTGCAGATGACATGGTTCATGTTACAATAACCAGTATGAGTAAACTTAGCAGTGTCAAGCAGTGAAAAAATAAGTACAGTGCAGACATGCCGGTATGTCAAATGATCTTGACACGTTGCACTTGCTGAAAACCTTATCCGATGTTTCATATGCAATGCCTATGTGTATCTTACTTTGACAAACAAAAAAAATGGAATATCCAGTTCTTTCATGAAGTAAAACTTTTCCTGATGACACCTCACAAGGTCGACCATCATTGGAAATTTTGCTACTTCCACAATAAGGAATCAGACCAATTCTCTTGATCTTCAGTTGAAAAGATTTATGAGGCCATGATTCTGTGTACCTGATCTCTTAAAAACTGTCTTTTGGAGGTTTTATTATCGCGATGTGCCCTAAATGGAAGCTAAAAGAGTCAACTTGTTACCGATTATAACCAAATTAGAGCTCAGATATTAGGTGGGCTGTGCTGAGTCGCAGTGAGATGACCAAGTGAGACATGCCATAATAAGCCTATTCATATTCAATCTACGGTGTGAATATTATTTGCTTCCATAGTAGACTTGACTGCAGAGGGTTGCCGATGCACAGACAAAGCACGAGCCAACTATCTGGTTTCTGTGGATCCTGGGGTTCAAGGATCCTCATTGTGCAAAGAAATCCAGTTGAACCATGTGAGGTTTTGCATGAGTCGAAAGAAGGAAAGAACTTCTCTTTTATTACTTATATGCACATTAATGGATGAGCCTGCTTTGGTCTTATTTTTGCTTCTAAACCTGAGCGTCCTAAATTTTGACTCTTGACTTGGTTATACTACTTCTGAAATTCATGATCACACACACAGTAAGTGAAGCACACTGCGCCGATGATACTTCCGGAACAAAGCATATGCTGCTGAACAACTGGAAAAAAGTGTGGTGATCCGCGATCGAGGCGGGAGGAAGTTCAACACTAACCCCCTTGGAAAACTCGATCCTAATGGGCGCCCCGCGTAGCCGAGCCCCCTGCAGTTCCTGGACCGCGGCAACGGCGTCCTGCTCCCGCATGAAGCTCAGGAACGCGAAGGTCCGGCCAGGGTCACGGGTGATGCCCTCGATCTCGCCGCACCGGATGAACAGCTGCGAAAGGTCGGAAGCGGTGACGCCGGGCCCCAGGCTGCCGACCCATAGGCGCCGAGACGGCGGCGCCACGCCCCACCCGGAGGAGCGCCGTGGTGTCGGCGGCGGCTCATCTCGGGCACCGAAACGGGGCGATCCGTCGCCCCACCCGCCGCTGAATCTCCCCCTGCCCCCGCCTCCGCCTCCGCGGCTCCGTCCTCGGCCCCTGCCCAGCTGCAAGAAGTACCCAATCGCGATTAGTCGTGGCAGACAGCATTTCCACTAACAGCAGCATCTACGAGACGGGCGTGGGAGGGGCCGGACGGGAGAGAGGGTACCATTGGTTTTGCCGCTACGGCGGCTAGGGTTTGCGCCGGCGGCTAGGGTTTGCGCCGGCGGCAACTGGTATGTTAGGATTCCGCGTCGAGGTGTGGTCGTGTGGATGAGGTCATGAGGAGGCCGAAAGACGCTTCCTTGTGTGTCTTGGGCTCTTGGCTCGCTCAATTCAGATTTTCACTGCCAATATGGGTCTTGTATAATTCTGTCGGCACTCGGCATACTGTAGTATATTTCGGCGTAGCATAAAGACACTATACTCATCCCCTCAAAAAAGACACTATACTTCTTCTTTTTTTTTGCAAAAAGAGGGAATTGTATTAATCAACATACAGGTTATAATCATTTGCAATGGCTTCGGAAACTTCCTCTGGAAAATTTCTTAACCATACCGCGGTTCGTTTCTGAACTCTATCTAGCTGAGCTAACTCATGACTAGCCCTATTTGTTTCTCGAATAATCTTAGTTACAATAGTATCTCTCTCAACAATTTACGAATAGTGGAAATTGTGAAAGCATAACTTAATGTATTTAGCGTACATTTCTTAATTAGTTCCTTATCCTTAAGACATTCGGTCTGCACCGAGAACTTCATGGGTGTCCAGTATAGGGCAAGCCGTATCCCCTCCTCCATTGATCACGTAGGATCATACCTGTTCCCGCACCATCCTTTGTCGAGTATGAACCATCAACATTCAGTGTTGCTTGGCTCATGTTTAACCACCAAAACACAAAAGTAACCTCTACAATTATACTGTGTTTCTCAATAAAAAATCTTTTTTTACATTACGTTTGTTACAGGGCTCCATCCTCGTAGCATGGGGCTCGGTCAACGGCATTGTCTGAGGCAGTGGTTGTCGTAATCGGAGACACGCATAATTATAGAGATGTGGTAGGCTCCATACTTCATTTTTTTTTTGGCTCCATACTTCATAGCATGAAGCCATGCGTGCTAGAACGAAGCCATGTTCTTGGTCCTCTCATCTCTTTCCTCTACCGTTCTTGGTCCTCTCATCTCTTTCCTCTTCCTTGCAAAGCTCGTGACTTCAACCATAAACATGTAGCCACTTGTCTCGACGAGCCCGCCGCCACTTGGTGGCCATGTTCCAAGTGCATACTTGCTACTTACAGCTCAATCGCTCACGCAAGTCCGCATAATTAATGGTTCATCCATAGCTTGATTGACCATGTTGTCGAGTGAGGGACACATGCAAAGATATAATGGCATGCTCTTATTTGTGTTTTCCACGGAATGCAGATTGTGAGGCAGATAGAGATAAGGGTGCCAAATTTTGTTTTATATCATCTACTATTTGAAAAGTGGAAACGTTGCACTACTCTTAGCATGGTATCAGGTAAGATCGTGTGAAAAATTGGACTACGTTTAAAATCTAAACCAAATTTAAGATAAAATTAATAATATGTTGAGCATAAACTTGACGAGGACGATAAGGATGAGGAAGAAAAGTGATCACTAGCGCTCCGTGCACATTTATGAATGTGCAAGCATGTGTGTCAACGTGCAAGCTGATGGTGGTTTACCGCTTGCCTAGGGACATTGTCACTTTATTGTGTCACGTGTGTAGATGGATATAGCCATTAAACACATCACAAAACGTTTGACCAATCGGCATGTTGAATCTTATAGATGCCACATCGTCTGGTCTAACACAATTTCTACGGACCAAAATATTTAGGAGTAAGACACACACGGCAATGCATCACCGCTAGGATAATCATTGCCACGTCTAATCTAATCAATTGTAAATATAAATATAATGCATGAGTCTCCAGCATGACGATAGACACAAATTGAAGAGAGATGAACATCCAAAGAAAGTAGGTACATTAAATTCTCGTATCAACTAAACCCTGCCTAGATAACATAATCATTAACTACAATAAACATTATAAAACCCTAATTAACATAAACTATAATTACTTTTTCATGGCGCCTTCATAGGTGGTGAACTTGTGTGTTGTTGGAGTCGCCAGAGTTTGTAGTCAACATTAGAGTCATCAACAACTTCATACTTGTTCCTACACATGATTCCAACTGCCAAAAAATGCTTTGTCTACAACAATGGGCTCGATCTCATCTAAGAATTTCGATGTCTTGTACTCGTAGACCGGGTTATGCGGCGTAAGATCCTGATCTGCCGTGCTTCGCCATCACCAGACTCCTCTTCTCCTCCTCCTCGTCGGACTCTTCCTTCCCCTCCTCCTATGTATTGTTGGAGTTTGTCTCTCTCCTCCTTGTGGTATTCATCCTGTCGATATGTCTCCATTGTAACAAGACAAACAACAACACGATAGCAATATATGTTATTTCAAGCATAAAGTCTATCACAATGTAAAACGCATAAGTAAAGAGATCGGATATATGATAACAAAGACACGCAGAGACGAAGGTTTATCCTGAGGTTCATCTCCAAAGGAAGCTAATTTTCGTTGAAGAGGTGTGTGGCGATGTAACGCTCCTAGAACATCACAAGAGACGCACCCCTGAGGAGTGGTATCATAATGCCCACCAAACGCCATAAAGTTCTCACCCTAAGATGCGGAGGCACACCACATACCGACGCCGCAAAACTTCACCTTATTCTCCCGCTTATGCACCACCAAGGCGGGTGCTTGTCTCGACCATCTCATTTCTCTAGCAGGCAAAGGAAATTGAACGACAAATTCAAGACCTTCTCTCCAAATTTATGATTCAAGAAAGCCTAAGCTTGTGAGCGGTTCCCTTGATCCTTGTCCCGAAAACCAATGATACATTAATTGCGTATGTGCATGGATTATAGAACAAACCAATTTCATCACTGAACGATGCCGTTATCCCATTCCTAGACTCGTAGATATGCTCCATGAGATATCCTCCATCGAATCAGTCGGTGGCGAGCAGAGCAGAGCAGAGCAAGAGAGAGGCTGATGGAAGCGGGAAGCTGAGAGTCGTTGGTGTCTTCTACTCAGCTTCAAGTTTGTAGAAGCACTGGTTCTAGCTGATTTGATCACTATTCAATCCACACGAGTATATGTACCACTATGCGGTAGGGCTCGCGTGACGACGAAATTTCCCACACATACGCATCATCGGAAACGGTCGAGTCGAGATGCTCTTCCTCGGCCACGGCAGGCACTCAGTGAAGGTGGCGGCCTGCCGGAGACCATCCCATCTCTTCCTGATCACGCGCCGGCGCGCCGAGAAGATCAGCAGCAGAGACTCACAGTCGCAGGCAGCTCGATCTGCTTCCTCTCTTAGTCCCATGTGCAAGCTAGCTTTCCGGATGGCAGGCCGTCCGTCCAGCGAGCGATCTCTTGATGTACCGATTCTTGCATCTTATAATTGGGGAAAATGCTAGCTAGTCATAGATTGCTGTAAACTAAAGTTACGGATTACATATTGTTGTTAAACTATGTAGGTAGGAAGTGACAATGGGTAAGGGCAAACCATTATTGATTCATTTTTGAAAAAAAAGAGATGACTCCGAAGATAATGAACAAGCTGGCCCTAAAAAGTTAACAGCAGAACCAACTAACTCATGTACAACCCTCTCTCTTGTTTCTCGAAATTGGACATTTGAACACTAACAGACTACTTTTATTTTGGACTACCTTATGCATGGTTAAGTAGTAGATGATTTCTTTTGTTTTGGACTACCTTATACATATATTGATCTTATAACTGTATTTTATGGACAAGATCAATTCCAATATATAAGTTCCTCAAAATGATACGAATTCTACCTTGTTGCTATCATTTGATCTGCCTTCCAAGAAAAAAATACATTTCATTTTGTAGCTTCGCCCCTCCAAAGATTTTCTGCAAGGTCGTTCTAAGTGTTTGGTCTATATTTTTCTTTTTATTATTATTATTTATTTTACGGAAAAATAGTGAGCAATGCACCCGACCAGATTATGGATCATTGGCCTGATAAAGCATCCTGCAACCACATCTAAACTTGTAGCATGAGGCGCGGGCGATGGCCATTCGGGGGGCAGCTACAACAGTTCATAGGGCGGCGAGGTCGTGGATGCATGTGCGCATGGCGGCGAGGTCACGCCGGTCAGCAGGGCCAGTGGCAGCAAGCACCATGCTTGCTCGGGGAAGGAGCTTAGGCGTCGGGGCTGCCATGCTTGCTCGGGACAGGAGCTCGGGCGTCGGGGCCAGTAGGGCTGGTCATCTAGACCGACATCTAGGAGGCCGAGGGCATTGCCTCGCCGACGAGCTTACACAATGACTTCCATAGCATCGTCAATCGTACGGTTCAAACATCATTTTATTTGCCTCGTCATCTGGAATCGATGCAATCGCGTTGCATAACTGATGCACCATAGTACCTTATCCCATGCGTACCACCATCTTCCTATAATGTAGTCAACAAATTCCTGATCCAAAAGCATCGACATTAGTTGGTGACAAAGAGTTAGCTCGACTCTCATGTGAAAAACCGTACCATAGGTAAAATCTAAATTACGTGCAAATCGTAAAATAAATTAAAAAAATCGAACAACGAATCCATTTTTGATCAATTTTGAATTATATCTTTGCGATGGGACAAGAAAGTATGCTCAATGCATGCTTAACGAAGAGAGACGCGGTGATAATGTGTTGTATAACCCCTACTGGTTGGCCGGTCTCGTGGGTGTACCATGTTGACGAACAATAAAGATACATTGAAAGAATACGGATATCGCCTAGAGGGGGTGAATAGGCGATTAAAATTTTTCCTAGAGTGGCTTAACAAAGACGGAATAAAACTAGTGTTTACTTTGTTAAGCACAACCTAGAACAACTAAGGTTCACCTATGTGCACCAACAACTTATGCTAAGCAATACAAGCAACAAAGTGATAGCAAGATATATATTACTTCAAGCACGAAGGCTATCACAATGTAAAGTGCATAAGTAAAGAACTCGGGTATAGAGATAACCGAGGAACGCGGGGACACCGATATTTTACCGAGTTCCTCCCAACATGGAGTACGTCTCGTTTGGAGAGGGGGTGGCATCAAACCACCAACGCCACAAAAGGCCTCCCTTATTCTCCGATGAATCTCACCCCAACGGAATCGATCCACGCTTCCACTATCGGTGCACTTGTCGGTGGCAACCGAAACCTCTCACAAGGTTGGGGCACTTCTCCACAACTTAGTTGGAGGCTCCCAACAAATGCCACAAAAGGCCACAATGCCACCAAGGCCACAAAACCGTCTAGGGTTCCAAGAACCCAAGAGGGACAAGCTCCAATGAGTCACACGAACCAAATCCTCCGAGGAGAACTCAAACCGATGCACCAAATGCAAATGGCAAGAACTCCACAAAGGTGTTCAAATCCTTCTCTCCCAAATTCCACCAAATCTACAAAAGCTTATGGGGGAATAAGAGAGGAAGAACAATGGAGGAAATCCACAAAAAACTCCAAGATCTTGATCCCAATATGTTCCCCTCACTTAGAGGAGAGATTGATTGGTGGGATTGTAGATCTAGATCTCCTCTTTCAAATCCCTCAAGAATATGCAAGAATCATCGGAGGGATTGAGAGAAAGCAAGATCAAGAAGGTCAAAAATGGAGGGGAAAACTTGCAAGAAAGGTTGAGGAACCATTGGGGAAGAAGGCCCCTTATATAGGTCCCTCCAAAATCCAACCGTTGTATCCCAAAAACGCGATTCCCGGTACTACCGGACTTTGTCGGCACTACCGGACATTTTCTGGGGTTCCTGGGGCTCCAAACGCATTTTTATCTGCGCTCCCCGATACCAAAATGCGGTACTACCGGAACCTGGTCCGGTACTACCAGTCAAGACAGAACAAAAACAACCATAACTTTTGCATCCGGACTCCGATTTCGATGATCTTGGGATCGTTTCGAAGAGGACAACAACCTCTACAAGATCATGCAAACAAACATCATAGTCCAGCAAGGGAGGATAGATCCAAATTACGAAGTCAAAAACCTTCTGCCGCGCTAGGTACTAAAATGCGGTACTACCGCTTTTTGGTACCTAGCCCGGCAGTGGCTTTTGGAAACTTGTCAAAAACCTTCTGCTGTTCTAGGTACTAAAATGCGGTACTACCGCATTTTGGTACCTAGGAGGGCAGTGGCATTTGGCAACTTGCCAAAACCTAGTGCCGCACTAGGTACCAAAATGCGGTAAAATTCAAATCTCTATAACTTTTGATTGGTAACTCCGATCGACCCGATTCCAATTGCGTTGGAAAAAGGACGACATGGGCTACCCTATGAAAGGTGAAAATATTGGTTATCACCAAGTGATAATGTATCATGTATAATAATGTGAGATACCTCATTTGGTAAGAAACCGAAAAGCCGCCAAGATCAAAATCGCAACAAGATACAAACGGAAGATCCGATTTTGATGAGCAAGAGCTTGTTATGGAGATTACCACAAGCTCTATATCCTCACATGGATAAGACCAAATAACAACCAAATATGATGATGCAAATATGCAAAGGTTTGAGCTCTCTCCGAACGATGTGATCGAGTTACTCATTCAAGAGCCCATCTTGATAGTACGGTTATCTATCCTAAACCCGGTCTTCCACTAACAATATGAGACCGGCAAAAGGAAAAACCTATCAAGATTATACCTTTGACTTGAGCATTCCACTTTAGCTCGATGTAGACGATCTTGCCCTTCTCAAGATGGAACGCCTTTCTTGATTCCTCATCATCGATCCATGATCACCGAGGATGGCAAGCCTCAAACATAAGATCTTCTATAGATGGCGCATTTTGAGCTTGCACATCACATCTTCTTCTCATTTCATCGACCTTGAAGACAACACATGCTCCAGGCGATGCCAATGGACAAATCCTACAAGTATAACTTAATGCACACATTAGTCCATAAAGATTGTCATTAATTACCAAAATCACACATGGGGGCCCAACATGTTCTTTCATACATGCATGAAGGGCATGAAGAAACTCTTTATTAATATTTTCGTGGAACAGTACATAGCTCTCGATTATATAAGTTAAAAGGGATAGATTGCTAAGGACTAACTTAACGTTAAACATTGGGATTGACTTGGCCTAAGCATGACCAATAAAGTGGCCTGAAAGGGTTCCGTAGTACAAAACAAAAAAATTCCAAGCAACACAAACGATATAACCAAGATCTATTTTATGCAGATGTAAGATAACAGAGAGATTTAGTATTAATATTCTTGAAAAGCGAAGACGTTTAACGTTTCACGAAAAATATGGATGTTATAGTCAAACAACGAATCCGACCTCAAAGTCGAGTAGGCGTCCAAACACCAAATGTCTAGTGCCACAACTGACAACACCTCCAAAGTTCTACATCCATCCCGTGTAGAGACGGACCGGCACCACTTGCAAACATGTCTTGGTTGGATAAAAATGGGCCAATTGTTTGTTCACGCGACGCTTAAATTGTGGGCAGCATTAAAGTAGCGGTCAGCCAGACCCAACAACTGACCGTCCATTCGGTCGTTTTCTTAAAGGCATACTGTAGCAAGCTTCTGGTGTGCTTCCTAGATAAACCCAAAAAAAAAAAACTTGCACGTGGTTTGTTTTTAGGAGATTTTATAATTTTCCACGTTCTACTTAGCTTCTTTATAATTTGCCACACTTTACTTAGCCTTTTATAATTTGCCGCATATTACACTGATTTCTTTCTAATTTGCCATATTTCTCTTTTTACAGATCTATTCCTTTTTCAACACTGAAATACACTGTGAAATACAGTATCCACATAACCTTTGGGAAAATCATACCTAGCTCAACCGATGGAAACCACGAGCGATCAGCTCCGGCGCAGGGAGCCGAGCGGTGCCTCTGGCCCATCGACCAGCTCCGGCGAGAGGAGCAAGCAGAGCTCTAACGCCACCGGCGTGACTGCTCGGCCCTAGCATCGGCACGTCGTGCACGGATGCGTCGTACCTGCCCAAGATCTCGAAGTTGCACGCCTGCACATACCCGCACGCTGCGTTCTTGCCTAGATCGCCCACTAGTGACGTGCTCAAGCTCACGGAAGCGCCGCCAACACTGCTCGGGAAGGGGGGGGTCCGGGTGTGCACCTCCGCTTGATGGGTGGCGCCCCCGGGACGCCGCCGCTGCTCGGGACGAAGACAAAAGCATCGCAGTTTGTTTATTGGGAACACCAGTTTACAAAGCAAAATCAAAACGAAAAAAAATTCTTCACGTTCAGGCTACCACATCCACAACGTAAAACATCAAGAAGCTCAAGCAGGAGCTGTCAGCTGTGGCATAGGGGACCATTCTAAAACAAGAACAAATTTGTAGCTTGGCCGATCCTAGGTCGCAGCGGACTACTAACAACAGAGACGATTGACTGGACTTGCCAGGAAGAACAAGCAGACACACACATCTTAACCTTTGCAATCTTCTAATCTCGTTTGCAGAACTGTGCCAAAGCTGCGTATCCACACCGCTCACCTCTAGGAGCAGGAGGCGCCGCCTCGAGGAGGGATTCTGCCCTTGGTCCGCCCGGTGTCGCCGGCCGGCAGTAGCTCCGCACCTCCTGCGCCGTTCATGGTGGGTGTGTTGTCCATGGTCGCCGCCAGGAAATAGGTCAATGTGCCTACTATGTGTGTACGTGGTGACTACCGCGGTGCTCCTGTGGTCTGGCTGCGCTGGCGACGACGCTCCCGTCCCAGGTCCTCTGTGTTTTCCTCTGCCGCACAAGGGGAACGAGGTGATGGGACGATCAATCTTGATTTCCCTCGGTCCAGCTAGGTATAATTTCCCAAAAAGGTAAGTAGCTACTGTATTTCACAGTGTATTTCAGAGTTATAAAAAAGAAATAGATCTGTAAAAGGAGAAATATGGCAAATTAGAAAGATATTAGTGTAATGTGTGGCAAATTGTAAAGTGCTAAGTAAAGTGTGGCAAATTATAAAGGAGTTAAATAAAACGTGGCAAATTGTAAAATCTCCCTTTGTTCTTTTCTCCTCACTTAAACTCCTTTCCTAACCTATCCCAATTAGCACAACATGCTTCAGTTTAACATGAAAAAGATGCACGTTGTTCTGACTACTGGCACCGAGTTTCGTGAACTGCATCTTTTCAAATTCAAGGTTAAAGTTGGAGATATTGTGGATGAATTTTGTCCGATTTTTCGCACTCGATCAACGGTTCTAAGTTTTCTTTGAGGAGTAGCTTCACCTCGCTGTTGTGCACAACTACCGTGTTGCAAGTTTTGTGATTTAGTAATTATAGAGGATTATCCATTTCACCTACTTATATACACGTTGCTTGGTTCAGGTCGAATTTTAGGTTCACGTTCATTATTCAGTTCATAAACCTCATTCATTCATTGCTTTGTTCTTGTTCTTTGCTCATACATAGAGTATGAGAGAACAACGACAAGAGTGAGCATTGGACCGATGACCAAAAAGCTGAGGACGACCGACTTTGGTTTGGTGGTGTCGAGGTCAACCTCCATTTAGTACCATGAGAGTCTACGCCGGTGCCTGCTCCATGAACCAGATCGTCGCTGATGCGCATAATGGCACCTTCAAATGGCCCCTCACCCCATCGGCGTTCTACTTTCCGGTCGTCTTTGCCGCGTTATCGTTCATGGCTGCCAGATGTGATGATGTGAAATAAGTGTGCTTAGCCTTGGGTTAGTGTGGTTCAGGGTCGAGCCGACATAATTTGGGGCATTGTGCCAGAACATAAAATGGCCCCCTATCTCACTAAAAATATACTTCCTTTCTCATAAAAAGGACGTAGCATCTAGATTTGCATGTACTATACACTAAAAGAAGATACCGATTTATATATATTTAGACAAATATGCGATAATCCTTAAAAACGTAGAAAATAGAACTAATAACTACTACCTTTGTTTCTAAATGTTAGTCTTTCTAGAAGTTTAAATTGAACTACTAAAAATATTGATATTTTGGAACCGAGAGAGTACTATCTCCGTTCCAAAATAAATGCCTCACGCATGTTAAAAAGTCTCAACTTTGTCTACATTGTCACGTATCACTTACATCGCTAGTTTGACGAAACACAAACACCATACTTTACCTGATCGAACTGCTACTCTTAGGGTGTGTTTGGTAGCCCAGGGCTATCCATAAAATCTCACCTCACCCTACTTTTCTCACCGTTTGTTGTCTGATAGAACTGGTCGGCTCCCCTCATCTATGCCCACTTAATATGTAAATAGACCCTCAGCCATGCCCGGTTGCGAAGCTCGAATCGAGCTTCACAACTCGGTAGTGTCGATGTTCGGAATATGCCCTATAGGCAATCATATATGATGATGTTTTCCCATTGTATTCATAAATTTGTTAAGTTGTCCTTGTATGAGCATCTGATGTATATCATTGAATATGTAATTCGGTTATGAAACTATACATTCATGTTGTTTGTACTAAATGTTCTTGGTCATTGAGGTTGCGCTGGACACACAACTTAGACCAATGTGAAAGTCGGTTTGATGACTCTGTTCCACTTTTCATGGGCATGGAGATGCTATTCCGATTTACACAGATTCGGCTAAAGAGTTTAGCGAGTCGGATTGACCCATATTGAGGTATAACGAACATGCTGTCATTTGTATATCTCAATTAATATAATCCTTAGACCTGAGGTTATTGCATAGTCCGAGTTAAGGATCACCGACTTAGGTTCTGTCAAACGTTGATCCGTAACTAGGCAGTTATAAAGGCAGAGTCCGGCGCAGGGAGCCGAGCGGTGCCTCTGGCCCATCGACCAGCTCCGGCGAGAGGAGCAAGCAGAGCTCTAACGCCACCGGCGTGACTGCTCGGCCCTAGCATCGGCACGTCGTGCACGGATGCATCGTACCTGCCCAAGATCTCGAAGTTGCACGCCTGCACATACCCGCACGCTGCGTTCTTGCCTAGATCGCCCACTAGTGACGTGCTCAAGCTCACGGAAGCGCCGCCAACACTGCTCGGGAAGGGGGTGTCCGGGTGTGCACCTCCGCTTGATGGGTGGCGCCCCCGGGACGCCGCCGCTGCTCGGGACGAAGACAAAAGCATCGCAGTTTGTTTATTGGGAACACCAGTTTACAAAGCAAAATCAAAACGAAAAAAATTCTTCACGTTCAGGCTACCACATCCACAACGTAAAACATCAAGAAGCTCAAGCAGGAGCTGTCAGCTGTGGCATAGGGGACCATTCTAAAACAAGAACAAATTTGTAGCTTGGCCGATCCTAGGTCGCAGCGGACTACTAACAACAGAGACGATTGACTGGACTTGCCAGGAAGAACAAGCAGACACACACATCTTAACCTTTGCAATCTTCTAATCTCGTTTGCAGAACTGTGCCAAAGCTGCGTATCCACACCGCTCACCTCTAGGAGCAGGAGGCGCCGCCTCGAGGAGGGATTCTGCCCTTGGTCCGCCCGGTGTCGCCGGCCGGCAGTAGCTCCGTACCTCCTGCACCGTTCATGGTGGGTGCGCTGTCCGTGGTCGCCGCCAGGAAATAGGTCAATGTGCCTACTATGTGTGTACGTGGTGACTACCGCGGTGCTCCTGTGGTCTGGCTGCGCTGGCGACGACGCTCCCGTCCCAGGTCCTCTGTTTTTTCCTCTGCCGCACAAGGGGAACGAGGTGATGGGACGATCAATCTTGATTTCCCTCGGTCCAGCTAGGTATAATTTCCCAAAAAGGTAAGTAGCTACTGTATTTCACAGTGTATTTCAGAGTTATAAAAAAGAAATAGATCTGTAAAAGGAGAAATATGGCAAATTAGAAAGATATTAGTGTAATGTGTGGCAAATTGTAAAGTGCTAAGGAAAGTGTGGCAAATTATAAAGGAGTTAAATAAAACGTGGCAAATTGTAAAATCTCCCTTTGTTCTTTTCTCCTCACTTAAACTCCTTTCCTAACCTATCCCAATTAGCACAACATGCTTCAGTTCAACATGAAAAAGATGCACGTTGTTCTGACTACTGGCACCGAGTTTCGTGAACTGCATCTTTTCAAATTCAAGGTTAAAGTTGGAGATATTTTGGATGAATTTTGTCCGATTTTTCGCACTCGATCAACGGTTCTAAGTTTTCTTTGAGGAGTAGCTTCACCTCGCTGTTGTGCACAACTACCGTGTTGCAAGTTTTGTGATTTAGTAATTATAGAGGATTATCCATTTCACCTACTTGTATACACGTTGCTTGGTTCAGGTCGAATTTTAGGTTCACGTTCATTATTCAGTTCATAAACCTCATTCATTCATTGCTTTGTTCTTGTTCTTTGCTCATACATAGAGTATGAGAGAACAACGACAAGAGTGAGCATTGGACCGATGACCAAAAAGCTGAGGACGACCGACTTTGGTTTGGTGGTGTCGAGGTCAACCTCCATTTAGTACCATGAGAGTCTACGCCGGTGCCTGCTCCATGAACCAGATCGTCGCTGATGCGCATAATGGCACCTTCAAATGGCCCCTCACCCCATCGGCGTTCTACTTTCCGGTCGTCTCTACCGCGTTATCGTTCATGGCTGCCAGATGTGATGATGTGAGATAAGTGTGCTTAGCCTTGGGTTAGTGTGGTTCAGGGTCGAGCCGACATAATTTGGGGCATTGTGCCAGAACATAAAATGGCCCCCTATCTCACTAAAAATATACTTGCTTTCTCATAAAAAGGACGTAGCATCTAGATTTGCATGTACTATACACTAAAAGAAGATACCGATTTATATATATTTAGACAAATATGCGATAATCCTTAAAAACGGAGAAAATAGAACTAATAACTACTACCTTTGTTTCTAAATGTTAGTCTTTCTAGAAGTTTAAATTGAACTACTAAAAATATTGACCCGTTCCAAAATAAATGCCTCACACATGTTAAAAAGTCTCAACTTTGTCTACATTGTCACGTATCACTTACATCGCTAGTTTGACGAAACACAAACACCATACTTTACCTGATCGAACTGCTACTCTTAGGGTGTGTTTGGTAGCCCAGGGCTATCCATAAAATCTCACCCCACCCTACTTTTCTCACCGTTTGTTGTCTGGTAGAACTGGTCGGCTCCCCTCATCTATGCCCACTTAATATGTAAATAGACCCTCAGCCATGCCCGGTTGCGAAGCTCGAATCGAGCTTCACAACTCGGTAGTGTTTAGGGTCGATGTTCGGAATATGCCCTATAGGCAATTATATATGATGATGTTTTCCCATTGTATTCATAAATTTGTTAAGTTGTCCTTGTATAAGCATCTGATGTATATCATTGAATATGTAATTCGGTTATGAAACTATACATTCATGTTGTTTGTACTAAATGTTCTTGGTCATTGAGGTTGTGCTGGACACACAACTTAGACCAATGTAAAAGTCGGCTTGATGACTCTGTTCCACTTTTCATGGGCATGGAGATGCTATTCCGATTTACACAGATTCGTCTAAAGAGTTTAGTAAGTCGGATTGACCCATATTGAGGTATAACGAACATGCTGTCATTTGTATATCTCAATTAATATGATCCTTAGACCTGAGGTTATTGCATAGTCCGAGTTAAGGATCACCGACTTAGGTTCTGTCAAACGTTGATCCGTAACTAGGCAGTTATAAAGGCAGAGTTTGGGTCGACTGAGAATCAAGCTGCGTGATGTGAATAACCAAGATGGGATTTTGCCCCTCCACTTGGAGAGATATTCTCTGAGCCCTCTCGGATGATATGATTCGGAAATCATAACCATGCACGACTCGGTTAAGTGTTAATTGAGGCGATCGACTAAGAGTTAGTCGGATGAATCATTTATCTCGGATCGAGAAGAGAGTCGGACTATTTAAGGGATGATAAGTATTCACCTATAGTCCGACAAGGTATATCGTGAGGCAAAAGGAACTCGGACGTAAGTCGCATTGGAAAGGCAAGTCGTCATGACTCTTTGGTACTTGGGAGTTGGCAAGTTCTGCTAGGAGCCGCTACCGACTGATCGATTGAGAGTTGTACTCCAATCGTGTCCAAGTAGCCATGAGCCTGCGGGGTCACACACTTAAGAGCGGGAGCAAGTTCGGATTGGATCTGAACCGGAAATCTGGTTGGGTTGGACCCGAGCCGGATTTGGACTGAGTCAGTGAGTCGGACTCACAGGGACTAATCTTATATGGGCTTTAGTGAATGGGTCACGTGAGTGAAGCCCACGTTCACTCCCTATATATAGTGGAGCATAGTAACCCAGAAGGGTTAATCGTTGATCGGTTAGGTCATTCCATGTGTTGGAAACCCTAGCTCCACAGCGGTCCTGCCAACGTACCGAACCTAGCAAGCAGTTCGCCGCTGATGCTCCTCCTTGTAAGAACTCACTACCGAGAAAAGAGTTGATACTGCCGAGTCTGGTCTGCCAGGCCTTGGCCTTGGCTTGGAGTGCGTCGGTTCAGGTTCGCCGACTCAACCGATGACTCAGCCTCGTCGAGCAGCCTCTTGGTCTTCTCGGCGCTGGCGGCCTGCTTCTCATCCTTCTCGGCAAGCTCCTCCTTTAGCCCCTTCACCTCGGCCAAGTGTTTCTGCTCCATCTCGGCCATCAGCTGTTTCAACAGAGTCACCTCGTCTTATCTCGCTCCTTCTGGAGTTCGGCTTGGTGCTTCTCTGCTTATTCGGAATAAACTACTCGTCAGCACCAACAGAAATATCTTGCTACCAGATTAATAAGGCAAGAAACTTACTCTCCGTCTCGCTGATCTGCGAGTGGAGCGTCTCGATGGTGGACTGAGTTGAAGCTGTGGAAAAGAGCAAGAAAAGACTCAGAAAATTAACCAAAGGAAGACATGCCGAATAAAGATAGGGCGGGTAAGAAAGTTACCTTGGCCTTGGGTATCAATTTGCAGCTTCTCATATGACAAGTTCGAGCTTGCGATGCTCCAAAAGAAGAGCTTGATGCACCTTGGTGCACTCATTATGTGTGAGCTGCAAAGGAAAAAAGATAGTAAATAAATGGAGAAATCAAGTTTCTAGACAGATAAAGAACAACTCCTACCTAAGAGCTTACAGCCGAATAAGACCCCGTTCGGCAATCAGCCAGCTTCCTAAAATCTGCCAATTCCGCTCCGCGAGACCGATTCCGGCTCTGCCGATAGAAGCGAGGAGCAGAACTTGTTCGGCCAGCTCCGTGTGGTCGCAAAGTGGGCTAAAAGCCAATTTAGACCAGATGCGGTCCAGTAGGAGGGAGGTAAATGTGAGGCTTGCTGGCCCAAAAAGGGCCTGGTCGGGATTGGCTTCGATTTTTTGTTAGACAGAGCAAACATAGGTTGGGTCGTATCGGGACGCCATGGCCGGGAGCCTCACCTTGGAGATAGAACATGGCGGCGGCGAGCTCCTGACTGAGGGGCGGGAGGCTATCCTTAGAGGCGACAAGTTTCATGCGGCTGCAACGAACGAACTCGTGTCTTCGGCTACAGGGTCGATTTGTTCATCGGCGAGCTAGTTGAGGCGGCGTGCAAGCCGACGGCAGCAAGCTCCTAGCGGCGATAGGAAACCGAGCTCGATTTGTGCTACAGAGAGGATGAATCAGGCGGCTAGAGTTCGATTCCGGTGTACAATATGTCTATTTTGTCGCCGCCCGAATCGATGGAGGCAGGCGTGAATCGTGCAGCGGTCCATCGCGGCAGAGCGCTCCGGAGGAAGATGTGCTCGAGAGAGAAGGAAAGGGAAAGATATGACATGCGTAACGTTTCGGTGGTAGTGGGATGTAAATTATAGCAGCTCCGCGTTTCTCCGTTTCATGGATCCCGAAAGGACTCGCTCCTCGTATTTGTGTCAAACGCCAGAGCACTTCGACGTTTAAGATCGGCGGAGCTGATGTGTTCGGGACAGCTCCACGCGCTCTGGCAGAGGAGTTGGGAGCCGGAGCGTTTCCGAACAGGCCCTAAGTCTCTCACTCGGCAGTAACCTCGGGGACTAGGGATCAAAAGTCCAGCATGCGAGCTTCGCATAAGGAAAATAAAAGGCTAAGTTCTTGCATAGAGCTTACAGCCGAGTAAGTTCCTCACTCGGCCGTAACCTCGGGGACTAGGGATCGAAAGTCTAACATGCGAGCTTCGCATAAGGAAATAAAAGGCTAAGTTCTTTCATAGAGCTTATAGCCGAGTAGGTTCCTCACTCGGCAGTAACCTCGGGGACTACGTGATATGTACAACAGAAATACTCATTGACGCGAAAGAGTAAAAAGATCGTTTACCTCGTTCACTTCGTCGGCGCGGGCCATTAAGGCGATGGCTTGATGGGTCATGTCGGAGACGGCCTTGGGGCCCAGCTTTAGTTTTTTGCCAGCACGGGTGCTGACCTCCTGCTCGCCCGCTGCATTCCATGCCAAAGCATAAGGCTCAGCCGAACCAAGGCCTTTCCCGCTGAGCGTCCGAGTAAGAACTTGACCCATTTTCAGGGTAGTTCCTACGTTGGAGCGGGTGGCAGTAGCACTAGTATGGAGGGCAACAGCCTTAGATCCATCACCTGACCCGGCAGCCGCAGACTCACCCGTTTTGCCTGTTGAAGCAAGCATTGTTGCCAACGTCGGGGCCGGATCTGAGGAGCAGTACCCGGAGCGCAAACCAATGTTGTTAGCTTGGTGGAGGTGGTCTTGCCGGAAGAAGAGCAAGCTGAACCAGAAGCCTTAGGCTGAGTCTGGCTCTTTGACAGAAGAAGGGAGCGAGCAGGATGATTCGGAGAAGAAAGTGTAGCCGGCTGACTGGGCTCAGTAGTTTTGCTGGCTCCAAGATCAGGAAGTTGTTCATTCGCACCAGCTTGAGGGCTGATGCCAGAGGAACTGGTGACGGAAGGTTTCTCGGCGCCAGAGTCACTCACACCAAGATCAGGAAGTTGTTCCTGATCAGCGCCAGGGGTGCTGGGCCGAGTCTCCTTCGCCGGGTGCGCCGCCGGGTCTGACTGACACCGAGAAGCGCGATCCTCGACAGTGGGAGCCTCGACTCGGGCGGGTTTTTGCACCGTAGAGTCAGTCGGAGCGGGTGCGGGACTTAGCGGAGAGGCAATGCTGGAAGCAGCCTGATTATCCGACAGCGGGGCAACACTGAAAAATAACAAGACACGCATAAGAAAACAGTTGCGGTGCATGAGAAGGAAAAATATAATGTAAGCAGAACATGAAAACTTACACGGTGACGACCGGGTCACGGGTGACTCGGCGTGTGACTCGGCGCCCAGCGTCTTGGCGAGTCTCAGCCAGAGTGGGAGCAGCGGGAGTGGGCTTGCTCTTCTTTGCCAGCTGAGTGCTGGAGGAGGCCCCGCGTCGCTTCGGCTTGGCGACGGGTATCTTGCCGACTCTTCCCACGGAGAGAGGAGGAGTGTCATGTACCTGGCCAGCTGCATAAGTAAATAACAGGCTTACTCGGATAAGTTTGGAGACTAAGGTTACAAGGCATCTACCTCCAAAATCGTACAATCATCATCCTCATCATCGTCAGACGAATCTTGTAAGGGATTGCGAGATTGACTCTTACCCGAAGCTGAAGCAGCAGCAGCAGCATGCGGGATGGGCATGAAGCACTCTAGGTCAAACTCGACTTCGTCGGAGTCGGATCGATCCCCGTTATAACCGCAAGGAGGGACAGTACTGTCATCAACCTGGTGAACGAGGTTCTATGAAAGACAAACAGAATGAGTAACAAAAACTAGACTGAGAGTGGCAATAAAGCTAAAGTTGACTCGCCAAGGAAAACGACTCGAAAAACTTACCCAGGGGACAGGCTTGACCCTGCTAAATGGAGGGCGGCTCCAAGGCCAATCATCCGCTAACTTCAGTTTAAAGATTGAGCTTACTCGGCGAGCAATGGAGTCATGGGTGAGCTCCTTAGTAGAGTGCCGAGTGGGATCATGGGAGCCACTCATGAAGCACATCTTGTGGCTCCTATCTTGAATGGGGCTTACCCGGCGTGAGACGAAGGTGCACATGAAGTCCCTCTCGGCGAGATGAAAATGCTCATCCGGCGATAGCAACTTTTCCAAGATCACGTTGGCTTCGTTCACCGAAGCGTCTTGGTCGCGCGGGTCAAGCTGCCAGAACTTCTTGTTCGGGACCTTGTCAGAGAAAGGGGGAGCCGGATGTTATCGGTGGACCCGCTGTTTTTGACATAGAAGAAAGTCCTATGCCATTTCTTGCAAGAATCAATACCAGTAACCCGAGGAAAGATGGAGTCTCTCCTGGGCGTAATACTAGCGGCACCGCACCTGGTTGGCCTCTTCTCGGATCGAGGAGCATCAGGCTGGGGAACAACTTGAACCTTAAAGCTAAAATATTTGGCCCACAGAAGAACTGTAGGCCAAATCCCGAGGTAAGCCTTGCAAGTGGAAATAAAGCAAGAGAGGGAGCCAATCGCATTGGCAGGAAGATGATGGGTCTGCAGATGAAAAGTGGAGAGAAACGAGGAAAAGAAGGTGCTCACTGGAAGGGCAAAACCCCGCTCAAAATGAGAAAGGAAAACCACCCGCTCATTAGCATCGGGTTTCGGAGAGATCTCACCGGCGGGAAGACGACAATCCACTTGCAGCGGAGTGCGCCTGGTGGAGCGGAGCCATTCCACCTCCTCGGTGGAGACCTCCGAGCCTTCCCAGCCGCCGCGCTCACCGGCGGGAACCTCCTGCTCCTCAGCACTATCAGCACCGTCACGTGCATCCATGACCCTAGCAGATTCAGTCTCCTCTGCCGTTGGAAGAGTTTTGGAAGAACGAGGACCCGTGGTGGAATGGAAAGAGAAGTGGAGCAATTGCAGGGCAAGAACGGAAGGAAGGAAAAACCGCAAAGGGGCCGGTTTGATTTCACGCTTGCAAGGAAGAAGAAGAAGCAGGGGAAAACTGAACGGGCGTGGGGGAAGAGGTAACCCCCTCACCCCTACTTAAGGGAAGTAAAAACCCCAATCGTGGGATCCCTCTGCATCGTGCGGACAGCCTGTGGCCGTGTACCTGGCCGGGTAAGCCAATCAGCGGGCGCCACGTGGGAAAAATAAACAAAAAACCCCGTGCCACGTCACGAAAGGAAGGACAAGGGGCACAGGCCGATGGGACTGCCACAGTGACAGGGAATAACCGCGCAGACGTCACTGTTCCGCCATAGCTTGGAACAAAATTTGAGGCAAGTAATCATGATTACCAGCTGTCAGTGACTGAAGCACGCCGAAAATGACCCGGAATTGGCCAAAGTAACTCGGCACGAGGCAAAAATGAGCCAACAAGTCAAAGAGTGGATCCTAAAACTATTAGACAAACTCGTCAAGGAGCAAGATTGCGACAAATAAAGACAAAAAAATTAAGTTCCAATCACATAAAAGGAACATGGATATGCCCAACAGCTTGAACTGCTAGACCTCACCAGCTTTGGGGACTAATTTCGGGGGGATAACCCCCGGTAGGGTCACGAGGGGTGAAACGTAGCATAGTTGGGCAATCTCCGAGTGAAGAAAGAACCAGGCCGAGTAAGAACGACCGGGAGAGAGAAGCGTGTGCGGCCGACATATGAACTATGTCGGCTGGTATAATACAAAGTTGTTATTCTTGCAGGAACCAACGAGCCGAGTCTATCGAGGAAGAGCTGAGTCGGATAGGACGCGTGGCACCTTTCCGAGTAAGGTTCAGGAGGGACCATGGAAAAGCATGGTCAAAAGAGAAGGGCGACGCCGGGTGACACAAAAGGATTCGGGTGACGCCCAAAGCAAATGCTGACGTACAAAGTTACAGTGTGACACCAAAAGGAACAGGAGGTGACGTACCACAAGACCGTTAGCTGTCAAGCTTTGTGGACTGGTCCATTGGGCTTACAGCAAGCCCATGACCTGGTCCACATCGTAGGGACCAAGATCCAAACAGTAAACCCTAGAACCCAAAGGGGTATAAGATAGCTAGCGCTACCTATATAAGAGGGGGCATAGCTATAGTAGAAGGAGGTTGGACCAAGTAGGGAACTAGTGCATAGAACACTAGTTCATACAGCTCAAGGAGCACTTGTAATCCTCGGGTATCAATCAAATCGCTAAGTGTGGAGAGTTCATCTTGTTCTTCGTGCATGGCTCGACCATGCACTCCCTCCCCGGTGACCACAAGCACCCATTCGGCCCCCAACTTAAGCCTACCCATGGCATCTATCGTGCCACCACCACGACATGTGGATATCAGCAGAGGTGTTGCACGATCAGCACCAGGACGATCGGATCGTGAGGACTGCATTGGATCAACTGACGCGTTCATCAGTAATCCGCAATTGCGCGTCTAGTGGTAAATCTCGTGGCCTTCTACCTCAGCTAGATCTTGGGATCACCATGTTAGAGGAAAAAGTTTTGTTTATCTCTATGTGGCCCAACAGTGGTATCAGAGCGATAGATTCTGGTTTTAGGCTCGAGATCTTGCATATGTGATATGCGGTTGGCTGTAGATGAGATATATATGCTGTTTTGGTGGTCGATCTATGAGATAGATCGGTTTTGTATGATGTTGATTGGATCAACTATACTCGGGGAATGGTAGATCTAATTTCCGTGATCATACTGCCGAGGTCGTGGAACGACATACCCCTATCGGTCGGTTTCCGCCATCGGGGTAGACTGTAACACGTAAATCCATAAGCGGTGATCGAAGATCAAAGAGTTTGATCAAATCAGAACAATGGTCGGAATCTATGTCCAGATCATAGATGTGATCTACGTTTTCAGAAAAATCGTCGGGCACCGCCCCTTCGATCCTCTCCCGCTATCCGGCTGGCGGGACCGCCGGCTTCGCCCTGTTGTAGCGCGTTAGACGTCGTTCCGAGTTTCACAATGCCGGTAAATACCGTATCTATGTATAACTTGTTTTTGCAGGAAGTTGTGAATGGTATGGTTCATGTGCATGTGATGTATCTGTGTAATCCATACGTGATCTGCAAATTACGGTTTTGTCAGTCGGTTGGAGCCTAGGTGCTGTCATATTATTGTATAACGACTTGCGTGTCAGATTCTCCTTGTAATTTACTTTACTAAGCTAGTGTAGCTGTTTGGGGTACCCGGATGGCATGCAAGGCGTTGTACATGTCGGCGACATGGTGTAAGACGGCAAGTGACAAGAGTTGGCACGAGTCGGATTACAAGCTTTGTGGAGATGGAGATCGCCATGAAGAGAGCCATACCATTTCACATTGTAATTGCTTTATTTTTTGTTATTCTTATATCTTTGTTTTACCTCTATTAGATAGTCGGTAATTTTTAATCCCTCAAATAAGGTCTAGTTGGTTTTCTCGCCAGTGTTTGCACCATCACAAGTCGAACATTTTTGGTAGTGGGCTCGTAAAATTGAGGTGCTGCCAATTCTTTTCGACTAGGTGGGTTCGAGTCGGACTCTTACTGCGTAAACACTTGGTAAGCTAGACGGGTCTATCACAACGATTGTGGGGCTCGAGGAAAATTTGGATGGGAGCCGGGGCATGTGATGCCACCCGTCCAACAGGAGTCGTATGAGATACGATTGACAAGGAGTTGTCTACCTAGATCAATTGGCGGGTAGCGGTGATGCTAAAGCTCACTAGCCGACTTGCTTATTTAGGGTCCTGAATCACTAAGAAACCATCGGAGGGGTGTTGGTTCTAGTGGGAGCATAAAATATTAAAGTGTTTAATATGCTTGCTCTTTTATGAATACATGTCTTATGTGTTTTGCATATTTTCTGTTGTAGATCATGGCACCAAGTAGCAGTCACTCTCAGATATCCGGTTTTGCATTGAGAACCATTCTTGAGAAAGATAAACTAAACGACACTAATTTTACCAACTGGTATCGAAATCTAAGAATTGTTCTCAAACAAGAAAAGAAGGACCATGTCCTAGACAACCCACTTCCAGATGAGCTGAATGAGAATGCGACTGTCGCTGCCACCAATGCCTACCGTTGGGCTAAGGATGAGTCCACGGATATTAGTTGTCTTATGCTTGCTCACATGGAACAGGACTTGCAAAAGCAGTTCAAAAATGTTGAGGCCTACAATATGATCAAAAGCCTCATAAGTATGTTCTAGGATCAGGCGAAGACTGAGAGGTATCAAGTATCTCACGCTTTGCTGAGTTGCAAGCTTAAGGATGGTGATCCACTGAGTCCGCATGTGATCAAAATGGTTGGTTACGTGCAATCTCTGGAGAGGCTTGGCTACCCCGTTAGCGAAGAGTTCGTTACGGATATAATTTTGAACTCTCTTCCTAGTGCATATGGGCAGTTCATTTCGAACTACCACATGCATGGAATGGATAAGAAGCTCACTAAATTGCATGGGATGCTCAAGCAGGCAGAGGCTGATCTCAAGAAGGGTGCCAGTCAAGTGTTGATAGTGCAGAATAAGGCTAAGTTCAAGAAGAGTTCTTGGACTAAGAAGAAGGCCAAGTCAGGAGGAAAGCAGGCTCAGGACCGGTCCCAAGCGCTTCCTCAGGGACTAATCCATCTCCTTCAGCCGGATCCACTTGCTTCTACTGCAAGGCGGATGGCCAATGGAAGAGGAATTGCAACAAGTACTTGGCCGACAAAGCCATGAGTGGAGGTATGACTTCTGACTCAGGTACACTTGTTTGCAATGTTATAGACATATATCTTGTTGATGCACCTAATAGTTCTTGGGTATATGATACCGGATCGGTTATTCACATCTGCAACTTGTTGCAGGGACTGGTAAGAACTAGGAGCGTAGCAAGAGGCGAGGTTGATATTCGAGTCGGAAACAAAGCAAGAGTTGCTGCGTTGGAATTCGGCACGATGCAACTTCATTTACCTTCCGGATTCATTATGGAACTGGATAATTGTTATTATGTTCCAGTGCTCAGTCGAAACATTATTTCTGCTTCATGTTTGATGAGGCAAGCCTATGAGTCGAATATCAAGAATAATGGTTGTTCTTTATATTTGAATGATATGTTTCACGGATTTGCACCCGTCCAAGATGGGTTATTTATTTTGAATCTTGATGGTGTGTCGGTTTATAACATAAATGTTAAAAGGTTAAAACCAAATGATCTGAATATGACTTACTTTTGGCATTGTCGGCTTGGTCATATAAGTTGGAAATGCATGAAGAATCTCCATGATGATGGACTCCTAACTTCGTTCAACTTGGAGTCGTTCGAGACATGCGAATCTTGCCTACTCGGCAAAATGACCAAGACACCTTTTGCAAAGAGTTGCGAGAGGGCGTCCGACTTGTTGGGACTAGTACATAGTGATGTATGTGGACCAATGAGCACGACAACCAGGGGTGGTTATGAGTACTTCATTACCTTCACTGATGATTTGAGTAGGTATGGATATATATACTTGATGAAACATAAGTCGGAAGCCTTTGAAAAGTTCAAAGAATTCTAGAATGAAGCACATAATCAACTCGGCAAGAAAATAAAGTTTCTTCGGTCGGATAGAGGAGGCGAGTACATGATCCATGAGTTTGATAACCATCTGAAAAGTTGTGGAATAGTTCCTCAACTTACTCTGCCAGGAACGCCGCAAAGGAACGGTGTTTCAGAAAGGCAGAATCGGACCTTGTTAGACATGGTACGATCAATGATGAGTCGGACAGATCTACCTTTATCATTTTGGGGTTATTGTCTAGAGACAGCGGCGTTCACACTAAACAAAGTACCATCAAAGTCGGTAGAGAAGACACCGCATGAGATGTGGACATGCAAAAAGGCGAGTTTGTCTTTTCTTAAGATTTGGGGTTGTGAAGCTTTTGTCAAGCGACTTCAGTCGGACAAGCTTACAGCCAAGTTGGATAAGTGTATTTTCGTGGGGTATCCAAGGGAAACCTTGGGTTAGAGGGAAAAGTGTTTGTCGCTCGGAACAGTGTATTCCTTGAGAAAGAGTTTCTTAGTCGGGGAGTCAGTGGGAGCATGGTGAAGCTCAAAGAAATTCGAGAGGAACCGGCTAGTAGCAAGTCGGCAAAAACCTTGGAGGTTGAGCCTATCGTGGTAGCTGAGCCAGCAACACCTGTACTACGAAGATCAGCAAGATTACGAAGTGTTCGTGATGTATTACTGTTAGACAGTGATGAGCCGGCAAATTATTCGGAAGCGATGGTGGGATCTGATTCCGAGTCATGGCTTGGAGCCATGATATCCGAGTTAAAGTCCATGGATGAAAATCAAGTTTGGAACTTGGTTGATCTGCCAGACGGTGCAAGACCCGTCGAGTGCAAATGGGTCTTTAAGAAGAAAACTGATATAGATGGAAATGTTTCTGTCTATAAAGCACGTCTTGTCATGAAGGGGTTCCGATAAGTTCAAGGAGTTGATTACGACGAGAGTTTCTCGCCCGTAGCGATGCTTAAATCAGTTCGGATCATGTTAGCTATAGCAGCCTATTTCGACTATGAGATATGGCAGATGGATGTCAAAACGGCTTTCCTTAACGGAAATTTAACCGAGGACGTGTCTATGATACAACCCGAGGGTTTTGTCAATCCGGATAATGCTGACAAAGTGTGCAAACTTCATAAATCCATTTATGGGTTGAAGCAAGCATCTCGGAGTTGGAATATTCGCTTTGATGAGGTAGTCAAATCGTTTGGCTTCATCAAGAGTGATCATGATTCTTGTTTATACAAGAAGTTTAGTGGGAGCAAAGTAAACTTCCTAATCTTATATGTGGATGATATATTACTGATTGGAAACGATGTCCAGATGTTGCAAGAAACCAAGGAATCGTTGGAAAAGAGTTTCTCAATGAAAGACTTGGGTGAGGAAACATATATTCTCGGAATCCGGATCTATAGAGATAGATTAAGAAGGCTCATTGGATTGAGTCAGAGTACTTATTTGGACAAAGTGTTGAAGAAGTTCAACATGGAATCATCTAAGAAGGGGTTCTTACCGATGTCCCATGGTGTAAAACTTAGCAAGACTCAGTGTCCTTCGAAAACTGATGAGCGAAGTCGGATGAGTGCGATTTTGTATGCTTCTGCAGTCGGATCCATCATGTATGCCATGATTTGTACTAGGCCGGATGTTTCATATGCTCTAAGTGTTGTGAGCAGATACCAGGCTGATCCTGGAGAAATCCACTAGATAGTGGCTAAGAATATCCTAAATTACTTGAGAAGGACAAAGGATATGTTTTTGGTTTATGGTGGTAAAGATTAACTCGGTGTAAAGGGTTACACAAATGCGAGTTATCTTACTGACTCTGATGATTCCCGTTCGGAATTCGGATACGTGTTTATTATAAACGGAGGTGTTGTGAGCTGGAAGAATTCCAAGCAAGAGACCGTGTCTGCATCTACAACAGAGTTGAGTATATTGCCGTCACAGAGGTAGCAAAGGAAACTGTTTGGATGAGGAATTTCCTCATGGATCTTGGTGTTGTTCAGGGCTCGTCCAATTCATTAGACGTGTATTGTGACAACAATGGTTCTATTGCATAAGCCAAGGAACCTAGACAACACCGAAAGAACAAGCACATACTCATGCGGTACAACCTGATTGGCCAGTTTGTGGATCAGGGTGATATTGAAGGGAATGTGCCCTAAGAGGCAATAATAAAGTGTTTATTATGTGTATTCCAAGTATATGATAGATGTTTATTTTGCATGCTATAATTGTATTAATACGGAAACGTTAATACATGTGTGTTTAATAAACAAACAGAAAGTTCCTACTTATGCCTCTCTGATAAACTAGCTTGTTGATTAACAAGATGATCAAGGTTTCCTGATCATAGACATTGGATGTTGTTAATAACGAGATCACAACATTAGTGTAATGGTATGATGAACATTCATCTGAAGAATAACATTACGATCAAAGTCATTGAGTTTATATTGCTATAACAACTTACGAAGTGATCCTAATCCTTAGACCATGAGATCATGTCAATCACTAACATCGGAAGAGTTTCTTGATAACATCAAACGTCACACCGTAACAGGGTGATTATAAATATGGGTTCAGAACTAATAAAGTGTTATGTTGAGGCCCATGGATCGAGAGTGGAATTTGTTCATCCCGATGATGGATAGATATACTCTAGGCCCTCTCGGTGATATCACATTGGTTAGCTTGCAAGCAAGTGATTTAATCACTAGAATGTTATATCACGGGAACAAGAAAAGAGTGCATGTCAGTAACGAGATCAAACTAGGTATGGATATACCGATGATCGAATCTCGGACATGTAATATATCACGAAACAAAAGGATTAAGGTACTAGCGTAGAAGGTTTCGACGATCACAAGAAAGTCATCGTTGAATGTGTGGGAGTCAGTATGGGTCTCCAGATCCAGCTTCTGATTATTGATCCGAGAGGGGTCTCGATCATGTCCACATCACGAACCTAGGGTGACACACTTAAGAGACACCGACATCCAATTGGAGCAAAAGTTTCATGCCGGAAAGAATAACAAGCACATGAATTTATTTCACTAGATACCGAAACAGGTTTTCGGGTGAAAAAGTGTTTTTGCATGTGAAATGGAATACTAGCAAGGGGTTATATGTGAATGTTTGTCATTAAAGTAATTGACAAAATTCTGAATAAATAAAAGGAGTTTTCTTTAATGAGAGTTTGCATTAAATTTGGTGGAAATTTAAAAGCAATTTTGAGTGGCATTTTGAGTGAAGGGAATTGAAAGGATTTTTGTGAGTGGAGTGTCCACCCACATGAATGAGTGGAGGGCAAGGGGGCAGCCCCCATGCGCCGGCCACCCCCTTGGGGTTCCCCCTCTCCTATAAAAGATACCCCTCCTCACTTCTCACTCACACCTCCTCGTGAAGGATCTCTCTCCCCCTCTAGAATTTATCCCCCATGGTCTCGGACTAGCGAGATACATGTTCCCGGTGGCTATTCGGCAAGAAAGAGTTTTGCTTCCGCTGCATCGCTGGAGCGAGGAGGCGGAGGTTGCTCGGTGCCTCGGATGTGTGTGCGAGCACGGATGCGCCGCTACGTTGCGGTGCTAAGGACTTCCTCTCGATCTTGAGATCGGCAAGAGATCGTCTACATCAACCATGAGTTTAACTCGTTAAGCTTTGTCGGTCTTCAAGGGTATGTTCTCTACGGATATACATTCGCCCGTTATTTGTATCTAGTAGATAGATCTTGGTACATAGTTGTTCCCATCGTAGGAATTTTTTTGATTTCTATGCTGCGAACCCTACAGTGGTATCGGAGCCGGATCTATGCGTAGATGCTTTACATGGGTAGTACACATATGAGTATGTGGGCGATGATGATCATGTTATTGCTTCTTAGTTGTATTTTGGATATTGGTGGCATAGTGGGATGAAGTGTCCCGGACAAACTTTACATGTCCTCGCACATGAGACCTGTTCCACGCTTGACATGCAACTAGTTTGCATAAGTGGCTAGCGGGTGTCTGTCTCTCCTACTATAGTCAATATATAATTTGCAACGAGTTGTCAACAATTTGGTTATCCTCGTTGTGGTTCATGTTCGTAGGTAAGAACGGTTCTATCTTCGAAAACCCTAAGCCACGTAAAACTTGCAATGGATAAATTAGAGGCGTCTAGTTTAGATTGTTGCTGGGCTAGTGTTATGATATGGTGATGTTGTAAGTAGAAGTATGAGATGATACTCTTACAACACACATAACGTGTAAGTTCCATAAACCTTGGCCTTACACATAGAGGTATGATAATGATCATACCACGGTGCACATGATAGAGATCATATGGAACCATATCATTTCACTTATAAACATGTGATGTTTGCTAGCATCTTATATTGCTTGTTTGGCATTTTATTAGCATAATAAGATGATCCCTCATTTAAATATCAAGATAAGAATGTGTTCTTCCTTAAGTATGCACCGATTATGTTTTCGTCGCTCCAAGACATCACGTGATGATCGGGTGTTCTTGGATCCACGACCATATCTCGGATGTAAGACAGTTACACACGCGAATACTAAGGTTCTTACTTGGCGAGCCTAGAATGTACAGATATGGCCTCGGAACACGGACCGAAAGGTTAAGCATGACTCATATAGTAGATATGATGCCCATTTGATGCTCGCCTTTGAAGCTACACCGACTCACGTGATGATCGGACTTGGTATAGTGGTTTTGGTTCATGTAATCACAAAAATGCACGAGGGATGTCGTTTTTGAGTGGGAGTTCATTCTTAATGTGGATAAGTTGAAGTTCATCTATCATAAACTTAGTATAAAATTTATAAATTTTGTTGTAGATGGCACTGCCTGCTTTTAATTTCAATGTGTTCATGGAGAAAGAGAAACTTGCAACGAACGGTAGCAACTTTACCGAATGGGCCATGAATTTGAAGATTCTCCTCTGTGCTGCACAAAAGAAATATGTGCTAGAAGCGCCACTAGGCCCCCCGATGTTCGATGATGCCCCTGACGAGGAGAAGAATGTCTATCAGACTTGTCAGGAGGACCACAACTTAGTTCATTGCGGCATATTGTATGGTCTAGAGCCAGAACTTCGAAAGCGTTTTGAAAACGGCAATGCATTTGATACAATGGGTGAGTTGAAAATGATTTTAGACACACATGCTGTTGTAGAGAGCTACAATGCTTCAGAAAAGTTCTTTAGCTGCATGATGGAAGAGCACAGCTCCGTAAGTGAGCATGTACTCAAGATGTTGGGTTACGCCGATAAGCTTGTGTCCTTGGGAATATTGATTCCCATTGACTTAGGTATCCATCGTGTTCTGCAGTCTCTGCCATCTAGCTATAAGAGCTTCGTGATGAACTATAATATGCAAGGCATGAAGAAGTCTCTCCCCGAGCTTCTGTCAATGCTTAAAACTACAGAAGTGGAGATCAAGAAGGAACATCAAGCGTTGATGATCAATAAGAACACTAGTTTCAAGAAATACAAGAAGGGTAAACGGAAGGGAAGTAAGGGCGGCAAGCAGGTTGTCGTGCCTGAAAAGAAACCCCGAGTTGGACCTAAGTCTGATACCGAGTGCTACTATTGTAAGGGGACTGGCCACTGGAAGCGCAACTGCCCCAAGTATTTGGCAGACAAGAAGGCCAGCAAGGCAAACAAAGATATATATGATATACGTTATTGATAAGGATGGCAATTTTATCCATGGGTACGGGTGCCCGTGGGTACCGTACCCGCATGGGTAGGGTATGGGCACACTTTTATACCCATGGGCAATACTCAAACCCTACCCGTTAAGTCACGGGTATGGGAACGGGTATAGACTTGTACCCATGGGTATATCCATACCCTGCCCGTTTAAACTGACATATCAAACTTATCTATAGAGTCCGAACCTATGCGGCCGAGAAGCCTAGAGACGAGTATGAGATTCCGACTTCTAAACTTTAATTTGATACTTTCATGTACTCGTCTACTATTAGTAAGTAGAGTTTATTGTCTTTTTTCAAATATGCTATTGATGAAAGTAAAATTTTGAATAACTTGTATACTACAGAATATACCGCCGGATACCCAATGGGTATAGGTATCCGTCGGGTATGGGTATGGGTAAAGTTTTATACCCATGGGTACGAGTATGGGTAAGTTTTTATACCCATTGGCTACACGGGTATGGGTATGGTATAGCTCTACCCTGCCCATACCCTACCCATTGCCATCCTTAGTTATTGATGTGTACTTGACTAGTGCTAGCAGTAGCACCTGGGTATTTGATACCGGTTCAGTTGCTAATATTTGTAACTCGAATCAGGGGCTGCAAAACAAGCGACTGCTGGCAAGGGATGAGGTCAAGATGTGTGTCGCAATGGATCAAGTGTTGATGTGATCGCTGTCGGAACGCTACCTCTCCACTTGCCGCCGGGATTAGTAATAAACTTGAATAATTGTTATCTGGTGCCAGCACTGAGCATGAACATTGTATCTGGATCGTGTTTGATGCGAAGTGGTTATTCATTTAAATCTGAGAACAATGGTTGTTCTATTTATATGAATGAAATCTTTTATGGTCATGCACCGATGATGAATGGTTTATTTCTGTTAGATCTCGATAATAGTGTTACACATATTCATAATGTTGATGCTAAAAGGATTAAACTTAATGATGATATATCCACATATATGTGGCACTGTCGTCTAGGTCATATTAGCGTTAAACGCATGAAGAAGCTCCATTCGGATGGACTTTTGGAATCACTTGATTTTGAATCATTTGATACATGTGAGCCATGCCTTATGGGCAAGATGACTAGAACGCCGTTTTCCGGTTCAATGGAACGGGCGACAGATTTATTGGAAATCATACATTCTTATGTGTGTGTGGTCCAATGAGTGTGTCGGCGCTAGGTGGATATCGTTATTTTGTTACTTTTATGGATGATTTGAGTAGATATGGTTATATCTACTTGATGAAACACAAGTATGAAACCTTTGAAAAGTTCAAGGAATTTCAAAGTGAAGTGGAAAATCATCGTAATAGAAAGATCAAATTTCTACGGTCCGACCGTGGAGGAGTATCTAAGTTGCGAGTTTAGCACTCATATGAAAGAGTGTGGAATTGTTTCACAACTCACACCTGCCGGAACACCACAGAGAAATGGTGTGTTGGAACGTCGTAATCGTACTTTATTGGATATGGTTCGATCTATGATGTCTCTGACGGACTTGCCGTTGTCATTTTGGGGTTATGCACTAGAAACTGCTGCATTCACTTTAAGTCGAGCACCATCTAAATCCATTGAAAAGACACCGTATGAATTGTGGTTTGGAAACAAACCTAAGCTGTCATTTCTTAAAGTTTGGGGATGCGATGTTTATGTGAAGAAACTTCAACCGGATAAACTCGAACCCAAAGGGAAAAAATGCATCTTCATAGGATACCCTAAGGAAACTATTGGGTATTCCTTCTATCACAGATCCGAGGGCAAGGGTTTTGTTGCCAAGAATGTATCCTTTCTAGAGAAAGAGTTTCTCGTGAAAGGTGTGAGTAGTCGGAAGGTAGAATTCGAAGAGATTATTGAACCTTTTCTTCAAAGTATGGCGAGTAGCGCAGCGCCGGAAGTCGTTCTGGAGTTAGATTCACCAGATGAAGAGGGAACTAATGATAAGGATCATGAAACTCTGAAAGAGAGTACTACCAAACCTCGTAGGTCTAGCAGGACGCGTGCAGCTCCCGAGCTGTACGGAAACCCTGTTATGAATTTCATGGTTGATGAAATTGATAACCTGCGACGTATGAAGAAGCGATGATAAGCCCGGATTCCAACAAATGGTTAGAAGCCATGTGTAACATCCCTAAAATCATGTTTTCAAAGTCTTGCATATCATCCATGCATTCATGAGCATGATAGGAGTATTTTCAAAGTTTTACAAAACAGAAGCATTTGTATGTTTATTATTTTACGCAAGCAAAGTTTGACCCAAAGGTACTCTCTAATGAGAGGGGTTATTTGTTTTAAACCATTGAGGTTGTTCATAGGATTGTTTGATAAATTCCAAAGCTTGATCAAAGTTTCAAAAACAAATTAAGAATTATAAACCATTCTTTTACTAATTATGAACAATTAAATAAGGCTTGGTTTAAACCTCTTTTCCAAACCTATTTTGAATTTGAGTGAGATTAGATATTTTACACATCCCAGGATGCAAGAATCAACAAACTTTTGTTTGGAGAAAGTTTCATTTGAAACATATTTGGTTTGAGCTTTTAAATTCAAACCAAAAATTCAATCAGAAAAAGATAAAGGTTTAAGGGAGAAAAAAATAGAACAGACCAGCTAATCTAGCCCAACCCATCCACTCATCCCATTTAGCCCAGCAGCTCCTTCCCGCGGGAAAACATTTCGCACCACTGGGATAGACCGCGTAGTCGCTGACGACTTGACCCCACGCCGCATGTCTCTCTCTCACTGAACGCCAGGCCCCACATGACCGTCTTCATCTCCACCCCGCGACCCCTTCTCCCCCAAATTACGCCGGCTGTTTCCGGTGATTAAACCTCACATCAATCCGATTGATTGCGCGAGTAATTTCCTCCCCCGACCTTGCATACTTAACCGCCTACGTCTTCCCCTCCTTTTACCCAGTCGCCACCCTCTCTCTGCCCCTAGGCTGCTCGGAATCGACCCCGAACCACCCACTGCTCCGACGAGCTCCAGCTCGAATTCCGGCCAACCACCGCCGCCCCTTACCTTCCTGACACCACGAGCGAGTTCCCCATCTCCCTATGCACCTGCCAGTATCACCCACTCGCCCGCGCGCGCTCCCATTCGTCGGCAACCTCAACATCAAGCAAGCGTCGCTGTCTGTCTCAACTCCGGTGACGTCTCCTGGTAGTTCCCGACCGCCCCCGTCTTTATTTTTGATGCTCACGTATTTGCCAGACTCGTGCGCATCTAACACATCGCTTGTTTCACTCTGGCATGGTCTAGAACTTTGGCAACGACGACGAACATCCGCACCCGACGTTAGGCTCCACTCCGGCGAGGAATTCCCACCGTGTCCGTGCGCCCCTTGACAAACCACGACCGCGTTGAGCTCCAGCACGCCTCTGTGAGTCTGGTAATCTCCTCCACTGACCCCAGCCCCCTCTGTAGCCACCGCGACGCCGTAGACTGAGCGCGCCGCCGCTCACCGTCGTCGCGCGCCGCCCATCTGTGCTCGTTTGATCCATAGTCGTAGGATCTAGATCCAGCGATTAGAATTAGATCAGTAACGAAGCGGTACGGGCAGATCTGGGTCGTCTGTGTTAAGTTAGATCTAACGGCCGCGAGTGTGATCCGGCGCGAAACGGTATCGTCCAATCAGACGCTGCCGCGTGGCTAGTTCTTTGTTTTAAAAATCTGAATTAGATCTATTAAAGTTTCAAACTTATAAAATTCATAACTTCTGATGCACACGTTCAAATTTTACAAATTTTATATTATTGCAATCAGGAGAAATAAGTCTATCTGTTTATGCAATGTGTTTAATGTTTTGCCTCTGTATATATGGTTATTTTTGCAGAGACATTTGTAGGCTTAATTTGAGTATATAAATTATTTGAAGAATGATTTAAAGATCAAATAAAGTTTATTTTGAGTATATTGGTCTTGTTTATGATTTAGTACTTTTTACTTGTCTTGTTTGGTGTAGAAAATCATCACATGGCATTTTGCATGCATTCATATATTTTTGTTTGTATATTTTGTTATGTGATTTTTGTGCCATTATTTTATGTGTAGATTTTGGTGCTAATAGTGATTGTGGTTGTGAAGATTGTTGCAACTCCCCAAACTACCACGGCAAGTGGTGCTACATGTTTTTGTCCCAATATTTTATACCTATGCATTAGAAATATTTTGTATAGGACTTGCATGATTATTTTGCTAAGTATCTATATGTTATGTTGGGAAATCCTAGTAGTTGTAGCAATGTTCAAATTTCCTTTAAGTTAAGATACTTGCTATTGCCATGCTTAGCCTAGCTAGTAGCAACCAAGGGTGGTTTATATAATCATGCTATGAGAAATATTTCTAAGTCTTTGGACTTATGCTTTGCTTAATAAAACCACTAAGTGAATGAAACACCTGGATGGAATGGAAAGATTGGTTTGTGTTGGGTGGTTACACAAGGCCCATTTCTATGGTTAAACTTGTGTATCTCACTTGTGGAAAGCCACACAGGAATAAAGGGATTTGAGATGCCAAATGTTAAGAAGCTTCTAGTGCAGCCACATGGCAATATGGGCTCTGCCTGGATCATATAGGTTGCAACAACTTAGCCATTTGGACAGTTGGTGGTAGTGGGATGATAGGTTGGAACACATCCATTTGGTCTAAGGGAAGGCTTCTGAAAGGTCCTGTCTGGGTGAAAATCAAGTCTTGTGGGGAAAGTGCACAACCTCTACAGATGGAAGAATCTAAGTACTTAGCCATGTCCCTGGTATTGGACAACTTGAGCATCAAGACATGGAAGCTATCAAGAATCTCCTCATCCCAATTTTCTAAGTTAAAACTTGTGGTTGAACAAGGGTGAAGGTTCACCAATTTCTATTGGTGATTCCTTGGGAAAGTTTTATCAAAGAAAAACTTAGTGTTTTCAACTAATATGAAAAACCTATTTTCAGCAAAACAAGCCTAAGATACACTTAGCCAAATTCATGTAGTATCTAGATGCTTATGTTCTACTAAGGTATCACTTGCCAATACTATTCCAATGTATTGATCCACTATGGATGTAACTTGTGATGTTGCAGGTTATTCTGATGATGATTAGGGGTTATGAGTCTACACTCAACATGCTTGCCTGTGGCACATGAAGATGAAGACTTATTTATATTGTTATGGTTAAACTCTTGTACTAAGCCTATGGCCATGGAATTGTAAAAGACTATGTTTGTCTCTGGAATGATATGTAATAATGACCTTTGTTTCTGTGTACTTCATCTTAAACAGTGGATGCTATCATTGATCCAGGGACTAGCATTGCAATCACAGGGATCCTTACCTTTATAAAGGGAGGGATCTTACACCATGAAATCCGAGATGGAATCCATGTATGAAGATACCGATGATCGAATCTCATACATGGAATATGGAGATACCGATGATCGAATCTTGGACATGTAATATATCGCGAAACAAAAGGATTAAGATACTAGCGTAGAAGGTTCCGACGATCATAAGAAAGTCATCGTTGAATGTGTGGGAGCCAGTATGGGTCTCCAGATCCCGCTTTTGATTATTGATCCGAGAGGGGTCTCGATCATGTCCACATTATTCGTGAACCGTAGGGTGACACACTTAAGAGACACCGACATCCAATTGGAGAAAAAATGTCATGCCAGAAAGAATAACAAGCGCAGGAATTTATTTCACTAGATACCGAAACAGGTTTTCGGGTGAAATTGCAGAAAGTGTTTTTGCATATAAAATGGAATACTAGCAAGGGATTATATGTGAATGTTTGTCATTAAAGTAATTGACAAAATTCTGAATAAATAAAAGGAGTTTTATTTAATGAGAGTTTGCATTAAATTTGGTGGAAATTTAATAGCAATTTTGAGAGGGATTTTGAGTGGAGGGAATTGAAAGGATTTTTGTGAGTGGAGTGTCCACCCACATGAATCAGGGGAGGGCAAGGGGGCAGCCCCATGCGTCGGCCACCCCCTTGGGGTCCCCCCTCTCCTATAAAATGCACCCCCTCCTCACTTCTCACTCACACCTCCTCGAGAAGGATCTGTCTCCCCCTCTAGAATTTATTCCCCATGGTCACGGACTACGAGATACATGTTCCCGGTGGCTATTCGGCAAGAAAGAGTTGTGCTTCCGCTGCATCCCTGGAGCGAGGAGGCGGAGGTTTCTCGGTGCCTCGGACGTGTGTGCGAGCACGGATGCGCCGCTACGTTGTGGTACTAAGGATTTCCTCTCGATCTTGAGATCGGCAAGAGATCGTCTATATCAGCCACGAGTTTAACTCATTAAGCTTTGTCGGTCTTCAAGGGTATGTTCTCTATGGATATACATCCGCCCGTTGTTTGTATCTAGTAGATAGATCTTAGTACATAGTTGTTCCCATCGTAGGAAAAAATTGTTTTCTATACTACGAACCCTACAGATATCAAGTTATGCAAGGTACACAGGATGCAAATATTGCGGATCCGTTGACAAATCCATTACCATAGCCAAACCATGAGGCGCACCTGATAGCCATGGGCATTAGATGCTTAGACATGTGATGTCAGAAGATTGACTCTAGTGCAAGTGGGAGACTGTTGGGAATATGCCCTAGAGGCAATCATATATGATGATGTTTTCCCATTGTATTTATAAAGTTGTTAAGTTGTCCTTTTATGAACATCTGATGTATATCATTGAATATGTGATTCGGTTGTGGAACTATACATTCATGTTGTTTGTACTAAATGTCATTGGTCATTGACGTTGTGCTAGACACACAACTTAGAACAATGTGAAAGTCGGCTTGATGACTCTGTTCCACTTGTCATGGGCATGGAGATGCTATTCCAACTGAAACAGATTTGGCTAAAGAGTTTAGTGAGTCAGATTGAACCATATTGAGGTACAACGAACATGTTATCATTTGTATATCTCAATCAATGTAATCCTTAGACCTGAGGTTATTGCATAATCCGAGTTGAGGATCACCGACTTAGGTACTATCAAACGTTAATCCGTAACTGGGCAATTATAAAGGCAGAGTTCGGGTCGACTAAGAATCAAGCTGCGTGATGTGAATAACCAAGATGGGATTTTGCCCCTCCACTTGGAGAGATATTCTCTGGGCCCTCTTGGATGATATGATTCGGAAAGCATGGCCATGCACGACTCAGTTAAGTGTTAACTGAGGCGATCGACTAAGAGTTAGTCGGGTGAATCACTTATCTAGGATCGAGAAGAGAGTCGGACTATTTAAGGGATGACAAGTATTCACCTATAGTCTGACAAGGTATATCGTGAGGCAAAAGGGACTCGAACGTAAGTCGCATTGGAAAGTCAAGTCGTCATGACTCTTTGGTACTTGGGAGTTGGCAAGTTCTGCTAGGAGCCGCTACCGACTGATCGATTGAGAGTCATACTCCAATCGTGTCCAAGTAGCCATGAGCCTGCGGGGTCACACACTTAAGAGCGGGAGAAAGTTCGGATTGGATCTGAATCGGAAATCTGGTTGGGTTGGACTCGAGCCGGATTTGGACTGAGTTAGTGAGTCGGACTCACAGAGACTAATCTTATATGGGCTTTACTGAATGGGCCACGTGAGTGAATCCCACGTTCACTCCCTATATATAGTGGATCATAGTAACCTAGAAGTGTTAATCGTTGATCGGTTAGGTCATTCCATGTGTTGAAAACCCTAGCTCCATAGCAGTCCTGCCAACGTACCGAACCTAGCAGTTCGTCGTCGGTGCTCCTCCTTGTACGTATGGATACCAGCAGAGGTGTTGTATGATCAGCACCAGGACGATCGGATCGTGAGGACTGCACTGCATCAACTGACGTGCTTCATCAGTAATCCGCAACTGCGCGTCTAGTGGTAAATCTCATGGCCTTCTACCTCAGCTAGATCTTGGGATCACCATGTTAGAGGAAAAGTTTTGTTTTATCTCTACGTGGTCCAACAGTCGGGTCCATACCGTGCGTCGATCCAACCCAACAGGGGTCTCTGCCCCCACACCCTCATTTCCCTCTCATTCTCGTCCTTGGACCCTCCTCTCCCCCTCCCGTCCTTATCCCCACACCTTCCTCTCTCCCTCTCGTCCATGTTAGTAGCTAGCTCCGACCCCGTCCCACACCCTCATTGTCCCTCTCGTCCCCATCATACGTCATCGCACAGCTCCATCCTCGCTGCCTCTCCATGCGTCGTCTTGGCGGTAGCGGGTCGACTTGGAGCTTGCGGCGACGACGTGTCTAGTTGGATCTCCTAGCGCGACCTCCTGGAAGCGGCGGCGCGTGGTAGATGCACAGGGCGGCGCGACATAGTGTAGTAGAGGATCCTCACGCCGATAGCGGTGCCACGACCTAGCAGGGACCCGATGGCTTTTCTATTGCGACCTAGCAGGGATTAAAACACACCAATTTCCACCTATAAATCAATAAAAGGCATGTGTTGCCTCTATCTCTCCCCCCTCCCTCTCTTGTGCGACCTTGACCCCTTGTCAGGGTCGTGCAAGTGAGGAGTGATACGTTGCAAACGTATCTATAATTTTTGATGCTCCATGCTTGTTTTGCACCAACTATCTTATGTTTTGTCCACACTTTGTGGCATTTTTATGTATTTTCTGGAACTAACCTATTAACAAGTGCCACATAGCCAGTTTCCTGTATTCTGCTATTTTGTTTTCAGAAAATCTAGTAAATAAATATTCTCGTAATTGGATGAAACAAAAGCCAAAGTTCCTATTTTTTTCGACACGACACGGAGTCCGGAGGAGAGGGGGAGGCACACCCCAGGGCGGCCACACCTGGTCCAGGCGCGGCCAGGGGGGCGCGCCGCCATAGGGTGTGGCCCCCTCGAGCCTCCACCGACCTTTCCCCTTTGCCTATATAAACCCCCCGAGGAAAAAACCCTAAGTACCCGATGATAATTCCATGAAAAAGTCCGTATTCGCCGCCACTGTCTTCCCTAGACCGGGAGGGATCTGAAGCTCTTCCCGGCACCCTGCCGGAGAGGGGAGATCATCCTGGAGGCCTTCTTCATCACCATGACAGCCTCCGGAGTTATGTGTGAGTAGTTCATCCTTGGACTATGGGTCCATAGCAGTATCTAGATGGTTGTTTCTCCTATTTGTGCCACCATGTTTAGATATTGTGAGCTGCCTATCATGATCAAGATCATCTTATTATAATGCTACATGTTGTGTTTATGGGGATCCAATGGATATTGAGTATTATGTTAGATTGATTATTGTTCTATCACGTCTATGTATTTGTGATCTTGCATGCTCTCCATTGCTAGTAGTTACTTTGGCCAAGTATCTGCTTGTTCCTCTAAGAGGGAGTATTTATGTTCGATAGTAGGTTCATGCCTATAGTAATCTAGGAGAGTGAAAGAAACATCTAAGATTATAGATGTGTTATTGATACTAGGGAGAAAACAACAATCCTTTGCCCAAGGGCAATTGTATTGTTTACATTACACACTTTGCTTAATGCAATTATCTGTTGCTTGCAACTTAATACCCGAGGGTTGTTCGGATGATATGGATTATTAGTCATAGATGCAATTGTATTACGGTCTATGTATCATGTTGTAATGCCCAAATGAATCTCACAGTGATAATCATGTCATGTACATGCATTGTTATGCATTTTCTATTTGTCAATTGCCCCGCTGTAATTTGTTCACCCAGCATGTTATTTATCTTATGGAGAAAACACCTCTAGTGAATTGTGGACTCAGTCCATTCCTTCCCATTGATATTCTATCTACTGTTTACTGTTTAATTTCTGCAATTACCACAAGCAATTACTTTCTTCCACACTATATGTTTAATCCTTTGTTTTCAGCAAAACTAGTGAGCTTGACAACCTCACCGATAAGTTGGGGCAAAGTATTTTGGTTGAGTTGTGCAGGTTCCATGTTGCTAGCAACACCTTCGGAAGTGGTTTCTTTCTCCTACTTGTTCGATAACCTTGGTTCTATAACTAAGGAAAAACTTATTGGTGTGCTTATCATACCTTCCTCTTGGGGTTCCCAACGGGATCTATAGTAACCGAGCCACACCAAGGAGTTCTTCACCGCAGAGCGCCGACGCTCTGTGGGATTCGGAGCCGGGAGATCTACTTAAGCAATCTCGGTTGGATCGGGGAGAAGCGGGGGTCATCGTCAAGCATCGTACCTGTGTGACTCCCTTTGGCGGTACCGTGATTTTGGTGCTAGGAGTTATCGTGGAGCTACAAGGACATCGTGACCTCGAGGTCAGCGTGGGGGCATCTTCTTCATCCACATTCCTCGCGGTACGTTAACCGCGCTCGATATTCAAAGGTTTGAATACCATATCCCCTCCTGTTACTGCATTAGTAGTAGATAGATCTTGGGCTTCCATGGTTTGTCGTGTAGTAATTTTTTTGATTTTCTGCACCGAACCCCAACAATGCGCACCGTGGAGTTCGTAGGGGGTTCCTTCTAGAACATGACACTGCAACTAGATCAATGGAGACAAACATCAAGCGGGTCTTCATCTTGGTGTGATATGAACCCTAGGACCACCCCCTTTATTCAATCTAAGCCAGCAGCCCCTCGCCACTAGCTGGAGGTAGAGGAGAAGACAGTCGAGCATGCCACCGAAGCGGCTCGCCAGAACCTAGCATGTAGCTGCCTCCGCAGCCAGAGGTCCATATTGGATCCGGGCCAGACCCGATGCAATCGCCACCCGCCATGGTGGCCGCATGTCAGCGCCGCTGAGGAAGACCTCGCAAGATCGCCTCCAATGCTACCACCACGACACCTGCTCCTCCCCAAGCCCTCGATCCACGTCACCCGAAAGATGATGGGCCTAGGCGGACGCCCTAGGACACGGCGTGATACCGCCGCCTGGCCGAGGTCGCCGCCACAACCACCACCCTCGACCCGCTCCGTCGGCGACGCCCCAGCCGCCCCTCCGAAGAAGACTGCTGCAGTCGCCACCCCTAGCACCTTAGGTACTAGGGGGGCGTCGCCACCGTGGCCGACACCGGCGGCAGCGCCAGGATCTGGGGGCCCTGTGGCAGTGCCTAGGGGTCTTCATGGGGAGGAGGAGAAAAAGGCTTCTAGGAGTTAAAAATATGTTTTTTTAAAAAAATTGTAGGATATGGTGGAGGTGAGCCCTCTGAAGATGCCTGATTTTGGTGTCCAATGATCAAACGGAAACATGACATTCTGGAACGGTAGATTAAACTCTTCCAAGTGAATGTATTGATCAGCTCTTTTCTCTTTCCATGAAGAAACTCCGAGGTTACTCAAACAAGTAGTCACTCTCGCCACTACGACCTCGCCGCGCACAGTTCGGCTCCCAGGTCGGTGTGTCATCGCCCTCTATCTCCAAGTCAGGGGAAGGATCCCACACCGTTTTCTTCGCCGGCGGCACCGGCAAGGACCGGTGTCTCGTAGTGCGTCAGCAAGCTCGCTGGAAGGCAAATGTATTGCGTCTCCGCCGCGCACTATGAAGTGAGGAGATAGACAAAGCCGTTTTTTTAACTCTTATGGCCCGGCCATACCAGTATGGTCGACCTCAAGAAAATTTTGCTTAAGGTTGATGTCCACGATGTTTAAATCTCCTTAAGGTCGACAGTAGGAGGTTTATGGCCGACCTTAGGGCATCTCCACTAGGACGACCCATCCGGTCATCCTAAACGGACCGTTTCTATCCGTTTGGGTCGGGCCGTGGTCGATTTGGGGAGGGGGTTCGGCCTGTCCGGCCAGCCGTACCCAGCGGTGTGATCCATTTGTCCGCGCAGGCGGGCGTTGGCGCCATCGCTGGACAGGGATGAAAATCAGTTGAAAATGGCGTCATCGCTAGCCAAAGACACACGCAGATTACTGTCAAATAACATGACATACGTTGCGCCATCACCAACAAGTGTCCATTGGATATAAAATGTGCAAAAGGGGGCAATATCATACACAATGTCCAAAAGATGGCAACTTCTCTGCCCAGAAAGTTGGAACTGTCATCGACATTGCCCTTCAGGCATCACGAGCCCTGATGTCCTGCTGCCTCTTGGCAACCTAAACCCTGCGATCGGGGTTGGCGATGCTATCCAGGTTGGTGAGCATGATGGAGTTCTCCTCGGCCATGATTTTGGCTTCGACCTCCTTAGCTTTGGCTTTGGCTTCGACCTCTAGCACCCTAGACCTGGCCTCGACCTCCTTGGCGTTGGCTTCGGCCTCTGTCGACTTCGCCTTGGCCTTGATATCCATTAACATGGCCTTGGCGTTGGACTCCTTCACCTTAATAGACCTCGTCTGCAGCTCGACGAAGGCCTTGGCGGCGACCTCTTTATCTTTGCGCATCATCTCCTCCCTCTCGGCGATGGCCTCTTCCTTCTTCTCTAGGATCCGCTTCAAGATCTCCTGGAACGCCAAGGAACCACCCTGATGGCCGAGGTTAGCCTTCGTGGCCATGTGGCCACTGATACGTCGGAAAGTATCTATAATTTGTTATGTTCCATGCTTGTTTAGTATCTACTTTGCTTTGCTTTGTCCTTCTTTGAGGTGTTTTTATATCTTTTCTCGAACTAACCTATTAACAAGTTGCCATAGTGCCAGTTGCCTGTTTTCTTCTGTTTTTGGTTCCAGAAAGGCAGAAAATCAATATTCTCGGAAATTGACGGGACAAAAGCCAAAGTCAATAACTTTCCGTGAGGGACACGAATCCAGAAGGAGAGACGGAGGGGAGCCACGGGGTGGCCGCACCCCCCAGGAGCGGCCAAGCCTGGCCCGCCCCTGGGCAGGGTGTGGTCCCCCCGGGCGCCCCCTGCCTCGCCTCTTCGCCTATAAGAATCCCCTGATGCAGAAACCCTAAGTACCTGATCAATATTCCATGAAACCTTTTATAGCCGCCGCCACCATCGTCCCTAGATCGGGGGGATCTAAAGATCTTCCTGGCACCCTGCCGGAGGGGAGATCATCCCGGAGGCCTTCTCTCCCGTATGATGTGTGAGTAGTTCCACCTTGGACTATGGGTCCATGTAATAGCTAGATGGTTGTATCTCCTCCTTGTGCTTTCATGTATAGATCTTGTGAGCTCCATTCATGATCAAGATCTAATCTATTTGTAATCATGAATGTTGTGTTTGCGGGGATCCGTTGGATATTGAGATTATTATGTTGGTTTGATTAATGGTTTTGTCTTTATGATTCTACCATGTCTGTGTTGTTTGTGATCTTGCATGCTCTCCGTTGCTAGTGGTTATCTTGGCCAAGTAGTTGCTAGTGACTCCAAGAGGGGGTATTTATGCTCGATAGTGGGTTCATGCCTCTAGTTTCCAAGGTAAGTGACAATAATCTCTTCGGTTGTAGATGTGTTGTTGCTACTAGGGAGAAAACAACGGTCTCTTGTTCATGGATCATGTGGACTGTTTACCTTACACACTTTGCTTAAAGCAGTTGCCTGTTGCTTGCAAATTAATACTGGAGGGGGTTCGGATGATAACCTGAAGGTGGACTTCTAGTCATAGATGCAGTTGGATGGCGGTCTATGTATCTTGTTGTATTGCCCAATCAACCTCATAGGATCTTTCTGACTAGTAATTGCATTGTTATGCCTTGCTCAGTTGCTATCAATTGCCCTGCTGTAATTTGTTTATCCTTCATGCCATGTTGTTTATCTAAGGAGAGCACCTCTAGTGAACTATGGACCCCGGTCCAATATTTACCATTTATACATATTCCACTGTTACTTGTTTAATTGCTGCAAACCATTACCTTCCACACCGTACGTTTAATCCTTTGTTACAGCAACCGGTGAGATTGACAACCTCACTGTTAGTTGGGGCAAAGTCTTAAGTTTGTGTTGTGCAGGTCTCCGCGTTGCTAGAAACACCTGTGTGACGTTTCCTTCCTCCTACTGGTTCGATAACCTCGATTTATTACTGAGGGAAGACTTGCTGATGTGCTGCTTCACACCTTTCTCCTGGGGTTCCCAACAGGCTCCACATCGACTGAGCCATCAACAAGTTTTCTAGCATCGTTGCCGAGGAGGCTAAGGACGTCTTCAAGAGTCCTCCACTTCCTTTCTCTTTACTTTGTTTTTAGTTTGCTTTGTTTCTTTTGCTTGGTTTTGTTTGCCTCTTTTCAAAAAACCCCAAAAAAATAGTCTGGTTTGGTTTTCTTGCTTTATTAAAAAAAACACAAAAATTAGTTCCTGCTCTAGCAGCTGCTGCTGTTTTTGGCTTGCCCACCTTTGCCAAAATGAACTCTACTGAGAACACCAAGTTGTGTGACTTCACTAGCACCAACAACAATGATTTCCTTAGCACACCTATTTATCCACCTGCTCCTGATGTACCTTTTATGAAATTAAGCCTACTTTGTTGAATCTTGTGATGAGAGAGCAATTTTCTAGTACTAGTTCTGATGATCCTGCTGCCCATCTCAATAGCTTTGTTGAACTTTGTGAGATGCAAAAGTATAGGAATGTAGATGGAGACATTATTAAGCTCAAGCTTTTTTCCTTTCTCCTTGAGAGGAAAAGCTAAATAATGGTTGTTTTCTTCGCCTAAAAATAGTATTGACTCTTGGACTAAGTGCAAAGATTCTTTTATTGGAAAGTACTATTCTCCTGCTAAGATTATATCTATGATAAATAACATTATGAAATTTAAACAACTTGATAATGAACATGTTGCTCAAGCTTGGGAAAGAATGAAATCTTTGGTTAAGAATTGTCCCACTCATGGACTCACTGCTTGGGTGATTATCCAGTCTTTTTATGCAGGTTTGAACTTCTCCTCAAGAAACCTGTTGGATTCAGCTGCTAGAGGTACCTTTATGAGCATCACTTTGGGTGTTGCAACTAGACTCCTTGATAATATGATGGTTAACTACTCTGAATGGCACACTGAGAGAGCTCCACATGGTAAGAAGGTAAATTCTGTTGAGGAAACTTCCTATTTGAGTGATAAGATTGATGTTATTATGGCTATGCTTGTTAATGGGAAAGCTCCTTTAGATCCTAATAGTGTTCCCTTAGCCTCTTTGGTTGCTCAAGAAGAGCAAGTTGATGTGAACTTCATTAGAAACAACAATTTCAACAAAAATGCCTATATGAATAATTTTGGTGGTAGCAACAATTATAGGCCTTATCCTCCTAATAATGGAAATTCCTATTGAATCTCTTACAACAATGCTAGAAGTGCCCCCTCTGAACTTGAAGTTATGCTCAAAGACTTTATTAGTAAGCAAACCACTTTCAATAAGGCTATAGAGGAAAAGCTTTTAAATGTTGAGAAAAATATATCCTCTTTGTCTGAAGCTCAGTCCTCCTTGATTAATAAAATGGTTGCTAAACCTAAAACCATGGAAAATACCTTTGCTATTGCTCATGCCATACAAGTTACTATTGATGAAAATGTTAGGCTGTTAGCTCAACTTCATGCTAGGTGGGAAGAGAAGCTGAAATTGATAGAAAAAATAGTGTGTGCACCATCACCACTAAACCACAAGTAATCCTTGTTCCTCCTCCTACTATGCCTAAGCCTATTGAGCCTACTACTAGTGATGCTAAGTTTGATTTTGATATTGATGGTTGCAATATTTCTGAAGTGATTATGTTCCTACAAAAGCTTTCTATAAGTCCTGATGCTAGTGATATGCATGTTGCTTTCACTAAACACATTACAGATGCTCTTGTTAAGATTAAGGAAGAGAAGTTAAAACACAAAGCTTCTATTCCCAGTAAAGTAGAAGATAGTTGGGAACCCATTATTAATATTCAAGTTAATGACTTTCATCTCAAAGCTTCATGTGATCTTGGTTCTAGTGTCTCTATTATGCCTAGGAAGATTTATGAAATGCTTGATTTTCCACCTTTGGAAGATTGTTATTTGGATGTCCCACTCAATGATAATGCTAAGAAGAAACTCATGGTGAGTATTAATGATGTTCTAATTATGGTTAACAATGCTTATGTTCGTGTGGATTTCTATATTTTGGATGTTGAATACAATGCTTCTTGTCCTATTACTTTGGGAAGATCTTTTCTTAGAACAGTTGGTGCCATCATTGATATGAAAGAAGGCACCATTAAATATCATTTTCCATTCAAGAAAGGTATTCAACACTTCCCTATGAGGAGAGAGAAGTTGCCTTTTGCTCCTCCTTTGAAAGCAAGGTTTGATATTAATGCTTCATAATTTGAAAATACTTGATTCTTCTTGCTTCTTGTGCCTAACTTAAAGGCGTTAAAGAAACGTACTTGTTGGGAGATAACCCAAGAGTTTCCTTGAGTCTTGGAAGTTATTACTTCAGTAATGACCTTTAATTATCCTTTTTGTTTGCTTTTTGTGCCAAGAATGACCTCTAATGATAGGGAAGTAAGATTTGGGGAGTTGCTGTCCCGAAACAGATTTCTATCCTCCACCATAAAACATCGTGAGGAGTCTCTGTAACTCTGATTGAGATCAAAATTTACGAATAAATCCCCCAGTATGTTATCTAACTTTTGTTAGTTCAACACTTTTTGATTTGAGCAACAGAGGATGTTCGAAAAAATCGGTTTCTACCTGCTCGTCTGTTTTGACAGATTTCTGCCATTAATTGCATTTGCTTCTTATTGATTTATTTTTGAGTTCTCTTTTGGGGAATTGATATTTTTGAAGGAGTTGCTACATTAGCTTGTGTTTTTAGTGAAAAGTCTTTCTGTTCCAAAGCTTTGCCAGAGGTCTAATATCTTTTGAATAAACTAATTTTCCTAATGAAGATTGTGTGAAGTTTTGTATGAAGGAAAAATTTCAGGTGTAGAGAGAGAATGATGTAATGAGATGAAGAATGGACAAAATCTCAAGCTTGGGGATGCCACAATGGTGTCACCCCAAGAAATATCCAAGAGGTACAAGCGTTAAAGCTTGGGGATGCCCAAAGCATCCCCTTCTTCATTAATAAAAAGCTCAGGTCTGTCTAGACACTTCATTTTTATTGTTTCATGCATAGTTGTGTTGTTCTTGGAGCGTCTTAGTTTTTATTTGCTTTGCTTAGGTTGTTTAGTTTGCTTGAATAAAATAGTTTGGACCCCTGTTCTCGTTGTGTTGTTTTGCAAATAAGTTGCTTGGTGTTGAAAAGGAGTAGTAAGTTCTTGCTTGTAAGTGCAAGAGGAGCTTGCATTGACTGTGACTTAGACTTTATCATGACATGCTAGGTGTTGTTTTGACTTTATGCTTAGTTATTATTGCTATAGCATGGCTTTATCCAAGTCATTGGGATTGCTTAGTGTGCCTTGAAGAAATTATGCGTTGTTTTAGCATGCAAAAGCATAGTATTATGGTATTCTCCTTTGAGGTTTGTTTGGGTTGACTTGGCACATGCTCACACCATGTTATGACTATGACAAGTAACCATAGCCTCTATGATCATTTAGTCCTTGACTTGTAGTACCACTCTATGCTTTGATTAGTAATGCTTTGTTGCTCTACATGATTATGGCCATTATGCTCTCTTAGTTGGTTGCTCACAGTCTTTTGCTAGCCTCCACTTGTATGAGTAAGCTCTGCTCATGCTTCCAACTCCCAAGAAACCAAGTTTTTCCCAATGTGTCCACTCTAAACTCCTATGCATGGTGTGTTACACCATTCCAAGTATATTATTGTTTTCAGCTATCTTCCAATTAAAAACTATTTTGTTATGTGAAAACTTAGTGATTAAAGCCCTCACAAACTTGATGGCACACTTTATATTCTTTGCCCCTAATAAAATTGAACCATTATGTCGTCTATGTTATATATGCTTGCACTTATACGTTGGAATTAGCAGAACCATGTTGTCATGAGGAACGTTTTCAACATTGCACTTGTACTTTGTACTCAGTTGATATCATGCTCTTTTGTCTATGGATGTCACCAGTGTGAAATAAAGAGGAAGCTTGTAAGTCCATGGAGTAAGTATTTTGTATTAGAGAAACGCCTGGGCCGCTAGCCTAAGCCATGCCTAATCATGGTGGAAACTTGCAGCATCACCATAGTGAGCTATGTATGAAGCATCCTCAATAAAAAGCTATGCATATAGTAAGTAAAAAAGATTGCTGAGATGCTCATTGTCTGCTTGCCTTGTCATTTTGGTTATGGGATAGCTCCAGTACCATGTGAAAGGGGTACCCTGTTGGCGGTTCTCTATGATATGCAAATACTTACAATGACAAGAACTTACAGGTGAATGAAGTTGAGTAGCATGAGGTGTGGCCCTCGTATTCAAGGGACTTGACATTGCCAACTTATACTTTGTCAACCATATACTCCATAGTTAGTTTACTTTAACCTTAATCACTTCAAGATGCTTATGATAGTGGCAATGAGGGCTGAAAGCTAACAAGTACCATAGTTTTTGGAAGCTCTTTTTGAAACATGAAATCCCTGCTTCCTTTATAAAAGGCATTTCTTCCACTATTATTGAGTCTCCACCTTCTACCTTTAGGCACCTTTAAGAGAGCATAGTTGTCATTCTGTGTGTAGTGTCCCAAAGCTTATTGATGTTGGAGATATTCCCTATAGGCAATAATAAAAGTGGTTATTATTATATCTTTGTGTTTATGATAAATTTTTGCATTCATGCTATAATAGTATTAACCAAAAACATTAATACTTGTGTGATTTGTAAACTAAATTAGAGTACCTAGTAAAACATCTTTGTAATACTAGCTTGTTGGTTGATAGATGATCGTGGTTTCCCGATCATGAACATTAAGATATTATTAACAACAAGACAATATCATTAGGAGAATGGTGTGATGGACATACTCCTGTAGATAAGCGTAGCATAAAGATCAAGTCATTTCAATAGTTCGTTTGCTATAAGCTTTCTGACACATAGTAACCTAATTCCTTCGACCATGAGATCATGCTAATCACCATCACCGGAAGGATGCTTTGATGACATTAAACACCACACCATAACTGGGTGGCTATAAAGGTGGCATTGAGTGTTCGAAAAGTATGTGTTGAGGCAAATGGATCAAGAGTGAGATTTGTCCATCCATATGACGGATAGATATACTCTGGGCCCTTTTGGTGGAATGTCATCCAATTAGCTTGCAAGCAGGTGACTGTCTCACAAGGGATCACATATCACGGGAATGAGAAAAGAGTACTTATCAGTAACTAGGTTGAACTAGGTATGCAGAGATACCGATGATCAGACCTCGGATAACTAAACTATCGCGAGACAGAGGGAAATTGGTATCGTATGTAAGTGGTTCATTCGATCGCAAAGTAATCGTTGAAATATGTGGGATCCATATAAATTTCCAGATTCCTCTATTGGTTATTGATCGGAGAAGTGTCTCGGTCATGTCCGCGTAATTCACGAACCATAAGGAGACACACTTAAGGATTCTATGTTGTTTAGTAGATATGGAATGTAAGTAGAGAGACCAAATGTTGTTCGGAGTCTCGGATGGGATTCGGGATATCATGAGGAGATCTGAAATGGTCCGGAGAATAAGATTCATATAAGAAAAGTTTAATTCCGGAGTTCGGGAATGATTTCGATGTTTTCATCGGAGAGGTTCTAGAAGGGTCTAGAAGGTTCATCGGACATGAAGGGGAATGGTTCATGAATGTGTCATGGTAAAGTGGAATGATTGGATCATGTCCTAGGTCACTTGGTTGGGCATTTGCAAGAGAGGAATTAAGCTCCAAATTGCAAGTCAAAAGGTAGGTTTGAAAAGTTAAACTGGAACAATGGCTTCCTAGTGGAATAGGGAAAGAATCCTTCTTTCCCTCCAACAAGAAGAGGGAGTTGGGGAAGGATTCAAACTCCCCTCTCCCAAGCTTCCCTCCCTCTCAGAAATAGAGGGGAGGGGCTGCCCCAGTACCACAACACAACCAGACCTCCCCACCAAGCCGCGACGCCGCCTTGCACGGCCGCCAGATCGTCGTCGTCACCCTAGCCGCCGCCGACTCCACCTCCTCCTCTCCGGCCCTCTAAACCTAGATCACCGGAAACCCTAGATCCACCACAACCTGCTCCGGCTTAGGCGAAGCCCTGTAGGATTTACCCTCTACTTCTGACACCATGACGTTGTGCTGCCGGAATTGCGAGGGGGGAACTACAACCTCCGCTGCCTGCTGGAACAAGGGAGAGGAAGGTCTTCATTGAGTACCGAACGTGTGACCGACTGCGGAAGCGCTACCGGAACCCAGCGCCGGAAGGATCGTCTATGCGATCTTGAGATCGGCAAGTATACGACTACATCACCCACGAGAATCTGCTCTCGTTGACCGCTTCGGAATCTTCAAGGGTGATTACTCTAATCGACTCGTTTCTACAATCTAGTAGATAGATCTTGCCTTGTTTGTGTGCATGCGGTAGATTTTTTTTGTTTTTTCCATGCTACGAACCACTAAAGTGGTATCAGATCCGTGTCTATATGTAGATCTATTGCACGAGTAGAACACAATGGTCATTGTGGCAGTGGTGCTTTTATTATCAATTGCTTTTTGTGTACTTTGCATCTTGCGGTATGATGGGATGAAGTGGCCTGGGATAACCTTACATGACATCGTTCATGAGACTTGTTCCACGCTTAACATGCAACTTGTATTGCATAAGTGGATTTGCGGGTGTCTGTCTCTCCCATCATAGTATAGATTCAATTTACAATGGGCACTTGATAGTTCAAGCATCAACGTTGTGGTTCTTGTTCGTAAGTTAGAATGACACTTAATGAAAGCCCCAAACCACGTAAAATATGCAAAGAAAATTAGAGGCGTCTAACTTTGTTTTGCAGGGGTGTGCTGTGATGTGATATGGCCATGATTGTGATTATATGTGATGTATGCAATGTTCCTTATTGTAAGTCGGCAACGGGCAGGATCCATATGGTTGTCTTTTAATTTCATCTAGACCTGCATGTCTATTATTCAAAGTAGTTGTAATAGTTGATGCTGGTGGACGATAACCATGGAGCGGTGCCATTGACCTTGACGCCACGCCGGTGATGATGGAGATAATGTTCGTGCTTGAATATGGAGATCGGAAGCACAAGAAGAAAGGCCATATCATATGTTATGAATTGCATGTGATGTTAATCCTTTTATGCATCTTGTATTACTTAGTTCGTGACTGTAGCATTATAAGATGATCCCTCTCACAAAATTTCAAGTTATAAAGTGTTCATCCTTAGTAGGCACCGTTGCTAAAGCTCGTTGTTTTGAAGCACCACGTGATGATCGGGTGTATTAGATTTTGCGAGTGTATACAACGGAAGCAAGCCAGATTTGCTCATGTGGAAGCTAAGGTTTGATCTTGACGAGCCTAGCATGTACAGACATGGTCTCGGAACACGGATCACTGAAAGGTAAAGCATGAGTCATATAGTAGATATGATGAACATGTTGATTATTCGCCATTGAAGCTACATCATCTCTCGTGATGATCGGTTTTGATGTGGTGGATTTGATTCGTGTGATCACTAAAACAATGTGAGGGATATTGTTTTTAGTGGGAGTTCACCTAGATTAATTTAACTATTAATTAGAACTCAATTTGTCATAAACTTAGTCTAAACTATTACAAATATGTTGTAGATCAATGGCGGCCCCTACCATCAATTTTAATGCGTTCCTAGAGAAAGAAAAGTTGAAAAACAATGGAAGCAAATTCGCGGATTGGCTACGCAACTTGAGGATTGTCCTCAATGCTGGTAAATTGACCTATGTGCTAGATGCACTGCTGGGTGACCCACCTGTAGCTGATGCTACCGATGAGGTAAAGAATGTTTTCCTCACTCAGAAGAATCGGTACTCCACAGTTCAGTGTGCTATCTTGTATGGTTTGGAATCGGAGCTTTAGAAAAGGTTTGAGAACCATGACCCACATGATATTGTCCGTGAACTCAAAATGATATTTGAGGCTCATGTGGCAGTTGAGAGTTACGAGGCTTCTGAAAAGTTCTTTAACTGCAAGATGGAAGAGGGCAGCTCCGTCAGTGAGCATGTGCTTAAGATGTTTGGGCACGCAAGTAATCTCCAAAGCTTGGGTATAGTGATTCCTAACGCTTTGGGGATTCAGCGTGTCCTCCAATCACTACCACCAAGTTACAAGAACTTTGTGATGAACTACAATATGCAAAACATGGACAAGTCGTTGCCCGAACTCTTCTCCATGTTAAAGTCTGCGGAAGTGGAGATCAAGAAAGAGCACCAAGTGTTGATGGTCAATAAGACCACCAAATTCAAGAAGCAAGGCAAGTCTAAGAAAAAGGGAAACTTCAAGAAGGGAAGTAAGAAAGTTACCGCACCGGTGAAGAAGACCAAGGCTGGGCCTAAGCCTGATACTGAGTGCTTTTACTACAAGGGATAAGGTCACTGGAAGCGGAATTGCCCTAAGTACTTGGCGGATTTGAAGAACGGCAACATCAAGAAGAAAGGTATATCCGACATACATGTTATTGATGTGTATCTCACTAGTAGTCGTGTAGTGCCTGGGTATTTGATACTGGTTCGGTTGATCATATTTGTAACTCGAAACAGGTGCTGCAGAATAGATGGAAACTAGCGAAGAACGATGTGACGATGCGCTTTGGAAATGGATCAAAGGTTGATGTGAACGCGGTCGGCACGCTACCTCTTAATCCCCCTTCGGGATTAGTTTTATACTTAAATAATTTTTATTTGGTGCCTGCGTTGAGCATGAACATTATATCTGAATCATGTTTATTGCGAGACGGTTACTTGTTTAAGTCCGAGAATAATGGTTGTTCGATTTATATGAGTAATATGTTTTATGCACATGCACCTTTTATAGATGGTCTATTCTTGTTGAATCTCGATTGTAGTAATACACATATTAATTACATTGAAGCTAAACATTTGAAATTGAGCGATAACTTGACCTATATGTGGCACTTTCGTCTTGGTCATATTGGAGTGAAGCGTATGAAGAAACTCCATTCTGATGGACTTCTTGAATCACTTGATTTAGAATCACTTGAAAGATGCGAAGCATGTCTGATGGGTAAAATGACTAAGACTCCATTTTCTGGTATGATGGAGCGAGCTATAGAATTATTGGAAATCATACATACCGATGTGTGTGGCCCAATGAGTGTAGCATCGCGCGGTGGTTATCCTTATGTTCTTACTTTCACGGATGACTTAAGTAGATATGGGTATATCTATTTCATGAAACATAAGTCCGAAACTTTCGAGAAGTTGAAGGAATTACAAAGTGAAGTAGAGAATCAACGTAACAACAAGATTAAGTTTCTACGATCTAATCGTGGAGGTCAATATCTAAGTTATGAGTTTGGCGAGCATTTGAAGAAATGTGGAATACTTTCACAATTGACACCGCCGGGAACACCACAGCGTAATGGTGTGTCCGAACGTTGTAATCGAACTCTCTTAGATATGGTTCGTTCTATGATGTCACTTACAGATTTACCACTATCATTTTGGGATTATGCATTAGAAACAGCCGCATTCACTTTAAATAGGGCACCATCTAAATCCGTTGAAACGACACCGTATGAATTATGGTTTGGGAAGAAACCTAAATTGCCGTCACTTAAAGTTTGGGGTTGCGAAGCTTATGTAAATAAGTTACAGCCAGACAAGCTTGAACCCAAAGCGGAAAATTGCATCTTCATAGGATACCCGAAGGAAACTATTGGGTATACCTTCTATCATAGATCTGAGGGCAAAATCTTCGTTGCCAAGAATGGATCCTTTCTAGAGAAGGAGTTTCTCTCGAAAGAAGTGATTGGAAGGAAAGTAGAACTCGACGAGGTTGTTGAACCTTCTCTCGGACTTGAGAGTAGCGCAACACCGGAAGTGGTTCCTATGGCACCTACACCAATAAGAGAGGAAGCTAATGATGTTGATCATGAAACTTCGGTTGAAGTTACTACGAAACCTCGCAGGTCAACGAGAACTCGTAACACTCCTGATTTGTATGATCTCGTTATGAGTGTTATGCTGGTGGACAACACCGATGACCCTACGACATATGAGGAAGCGATGATGAGCCCAGATTCCAATAAATGGCAAGAATCCATGAAATCCGAGGTTGGATCCATGTACGAAAACCAAGTATGGACTTTGGTGGACTTACCGGATGACCGGAAGGCTGTCGAGAACAAATGGATTTTCAAAAAGAAAACAGATGATGATGGTAATGTTACCGTCTATAAAGCTCGACTTGTCGCAAAAGGGTTTCGACAAATTCAAGGAGTTGACTACGATGAGACTTTCTCACCGGTAGCGAAGCTAAAGTTTGTGAGGATTTTGTTAGCAATCGCTGCATATTATGATTATGAGATATGGCAGATGGATGTCAAAACAGTGTTCCTCAATGGAGACATTGATGAAGAGTTGTATACGGTACAACCCAAAGGTTTTATCGATCCTAAAGATGCTAACAAGGTATGCAAACTTCAATGGTCCATTTATGGATTGAAGCAAGCATCCCGGAGTTGGAATCAACGTTTTGATAAGGTAATCAAAAGTTTTGGTTTTATATAAACTTATGTAGAAGCTTGTATTTACAAGAAAGTGAGTGGGAGCTCTGTAGCATTCCTAATACTATATGTAGATGACATATTGTTGATTGGGAATGATGTAGACCTTCTTAATAGTGTCAAGCAATGTTTGAATAATAGTTTTTCAATGAAAGATCTTGGCAAAGCAGCTTACATATTAGGCATAAAGATTTATAGAGATAGATCAGGACGCCTGATGACCCACAAGTATAGGGGGTGTACCGTAGTACTTTCGATAAATAGGAGTGTCGATCCAACGAGGAGCAGAAGGTGCTGAACAGTGGTATGGAGGAGGAAATCCCTATGAATACCTAGCAAACAGATTTTTAGTGGTTTTTTGACAAGGCAACAAAACAAGGAGCAAGTAACAAAAGTAACGAACAAATGAAGCAAGTGGCCCAATCCTTTCTTAGCAAAGGACAAGCCGGTGGAAATACTTATAAGGACCAAACATTCTCGAGGACACATGGGAATTCTGTCAAGTGCTTTCCTTTCAAATAGCCGAGTACTCTTCTCTGGTGTTTGTAAGTGTTGTGTGGGTGAACCTGTGCTAACATACCGCCCTTCCTAGGACTAATACATATTTGTGATTAAACCCCTTGCAAACATCCGTAACTACAGGAAAGTAATTAAGATATAAATCTAACCACAGCCTTAAACTCTGAGATCCTACGCTCCCTTGTGCAAAGGTGTCCTAACGGGGGTTCAGGTTTCTGTCACTCCGGCAACCCCACAATTAGTAGCCAAATACACAATGCATTCCCCTAGGCCCATAAATGGTGAAGTATCATGTAGTCGACGTTCACATGACACCACTAGAAGAATAGCACCACAACTTAAATACTAAACCATTGAATAATAACTCATCACAGATTCACTACTAACAACATGACTTCTCCCATGTCCTCAAGAACTAAACGAACTACTCACAAGACATCATATGGATCAAGATCAAAGATGATATGATAATGGATAACAATCTGAACATGAACAATAATCCAATGGTTCCACTCACAAGCATCAACTACAATAGTAATCAACATAGGGAAAGTTTCCCCTAAGAACTAAAGCAATATCCAACACAATTGTTACAGCGGGACGGAGTGGTGATGATGGTGCTGGTGGAGATGATGGTGTGGATGATGATGATGATCCCGATGAAGACTAGCTTGATGACGGTGTTGATGGCGACGGTCTCCCCTCTCCGGGAAGGAATTCCCACGACAGAAATCTGTCTGCCGGAGAGATCTTTCTCTCTTGGTGTTTTCCGCCCCCTAGAGGCGGCGGAAATCTATCTGTGGTCGCCCCCCGAGCCTTAGGGTTTCGAAGGGAAGATATAGGCGAAGGGCGGAGTCGGAGGCCGGGCAGGTGGGCCACACATGCCATGGCGCGGGGTCAGGTGGGCCGCGTCTAGGGGGGTGTGGGCCCCCTGAGGCCCCTCTTCGTCCCTCCTTCTGGCTTCCTTCGTCTTCTCGTAAAATAATATGTTTCCATATTTTTCTGATCTTTGCGAAATTGCACCGAAACGCCTTCTTTTCCATCAGAATCCAGACTCCGGCGGTCCATGCTCCAATAACCATCCAACATGCATAAACAGATGAAAAGCCATAAGTAATACCTCAAAATAATACAAATATCAATGAATAGAGGTAATTTATGATATAGAATGGTGGTGCAAATTGGGCGTATCAACTCCCCCAAGCTTAGACTTCGCTTGTCCCCAATTGAATACTGAGCTCAGTAAACATGTCCACGGGTTTATGGAGTGAAGTGTCGATAAAAGAATACAAACAAGAAGCATCACACTTACCATTGCACAACTCAAACAAGAAACCAAATCACCATTGTATAACTTAGATTCCAGCCAAGTACAACAGTCACAATAGAGATGCATAAAGATAAATCATAATTGGAATTGGCAAACTTGTTCCTGGTCAGAGAACACCTGGCAAACAGTTTCACAAAAGCTTTTTGTGGAAGTTTCAAAACAGGAGCACACTTTGCTCAAAAAGGTTTTTCACAAGTGAAGGCTTTCAAAGTAATATTCAATAGATAAGAGTTTTGTGCAAACAAGGAAGATAAAGAACATGATTGAATAAATCACCATATGAATGTTTGAAACACAACAACTCAAATGCTTGCTGGAGATAGAGAGGAAGTAGGTTTACTGACTCAACTGGTAACTAGGAGAAAGGTCCCTTCTTACAGGGTAGCAGGGATTACAAGTCATAAAGAGCTTCCAAAAGATTATGGTACTTACTAGATTTGAGCCCTCATTGCCCCTATCATAAGCATCTTGAGATGATTAAGGTTAAAGTGAACAAAGATGGAGTATATGCTTGACGAATATAAGTTGGCACTCTCATGTCCCTTGAATATGAGGGCCACTCCTCATGCATACTCAACTTTGGGCCCAGGTAAGTTCTTGTCATTGTAAGTATTTGCATATCATTGAGAACCGCCAACAGGGTACCCCTTTCACATGGTACTGGAGCTTTCCCATAACCAAAATGACAAGGCAAGCAGACAATGAGAATCTCAACAATCTTTTTATTTACCATGTGTATAGCTATTTATTGAGGATGCTTCATAGATAACTCACTATGGTGATGTTGCAAGTTTCCACCATGATTAGGAATGGCTTAGGCTAGCGGCCCAGGCGTTTATCTAACACAGAATACAGACTCCATGGACTTACATGTTCCCTCTTTATTTCACACTGTTGACATCCATAGACAAAAGAGCACGATATCATCTGTGTACAGAGTACAAGTGCAATGTTGAAAACGTTCCTCGTGACAACACGGTTCTGCTAATTCCAACGTATAGAGGCAAGCATATAGAACTTCGATGTTCACAATAGTTCAAGTCTATTAGGGGCAAGGAAATAAGGTGTGCCATCAAGTTCGTGAGAGCTTTACTAACTAGTTTTCACATAACAAAATACTTTTTTAATTCGAAAGGTAGATGAAGCTTGTGAATTTGCTTGGAATAGCAAAAGCTACATGTAGATATGGTGGACACAAGTGGCAAAAGTTTTGGTTTCAAAGGATTTTGGAAACATGAGAAGTATGCCCTCTCAAAATAGGTTTTTGGCTAGCAAGGCTGGGTAGCAAGCAAGAGAGTTGAAAGAAACAAGAAACCATACAAGTAATAGAGCCAAACATGCAATCTTCCTTCAAGACACAAAATAATCTTAAATAAATAATACTAAGCTTATGAGCCAACAAGAAAGAAAACAGATGATACCAAATCCTGAAAGCTTTTTATTTCTTTCTTTTTCTTTCAAACTAATGCCACTAACCAGAACTCGGTTTGCCAAAACCAATTTAGATCCACTTGGTGATCCCAAAGTGGTGCCAATACTGAACAACAAGATCCATCATATAATAGAGATTGCAAACTAAAATAAGAAGTGCAAAAGGTAAAAGGTGAGACTTCTCATTAATTTTCAACAAATGCACTCACACCAAGGGATACATAGATAATCAACTAAAGGAGATATAATTCCATATGCAAACCAAACTATAAGATAACCTCTCTACCACAGATATGAATCCACTAAAAAGGTAAAAGATAAAAGATAATGGTGGTGATACCGCGGCACTCCCCCAAGCTTGGAACAAGCCAAGGGGATGCCAAACCCGATGACGAATTACTCCTTCAGTGGTGGTGGTGTTCTCTTGATAAGCTCCTCAACAAGTTTCCTCAACTCCTCGAACTCAAAAGTAAGAGTACGGATTAGCTCCGAGTTTTGCTCTATACGGTTCAGGATCATGTCAGTCCGAGAATCCCAGTTCTTGTTATTCTTTCCCCACTCTTCATCCTTAGCATGATCCTTCTCTGCATTGTTAGAACGACGCATATCCCAAACCGAGGGCAAATTCCCTTTGGCCACATGTTGATATTGATATTCATGTATAAGTGTATGGAAGGGTCTCTTGTTACGTGGAGGAGATGATCGTGGAGAGAGAGTATGACGTCGAGATTTACCTCCTGTAGACATCCGTGCTGTCCTCTTAAGCTTGGTAGGTCGTGCCACCAAACCAATGCTTATGATGGTAGCGCGAGTGTCCGGTTGCTTGTCCTCCTCCATGTCACCTTCATACCCTACTGAAATCTCCTCCTCCTTGGGGACTTGAGGTTCTTCTTCCTCGGGCTTCTTGCCTTTGTCCTTGGCGGAGGCCATGGTGCTCTAAACTTGAAAAGATTTCCTGGCAAAAACAGATTGAAATGAAAACACGACGAGAACACGATGCACGAACCTCGGGGGATCCGGGGGGTTATATATTACGAAGTTTCAATGCATAAGGAAGGTTTTGACACGGAAACGAGGCAGGGACGGAGTTCGAGGGGGGAACACCCCCCTCAGGCGTGGCCAGGCTGAGCCCACGCCTGGAGTGGGTTTGTCCATCTCGGGCTCTGTTTCCTCTTTAGTTTCATCTCGTAACTTCCCTTATGTATTAAAAACATAAAAAATATAAAAAGATTGGGGTTTCACGAACCTTCTGTTTTCACCACTTTTACCTATTCAAAGACGAACTCTACAAATCCTTTCCTCTTTCTCTTGAGAATTTCCTTCATACAAAACCTTTGCACAAACTCAATGACAACATTAGTGTGAGCAAAAACAATAAACCTTTGGTAAGCACTTCAACTGAAAATCCATCAAAACAAAAGCTTCTGTAAGAGGCAAATGCAAATGATGGTAGAAATCTATCAAAACATACCAGCAGGTAAAGATTGAATTTTCCAAAGACCTTTTGTTGCTCAAATAAAAAAGTGCAGAACTGATGAAAGTTGGGTAACAACTTGGATAACATGCTCAGAAAAATGCAGCTCCATCCGAAGTACTGAGCTTCCTCATGAACTTTTACAATGCGGCACAAAAATCTGTCCCAAGACAGCCACTTTCACAACTCCTCTACTTCACAAAAGTAGTTGAACTTGACACAAAAACCAAAAAAAAGGATAAGGAGCGGTTATTACAGAGTTAATAACTTCCAAGACTCGACAAAACTCCTAGGTTATCTCCCAACAAGTACTTTTCTTTTATGCCTTTAAGTTAGGCTCGAAACTTCCAAAGATGCTCACATAGGATTTATATGTTTGAAATGAAAGAGAGCATCAAGAAGCAAATAACCAACACACTTAAGTCTAACCCACTTACTATGCATGGGGGTATCATGAGAAAATGAATTGTTGAAACAATAGGCCACTAGCACAGGAAGAGAAAACAGATGCAACTTTAAAGCTTTCAACATAAAACGGGGAAACTTAACATCATTGAGATGCATAAAACCATGTTTCCCTCTCTCAAAATAACTTTCAATAACACTTTGAATAAAGTTGACAACATAACTATCACTGGCAACAACTTTATCATCAGAATAAGCATACTTACAGTCATCAAAAAGAGGTCCAAGGTCATAGACTGGATCAATATAAGCAAGTTGTTCCATCCTGAAATCTTTATTAGGCAAGCTATTTTCACAAGGAGCTTTAGCAAATTTGGAAAAGTTAAACTCATAATAATCTCCATCAAACTTAGTTAAAAAAAATTCCTTCTTACAATCAATAATAGCTCCACGAGTGTTCAAGAAAGGTCTACCAAAAATGACAGGACAAGTTTTGCTAGCTGCTGAATTAAGCACTAGAAAATCAGCAGGATACTTAATCTTACCACGGAGAACCTCCACATATCTTACAATACCAATGGGGCAAATGGTTTCCTTGTTAGCAGGTGAATAACCACATCAATGTCCTCAAGCTCATAAGGACCAATCTCATGCATAATTTCCCTGTAAAGCTCATAAGGAATAGCACTAGAACTAGCACCAATATCACATAAACCATAGTATCAATGATCACCAATTTTAACAGAAAGCACATGAACACTAGCTTTTCTAGACTTACTAGGATGAGAAATAATATTAGTAGCGTCTTCATAGAAGACAATGTGCTCATCCTCCATATTTCTAGTGATAGTGTCTTTCACAATAGCTACCACAGGTTCATCACTCAAATGCTTACCAGGCTCCACAGTTTTCATTGTACCATTGTTATTTGCACTAATAATCATAGAATACTCATTTACCTTATCTTGAAAAGGCATTTTCTCAACATGAGGTTCAGGCACAATATGATTAGTAGTACAAACTTGAGTACTTCTAACAGGAACATGACTAACAACATCTTTATACGGAGCATGGTACTTGTTCCACTTCTTTTTGGGAATTTCAATGTAAGAGGCAAAGGCTTTAAAACAGTTGGAAATACTTTGGGAATCAAGACCAAACTCATTGCTAATATCACGGAAGTCATCAGTTCCCATAAAAGATTTAATGCATTTAATCATAGTTTATACCTGACTTTCTTCCTTTGTCATTCTCCCAAGCTTCAGTGTTCTCTTTAATACGGTATAAGAGATCCCATTTAGCCTCTTCCTTCATACGTGTGAATGATCCAGCACAAGAAGCATCTAGTAAATCTTTATCATGAAGAGAAAGTATAGCATAAAAGTTATTGAGAATAATATTGTTAGGGAGTTCATGAATAGGACATTTAAGAATTAGTAACTTCAATCTCCCCCAATCTTGAGGTGTACTCTCTCCATCAAGAGGCCAAAAGTTATATATAAGATTTCTATCCTTATGAATCTCACTGGGAGGATAAAATTTAGAGTAAAAGAGAGATGTCATCTCCTCCCATTCCATGGATTGTCCATTCTTCAGCAGCTTATACCATTCTTCAGCTCTCCCTTTCAAGGATATGGAGAGTAACTTCTTCTTCACCTGTTCAGTTGTGATACCTTCACACTTAAACAACCCGCATAATTCATGTATAAAAGCAAGTGATCACCGGGATGGACAGTTCAATCCCCAAAATAATAATTATCCATAACACGATTAACAATACTTGTAGGTATCTTCAAAGGATCTATCTCAACAAGAGGTGGTTGATCTACTACCCTAGTAGTGGTAGTAGTTTTCTCGAACAGAAAACCAAGTGGGTTATCCATATTGGAAACAAAGTAACAAGCAGTGACAAAAGCAATACTCATAGTGAAAGTTTCCCTTACCAGATCCACTCTTCAATAGCGCTTCACTCCCCGGCAACGGCGCCAGAAAATAGTCTTGATGACCCATAAGTATAGGGGGTGTATCGTAGTACTTTCGATAAATAGGAGTGTCGATCCCAATGAGGAGGAGAAGGTGCTGAATAGTGGTATGGAGCAGGAAATCCCTATGAATACTTAGCAAACAGATTTTTAGTGGTTTTCTGACAAGGCAACAAAACAAGGAGCAAGTAACAAAAGTAACAAACAAACCGAGCAAGTGGCCCAATCCTTTCTTAGAAAAGGACACGCAGGTGGAAATACTTATAAGGACCAAACGTTCTCGAGGACACATGGGAATTCTGTCAAGTGCTTTCGTTTCAAATAGCTGAGTACTCTTCTCTGGTGTTTGTAAGTGTTGTGTGGGTGAACCTGTGCTAACATACCGCCCTTCCTAGGGCTAATACATATTTGTGATTAAACCCCTTGCAAACATCTGTAACTACAGGAAAGTAATTAAGATATAAATCTAACCACAGCCTTAAACTCTGAGATCCTACGCTCCCTTGTGCAAAGGTGTCCTAACGGGGGTTCAGGTTTCTGTCACTCCGGCAACCCCACAATTAGTAGCCAAATACACAATGCATCCCCCTAGGCCCGTAAATAGTGAAGTATCATGTAGTCGACGTTCACATGACACCACTAGAAGAATAGCACCACAACTTAAATACTAAACCATTGAATAATAACTCATCACAGATTCACTACTAACAACATGAATTCTCCCATGTCCTCAAGAACTAAACGAACTACTCACAAGACATCATATGGATCAAGATCAAAGATGATATGATAATGGATAACAATCTGAACATGAACAATAATCCAATGGTTCCACTCACAAGCATCAACTACAATAGTAATCAACACAGGGAAAGTTTCCCCTAAGAACTAAAGCAATATCCAACACAATTGTTACAGCGGGACGGAGTGGTGATGATGGTGCTGGTGGAGATGATGGTGTGGATGATGATGATGATGATCCCGATGAATACTAGCTTGATGACGGTGTTGATGGCGACGGTCTCCCCTCTCCGGGAAGGAATTCCCCGACAGAAATCTGTCTGCCGGAGAGATCTTTCTCTCTCGGTGTTTTCCGCCCCCGGAGGCAGCGGAAATCTATCTGTGGTCGCCCCCGAGCCTTAGGATTTCGAAGGGAAGATATAGGCGAAGGGGCGGATTCGGAGGCCGGGCAGGTGGGCCACACCTGCCCTAGGCGCGGGGTCAGGTGGGCCCATGCCTAGGGGGTGTGGCCCCCCTGAGGCCCCTCTTCGACCCTCCTTCTGGCTTCCTTCATCTTCTGGTAAAATAATATGTTTCCATATTTTTCTGGTATTTTTCTGATCTTTTCGAAATTGCACCGAAACGCCTTCTTTTCCATCAGAATCCATACTTCGGCAGTCCATCCTCCAAGAATCATCCAACATGCATAAACAGATGAAAAGCCATAAGTAATACCTCAAAATAATACCAATATCAATGAATAGAGGTAAATTATGATATAGAATGGTGATGAAAATTGGGCGTATCAACGCCTAATATCATTTTCACAGAGTACATATTTGGAAAAAGTTCTAAGAGGTTTGGAATGGAAGATAGCAAGAAAGGGTTATTGCCCATGTTGCCCAATACGACCTTGAGTAAAACTCAAAGTCCTACAACGGCAGAAGATAGCGAAAGGATGAGTAAGACTCCCTATGCCTCAGCCATAGGATCTCTCATGTATGGCATGCTATGCACTAGACCCGACATTGCATATGTTTTTAGTTTTTCTAGCAGATATCAAAGTGATCCAGGAGTGGATCATTGGACAGCGGTCAAAAACATCCTTAAGTACTTGAGAAGAACTAAGGATATGGTTCTTTCTTATGGAGGTGATGAACAACTCGTTGTTAATGGTTACACCGATACTAGTTGGAACACCGATACGGATGATTCTAAATCTCAATCTGGATACGTATTTACTTTGAATGGTGTGGCAGTTAGCTGGAGGAGTGCAAAGCAAAGCATTGCGGCGGGATCTTCAGCCGAATCGGAATACATAGCTGCTTCGGAGGCTTCACAAGAGGCAATATGGATGAAGGAGTTCATTATGGAGCTCGGTGTGGTTCCCAGTGCGCTGGACCCAATGTCTATCTACTGTGATAACATGGACGCCATAGCCAATGTGCAAGAACCAAGGTCACACAAGAAGATGAAGCACATCAAGCTACATTTTCACGCTATTCGAGAGCATGTCCAGGATGGTAACAATTTTTTTGCAAAGTACACACATATCTGAATGTGGCGGATCCGTTGACTAAACCTCTCCCGAGGGCAAAACATGACCAGCACCAAACCGCCATGGGTGTTTGGTATATTACCATGTAATCTAGATTAGTTGACTCTAGTGCAAGTGGGAGACTGTTGGAGATATGCCCTAGAGGCAAAATAAAAGTGGTTATTATTATATCTTTGTGTTTATGATAAATGTTTGCATTCATGCTATAATAGTATTAACCGGAAACATTAATACCTGTGTGATTTGTAAACTAAATTAGAGTCTCTAGTAAAACCTCTTTGTAATACTAGCTTGTTGGTTGATAAATGATCGTGGTTTCCTGATCATGAACATTGAGATGTTATAAACAACTAGATCATATCATTAGGAGAATGGTGTGATGGACATACTCCTATAGATAAGCGTAGCATAAAGATCAAGTCATTTCAATAGTTTATTTGCTATAAGCTTTTTGATACATAATAACCTAATTCCTTCGACCATGAGATCATGCTAATCACCATCACCGGAAGGATGCTTTGATGACATCAAACACCACACCATAACTGGGTTGCTATAAAGGTGGCATTGAGTGTTCGGAAAGTATGTTTTGAGGCACATGGATCAAGAGTGGGATTTGTCCATCCATATGACAGATAGATATACTCTGGGCCCTCTGGGTGGAATGTCATCCAATTACCTTGCAAGCATGTGACTGGATCACAAGGGTTCATATATCACGGGAACGAGAAAAGAGTAATTATCAGTAACTAGGTTGAACTAGGTATGCAGAGATACCGACGATCAGACCTTAGATAAGTAAACTATCACGAGACAAAGGTAAATTGGTATCGTATGTAAGTGGTTCATTTGATCGCAAAGTAATTGTTGAATATGTGGGAGCCATATGAATTGCCAGATTCCTCTATTGGTTATTGATCGGAGAAGTGTCTCGGTCAGGTCCGCGTAATTCACGAACCGTAGGGAGACACACTTAAGGATTCGATATTGTTTAGTAGATATGGAATGTAAGTAGGGAGACCGAATGTTGTTCGTAGTCTCGGATGGGATCCGGGATATCACGAGAAGATCCGGAATGGTCCGGGGAATAAGATTCATATAAGGAAAGTTCGATTCCCGAGTTCAGGAATGATTTCGATGTTTTCATCGGAGAGGTTCTAGAAGGGTCTAGAAGGTTCACCGGACCGGAAGGGGAATGGTTCATGAATGTGTCATGGTAAAGTGGAATGATTGGATCATGTCCTAGGTCACTTGGTTGGGCATTTGCAAGAGAGGAATTAAGATCCAAATTGCAAGTCAAAAGGCAGGTTTGAAAAGTCAAACTGGAACAATGGTTTCCTAGTGGAAGAAGGAAATAATCCTTCTTTCCCTCCAACAAGAAGAGGGCGTTGGGGAAGGATTCAAACTCCCCTCTCCCAAGCTGCACCCCTCTCATAAATAGATGGGAGGGGCTGCCCCAAGACCACAACACAACCAGCCCTCCCCACCAAGTCGCTCCGCCGCCGCCCTAGCGCCGCCGCCGGATCATCGATGTCGCCCTAGCCGCCGCTGACTTCACCTCCTCCTCTCCGAACCTCTAGATCGTCGGAAACCCTAGATCCACCATAACCTGCTCTGGCTTAGGCGAAGCCCTGCAGAATTTTCCCTCTACTTCCGACACCACGCCGTCGTGCTACCGGAATCGCGAGGGGAGAACTACAACCTTTGCTGCCTGCTAGAACAAGGTAGAGGAAGGTATTCATCGAGTAACGAACGTGTGACCGACTGCGGAAGCGCTGCCAGAACGCAGCGCCGAAAGGATCGTCTACGCGATCTTGAGATCGGCAAGTGTACGACTACATCACCCACGAGAATCTGCTCTCGTTGACCGCTTTAGAATCTTCGAGGGTGAGTACTCTAATCAACTCGTTGCTACAATCTAGTAGATATATCTTGGCTTGTTTGTGTGCATGTGGTAGATTTTTTTGTTTTTCCATGCTACGAACCCCTACAATTGATTGATGCATATTGTGATATTACTTGCTCTTGTGCTATTTGTTTCTAGTCACCCTTGTGAACTTTGAAGGTGTCCTATGCATCTAATTGCTACTCTATGAGGGACAAGCTGATTGCCACTATGCCATGTTTTCTATATGTGAAACAAATAAACGTTTTTCAATGCATGTTATTCATGATCTTTATTTGTAGCCTTTCATGTTGCATGCATAGTTACTATGTCCTATTGTTAGAACTCCATCTTTCATGCACATGTTTAGAGTTCTTTGATCCCAACTTTAAATGCTTGCAAATGGTTTGATCTTTATTGTGAAGGTGAATGTCACCTAAAAAAATATTCTTTTATCACTTACCTACTCGAGGACGAGCAGGAGTTAAGCTTGGGGATGCTTTATACGTCGAAACGTATCTATAATTTTTTATGTTCCATGCTTGTTTAGTATCTACTTTGCTTTGCTTTGTACTTCCTTGAGGTGTTTTTATATCTTTTCTGGAACTAACTTATTAACAAGTTGCCACAGTGCCAGTTGCCTGTTTTCTTCTGTTTTTGGTTCTAGAAAGGCAGAAAATCAATCTTCTCGGAATTGGACGGGACAAAAGCCAAAGTTAATAACTTTCCGTGAGGGACACGAATCCAGAAGGAGAGACAGAGGGGAGCCATGGGGTGGCCACACCCCCCTCCCATGTGCGGCCAAGCCTGGCCCGCGTTTGGGCAGGGTGTGGGCCCCCTGGGCGCCCCTGCCTCGCCTCTTCGCCTATAAGAAGCCCCCGATGCAGAAACCCTAAGTACCCGATGAACATTCCACGAAACCTTCTATATCCGCCGCCACCGTCGTCCCTAGATCGGGGGTATCTGAAGTTCTTCCCGGCACCCTGCCGGAAGGGAGATCATCCCGGAGGCCTTCTCTCCGGTATGATGCGTGAGTAGTTCCATCTTGGACTATGGGTCCATGTATTAGCTAGATGGTTGTATCGCCCCCTTGTGACTTCATGTATAGATCTTGTGAGCTCCGTTCATGGTCAAGATCTAATCTATTTGTAATCATGCATGTTGTGTTTGCGGGGATTCGATGGATATTGAGATTATTATGTTGGATTGATTAATGGTTTTGTCTTTATGATTCTATCATGTCTGTGTTGTTTGTGATATTGCATGCTCTCCGTTGTTAGTAGCTATCTTGGCCGAGTAGTTGCTAGTGACTCCAAGAGGGGGTATTTATGCTCGATAGTGGGTTTATGCCTCTAGTTTCCAAGGGAAGTGATAGAAATCTCTTCAGTTGTAGATGTGTTGTTGCTACTAGGGAGAAAACAATGGTCTCTTGTTCATGGAACATGTGGACTATTTACCTTACACACTTTGCTTAAAGTAGTTGTCTGTTGCTTGCAACTTAATACTAGAGGGGGTTCGGATGATAACCTGAAGGTGGACTTCTAGTCATAGATGCAGTTGGATGACGGTCTATGTATCTTGTTGTATTGCCCAATCGAATCTCATAGAATTTTTCTGACTAGTATTGCATTGTTATGCCTTGCTCAGTTCCTGTCAATTGCCCTACTGTAATTTGTTTACCCTTCATGCCATGTTGTTTATCTAAGGAGAGCACCTCTAGTGAACTATGGACCCCGGTCGATACTTTACCGTTGATACATCTTCCAATGTTACTTGTTTACTTGCTGCAAAGCATTACCTTCCACACCGTACGTTTAATCCTTTGTTACAGAACCAGTGAGATTGACAACCTCACTGTTGGTTGGTACAAAGTCTTGAGTTTGTGTTGTGCATGTCTTCGTGTTGCTAGCAACACCTGTGTGACGTTTCCTTCCTCCTACTGGTTCGATAACCTCGGTTTCTTACTAAGGGAAGACTTGCTGTTGTGCTGCTTCACACCTTGCTCTTGGGGTTCCCAACAGGCTCCATGTCGACTGAGCCATCAGCCACCAGGGCGGCGGGCACGGCCAGCAGTCCCGTCGCTTGCAGAGGCAACAAAGCCTTTGTCGGTGTCTAGGTCGACGACACCACCCGTCGAAGCACTGGCATTGCCCCTCTTCTTCTTGTTCGTTTCTCTCTAAAGGGCAAAGTTAGTCTCCCATGTTTTGGTGTCCTTGAGCAACGTCCAACAATGCCTCAACGAGAAGGCCTTGTTATCGTTCACCGTCTTGAAGTGCTCTATTGCTTTCATGATCTACACACATGGATGCCAACAATGGCCCAACGCAAATGCAAGACATCGACAAAGAGAGAAAGAGGTTTTACCATGTCAACCGACCGCAAGCCGCTTATTTTGCTTTTCATCATCATCTCGTAAGAGCCTTGAAACTTGCTACACTCGGCATGGATGGTGCCCCAACACTTGGAGAGGGAGGGATCGTTTCGATTGCTAAAAAAGGCGTCCTTCCCAAATTTCCTATGCTCATGGAAAAACCTACCCACCTTCTTCCAATAGGCAAAGCCCTTTTGCTCGGCGCCGCATAGTGGATGTTGCGAAATCTCCATCCATGCCTTGCATAGGAGCTTGTCCTCGGCAGGGGTATAGCCCCCGGTTCGTTGGCTCATCTTCTTGTCGTTGACAATTGAGGCCGCAAGTGAAGCGGCCAACGACGTGGCCATGACGCCCTCGCCCATGGAAGTTCCATCATTCCCGAATAATGCCTCGTTCACAATGTTGCATGCATCTTGCTGGGTCTCTTGCTGCGTCTCCGTCTCGGCCTCGCCATCATCGGCATAGCTGTGGCCACCCGCGTTGATCATGTCGTTCATGACGTCCTCGTCGTCGTTTCCCACGAAATCCTACACGCCAATTGGCCATCATAAAGCGGCGCGAGCAATGCACTGGCAATGGCGAAGAAATGTGGCAATCATACCGTATCGTCAGCGGACGGCCGCTCGGCGCGCATTTCACCGAACAGGTTGACTGGCGTTGGCATGTTTGCGACAGAGATGGTCTGTAGCTTCGTCTACGCCTCCGGGGTTGCGTTTGCTTTGGATGGAGTGCGGTTCAGGTCGATGACGGGCTCTCCCGCCTCTGATAACGCCACACTGATATGGTTGAACCGGGACAGCTGGTAGCCTCCAAGCGAGGTCGTGTTCGTCCCTGTCGTCCTGGGCTGAGCTGACGGCTGGACGATAGGCGTGGAAGTGACCGAGCTGGTAGAGGACGTGCCGGCCGTGCCTCCTGCTTAATCATGTTGACGACGTGCTTGGCGGCATTCACTGCCATCTCGCTGGCGTCGACCCTGTTCTGGCTAGCGAGGAGGCGCTCGTTCTCGTCCCGGCGCTCCATCTCGAGCCTAGCAGCGACACGGCTATTTCTCGCCGCCACCTGTCGGCCATGCGCTTCTCCGACTCGAGCTTGCGCTCCTCCGGCGTCTGTCCCTTTGAGGGCTTCTTCGGCCGGCCGCGCTTCTTGGCGGCGGGAACACCGGCGGGCGCAAGATCGATCATGGCGGATCCATCGCCTTCCCTCCCGCTTTCGCCCGTGGAAATTTGGGAGAGGTTTTTTGAGAGAGAAATTGTGTGGTATCTGTGCCATTGACAGAAAGGACCGTCAAAGATAAAGAAAAGACACGCTCGAACAAACGCGTTATCCCGATCGACGCAACCTAGACTCACGTGTTTGTCCGAATAGATCGGCCTAAACCGCTGGCACGACCCGCGGGTCCACCCAAACTGTTTCGAAAATGCTTGGAGGGCCTCGGGCCCGGTGAAGATGACCTTGTTCTCGCGTTGGAGACGCCCTTAGGGCAGCCACAGCGTGCTCGTGGCCAAAATTTTCAAGCCTGTACTTTTTGGCATCGATGCCAAATTAACTCGCAAGCTCCAGTATAGCTGGTTCCCAATTCTTGCTTAACGGGACCCACTGCAGATTAAAATGCTACTAAAATACGTACGATCTCTCTCTTCAGCTCAGACATCATGCATGAGCTCCTCTGGTCCCGGCATGACAATACAATATTCTATTGGATAAAATGGATTTAGCATCGGAGCACTTGGTTCCCTCTTCTCTTCAATTTAGAACCACCTATACGGAACTAGTTCTAAAAGCTAAAAGATCAATTTAGAACTGGATTTGGCTAACATTGTGGCTGGCCTTAAGATGCCCTGGCCTGGTAATATTTCTGTCAGACAATAGTACTTTTCAGTTGACTAGACTCAGTTATCTTCTTTTAAATATAAGGCACCACTGGCTGGAGGCAGAGTAGCTAGCGTGATATTTTTGTTGGTGGAGTTCTACGCTTGGAAAGACGCATGACGTCTGGAGCCAGACACGAGCATGTGCCGAGCCAGTGTAAAGTTTGGAATTTGCTGCGCATACGGTTACAGAAGCGGAAAAAATAAAGAAATGGAGCGGAGGCAGGCGGTGGTCCGTTGGGTCCTCGCATGAGCTAGCTTCCATCCACTAGCTTTTACTTTAAGGAAACGAAAACCGTCTAAAATAAACTAAGCCCAGTTGCCAATTTGCTCTCACCAAACACGCACAGAGACAGATCGTGATAAAAAAGGCTGAAAATTCAATGCACCAATCATTGCGCCCGGCACCAGGACCAGGAACTCATCATCCGATCCATTTTTCTCCTGGGCAGTGATAAACGAGCAGTAGTATTTCTATCTGAGAATTCAGCTGCACAGGTGAAGAAAGAAAGAAAGAATGGTCGTAGTAGCTGCTGGACCATCTTAACAGGATATTTTTTTTTTAGCACTGGGAGTAAGTCGGATGTGATGTTCAGTGAACAGTAGTAGAAAATGACATTGTTTCTGCGATAAACAAGCATTTCAGGAATCACTGGGGAAGGTAGAGAGAGAAATCGCTGGCAGCAGCAGTGGGAAAAGCAGCGGCAGGAGCGAAGCAAGAAACAGGAGAGAGAAAGCAGGGGGACTTTCCATTGGATCCTACCTCGCTTTTGGGGACGAAGGAGGAGGAGGAGAAGGTCTCTGTCCCTCCCTCCCTCCCTCTCTCTCTCCCTCTGTTCTTCTTGGCTCGAGAGGAGGAGGAGGAGATGTTTCCTCCTGGCCTGATCCACCACCGCACGGACGGCCCGGGGCCTGGCGAGGTGCCGCGCTCCGGCGGCGCGCCGAGCCTGGTGCTCACGGCGGACCCCAAGCCACGGCTCCGGTGGACTGCCGACCTCCACGAGCGCTTCGTCGACGCCGTCGCCCAGCTCGGCGGGGCCGAGAGTGAGTCTTTTCCTCCACCCTTTCCTCTCTCTACCTCCCATTTTCCCCATTCTTGGTGCCTGATGCTCCCCTGTTCGTCAAGTGTTGCCATTCGAGGGCAATGCGTGGTTGCTTGGTGGGTGGGTCTTGGTTGTTGCGGCCGTGCCCTTTGCTTCCAGCGCGCCTTCTTGCTCGGAGCAAGCAAGGATTTGAGCCATTTAGGGTCTCCGTGCTAAAATACTAGGAAAGTTTGTATCCGTGATTTGGTCATCGTTACGTGGAGCAGAGCTTCCATGGAATGGGAGCTGCTGGAACCTGGAAGAAGGACGTGCGCCATGCATTTGCGCTTAGGAATGCGAGTTCACCACGCTCTACTCATGGCAGATTTTGAGGGGGAATGTGTGGCAGGTCCTTGCTTCCTCTGGAGATGTGAAGAGCTGTGTCTTGAGAGGGTTATGTGGACGGTTTCTGCCCTTCTCTTAGAACAACTTTGAGGTGTTATGGTGATTTGGGGTGAAAGGGTGACTTTGGTTGATCTTCAGTTTCAGCTCCCTGCAGGAACAAGATAAGCTGATTAATACACTTCAGAGAGAAATAGCAATGATCCAAGCGAATATTGAAGAAGTTTGTGCGCAGTCAGGGGCATGGTTTTTAAGGTGTTAAGGCTGTTGAATATAAATATACTGCCTAGCCCCTTTCCATCAGATCGGTCTTTTGGGGATAATTGGCTAGTGCAGCCTAGACGCGATGGGGGTGGGATAATTGACTAGTGCATAAATCCTTTAAAGGCGATCTAGGGGCGCTTTGGGCGCCTAAAGCGGCCATTTTTTCAAAGCGGAGGAGGGGCGTCCAGAGGAGGGGCGCCTGGACGCCTAGGCGACGCCTTTAAAGCCATGGTCAGGGGTTTGTTTCGAGGGGATGCAACGATGGTAGGGCGAAATGGAGCAAAGTATTGCTTTTCAATTGACGGCATTCTGGAGTTACATCCGTGATTTCAGTTTAGTTTTTCCTCGGATATGGCGATATTTGTTGCGTGCTTGGGCCTGGGCGTGCGTGCCTGTGTGTTTGTTGCAAGTTTTTTTTTGTGTGTGGAAGTAGTGGGACTGTGGTTTCTTTCTTGTACACATATTTGTTATGTCACTGAGCGAGCACTAACTAGTACACCATACTATCTTGCTATGACTTATCTTTCAGACTTCTGAATATAGTAGTTAAATGCATGATCAATTCATCATTCTTGCAGAAGCAACACCAAAAACAATCTTAAGGACAATGGGTGTGAAGGGACTCACGCTTTTCCACTTGAAGAGCCATCTTCAGGTACTTCACATGTTTCTTATATTGCATTAAATAAATAAATTACGAGAACTAGGGGCTCCCCTGGCCTCTACATAGAATGGTTACAAATAAATCTACGTCATTTTGTGTTTTCTCTTTTATTCTCATCAACAGAAATACAGAATGGGGAAGCAACCTGGCAAGGAGACGCCGGAGCAATCTAAAGATGGTAAGTAATACAAAGCAATCTACTGATCTCACTATTTATGTCAACTGATAAGTTTGAGTCAGATTGGATGCATATTGCAAATAACTATATTTAGTGGAAACTTCTTGAAAGATCGGGGGCGCTTGGAGTTCTAGGGTTTGGTGGTGGCAGCCTAGGCTAACTGGTTAATATTTTTTTAGTTACTTCGATGAACATCTCTTCTTTGGCAACTGCTGGGAGAAAGAGAGTGGGGCTAATTAGGATATTATGTGAGGGTTTGTACTTGAGTGGTCTATAGGGATTGAATGGTGTAGGACTTTGAATGGTAGTGAGGCTATAGGGGCAATGATGAGATCACTGAGATATGGGATTTGCGGGGAGTGACAAGTGGTTGAATCTTTGTGAGAGGCAATATTTTACGCTTCGTGGGCGAACTTTTTTCGTTATACACAATTTTACATGAACCACAGCAAAAGCGATAGTGTGTATTTGTAGCATAAAGTTTTAGATCATTTTTATGCATTGAAAGAATCAATATTTTCTATGTGTGCATATCGCAATCCAATTTGGCAACCATTATCTGCAGGTGTGCACCTACTGCAGTTACCTTATTTCCAGTTGGATAATCACACTAACATTTTGTATCTACATACTTGTAATGGAAGACAACCTGACCTTGCTCAGTCAGCAGGAAGTTTACTGTTTGTTTACATTGTCACCAAATGCAGCATATTGTCGTTGTGCTCACACGAAAATGCTAAGAAGCTAAGTTAGCAGTTCTGGTTTGAGCTGCCCATTTTGTTTGTAAGTAATCCAAGGTTGTAGCCCCAACTAGCAAATAGTTGCTTCATTTTGCTCATTGCACTGTCAAAGTATATGCAAGATTGGTCTTACTTTGTTAAATATTATCATATGGAAGTATGGAACACAAAGGTTCAAATGGAATATAGAGTAGAAATATAGATCAGACAGTTAGATAAAAAATATATGTCCATTTGAATTTTAATGGATGCAAGTGAAAAGGGAAGTCGTGTTTAATGAACTTAATTTTCTCTCATTTTTATCTACGTCTGTCCTTTGGCTTCGGATGGTCATCAAAAGGAAATGTGACTAGTTATCATCAAGATAGTACTCTAGTTGTCAGTGTCACTCATCTGTTGCACCCTTACATGTTTATGATGCATCTGTGTTGCTTTGGCAGCACTACTTACCCCACACGCATTGGTTAATTGAGTTGGGATTTCCTGTTGTCAATCATGAGTACTTGGTATAAACAACCCATGCATATCTTATGAGACAGTGTACGTAATTATAAGCCACAAATTATGCAATGAATTTTTGAAGAAATCCACTACTAATCTAGTATGCACATCTGTGGTTCTGAGTTGAAAAATATCTGGAAACATTCCGACTTCTGAGTTGTCTCTGTTTTTCATGTTTTCTCGATTTGCAGGGTCCTATCTTCTAGATGCCCAAGGTGGAATGAGCCTGTCTCCAAGAGTTTCTACTCAAGATGCAAAAGAGTAAATTACATGGGCTAATCCTTGTCCAGCACTCCATTTCTCTTTTTTTTTTGACAGAATATGAGTACATTTATGATATGTACTTTGAGTGTACTATTTGAGAAAGAGTTTTATGTTACAATTACTCGCTGCAGAAGTCAAGAAGTTAAAGAAGCACTGAGAGCGCAGATGGAAATGCAACGAAGCCTGCATGAACAAGTGGAGGTAACTTTCACTTCTTCCTGTGTGACAAGAAGGAATTACTCACCAACTTCAGTATTTTCTGCAGATCACAGTAGTTTTGACACATTTCTTGGTATACTCTATGTCCGAAGGATATGTAATTCTGTGCAGGCTTTTTGCCTGACTCTTTTGTACTACTCTCGTGCTCACTTTCTTTAATAGGGCTGTGTCTAGGTTAAATTCTAGAGGACCATCACTCAAACAGAAAGACAGCAGGGTCAACAACTCTTTCTTTCAAAAACAAAAAGGAAACTAACCATTGACAATAAAACACTCTGTGGGGTTTTCATTAGAGGCAGTATGTTTAGAGTTATTTTCATCTTGTAACTAATATCTTAAACAACTGCTTCGTTTTTTTCTTGAAAAGGGGTGCTACCCCGGCCTCTGCATTGACCGATGCATATGGCCTTTATTATAAAACAACTGCTTCATACAAATAACTGGTGCCTCTAAGAAACTTTGAACAGCAGGTCTGTTACAATCTGTGCACTTGTATTGTTGGAACTTCGCTCAACAATTATATTGAAAAATCATCCTTTTGTATGATTTAACATTTAATAATACTACCTCCTGATTTAGCATGGAAGAACAAATGTGGTTTTCATCACACAGAACCTGAGTTCTTTTTCTTTCCCATGATCAGGTCCAGAAGCATGTCGATATAAGGATGGACGCGTACACGACATACATCAACACTCTACTAGATAAGGCATGCAAGATCGTCACCGAGCAGTTCTCGAGTAGCTTCAGCGTCTCCGACAACAATCTCCCGGAGCTATCCTCTGGCGGTTTCATGTGCGGCACTGCCACCGACGCGCTGAGCTCCTCCGTCTTCCACCAGCTCTCCGTCAGCTCGACCAACCTGCACAGCCCAGGAGGCAAACCGTCTCTATCGGGCATCGAAGGCCAGATGCTTCACCAGAGACCAGCTGAGTTCAAACGCAAGTCCTCCTGCTGAGTCATGTCTGTCGACAGGATCTTGGTCAGAACGCTGGCTGCCTCCTCCGTGGTAGAGCCATGTCGAACCCCGGAACGACGACGAGGGGAATGGTCTGCCAATCTGTGACCGACTTGTTTCTCTTGCTAGTGCATGCCAAGAAGCAAGGTTGTATCAATCAGAATCAGCAACCTATGTTTATATGTAAAACGCCTAATGTGCTGGTCGGGTGACTTCTATCATATTTTTATTATTATCAAGCATGATTCTAACATCGTTAACACACATTCATTTTGCACATTCTAGGGATCAGTTTCTGTCTTTTTGTGCACTAGCAAAGGGCCAAGGGGTTGCTACGCAACGTTAATAAGAGTATAAGAAGTTGCCATGAAATTAGTTGTGTTGTTTTTAATACAAATGCTTTCCTTTGTGCTCTGAATAATAAGGAAGATTAAGGCTGAACTAAGATAAAGGGAGCTTGATTTGAATTTGAATTATGGAAAAGAGTCGCGATGAGATCCTGATAGGCCCAAGTGCGCAACCGCAGTGTATTGCCTCTTGGGCCGATGGAGCAGGCGATTGAACTCATCATAACATGTTTTTTTTTCGAAATTGCAATATGTCGAGTTCGCTTCTGGTTCAACCTTCTCTGGAGACTCGCACTTCGCTTCGATTTGTCGATCTTAGCCATGACCCTCGTCGAGCAATGCGTTGAAGCAAATATGGTAGAGACTTTTTAGTGAGTTCTTTTTCAATGGATCCACTGGATTCAGCGATGAAAAATGTTATGAAAGTTAATAATATTACTATGATAAAACTGTATATGCATAAGAGGAAAGCAGTAAAGTTTACCCATTTTTCTGAAACAATAGCACGGGTTTCTTCTCCTGGTGATACTTCGCCAGTTGCTGCAAAGGGCTTCAGGCGGAGCGCGCGCCATGGAGTCGATGCCTCTGGGGCATCTGCGACTGATGAGGACTCCATGCTCAAGGCCATGCGGCGTAAGGCGGAGATGAACTTAGATTCGCCAGGTATAATGAGTTCTTCGAAGTCCTTTTTGTCGTTTTCTACTCCTGTTATTTCTTCTAAACTAGCCAATGTTGGCATTAGTTTGGGTAGCTCTGTAGAGAAAGTATCTTTTTCTTCTAATGTTTTGCGACACATGGAGGTTGACCGTTTAACGGTTACTCCTAAGGTCGGTGTGTTTCCTGATGCTCCACTAACTGAGGAGGAGGAGGAGTTGCATGCCACAGTAGATGGTCAACTCCTCTCTCACTTAGTTGGTGAAGTGTCGGAGGTGGACTTTGATGAGACCGGGCTTGCCTCTATGTATGAGCTGAAAGCTTCTGGTCGAAAATCAAAGAGCCAGCGGTTGCGAAAGAGATCCAGTGTATCCAAATCTCCTATAGTTTCTCAATGAATGGAATGTTTTCAAACAGCAGAGGTCTTCGGGACTTGGCTAAACATTTATTCTTTGCTGATTGTGTGAGAGATCATAATTTGGATTTTCTGGGTATTTCTGAGACTGGTAGACGGGATTTTTCACAAGCTCTACTCAATCGCCTTTCTGGTGGAGTGGACTTTACGTGGATATCACGTCCGCCGCGCGGTCGATCTGGGGGGATCCTGTTAGGCGTCAGAGATGAGACTATGGAAGTTTTAGCCAGCTCGGTGGGAGATTTTTTTATAAAACTCCATATCCGTAACAAGGCTGACAATTTCACATGGTCTTTAGTCGCCGTATATGGGGCCGCTCAGGATGTTTATAAGGCTGACTTTTTGCGTGAGCTTGTGAATTTGGCAAAGGACAATCCATACCCTATTCTTATAGGAGGGGATTTTAATTTGCTCAGATTTCCTCACGAGAAAAGTCGGGGACGGTTCGATGAACATTGGCCTTTTTTGTTCAATGCTGTTATAGACAGTCTGGACTTGAGAGAGGTTACAATGTTAGGAAGGCAATTTATATGGGCTAATAGTCTTCCGGAGCCAACATACGAAAAACTAGATAGAGTGCTTATGGATACCGACTGGGAAGAAAAGTTCCCTATGGTAACTGTTCGCGCTCTAGAGCGTATTGAGGCTTTGTCGGATCATACTCCTTTACTTTTATCTTTTGGATCACCGCCACGGAAGTCTACGAATGAGTTTAAATTTGAACTCGGTTGGATGATCCGTGATGGTTTTTACGAGATGGTTAAGGCTATTTGGGAGAAACCGGTCGGTGGCCGAACGCCTATCCTACGATGGAATAACAAAATGCGTACTTTACGCAAGTTCCTTCGGGGCTGGGCTAGGAACACAGCTGGTATCCTTAAAATCGAAAAATTACGCCTAACATCTATAATTGATGACTTAGAGGCTTCCGCGGAAGTCAGGCCATTAACTGCACAAGAAATTGAGCTTAAAAGCCAATCAAATGCGGAGATAGCCCGGCTTCTGCGCGAGGAGGAACTCAAATGGTACCAACGCTCTAAAGCAAAATTCATTCTGGAAGGAGATGCGAATACTAGGTACTTCCATGTTGTGGCCAATGGCAAGCATAAGAAGAAACTTATTCACTCTCTGATTCAGGATGAAGGTATGATTGAGGGACAGGAGCATCTGAAGTCATATATCACTACCTACTATAAATCCTTGTTTGGGGCCCCTGAGGAAAATTCTGTCTCTGTGGATGAGTCCCAAACGTCCGATATCTCCCAGGTTTCTGATGAAGAAAATAGCTTTCTAACTGCCTCATATACCGAGGAAGAGGTCAAGAAAGCCGTTTTTCAAATGGAACATAACAAAGCACCAGGACCTGATGGCTTCCCAGTGGAATTTTACCAAAAATTCTGGGATGTTATCAAGGAGGACCTGATGAATTTGTTTGGGTTTTTTCAAGTCGGACAACTGGATCTCTTTAGACTTAACTTTGGCAATATAATTTTACTGCCTAAGGTTAACAATGTAGAACGTATACAACAGTATCGTCCAATCTGCTTGCTTAACGTTAGCTTTAAGATTTTTACTAAAGTTGTCACGATTAGACTAAACTCTGTTACTGATAATGTTGTTAGCCCGTCTCAAACTGCGTTCATGCAAGGAAGAAATATCCTAGATGGTGTTGTAATTCTGCATGAAACAATCCATGAACTACACTCAAAAAAACTAAATGGTGTATTGTTCAAGATTGACTTTGAGAAGGCATACGACAAAGTTAATTGGTCTTTCCTCCAGCAAACACTTCGCATGAAAGGTTTTTCTGAGGAGTGGCGCGCTCTTATCCAGTCGTTTGTGTCTGGGGGTAGTGTTGCTATTAAAGTAAATGAAGATACTGGCAAATACTTCCAAACCAAGAAAGGACTGAGACAAGGGGATCCATTATCGCCTTTACTATTTAATATAGTGACTGATATGTTGGCTATCCTTATTGAGAGAGCAAAGGCTGATGGTCAAATTGAAGGTGTGGTGCCACATCTTATTGATGGTGGACTTTCTATTCTTCAATATGCCGATGATACAATTCTTTTTATGGAACATGATCTGGAGAAGGCTAAGAATCTGAAATTAATATTATCAGCATTCGAGCAACTATCTGGGCTTAAAATAAACTTCCATAAGAGTGATCTGTATTGTTTTGGCGAGGCCCAAAACGAGGCCCACCTATATGCTGAACTTTTCGGCTGTGGTCAGCGTCATTTTCCAATCAATTATTTGGGAATACCGATTCATTATCGGCGTCTCACAATTGCTGAATGGAAACTTATTGAGGAAAGGCTACAAAAACGTCTTAATAGTTGGAAAGGTAAATTGTTATCCCTTGGTGGAAGACTTGTACTCATAAATTCAGTACTCACTAATATGGTACTGTATATGATCTCTTTTTTCCAATTACCAAAAGAGGTCTTGAACAAAGTGGATTATTTCCGTTCAAGATTCTTTTGGCAAGGGGATAGTGAGAAAAAGAAATATCGACTGGCCAGATGGAATGTGGTTTGCCGCCCGAAGGAGTTTGGTGGACTGGGCATACACGATTTGCAAGTCAAAAACACCGCACTTCTGGGCAAATGGCTTTTTAAACTACTTACAGAAGATGGTGTTTGGCAAACCATGTTATGGAGGAAATATGTGGGGTCCAAGGCTGTTTCTCAAGTGGTTTGGAAACCCGGAGATTCACATTTTTGGGCGGGTCTTATGGCCACCAAGAAACATTTCTTTCGTTTTGGTGCTTTCGAGATTAAGGATGGATCACAGATTAGGTTTTGGGAAGATAAGTGGCTTGGCCAAACTACTCTTCGTGAACAATATCCAGCTCTATATTCGATTGTTAGACACAAAGGGGACACAATTTCCACAGTGATGGAAGACTATCCTCCTAATGTGTCTTTCAGAAGAAGTCTCATCGGTCCTAGACTGGTATCTTGGAACAATCTATTATTACGTTTGTCCATGATACAATTATTGGATGGTGTTGATGTGTTCAAATGGAAATTACTAGAAAGTGGTAAATTTTCTGTTGGGTCACTATATAAAGCCTTGGTCCAACCTGATATCCCGGTCGATGATAATAGTAAAATTTGGAAAATGAAGATACCCCTTAAGACGAAGATATTTGCATGGTATCTACGGAAAGGGGTAATTCTAACAAAAGATAATCTTGCAAAGAGGAATTGGCTTGGAAGTACACAATGTGTTTTTTGTCATCAAGATGAGACAATTCGCCATTTGTTCTTCCATTGCAAATTTGCTCGCTCTATATGGTCATTCATCCAAATAGCTTCTGGTTTATCTCCGCCATGTTCTGTAACCAATGTTTTTGGTAATTGGTTGCATGGAATTGTTGATAAATACAGAACTTTGTTTAGGGTGGGAGCGCTTGTCATTATATGGTCGCTATGGCTTTGTAGAAATGACAAGATTTTTAATAACATTGTGTCTTCCCCTATGCAGGTTATCTATCGAGCCATGGCTATCCTTCGATCATGGAATATTCTCCAACGCATGGAGTTTCGCGACTTATTTATGATGGGATGTACGTGATTGGAGGACACGGCGAGGGATATTTTCTCCCGACACGGATGGCCGCGTGATCTGAGGATTGATCTATCTTAGATTCTACACATTTATTTAGTTTGTGCCTTTTTGTAATGCTTGTGTACTTTTTCATTAGTTCTGTCATTCGTGTGGCTGTGTGCATCTTGGTTATGCAGAGGCCGGGTGTAAGCTTTAAACAGAATTATTAATAAATGCGCCCATTTCCAAAAAAAAATAATAATAAAATTGTTCTTATGAAATATTATTATTATTATTATTATTGAACAACCAATTTAAATGAGGACACATGCCCAGACATGTTGCCCACCTTCCGTGCCAAATTCAGCCCATGACTCCTCTAGAGAGACTTCATGATTGAGATTTTACCGCTACTTGCCGCTCACCCGGTGTCTGGTAAGAGCAATTCCAGTAGTGGTAAAATGCTGCGAGCGGCAATTAGCGTTTCACCTGGTGCGCTAAAATGCAGCGCCACAAACCCTTTCTTCAAGAAATTGTACCAAACAAAGCAAATAAAATAGACTAGAAATAAAACTTATTACATACAACATAGTGCGATTACATAGATCAAACGGTGAACCTAAACTACTCTCCGTCCTCTTCCGTTGTACTCTCTCGGACGACGAGAAGAGGCCACCCCACTTTTCATCGTCTGAGCCAATGGTGCACGGACCGGCTATCTACACTTTGATCAATGCTTTTCTCTCGGCCCTCTGCGCCCTCTTGGGCCTCCTATATGCGATAGAATTCTTCCTCTCGCTGCACATCCTCCGGAAAATTGATCTTCCACGCCGCTATGGTGCCCTTGTCCGCCTCGACAATGGCGAGTCGACACTGATGGGCGCGGTGGCGCTGCTGATCCTCGCGCGTGATGAGACGAGGCGGAGGTGCCACCATCTCCGCTTCTTTGAGACAATTAATGTCATCGAAGTTCATGTCACGGAGCAGACGGCCGAGCCTCCACGCCGCCGCGTCATACACGTGTGGCCTCGTATGTGGTGTTGAAGGTCCCGAGCGGCAGGCGGTAGCCGATGGCGCGGATCTCCATGTAGAAGTTGCCCGCCAGTCGGGCGCGCATGCCGCGGAAGCCGGAGGTGCTCAAGGGGCTGGCGCAGAGGCATCCTGACGGATCGGCGGCGCTCGGCGTGGGTCGGCGGCACGACGCAAAGGCGGGCGGTAGGGAAGGGAGGGAAGAGAAACCTCAGAACGGTTCAGCGGCACGCACGTGCTCGCTGTATTGCGCGCGGGAGTCAGCGCCCAAAATATACCACGCGCTAAAAAAAATTCCGTCCAAAAACGACAGGTTTTAGCGTGCGGCTGCGTCCGTCGGAGATGCTCTACTATGCATCATATTTGTCGTTATAGGAGTGACTTGGGAGGGGGCTGAGGTGGCTCAACGACATATATCCACGATCAAAAAAGCAGACCATCACATTCATGATCTATTTAACTTAAATCTCTGTCCTAATGCGCAGCCTGAACCCCTCCATTACTCCACTCTTGGCATGAGAGACGAGTGCAAGGACAAGGCAAGGGGAATATTCCGGGCATTGTTCTGAAGATTCCTGTAATAGAAACTTCCAAAATCCAAAACACTCTTGATTAACTAACCTTGGGCCATTGTTGACAACGACCAGCTCGTTTACAATTAGTCAGGATATATATATAAATATTTTCCTTTCCAGATTGATCTAGTCGGGATCTTATCTTAAAAATGAAACAAAAGAGGCCGGCTAGCTTCGGCCGACAGAATTGGAGAATACGGCCGGTACCTAGCAAGGCTGGCTAGCTAGCTGTTCTCTGCTCAAAGATCACATCCAGAAAAGGAGCAACGATTATATTCTCTCCGCCTCTATTTTCTTCCCCCCACACCACCCAGACGCTGATCATGATTCTTTTTCATCTCTTTTGACAACATGTGTCATCATGATTACAGTAACTGTCTATATGGACTTTTTCTTTGACATCCACATTTTTTAGTTGTTTACCTACTGCTGCATAACATATGACAGAGAATTCGACGATAAACGTTGCAGTTTCCACACGATATATACTTCTGAAGCTAGTATATTTTGCAGGTGTCAACCTTTGTAATTAAAAAAAATGATACAGTGAGCAACAGAGCTGACACATGCTTCCCGCATTCCAAATGTCCAAGAAAACCAAGAATGTTTTTTTAGGAACATATTGGTAAACAATTTTTGATTTTTGACCAATAGCCCACTACACTGAGACTAACGCTTCTTTTCCATGTGGGAATCATACTACAAAATCAACATAACCGTTGAAGAAGCGTCCGTCCGTTCCACAGCACAGAGCGTATCGTTTTCATGCGTTTGAACGGGCCCAGACGCGCCACGTGGACGCTCCTCACCTAATCCGACGCGGGGCCTGCAGCGGCGCTGCTTGCAGGCCATTCATTGGTCAAGAGGCCGGCCCAGAGCTGCAGAAATTAGGGCGCACCTCTGACCTGCGTGCAAATTGCACTCTGCACCTCGTGTATTCGTGATATTACGAGCAAGGGATCATGAACCATGCACGGTTCATGGAGGCATCCGATCGCATCCACATTCATGATTCATGCCACCACCACCGCCAGTCGTGCTGAGACAAAGAAAGGCTAGCTAGAGTCTTGATCTGGTCTTCGCTTCGCAGAATTGGTCCTCTAAAACAACAGTTCAGTTTTGTATCCTCTACTGTGTAGCCTCGTGTTTTATATGTAGTCCTATCCTTGGCTCATTTTAGGGATTTTTGCTTTGTTTTCTTGTTCATCACATTGGTACCCTAAACCTAAAGTTTTGTCGTGTCTATTACGCGTCGGGGTGGGCAAATATTTATATTTCATTTAGGTCGCGCATTCAAAATTTTCTAAGCTACGTTTTACTTATTTTGTCGATAGATCAAGGACTAAAACCAAAAAAAAATTATCTCTTAGATAACGGTTATTTATGCATCGGATATTCCTTTTTGTACCATGACCTGCAACTTTGAGATGCATGATTGGTATGTGACTAACTAGGCTCGAACACCTATTAACATGTCGTGGATCGATCTCAAAACAAAAGCAAGAGCCTGATCTCCTCCCAAGGCTTGCTATAACAACGTCTCAAACCCATTCGACGCCCACGAGGCAAGTCACATAGCCCCTCACAGATTGCTCATACATCAGATGAACACATTTGAACCATGATCCACAAACATGAGGTCTCCAAGATTTGTAGTATGTGGTATCTTGACTCTAGCACCACTTTCTAGACCTGTTAAACCAACACTAGAGCCATATGCCATTGCATTGACCTCTGGTGTGTTGGGACACTATAACTGAAAGCCCAACCACATACGAATAACCAGTATACCATGGTCTCTCCAATTCTATATTCAACGTGAGAGCGAGAATAAATACAAAAGGGTTATTGAGAAAGGGGGTGTTGTTTTCCTTTACAATGTTACTAATTAGTTATATCTTAATGCCTTTATATTTCTTTGGAAGTGAACTTTTTCACATGTTATTCTAATACTTCAAGGTGAAATTGCACCCCGAAGTGCCAAGGAGCCGCTGAGTTAGATAAACTGGTTAGCTAATATCGGTTTTACACACAACTAGAGGGAGCGTGCAATAGCACATTTAGGTCTTCTTTGCACTAAGTTACCTGCAAAATACATCAAAATGACATGGAAAATTATGAGAAAAAATTATATAGACACAAAATTATATAATATGGCATACAATTTCAAATTCCATAGCTTGACAGGAAGATAAATCTAGGCTATGAATGGTACTAAATTCATATACGGGCTAGATAAGATCATATCGATGCTATTAGTAATGAACTTTGTATTTTTTGTTTCATGAGCTATGGATCGAATTTACATTTGAATACCGATACATGGATACTACTCCCTGTGTCCCAAAATATAAGGCGTCTAAGGATTGGTTAAAAGTCAAATCTTACTAAGTTTGACCAAATATTTGGAAAAAATATCTACATCTACAACATTGAATGGACACATAAGAAAATATAGTTTATGATGAATCTGTTGATATCGATTTAGTATTGTAAATGCTTATTTTTTTTGCGTATAATTTTGGTCAAACATAGAAAAACGTTGTTTTTTGACTAATCCTTAGACGCCTTATAATTTTGGGACAGAGGGAGCAATAAATAATTTGCCCACCCCACCCTAAACCCTCCTACAACCCCCATGATGAAGAATAACAAAGCTAGTGACCAGTTAGCCCCAATGCCAACATAGCAATCCGTTTTGAGCTAAACTAAATTAACTTTGTAATTACTATGCCATAAGTTCATAGAAACCAATTTTAATTGAAAAATAAATAAATTCTAAGGTATGATATGTGGACTTTGATCTATCTCTTTGTACGGGTGTGGTAGAATGGCTATGCTTTTCATTCATTCTGCCTGGAGGATCAACAATTCTAGGTTTTTCTGTTTGTGCTATGATTTTGTGGAATTAGTTATGGGATTTAGGCTCTCTTTGGACTATACAAATTTCATTGGACTTTTATAGGATAACAATCATTATTCCTATGGGCTTTTGATCAAAGGAATATTGGTACCAAAATTCATATGGATTGGATTGATATGCCTAAATTCCATAAGTTTGAATATTCACTCTATTCTTCTTTTAATTTAAGACTAATCGCATAAAATCAAGTCATGTTTTTTGTTCTTTTCCCGTTTTGCATCCAAATGAGTATCTTTGTTGATTTTCAGTATTTTATAATTCTTTGTTTTGCACATACAAACTTATCAAAATCCTACTTTTTTCTATTCCTATATTCGTTGACCTGCAATCCAAAGAGTCTAAGTCTCACCCATAAAAATGATAATCATATATAGGATGAGTGTAGGTACATGTTGTGAGCGCTTGCACTTATATTTCTGGAAAAAAACATAGATCACAGGGTGCATTCCACAAATTTTGAATGAGGGAAGGATCCAACTGAAAAAAGCTGCATCCGGTTTTGTCTTGGCCAGGTTCCGGTAGCAGCAAAAACTGTCCTAGCCAGTAGGAACGGAAAAGAGGAAGAGAGAGGGGGTGGGAGGAGAATCTCGTGGAATTCTCTCTCCGCAGCTCGCCGGGGGCCAAGAAACCACCACCAGCTCGCGAATCTCTCCTCCCAATTCAGTCCACCGGCGGCGCCAAGTCCCGATCTTGCCGGCCTAGCTGCACTCCGGCCGTCCCCAAACCCCCCATCTCGGGCCTTCCACCGCGAATTCATCCCTGGTAAGTCGGAAATTTCTCAAAATTGCCTGTATATTTCCGCCTCCAAATCACTAGCAACCACGGAGCAAGCACCAAAGGATGGAGTGGTCGATTTGGTACCGCTTGGAAGAAGGAGAGGACAAGGAAATCAATCGATGCTTGTTTTCCTCTGCTGTTGTATATGCACCACACGCGGAACAGCAGAATTCCAATCAACAAAGGGGATTAGTTGGTTCCGCATCACATGCTCTATGAGATGCATACCCGATTCAATCTGCTCTGAGCTCGATGCGCCTCTAGAGGGGAGTTCACCAAAAAAGGCTCTCCGCTTCCACGGATGGCTGGTGATTCTGCCGGCGTCGCACGCGAGAGGGAGCTGAGTGGGGAACGGAGGAGAAGGGAGCGTCTGGGCAGTGGAACGGGTCTGGTCCAACCAATTCGGTCGACTGGATGAGCAGGGGCACAATTGTCATTTCAGATCTGTGTTTTAGAGAAATATAAGAGCAATACCGAAACATGGCATTTTATCAAACTGTGCAACTAAGATGTGTCATTTTGGGCATTGCGATGTACTTAGTCCTTTCGCGCTTGCAAAAGTAAAATGGGGCATTTTTATCGAATATCCTGGGGAAGAAAAGGAGAGGAGAGACTTAGGCCCACCTCTGGGGGACATCTGGCCTATGTTTTGTGATCGGGTTCTTAAGCATGGCCCCTGAAGAGCATGCCTCCAACAACCTGCTAAGTTTGGTGATCAGTAGCTGTTATGTTGGAGGTTGCTTCCATAGTTTTATGCCTTATCTTGTCCTAATAAAGTGCTACCTTCCGTGGAATTCATATTTTGATTAGCTAGGTAGTTGCTTCTGATGAAAGAATAAGGTTCTGGGATAACGAACAACCATCAGGCTTGTACTTTTGATGAAGTGGCCAATTCTCTAGATAGGAGGAGTTTAGAGCAAAGAAATAATTCGAGCTATCATTTTCCTCCAGCATTAATAGAATGAATGGATTGGCTTTAAGAAAAGACTCCTGCGGCAAGGTAGGCTAACATTTTCTTTAAAAATTCCAGTCCCTTCTAGTCCACAATGAGACATGACTACTATTTTGATTCTTTTGATTATTTGCAATTTATGGTCACTTGGATGACTATACTGGTTCATTTGAGCCACCACCTCACCTATTCTTTCTTAGTACTCCCTCCGTTTAGAAATATAAGATGTTTTAGTTTTGTGAATCGAATGTATCTAGACATCTTTTAGTGTATATGTGGGTACAGGTTCGAAGTGAACCTATACACTAAAAGACGTCTAGATACATTCATTTCATAAATCTAAAATGTCTTATATTTCTGAACGGAGGGAGTAGCTACGTAATTGGCCTACATTAGCTGATTGATCTAGGATCGTAAGCATGAGTATGTGGCTGGCGCACCATCCAAGCTGTGTGCACAAGTATTGCCTTATCATTTAGTGTTATCGCTATGACTTGATTTAGCTGCCTTGTAAGTAGCACGACCTGTGGAGTGATGTGATAAATATATTCGCGGTGGTGAAAACAAAAAAATGGTTGTTCACGCTAGCTTTCAAAGAAGAATACTAGAATTAGAGCTGTTTGATTTAGGAGAAATGACATCTCTCTAGTCTGTTAGTGCTCTCAAGTGTCATCTAGTAAATTTAACACTATCCTTTATCTTCAATCCAATGTGTGGATAATCTTCCATGAAAAATCTGGGCTCTGTATGCCTTATTCTGGTGTCTTAATAGAGCATTAACTACTAAGCAATGCAAGCATACATTCCGCAAGCCGTTGATCTTCCTCAATAAATGGAGAGTGAAATAATCATGGCACTTTCATATTCAGTTGGTATATTTTGTACTTTTTATCACTGCAAATCGTTAGTGATCGATACAAGCCAACCTGTGCCTTCTATTAGAATAGTATATCATTCTCTATGCCTTCTAATATTTGGCTCTTTATACCGTAGCAACTCAGTCACTCACCAGCAGCAAATGGAATTAGGTGAAAACAATATGGGTTCGAATGATGGAGCAAACAGCAAAGCTAGCTTGGCTGCGAGGCAACGCTTACGGTGGACAGATGAGTTGCATGAACAATTTGTTGAGGCTGTTACTCAACTTGGCGGTCCTGATAGTATGTATCCACACCACAATTTCTCTTTCATTTCTTCTTTTATATGATGCTATTCCTTCTTCTGGTGTACTCAATTTGACATCAATTCTTGCATGTAATGTGACATTTTATTATATTGAGTGAAGTTTGTTTATGTAGTTTGAAAATTCCAGACGTTTTTAGAAGTGACAATAATAATTAAATATGATGGCGCTCAACTCAAAACATTGCTTGTAGGTGGGAAGCTTATAGATGATTTAAGGTGGCACGTTAACTCAAAACATCATCATATAAGCTTGCAAAAGCATTTTTCAGAGTTTAAGGTGTTAAATTAAGTTTTATTTGCTCAAGAATAATGGATGAGATGCATAAGGCTATAAGCTACGAAGCTACTAAAACACCTTTACATGGGAATGTACCTAAACTAGAAAATTATAACTCATTTTTAAGGCTTTCAATCCCTTGAATGCAGATTTCCCTCCATCTAAGCTATTAGTAACCTATTTTTTTCTTCTGTATTTTCTATGTAAACAGAAAGTGGAAGTTGTGGATGATATGTTATGACTTACGATGTACTGATCTAGCGACTTATGGTCTTGCAAAGCTTCCATTAGTATTATATTTACATTGGCTTATTTTGCTTCTCCTAACATAAATTCCTTAAATGCAACAGGAGCAACTCCTAAAGGAGTTCTGAGAATTATGGGCACACCAGGATTGACAATATACCATGTGAAAAGTCACTTGCAGGTACATCTTGTTTCAGAGTGTCACTTGGCCTTTAGCAATTTTTATTAAATCTTGATTTATGATCTTGAACTCCCTTTTCCTATTTTCAGAAATACAGGCTAGCAAAGTACATTCCTGACTCTTCAGCTGATGGTAGGTGAACACACCTATCTTCATATATTTAGTATTGTGATATTTTTTAGTTCTGCATGCTCACAATATAAGTCTCGTGTAGGTAACAAGGCTGATAACAAAGATCCAGGGGATACCCTCGCAGGACTTGATGGATCTGCGTACGTACACACATATGAACAGTTATATTTTCGTTTTAACAGTAACATATGGAAATTGCGAGCAGCATAGCATGAGATGCAAGCACTGCAATGTATGCCAGATTCTACCATGTACTAAGAAATTCATCTAGCATAATCAACTTTTATTTTATTACCATCAATGTTTGCATGCTGCTCGGCAAATATCAAATGGCAACTGTGGTTCTTCCGTAGTTAACAAACATCACGCAATTAACCTGCAACTATAACCTTACTGAAATCACTCTTAATTTATATTGATGAGTAATTTTCTGCGTAATGAAAGTGTTGACTTAATTTATTCTATTATATATTAATTACTCCATTCACCATTGTTTGGCCTTGAGTATCCCGAGGTACACAAATTCTTCGTGCTATAAAATCAAAGAAAACGCATGAAAATAGCTTCAAACTGTCCATTTGCTACTGATACACCCTATTTCTTTTCTTTTAACTGAAATAGCTTCAAACTATTATATATACACTTATATTTTCTTTAATTGAAAGCCTTGCCTGATACATCCAATTTCTCTGTTGTTAGATTTCGTTGCTTTTTGTTGGTTTATCCATGTCATCCTCTTTGTAAGGGGCAAATCTTCCAAAATGTATACGAGCGTATTATTGGACACTTTCATCTCACTGTTGGAATTGCAACATCTTTTGGTTGAGGTTGGTTTCCCCCTTATTTATTCCCAGTTTGATCGTTGAACCTTTTTCTTTACAGTGGCTTGGAGATATCTGAAGCCCTTAAGCTGCAGATGGAGGTCCAAAAGCGGTTGCATGAACAGCTAGAAGTAAGTCTTTTTGGAAAGTTTCATGCAAGGCCATATTGTTATCTTAAAAGTTATTATAAATGTCCATTGGAATGCATATTTATCATTAATGTTTGCAAGGAAATTTGCGAATATTCGTAAATTTCTATGAAACATCTCCTGAAGAGCATGTCCCATAGTTGACTGGGGCTACTGAGCCCCACTTATTAGTGAATGCGCATTTATGTGTAGTGGCGATTTTTTTCTTTCCAAAAAATCTGGTGGTGATTTTTCCAGTCTAAAACTGAAAAACTAGCAAATGTTTGTTTGTTTCTTGTTGCCTTGCATCTATACTTTCCCAACTTCTCTTTATTGCAGTGTATGCTGCATTTAAAGATTGGTTAGTTATCCAGAGGCCAAAACCATTCATGTTTCCAAACTTGCAAATTAAGTAAAATGTTAGCTTTAGTTGACCAGGTGCATCTGTTGAACTTGTACTGCTATTCAGCAAAGGTTGATGATAAGATGGCCTGGTAACGTTTTCTCTAGGTACAAAGGCAGCTTCAACTACGAATCGAGGCGCAGGGAAAGTACCTCAAGAAGATCATAGAAGAGCAGCAGCGATACGGTGCTATAAAATCCGAAACACCTGCTCCAGGCGCAAGTGTCCCAGTGTCGATTGATCAATTCCCAGACTCCGAGAGGACAGACCCCTCAACTCCTGCACCCACATCTGAATCTCCATCCAGAGGCGCAGCTTTCAAAAGGGACCATGGAAGCCAAATTGAAGCAACCAAGAGCCCATGTCATGATGAACTCCTAACCGCAGATTCCAACTACCATTCTGGGTCTCCGACTGCCAGTCCAAAGCAAGAGAGGTCAGCAAAGAGGCAGCGCGGTAATGACGCTGAATTCTCGGAGGCCGACTTGTCCCTCCCGCAACATATCTTCGAGTCGAGCTCGGGGCCAGAGTTCCAGCAATGTTCGGTGCCCTACTACTCAGGCCATTAGCCTCCGCTTCCATCTTCTTGCAGCATCTTAGAATGTTGTCGTCTCGAGGGATATGTTGTTTTGTGTTGACAAAGTTGTAGTAGGTGTTTTCAAGGTTTACATGATACATACAACATGACATCTATCTTGCATTTGTAGCGTCCTGACGTGTAACTTTATTGGCAGATGAGTTGACAAATTTGGGGTTGGGCACTGTTAGCCTGTATACATGCTATGTTGTCTATTTTTTGCTCTTGGAGTAACTTTTTTTTAACGGAAGATATGTTTCAAATAACCCTGATTTGATAAAGAACTTTATCTCGCTATGCAATTTGTTATGGGTTGAATCTGGCAAAACACGAGCAGAATTCTCTATTAAACCCGCAGAATTTGAGATGTCATGTATCCTAGATTTCTCATACCACAGGAAAGCTTTATGTGACGTTGGATCTCTCGCATAAAAAATGCAGTAACTTCAATATTTCTATGGAATCGATTGTCCATAGAAATTTCCAAGGAATCTAGCATTATCGTTCTTTGTCCCAAACTGTACTACTATTCCGTCTTAAAATAGACGCCCCATGTTTGTCTAAAATTGTTTGAATCTAGACACTAGATTCATCCAATTTTGAGACGGAGGGAATATTCTTTTTTTTTTGGTTCCAAACGGGCCTAAACACAGTGAAAATACAGTACTACTAAATACTGTATATTTCCCGCGTAGACAGCAAAAACTTCACTCAATAAGAGAAACGAATCTGCAAATACATCATCTTACAGTGTGAGAACGAATTCGTGACTGTAAGATAATTGTTCATCTAAAAAAAACTGTAAGATAATTGTTCGGGCATTTCTATACAGTACAATAGCTGATGGAAGGGCAGAAATAGAGGGAGCAAACAAATTTTGGGGTGTTTTTGGCGCGAACTAAGCCAAGCACGGGGGAAGGAAAGGGCGGGAAAGCAGCAACTCGGCGCCCAATCTTCCGCGTCAACAACCAGAAACACCTCACCGTTCCTCCCCAATCCAATCCAATCCACTCCATCGAGAAGACTGAGGCGAGAGCGGCGGCGCGATGCAGATCCAGGTCCGGTGCGGGTGCGGCGAGGCGGCGTGCCCGGAGTGGGCCGTGGTGGAGGTGCAGGGCGTGCTGCAGCCGCAGCCGTGCTTCTCCGGCCGCATCCAGGGCCTCCACATCGGCCGTCTCTGCTCCACCTCATCGTCCCCATCCTCCAAGGCAAGAATCTTTTTACCCTCCAGTTTCCCCTCCCATCTCGTTTCTTGATTCGAGGCTGTTCTGTTCTCATATGATGGCTTCGCCATTGCCAGGGCGCGTACACCTTCACCGTGGGATACCACGAGCTCGCCGGGACCAGGGTGACCCTCAAGAAGCCCCTGCTGGTGATGAGGAAGAAGAAGAAGAAGAACGACGGCCAGGGTGGGCCGGCGGCGGTGGAGCTGGAGGTGATCGGCGTCATCCGGCACAAGATCCTCTTCAAGGACCGCCCCAAGGCTCTTATCTCAAGTAATCAATCGAGTTCCATCTTCACTCCAAACTCCAGTTTCTTTTCAAGGAATTTGTTGGAGGTGATTCTGCAGAAATTTGCTGACCCCGCGATCCCGTTTTCTCCTGCAGAGCCGGTGGTGAAGGAGAAGAAGACCCTACCGGCAGCGGCAACACCATCAGCAGTATCTCCCACTTCCTGAAGGAAAGCTATTGAGAAGAACTGAAGCTAAGGAGCTCCAGTTGTACCCGTGAAGCACGGCAATGTTACTCATGTCATGTTTAGTTGGTGGTCACATTCTACCATTGTAGTGGCACTAGTTAGTCCCTTTCCTTTGCTTGTACGAAGCACTGATCTTCAATGAACAGTGACTTGCAACCCATGATTCCAAAATGAGACCAAATACTACATAGCAAGCACCAGATATTCATACGAGATCAAACAGGCACCAGCCATATGCATGCCCAGTATTTGTTCAGAAATAACCTGACACTAACGACATGCCTTGTTGCCCAATCTCTCCTTGCCAGTTAGCACCTCTTAATTTGTCCTGGCTTCTCCATAACTGTACACTGGTGCCTCACTCAGGTCTTCATCCGACGGCAAAAAAGATGTCAGCACCGAACGGGGTGGCATAGCTGGGGACGGTCCGTTGGAACGCGCCTGGGGTTTAGTCCCACCTCGCTAGTTGAAGGAGGCCGACATCAGCTTATATAGTTTGGCAAACCACTCCCTTCAGTCGCGGCTTTTGGGATGAGAGAGGCCTTGGGCCTCCAAATACACTGGTTGAGCGTAGGCTGGCCTTTGGGTCGCTAACAAAAGATCTCATGTGGCTTCTCACATCCAGGCATGACTTTCTGAGGAGCTATCCTTAGAACTACATAACAAGTACACAGTTGACAGCTCATAAACAGGCACTTGTTAAAAAAGAAAACTGTGTGTCACAAGCTTTCGACTTGGATTGGGAAATTCTCACCTGGGATCTGTGTCCTTCCCCACACAGCGGCCTGGCGGTCTCTCGTTACAGTGACGGAACATGAGGCCGATGGATCCGGTGAAGCTTGGTGGTGGCCAAGGGTTGTGGACGGCTTCTGGCGGCGCTCGCGGAGACGCGTGTGCGTGTCAAATGGGAAACAGCGTTAGTCAGGACTCGGGAGGAGGAAGAGAGGGTTAGGAAAGGACGTGCCCTCGGATGGAATGGAGAATGGGCTGAATTTTTCTAGAGAAAGTTTGGTTCAGAGAAGCAGGGGGGTTTAGGGAATCTGCTAGAGTTGCTCTATAATAAAACTTGAAATATCACATTTTGTTTTGCAATTTTAGGCTTAGACTTTTACTACTACTACTATTACTAGTTTAGCAACTGCAGGGCGCACATAACTTTTTCATAGGGGAGCAGGGCAGGGCAGGGCACATAATCTTTGATCCATATTATGCCGTGCAACTTGATCCATCAGGATTGTGGTGTGGATGCAATACGTTGAAGCTCTCACTCGCTGGAACCAAGTATCCGGTTTATCTTTTGTTGCACTAGACAGTATGGTATGAAAAATGGGAAAAGATTTCAATCAGGCGGTCAACAGAAGCGACTGCGACGAAATCTTAGTCGCCTGACCGTGGTCTCCGTTTCATTTTTCGAGTCTAATTTCCTGGGACAGCAAATCTAGCAACATGGATTTTTTGGCTTGTGCACTACCACACGGTCACATCATCAGAACAAAATAAATAATGTAATATCCTTGGGTTTGCTTCTTGGGAACAAAATCGAATCAGAAAATGTAGTGGTCAGGTTTATCCCAATGAATAATCCACCACAGCCTCTGACTATGTGAGTCTGAAAACGACATAAAACCAAATAGACATACCACACCCCGCACGCACGCGCGCCTCGTGCCCAGCTTAGAGATAGTACCTTCCAGTTTCAGCAACTGGTCTGGATCACGTGGACCAGATCACCAGAGGATCCGCATCTGTCATCCATCTCAAGCTGCTTGACCAGAGACATGCGTTGAGAGGCCAAAAAAGACCACCTAATCTCCGCCACATAGTATTCCAAAGGAGTCTCAATATAACTGTTGTGTATTTACAGCGTCTTCTTACGCGCTGAAATGATCTTCTCACCCACTTCGGGGTAGAATCAATTTCAACCGATGGCAGATTACCTACAGCCTATCCTACAGCTGAGTTGGGGGTTTTCGCGTTCGGTGCAGGAGTCCTAGCTCTAACCTTGCTCAGCCCCCAAATTCATACTACCCTATGATGATTTTGTTTCCTCATTTCTTCATGGCACCTGTTATGAATTCCTCCCCTTTTTCATGTCCCTTGGGTCGTTGACCAGGTGATGACTCTGCAAGAGATCAGAAAGCGTGATCTTTCCGTTATTTCCTGAGTCCAGCCTCTGGAATTGGTCACAGATCATCCTGATATCTTTGTCTGAAATTTTCCCCATCTCCTTGAGCTTATAAACGACGAATTCTGATTTCCTGAAATAATGCAAGACATTATTAACCAACACAGTTATTAGAAAACAAGCAAGCAGCTTTCCTTATGCAAGTAGACTGATGCCATCCCAGGAAAGGTGATGAAAAAACATTTGCTTTCACTGGAGGACAGTGTGTAATGAAAACCTAAAAGTATAACTGACAACTGATTGCATATGTGTGGTATCGAAGAGATAATAATTGAAAGAGCAACTTGTGCAAATAACATCATAACCATTTTGAGAAAGTTAAACTTCTGCAGTGGGACAAATTAAAAGCAAATAACTAAATGCAGGTTGAATACGTAATTTCAGAAAAGTAGAAATCAGTCTGAAGCAATCAATCTGTTAAACATGGCCGCTATTGAGATACCACAGCCTATATGGCACTGACTTACTACTGCAATCCGAATCATTGTGTTCAAATGACAACCGGTGTACAAGGCATCCATACAAAGGTGCAGTTTCATCTTTTAGTTTTAAGCAAGGTTGGTTTTCATTTACTAGATGATGCAAGACGCAAGTCATTTTGATGCACAAATGACAAACTCAATCTAACACATCAAGCAAAAAACGACCAAATAGTTTCTAACAGGATGTTCAAATCAATGTGCTAAGAAATGGATGAACCACATCAGATAAATCAAGTTCAGTAAAGTTGCATTATGCGATTAAAAATTCATGCCAAAGACTACTACATTTTCTCTATTGATAATTATTGAGAACCATACCTGCAAGTAAACTAATATAAACGGTACTAATATTTCTTAATCATAAAAAATGCATGAAGGGTGTAGCTGGTGCAGCACTGCAGGAGTTAACATCAACAAATTATGAAATAATTGCATATACAAATATAAAATCAAACTCATTACACAAATATTATCAAAATAATGAGTGGATAGACAGATATAATATATTTATATCGACAGCACACTTAACAAGGTCCAATGTATAAAGTATTGCAATATAACATTTCTTAGAACTGAGCTGGCAGCATTAAGAATAACTACGCTTCCTACAAAAATGCAGTGTTTGGGAAAAAACAGCTTTACATGTTGGGGATTTTTCTTTTGTTTTTGAGTACTCAAATGTGATAATAATCAAGGGCATGTTTTAGTCATGCCAACCTTTAGCAGACTTTTCATGCTAAACAATGGCAAGCCACAGAAGGTGTGGTGACACAACTGTGTTTGGTAAAATTTTGAGCCTATAACTGGTAGGTCATGCTACTACGAGAATGTGGCATGCCTCATCTGTGTCACTACAAAGGAGCCATGACAGCTGCCACACTCATAAAAAGAAGGCCGGAGATGAGCAATTGCAATTACAGTGTTGTATCTTGATTTCCTCTAGTCATACTCATTATGGAATGACTACACAATTCACCAGCTAAAATCTCATAATATTCTAACGGCGAAAGCATACTCATCAATTTATCATTTAGTAATTTAAGCATGGTGAAGTTCTACAAACATTTGTCATTCGTTAAACTTGTGCCAATACAATACCACAGTAAAACTCAAATATACCTCCTTCAAAATAATAATAGAATGTGACATAGCTTTGCAACTATTGGAAATTATTTTTATTCTGATTAATGCCTGTACCACCGCATGCATATAATGATAAATAAACAACAATGATCGATACATGTTGTCTTGTATAAAGATACTCAAGAAAATGATTTCTTAAGAATGATAAAATATTTATATCTTAGCATCATCACATAATGCATTTAAATGGGTTCAGCTTGATATACAACAGAAAAAACATAATTAACCAACTAAAATACACAAAAGTCTGCTGCGATTTAACATAATAGACATAAGCTGATTCATTTACTCACTCCTGAAAATTGCATTAAAACTTACGGTTGTATCTTACTAACATCCTCTCTTAGCACACCATACTTTACATAGGCAGCCCTTCTCTGAAGTTTATAATGGCATACTTGTGAGGAAAGCTGTCAAGCTCTAGGGATCTAGTATTCTTTTCATCTTACAGCCATAATTACACACTATAATATTTATGCAATGACACAACCTAAAATGTATAGTATTAAATAATTAACAGAAAATAAAGACCAAACAATCCATTCCACCAACATGATTAGATGATCGATTTTTTAATTGCATTCAATTTATATGTCAACAGAAACAAAGTTGTGTGGTTATAATTCATGAAAATCACAGTTAACAAATGGTTCTATATCTATGGAATTTCAAAAAAGAGAAAAGGATCTGACCCAAGGACGAGCTCAAACCTTAGGGTTTGAAAAGAAGTAAAGCTCTCGTTTACTTCAATCAAAAAAGGTAGGTCATAACACAAATTGAATTAGACCTTACTCAATCACTCATCGCTGGAAAAAGTAGAGCGATCTCCTCGCAAAAAAAGCACGAGCGAGATATAATTCCTTAACAGGTATCTCAATAGCGGGAAGAAGTACAAAGGGCAAAGGCAGAAGTGGAAGGGTCAAACTCCTCTATCGGGGAAAGACAGGAAGGAGAAAAGCATAAAATCACTTGTTTGAAACATCTAAAAAATATATCATTCCACTACACTTTATTCCACATGCATCATATTCAAATGCAACTTTTTTTCAGATCACATATTTCAATTTTTTCTAAGTGTTATATATGACAATTGTAGTGACCCCTCTCCAAACACATGTTCTTCATCTCCTTTGCAGATTTTATCATTCAGTAAATAAAAAATGCAACACAATAAAAAGTATACGTCGAGTACTAAGCAGAGTCGTTCTTTGACCCCTTCTGATTTCTCCCTTTAAGATGAGCACAACACAACTGTTTCAAATGCCTCATTGTAATGAATAAGACACCAAAACCAATTATATCATTTGCGCAAATTATACCAGCATCTAGTTCTCAGGAGTCATGATACAATGACTGCTGACTATCAGGCATCAAGTTAATCTTTAACTTTTTAGTTGATCTGTAACTACGCTATGCACGTTTCTCTGAAAAACTAAATACCTGGTAAAAGCCTCTTGCACTTTGCAGGTCGTTCTACATTTCTAGGTCCAAAAATCCATTTCCATGCTAAATTGACTATCCAAAGTGGTCAATGCAAGAATGTAAAGAAGTTTTAGCACCGGATGACTTACGTGACATAGCCGTGGTTGTCCATGTCGGCGGCGAGAAACTCTGACACGGTCATGTCTCTGGACAGCACCCAATTGGCCATTGCACGGTGCCTCTTGTCAATCCTCATCTCGGCCAAGTAGAGGAATGCCCGTGCCACGGCTAGCGTGGACACGAGAAGCCAGGCAGACGCAAAAAGGCGGCCAGGCAATGTCCGGAACGCGTGATCCCCATAGCCGACCGTGGTCACAGACATCACCGCAAGGTAGACGGCATCGAGCCACCCCATTTTCTCCACCTTCCTGAGCACGGTGGCCCCAACACCGACGCAGATGGCCACCACACCGAGCGCGAGGCCAACCTTCATGCGCACGCGCATCCGTCCCTTCTTGACGTCGAAGATGTAGTTGTGGCGGTGCTTGCGCGAGGAGCGGGGGTTCTTGATGGCCGTGAGGAGGAGGTGCTCCTGGAGGTCGAGCACATAGGATACCATACCGGAGAGGAGGATGTCGACGAAGCCGAAGCCGACGAGGACGAACGAGATGGAGAATAGCTTGGCGGCGGGGCTGGCCGGCGTGATGTCCCCGTACCCGATCGTGCAGAGCGTGACGATGCAGAAGTAGAGCGCGTCGACGACGGGGTGGGTGGGCCCGTTGGAGGAGGTGAAGTTGTTCGGGGCGGCGGCGTAGAAGGTGACGCCCAGGGCGAGGTAGGCGAGCAGGAAGAGGAAGGCGTGGAGCACGATGGCGGGCCTCCTTGGCGGCGGCGGCGGGTTGTGGTGGTCGGGGTCGGCGTCGGCGGCGAGGACGGCGGCGCTGAGCGGCGCCATGGCGGGCGCGGTGCGGGAGCGGTGGAGGTTGGTGCGGGCGCCGAGGAAGGCGAAGAGCGAGGGCGTGAGGGGCTGCTGGAGCTGGCCCTCCTCGTCGTCGGGGGTGGATGGCGGGGAGGAGGAGGAGCATCCCGGGAGATCGCCGTAGTCGCGGAACGGGTCGTGGCCGCCGACGGAGATGCGGCGGTAGTGCTGCTGCTGCGGCGGCGGGGGCGGGGGAGGAGGAGGCGGCGCCGGTTCCTGTATGTGGGGCCCGAAGATGAGGCGCTCCTTGTAGGAGGAAGCCGGGGAGGGGCAGGGCGGATTGGGCGGCGGCGCGCCGAAGTCGGAGAAGGGCGAGTTATCCGGCAGCGGCACGCCGAAGTCGGAGAAGGACGAGTTCTCCGGCAGCGGCTGGAGGAGGCGCGGCACGGCGATGGTCGGGAGCAGCGGGTCCGTGTCCATGGCCGGACGGAACAACACCGGGGTTTCTTCTCCGATTCCTGTATATATCCTCCCGGATTCTCTGTTTCTCTTCGGATTGCCTAGGGATTCCTCGATGCGGCGGCGGGGGGATTTGGATCTTTGGGAATCCCGGGGATCGCCGATTGAAAGAGGGAGGAGGCGGTGGAGGAGGAGGAGGAGGCTGCGGCCGGGACGTCCACTCGACGACGGCGATGCCTGTTTTTTGTTACTACTAATTTTGTCCTCTTTCTCTCGCCTCTTTTCCTTCCATGAACGAATGAATCGGTTGTGATTAGTTTATTGAGGAAATCTTGAGCGGCGGGAGACGACGCAATAATAGGGAGCGGAATAGGAAAAGATCAGATCAAAGGATGGACGTCTCGTCTTGCTGTGTTGGCAAATCCTTTCATTTATCAAGAGACCAGGTTTGGGTTTGTGCAATAAAGATGTTGGATTGAGCATGTAGAGCACTGTCCACAAATTGTCCCACCGCACGTTTGATAGGATTGATGAGTATGTAAAGCATGTGTTTTAGCTAGTTTAGGCCTAGTTTGGCAACAAAGGTTTTCTAAAACTAAAGTATTACGAAACCATAGTATCTACTTTGGTTTTAGAGTTGTTTTTCCAATACTTCAAAAATAGCAACTTTTGAGGGATATTGAAAGTACTAATACCACAGTTTTTAGTCACAGCCAACACATCAAAGTATTTAAAACTGTAGTTTTTTTTAGAAACTTTAGTATTGCTGAAATACTTAGAAAATATTTTGTTACCAAACACAGCCTAACCTTTTTACATGAAGCAATGAAAACCACACACACAAAATTCCCCACATGGGTTAAACCTTTTACACAATGCAAGCGATGAAGACACATTGGGCATTTGTTTGGTTCCATGGCCTATACCGGTTAGATAACACGGTTCACGAAAAATGTAAGGTATGCCCAGAGATAGAGTACAAAAGGTAGGACATGTAGTGAGGGATATAACATCCTCATCAACAATGATGGAGACCGAAACACTATGTTTCCATGTATCGTTTGTAGGTCGTTAGACAACACGGTTCATGAAGAATGCAAGGTATGTGCCGAGATAAGGTGTAAAAAGTATAACGTGTAGTGAAATACATAATATCCTTGTACGCAACGATTAAAACACACAAGACATGTGTTCAACCCGAGGTAGCTTGTTGGTCAGGCAGCATAATTCGAGAGGGATGCAAGATAGTCTTGGAGATCATGTGTGTAAGGTAGAATATGTAGAGAAAGATAGAGCATACACGTCAGCGATGACATGGGCCATCACAAGGGGCGTAGCGAGGGGTAGTTGGGTAGTATCGTTTAGCGAACCCAACAACACAATACTTGGACGCAATTAATTTCACTAACAAAATTCAACAAAGCACTACAAGACACAAAGCATGACTATACTCGAAAGAAACCATTCCTCCGTCGCTAGCCATCACCACCATTGTCACTACCATGGTGAAGAAGGCAAAGGAAGGAAAGATAGCAAAAGAATGGATAGTTGTAAATTATCCCATCATATCCTATGTTAGTGTTCTTAGAAAACGACGTCATATTAATTCAATACCAATATAAAAATACATGCTACAAAGATGTCGTCCTGATGGGCAACATAGGTGGCGACCGAGTTGCCTAGCTACTAAGACCTTCCTCCCTCGATCTTCCTCATCTCACTGACGTTGTCACCATCATCCAACGACGACAACGGCCCTCCATGTGGATCCAAGTTCTATCACGAGGACATCGACAGCTAGCGGCAGGAGGAAAACGGTGGAGGCGAGAGGCAGTCGGAGGTTCAAGAGACACTGAATGGGGATGGTCATTGTCCTAGAAGTCTGCACCCTTTTAGATCCAATCGAGATGAGGTGCCTAGTGCGGCTGATGCAATGGCTGCTGGGATTTCTCTTCTCGATCGACATGTGAAGACTACATGAAACACCACTCTCAAGGAAACGACCCTAGAGGCTCCTAGAGATAATGATGTGGCATGCGACTCTAGTGGCGATGAACTGGTGCAATGGCTGCACAATGGAAGGATATATAGTGGAGCCGACTCATTTATCCTCTTCTTCTATTCTATGGTCGCATTGCTCGCGCCACGAAGTGGATATGTTCGGTGGTGGCAACGGGTTGCTCTTTCTGCTTGCCAAAATACTCCATGTCATAGATGTCCCATCTTGTGTACATGGCATGTGCTTGTCTAATATTGGATAGACGGTCCAACATTCTGACGAAAGTGAACCCTGAAGACGTTAGGGCACTCGGTTTGTGTTCTGCATTGTTAAGGTTAGGAGGATGAAGGCGGCCACTGGTATGTGGACGCCGCAATACATGGTCGTTGTGATGTTGTGGTGCTCCTTGAGTACCCGGTCTTGAGTTCCAGGGTGAAAATCTCTTGTTCTAACCTTTTTTGTTATACTGGGCAATGGCGATGCTTATTCATTGTTACCTTGTTGAAGTCATTGCATAGATTGTTTAGACTTTGTCTCCAGGGGTGAAACCATGATATGGTCCTTGTTGGCTGGGTCCGGTAACCGCGATGTTTATTTGTTGTTTCCTTCCTAAATATGTTGTTGGAGGAGGACCTTTCTCGTATATTGTGTGTTATCTTGGTTACTGGTGTGATGTTGCTTCACCTTCACTTGGATGCTACTTTTGTTTATTTTTTTATCTTTTCAATAATACAGGGTTATGCCTTCACAGTGCCTTGATTTGCTCTTGATATTGAGTTGGTGTATAGACCGGGTGTACTTGTTATCTTCTTAATATTAATATATTGACTCTTACACTAAAAAATTACACCTAGTTTTAATGACATGTATCATATTCTCTTAATCACTCTGGCAATCTGTAGCATCTTAAGTACATTTATTGCCTATTCACATATGCAATCCTAAAATTATATGTCCTACCTAAAAATATATTTATTTCTTAAAATTACATGTTTTCTAGTTTTTTTCATACATTAAGATTTTTTTTGTGAAATTTCACCGATTCAATAATAATCATCAACAACAGTACAGAGAATCCTAAAAGTAATAAAAATTACAAGTAGGTCCATGGACCATCTAGCACGACTACAAACACTAGCACGAGCCGAAGGCACGCCGTCATAGTCGCCCCTCCATCACATGTATTAAAAATATCCAAAGTTAGAAACCATGTGAAATTAATAAGAAAATAACTTTTGCAAGTAAATTAAGAACAAAATATGTTTGTTAATGGAATTGAATGTTCATGTTACAATTATACATTTTTTTGTCAAATATGTTGAATTGTACACGGTACTAGTAAAATGTAATTCTCTATAAAGTTAAGAGCAATGGAGAAAGGAAGAAGAAGAGCAGCAATAACGGGGCCGTGGGTGCGGAGCAAAAGGCAAAAAGGACTGTAGAACAGCACAAGGCCCAAGCAGATGGCATGTTGTTTTGTTCCTTTTCTCTTCTATATCTTTTGCGAGAGAAATGCTGATACAATCAGAAAAAAGGCTATTTCTGCAAGATAATATGACTAAAACGTGACAAAGAGACACGATTAAACATTGCTCTCCATTGGCCCAATCAAAGAATCTAATCGTGACAGTAACTTCACCACACCGCACCACTAGGGCTGTCCGAATGAATGAATCGGGCGATGGTAACATCTCGGTTGATGGAGAAACGTACTCGTGCATTCACTGAACCATTTGACTAAGCGGTAGCCCATGATATGTTCCCTCGGCTACACGTGGAGTCCGTGCTGTCCTCAGGGTCCCTAAATTCAAATCAATCATGCAGACGGATCGATCGATCAGACAGAGAAGAACCAGAAGATGTACACATAACCGTAATTGAGAAAGGAACCACGTCTCCGAAGAATTCAGTTAATTTCTTAAAAGTATTAGGGTGTGAATTTGGATGTCTAAATATCCAAGTTATGCGAAAGCAGCCTATAAAATTACATGGGACCCACCGGCACGAATTGGTTTGGCACGTGGGTACCGCCCGTCAATTTTCTTAAGAATTCGGTTGAAATTTATACTTGAACACGATGTTAAAAGATGACAACTACCTATATAAGTCATGGGACCGACTTGAACAAATTGATCTGCTAACAAGCAACCTCTACGCTCCTGGTGGCTTGGAGGATTTGGTATGCACGCAACGAGTGTACCCATGATAAATCGTCGACTGCATGTTCTAAATGTTTCTATATAGCTATTGGAAGATCCTGGAAATTATACAGTATATGCGGTTTGTAGCATGGAAAACAAAAAATTTCTATCGCATGCACACAAACAAGCCAAGATCTATCTACTAGATTGTAGCAACGAGTCGATAGAAGCACTCACCCTCAAAGATTCCAAAGCGGTTAACGAGAGCAGATTCTCGTGGGTGATGTAGTCGTACACTTGCCGATCTCAAGATTGCGTAGACGATCCTTCCGGCGCTGCGTTCCGGCAGCGCTTCCGCAGTCGGTCACACGTTCGGTACTCGATGAAGACCTTCCTCTCCCTTGTTCCAGCAGGCAGCGGAGGTTGTAGTTCTCCCCTCATGATTCCGGCAGCATGACGGCGTGGTGTCGGAAGTAGAGGGAAGATCCCGCAGGGCTTCGCCTAAGCCGGTGCGAGTTATAGTGGATCTAGGGTTTCCCGGCGATCTAGGGTTTAGAAGACCGGGAGGAGGAGGTGTCGGCGGCGGCTAGGGCGACGGCGACGCAAGGCGGCGGCGACGGCGCGGGTGGAGAGAGGCTAGGGCTTGGTGTTTTGGGGCAGCCCCCTCTATTTATGAGAGGGGGCAGCCTTGGGAGGGGTAGGTTTGAATCCAAACCCAAACCCAAGTTGGATTGAGAGAAAGACTTGTTTCTTCTTTCACTAGGAAATCATTGTTCCAGTTTGACTTTTCAAACTTCCCGTTTGACTTTCAATTTAGATCTTTAATTCTCTCTTGCAAATGCTCACACCAAGTGACCTAGGATATGATCCAATCTTTCCACTTACCCATGACACATTCATGAACCATTTTCTTTCCAGACCGGTGAACCTCCTAGACCCTTCTAGAACCTCTCCGATGAAAACATCGGAATCTTTCCCGAACTCCGGAATCGGACTTTCCTTATATGAATCTTATTCTCCGGACCATTCCGGATCTCCTCGTGATATCCCGGATCCCATCCGAGACTCCGAACAACATTCGGTATCCCTACTAACATTCCATATCTACTAAACAACATCGAATCCTTAAGTGTGTCTCCCTACGGATCGTGAATTATGCGGACATGACCGAGACACTTCTCCGATCAATAACCAATAGAGGAATCTGGAAATTCATATGGCTCCCACATATTTCTACGATTACTATGCGATCGAATGAACCATTTACATACGATACCAATTTCCCTTTGTCTCATGATAGTTTACTTATCAGAGGTTTTGATCATCGGTATCTCTGCATGCCTAGTTCAACCTCATTACTGATAAGTACTCTTTTCTTGTTCCTGTGATATGTGATCCCTTGTGATCCAGTCACATGCTTGCAAGTCAATTGGATGACATTCCACCGAGAGGGCCCAGAGTATATCTATCCGTTATATGGATGGATAAATCCCACTCTTGATCCATGTGCCTCAACCCATACTTTCCGAACACTCAATGCCACCTTTATAGCCACCCAGTTACGGTGTGGTGTTTGATGTCATCAAAGCATCCTTCCGGTGATGGTGATTAACATGATCTCATGGTCGAAGGAATTAGGTTACTATGTATCAGAAAGCTTATAGCAAATGAACTATTGAAATGACTTGATCTTTATGCTATGCTTATCTATAGGAGTATGTCCATCATACCATTCTCCTAATGATATGATCTTGTTGTTAACAACAATCTCAATGTTCATGATCGGGAAACCACGGTCATTTATTAACCAACAAGCTAGTATTACAAAGAGGCTTTACTAGGGACTCTAATTTAGTTTACAAATCACACAAGTATTAATGTTTCTGGTTAATACTATTATAGCATGAATATAAACATTTATCATAAACACAAAGATATAATAATAATAACCACTTTTATTATTGCCTCTAGGGAATAATAACCACTTTTCTTCTTGAAAATCCATTTGTTCTCGACAGCCTTCCGGCCATCCGGTAAGTCCACCAAAGTCCATACTTGGTTTTCGTACATGGATCCAATCTCGGATTTCATGGATTTTTGCTATTTATTGGAATCTGAGCTCATCATCGCTTCCTCATATGTCGCAGGGTCATCGGTGTTGTCCACCAACATGACACTCATAACGGGATCATACCAATCAGGAGTGGTACGAGTTCTCATTGACCTGCGAGGTTCTGTAGTTACTTCAACCGAAGTTTCATGATCAACATCATTAGCTTCCTCTCTTATTGGTGTAAGCGCCATAGGAACTACTTCCGGTTCTACGTTACTCGCAAGTTCGAGAGAAGGTTCAACAACCTCGTCGAGTTCTACCTTCCTTCCAATCAATTCTTTCGAGAGAAACTCCTTCTCTAGAAAGGATCCATTCTTGGCAACGAAGATTTTGCCCTCGGATCTATGATAGAAGGTATACCCAATAGTTTCCTTCGGGTATCCTATGAAGACGCATTTTTCCGCTTTGGGTTCAAGCTTGTCTGGCCGTAACTTTTTTACATAATCTTCACAACCCCAAACTTTAAGGAACGACAATTTAGGTTTCTTCCCAAACCACAATTCATACGGTGTCATTTCAACGAATTTAGATGGTGCCCTATTTAAAGTTAATGCGGCTGTTTCTAATGCATAACCCCAAAACGATAGCGGTAAATCTGTAAGTGACATCATAGAACGAACCATATCTAAGAGAGTTCGATTACGACATTCAGACACATCATTACGTTGTGGTGTTCCCGGCGGTGTCAATTGTGAAAGTATTCCGCATTTCTTCAAATTCTCGCCAAACTCGTAACCTAGATATTCACCTCCACGATCAGATCGTACATATTTAATCTTCTTGTTATGTTGTTCTCTACCTCACTTTAAAATTCCTTAAACTTCTCGAAAGTTTCGGACTTATGTTTTATGAAATAGATATACCCATATCTACTCAAGTCATCCGTGAAGGTAAGAACATAGCGATAACCACCACGCGATGCTACACTCATTGGGCCACACACATCGGTATGTATGATTTCCAATAAGTCCGTAGCTCGCTCCATCATACCAGAAAATGGAGTCTTAGTCATTTTACCCATCAGACATGCTTCGCATCTTTCAAGTGATTCAAAATCAAGTGAGTCAAGAAGTCCATCGGAATGGAGTTTCTTCATACGTTTCACTCCAATATGACCAAGACAACAGTGCCACATATAGGTCGAGTTATCACTCAATTCCAAACGTTTAGCTTCAATGTTATTAATGTGTGTATTACCACAATCGAGATTCAATAAGAATAGACCATCTATCAAAGGTGCATGTGCATACAACATGTTACTCATATAAATCGAACAACCATTATTCTCGGACTTAAACAAGTAACCGTTCCGCAATAAACATGATCCGGATATAATGTTCATGCTCAACACATGCACCAAATAACAATTATTTAAGTATAAAACTAATCCCGATGGTAGATGAAGAGGTAGCGTGCCGACCGCGATCACATCAACCTTTGATCCATTTCCAACGTGCATCGTCACCTCGTTCTTCGCTAGTTTCCGTCTATAGGTCACCCAGCGTTGCATCCAGCACATAGATCAAATTACCAGCATTGAGGACAATCCTCAAATTGCGGAACCAATCCGCGAAGTTGCTTCCATTGTTTTCCAACTTTTCTTTCTCTAGGAACACATTAAAATTGATGGTAGGAGCCGCCATTGATCTACAACAGATTTGCAATAGTTTAGACTAAGTTTATGATAAATTGAGTTCTAATTAATTTTTAAATTAATCTAGGTGAACTCCCACTCAAAACAATATCCCTCACATTATTTTAGTGATCACACGAACCAAATCCACCACATCAAAAACGATCATCATGAGAGTTGGTGTAGCTTCAATGGCGAACAATCAACATGTTCATCATATCTATTATATGACTCATGCTTTACCTTTCGGTGATCCGTGTTTTGAGACCATGTCTGTAGATGCTAGGCTCGTCAAGATCAAACCTTAGCTTCCGCATGAGCAAATATGGCTTGCTCATGTTGTATACACTCGCAGAATCTAACACACCCGATCATCACGTGGTGCTTCCAAACAACGAGCTTTAGCAACGGTGCTTACTAAGGATGAACACTTTATAACTTGAAATTTTGTGCTTGAGGGATCATATTATAATGCTACCATCGCAAACTAAGCAATACAAGATGCATAAAAGGATTAACATCACATGCAATTCATAATATGTGATATGATATGGCCTTTCTTCTTGTGCTTCCGATCTCCATCTTCAAGCACGAACATGATCTCCATCATCACCGGTATGGCGTCAAGGCCAATGGCACCGCTTCATGGTTATCGTCCACCAGCATCAACTATTACAACTAATTTGAATAGACACACATGTCTTAACGGAAGTAAAAGACAACCATATGGCTCCTGCTGGTTGCCAACTTACAATAAGGAACATTGCATACATCATATATAATCACAATCATGGCCATATCACATCACACCCCTGCAAAACAAAGTTAAACACCTCTAATTTTCTTTGCATATTTTACGTGGTTTGGGGCTTTCAATAAGTGTCGTTCTAACTTACGAACAAGAACCACAACGTTGATGCTTGAGCTATCAAGTGCCTGTTGTAAATTGAATCTATACTATGATGGGAGAGACAAACACTCGCAAAGCCACTTATGCAATACAAGTTGCATGTCAAGCGTGGAGCAAGTCTCATGAACGATGTCATATAAGGTTAGCCCGGGCTGCTTCATTCCATCATACCGCAAGATGCAAAGTACATAAAAAGCAATTGATAATAAAAGCACCACCGCCCACAATGACCATTGTGTTCTACTCGTGCAACAGATCTACATATAGACACGGCTCTGATACCACTGTAGGGGTTCGTAGCATGGAAAACAAAAAAATTCTATCGCATGCACACAAACAAGCCAAGATCTATCTACTAGATTGTAGCAACGAGTCGATAGAAGCACTCACCCTCGAAGATTCCAAAGCGGTTAAAGAGAGCAGATTCTCGTGGGTGATGTAGTCATACACTTGCCGATCTCAAGATCGCGTAGACGATCCTTCCGACGCTGCGTTCCGGCAGTGCTTCCGCAGCCGGTCACACGTTTGGTACTGGATGAAGACCTTCCTCTCCCTTGTTTCAGCAGGCAGCGGAGGTTGTAGTTCTCCCCTCGTGATTCCGGCAGCACGACGGCGTGGTGTCGGAAGTAGAGGGAAGATCCCGCAGGGCTTCGCCTAAGCCGGTACGAGTTATGGTGGATCTAGGGTTTCCCGGTGATCTAGGGTTTAGAAGACCGGGAGGAGGAGGTGTCGGCGGCGGCTAGGGCGACGGCGACGCAAGGCGGCGGCGCGGGTGGAGAGGGGCTAGGGCTTGGTGTTTTGGGGCAGCCCCCCTCTATTTATGAGAGGGGGCAGCCTTGGGAAGGGTAGGTTTGAATCCAAACCCAAACCCAAGTTGGATTGAGAGAAGGACTTGTTTCTTTCTAGGAAACCATTGTTCTAGTTTGACTTTTCAAACTTCTCTTTTGACTTTCAATTTAGAGCTTTAATTCTCTCTTGAAAATGCTCACACCAAGTGACCTAGGATATGATTCAATCATTCCACTTACCCATGACACATTCATGGACCATTCTCCTTCCAGACCGGTGAACCTTCTAGACCCTTCTAGAACCTCTCCGATGAAAACATCGGAATCTTTCCTGAACTCTGGAATCTGACTTTACTTATATGAATCTTATTCTCCGGACCATTCCGGATCTCCTCGTGATATCCCGGATCCCATCCGAGACTCCGAACAACATTAGGTATCCCTACTAACATTCCATATCTACTAAACAACATCGAATCCTTAAGTGTGTCTCCCTACGGTTCGTAAATTATGCGGACATGACCGAGACACTTCTCCGATCAATAACCAACAGAGGAATCTGGAAATTCATATGGCTCCCACATATTTCTACGATTACTATGCGATCGAATAAACCACTTACATACGATACAAATTTCCCTTTGTCTCACGATAGTTTACTTATCCGAGGTTTTGATCGTCGGTATCTCTGCATGCCTAGTTCAACCTCGTTACCGATAAGTACTCTTTTCTCGTTCCCGTGATATGTGATCCCTTGTGAGCCAGTCACATGCTTGCAAGCTAATTGGATGACATTCCACCGAGAGGGCCCAGAGTATATCTATCCGTCATATGGATGGACAAATCCTACTCTTGATCCATGTGCCTCAACCCATACTTTCTGAACACTGAATGCCACCTTTATAGCCACCCAGTTACGGTGTGGTGTTTGATATCATCAAAGCATCCTTCCGGTGATGGTGATTAGCATGATCTCATGGTCGAAGGAATTAGGTTACTATGTATCAGAAAGCTTATAGCAAATAAACTATTAAAATGACTTGATCTTTATGCTACACTTATATATAGGAGTATGTCCATCATACCATTCTCCTAATGATACGATCTTGTTGTTAACAACATCTCAATATTCATGATCGAAAAACCACAGTCATCTATTAACCAACAAGCTAGTATTACAAAGAGGCTTTACTAGGGACTCTAATTTAGTTTACAAATTACACAAGTATTAATGTTTCCGGTTAATACTATTATAGCATGAATTAAACATTTACCATAAACACAAAGATATAATAATAACTATTTTTATTATTGCCTCTTGGGCATATCTCTAACAGTATACACCTACTGATGTCTTCTTGAAGGGTAAGGCCCCGACAATTGATTCTTTTAACCAGCGCTGCCCTCCGAGAGCTAAGGAACCTCCTGATAAACCGTGGTGTAAACCGCCGGTCGACTGAGTGAAGCTCACGGTGGATGGATCTTTCAAAACTGCTCAGAGTAATGGAGAAACTGGTATGATTCTGCGAGATGAGCATGGTTCAATCATTTTCTTAGCATGCCGTTTCTTCCCTAGATGCGAAGAAGCTTTTGAAGTGGAGCTGCACTCATGTCGTGAGGGTCTTCAATCGGCCCTCGCTCGTACTAATAATCTTCCGATCATAGTCGATTCTGATTGCAGTCAGCTCGTCTCTGCTATTAATTCAAGTGTTTTAAATAGATCCAGACATCTTCATATCATATATGAGATTAAAGTTTTATCTAGTCAAGATAGACTTTGCTAGTTTGTAAAAGTGTATCGTGGCAGATTAGGACGAGTCACTGTCTTACAGAATTTCGCAAAAACAAAGCGTCGTTTTGTAACTTGGCTTGGTTCGGGTCCTGCCGCCGTTCTTCAAAAACTTGAATTAAAAAAGTTATGTTCCTATTTATAATGTTTATATTTTAATTTTCACATCTGGAAGAATATAAGATCATTTTCACTCACGTTATTAGAACACCGATCCCAGGGCGAATTTTAGGTCCGGACGAAATTTCGCCCATTGCCCATTTGCGTTCCAAAGAACATGTTTTCGTCCGGATTTGGGCCAACTTTGGTCCGGACTTCCCAGGTCATTCCCAGGATCCCGAGAACGCCCTGAAAACGCCGGACGAAGCGAACTCGACGGAACAAAAAAACAGCCAGCTATTTGCTCATATTCATCCAAAGTTTGCCCAAAGTTCGCCCAAAATTCGCCCATATTCGCCAAAGTTCGTCCATATCGATATTCGCCCAAAGTTCGTCCATATCGACCATATTTGCCCAAAACCGCTTATATTCGCCCAAAACCGTCTATATTCATCCAAATTGAAATTTGTTAAATTTTAGCCAAACACGGTAACTCGCGTGATAACGCGAGTGGCAAACTCGGCGCTCCCAGACCAAAAACTAGTTTCGCCCGAACCAAAATACGAAGTCCAGATTTCGGTCTGGAAACGTCCAACGAGTAGTCAGCCAAGTCAAATGGTACCATGTGTTCAGCACGTGTTGTCCAGCTCTTGCTCAAGTGCACATGCTAAACAGACAGCAATTCTCTCCCTTAACGATCAATGATGCGTCGGCGCAACAAGGAAACGCCTGGTGTCCTGTCCTGTGTAGTCAACTACCAATGCGCCATTCTGTTGGGATCGGTCGACTGGTACGGCCATGCCATGGGACACCATCAGTCACATGCCTATGACATGGCATTTCCGGCAAACCAGCATGAAATCGGTCGGTCACATGCCTATGAGAATCCATCTCAGTCCCGATCCGCCATTAAGGGAGAGAATTGCTGTCTGTTTAGCAAAGAGCAGCTGGAGAACACAATTGCTGTCTCCTTAGCAAAAGAGATGGAGAACACACGGCACCATCTGACTTTGGCTATGGGTGTTCGGCGTCGCTGTCATCCTGTATTCTTCTTATTAATTGTTCATGTAATGTATGGAAGCTGTAGAAATATAGTGGTTTATAGGCAAGTTTTATTTTGAAATATGTGCCACGCACCGTACCATTCATGTAGCACGTGCAACTAATAACTCGCAAAAACAAGAGAGCTCGTGCAACTTGAGCAAGGTGGAGAGCACACGCTGCTGCACGGTATCATGTTGGTTTGACAGTGGGACAGGCTACAAATAAATAATAATAAGAGACAATAATAATGTAGACCAAACACTTAGAACTATACCACGGAATTTTACTCGGTTGCAAGATGTTGTATAAGGCTGATGATCCGGCGGCTGGCCGGGTGCGTAGTCCATTATTATTTTTCATTAAATAAATAATAATAAAAACAAAATAATAATATAAACCAAACACTTAAAAGTATATCACAAAATTTGTCACGAATTAAAAAACAGTAAAACTCAATAACCTATAGCCCTTCACAACGATTTGACCGTTGAACACCCCCTGCCGGCTGGCAGGTCCCGAGGCTGCTCCACACCCGAGGGAGAAGACTAGAGTCGAAGACACACAAGATTACACAAGAAAATGACACAGGGAACAGGGAGAAACTTTATTGATTTTTCTCTCGGTAAACTCACGTACAATGATTGCTTCTCTATTTATAGACTAAGGGGATAGGATACCCACATGGGCTAACCCTAGCCTGGTAGAGGCCACACCGAATGGGCCTCTACCGGCCCAGTTTCTCAACACTCCCCCTAGGTATCTTATCTGTATAACCATGGCTTAAAAGTCCGAAAAACCCAGTGGAAAAAATATGAAGAAATGCACATGGTATACTTCTTGCTATGTTGCACGAATTGCCTCATTAAAAACCTCATATGAGAAACTTCACAAAAACTCACTAAGGGAAAAAGAGTACAATTCACTTAACTATAAAGTTAAGCACTCAATCATCGGGATCAAGATTTCAGCGATGAGTTTGTGAAGATTCTCTCCCCGAACCTTGCATCTTCCTAAGTCTCATCATGCCGATCCCACGGACACATCTCTCAAAAGAAGATGCTGACAACGATTTAATGAACAAATCAGTGAGATTTTCATACGACTTAGTATGCAAGACTTTCACTTCGTTCATCTTTTGCAGTTCATGTGCATAGAAGAACTTGGGGTTTATATGCTTTGTGAGATTACTCTTCACGTAACCCGTCTGGAATTGTGCAACACAAGCGGCATTATCTTCATAGACAACTTTTGGGATTTGTACGGTGTTCAGTCCACATGACATCTGGATGTGGCTGACTACTCGTCGAAGCCATACACATTCTCGTGATGCTTCATATAATGCTATGATTTCCGAGTGGTTCATCGAAGTTGACACAAGAGTTTGCTTAGACGATTTCCAGAAAATCGCTGTTCCACCACAAAGGAAAACATATCCAGTCTGCGACTTGGATGTGTGCGGGTCTGAAAGGTACCCAGCATCTGCATAGCCTACAACAGATAGGTCTTGGTTCTTTTAGTAAAACAAGCCAAGGTCCGTTGTCCCTTGTATGTACCTAAAGATGTCCTTAACGCCTTTCCAATGCCTCTTGGTAGGCTCAGAACTATACCTTACAAGCAAATTGACGGCGAATGCAATATCCGCCCGTGTACAATTTGCGAGGTACATAAGTGCGCCAACTGCACTTAAGTAAGGGAATTCCGGTCCCAGAATTTCCTCCCCCTCTTCTTTAGGCCTGAACGGGTCCTTGTCTTGCTGCAAAGATCTTCCGACCATCGGGGTCTTAGAAGGATATGCCTTTTCAAACCCAAATTGTTCCAACACCTTCTGGGTGTAGGCCGACTGGTGAACTAGAATCCCAGCAGAGGAATTCTCAAGTTGCAGACCCAGGCAGAACTTGGTTTTGCCTAAGTCTTTCATCTCGAATTCCGACATCAGGTAGGAACTCGCTTCATCAATATCGTTAGGTGTACCGATTATATTCAAATCGTCCATGTACACCGAGATAATACAGAAACCATCCTGGGATCTCCGTATAAAAACACATGGGCAATCTTCATTGCTCGCGTAGCCCTTCTGATGAAGGAAATCGCTTAAACGATTATACCACATCCTACCTGACTGTTTTAGTCCATACAATGACTTCTTAAGCTGAACACTGTATAAGCTCTTGTTTGCTCTATCCTGGTTCGGGACAGGGATACCTTCTGGTACTTTCATGTATATGTCTGAATCCAAGTTACCATATAGGTAAGCGGTGACAATATCCATTAGTTTCATTTTTAAGTCCATGTTTACTGCCATTGAGATCAAGTATCTAAAGGTAATTCCATCCATGACCGGGGAGTAAGTTTCCTCAAAGTCGACACCTGGTCGCTGAGTGAAACCTTGAGCAATGAGCCTTGCTTTGTACCTTAATACCTCATTATTCTCTTTTCTCTTTCGAACAAAAACCCACTTATGGCCAACGGGGCGAATGTGGGGAGGAATTAGACAAACAGGTCCAAATACCTCTCTTTTGTTTAACGATAATAATTAAGCAGTAATTGCCTTCTGCCAATTTTTCCAATTCGAACATTGCTTTCAATCAGCGAGCGTGTTAGGCTCAGGGTCAAGATCTATGATTGAGGCAATTTTCTTGGCAAAATTAATGTCGACATTTGCCATGGCTCGGTTGTATGACTCGCCCGAATTAACATAGTTAATGGCCATTTTGTCATGGAGTGCATCAGGCACATCCTCTTGCTCCACCGAATTTCCCAATCCAGGAGCTAGGTCCTTTAGCTTTCCCGCTCTGATGTGTGCGCACACAACTTCGCTGGGTATTTCCGATATAGGAAAATTCAAGTCCGGAATTTCGTGCACTGAAATATCCGTACTTGTGCCAGGTCTCAACTGGCTCCCCTGAACAGGGGCAGACTCTAATAAATCTCTCTTATCCTTTTTCTTCAGGCGTCCCCGGGTACTTGGGATTTGAGAAACTGGATTCCGTGTCCTCTTAGGCCTTGGAGCAGGAGCGGGTATACCATCATTTTTCTTCGGTATTTCAGCCCTTTCCGGTGCATTGCATGCATAAACATGCGACTTTGTCACAGTCTTTAAATCACTAAAATGATGAGGCAGTTGACTCGCTAGGGAGTGCAAATCTAGTATCTTTTGGACTTCTCTATTAGTCTCAACAGTGTGTGGGTCATGAGCGTGGATCCCCGTGGCTTTCCACATGATTTCTCGACTTTTGTCATCCAGGTGTTGATTACCTGAAAGAGCATTTCCTATCCCTAGTGATTTTGGTGTTTTATAACAACACACATATCGGACTAATTATTTGCCAAGTGTATCGCAGGTGAATTTAAAATGATTTGCAATGTTCAAAAAACTGTCTGCCTGGCGCGGTACCAAAAAGCGGTAGTACCGCTTTTTGCTACCGGATGCGATAGAAGGCTTAGACTAACTGTCAAAAAGCCTCTGTCGGGCTAGGTATTAAAAAGCGGTAGTACCGCATTTTAGTACCTAGCGCGACAGTAGCTTTTTGACCACTTGTCAAAAGCTTCTGCCTGCTCCGGTACTAAGTACCACATTTTAGTACCGCTCGGGGCAGAGACTTTTTGTATGCTGGCAAAAAGCTTCTGTCTGCCTAGGTAGCAGGCGTGACAGAGAGTTTTTTCGTCTAAAGCTGCTGATTCCACTACGTCCGGTAGTACCGGTTGCCACTTGCGGTACTACCGCTTTACGATAGCATCAATAGTAGTACCGCTGTGGGCAGGGCTTTATGAAGTTTGAAAGAGGGTGGTCCGGTACCAGGTCCGATAGTATCGGATTTCTCCGGTAGTACCACTTGAACTTCCGGTACTACCGCTGCAGTAAAAGCTCCAACGACCAGATTTCATGGAGGGGTATAAATACCCCTCCACCTACCTTGGAACAATATGCTCAGCCACATTAAATTCAAGACCACCATTGGAGCCACTCAATCTTCAAGATCTCCTCATTCCACCACCCAAAGTCCTTGATCTTTGGGGAATCGAAGGAGGAGGCCCCGATCTACTACTTCACCAAAAGAGATCTTCATTTCCCCCTCATTTCATTGAGGGACCCTTTGCTCTAGTGTTTTCTTGGAAACCCTAGTTCTTGTTTTGGTTCTTACAAGCTTGTCTTTGATTGCTTTGACAGCTTGCTTGTATTTGGGAGCCTCCGATTAAGTTGTGGATGTGTGCCCCAAACTTGTAACGGTGCCGGCTTCCACCTTGAAGGTTGCCGATATAGCGGAAGGTGAATCGATCCCGTTGGGGTGAGATTCATCGGAGAACAAGGGAGGCCTTTTGTGGCGTTGGTGGTTTGAAACCATCCCCTCTCCAAACGTAGACGTACTTCCCCTCAAAAGGAACTACGGGAAACAAATCCCTGTGTCTCCGCGTCCACTTTTTGGTTACTTCTATCCTTTACCGCACCTTACTTACTTGTTACTACTTTGTGTTGTGGTAGCTCTTACATAATTGTCATATAGGTAAATTCACCATAGTTGCATTATCTAAAGAATTTACCTTATTGTCAAACCTTAATTTGAAAAAGAAGAAAATTTGAAGTAGCACCTATTCACCCCCCCTCTAGGCGCCCATACGATCCTTTCAATTGGTATCAGAGCCTCGGCTCTTTATTCGGGCTTTACCGCCTAAGAGAATATGGGTAGCAACGAAGGGGATGGTGGTAGTGAGCCAACACCGGTGACCATGGAAGATCTCAAAAACTTGGAAACAAGATTGAGCTCTTCCTTGGTCAACGAAGTCAAGAAGATGCTCGAGCAACTTCTTAAAGACAAAGAAGGCTCATCACCCCCATCTCCTCAAGAGGATCAACTATCCATTTTACCTAAAGGGATTACGTCGGTATCCTCCGAGGGTATGGTGGTGGGGGGTAAACTAGACAACGTTAATTCCTCCACACACACAATGATGGTGGGAAGGGTGAGCACCGTGATTCATGGTACTCTTCCGACCCTCCAATCCCTCGCCCTCATGTATACAATAGAGGTGACCCACCTAAGCTTGAAGAATCTGCTACTTTTGCTCAATGGCAATCACTAATGAGAACTCATATGCGGAACTCTTGCATTGAACTTTGGAACATCATCGAGCATGGACTCTTTATTAGGGATCCAAACAACTTGACAAGAAGAGATATTGTTAATAGTCAACTCAATGCCACTGCTTTGCATATGATTCAACAAGGGTTGGGGACAAAGGATTATCCACACATTGAGCACTTTAGCATTGCCAAGGAAGCTTGGGATGCTCTCACTATGTTGTTTGTTGGAAATGAGAGTATGAGGAGGAACCGATGTGATGCTCTAAGCAATGAAGCTGAAGGCTTCTACATGAAAGAAGGTGAATATCACGAAGATATGTACCGAAGGCTCAAGACCACCGCCACCGCTTTTAGGAATGTGGGTGCCTCACATGTGGATGATGCTTGGATAAAAAGGAAATATGTGAGTGCACTCATGCCTTTTGAGCCCACCAACTTGAAGAGCTTACAAGGAAGACACAACTACCATCTCATGACCTCAAATGAAGTTATGCAAGAGATGGCCGCTTTCAAGGTTGCCGCAAAAAATGCCAAAGATGCCCGTGCTCGTGCCCTAGGTATGAGAAATGTTGTCAATGTTGCTTTGAAGGCCAAAGTTGTGGACCATGGGGATGAAGATGATAGTGATGAAGGGCATTCCATGGACCATCCCGATGAAGTCAAGATTGCTCATGGACAATATATGGCTTTCTATGCAAAGAACTTTTGGAAGAACCCCGCCAAGGCCAAGATGGAAATGCAACAGAGAAGCAATCTAAATGGGAAAAGAGAGAATACCACTAGGTTGAGAACTTGTTTCAATTGTGGTGACCGCTATCACTTTGTAGCAAGTTTCCCCTATGAGAAGAGAGAAGATCATGGTGGCAAGCTTGTGTTGAAGAAGACTCTCAAGGCACCTTACAAGAAACCTTTCATCAAAAAGAATCCCATCAACAAGAAGTCAGGAGAAATTGTCTTGATCACTCATGAAGAATACTCCTCCGACAATGAAGATGATGAAGATGACGAAGAGGAAACTTCTCATGGTGTGGCTTCTCTAGCCACCACCTCTACTCCGACATTCTCACTCTTCGATTCTCCAAATGAGAACTCTTCCACCAAGAACGTCACTTGCCTTATGGCAAGAGGAACAGAGGTATCCTCATCATCCCGCTCTACTCACTTAGATAATGATGAAATTGATGATGAGATGTCTCTTGATGTTAAAAAGGAATTAATTGCCTTTGATGAGTTTATGACTAACCTAGAAGGTGATGCTAAGATACATTTTGGAAACATCTTAGATCAACTCTCACATACTCAAGAGCTTCTAGATGTAAGATGTAAACTTGGGCATGAACATATGATTGAGCTAGAGGCTTTAAACAATGCTCTAGAAGAAGAACAAGAAACTAGGTTGTCACTTGAATTAAAACTTGAAGGGCTTGATGAGGCCAATGACATTATTGTTAACAAACTCATCAAAGAGCGTGATCATGCTATTGCTAAATACAAAAGGGCTAAAAAGGACAAGATTGAGTTTGGTGTGGTTCATGAAAAACTTGCCGAGGACTTTAGTTTGCTTAACAAGGCTCACAAGGTCTTGGAGAGTGAACTCTTGTCACTCACAAAGTCCCATGAAACGCTTCAAACTCAATTGGCCAATATTCCTTCACCTAGTAACTTCATTCCATCTAGTAGCACAACTATTCTTGAAGAGAATGCTAGGTTGAAGGGGGATCTTGCTAAGGCCACGTTTCCACAAGGCAACAAGTCCATTGATGATCTTTTGAGCAAGCAAAGGCGTAGTGGTGATAAATGGGGCATTGGTTTTGTTTCCAAAACCAAGAAGAAGAACAATAAGAAGAAGAAGGATAAGCCCGCACAAGAGACCAACAAGACCATTGTGGAGAGTAAGACCACAAGTGGTAAAACTATGTCTCATGATGATTTTGCAGGAAGTGCTAACCCTCACTATGTTCTAATGTGTGATTATTATGGTGATGTGTATGCACAATATGTTGGTCCTTATGATGGTTATATTGCTTGGTCTATTTGGGTTCCCAAGACCCTTGTGCTAACAAAAGAGGACCCATTGAAAAATGGGTACCTAAAAATTAGCTTGATCTTTTGTAGACTTATGCTTTCGGAGGGTCAAAGTGGGTGCTTGATAGTGGTTGCACAAGTCATATGACCGGAAGCTCATCTATTGTCAAGGACTTAAAGCCAAATGATGATCTAATCACCGTGACATATGCCGACAAGTCAAAGTCTAAGGTAATGGGTTTTGGCAAAGTTGTGGTTGCTCACGACATTACACTCGTGAACGTCATGCTTGTTGAGACCCTTGGGTAGAATTTACTTTCAGTCTGTGCTCTTGGAAATATGGGTTTTTCCGTATTTATACATAATGATCTTGTGGTTCTCATGTGGAGCAAGTCTCTCAAGGTCGCTTTCGTTGGGTATGTCGAACATGACTTGTATGTGGTGGATTTTTCGGGGCAAGCCACTACAAGTGCGATGTGCTTATTCGGAAAGGACGATGTGGGTTGGTTATGGCATCGCCGACTGGCCCATGTCAACATGAGAACTTTGCAAAGTCTCCACAAGGAGGGCCATATTGTTGGACTAAAAGAAAATGTTTCCTTTGCCAAAGATCGTGTTTGCAGGGCATGTGTTCTAGGGAAGATGCATGATGCTCCTCATAAGCCTAAGAACCGCATCAAGTCCACCAAGATCTTGGAGCTCCTTCACGTGGACCTCTTTGGTCCTCCATCTCATGTAAGTCTTGGTGGGAAGAAATATTGCTTGGTGATTGTTGATGACTTTTCAAGATACTATTGGGTTTATTTCTTCAAGTTGAAGAGTGAGACTCAAAAGACTTTTATCGACTTCATCAACTTGGTTCAACGGCAATACAATGTTCCCGTGTTGATCATAAGAAGTGAAAACGACACCGAGTTCAAGAACTACACCTTGAATGATTTCCTTAGTGATGAGGGGATTAAACATAAATATTCCGCTGCATACACCCCTCAACAAAATGGTGTGGCCGAAAGGAAGAACCGGACTCTTATTGAGATGGCTAGGACCATGTTGGCGGAGTTTAAATCTCCATACAACTTTTGGGCCGAAGCCATCTCCACCGCTTGCCATGCTTCAAACCGGCTCTACCTCCGCAAAAAAATCAACAAGACTCCATATGAAATACTTACCGGTAACAAGCCCAACATATCTTACTTCTGGGTGTTCGGCTGTAAGTGTTTCTATCTCATAAAAGGTGTTTGTTTGTCTAAATTAGAGTCTAAAGCATTAGAGGGTATTTTTGTTGGCTATGGTCTCGAATCTCACACTTATAGAATCTATGATAAGCTCTCTAGAGCCTTCATAGAATCTTGTAGTGTGACCTTCGAAGAATATGATGGTCCCGAAGGGGGGCGTGTTGATGCTTGTGATGCAGATGATGAAATGCCTCAGGATGCCATAGGAAGAATGGGTGTGGGATATATCCGCCCCATTGAGGAACCCCTTATGGAGGATCGAGAAGAACTATGCTCCACTCAAGTGGAGCCATCATCTTCACAACCTCAACATGCTCCATCCACCGAAGAGGACATTGACTCAAGCCAAAGACAAGATGTGGACCCTCAACATGGTGATCAAAGTGTCAACTCCAGTCAAGGGGAACTTGGTCCATTCGACGGATTGTCAAGTGGTGCCAAGTCAATTTGTCAAGGAAGATCCGTACAAGATGCTTTGAGACAAGCTCAAATTGACGCTAGAAGTGCACTTGATCAAGACCAAGGTCAATCTTTGCCTCCCAATGTAGAGGATGGCTCCAATGATGATCAAGGTCAAGTTGATGGTCACGACGAGGATCAGAATGATGAAGAGGGTCCTCCAAGAAACAACACGGAGATCCACGCTCGTCGCGGGGCCAGAAAGGAAAGAATGTTGAAATAAGAGATCACAATCTACGAAATGTAGTTGGTGATCTAAGGAAAGGTATTTCCACAAGAGCACAATTGAAGAGGTTCAGTGAACACCAAGCTCACATCTCCATGATTGAACCAAAGAAAGTGTGGGAAGCTCTTGAAGATTCTGATTGGTTAGAGGCTATGCATAAAGAGCTCAACAACTTTGAGAGAAACAAAGTATGGAAGTTAGTTGAGAATCCAAAGGATTGCCGCAATGTTATTGGAACAAAGTGGATATTCAAGAACAAGCAAGATGAGCATGGAATTATTGTAAGGAACAAGGCTAGATTGGTTGCACAAGGGTATTCTCAAATTGAAGGCATTGATTATGGAGAGACTTATGCGCCCGTGGCTCGCCTTGAGTCCATCTGTATCCTTCTTGCTTATGCGGCACATCATAACTTTAAGTTGCAACAAATGGATGTAGAAAGTGCATTTGTTTATGGTCCTTTAAATGAATTGGTATATGTTAAGCAACCCCCGGGTTTTGAGGACCCCAACTACCCAAACCATGTCTACAAACTTGATAAGGCGCTCTATGGGCTCAAGCAAGCCCCACGCACGTGGTATGATCACCTTAGAGAGTTATTGTTTGACCGTGGCTTTGAGGTTGGGAAAATCGATCCCACTCTTTTTACTAAGAGGGTCAATGGGGAGCTTTTTGTATGCCAAATATATGTTGATGATATTATCTTTGGCTCATCTAACAAAGCTTTTAATGATGAATTCTCAAAGCTTATGACTAGTAGGTTCCGGATGTCTTTGATGGGGGAGTTGAGAGTATTTCTTGGCTTTGAGATCAAGCAAGTTAGAGGAGGGACATTCTTCAATCAAGCCAAGTATACTCAAGATATGCTCAAGAGATTCAAAATGCAAGATTTAAATGGATCTCCTACTCCCATGGCTACAAAGACTCATCTAGAACAAAATCCAAATGAAAGATGTGGATCAAAAGGTATACCGGTCTATGATTGGTTCTTTGCTTTACCTTTGTGCATCTAGACCTGATATTGTGTTGAGTGTAGGTGTGTGTGCAAGATATCAAGCGGCTCCTAAAGAAAGCCATTTAATGGCGGTCAAGAGAATCTTTCGATATTTAGTTCATACCCTATTTTATGGTCTTTGGTATCCTCAAGGCTCAACATTTGCTCTTTGTGGATACACGGATTCGGATTGGGCGAGGGACAAGGATGATAGAAAATCAACATCCGGGGCTTGCCAATTCCTTGGTAGGTCCTTGGTATGTTGGTCTTCTAAGAAGCAAAATTGTATATCTCTCTCCACCGCCGAAGCCGAGTATGTTGCTGCCGCTAGTGCTTGCACTCAATTGCTATGGATGAGGCAAACTTTAAAGGAATACGGTGTCCATTGTGACAAAGTGCCTCTTCTATGTGACAATGAAAGTGCCATCAAAATTGCATACAACCCGGTGGATCACACAAGGACAAAGCATATTGAGATTCTTCATCACTTCATTAGAGATCATGTTGCTCGAGGTGATATTGATCTATCCTATGTTTCTACCAAAGATCAACTTGCCGATATCTTCACGAAGCCACTTGATGAAGCAAGGTTTTGCTACTTGAGGAATGAACTAAATATCGTAGATTCAAGGATCTTGACTTGATTATCTTGCACTCTCACCTAATACTCGACCCATATTTGGTTTAGGTGTAGGCATGGACATAGGGGGAGTGCGGTCCTAATTGATTGGACCATCCCTCCCCCATTATGCGCAAAGTAAACAAAATCATTCCTCTTAATATCATTTTGTGATATGCGAGCTTAATGATGAGTTTCGATAATGGACCCAAGATATATCTTCGTGGTGCCAAGCCGAGTATACTCAAATATGGTGGCCTAGGCCACCGCCCCCTCTCAATCGATAGGTTGATGTGCTTACTCGTGTTTGTCACTTTTGAATTGGTTCTTACTCATGTTTGTCATCCTCTAGTTGGTTTTGTTCTTTTGGTCGTGCACTCACATTTGGCTCTTCATTTTTTTTAGTAATTTTTGAGTGCATTGGCCCATATCAGTGTGACTCTCTAAACCCATACCATTCTTATCCCCCAACAAAACTCATCTACTCTGCACAAGAACCTTTCATTTTATGTATCTTGGCTCTCTGTCCTGATGGTTACGGTACTACCGGGTCCCATAAGCGGTACTACCGCCAAACGGTACTACCAGACAATGCTAGCGGTACTACCGCCTCTGGTTCAGTTTCCAGGGTCCTGTCTGGAAACTTCCCAGGTGCGGTACTACCGGTTGGTATTTCTGGTACTACCGCATAGCGGTACTACCGCCCTTGGCACCGGTGCTACCGCTTGTGCGTGTCGGTTAAGATTAGAGACGTGGGAGAGGCACCCCTCAGTGCCTCATTCATCCCTCGTCTCCACCCCTCACCAGCGCCACCGCAGGAGCAAGAGGACGCCGCAGGAGCCCCGCTCTTCTCTCCTTCTCCCGGATCCACACCGGATCCGGCCTCCCCGCGGGCTCCTCCTTCTTCTCCACCGTCATGGACACCGGTACTACCGTCCTCCTCATCTTCTCACTTGTTTTCTCCATTGAATCTAGGGTAACTTTGATTCTTGGTTAAAACTCGTATTCTTGAGGTTGTATCGTGTGCTATTTACCAGATCTACCACTTTGTCCGATGGAAATCATGTTTTACAACAAATTTACTGCCCGTACATGGATTTCTAGTCCAGATCTGCACTGTGGTCGCGGGCCGGTAGTACCAGGAATCTTTTTCCGGTACTACCGCTTGGCGGTACTACCGCCAGTGCATATCCGGTACTACCGCCCTGTACTGGCAACAATTTTTCTTTTCAACACCAAGTTCCATCCTCTGTTTGTCTCGGGTTCTTGTGCCCTTACCCCTATGCTATCTCCCCCGTTCTTTCACAGGTGCAGGGGGTTCTCGGCGATCGCGCAAACGCTCCAAAGCTCACTATGAGATCGAGGACTATGAGTCAGAATCAGAGACTGAGTCAGAAGAGGAGGTCATGCCTCAACCTAGTGCCCGTCTGAAATTGCCAACAACTCGTGGTCGTCGGGGTGGGGGATCAAGCAAAGTGCTGGTCGTGGTAAAGCTCCTCCACCTCCTCCTCCCTCCGTTCCTCGCAAGAGCCACAGTCCCGGGCCATATGGGCCAAAGCTGCTGTCTGATTTGTCTGAGACAGAATTTCATGCCCTTCGGGTGGTCAGTCCATATGGGACAGCTCGCTCTCATCTTCGGGAAAATAGCCTCTTCTTTACAGATTTCCAGGAGCGGGTGTTCCATGTGATACTCATGAAAGATGACAAAATTGTGGTTCCTCAAAAATGGATCGAGATGAATCATGTGAGGAAGAATCTGAACTACTTTGGTGAGGCCCTTGACATTTGCACCAACATTGGCTTGCTTCCCATTATGGAGTTCCGATGCAACTATGATCCAATGCTCATTGCTCAGTTCTATGCAACCGTTCACTTTGCCAAGAATGATACTCGGACTCTCACCTAGATGACCGAGGGTGTTGTCAAGCAAGCAACGTTGGCTGAGTTTGGGGCTATCCTCGGGTACGAAGACCGTGGCAAGGACACTCCCGTTGGATTTCGGTGCCACGCCAATGATCGTCCCATGAAGAAGGATGTTCTTGCAGCACTGTACATCCGGGGGTGCGGAATCCCTGGAAAGATCAAAGGGCTTTTCCCTACATATGACATCTTGCATCGCATCTTTCGTGAGACCGTCGCCCCTCGTGCTGGGAATGTTGATGAGATACATGCCTTCATGGTAGATATTATGATGGCCACCTATCACCACCATGACTCTGGCCTACCTATGGATGTGATGGATGCCATTTGGAATGAAATGGTCTGTGCCACTTTTGAAAGGAGGGTGCCTCCTTTTGCTCCGTACATCATGGATCTCATTATTCGCAAGTGCCCTGTGATTGCCCGTGACTTGCCTTCTCTTCGTCTTGCCACTCACCGCCACAAGAATCTGTTGATCAAGACCCATCTCAAACCACGCAATGTTGATGGTCAGATTGTTGATGAGGATGGGAACCCTGTTGTGGAGGAATCAGGTGATGCTGCTGATGCGCAGCAGGATGCTGCCTTTGTGGTCTCACGTCGCCAGTCCGCTCAGCCATCTTGGGCTAAGAGGTTTGAGGCCAAACTCAAGAAGATATTCTGCTTCCAAGTGGACAATCAGAAACGCATGTACGAGGCCCATGTCTATGCCAAGAAGTCATGTGCTCGTCAGAAGGAAATGATGGAGGCTCAAGGCTTGACCGTCTCCAAGGGCTCCGAGAACAACATTACCCCAGAAGACCAATGGATCTCCAAGCATAGCCACTGGGAAGATGATGCCACCTCCTCCTTCCGTGCCCCGCCACCTCATGATGATGCATGGGAAGACTGGGTTGATGATGATGATGATGAGTGATCTCCGGGGCGTTAGTGTTGCTCTTGTACCTTTTTGGCGTCTTGATGCCAAAGGGGGAGAAGTTGCACATTAGGTGTGCGGGATTTGCGTGGGAAAAGTCACAAGCTCGTTCTTTCCATTGATTTTATTCGCTTGTGAACTTTATTTGCTTGCCTCTTATTATGTGTGACTTACTATGTGTGAACTAACTATTTGTGCTATGTATGGTGAGACTATGTGGTTATCGTATGGATCCATCTTGTGTGTAATATGGATATTCTCATTTGGATCCATCCTATGTGACGACCTTCCCCATTCCTAATCAATATTGCTCATCACATGTTATTTAGCAAAGGTATGTTCTCTATGTGCGACTTCAACTCCCAGGTAACTTGTTTGAAGTGTATGGGGCTTGTTTCTACATATCTAGGGGGAGCCCCATCTATATCTCGTCATTACTAGATTTCCCTACAAAATGTGTGTTGTCATCAAACACCAAAAAGGGGGAAATTGAAAGAGCATTTCCTATCCCTAGTGATTTTGGTGTTTTATAACAACACACATATCGGACTAATTATTTGCCAAGTGTACCGCAGGTGAATTGAAAATGATTTGCAATGTTCAAAAAACTGTCTGCCTGGCGCGGTACCAAAAAGCGGTAGTACCGCCTTTTGCTACCGGATGCGACAGAAGGCTTATACTAACTGTCAAAAAGCCTCTGCCGGGCTAGGTACTAAAAAGCGGTAGTTACCGCTTTTTAGTACCTAGCGCGACAGTAGCTTTTTGACCACTTGTCAAAAGCTTCTGCCTGCTCCGGTACTAAAATGCGGTAGTACCGCATTTTAGTACCGCTCGGGGCAGAGACTTTTTGTATGTTGGCAAAAAGCTTCTGTCTTCCTAGGTAGCAAAATGCGGTAGTACCGCATTTTACTACCTGGCGTGACAGAGAGTTTTTTCGTCTAAAGCTGCTGATTCCACTACGTCCGGTAGTACCGGTTGCCACTTGCGGTACTACCGCTTTACGGTAGCATCAATAGTAGTACCGCTGTGGGCAGGGCTTTATGAAGTTTGAAACAAGGTGGTCCGGTAGTACCGGAGTTCTCCGGTAGTACCGCTTGAACTTCTGGTACTACCGCTGCAGTAAAAGCTCCAACGGCCAGATTTCGTGGAGAATACCCCTCCACCTACCTTGGAACAAGATGCTCAGCCACATTAAAGTCAAGACCACCATTGGAGCCACTCAATCTTCAATATCTCCTCATTCCACCACCCAAAGTCCTTGATCTTTGGGGAATCGAAGGAGGAGGCCCCGATCTACTACTTCACCAAAAGAGATCTTCATTTCCCCCTCATTTCATTGAGGGCCCCTTTGCTCTAGTGTTTTCTTGGAAACCCTAGTTCTTGTTTTGGTTCTTACAAGCTTGTCTTTGATTGCTTTGACAACTTGCTTGTATTTGGGAGCCTCCGATTAAGTTGTGGATGTGTGCCCCAAACTTGTAACGGTGCCGGCTTCCACCTTGAAGGTTGCCGATATAGTGGAAGGTGAATCGATCCCGTTGGGGTGAGATTCATCGGAGAACAAGGGAGGCCTTTTGTGGCGTTTGTGGTTCGAAACCACCCCCTCTCCAAACGTAGACGTACTTTCCCTCAAAAGGAAGGAACTACGGGAAACAAATCCTTGTGTCTCCGCGTCCACTTTTTGGTTACTTCTATCCTTTACCGCACCTTACTTACTTGTTACTACTTTGTGTTGTGGTAGCTCTTGCATAATTGTCATATAGGTAAATTCACCATAGTTGCATTATCTAGAAAATTTACCTTATTGTCAAACCTTAATTTGAAAAAGAAGAAAATTTGAAGTAGCACCTATTCACCCCCCCTCTAGGTGCCCATACGATCCTTTCATTACCTCCCCCCAAAGTCGGAAAAGATACTCGCCAAAAATGCAGTCAGGAAAACGGGCCGTGTGACAGTCACCTGTCAAGGGGTCCAAGAACCTGATTATGGACACAGTCTCATAACCAACATATATCCCCGACTTACGGAGCGGTCCCATTGCTGATCGCTGGGGTGGTGGTATAGGTACATATACATGGCAGGCGAACCTACGTAGGTGGGAAATTTTCGGTGCCGACGCTTGCGCATGTTGGATAGGAGAGTGGATGTTGTAGGCCGATGGTCGAAAGTTGATGAGATTAGCGGCGTGTAACACCGCGTGTCCCCAATATGTAGTTGGTAAATTACAACCCTAAGGAGTGGTCTGGCAATGAATTTAATCCTTTTAATCAATGCCTCCGCAAGTCCATTTTGAGTGTGGACATGCGGTACGGAGTGCTCAAGTTTGATTCCAGTTGCCATGCAATAATCATCGAATGCCTTTGAAGTAAATTCTCCGGCATTTTCCATTCGAATATACTTTAAACGATAATCAGGGAATTATTCCTTATTTGTATGATCTGAGAGATCAACTTTGCAAAAGCATGGTTCCTTGTTGACAGCAGGCAAACATTAGACCATTTAGAGGAAGCATCGATGAGCACCATGAAGTACCGAAACGTCCCTGAGAGGGGCTGAATTGGACCACATATATCCCCTTGTATACGTTCCAAGAACACGGGGAGTTCATCCTTCACCTTTAGAGGGGACGGTCTAATGATCAATTTCCCCGTAGCGCATGCGGAGCACACGAAATCATCGGGATTCGGGAAATTTTTCACATTAACATTATGACCATTCGAGTTGTTAATTATATTTCTCATCATCCTAAGACCGGGGTGGCCTAATCTATCATGCCAAAGGCAGAATAGTTTAGAGCTTCTAAAGACAGTATTAAGGGTAGTGTAAATAGGTGGTGCTACTATCTTAGTGTAGTATAACCCAGTATCTAATGAAGGGAGTCTTTCGACAACATGTTTACCATTTTCGTCGCGCTTGGTAATGAGTAGGAACTCCTTTCCATTCTCATCATCATCGGTTTCTACATGGAAACCATTTGCGTGGATGTCTCTAAAACTCAAGAGAGTACGAGTCGACTCCGGATACAACAATGCCTCTTCAATGATCAGAGTTGTTCCATTGGGGAGTATAATAGTTGCTCTTCCGGATCCAACTACATTCGGACCGCAGCCGTCGATCGTCATTATGTTACCAGGGTTTTTGGTAATAGACTCAAAATACTTTGTTTCTCTCAAGATGGTATTTATGGTGCCGCTATCAGCAAGGCACGTTTCCTCCATTTGGGCGCCACACGCGTTCTAAAATATAGTGCCTAATTAATATAATGGAGCGAGGAAGATGCTACATCAAGTAAGTAAAACACATAAACATTTCAGAACACCACACAACCAAATAATGGAATAAATGAATGAAATAAATGTCATCCAATCGCCGAAAACAAATAAATGTTATGCTCTCATAGAGCTTACAACCATATCGAAAAATTGTATCAGATTATTTGCGGAAAAAAATCATCACAACAAAAAGGAGCTCAGGTGGATTCTGCAAAGAAACCATCAATCTCAGCCTATATCTCAAGGTCGTTGAGCTTCTCTTCGTTGGCTATCATCATCGAGGCAGCAGAAATGTCTAGCTGGGGCAGGGGGGGCACAGCGTTCTCAACCTCCATGGGCACAGCGGCGTTCGTGGGAACCGCCGAAGGTGCTGCCAATTGTGCTACGTCCTGCGCCACTACGGGCGTGACGTTCTGCACAGGGGCCGCTCCGGGCGCCAGTGGTGCCTCAACCTGGACGAGGTGCGCCTCGCGCGCCTCCTTGTTGTCCTTGAACGCGTCCACGACGTGTTTATGGGCCAAACACTGCCTGGAGAAGTGAGTCTTGAAGCCACAGCGAAAGCAGTCCTGGGGCCTTGCCTCCCCCTTGCCCGCCTTGCGTTGCTTGGCCGGGTTGGAGGAGTTGGGGCCCTTCTTGCCCTTCTTGCCTTGCTTCTTGTGGATGGGCTTGCACACCTTGTAGGCACCGGCATTGGCCTCATGACTTGGGCACCCCACGAAGGTTTGCACTGAGAAGTTCTTTTTCAGAACATTATCCTGCGCCTCGGCCACCTAGAGAGCATCAATAAGCGCTGCATATTCCGTGAATCCTTCCTGGCGAAAGTTTCGCGAGGACTGCATGTTGTCCGGATGGAATGTGGAGAGGGTTTTGTCTATCTTCTGCTGATCGGTGGTACTGGTCCCACACAGCTGAAGAATGGTACAAATTCGGTGCAACCTGGAGTTGTACTCTCCCACAGTCTTGAAGTCCGCAAACCTCAGACGAAACCAATCTGTCTCCGCCTGTGGCTGAATGGTGTACTTCAGCCTAGAGAACCGCTTGTTGAGGGCGGTCCAAAGGGCAGAAGCACTCTGTTCTGCCATGTACTCGTGCTTGAGAGTCTCACACATGTGATGGCGGAGGAAATGCAGGGCTTTGGCGTTGTCCGCCGGGATGGTGGTGCTGGGGGTCGTCGGGGTCCCCGCAATCAGCGCATGCTTGATGCATCGGCCCTCGAGGACGATCTCAACGTCCGAGGCCCAAGTCAGGTAGTTAAGCCCATCCTGGGTCAACTCCGGAAACTCGCGGGTGACGATTCCGGTCATCTGTAATTTATGCAAAGTGTGTAAGATTACAGCAGGTAATCGGTTGCATAAATGCGATAATCAATACAATAATTCAAATATGACGGCGTTCCAAAATTTAATGTAAAAACGGTACAAGCTAACTATGCGATACAAAGTATTAAAATCATGCGATAATTAATACTATAGTAAAACATAGTACAAAGGCTTGTGTAAAAATAGACCGAAAATACGACAAAAAACGGGCCAACCGCCTAGCGATCGCGTGCTCCCAAACGGCCCAACCACACTTGCCTCTGCGCGGCCGGCCCGCTCCAGACCGTCCCGACCCGTCTAGCGGGGGAACAGAGCAAGCTCTGCTAGCTCCCCACTGGAGTGGGGGCGCCGGCAGCAGGCCGGACCGACGGCGCGATTGGCGTGTGGACGTGGCTGGCGGAGGTCGCAGGCGCGTACGAAATATTAAAAACTGTCCAGAAAATGGACTACACGTACGGGCCAAACGCCTGGTTAAGTGGTACGCCCCACCCTAACTGACCATGCAGGAAACAAGCTGCTGCATGCTGCATGCGCGGCTTGGGCGAGCACGGCGAGCAGCTGCTGCACGCTCGCGGCCAGCGGCGACCAGGCGGCGACGGCGAGCGGCCGGCGCGGCCAGCAGGGCCGAGAGGCAGCGCGCGCATGCGGCGGCTTGGGCGAGCGCGGCGAGCAGTGGCTGCGCGCGCACAGCCAGCGACGACGGCGGGCAGCGCGGCGGCTCGACGGCGGCCAGCGGGGCGCGCGCTCGCGCGACAGCGCAGCAGCGGTGGCGCGGCCCGCGTGGCAGCAGCGGCGCGGCCAGCACGCGTCGGCGAGGACGCACAGCAGCGCGCGCGGGGCAGCGGCCAGCGGAGCCGCGCGCGGGAGGCTGGCGGCAAGCGCACGGTGGCGAGCGCGCGGCGGCTGCACGCAGGGGCGCGTGGCTCGGCACGGGCGCGCGACGAGGCGCGGCGGCTCGCAGCAGCACGCAACGGCGCGGCGGCGTCGGCCAGCAGCAACGCGATGCGGGCGCGCGTGCAGGCGCGGGCGGCAGCAGCCAGCAGCGCGCGCGGCGCAGCAGGGCCAGGAGCCTGCGACGGCGGCGCGCGGCGTGGCGAGCGCGCGGCGCGACACGGCGGCCAGCGAGGCCGACAGGCGGCGGCGGCCATGGCGCGGGCGCGCGGCCAGCTGGGCCAGCAGGCGGCGGTGGCCATGGCACGGGCGCGTTTGCATGCGGGATAAAAAAATGTAGATGCGGTTCTCTTTGCATGCAAAGTACAAAATAAACATACATGAACAATAGATCGATCCGATCTACTAAATGAAACGGCCAAGATCAGTTCGATCTATTAAATAAAAATTAGATCGACACAACATGTGCACTGGTACAGTCAACAAGTTTCTGATCCGGGAGTGATTAAATCAACATTAGTCGACGACAGCAGGTCAGCTCGACTCCCGAAAAGGAAAATCCGTATCTTAGATGGGATCTGATCTAAGATCTGAACGCAAATCTTGAAAGGAAATCGAGAGACGAATCCATTTTTGCGGTCAGATTCGGGTTATCTTCTTCAACGAAAGCCTACGTGATGCAGGCTAGACGGTGGCTTCACGGAGGCTCGATGGAGAGACACGTGCTAATAACGTGTTGAACACCCCCTGCCGACTGGCCGGTGCCGAGGCTGCTCCACACCCGAGGGAGAAGGCTAGAGTCGAAGGCACACAAGATTACACAAGAAAATGACACGGGGAATAGGGAGAAACTTTATTGATCTTTCTCTCGGTAAACTCACACAATGATTGCTCCTATATTTATAGACTAAGGGGATATGATATCCATATGGGCTAACCCTAGCCGGGTAAAGGCCACACGGAATGGGTCTTTACCGGCCCAGTTTCCCAACCTTTGACATCTTGAGCCGTTTGACATCTTGAGCCGTTGGATCAAAGGTGTAACTAACAGTGTGTAACCTCCTTCGCCAGATCGTTCGGTCGTCCCCCTGCACGCCGTTCGCCAGATCAAAGGTGTAACTAACAGACTTCTCCTGGTGAATTGGACCCAGACTTCTCCCAGGCCTTTCTTAGGCCCTTTTATGAGCATGGCCTTTTGTGGTAGACCGACCCAATGCTGTCTCCCTCTCTTCCTTTTCTCCCCCGTCCGGTACGGTGAGCGGTGAGTACTGAGTTCAGCAGTGTGGCGGCGCCGTAAGCGACGGGCGTTTCCTATCGTTTCGTGCGTCGTGGATGTCTATTACTGCTGGTGCCTCTTTTAATTCGTTCGAGCCCTCGACGCCTAGCCTGAAGTGACGGCATGGAGGAGGAGCCCGAGAGCCCGACGCCTGACACCATTCTCCTGATGCCAATTATTAGGCGTGCAAATTGCACCGACCAGGTTCGACGCTGTATTTAAAAAGGATAATGATAGGATTCCTCCGGGGGATAAAAACGTTTCATCCCCCGGGTCCTCTCACGCGCACGCGCAGACGGAGTCCAGCTCCAACAACCGTTCTTATCTTATCGCATCCTCTGTTCTTTCTCTCTCTAGAAACAGCGCGCTGCAAAATAAAATCACAGGCCATCGCATCCTCTACTTTTTCTCACGAAGGCAACTAGATCCCGCCGCCGCCGCAAGGGCTCTCGCTGCTGGTTCCCGGCGCCACCGAACTACTGATCCCACCGGTTCTTCCTGCTGCTACAGGGGTGTGGCGGACCTGCTACATGGGCACGGCGGACCTGCTATAGGGGCATGGCGGACCTGCTACAACGGCGCGACGGACCTGCTACAGGGACATGGTGGACCTGCTACAGCGGCGTGGCGAACCTGCTACCGAGGCGCGGCGGACTTGCTACACAGGTGCGGGCGCTTCGCTACAACAGGTGGCGGCGCTTGCTACAAGGGGTGGAGACCCTCTGCGACCATGGGCGGTGGCTTTTGCTACCGATGGCGGCGGTGCTCTGCTACCAGGGCAGCGGCAATCTTCTACAAGGGTGGCGGGGCTGCTACGGCCGTCGGCGGCGCTCTGCTACACGGGCGGTGGCGCTGCTACGCCCGGCAGCGACGCTCTGCTACAACAGTTGGCAGCGCTTGCTACATCAACACAACTGTCTTGCTACATAGGCACACCAGCCTTGCTACAGATGCACGACGTCGAGTTCTCCAGCAACACATCTTCTCCGGCGACGGTGTGCTCTCCGGCGACGACGCCTTTTTCTACAAGCGGAGGAAGGAACTGCTACAAGGGATGGCCGTTGTTGCTACCGCAGTAACCACGTCTTCTCCGGCGGTAACCTCCGGCCACGCAACTTCAGGTCTATCCGGCGATGCCACGGTCGATGGTCCATCAGCACTGTTGTTGCTGGCGCAGGCAGCGGGAGTTCGAGGAACACGATGCTGCCAGATCTCTCTAGTGGGCGTGGTTTTTTTTCTGCCTGGCGCTGGGGGAGAGTCGGGAAGCGTGGACCCGGGACGGATGGTCCTGATCGATCGCATCGTACGGCTGTCGACCCGGGGGATCGGGCGATTTGATCCCCGGGGAACGCGTAGCACGACCCATTTAAAAATCTAACCAGTACCAATCGAAGTACACAACCTTCATGCTTTCCATATCTGCTAGCCCTTTTAGTATCTACAGTAAGTAGCATTGCACAGAATCTTTGCACCGCACCTACTAGTGTTCGTGGTGCACGCGATCCTTGATGTTTCAGAATGACGCTTCAGCTCATGGACAAAGTGGAACAAATATTTATGTAATGACGTCTGATCCAGTACAACCCCCTCCCTCCTATACTCGAGGTAGACGTATATATCTAAACCCGTATCTAAACGAAGTATATGCATGTATACGTATACATATGGCGATGAATAGGACCACTGCCACACAGGACCCTGACCCGGCTACACCCCCTGCGCCGACGTCGACCCGGCCATCATCGCAATCGCCATCGCCAGCAACCATCGTCACAACCGCCGTCGCCGCCGTGATTCTTCTCCGTCGGACAGTCTTGCACAACCTGCCAGACAGTCTTGCATAATCTACAACATGTTCGGGCAACATGTCCGGCGGCATCCAGTTGCTCTGTTAAAATTTCGTCTGCCAAATCTGCATGCCGCCGCAACGCCGGCCATGCCACCGCGTCGCCTCCACAAGGCCAGGCATAGTCACCGCCACCACCTCGACGGACCTAACCACCACCACTACCAGCTTGCCGGCCATAGCCGTCGATTCGGCGTGCAGGTATTAGTATGTATATGTTGCTAGAAAGATGTATAATTATGTTGAGCTATACGTGTTTTCTATAAGACTATGTATATACCTATTTATACTAATAACGAAGGGGTATCAAGCAATCTGGACCGTTCTTGTGTTTGAGATTATACGAGTTTGATACGAGTTTAGGGGAGGATTGTATTGGATCAGACGCCTTATATAATTTGAGAGGTTACAAGAAAAAAGTATACTTTAAGGTCGTCCGGAGTGATGTTTTCCTCAAGCAGAACCATGCAATTTTGGAGTCTCCTTATCTTCTTCGACTTTCAGATTTTTTTATGTCCACTGCTGATCATGTCCAGTTATACTGACAGCTGAAAAGATCAGGTCAGGTGAAATCGCCCAGCTCTTGTTTATGCTTTTTTTCTTCCAATGCTTCAATAGTCGAACGTTACTAACCTAGGCATTTCACTTGGTAAGAAGAGTTCTGCCATTGCTGGATAGCAAGAGATTTGGATTTTCTATGCTTTGGTGTTATATGTATCTTAAATACCCATGGTGCAGGCTTGTGATAGGTAATGGTATTAGACAAGTCATATTAGTGAATGACAAAAGTAGAGCTGGCTAGACTGAAAGCAACATATGCTTATGTAATTTGTTATTGTTATGTAGGTGGGGAAAGCTAAATCTGTGGGTAGTCAATGCAATAACAGGTTCGTCCTGGACGCAGTCTCGTTAGTGCTTCTCTTGAACAATATTGAAATGGCGATCAAGTGGTAAAATATGGAAATAGTGAATATGCATATTATGCGCTATCTTTTGGGAATATAGTCACTTCGTTCTTAAGGAATGACAGAAAATTAACCTGTCTGGTTTGCTCTATGTTGCTATTAGTATATTAGAAATCAATATGTTTGTATCTTAAATACTCGCCTACTAGATCGACATCCTAGCATCAGATTTTATGGTGGATCAATGTACATTTTGAGACAAATACCAAACGATGCATCGTTCCCTTTGTAGAATAGTATGGGACAATACGCAGGACCAATAGGGCCGGCTACTCTCATATATATAGACACAATTACAGGTACAACCTTGAAATATACGGGAACCTATATCTATACAATATATATCTCAACACCTCCCGCGGTCGAAGAGTCGGCACCGGCACATAGACTGGAGCGAAACTCAGAAAAAATCGTCGACGGAAATCCCTTCGTCATGATGCCTGCAAATTGCTGAGAAGTCGGCACGTGAAGAACTCGAACGTGACCAACGGCAACCTGCTCACGGACAAAGTGGATATCCAGCTCAATGTGCTTGGTGCGCAGATGATGAACGGGGTTGGCGGAGAGGTAGACAGCCGATACGTTATCACAAAATACCACCGTGGCCTTGTCGACAAGAAAAGAAAGCTCGGAGAGAAGCTGACGAAGCCACGTACACTCAGCCATGGCGTTAGCCACGGCGCGGTACTCGTCATCGGCACTGGAACGAGACACGGTGGGCTGCCTCTTGGAGGACCAAGAGACGAGCGACGAGCAGAGGTAGATGCAATAGCCCGAGGTGGAGCGCCGCGTGTCGGGGCAGCCAGCCCAGTCCGCATCTGAGTAGGCGACGATGTCGGTCGAGGACGAGGCGGGCGAGACGTGCAACGAGAGGCCAAATTCCATGGTGCCGCGGATATAGCGGAGTATCCGCTTCACCGCTGACCAGTGAGCGCCCCGGGGAGTATGCATATGCAAGCACACCTGCTGCACGGCATACTGCAGCTCCGGACGTGTCAGCGTCAAGTACTACAGGGCACCGACGATGGAGCGTTTGAACGACGCGTCGGAGTCCAGCGACCCATCACTAGCCGAGAGCTTGGCCTTCGTGTTGACAAGAGTGGGCGCGGGGTGGCAATTAAACATCCCTGCGCGCTCAAGAAGATCATGTGCGTACTTCCGCTGATGAAGAAAGAACCCGTCCGCCCGCCGGACAACCTCGATGCCGAGGAAGTAGTGGAGCGAGCCGAGATCCTTCAAGGCGAACTCAGCACAAAGGCGGTCGGTGAGCTATCGAAGGATCCCATCAGTGCATGCCGTCAGGATGATGCCGTCGACATATAATAGCAGGTAGGCAGTGTTGGCGCCTTGTCGATAGACAAAGAGCGACGCATGGGAGCACGTGGAGCGGAAGCCAAGCTGACAGAGGAATGCGGCGATGCGCTGGTACCAGGCGCGGGGCGCCTGCTTCAGTCCATACGAGGACCGAGAGAGAAAGCACACGTGATCCGGGCGCTCGGCGTCGACGAAGCCGATGGGCTGCTGGCAGTACACCTTCTCGGAGAGATGACCGTGAAGTAAGGCATTGGAGATGTCCATCTGGTCCACCGGCCATGCGCGAGAGGCGGCGAGGTACAGAACGGTGTGGATCGTGCCCGGCTTGAAAACCGGGGCAAATGTATCCGTGAAGTCGACGCCGGCGCGTTGGCGAAATCCGCGGACCACCCAACGCGCTTTGTAGAGCTCCAGCTTGCCATCTGGGTCGATCTTGTGCTTGAAGACCCACTTGCCGGTGATGACGTTGGCGCGAGGAGGACGAGGGACCAGCTCCTAGGTCCGATTGCGCTGCAGCGCGTTGTACTCCTCCTGCATGGCGGCGGGCCACTGCGGGTCGCGCAAGGCGGCCCGGGCAGAGGTGGGCACTGGCGATGGCTCAGACGTAGACGCTGTGTAGACGTACTGATCGGCGGGGTAGCACGTGGACGGCCTACGTGCGCCCGCACGCGCGCGAATCAGCACACCCGTAGGGGGAGCAGCGGCGGGAGAGGACGACGAAGCGGGCGACGACGGGGCCGGCGAAGAAGAGGCCACGCTGGTCGGGGGTGACACAGACGGTGGCGTTGCGGGCGCGGGCTTGGGCGAGGGCGGAGCCTCGTAGGCCGGCGAGCCAGGGGGCGACGCGGGCGCAGGCACCGAGGGACCAAGCGGGGCGAACCCAGGAGGGGCCGCCGCGGTCACCCATCGGCGCGGAAGGCCGGCCGCAGGAGGGCCGGCGGGCGCTGGGGTCGTCGTCGAGGGTACCTGCTGAAACGGAAACACCAACTCGTCAAAGTAAACGTGTCTTGAGGTGAAGACACGATGCGAGACCGGGTTGTAGCAGCGGTAGCCCTTGGTGTTGGCCGGGTAGCCGAGGAACACACAAGGGAGAGAGCGCGGCGCGAGCTTGTGCGCGGCGGTGGCGGCGGTGCTAGGGTAGCAGCAGCAGCCGAAGATGCGAAGGTTATCGTAGGAGGGCGGCACACCAAAGACAAAGAGGAGCTAGTGCGGCGTGTATTGCCAACGCACGCGGCAGGGGCGGATGTTGACGAGAAGAGTCGCCGTGGCGAGGGCATCCGGCCAGAACCGTGGGGGCATGTAGGCATGGAACGAAAGGATGCGCACGCAGTCATTGAGAGTACGAAGGATGCATTCAGCACGACCGTTTTGTTGGGAAGTGTATGGACACGTGAGACGAAATTTGGCGCCATGGGAGGCGAGAAGGGTGCAGATGGTGATGTTGTCGAACTCTTTGTTGTTATCAGTTTGTAAGGCGTGGATAGGGCGGCCGAATTGAGTGGATACGTTTGCAAAAAAGGCGGTGAGAGTGGCAGGGACGTCGGATTTTCGGCGAAGAGGAAAAGTCCACACAAAATGTGAGTAATCATCCAAAATCACAAGATAATAGGTATAACCAGAATTACTCGGAACCGGCAAGGTCCAAACATCACTATGAATAAGCTCAAAAGGAAAAGACGCGACTGTGGAGGAAGAGTTAAACGGAAGACGAACATGTTTGCCTAGACGACATGCTTCACAAGAATGAGCATCCGTTTTATTACAAGTAAAATCAAATCCTTGCAGTATTTGATGCATGGCGGTGGAGCTAGGATGGCCGAGGCGAGCGTGCCATAGGTCTACACCGGCAGAGAAGGCGAGTGGACTGCTGGTGGTGGAGGACGACCAAATAGGGTACAAATCGCCGGGGCTGTCACTGCGGTGGAGAAGCATCCGAGTACGACCATCCTTCACAGAAAAACCAGAGGCGTCAAATTCCACAGAAACATTATTGTCGTGAGAAAGGAACGAATAGAGACGGGATTTTGGATTAATTGAGGTGAAACAATGACATTATTGAGAGAAAGAGGGGTGGAGGTGGAGGGAAAATAGGCGAAGCCAGTGTGAATAATAGGAAGAGCATGACCGTTGTCGACGATTATGCGGGAGGAAGTCGAGGCGGGAGTGGAATTAGAGAGGTTACCGGGGTGGGCGGCCATGTGCGCGGAGGTGCCGATGTCCATGAACCAGTCCCCGCCACCGCCATACGCGCCCGCCGTGGGGGCGGACTGGAGGGCGGTCAGCAAGGCGGGGTCCCACTGGGTCGTGCTCGGGGGTGCGGCGTAACCGGGTGCAGCGACAGGCTGGGGCGCCGCGGCGTAGAGCGTCTGGTGCAGGGCCGAGCGCTGCCCCGTGGTGCCCGGGTATGGGGCGCGCGGCACGGGCATGGTGTAGGCGTGGACGACCCCGGTCCAGGGGTTATGACTAGCGATCCATGGCAGCGTGGGGTTGTCTGCTGCGGTGGACGAGGCGTGGTGGATGTGTCACCGGCATGGCCACCACCGGTGCCGCCACTGTTGCGACATCGACGACCGTTACGTCCTCCGTTGCTTCCTCCGTTGCCACCATCGTTGCCGCCACCGTGGGGAGGTGGTATGGGCGCAAGCGGCGGGGCGAGTAGAAGCCCGAGGGCATACCAGGGGCGCGCGAGGCAGGGGCCGGGGCGCGTGGCTCGGGGGCAGTTCCACCCTAGGAGTAGCTAGCAACGAAGGCGGTGTGGGCCGCCAAGACCGAAGGTGCTTGATCCGGCGCTCCTCGAGACGGAGATAGGCCACGGCCACGGCCAGGCGTGGTGAGATAGGCCACGGCCTGCTCGAACATAGGCGTGGTGAGGAGCGTGAGGTTGGAGGCGGCGTTGCTAAGGTCCTCGCCGAGGCCGACCAACAGCGTGGAGAGCATGATCTTGTCATTGATCGAGAACTCCAAGTTGCGAAGCTCGTCGGAGAGGCTCTTGAGACGGAGGCAGTAGTCGTCGAGGGGGAGGTCGTTCTGGTGGGTGCCGAAAAACTCCTGTTGGAGGAATGTGACGCGCTGGATTTTGTTGTCGGTGAAGAGGCCGGTGATCTTGGTCCAGACGGTGTGCGCGGAGTCGCTGTCGCGGACGACGGTGCGGAAAATCTCGTTGGAGACGGTCTGGAAAAACCAGCGGATGATGGTCGCGTCAATGTCCAACCAGTTGGGGTCATGCGGCATGACGAGGAGGTCGATGGTGCCGTCGACATGATCGAGGAGATCATACTCGCGGAAGAGGAGGCCGAAGTACATCTTCCATGGGAAGAAGTTTGGAGCGGTGTGAGAGAGCTTCACCGACACGCGCTCGAGGATGGGGACGTCGCGGATGACGGCGACGGAGGGGACGACGAAGTGGTTGCTGCTCCCGGAGACGATGTCGCTGAAGGGGTTCCCGGAGTAAGGGGAGTTGAGATCGGCCATGATGGCGTCGGGGGCGGAAGCAGTAGTGATGGGGAGGGGCGGAAGCGGTGGAGGGGAGGAAGGTCGGCGGCGCACTGGGAGGTGGCGATTGGAGAGGAGAGGGAGGAGGCCGGCGGTGCTCGGGGAGGCGGCGGCTAGGGTTTGGGGAGGAGGGGCCGACGGTGCCAGGGAGGAGGCGGCGGCTAGGGTAGGAGGACCGGAGGGACCTCTGATACCATGTAGAATAGTATGGGACAATGCGCAAACCCAATAAGGCCGGTTGCTCTTATATATATATATATATATATATATATATATATATAGAGAGAGAGAGAGAGAATTACAGGTACAACACTGAAATACACGGGGACCTATATCTATACAATATATATCTCAACACCCTTTAATTACCAGTGTAGTTAGGTGTTGTTTTGATGCTTTGGTTCTTAGATTCCAAACAAGTTAGTTTGCATTTTAACTTTAATATTTTAGGACACATTATATCTACACAAATTCATATTATTTTACTAGAGAGATTGACGGGCGCGGCAACGCGCGCCAGTATGGTCTAGTAAAAAAGACAGAGAAAATTAAAAAAACCACCACAATTGGGGCAAGGGTTTCAAAAGACCTCAAAAATTTAAAAAGTTTTAGATTGCACCGATTTTGGGGCACGCGGTTGCAGGCAGCACTAATCTGGCTCTGATGCCACGCTAATGACAAAACTGACCGGTGGGGCCCAGTCGTCAGGCCTACGTGGCGCATTTGGACGGCTGGGCGTGGACGGCCGTTAACGATGCTCTCCGAACCCTAACATCACGCCCTGATACGGTCAGAACCAAGTGAGTCAGTTAGTCTCAGCACAGCTCATAGAAGCGATGGCGGCGGCGACGGATCCCCCCGGTGGCGCCGAACCAAGAGATGGCGCCGGAGCTAGAGACAACGTCGACAACATGGAGGGATCTAGCGTCGAGGATTGTTGTGGGAGCTCGAACCCCTTTGCAGCTGCGTTCTATTCACCGGAGAAGGCGGACGCCATTGCCATGGCCGATGTGTGGAAGGAGAACCTGACGGAGAGTAGCCGTTGGACAAGTGGCGGCGGCGAGTAAGTTTTCCCCCTCTTTCCCTTGGTCTTTTATCTGTTATTTCTCTCTGTGATTTAGGCTAGGGTTTTCTGTTGTAAATAATTTTGTTGTAATTTCAATTGTGTAGTTTGGACGATGACATATGGGATGTAAGGATAAATCTAGATGGCCAGGACAATATTGAGTGCAGCATATGTGAATCAGACATCACCTACCTAAATCTGTTAGCTTTAATTGAGGGAGAGGGCTATGGAATTAATGATTGCATGTATTATGTTAGAGATAAGGGTAGAGGAATTGCTGGCATGGAGTTATTGGATGGAATGAGCAAGGTTCAGCGGATGGTTACACAGTATGAGGATGAAAAACAAGTTAGCTTAACTGTAATCAGTGGAGGAAGCACACTGCCACTAAATGTAATAGTGCCTCAATGGAAGATCAAATTCCAATTTCAGAGATTGGAAATCCTGTTGTGTACACAGTGGATGATGAAGGAGTAATTTTTCCAAGCCAATAGTGCACATAGTTAACTGAAGATCCAGACTGCCTATACATGTTGACACAGCAGAGCAACAACATGAATGAAAAACAACATCAGCAATGCATAGCTAAGGAGAAGGGCAAGAAGGTTGGGGATTATTTAATGGAGGAAGATGAAGATGATGATGAGCTGAACCATGATGTAACTAAATCGGATGATGATGATCTGAACCAGACCCTGGATGATTTCAAGAAGAGGAAGAGGTGGGAGTGGGATTTAGTTTTTGATGCACATCAAGAGGCAGATGATATTTTCCATGTGTCAGACTATAAAGATGAAGACAATGGATGTGAACTGACAAACTTTGAACTGAATACAACTTCTGGGAAGAAGAAAGAACCAGTTAGGAAGGGGCCAACTGACAGAAGTCATTGCAGTCAGCCAAAGAAAAGGCTACCAGCAGATTATGTTCCTTCTGATGATGAAGGGCCAGGTGTAGATTTGGATCCAGAAGGTGATGATGGGTTTGAGACACCTTCTTGGATTCAACCAAAAGGAAGAAAAAGTAGGGCCAATAATAAGGAGCCAAGGGTGTGGTATGATGAAAACATGATTCATTCAGAAGAAGGGCTCTGTTGGAAAATGTGTTTCTTAGATGTGTATCAGTTCAAAAGAGCAGTGCAGACACTACATGTTGCACAACTAAGGAACTTTAGGTACCACAGGAATTTCAAAGATAGAGTCATAGTACATTGTGCTCAGGAGAAATGTCCATTTTTAATGGTTGGTGCACAAATTAAAAATGAGAAGACTTTCTGCCTAAAAAAGGTGGACTTTGATCACACATGTGCCTCATCTGGTGAACAATGCAAGGTGACAGGCAAGTGGCTAGCACAAGTGTGTGAGCCCAGTGTGAGAGTACATCCAAGGACAGGCATTGAGGCAGTGATGGAGACAACTAATGGGCATCACGTGAGTCAGTGTAGCTTCAAAGGCGAGCATCAAATGGACATCATATCTTCCATATGACTCATGTTTAACCTTTCGGTCCTTGTTCTGAGGCCATGTCTGTACATGCCAGACTCGCCAAGTAAGAACCTTAGTATTCACGTGTGTAACTATCTTACACCCGAAATATGATCGTGGATCCAAGAACACCCGACCATCACATGATGTCTTGGAGCGACGAAACATAATCGGTGCATACTTAAGTAAGAACACATTCTTATCTTGATATCTAAATGAGGGATCATCTTATTATGCTAATAAAATGCGAAATAAGCAATATAAGATGCAATCAAACATCACATGTTAATAAGTGAAATGATATGGTTCTCGCACTTGATCTCCATCATGTTCATCATGGTATGATTGCCATCATACTGAAGGGAATATGCCCTGAGTGGCAATAATAAAGTGTTTATTATGTGTATTCCAAGTATATGATAGATGTTTATTTTGCATGCTATAATTGTATTAATACGGAAACGTTAATACATGTGTGTTTAATAAACAAATAGAAAGTTCCTAGTTATGCCTCTCTCATAAACTAGCTCGTTGATTAACAAGATGATCATAGTTTCCTGATCATAGACATTGGATGTTGTTAATAACGAGATCACAACATTAATGTAATGATGTGATGAACATTCATCCGAAGTATAGCATTACGATCAAAGTCATTGAGTTTATATTGCTATAAACAACTTACGAAGTGATCCTAATCCTTAGACCATGAGATCATGTCAATCACTAACACCGGAAGAGTTTCTTGTTGACATCAAACGTCACACCGTAACTGGGTGATTATAAATATGGATTCAAAACTACTAAAGTGTTATGTTGAGACACATGGATCAAGATTGGAATTTTTTCATCCTGATAACGGATAGATATACTCTGGGCCCTCTCGGTGATATCACATTGGTTAGCTTGCAAGCAAGTGATTTGATCACTAGAATGTTATATCACGGGAACAAGAAAAGAGTGCATGTCAGTAACGAGATCAAACTAGGTACGGAGATACCGATGATCGAATCACGAACATATAATATATCGTGAAACAAAGGGATTAAGATACGAGCGTAAAAGGTTCCGATGATCACAGGAAAGTCATCGTTGAATGTGTGGGAGTCAGTATGGATCTCCAGGTCCCGCTAGTGATTATTGATCGGAGAAGGGTCTCGATCATGTCCGCATTATTCGCGAACCGTAGGGTGACACACTTAAGGGACACTGACATCCAATTGGAGCAAAAGTTTCATCCCAGAAAGAATAACAAGCGCAAGAATTTATTTCACTAGATACCGAAATAGGTTTTCGGGTGAAATTGCAGAAAGTGTTTTTGCATGTGAAATAGTATTCTAGCAAGGGGTTATATGTGAATGTTTGTCATTAAAGTAATTGACAAAATTCTGAATAAATAAAAAGAGTTTTATTTAATGAGAGTTTGCATTAAATTTGGTGGAAATTTAATAGCAAGTTTGAGTGGGATTTTGAGTGGAGGAAATTGAAGAGGTTTTTGTGAGTGGAGTGTCCACCCACATGAATGAAGGAGGGGAGGGGGCAGCCGCATGTCCGGCGGCCACCCCCTTGGTGCCCCCTCCTCCTATAAAAGGCACCCCTCTCCCTCTCTCTCACTCACACCTCCTCGTGAAGGATCTCTTTCCCCCTCTAGAATTTATCCCCCATGGTCTCGAACTAGCGAGATACATGTTCCCGATGGCTATTCGGCAAGAAAGGGTTGTGCTTATGCTGCATCGCTGGAGCGAGGAGGCGGAGGTTGCTCGGTGTCTTGTACGTGTGTGCGAGCACGGATGCGCTGCTGCTTTGCGGTGCTAGGACTTCCTCTCGATCTTGAGATCGACAAGAGATCATCTACATCAACCACAAGTTCAACTCGTTAAGCTTTGTCGGTCTTCAAGGGTATGTTCTCTACGGATATACATCCGCCCGTTGTTTGTATCTAGTAGATAGATCTTGGTACATAGTTCCCATCGTAGGAATTTTTTTGTTTTGTATGCTGCGAACCCTTCAGTGGTATCAGAGCCGGATCTATGCATAGATGCTTTACACGGGTAGTGCACATATGAGTATGTGGGCGATGATGATCATGTTGTTGCTCCTTAGTTGTAATTTTGGATATTGGTGGCATAGTGGGATGAAGCGGCCCGGACAAACTTTATATGTCCTCGCACATGAGACCTGTTCCACGCTTGACATGCAACTAGTTTGCATAAGTGGCTAGCGGGTGTCTGTCTCTCCTACTATAGTCAATATCTATTTTGCAACGAGTTGTCAACAATTTGGTTATCCTCGTTGTGGTTCATGTTCGTAGGTAAGAATGGTTCTATCTTCGAAAGCCCTAAGCCACGTAAAACTTGCAATGGATAAATTAGAGGCGTCTAGTTTAGATTGTTGCTGGGCTAGTGTTATGATATGGTGTTGTTGTATGTAGAAGTATGAGATGATACTTTTACAACACACATAACGTGTAAGTTCCATAGACCTTGGCCTTACACACAAAGGTATGATAGTGATCATATCATGGTGCACATGATAGAGATCATATGCGGGAACCATATCATTTCACTAATAAACATGTGATGTTTGATAGCATCTTATATTGCTTGTTTAGCGCTTTATTAGCATAATAAGATGATCCCTCATTTAAATATCAAGATAAGAATGTGTTCTTCCTTTAGTATGCACCGATTATGTTTTAATCGCTCCAAGGCATCACGTGATGATCGGGTGTTCTTGGATCCACGACCATATTGCGGTGTAAGACAGTTACACACGCGAATACTAAGGTTCTAACTTGACGAACCTAGCATGTACATACATGGCCTCGGAACACGGACTGAAATGTTAAGCATGAGTCATATAGTAGATATGATGCCCATTTGTTGCTCGCCTTTGAAGCTACACCGACTCACGTGATGATCGGACTTGGTGTAGTGGATTTGGTTCATGTAATCACCAAAAAGGCACGAGGGATGTCGTTTTTGAGTGGGAGTTCATTCGTAATGTGGATTAGTTGAACTCAATCTATCATAAACTTAGTCTAAACTTTAAAAATTCTGTTGTAGATGGCACCACCTGCTTTTAATTTCAACGTGTTCATGGAGAAAGAGAAACTTGCAACGAACGGTAGCAACTTTACCGAATGGGCCATGAATTTGAGGATTCTCCTCTCTGCTGCACAAAAGCAATATGTGCTGGAAGCGCCGCTAGGCACCCCACCTTTTGAGGATGCCCGTGACGAGGATAAGAATGTCTATCATACTCGTCAGGAGGTCCATAACTTAGTTCATTGCGGTGTATTGTATGGGCTAGAGCCGGAACTTCGAAAGCGTTTCGAAAACGGCAATGCATTTGATACAATGGGTGAGTTAAAAATGATTTTCGACACACATGCTGTTGTAGAGAGCTACGATGCTTCAGAAAAGTTCTTTAGCTGCATGATTGAAGAGCACATCTCCGTTAGTGAGCATGTACTCATGATCTCGGGTTATGCCGATAAGCTTGTGTCCTTGGGAATACCGATTCCCATTGACTTAGGCATCCATCGTGTTCTGCAGTCTCTGCCACCTAGCTATAAGAGCTTCGTGATGAACTATAATATGCAAGGCATGAAGAAGTCTCTCCCCGAGCTTCTGTCAATGCTTAAAACTACAGAAGTGGAGATCAAAAAGGAACATCAAGTGTTGATGATCAATAAGAACACTGGTTTCAAGAAAGACAAGAAGGGAAAACGAAAGGGAAGTAAGGGCGACAAGCCGGTTGCCGTTCCTGAAAAGAAACCCCGATTTGGACCTAAGTCTGATACCGAGTGCTACTATTGTAAGGGGACTGGCCACTGGAAGCGTAACTGCCCCAAGTATTTGGCAGACAAGAAGGCCGGCAAGGCAAACAAAGGTATATATGATATACATGTTATTGATGTGTACTTGACTAGTGCTAGCAGTAGCATCTGGGTATTTGATACCGGTTCAGTTGTAAATATTTGTAACTCGAATCAGGGGTTGTGGAACAAGCGACCGCTAGCAAGGGTTGAGGTCAAGATGCGTGTCGGCAATGGATCAAGCATTGATGTGATCACCGTCGGAATGCTACCTCTCCACTTGCCGTCGGGATTAGTAATAAACTTGAATAATTGTTATCTGGTGCCTGCACTGAGCATGAACATTGTATCTGGATCGTGTTTGATGCGAAGTGGTTATTCATTTAAATATGAGAACAATGGTTGTTCTATTTATATGAATGAAATCTTTTATGGTCATACACCAATGATGAATGGTTTATTTCTATTGGATCTCGATAATAATGTTACACATATTCATAATGTTGATGCTAAAAGGATTAAACTAAATGATGATATATCCGCATATATGTGGCACTGCCGTCTAGGTCATATTGGCGTTAAACGCATGAAGAAGATCCATTCGGATGGACTTTTGGAATCACTTGATTTTGAATCATTTGATACATGTGAGCCATGCCTTATGGGCAAGATGATTAGAACGCCATTTTCCGGTTCAATGGAACGGGCGACAGATTTATTGGAAATCATACATTCTGATGTATGTGGTCCAATGAGTGTGTCGGCGCGAGGTGGATATCGTTATTTTGTTACTTTCACAGATGATTTGAGTAGATACGGTTATATCTACTTGATGAAACACAAGTCTGAAACCTTTGAAAAGTTCAAGGAATTTCAGAATGAAGTGGAAAATCATCGTAATGGAAAGATCAAATTTCTACGGTCCGACCGTGGAGGTGAGTATCTAAGTTACGAGTTTAGCACTCACATGAAAGAGTGTGGAATTGTTTCACAACTCACACCTGCCAGAACACCACACGAAATGGTGTGTCGGAACATTGTAATCGTACTTTATTGGATATGGTTCGATCTATGATGTCTCTGACGAACTTGCCGTTGTCATTTTGGGGTTATGCACTAGAAATTGCTGCATTCAATTTAAATCGGGCGCCATCTAAATCTGTTGAAAAGACACCGTATGAATTATGGTATGGAAACAAACCTAAGCTGTCATTTCTTAAAGTTTGGGGATGCGATGTTTATGTGAAGAAACTTCAACCGGATAAACTTGAACCCAAAGTGGAAAAATGCGTCTTCATAGGATACCCTAAGGAAACTATTGGGTATTCCTTCTATCACAGATCCGAGGGCAAGGTTTTTGTTGCCAAGAATGGATCCTTTCTAGAGAAAGAGTTTCTCATGAAAGGTGTGAGTCGTTGGAAGGTAGAACTCGAAGAGGTTATTGAACCTTCTCTTCAAAGTATGGCGAGTAGCGCAGCGCCGGAAGTCGTTCCGGAGTTGGCTTCACCAGTTAAAGAAGGAACTAAAGAGAGTACTACCGAACCTCGCAGGTCTAGCAGGACACGTGCAGCTCTCGAGCTGTACGGAAATCCTGTCATGAATTTCATGGTTGATGAAAATGATGACCCTGCGACGTATGAAGAAGCGATGATGAGCCCGGATTCCAACAAATGGTTAGAAGCCATGAAATCTGAGATGGAATCCATGTATGAGAATCAAGTTTGGAACTTGGTGGACTTACCTTACGACCGATAGGCCGTGGAGAATAAATGGATTTTCAAAAGGAAAACTGATGATGATGGTAATGTGACCGTCTATAAAGATCGACTTGTCGCAAAGGGGTTTCGACAAATTCAAGTAGTTGATTACGATGAGACATTCTCTCCCGTAGCGATGCTAAAATTAGTAGGATTATGTTAGCAATTGCTGCATATTTTGATTATGAGATATGGCAGATGACGAGGTTTATCTCGTCAATGCCCATTGTTGTGAGCTTGGGTTTTGGAGAAGATGGGGATGCTGGAAATCGCGGAACGGTTAGCAAACAAGCAACACGGGGACACGAGGTTTACCCAGGTTCAGGCCCCCGGAGGGAAAACCCTACTCCTGCTTGTCTGCTCTTGATTACGGCGGAACCGAAAGTTACAGGGGTGCGCAGATGTAATCTGGCGTCGAGGTGTGTATGCAGTGGTATGAAGTGCCCTCCTCGTCGTGCCCTCCTAGCCTTTATATAGAGATAGGCAGGTCCCAAGCACATATCGAGTCGGTTACAGGTTTTAGGGTTTGCCCCTTTGAATATTCTATCTACTGTAGTCTTGTTCTCCAAGGATCCGAAGGCGTCATGGGTCTTGGCCACCCGAAAGTCTTCATGGGCTGGCGCATGCTCTCGTGGGCCTTCCTTGGGCTGGACTAGGTATTCTAAGATCGTGTACCCGTAGGGTATAACCATGTCAGTAGCCCCCGAGTGTTCAGTCGAATCGTAGATTCGGCTGAGGACTCCTCATTCTTTCGGGTGCGGCTATCTTTGTTCGTTTAGAGAACGATTTGAGTGTGTAGGGATTGTTGATGCGTGTGCCTGACTCTCCCGACGGATCAGGGTCAGTTAACTGTTTAGGACAAAACAACACGATCTTCTTCAGGTTCGAGTCTCTCGACTCGAACCCGAAACATATGAAGGGAATATGCCCGAGAGGCAATAATAAAGTGGTTATTATTGTATTCCTTATTTATGATAAATGTTTATTTTGCATGCTATAATTGTATTAATACGGAAACGTTAATACATGTGTGTTTAATAAACAAAAGGTAGTTCCTAGTTATGCCTCTCTTATAAACTAGCTCGTTGATTAACAAGATGATCATAGGTTTCCTGATCATGGACATTGGATGTTGTTAATAACGAGGTCACAACATTAATGTAATGGTGTGATGAACATTCATCCGAAGTATAGCATTACGATCAAAGTCATTGAGTTTATATTGCTATAACAACTTAAGAAGTGATCCTAATCCTTAGACCATGAGATCATGTCAATCACTAACACCGGAAGAGTTTCTTGATAACATCAAACGTCACACCGTAACAGGGTGATTATAAAGATGGATTCAGAACTAATAAAGTGTTATGTTGAGGCTCATGGATCGAGAGTGGAATTTGTTCATCCCGATGACGGATAGATATACTCTGGGCCCTCTCGGTGATATCACATTGATTAGCTTGCAAGCAAGTGATTTGATCACTAGAATGTTATATCACGGGAACGAGAAAAGAGTGCATGTCGGTAACGAGATCAAACTAGGTATGGAGATACCGATGATCGAATCTCGGACATGTAATATATCGCGAAACAAAGGGATTAAGATACTAGCGTAAAAGGTTCCGACGATCACAAGAAAGTCATCGTTGAATGTGTGGGAGTTAGTATGGGTCTCCAGATCCCGCTTCTGATTATTGATCTGAGAGGGGTCTCGATGATGTCCACATTATTTGCGAACCGTAGGGTGACACACTTAAGAGACACTGACATCCATTTGGAGCAAAAGTTTCATGCCGAAAAGAAAAGGAAAGCGCAGGAATTTATTTCACTAGACACCGAAACTGTTTCGGTTGAAATTGCTGAAACTGGTTCTGCATGTGAAATGGAATACTAGCAAGGGGTTTTATGTGAATGTTTGTTAATTAAAGTAATTAACAAAATTCTGAATAAATAAATAAAAGAGTTTTATTTAAATGAGAGCTTGCATTAAATTTGGTGGAAATTTAATGCATGTGAGTGGATTTTTGAGTGGAGGCTTTTTAATGGGAGTGGAGGCTTTTCATTTTGAGTGGGAGCTCCACCCACATGAATGTGGAAGAGGTGGGGGCAGCCCCATGGCTGGGCGCCATGCCCCTTGGGTGCCCCCCTCTCCCCTATAAAAGGCCCCCCTCTCCTCCTCTCACACGACACCTCCTCGTGAAGGATCTCTCTCCCCCTCTAGAATTTATCCCCCATGGTCTCGGACTAGCGAGATACATGTTCCCGGTGGCTATTCGGCAAGAAAGAGTTGTGCTTCCGCTGCATCGCTGGAGCGAGGAGGCGGAGGTTGCTCGGTGCCTCGAACGTGTGTGCGAGCACGGATGCGCTGCTGTTTTGCGGCGCTAGGACTTCCTCTCGATCTTGAGATCGGCAAGAGATCGTCTACATCAACCACGAGTTTGGACTCGTTAATCTTTGTCGGTCTTCAAGGGTATGTTCTCTACGGATATACATCCGCCCGTTGTTTGTATCTAGTAGATAGATCTTGGTACATAGTTGTTCCCATCGTAGGAAATTTTTTGTTTTCTATGCTGTGAACCCTACAACATATGCTAGTGTAATTCGACTTAGGCCGCGGAGGACTTACAGGAGTGGAATTCCAGTGAATTTTAAATTCCAGTCTCTGGAGTGGAATTCCAGAGACTTTAATTCTGTGCGACTCGAGCAAAGACTTTAATTCCGTCTTTGTTGACTTTTAGGTTCGTAGGACACAATTTTTCGGATGCTTAAATCCATCCTTCCTATGGGAGTAGCCCCCGAGTCCGTAGTGGATTTATAGACTCGACGTAGGACTCGAAGAATAGTTCAATGGTGTAGTATTTTGATCGGTTTTTGGGTGTGCGGCCAGCGCTCCTGATAGGAGTAGCCCCCAAGTAGTACTTTTTAGCTGTTGAGCCGAAGAAATGTAACCGTTCCTAGTATAGCTTTTGATGACATCATTGCTGACGATCTGTGACCTCAAGCGTCTGCGGCGCCAGAGAGACGTGACTGAACGAACATGGGTCCCACCTTCTGACTTTCAGTTGACTGGTCACGCGCGGCGTGGAGATAATTACGACGTCGCCTCGATTTTTGTGCGTAGTGGACGACGTGTGAGCGACGGTTTGCTGTCGTGCCGACACGTGGACGGTTGGATTTGGATGTTGGCTTTAGGTCTTCCCGATGAACGGTCGTCGTGCATCGTCCGCGTCCGTATAATCACTGGGGAAAAGTTTGTTTGTTTTTCACCGCAGCCATTCTCGTTTCATTGCTCCCATCTTCTTTGAGCTTTTCTCGCTGCGCGCTGGAATTTCTTCGAACCTTTCCATCCTTGTTTCTGCGTTCCCGTCATCGTCATCGCCACACTGCGATGGGGAAGTCCAAGAAGGCCCCCACTGCAGTTGGTACTAGTGTTGCCGCCGACGGCAAGAAGGGTTCCGCCGCTACTCGCGTCACCGATGGTGGCTGGCGATGATCGGAGACGCGCATGGTCGATCTCCGCTAGCTTCGTGAGCGGGGTCTGATCCCACGGGATAGGGAGGCCGTCAGGGTTCCCAGCGACGAGGTAATTCCCCGTCCTCCCGCTAGGTTTCGGGTCATGTTCATCGCTTTTGTTCTTCGGGGCCTTTCTTTCCCGATCCATGATTTTCTCCGTGGATTGCTTTTCTTTTATGGCATCCAGCTGCATCATCTTTCACCGAACTCTCTTCTTCATATCGCCTGCTTCATCACTTTCTGCGAGTGATCGCTCAGTGTCGAGCCGCACTTTGGCCTCTTTCGGAAGCTCTATTCCGTGAAGAGGCAATCTGGCTCCGATGGCGTTTATCCCATCGGCGGCTGCATCATTTCCCTTAAATCCAACTTTCTCTTCTTCTCTTTTTCTATGTATGAGTTTGTCCAGTACTGGCGGAGGCGATGGTTTTACATTTGCGACTCCACAGTGGCTGGGCAGGATTTTGGCCTTGCTCCTTTCGACCCCTCCTAGAAAATCCAGCCGAAGAGGTCCTGGAAGAACCACATCTTGGATGGTGAGGTGGCGGAGATAGAGGGGCTCTACCGTCGGGTGAAGGATCTCCAGTTGATTCCGGATAAAGAGGTGAACGGTGTGGATATCATCCGCACCTTCCTCAAACGTCGGGTGCAGCCACTCTAGGCTAGGGCGCACACGATGTTCCTTTATTTTGGTCGCCACGATCCGACTAGGGTTTCGACTAAGGAGCTCTCCAAGGGGGATCTTGACAGGATTCTTCGTCCGCTGCTGAAGTACAAAGCTGAAGAAGATCTCCCGAGGAAGTCGCTGACTCCTCCGTTCGCCACCTCTCGTCTGGTTCCGCAGGTGTAGATCTGGGGCGTGCGCGTAGCGCTTTTTTCGACTGTGTTTTTCTTGCACTTGCTTGTGTTCTTAAAGTTTGTTTCTTTTGCGCAGGAGTTCAAGGTACCGGGCATGTCGCCTCCACTACCCGAACTGTTTCCTGATGCACCGGACAATGAGGTAGTGGATTCCATGTCTGAGCTTCCCTCGGCGCGATCACCAGCGGAAGAAACTTTTGAGTCTGGCGAGGAGCAGACTCAAAAGCGGACACGGAGCTCGAGCGAAGCGTCGGATGCTTCGACTCCGCCGACCCCTAGGAACCCGTCATGCCTTGAGCGTCATAGTGGGGGTCATGGTGGCTCTTCCTCTCATATTTCGGCCGTGCCCGTGCGGGCTGTGGCGCCGCAGCCACCGGCGAAGCGGAAGAAGGAAGAGAAGAAAGGCAAGAGGGCCCCGCCTGTCTACAACTTGAGCGATTTCGACTCGTAAGTATCTGCCATTGATTTTGCTCTCTCTCGTCTTCTTGCTTGTACTTGGCTGATTTTTCCTTTTGTAGCCACTCCTCCGATGGATCCTTCAGCGATGGCGCTCGGGAGATGGTGGGGAATCGAAGGTTGATCCTCCTCCTCCTCATATGGTGGCCACCTCTAAGGGCGCTGCTCCGAACCCTTCTCCGCAGGAGGCATGGGTGGTTGTCCCCCAGAAGACTATGGCCGGACCTTCGGAATCGCCGTATGACCACGTAAGTGTTTTCGTTATTTGCCGCGGGGGGAGCCCCCGAGCATTTTTCGGATGATCTGCTGATCGTTTTTGTTTTGTGCCTCGGGGGGAGCCCCCGATCATCTGTCGGATGATCTGCTGATCATGCCATTTTGGTACGTATCTCGGGGGGATCCCCTGAGCGTTTTCGTATGTGTGATTTGCTTTTCTCGTTTTCTTGGGCGCAACCCCGAGCCTTTTTCCTGACAAGTTGCATCTTCTCGCAGCCTTTTGTTCAAGGTGCCAACCAGCTGGTGAAGCAGCATCTAGTATTGGAGGCCAGCCTTCAGCGGCTCCAAGGTTCGTGTGTTTTTTATTGATCTTCTCCTTCTTTGGCTGATGTGCTTACCCACGAATCTCATGCTTGTTCTTTGTTGTAGAGGAGAACAACACTGCCCTCCACGAGCTTGATGCTCTCAAAAAGAGCCTCGGGCAAGCGGAGAAAAAAGCTGAAGATGCCGTTGGCGCTAAAGAGCGCCTTGAGCAGGAGTTAGCTGACGCTGCTTTGGCCAAGGAGCGCCTGCAGTAGGAGGCCACGGATCGCGAGGAGCAACTCGCCACAACTGCGGCCTCGCGCGAGAAGGAGGTAGCCGGCAAGCTGATGGCCGACGCGAAGGCTATTTCGGGTGTTTCTTCTATTCTTTTCGGCTTCCTTGTATCTCTTATTCCGCTTAGTTTTCATGTTGCCTCTTCTGTTTTTCTAGATGCCTCGGGCATCGAGTTTGACCGTGGTGCCCTGGAGCACGGAAGTGCTATGGATGATGCCTCTGCGGCGGTCTAAGACCGCTTCAGTACCGTGGTCGGCTCGCTTGCCAAGGCCAAGGTGGTTCTCGGACGCTTCTACAAGGAGCTCGTCCCCAAGGGCGTCGCCCTCGAGGATGTCGAATTGTTGGCGAACGCACTGTCAGCCGAGGCTCCCGCGGCGTACAAGCGCAAGCAGAAGGGTATCGGCGCGTCCATGGGGCCGGCGATGGCCATGGCGTCTGGAGCGGAGCTGGATCTTCATCAGGTCACCTCCCAAATGCCGACAACTGCCGACGGATCTGAGGTAGCCTTCGCCCTCTACGTTGCTCGTTGTAAACGCCATGGGTCGAAGCTGATTGACTTGCTGGCGGAGTACGCGGCGAGGCAGCAGGGAGAGGCCAAGAGCAGGCAGTCCGGCTCCGAGGCTACTCAGGATGCAGCTTCTTAGGCCTTGTAGTTGTAGGATAGCTTTTGTTTCTTTTGCTGTGATGTATCTATGAACACTCCTTGTGCCACGTAGTGGCTTTTGCTATATATAATGAATCTCCGAGCTGTTTGCTTATTTGTGCGTTTGTTCATATCCTTGCCTTCTTTTCCTCTAGGGACCTTCGGGTGATGATCCTGTTGATACTTTGCCTGCGCCATAGTTGCGACCCTCCTTGGATGATGCATCGCAGCTTGTATTTCTGCGTGACTGCATCCGTAGTATTGAGAAAGAGTTGCTTGGCGTTCGAGGCCACGCGGATGTTTGGGAGTCGAAGGCGGAACGGGGCGCCGCCAGGGAGGAGTATCTGATGGGGGAGTTGCAGCGTTTGGCCGAACAACTTCAATGTGAGTTTCCTCGAGCTGCTGCTCATTTTTTGGATGCGCCTGCTGGCCTGTCATCTTACGTTACAGTTTGTTGTAGGTGCTAACCTTGTTCCCAGGGAGGAAAAAGAGCGTGTTGTTGTTCGGATCAATTGCCTGACCTAGTAGGACATGGAGGTCGGCGGCTTTTTCTGGATGGATCGAGATCGTGCAATGGTCCTTGCGACTGTGCAGGATCGTGTTCACCAGGTGTCGCGTGTGCTGCGGCAAGCGAAGACTTCCTTGGCGTCAATGTTGCATGTGATGTTTCCCCTGATGAGGCACCATCAACTCTATGGGGCCTGCTGGCGAAGTTTCGGGATATGCATCATGTTAGGGAGCTGGTGCGGCATCAGCTGGTTGCAGGGGTGAAGGCTGCGATTTCCCTCGTGCGGTTGCATCGCCCTGATGTAGATCTTGCTGCTGTGGCGGCTGGGCTGCCTCTTCGGCCGGATGGTGGCATGTGGGACATGCGTCCACATTATGCGGTTGTAAGTCAGTATGCCGAACAAATTGTAGATCTTTTTGAGCAGCGTGCGCAGGTGATTCTTCAGAATAGGTATGACCTGTAAAAAGATAGATGTAAAATTTGTATGTATTCGACTAGGCGTGTTATGCCATTTGATGTAAAGGTTTATTGTTGTTAGCACGTGGTGCTTTGTTTGTATGCGTGCCCTTTTCATTAGCCTGACGTGGTCAGCTACTCAGGTGTACACGCTTATCCTCAGTCGACGAAGTCGTGAGGTGAGGGGAGCCCCCGAGTGTGTTATAACATGAAGAAAATGTGAATAATAAACAAATTTTTGGGGCGAGACACTTGGTTTTATTCATATCGTAAGGAGGAGGTACATTGTTCGGCTAAGTAGCCTTGGATGAATAGCCTTATTGAAAGTAAAAGGAGGGGGGTAGCTAGGGGTAGAAGCGTCGCAGTTGTGAGACGTTCCATGAGTTGGAGTATGCTACTCCAGAATCGACGTGCTTGAGGCGATAGGCGCCACCTGGGATGACTTCAGTGACGACGTAGGATCCTTCCCAGGGCGACTCGAGCTTCTTCGGTCACTCTTGCTTGAGTCGTAAGACTAGGTCTCCTTCGACGAAGGACCTTGGGCGCAGCCGACGACTGTGGTAGTTGCGGAGGCTTTGTTGATAGACCGCTGCTCGAGCCACGGCGATGTCGCATGCCTCATCGAGTGTGTTGATGGCGTCTTCAAGTGCGGCCGTCGATTCGGCTTCGCTGTAGGCGACGACCCGTGGGGCCTTGTGGCGTACCTCTGCAGGAAACATGGCTTCGGCTCCGTGCACCCTGAAGAAGGGCGTGTAGCCAGTTGAGCTGTTTGGTGTTGTGCGCAAGCTCCAGAGGACGGAGGGTAGCTCTTGTGTCCAGGCTCCTGCGAGTAGCTGGAGTGGTCTCATTAGGCGCTTCTTGATGCCGCCACCGACGAGGCCGTTGGCCTTTTCGACCTGCCCGTTTGTTTACGGGTGCGCCACGGAGGCGTATGTGATGTTGATTCCGAGGTCTTCGCAGAAGTCCTGGAATTCCTTGGAGATGAAGTTCGACCCATTGTCGGTGATGATGCTGTGCGGCACGCCGAACCTGTAAACAATGCATTCGAAGAACCTGACGGCCGTTTTTCCCTTTTGGTTAGTAACGGGCATGGCCTTGATCCACTTGGTGAATTTGTCGACTGCGACTAGGAGGTAGATGTGGCCTCCTTTCGAGGACTTGGGAAGTTTGCCGATCATGTCGAGGCCCCATTGGGCGAAGGGCCAGGCTAGGGGTATGGGCCTGAGCTCTGATCCTGGTGCGTGTGGTTTATCTGCGAACCTCTAGTACCCGTTGCACCTTCGGACGATGTCCTTGGCGTCGTTCATGGCCGTTGGCCAGTAGAACCTAGCTCGTAGAGCTTTGGCGACAAGGGCGCGACTGCTCGCGTGATGGCCACACATACCCTCGTGGATGTCTTGGAGGATGGTTTTGCCGTCACCGATGGTGACGCACCTTTGGATTACACCCGAAATGTTGCGCTTGTACATCTCGCCATTGATGATGGTGAAGGCCTTGGACCGGCGAGATATGCGCTGGGCATCTGTCGGGCTGTCAGGCAGCTCCCCGTCTATCAGATATTGGAGGTATGGTTGTGTCCATTTTTCTTCAACTGCCATGACCTGCATCAAGTTGACCACTGCGACCTCTGTGTCGAGCTTTTCTGGTCCTTCCTGTCCTTCGGGTAGCGCAGCCCCCGAGTTCTCTACTTCTTCGGGTAATCCCTTTGGGAATTTCCTTTTGATGGATGGCACGCAGATCTGTTCGAGGAACAGACCTGGTGGCACCCGTGCGCAGGTGGAGCCGATGTTGGCGAGTCTGTCGGCTTCTTTGTTGCTTTATCTCCCAATGTGCCAAAGTTCGCAACCGTCAAAGTCTCCTTCGAGTGCATTGTAGAATGTGTGGTACGCAATCATGTTGGCCGGTGTGCGTCGCACTCGTTCATTGTTTGCTGGACGACGAGGTTCGAGTCGCCGTAGATGACCAGGCGCGTCGCGTCGCATATCTTGGTTGTCCTCATGTCGTGTATGAGGGCCTCGTACTCGGCTTCGTTGTTGGAAGCTCGAAATTTCATTCAAAGGATGTATTTCATCTTGTCGCCCTGCGGGGAGGTCAGTATGACCCCAGCTCCTGCTCCGGCCTCGCGCTTGGAGCCGTCGAAGTGCATTGTCCATGATTGTGTCATGTCTGGTGTGTCTGGCAGCTGCAATTCCATCCAGTGGGCAAGGAAGTCCGGGAGGACCTGAGACTTGATCGCGTGGCGCTTCTCATAGACGATGTCTAGAGGTGACAGCTCGATGCCCCACATGGCACACGTCTTGTTGCCTCCGGGTTGTTTAGGATACTGTTCAGGGGTGCTTCGTTGACGACCATCACTTGATGCTCCTGTAAGTAGTGGATCAGCCGACGAGCCGTCATGAATACGTCGTAGGCGAGTTTCTAGTAGTGAGGGTACCTCTGCTTTGTCGGTGTAAATACCTCGCTGAGGTAGTAGATTGGGCGTTGGACCCCATGGGTCTTGCCATCGTCGGGTCTTTCGACCACAAGCACGGTGCTTACCACCTGGTGTGTAGCTGCTATGTATATCAGTAGAGGCTCGCGCTCTTTTGGCGTGACCAAGATGGGCGAGGTAGAGAGCAGCCGCTTTAGATCTTCGAATGCGTCGTCCGCTTCAGGCGTCCACTCGAATTTATCTTCCTTGCATAGCAGTTGATAGAAAGGCAGGCTTTTTCGCCCATGCAGATGATGAACCTTCTCAACGCCGCGATTCGCCCAGCAAGCTGCTGGACGCCCTTGAGGTTCTTCGGCTTCTCCATGGCCATTATGGCCAGGATTTTCTTCGGGTTTGCTTCGATCCCCCGTTGGGACATGAAGTAGCCTAGCAGCTGACTAGATGGGACGCCGAAGGCGCACTTTTCTAGGTTTAGCTTGATCTCGTACCGATCATGGTTGTCGAATGTCTCGCGGAGATCGTTGATCAGTGTCTTGGCCTCCCTTGTTTTGATTACTTTGTCGTCGACATAGACTTGGATGTTGCGGCTGATCTGGTCCTTCAGGCATGCCTGCATGCACCGTTGGTACGTGGCGCCTGCGTTCTTCAGCCCGAAGGGCATTGTGTTGTAGCAGAACACCTCGAACGACGTGATGAACGTTGTTTTCTCCTAATCTTCGACCTTTAGTCGAATCTGATTATAGCCTGAGTAGGCATTGAGGAAGGAGAGATTCTCGCATCCTACAGTCGAATCGATAATCTGATTGATCTGAGGGAGAGGGAAGTGATCCTTCGGGCAGTGCTTGTTCAGCGATGTGAAGTCCACGCACATCCGCAGGACGTCCGTGTCCTTTTTGGGGACCATTACGGTGTTGGCGAGCCACTCGCTTTCCTTGATCTCCCTGATGAAGTTTGCGTCGAGTAGTCTGTTGACTTCGACTCCGATGGCTTCGGCCCGTGTTTCGGACAGTCGTCGGATGGACTATTTGACGGGCTTGGCGTCTAGAAAGACGTTGAGTGCGTGCTCGACGAATTCCCTGGGAACTCCTGGCATGTCCGCATGACACCAGGTGAAGATTTCCCAGCGCTCACGGAGGAATTCGACGAGCGCGCTTTCCTATGCGGCGCTGAGGTCGTTGGCGATCAGCGCCATCTTAGAGGCATCCGTAGGGTGGACCTGCACCTTCTTTGTGTTGACGGTGGAGTCGAAGGACATGTCAGGTGCATTTTGCCTTGCAACTGGGGGTGCCCCGTTGTCTGTCATCTCTCGGTGCCTTGTGAGCTCCTCCTGCATGCCGAATTACTGGGAGATTCTGTTTAAGTCCATGTCACAGTGGTCCGATTGGGTGAAGCTCCCGTGGACCGTGATGACGCCCTTAGTGTTGGAGATATGCCCTAGAGGCAATAAGAAATATAGTTATTATTATATCTTTGTGTTTATGATAAATGTTTAATGTTATAATAGTATTAACAAGGAAACATTAATACTTGCGTGATTTGTAGACTAAAATAAGAGTCCCTAGTAAAGCCTCTATATAATACTAGCTTGTTGGTTAATAGATGATTGTGGTTTCCCTATCATGAACATTAAGATGTTATTAACAAGAAGATCATATCGTTAGGAGAATGATATGGTGGACATACTCCTATAGATAAGCGTAGCATAAAGATTAAGTCATTTTAATAGTTTAATTGCTATATGCTTTCTGATACATAGTAATCTAATTCCTTCGACCATGAGATCATGCATATCACCTTTACCGGATGGATGCTTTGATGACATCAAACACCACACCGTAACTGGGTGGCTATAAAGGTGACATTGAGTGTTCGGAAAGTATTGGTTGAGACACATGGATCAAGAGTGGGATTTGTCCATCCATATGACGGATAGATATACTCTGGGCCCTCTCGGTGAAATTTCATCCAATTAGCTTGCAAGCATGTGACTGGCTCACAAGGGATCACATATCACGGGAACGAGAAAAGAGTACTTATCAGTAACGAGGTTGAACTAGGTATGTAGAGATACCGACGATCATAACCTCGGATAAGTAAACTATCGTGAGACAAAGGGAAATTGATATCGTATGTAAGTGGTTCATTCGATCGCAAAGTAATCGTAGAAATATGTGGGAGCCATATGAATTTCCAGATTCCTCTATTGGTTATTGTTCGGAGAAGTGTCTCGATCATGTCCGCATAATTCACGAACCGTAGGGAGACACACTTAAGGATTCGACGTTGTTTGAGTAGTTATGGAATGATGAGAAAGAGTCCGAATGTTGTTCGGAGTCTCGAATGGGATTCGGGATATCGCGAGGAGATCCGGAATGGTCCGGAGAATAAGATTCATATAAGTAAAGTCCTGTTTCGGAGTTGGAGAATGGTTCCGGTGTTTTCATCGGGAATGTTCTAGAAGGTTTCGGAATGTCCGGCACTCCGGAGGGGAAGGGTACATCAATGTGTTATATCAAGTTGATATGATTTCATCATGTACTCGGTGTCATCGCTGAACAAAATAGAGGGTTTATTCAAATCCTAGTTTGAAAAGTCAAACGCCAAGTTTAAAAGTCAAACGGCTAGTTTTGGGAAGTGGAGAGGGAGGTGGACACCGACTTGGGGGAGGAGTTCCTCCTCCCACCGCCGGCGCACCACCAAGCCGAGTTGGGGAGGGACTCCCCTCCCCTTGGCCGGCCCCCTCCACCTATATAAGGATGGGCAGGGCTCCCCTCCTATATAAGGAGCCCTGCCCCTCCTTTTATAGGTGGAGGGGCTGGCCAAGGGGAGGGGAGTCCCTCCCCAACTCGGCTTCAAGGTGGGCCGGCGGTGGAGGGGAGGAACTCCTCCCCAACTCGGTTTCCACCTCCCTCTCCACTTCCCAAAATTAGCCGTTTGACTTTCAAATTGGCGTTTGACTTTTTCAAACTAGGATTTGATTAAACCCTTTATTTTGTTTAGCGATGACACCTAGTACATGATGCAATCATACCAACTTGATATAACACATTCATGTACCCTTCCCCTCCGGAATGCCGGACATTTCGGAACCTTCTAGAACATTCCCGATGAAAAAACCGGAACCATTCCCCAACTCCGAAACAGGACTTTGCTTATATGAATCTTATTCTCCGGACCATTCCGGATCTCCTCGTGATATCCCGAATCCCATCCGAGACTCCGAACAAGATTCGGTCTCTTTCTCATCATTTCATAACTACTCAAACAACATAGAATCCTTAAGTGTGTCTCCCTACGGTTCGTGAATTATGCGGACATGATCGAGACACTTCTCAGAACAATAACCAATAGAGGAATCCGGAAATTCATATGGCTCCCACATATTTCTACGATTACTTTGCGATCGAATTAACCACTTACATACGATACCAATTTCCCTTTGTCTCACGATAGTTTACTTATCCGAGGTTATGATCGTCGGTATCTCTGCATACCTAGTTCAAGCTCGTTACCGATAAGTACTCTTTTCTCGTTCCCATGATATGTGATCCCTTGTGAACCAGTCACATGCTTGCAAGCTAATTGGATGACATTTCACCTAGAGGGCCCAGAGTATATCTATCCGTCATATGGATGGACAAATCCCACTCTTGATCCATGTGTCTCAACCAATACTTTTCGAACACTCAATGCCACCTTTATAGCCACCCAGTTACGGTGTGGTGTTTGATGTCATCAAAGCATCCATCCGGTAAAGGTGATATGCATGATCTCATGGTCGAAGGAATTAGGTTACTATGTATCAGAAAGCATATAGCAATTGAACTATTAAAATGACTTGATCTTTATGCTACGCTTATCTATAGGAGTATGTCCACCATATCATTCTCCTAATGATATGATCTTGTTGTTAATAACATCTCAATGTTCATGATAGGGAAACCACAATCATTTATTAACCAACAAGCTAGTATTGTGAAGAGGCTTTACTAGGGACTCCAATTTAAGTTTACAAATCACACAAGTATTAATGTTTCCTTGTTAATACTATTATAGCATGAATGTAAACATTTATTATAAACACAAAGATATAATAATAACTATATTTATTATTGCCTCTAGGGCATATCTCCAACAATCTCCCACTTGCACTAGATTCATCTAATCTAGATTACATGGTAATATACCGAACACCCATGGCAGTTTGGTGTTGGTCATGTTTTGCCCTCGGGAGAGGTTTAGTCAACGGATCCGCTACATTCAGATCTGTGTGTACTTTGCAAATCTTTATGTCCCCATATTGGACATGTTCTCGAATAGCGTGAAAACGTAGCTTGATGTGCTTCAGCTTCTTGTGTGACCTTGGTTCTTGCGCATTGGCTATGGCGCCCATGTTATCACAGTAGATAGACATTGGGTCCAGCGCACTAGGAACCACACCCAGCTCTGTAATGAACTCTTTCATCCATATCGCTTCTTGCGAAGCCTCCGAAGCAGCCATGTATTCCGATTCAGTTGAAGATCTCGCCACAACGCTTTGCTTTGCACTCCTCCAGCTAACTGCTGCACCATTCAAAATAAATACGTATCCGGATTATGATTTAGAATCATCCGGATCTGTGTTCCAACTAGCATCGGTGTAACCATTAACAACGAGCTGTTCATCACCTCCATAAGAAAGAACCATATCCTTAGTTCTTCTCAAGTACTTAAGGATGTTTTTGACCGCTGTCCAATGATCCACTCCTGGATCACTTTGATATCTGCTAGTTAAACTAACAGCATATGCAATGTCGGGTCTAGTACATAGCATGGCATACATTAGAGATCCTATGGATGAGGCATAGGGAGTCTTACTCATCCTTTTTCTATCTTCTGCCGATGTCGGACTTTGACTTTTACTCAAGGTCGTATTGGGCAACATGGCCAAGAACCCTTTCTTGCTATCTTCCATTCCAAACCTCTTTAGAACTTTGTCCAAATATGTACTTTGTGATAATGATATTAGGCGTCTCGATCTATCTCTATAAATCTTTATGCCTAATATGTAAGCTGCTTCGCCAAGATCCTTCATCGAAAAACTATTATTTAAATATTCCTTGACACTATTTAGAAGGTCTACATCATTCCCAATCAACAATATGTCATCTACATATAGTATTAAGAATGCTACAGAGCTCCCACTCACTTTCTTGTAAATACAAGCTTCTCCATAAGTTTGTATAAAACCAAAACTTTTGATCACCCTATCAAAACGTTGATTCCAACTTCGGGATGCTTGCTTCAATCCATAGATGGACCGTTGAAGTTTGCATACCTTGTTAGCATCTTTAGGATCGACAAAACCTTTGGGTTGCATCATATACAACTCTTCATCAATGTCTCCATTGAGGAATGCTGTTTTGACATCCATCTGCCATATCTCATAATCATAATATGCAGTGATTGCTAACATAACCCTCACAGACTTTAGCTTCGCTACTGGTGAGAAAGTCTCATCGTAGTTAACTCCTTGAATTTGTCGAAACCCCTTTGCGACAAGTCGAGCTTTATATACAGTAACATTACCATCAACATCTGTTTTCTTCTTGAAAATCCATTTGTTCTCGTCAGCCTTCCGGCCATCCGGTAAGTCCACCAAAGTCCATACTTGGTTTTCGTACATGGATCCAATCTCGGATTTCATGGCTTCTTGCCATTTATTGGAATATGGGCTCATCATCGCTTCTTCATATGTCGCAGGGTCATTGGTGTTGTCCACCAACATGACACTCATAACGGGATCATACCAATCAGGAGTTGTACGAGTTCTCGTCGACCTGCGAGGCTCTGTAGCAACTACAACCGAAGTTTCATGATCATCATCATTAGCTTCCTCTCTTATTGGTGCAGGCACCACAGGAACTTCTTCCAGAGCTGCGCTACTCGCAATTTCGAGAGAAGGTTCGACAACCTCGTCGAGTTCTACTTTTCTTCCAGTCACTTCTTTCGAGAGAAATTCCTTCTCTAGAAAGGATCCATTCTTGGCAACAAAGATTTTTCCTTCGGATCTATGATAGAAGGTATACCCAATAGTTTCCTTCGGGTATCCTATGAAGATGCATTTTTTCCGCTTTGGGTTCAAGCTTGTCCGGTTGTAACTTCTTTACATAGGCTTCACAACCCCAAACTTTAAGGAACGACAATCTAGGTTTCTTCCCAAACCATAATTCATACGGTGTCGTTTCAACGGATTTAGATGGTGCCCTATTTAAAGTGAATGCGGCTGTTTCTAACGCATAACCCCAAAATGATAGCGGTAAATCTGTAAGTGACATCGTAGAACGAACCATATCTAAGAGAGTTCGATTACGACGTTCGGACACACCATTACGCTGTGGTGTTCCCGGCGGTGTCAATTGTGAAAGTATTCCGCATTTCTTCAAATGCTCGCCAAACTCGTAACTTAGATATTCACCTCCACGATCAGAACGTAGAAATTTAATCTTCTTGTTACGTTGATTCTCTACCTCACTTTGAAATTCCTTAAACTTCTCGAAAGTTTCGGACTTATGTTTCATGAAATAGATATACCCATATCTACTCAAGTCATCCGTGAAGGTAAGAACATAACGATAACCACCGCGCGATGCTACACTCATTGGACCACACACATCAGTATGTATGATTTCCAATAAGTCCGTAGCTCGCTCCATCATACCAGAAAATGGAGTCTTAGTCATTTTACCCATCAGACATGCTTCGCATCTTTCAAGTGATTCGAAATCAAGTGATTCAAGAAGTCCATCGGAATGGAGTTTCTTCATACGCTTCACTCCAATGTGACCAAGACGACAGTGCCACATATAGGTCGAGTTATCGCTCGATTTCAAACGTTTAGCCTCAATGTTGTTGGTATGTGTATTTCCACTATCGAGATTCAATAAGAATGGACCATCTATCAAAGGTGCATGTGCATAAAACATATTACTCATATAAATCGAACAACCATTATTCTTGGACTTAAATAAGTAACTGTCTCGCAATAAACAAGATCACGATATAATGTTCATGCTTAACGCAGGCACCAAATAACAATTATTTAAGTATAAAAACAATCCTGATGGTAGATGAAGGGGTAGCGTGCCGACCGCGATCACATCAACCTTTGATCCGTTTCCCACGCGCATCGTCACCTCATTCTTCTCTAGCTTCCGTTTATTCTGCAGCACCTGTTTCGAGTTACAAATATGAGCAACCGAAGCAGTATCAAATACCCAGGCACTACTACGAGTACTAGTGAGATACACATCAATAACATGTATATCGGATATACCTTTCTTCTTGATGTTGCCGTTCATCAAATCCGCCAAGTACTTTGGGCAATTCCGCTTCCAGTGACCTTCTCCCTTGCAGTAAAAACACTCAGTATGAGGCTTAGGTCCAGCCCTGGTCTTCTTTGTCGGCGCGGTAACTTTCTTACCACCCTTCTTGAAGTGTCCCTTTTGCTTAGACTTGCCTTTCTTGAATTTGGTGGTCTTATTGACCATCAACACTTGGTGCTCTTTCTTGATCTCCACTTCTGCAGATTTTGTTGGAGATATGCCCTAGAGGCAATAATAAATGTAGTTATTATTATATCTTTGTGTTTATGATAAATGTTTACATTCATGCTATAATAGTATTAACAAGGAAACATTGATACTTGTGTGATTTGTAAACTTAATTTGAAGTCCCTAGTATAGCCTCTATACTTCACTAGCTTGTTGGTTGATTAATGATTGTGGTTTCCCTATCATGAACATTGAGATGTTATCAACAACAAGATCATATCGTTAGGAGAATGATATGGTGGACATACTCCTATAGATAAGAGTAGCATAAAGATCAAGTCATTTCAATAGTTCAATTGCTATATGCTTTCTGATACATAGTAACCTAATTCCTTCGACCATGAGATCATGCATATCACCTTTACCGGATGGATGCTTTGATGACATCAAACACCACACCTTAACTGGGTGGTTATAAAGGTGGCATTGAGTGTTCGGAAAGTATTGGTTGAGACACATGGATCAAGAGTGGGATTTGTCCATCCATATGACGGATAGATATACTCTGGGCCCTCTCGGTGGAATGTCATCCAATTAGCTTGCAAGTATGTGACTGGCTCACAAGGGATCACATATCACGGGAACGAGAAAAGAGTACTTATCAGTAACAAGGTTGAACTAGGTATGCAGAGATACCGACGATCATAACCTCGGATAAGTAACATATCGTGAGACAAAGGGAAATTGGTATCGTATGTAAGTGGTTCATTCGATCGCAAAGTAATCGTAGAAATATGTGGGAGCCATATGAATTTCCAGATTCCTCTATTGGTTATTGTTCGGAGAAGTGTCTCGATCATGTCCGCATAATTCACGAACCGTAGGGAGACACACTTAAGGATTCGACGTTGTTTGAGTAGTTATGGTATTATGAGAAAGAGACCGAATGTTGTTCGGAGTCTCGGATGGGATCCGGGATATCACGAGGTGATCCAGAATGGTCCGGAGAATAAGATTCATATAAGGAAAGTCCCGTTTCGGAGTTGCGGAATGATTCCGGTGTTTTCATCGGGAATGTTCTAGAAGGTTCCGGATTGTCCGGCACTCCGGGGGGGAAGGGGTGCATGAATGTGTCATTACATATTGGAATGATTGCATCATGTACTAAGTGTTCTTGCTGTCCCAAATAAAGGATTAAATTGAATCCTAAAACAGAAAAGTTAAATGTCCAGTTTGAAAGTCAAACGGCTAAAACAAGAAACTGTGGGAAACAAGCAAGAGGAGTTGGAAACCAACTTGGAGGAGGAGTTCCTCTCCTCCAAGCCGGTGGCCAGCCCTAGGCCGAGTTGGGGAGGGACTCCATCCCTCCCTGGCGCGCCAAGCCCCCTCCCACCTATAAAAGGAGGGGCAGGGCCTCCTCCTCAAGACACACAAGTTCCTATCTTCTACCTCCGGTTTAGAGCCGTTTTGGTTTAGAGCTTCTAATTGCTTTAGCCTTCGTTTTAGAGCCTTCTAATTGGTTTAGAGCCTTCTAATTGGTGTGTCTAATTACTAGACCACTAATAGCCTCTCTCATACTCCACCATACTCGCACCGGCTTAAGGCGAAGCCCTGCGGGATCTCCCCTCTACTTCCGGTACCACGCCGTTGTGCTGCCGGAATCGCGAGGAGAGTGCTACAACCTCCGCTGCCTGCTGGAACAAGGGAGAGGAAGGTCTTCGTCGAGTACCGAACGTGTGACCGACTGCGGGAGCGCTGCCGGAACGCAGCGCCGGAAGGATCGTCTACACGATCTTGAGATCGGGAAGAGTACGACTACATCACCCACGAGAATCCGCTCTCGTTAAACGCTTTGGAATCTTCGAGGGTAAGTTATTTCATCGACTCGTTGCTACAATCTAGTAGATAGATCTTGGCTTGTTTGTTTGTATGCGATAGAAATTTTTTGTTTTCCATGCTACGAATCCCTACAGTGGTATCAGAGCCGTGTCTATATGTAGATCTGTTGCACGAGTAGAACACAATGGTCATTGTGGACGTTGATGCTTTTATTGTCGATTGCTTCTTGTATACTTTGCATCTTGCGGTATGTTGGGATGAAGCGGCCCGGGCTAACCTTACATGACATCGTTCATGAGACTTGCTCCACGCTTGACATGCAACTTGTATTGCATAAGTGGCTTTGCGGGTGCCTGTTTCTCCTAGCATAGTTAAGATCCAATTTACAACGGGTGATTAACAATACTAGTATCAATGTTGTGGTTCTTGTTCGTAAGTTAGAACGACACTTATTGAAAGCCCCAAACCACGTAAAATATGCAAAGAAAGTAGAGGCGTCTAACTTTGTTTTGCAGGGGTGTGCTTTGATGTGATATGGCCATGATTGTGATTATATTTGATGTATGCAATGTTCCTTATTGTAAGTCGGCAACCGGCAGGAGCCATATGGTTGTCTTTAATTTATGTTAAAACCCGCGTGTCTATTCAAAGTAGTTGTAATAGTTGAAGCCGGTGGACGACAACCATGGAGAGGCGTCATTGACCTTGATGCAATGCCGGTAATGATGGAGATCATGTTCGTGCTTGAAGATGGAGATCGGAAGCACAAAGAAGAAAGGCCATATCATATCACATATATATTGAATTGCATGTGATGTTAATCCTTTATGCATCTTGTATTGCTTAGTAGACGACGGTGGCATTATAAGATGATCCCTCATGCACATGAATTTCAAGTCATAAAGTGTTCACCCTTAGTTAGCACCGTTGCTAAAGCTTGTTGTTTCGAAGCACCACGTGATGATCGAGTGTGTTAGATTCCGCAAGTGTATACAACGTGAACAAGCCAGATTTTCTCATGCGGAAACTAAGGTTTGATCTTGACGAGCCTAGCATGTACAGACATGGTCTCGGAACACGGATCACCGAAAGGTAAAGCATGAATCATATAGTAGATATGATGAACATGATGATTGTTCGCCATTGAAACTATATCAACTCTCGTGATGATCGGTGTTGATGTAGTGGATTTGGTTCGTGTGATCACTAAAACAATGTGAGGGATATTGTTTTGAGTGGGAGTTCACCTAGATTAACTTTATTAATTAATTTGAACTCAATTTGTCATAAACTTAGTCTAAACTATTGCAAATATGTTGTAGATCAATGGCAGCCCCTACCATCAATTTTAATGCGTTCCTAGAGAAAGAAAAGTTGAAAAACAATGGAAGCAACTTCGCGGATTGGTTCCGCAATTTGAGGATTGTCCTCATAGCTGGTAATTTGACCTATGTGCTGGGTGCACCGCTGGGTGACCCACCTGCAGCTGATGCTCCCGATGAAGTAAAGAATGTTTACCTCGCTCGGAAGAATCAGTACTCCATAGTTCAGTGTGCTATCTTGTATGGTTTGGAATCGGAGCTTCAGAAAAGGTTTGAGGATTCAGACCCATATGATATTGTCGAGGATCTCAAATTGATTTTTGAGACTCATGCGGCAATTGAAAGCTATGAGGCTTCTGAAAAGTTCTTTAACTGCAAGATGGAAGAGGGCAGCTCCGTCAGTGAGCATGTGCTTAAGATGTCTGGGCACGCAAACAAACTTCAAATCTTGGGTATAGTGATTCCTAATGCTTTGGGGATTTACCGTGTCCTCCAATCACTACCACCAAGTTACAAGAACTTTGTGATGAACTACAACATGCAGAACATGAACAAGACGTTGCCAGAACTCTTTGCCATGTTGAAATCTGCAGAAGTGGAGATCAAGAAAGAGCACCAAGTGTTGTTGGTCAATAAGACCACCAAATTCAAGAAAGGCAAGTCTAAGCCAAAGGGACACTTCAAGAAGGGTGGTAAGAAAGTTACCACGCCGACGAAGATGACCAAGGCTGGACCAAAGCCTGATACTGAGTGCTTTTACTACAAGGGAGAAGGTCACTGGAAGCGGAATTGCCCAAAGTACTTGGCGGATTTGAAGAACGACAACATCAAGAAGAAAGGTATATCTGATATACATGTTATTGATGTGTATCTCACTAGTACTCGTAGTAGTGCCTGGGTATTTGATACTGGTTCGGTTGCTCATATTTGTAACTCGAAACAGGTGCTGCAGAATAAACGGAAGCTAGCGAAGAACGAGGTGACGATGCGCGTGGGAAACGGATCAAAGGTTGATGTGATCGCGGTCGGCACGCTACCCCTTCATCTACCATCGGGATTAGTTTTATACTTAAATAATTGTTATTTGGTGCCTGCGTTGAGCATGAACATTATATCGGGATCTTGTTTATTGCGAGACGGTTACTTGTTTAAGTCCAAGAATAATGGTTGTTCGATTTATATGAGTAATATGTTTTATGCACATGCACCTTTGATAGATGGTCTATTCTTATTGAATCTCGATAGTGGAAATACACATATCAACAACATTGAGGCTAAACGTTTGAAATCAAGCGATAATTCGACCTATATGTGGCACTGTCGTCTTGGTCACATTGGAGTGAAACGTATGAAGAAACTCCATTCCGATGGACTTCTTGAATCACTTGATTTTGAATCACTTGAAAGATGCGAAGCATGTCTGATGGGAAAAATGACTAAGACTCCATTTTCTGGTATGATGGAGCGAGCTACGGACTTATTGGAAATCATACATACCGATGTGTGTGGTCCAATGAGTGTAGCGTCGCGCGGTGGTTATCGTTATGTTCTTACCTTCACGGATGACTTGAGTAGATATGGGTATATCTATTTCATGAAACATAAGTCCGAAACTTTCGAGAAGTTTAAGGAGTTTCAAAGTGAGGTAGAGAATCAACGTAACAAGAAGATTAAATTTCTACGTTCTGATCGTGGAGGTGAATATCTAAGTTACGAGTTTGGCGAGCATTTGAAGAAATGCGGAAAACTTTCACAATTGACACCGCCGGGAACACCACAGCGTAATGGTGTGTCCGAACGTCGTAATCGAACTCTCTTAGATATGGTTCGTTCTATGATGTCACTTACAGATTTACCGCTATCATTTTGGGGTTATGCATTAGAAACAGCCGCATTCACTTTAAATAGGGCACCATCTAAATCCGTTGAAACGACACCGTATGAAATATGGTTTGGGAAGAAACCTAAATTGTCGTTCCTTAAAGTTTGGGGATGCGAAGCCTATGTAAAGAAGTTACAGCCGGACAAGCTTGAACCCAAAGCGGAAAAATGCGTCTTCATAGGATACCCAAAGGAAACTATTGGGTATACCTTCTATCATAGATCCGAAGGCAAAATCTTTGTTGCCAAGAATGGATCCTTTCTAGAGAAGGAATTTCTCTCGAAAGAAGTGACTAGAAGGAAAGTAGAACTCGACGAGGTTGTCGAACCTTCTCTCGAAATTGCGAGTAGCGCAGCACCGGAAGAAGTTCCTGTGGTGCCTGCACCAATAAGATAGGAAGCTAATGATGGTGATCATGAAACTTCGGTTGAAGTTGCTACAGAGCCTCGGAGGTCAACGAGAACTCGTACAACTCCAGATTGGTATGATTCCGTTATGAATGTCATGTTGGTGGACAACACCGATGACCCCGAGACATATGAGGAAGTGATGATGAGCCCAGATTCCAATAAATGGCAAGAAGCCATGAAATCCGAGATTGGATCCATGTACGAAAACCAAGTATGGACTTTGGTGGACTTACCGGATGGCCGGAAGGCTGTCGAGAACAAATGGATTTTCAAGAAGAAAACATATGCTGATGGTAATGTTACTGTCTATAAAGCTCGACTTGTCGCAAAAGGGTTTCGACAAATTCAAGGAGTTGACTACGATGAGACTTTCTCACCAGTAGCGAAGCTAAAGTCTGTGAGGATTATGTTAGCAATCGCTGCATATTATGATTATGAGATATGGCAGATGGATGTCAAAACAGCATTCCTCAATGGAGACATTGATGAAGAGTTGTATATGATGCAACCCAAAGGTTTTGTCGATCCTAAAGATGCTAACAAGGTATGCAAACTTCAACGGTCCATATATGGATTGAAGCAAGCATCCCGAAGTTGGAATCAACGTTTTGATAAGGTGATCAAAAGTTTTGGTTTTATACAAACTTATGGAGAAGCTTGTATTTACAAGAAAGTGAGTGGGAGCTCTATAGCATTCTTAATACTATATGTGGATGACATATTGTTGATTGGGAATGATGTAGACCTTCTTAATAGTGTCAAGGAATATTTGAATAATAGTTTTTCAATGAAGGATCTTGGCGAAGCAGCTTACATATTAGGCATAAATATTTATAGAGATAGATCGAAACGCCAAATATCATTGTCACAGAGTACATATTTGGACAAGGTTCTAAAGAGGTTTGGAATGGAAGAAAGCAATAAAGGGTTCTTGTCCATGTTGCCCAATACGACCTTGAGTAAAACTCAAAGTCCGACATCGGCAGAAGATAGAGAAAGGATGAGTAAGACTCCCTATGCCTCAGCCATAGGATCTCTAATGTATGCCATGCTATGTACTAGACCCGACATTGCATATGCTGTTAGTTTAACTAGCAGATATCAAAGTGATCCAGGAGTGGATCATTGGACAGCGGTCAAAAACATCCTTAAGTACTTGAGAAGAACTAAGGATATGGTTCTTTCTTATGGAGGTGATGAACAGCTCGTTGTTAATGGTTACACCGATGCTAGTTGGAACACAGATCCGGATGATTCAAAATCATAATCCGGATACATATTTATTTTGAATGGTGCAGCAGTTAGCTGGAGGAGTGCAAAGCAAAGCGTTGTGGCGAGATCTTCAACTGAATCGGAATACATGGCTGCTTCGGAGGCTTCGCAAGAAGCGATATGGATGAAAGAGTTCATTACAGAGCTGGGTGTGGTTCCTAGTGCGCTGGACCCAATGTCTATCTACTGTGATAACATGGGCGCCATAGCCAATGCGCAAGAACCAAGGTCACACAAGAAGCTGAAGCATATCAAGCTATGTTTTCACGCTATTCGAGAACATATCCAAGATGGGGATATAAAGATTTGCAAAGTACACACAGATCTGAATTTCGGCGGATCCGTTGACTAAACCTCTCCCGAGGGCAAAACATGACCAACACCAAACTGCCATGGGTGTTCGGTATATTACCATGTAATCTAGATTAGATGACTCTAGTGCAAGTGGGAGACTGTTGGAGATATGCCCTAGAGGCAATAATAAATGTAGTTATTATTATATCTTTGTGTTTATGATAAATGTTTACATTCATGCTATAATAGTATTAACAAGGAAACATTGATACTTGTGTGATTTGTAAACTTAATTTGAAGTCCCTAGTATAGCCTCTATACTTCACTAGCTTGTTGGTTGATTAATGATTGTGGTTTCCCTATCATGAACATTGAGATGTTATCAACAACAAGATCATATCGTTAGGAGAATGATATGGTGGACATACTCCTATAGATAAGCGTAGCATAAAGATCAAGTCATTTCAATAGTTCAATTGCTATATGCTTTCTGATACATAGTAACCTAATTCCTTCGACCATGAGATCATGCATATCACCTTTACCGGATGGATGCTTTGATGACATCAAACACCACACCGTAACTGGGTGGCTATAAAGGTGGCATTGAGTGTTCGGAAAGTATTGGTTGAGACACATGGATCAAGAGTGGGATTTGTCCATCCATATGACGGATAGATATACTCTGGGCCCTCTCGGTGGAATGTCATCCAATTAGCTTGCAAGTATGTGACTGGCTCACAAGGGATCACATATCACGGGAACGAGAAAAGAGTACTTATCAGTAACGAGGTTGAACTAGGTATGCAGAGATACCGACGATCATAACCTCGGATAAGTAACATATCGTGAGACAAAGGGAAATTGGTATCGTATGTAAGTGGTTCATTCGATCGCAAAGTAATCGTAGAAATATGTGGGAGCCATATGAATTTCCAGATTCCTCTATTGGTTATTGTTCGGAGAAGTGTCTCGATCATGTCCGCATAATTCACGAACCGTAGGGAGACACACTTAAGGATTCGACGTTGTTTGAGTAGTTATGGTATTATGAGAAAGAGACCGAATGTTGTTCGGAGTCTCGGATGGGATCCGGGATATCACGAGGTGATCCGGAATGGTCCGGAGAATAAGATTCATATAAGGAAAGTCCCGTTTCGGAGTTGCGGAATGATTCCGGTGTTTTCATCGGGAATGTTCTAGAAGGTTCCGGATTGTCCGGCACTCCGGGGGGGAAGGGGTGCATGAATGTGTCATTACATATTGGAATGATTGCATCATGTACTAAGTGTTCTTGCTGTCCCAAATAAAGGATTAAATTGAATCCTAAAACAGAAAAGTCAAATGTCCAGTTTGAAAGTCAAACGGCTAAAACAAGAAACTGTGGAAAACAAGCAAGAGGAGTTGGAAACCAACTTGGAGGAGGAGTTCCTCTCCTCCAAGCCGGCGGCCAGCCCTAGGCCGAGTTGGGGAGGGACTCCCTCCCTCCCTGGCGCGCCAAGCCCCCTCCCACCTATAAAAGGAGGGGCAGGGCCTCCTCCTCAAGACACACAAGTTCCTATCTTCTACCTCCGGTTTAGAGCCGTTTTGGTTTAGAGCTTCTAATTGCTTTAGCCTTCGGTTTAGAGCCTTCTAATTGGTTTAGAGCCTTCTAATTGGTTTAGAGCCTTCTAATTGGTGTGTCTAATTACTAGACCACTAATAGCCTCTCTCATACTCCACCATACTCGCACCGGCTTAAGGCGAAGCCCTGCGGGATCTCCCCTCTACTTCTGGTACCACGCCGTTGTGCTGCCGGAATCGCGAGGAGAGTGCTACAACCTCCGCTGCCTGTTGGAACAAGGGAGAGGAAGGTCTTCGTCGAGTACCGAACGTGTGACCGACTGCGGGAGCGCTGCCGGAACGCAGCGCCGGAAGGATCGTCTACACGATCTTGAGATCGGGAAGAGTACGACTACATCACCCACGAGAATCCGCTCTCGTTAAACGCTTTGGAATCTTCGAGGGTAAGTTATTTCATCGACTCGTTGCTACAATCTAGTAGATAGATCTTGGCTTGTTTGTTTGTATGCGATAGAAATTTTTTGTTTTCCATGCTACGAATCCCTACAGATTTCAACATAGCAAACAGTTCTGGCAACTGCTTGTTCATGTTTTGCATATTGTAGTTCATCACAAAGTTCTTGTAAGTTGGTGGTAGTGATTGGAGGACACGGTAAATCCCCAAAGCATTAGGAATCACTATACCCAAGCTTTGAAGTTTGTTTGCGTGCCCAGACATCTTAAGCACATGCTCACCGACGGAGCTGCCCTCTTCCATCTTGCAGTTAAAGAACTTTTCAGAAGCCTCATAGCTCTCAATTGCCGCGTGAGTCTCAAAAATCAATTTGAGATCACGGACAATATCATGTGGGTCTGAATTCTCAAACCTTTTCTGAAGCTCTGATTCCAAACCATACAAGATAGCACACTGAACTGTGGAGTACTAAGTCTTCCGAGCGAGGTAAACGTTCTTTACTTCGTCGGCAGCATCAGCTACAGGCGGGTCACCCAGCGGTGCATCCAGCACATAGGTCAAATTACCAGCTGTGAGGACAATCCTCAAAATGCGGAACCAATCCGCAAAGTTGCTTCCATTGTTTTTCAACTTTTCTTTCTCTAGGAACGCATTAAAATTGATGGCAGGGGCCGCCATTGATCTACAACATATTTGCAATAGTTTAGACTAAGTTTATGACAAATTGAGTTCTAATTAATAGTTAAATTAATCTAGGTGAACTCCCACTCAAAACAATATCCCTCACATTGTTTTAGTGATCACACGAACCAAATCCACCACATCAACACCGATCATCACGAGAGTTGATATAGTTTCAATGGCGAACAATCGACATGTTCATCATATCGACTATATGATTCATGCTTTACCTTTCGGTGATCCGTGTTCCGAGACCATGTCTGTACATGCTAGGCTCGTCAAGATCAAACCTTAGTTTCCGCATGAGCAAATCTGGCTTGCTCACGTTGTATACACTTGCGGAATCTAACACACCCGATCATCACGTGGTGCTTAGAAACAACAAGCTTTAGCAACGGTGCTAACTAAGGGTGAACACTTTATGACTTGAAATTCATGTGCATGAGGGATCATCTTATAATGCTACCGTCGTTAACTAAGCAATACAAGATGCATAAAGGATTAACATCACATGCAATTCATAATATGTGATATGATATGGCCTTTCTTCTTTGTGCTTCCGATCTCCATCTTCAAGCACAAACATGATCTCCATCATCACCGGCATTGCATCAAGGTCAATGACGCTTCTCCATGGTTGTCGTCCACCGGCTTCAACTATTACAACTACTTTGAATAGACACGCGGGTCTTAACATAAATTAAAGACAACCATATGGCTCCTGCCGGTTGCCAACTTACAATAAGGAACATTGCATACATCAAATATAATCACAATCATGGACATATCACATCACTGCACACCCCTGCAAAACAAAGTTAGACGCCTCTACTTTCTTTGCATGTTTTACGTGGTTTGGGGCTTTCAATAAGTGTCGCTCTAACTTACGAACAAGAACCACAACATTGATACTAGTATTGTCAATCACCCGTTGTAAATTGAATCTTAACTATGCTAGGAGAAACAGGCACCCGGAAAGCCACTTATGCAATACAAGTTGCATGTCAAGCGTGGAGCAAGTCTCATGAACCATGTCATGTAAGGTTAGCCCGGGCCGCTTCATCCCAACATCCCGCAAGATGCAAAGTACATAAGAAGCAATCGACAATAAAAGCATCAACGCCCATAATGACCATTGTGTTCTACTCGTGCAACAGATCTACATATAGACACGGCTCTGATACCACTGTAGGGTTTCGTAGCATGGAAAACAAAAAATTTCTATCGGATACAAACAAACAAGCCAAGATCTATCTACTAGATTGTAGCAACGAGTCGATGGAATAACTCACCCTCGAAGATTCCAAAGTGTTTAACGAGAGCGGATTCTCGTGGGTGATGTAGTCGTACTCTTCCCGATCTCAAGATCGCGTAGACGATCCTTCCGGCGCTGTGTTCCGGCAGCGCTCCCGCAGTCGGTCACACGTTCGGTACTCGTCGAAGACCTTCCTCTCCCTTGTTCCAGCAGGCAGCGGAGGTTGTAACACTCTCCTCGCGATTCCGACAGCACAACAGCGTGGTACCGGAAGTAGAGGGGAGATCTCGCAGGGCTTCGCCTTAAGCCGGAGCGAGTATGGTGGACTATGAGAGAGCCCTCGACGATCTAGGGTTTAGACACGTCGAGGAGGAGGCTTGGCCGGTGGCTAGGGTTGCTAGGCGGCAGCGGAGGTTTGCCCTAGGGCGGCGGCGGCGGCGGCAGCAGGAGGTGGCGGCGCCGACGGCTAGGGTTTAGAGGTGGAGGTGTTGGGTGTCTAGGAGGGGAGCCCTGCCCCTCCTTTTATAGGTGGAGGGGCCGGCCAAGGGGAGGGGAGTCCCTCCCCAACTCGGCTTCAAGGTGGGCCGGCGGTGGAGGGGAGGAACTCCTCCCCAACTCGGTTTCCACCTCCCTCTCCACTTCCCAAAATTAGCCGTTTGACTTTCAAATTGGCGTTTGACTTTTTCAAACTAGGATTTGATTAAACCCTTTATTTTGTTCAGCGATGACACCTAGTACATGATGCAATCATACCAACTTGATATAACACATTCATGTACCCTTCCCCTCCGGAGTGTCGGACATTCCGGAACCTTCTAGAACATTCCCGATGAAAACACCGGAACCATTCCCCAACTCCGAAACAGGACTTTCCTTATATGAATCTTATTCTCCAGACCATTACGGATCTCCTCGTGATATCCCGAATCCCATCCGAGACTCCGAACAACATTCGGTCTCTTTCTCGTCATTCCATAACTACTCAAACAACGTCGAATCCTTAAGTGTGTCTCCCTACGGTTCGTGAATTATGCGGACATGATCGAGACACTTCTCCGAACAATAACCAATAGAGGAATCTGGAAATTCATATGGCTCCCACATATTTCTACGATTACTTTGCGATCGAATGAACCACTTACATACGATACCAATTTCCCTTTGTCTCACGATAGTTTACTTATCCGAGGTAATGATCGTCAGTATCTCTGCATACCTAGTTCAACCTCGTTACCGATAAGTACTCTTTTCTCGTTCCCGTGATATGTGATCCCTTGTGAACCAGTCACATGCTTGCAAGCTAATTGGATGACATTTCACCGAGAGGGCCCAGAGTATATCTATCCGTCATATGGATGGACAAATCCCACTCTTGATCCATGTGTCTCAACCAATACTTTTCGAACACTCAATGCCACCTTTATAGCCACCCATTTACGGTGTGGTGTTTGATGTCATCAAAGCATCCATCCGGTAAAGGTGATATGCATGATCTCATGGTCGAAGGAATTAGGTTACTATGTATCAGAAAGCATATAGCAATTGAACTATTAAAATGACCTGATCTTTATGCTACGCTTATCTATAGGAGTATGTCCACCATATCATTCTCCTAACGATATGATCTTGTTGTTAATAACATCTCAATGTTCATGATAAGGAAACCACAATCATTTATTAACCAACAAGCTAGTATTGTGAAGAGGCTTTACTAGGGACTCCAATTTAAGTTTACAAATCACACAAGTATTAATGTTTCCTTGTTAATACTATTATAGCATGAATGTAAACATTTATCATAAACACAAAGATATAATAATAACTATATTTATTATTGCCTCTAGGGCATATCTCCAACACTTGCATCTTCACCTACTTCTTGTGCTCTTCGACTAGGAGCAGGTGGTACGCCATCAATAGGTCCCGTGAGGCACCCACGGGCAGGATCTTGTTTCCTGCCACGGCTCCGCGTGCTTGAGCCCATCCTTCATCGCTGAGGTGGATGATCCGATTGGGATCGGTGTCCTCCTCGGTGGGCGGGGGGACTGGTTTCTCCTGTTCTCGCTGTTTCTACCCTGCGGGTTGGGTGTCGGGTTGTGCTCCTGATCTACGTCGCTCTGGATGACTGCGGCATATTGGTAGCGCTCGTAGATTGGATCACTGCTGCCGCAGCTTTCGGATCCGGAACCGTAGGTCCCTTCCTCCGATGGTGGATCGCACAGATCTGAGTTGCAGCTGCTTCTGTCATAGGACTCATCTATTGATGGAGATGTGCGTAGCACGGGGTGTGGAGCCCACGAAACGGGCCTGATCGATGGCAGGGGCACCCGCTCTGGGAGAAGGAGAGTGCCGGTCTGGCCCACCAGAAGCAGAAGCTCCCGAACAGGATCTCGATCCCATCGCCAACGGGCTCGAAGTCCTTCTGGGTGGCTGGCGAGTGGGCGGTGAAGTCGAAAGCGCCAAAGAGGAGATGACTCTTCGTCACCGCGGAGCTGTAGATCGCTTTGGTTGGGACCGTCACGATCGCACAATCAGCGTCCCCAGTTCCCACAGACGGCGCCAATTGACGAGGTTTAATCTTGTCAGTGCCCATTGTTGTGAGCTTGGGTTTTGGAGAAGATGGGGATGCTGGAAATTGCGGAACGTTTAGCAAACAAGCAACACGGGGACACGAGGTTTACCCAGGTTCAGGCCCCCGGAGGGAAAACCCTACTCCTTCTTGTCTGCTCTTGATTACGGCGGAACCGAAAGCTACAGGGGTGCGCAGATGTAATCTGGCGTGGAGGTGTGTATGCAGTGGTAAGTGCCCTCCTCGTTGTGCCCTCCTAGCCTTTATATAGAGATAGGCAGGTCCCAAGCACAGATCGAGTCGGTTACAGGTTTTAGGGTTTGCCCCTTTGAATGTTCTATCTACTCTAGTCTTGTTCTCCAAGGATCCAAAGGCGTCATGGGCCCTAGCCACCCGAAAGTCTTCATGGGCTGGCACATGCTCTCGTGGTCCTTCCTTGGGCTGGACTAGGTATGCTAAGATTGTGTACCCGTAGGGTATAACCATGTCAGCTGATGGATGTCAAAACCGCGTTTCTCAATGGTAATATTGAAGAAGAGTTGTATATGATACAACCAAAGGGTTTTGCCGATCCCAAGGATGCTAACAAGGTGTACAAGCTTCAGCGATCCATCTATGGATTGAAGCAAGCATCACGAAATTGGAATCTCCACTTTGATGACGTGATCAAAGAGTTTGGATTTGTCCAAACTTATGGAGAATCTTGTATTTACAAGAAAGTGAGTGGGAGCAATGTGGCATTTCTGATACTATATGTGGATGACATATTATTGATCGGAAATGATATAGATCTTTTAAATAGTGTTAAAAGTTATCTAAACAACAAATTTTCAATGAAGGACCTAGGTGAAGCGTCATACATATTAGGCATAAAGATCTATAGAGATAGATCTAGGCGCCTAATAGGGCTATCGCAAAGTACATACCTTGATAAGATTTTAAAGAAGTTTAAAATGGAAGATAGTAAGAAGGGGTTCTTACCTATGACACAAGGCACAACATTGAGTAAGACTCAAAGTCCGGCTATGGCGGAAGAAAGAGAGATAATGGACAAAGTCCCCTATGCTTCAGCCATAGGCTCTATAATGTATGCCATGCTATGTACAAGACCGGATGTGGCACATGCTATTAGTTTGACTAGTAGGTACCAATCGGATCCAGGTTCGGAACACTGGAAAGCGGTCAAGAATATCCTTAAGTACTTGCGAAGAACTAAGGATATGTTTCTTGTATACAAAGGTGAAGAAGAGCTCATCGCTAAGTGTTATGTCGACGCTAGCTTTGACACCGATCCGGGTGGATCTAAGTCTCAATCTGGATACGTATTTCTCATGAATGGCGGAGCGGTTAGTTGGAGGAGCTCCAAACAACCTGTGGTGGCGGGATCAACAACGGAGGCCGAATATGTTGCTGCTTCGGAAGCGGCTCAGGAAGCAGTTTGGATGAAGGAGTTCATATCCGAACTAGGTGTGGTTGCAAACGCGTTGGACCCAATGGTGATCTATTGTGACAACAATGATGCCATTGCCAATGCCAAATAACCAAGGTGTCATAAGCATTCCAAGCATATTAAATTCCGGTTTCACTCCATCTGCGAGCATGTCAAGGATGGAGATATAAAGATTTGTAAAGTACATACGGATCTCAATGTAGCAGATCCATTGACTAAAACTCTCCCTAGAGCAAAACATGACCTACACCAGAACTCCATGGGTGTTAGATACATCACTATGTAACTAGATTATTGTCTCTAGTGCAAGTGGGAGACTAAAGGGAATATGCCCTCGGAGGCAATAATAAAGTGTTTATTATGTGTATTCCAAGTATATGATAGATGTTTATTTTCATGCTATAATTGTATTAATAAGGAAACGTTAATACATGTGTGTTTAATAAACAAACAAAAAGTTCCTAGTTATGCCTCTCTCATAAACTAGCTCGTTGATTAACAAGATGATCACAGTTTCCTGATCATAGACATTTGATGTTGTTAATAACAAGATCACAACATTAGTGTAATGATGTCATGGACATTCATCCGAAGTATAGCATTACGATCAAAGTTATTGAGTTTATATTGCTATAAACAACTTACGAAGTGATCCTAATCCTTAGATCATGAGATCACGTCAATCACTAACACCGAAAGAGTTTCTTGTTGACATCAAATGTCACACTGTAACTGGGTGATTATAAAGATGGCTTCAAAACTACTAAAGTGTTATGTTGAGACACATGGATCAAGAGTGGAATTTGTTCATCCCGATGACGAATTGATATACTTTCGGCCCTCTCGGTGATATCACATTGGTTAGCTTGCAAGTAAGTGATTTGATCACTAGAATGTTATATCACGGGAACAAGAAAAGAGTGCATGTCAGTAACGAGATCAAACTAGGTATGGAGATATCGATGATCGAATCTCGGACATGTAATATATTGTGAAACAAAGGGATTACGATACAAGCGTAAAAGGTTCCGACGATCACAGGAAAGTCATCGTTGAATGTGTGGGAGTCAGTATGGATCTCTAGGTCCCGCTACTGATTATTGATCGGAGAAGGGTCTCGATCATGTCCGCATTATTCGCGAACCGTAGGGTGACACACTTAAGGGACACTGACATCCAATTGGAGAAAAAGTTTCATACCAGAAAGAATAACAAGCGCAGGAATTTATTTCACTAGATACCGAAACAGGTTTTCGGGTAAAATTGCAGAAAGTGTTTTTGCATGTGAAATAGAATTCTGGCAAGGGGTTATATGTGAATCATTATCATTAAAGTAATTGACAAAATTCTGAATAAATAAAAAGAGTTTTATTTAATGAGAGTTTGCATTAAATTTGGTGGAAATTTAATAGCAAGTTTGAGTGGGATTTTGAGTGGAGGAAATTGAAGAGGTTTTTGTGAGTGGAGTGTCCACCCACCTGAATGAAGGAGGGGAGGGGGCAGCCCCATGGCCGGCGGCCACCCCCTTGGGTGCCCCCCTCCTATAAAAGGCACCCCTCTCCCTCTCTCTCTCACTCACACCTCCTCGTGAAGGATCTCTCTCTCCCCTCTAAAATTTATCCCCCATGGTCTCGGACTAGCGAGATACATGTTCCCGGTGGCTATTCAGCAAGAAAGGGTTGTGCTTCCGCTGCATCGCTGGAGCGAGGAGGTGGAGGTTGCTCAGTGTCTTGTACGTGTGTGCGATCACGGATGCGCTGCTGCTTTGCGGCGCTAGGACTTCCTCTCGATCTTGAGATCGACAAGAGATCGTCTACATCAACCATGAGTTCAACTCGTTAAGCTATGTCGGTCTTCAATGGTATGTTCTCTACGGATATACATCTGTCGTTGTTTTTATCTAGTAGATAGATCTTGGTACATAGTTCCCATCGTAGGAAAATGTTTGTTTTCTATGCTGCGAACCCTTCACATACCTCTATGTGTAAGGCCATGGTCTATGGAACTTACACGTTATGTGTGTTGTAAGAGTATCAACTTATACTTCTACTTACAACATCACCATATCATGACACAAGCCCAGCAACAATCTAAACTAGACGCCTCTAATTTATCCATTGCAAGTTTTACATGGCTTAGGGCTTTCGAAGATAGAACCGTTCTTACCTATGAACATGAACCACAACGAGGATAAGCAAATTGTGACAACTCGTTGCAAATTAGATATTGACTATAGTAGGAAAGACAGACACCCGCTAACCACTTATGCAAAACTAGTTGCATGTCAAGCGTGGAACAAGTCTCATGTGCGAGGACATGTAAAGTTTGTCCGGGCCGCTTCATCCCACTATGCCACCAATATCCAAAGTATAACCAAAAATCAATAACATGATCATCATCGCCCACATACTCATATGTGTACTACCCGTGCAAAGCATCTACGCATAGATTCGGCTCTGATACCACTGTAGGGTTCGCATAGAAAACAAAAAATTCCTACGATGGGAACAACTATGTACCAAGATCTATCTACTAGATACAAGAAACGGGCAGATATACATCAGTAGAGAACATATCCTTGAAGAGCGACAATGCTTAACGAGGTTAAACTCGTGGTTGATGTAGACGATCTCTTGCCGATCTCAAGATCGAGAGGAAGTCCTAGCGCCGCAAATCAGCGGCGCATCCATGCTCGCACACACATCCGAGGCACCGAGAAACCTCCGCCTCCTCACTCCAGCGATGCAGCGGAAGCACAACTCTTTCTTTCCGAATAGCCACCGATAACATGTATCTCGCTAGTCTGAGACCATGGGGGATAAATACTAGAGGGGTAGAGAGATCCTTCACGAGGAGGTGTAAGTGAGAAGAGAGGAGGGGGCTCCTTTTATAGGAGGAGGGGGGCACCCAAGGGGGTGGCCACCGGCCATGGGGGCTGCCCCTCCCCTCCTTCATTCATGTGGGTGGACACTCCACTCACAAAATGGCCCTTCAATTTTCTCCACTCAAAAGCCCACTCAAATTCCCATTAAATTTCCACCAAATTTAATTCAAACTCTCATTAAATAAAAATCCTTTTATTTATTCAGAATGTTGTCAATTACTTTAATGACAAACATTCACATATAATCCCTTGCTAGTATTTCATTTCACACTTTCTGCAATTTCACCCCAAAACCAGTTTCGGTATCTAGTGAAATAAATTCCTGCGCTTGTTATTCTATTCAACATGAAACTTTTGATCCAAATGGTGTCGGTGTCTCTTAAGTGTGTCACGCTACGGTTTGCGAATAATGCGGACATGATCGATACCCCTCTCCGATCAATAATCAGAAGCGGGACCTGGAGATCCATACTGGCTCCCATACATTCAACGGTGACTTTCTTGTGATCGTCAGAACCTTTTACGCCAGTATCTTAATCCCTTTGTTTTGTGATATATTACATGTCTGAGATTCGATCATCGGTATCTCCATACCTAGTTTGATCTCGTTACTGACATGTACTCTTTTCTTGTTCCCGTGATATAACATTCTAGTGATCAAATCACTTGCTTGCAAGCTAATCAATGTGATATCACCGAGAGGGCCCAGAGCATATCTATCCGTCATCTAGATGAACAAATTCCACTCTCGATCCATGGACCTCAACATAACACTTTAGTAGTACTGAACCCATCTTTATAATCACTCTGTTGCGGTGTGACGTTTGATGTTATCAAGATACTCTTCAAGTGTTAGTGATTGACATGATCTCATGGTCTAAGGACTAGGATCACTTCGTATGATGTTATAGCAATATAAAATCAATGAATTTGATCGTAATGCTATACTTCAGATGAATGTTCATCACACCATTCCAATAATGTTGTGACCTTGTTATTAACAATATCCAATGTCCATGATCAGGAAACCTTGATCATCTTGTTAATCAACGAGCTAGTTTATGAGAGAGGCATAACTAGGAACTTTCTGTTTGTTTATTAAACACACATGTATTAACGTTTCTGTATTAATACAATTATAGCATGCAAAATAAAAATATATCATATACTTGGAATAGACATAATAACCACTTTATTATTGCCTCTCAGGGCATATTCCCTTCAGACTTTGTTCTAGATTTCTTCAAAAAACCAATGTACATGGAGGCATACAATCCAGTCATTTACCCAGTGCCAGGTGAGGATTGCTGGAAAAAAACTGATACACCTGATATTGATCCACCAGTCTTCAAGGTATCATTGGGCAGAAATAAAACAAAGAGGAGGAAGGGAAAGTTTGAAGTTCTAGAGCCACCATAGTCCTCTAGAATGTCAACTATCAGTTGCAGCAACTGTGGTTTGCTTGGGCACAGATACACTAATTGTGGTCAAGCACCGAAGCCATCACTGCAGATTAGGAAAAACCAACATCAGGTTTACCTCTTGTCTATTTTACTTTTGTCTATTTTCCACTAGTTGCATTTCAGTTACCTTTTCTGTGATCTATTTGTGCAAGAAAACAGGGCAACCCTCTCTAAATCTCCACATGGTACAGCTCCAGGACCAGCTCCACAATCTTTTAGGAGGGCAAGACCTGCAACTCCAGCTCCAGGACATGCTCCACAATCTTCTAGGAGGGAAACACCTACAGCTCCAGCTCCAGGACATGCTCCAGGACATGCTGCTCCAGGACATGCTCCAGGTCCAGGACCATCTCATGCTGCTCCAGGACAAGCTCCATCTATAGGACCATCTCATGCTGGACCTAGTGGTACCACTGCCCCAGCTAGGAAGAAGAGAGCAGTATCTTCAGCTCCAGGACATCCTTTCAAAGCTCCAAGGCCAGCACCAGCACATACTGTACCTAGTGGTAGTACTGGAAGGCCAGTAAGAGCAAAAAAGGCTAACTCTAAGATGGTTGGTTACCTCACTGCAAGCAACATTGACAAGATCACACTAAAGGATTTCAAGAAAGGGATATGAATAATCTGTGTGCTTCTGAGCACAATCAGTTTGTGTGATTTGTAGAACAATCATTTTGTGTGCTTTGTAGAACAATCTGTTTGTGTGCTTTGTAGAACAATCTGTTTGTCCATGTGCTTCCGAGAACAATCAGTTTGTGTGCTTCTGAGAACAATAAGTTTGTGTGTTGTGAGATGATGTATAACTATTTGAACAAATGTTGTGTTCGTTTTCTATTGTGAGTCTGAGACAATGGCCAACTATTTGAAATGCTTGTTGTGTAGATGTTGTCATGCTAGTATAGTTAAATTATTGATCATTATAGATGTTGTCGAGACCACTCGAGGGGCCTCAACAACCTTAGTCTAAAATTATTGATCATTATATATGTTGTCTAGACCACTCGAGGGGCCTCGACAACCCTAGTATATTAAACTATTGATCATTATAGATGTTGTCAAGACCACTCGAGGGGCCTCGACAACCCTAGTATAGTTAAATTATTGATCATTATAGATGTCGTCGAGACCACTCGAGGGGCCTCGACAACCCTAGTATATTAAATTATTGATCATTATAGATGTTGTCGAGACCACTCGAGGGGCCTCGACAACCCTAGTATATTAAATTATTGATCATTATAATATAACATTGTATCCAGTACCACAAAGCATTATAGATTTTGACATATTAACTAAAATGCATGAAATTTTAGACACAAATAGTAGAACATCTTCACACAAAATGAATGGTTCAACACATGGATGGCTCAACTAAACAAATAAAGGGTTCAACACATGGAGGGTTCAACTTAACAAATAAAGGGTTCAACTCAACAACTGCATTACACAAATATGCCAACTAAACAGACTCATACATCTACCTAAACACACCATCACTCCTCCTCCTCACAAATTGCCTTGATTCTCTTGACCTTGTCCTTGTTAACACCATTGATCTTGAAAAGGTCATGCATGGAGTACTTTAACTTTTTCTTTTCATCCTTCCGATTAGCTCTTTACTCATCCCACTTCTGCCGTTTCACCTTGAATACTTCTACCTGTTATTTGAGCACATTCTTTAGTTCCTCCTTAGCATTCTTCAACACCTCTACTTCATTCTTCAATGCAGTTATGTGCTTCTCCATCTGCTCAGCATCATGTTCCCCACTCATTATCTTAGCAAGGATTTCTGCTCTGGCTTTCTTCTTAGTCTGAGCTATCCACTTCCTCTCAGTCTCATCTATCCACCTATTACCTTCCTCTAGTAGGGTTGCATGTTTTTCTCCAATTTGTCCTTCTCTTCAGTTAGATCCTTCAAAATTTTGCTGCTCTCATACCTCTCTTGAATTCTTGAGCTATTACTCTCATTGTACATTGCCCACAACTTAGTCAATGCATGCTTCATGTTGTCATTCCACTCTGGATCAATCCAGCTTTGAAAGCCACAAGTCATTACCTCCTGTACATTAAATATTTTTTATTACAACATACTAAAAATGGCAGATCATGTAAACATAGAGCTAAAATACATGTCTATGATTACAACATACTTTCTATGGTTCATGCGCACACCGTCATTTCTAAATGAACACACTATCATTTCTACATCACATATCTGCTAAGCACCACTGTCACATATCTATATCACAATATTTAGTAAACTGCTAGAAATCTAACTGTTCTGCACTACCACTCATTGTTGATCTAAATGTAGAACTTAGAGCAAACTGTCACATATCTATATCATAATGTTACTCTAACTGTTCTTCACTACTACTCAATGTTGTTCTGCACTACTATTCAATAAACATACTATCATTTCTATATCATCTACAGGGACCTATTGAAGAAAAAAGGGAGCCGAGCACTTACATTTTCTATAGCCCACATGTAGTGTTGGAGATATGCCCAAGAGGCAATAATAAAGTGGTTATTATCATATCTTCATACTTATGATAAATGTTTACATACCATGCTATAATTGTATTAACAGGAAACATTAATACTTGTGTGATTTGTAAACATAAAAGAGTCCCTAGTAAAGCCTCTTGTTAAACTAGCTTGTTGGTTAATATATGATCATGGTTTCCTGATCATGAACATAGAGATGTTATTAACAATAGGGTCATATCATTAGGAGAATGATGTGATGGACATACTCCTATAGTTAAGCGTAGCATAAAGATCAAGTCATTTAATATAGTTCATTTGCTATAAGTTTTCTGATACATAGTAACCTAATTCCTTCGATCATGAGATCATGCTTATCACCATCACCGGAAGGATGCTTTGATGACATCAAACACCAAACCGTAACTGGGTGGCTATAAAGGTGGCATTGAGTGTTCGAAAAGTATGGGTTGAAACACATGGATCAAGAGTGGGATTTGTCCATCCATATGACGGATAGATATACTCTAGGCCCTCTCGGTGGAATGTCATCCAATTAGCTTGCAAGCATGTGACTGGATCACAAGGGATCACATACCACGGGAACGAGAAAAGAGTACTTATCGGTAACGAGGTTGAACTAGGTATGCAGAGATACCGACGATCAAAACCTCGGATAAGTAAACTATCGTGAGACAAAGGGAAATTGGTATCTTATGTAAGTGGTTCATTGTATCGCAAAGTAATCGTAGAAATATGTGGGAGCCATATGAATTTCCAGATTTCTCTATTGGTTATTGATCGGAGAAGTGTCTCGGTCATGTCCGCATAATTCACGAACCGTAGGGAGACACACTTAAGGATTCGATGTTGTTGTGTAGTTATGGAATGATGAGTAAGAGACCGAATGTTATTCGGAGTCTCGGATGGGATCTGGGATATCACGAGGAGATCCGGAATGGTCCGGAGAATAAGATTCATATAAGGAAAGTCCTGTTTCGGAGTTGGGGAATGGTTCCGGTGTTTTCATCGGGAATGTTCTAGAAGGTTCCGGAATGTCCGGCACTCCGGAGGGGAAGGGTACATGAATGTGTCATAATAAGTTGGAATTATTGCATCATGTACTAGGTGTCATCGCTGAACAAAATAAAGGGTTTAATCAAATCCTAGTTTGAAAAGTCAAACGCCAATTTGAAAAGTCAAACGGCTATTTTGGGAAGTGGAGGGAGAGAAGGAAACCTGGGAAGAGAAGGTTTCCCTTCTCTCCTCCAAACCGCCGGCCAGCAAGGGAGTTGGGGGAGGACTCTGCTAGCCCTAGCCGCCCCTCCCACCTATAAAAGAAAGGAAGGGGCGCCCCTCTCCCTACACCTTGTCCCTTAGCCGACGCCCCTCTAAACCCTAGACCAGCCGCCGCCCCCTTCTAGATGCGGCTGCCCTAGAGCTCCTCTAAACCGCCGTCTAGCTAATCCCTAGCTGCTGGTTGCTCTAAACTGCTTGGTGCCTCTAAACCCTAGATCGCCAAGACCCCTCTCATAGTCCACCATACTCGCTCCGCCTTAAGGCGAAGCCCTGCGAGATCTCCCCTCTACTTCCGGTACCACGCCGTCGTGCTGCCGGAATCACGAGGAGAGTGCTACAACCACCGCTGCCTGCTGGAACAAGGGAGAGGAAGGTCTTCATCGAGTACCGAACGTGTGATCGACTGCGGAAGCGCTGCCGGAACGCAACGCCGGAAGGATCGTCTACGCGATCTTGAGATCGGAAGTGTACGACTACATTACCCACGAGAATCTGCTCTCGTTAACCGCTTTGGAATCTTTGAGGGTGAGTTCCTCTATCGACTCGTTGCTACAATCTAGTAGATAGATCTTGGCTTGTTTGTTTGTATGCGGTAGAATTTTTTTGTTTTCCATGCTACGAACCCCTACATGTAGAACTTCCTCCATGTATCAGTGCCCTGAAACGCAACATTCCGGCGTGGCTTCAATTTGTGAGCAGCGCAAACAAAAGGAGCTTCATGGTCAATGCCGGCAATTTCCGCGTCATGGAGCATGTTTGGTGCGTAATTGAACGCAGTGAACTGCAAATCCGATAAATCCAGGAAAACATGAGGCTCAAATCGACGATTTTCCAAAAATTCCCAAATCTGGATCCAAACCCTAAATTAAAGGAGGAGGAAGGCACTCACATGGTCAAACGCGAGAGAGAGAGTCGGCGGAGGAGCTTCCGCTGTCGTTCCAGCTCGGCATGATCTGCGGAGCAGCGACAGAAGCAGTCGCCGGCGATGGCGGCGCGGTCAGCAGCGACGGCGGCGGTCGGGCTCAGAGGAAGCAGATGAGCAAGGCAGCAGGGGAGAGAAGAGGAGGGCCCGGCCGTTTTGATGGTTCCGACAGCGCCGTTAACTGCCGTCCACGCCCAGCCGTCCAAATGCGCCACGTGGGCCTGACAACTGGGCCCCACCGGCCAGTTTCGTCGTTAGCGCGGCATCAGAGCCAGATCACTGCTGCCTGTAACCGCATGCCCCAAAAACGGTGCGATCTGAAACTTTTTAAAATTTTTATGGTCTCTTAAAACCCTAGCATCAAACATGGTTGTTTTTTGTATATTTTTTTTTAAAGACAACTCGGCAATTTCCGCGCAAACAAAAGGAGCTTCATGGTCAATGCCGGCAATTTCCGCGTCATGGAGCATGTTTGGTGCGTAATTGAACGCAGTGAACTGCAAATCCGATAAATCCAGGAAAACATGATGCTCAAATCGACGATTTTCCAAAAATTCCCAAATCTGGATCCAAACCCTAAATTAAAGGAGGAGGAAGGCACTCACATGGTCAAACGAGAGAGAGAGAGAGAGTCGGCGGAGGAGCTTCCGCCGTCGTTCCAGCTCGGCATGATCTGCGAAGCAGCGGCGGAAGCAGTCGCCGGCGATGGCGGCGCGGTCAGCAGCGACGGCGGCGGTCGGGCTCAGAGGAAGCAGATGAGCGAGGCAGCAGGGAAGAGAAGAGGAGGGCCCGGCCGTTTTGATGGTTCCGACAGCGCCGTTAACTGCCGTCCACGCCCAGCCGTCCAAATGTGCCACGTGGGCCTGACAACTGGGCCCCACCGGCCAGTTTCGTCGTTAGCGCGGCATCAGAGCCAGATCAGTGCTGCCTGCAACCGCATGCCCCAAAAACGGTGCGATCCGAAACTTTTTAAATTTTTTATGGTCTCTTAAAACCCTAGCATCAAACATGGTTGTTTTTTTGTATATTTTTTTTTAAAGACAACTCGGCAATTTCCGCGCAAACAAAAGGAGCTTCATGGTCAATGCCGGCAATTTCCGCGTCATGGAGCATGTTTGGTGCATAATTGAACGCAGTGAACTGCAAATCCGATAAATCCAGGAAAACATGATGCTCAAATCGACGATTTTCCAAAAATTCCCAAATCTGGATCCAAACCCTAAATTAAAGGAGGAGGAAGGCACTCACATGGTCAAACGAGAGAGAGAGAGAGAGTCGGCGGAGGAGCTTCCGCCGTCGTTCCAGCTCGGAATGATCTGCGAAGCAGCGGCGGAAGTAGTCGCCGGCGATGGCGGCGCGGTCAGCAGCGACGGCGGCGGTCGGGCTCAGAGGAAGCAGATGAGCGAGGCAGCAGGGGAGAGAAGAGGAGGGCCCGGCCGTTTTGATGGTTCCGACAGCGCCGTTAACTGCCGTCCACGCCCAGCCGTCCAAATGCGCCACGTGGGCCTGACAACTGGGCCCCACCGGCCAGTTTCGTCGTTAGCGCGGCATCAGAGCCAGATCAGTGCTGCCTGCAACCGCATGCCCCAAAAACGGTGCGATCTCAAACTTTTTAAATTTTTTATGGTCTCTTAAAACCCTAGCATCAAACATGGTTGTTTTTTTGTATATTTTTTTTTAAAGACAACTCGGCAATTTCCGCGCAAACAAAAGGAGCTTCATGGTCAATGCCGGCAATTTCCGCGTCATGGAGCATGTTTGGTGCGTAATTGAACGCAGTGAACTGCAAATCCGATAAATCCAGGAAAACATGATGCTCAAATCGACGATTTTCCAAAAATTCCCAAATCTGGATCCAAACCCTAAATTAAAGGAGGAGGAAGGCACTCACATGGTCAAACGAGAGAGAGAGAGAGAGTCGGCGGAGGAGCTTCCGCCGTCGTTCCAGCTCGGCATGATCTGCGAAGCAGCGGCGGAAGCAGTCGCCGGCGATGGCGGCGCGGTCAGCAGCGACGGCGGCGGTCGGGCTCAGAGGAAGCAGATGAGCGAGGCAGCAGGGGAGAGAAGAGGAGGGCCCGGCCGTTTTGATGGTTCCGACAGCGCCGTTAACTGCCGTCCACGCCCAGCCGTCCAAATGCGCCACGTGGGCCTGACAACTGGGCCCCACCGGCTAGTTTCGTCGTTAGCGCGGCATCAGAGCCAGATCAGTGCTGCCTGCAACCGCATGCCCCAAAAACGGTGCGATCTGAAACTTTTTAAAATTTTTATGGTGTCTTAAAACCCTAGCATCAAACATGGTTGTTTTTTTGTATATTTTTTTTTAAAGACAACTCGGCAATTTCCGCGCAAACAAAAGGAGCTTCATGGTCAATGCCGGCAATTTCCGCGTCATGGAGCATGTTTGGTGCGTAATTGAACGCAGTGAACTGCAAATCCGATAAATCCAGGAAAACATGATGCTCAAATCGACGATTTTCCAAAAATTCCCAAATCTGGATCCAAACCCTAAATTAAAGGAGGAGGAAGGCACTCACATGGTCAAACGAGAGAGAGAGAGAGTCGGCGGAGGAGCTTCCGCCGTCGTTCCAGCTCGGCATGATCTGCGAAGCAGCGGCGGAAGCAGTCGCCGGCGATGGCGGCGCGGTCAGCAGCGACGGCGGCGGTCGGGCTCAGAGGAAGCAGATGAGCGAGGCAGCAGGGGAGAGAAGAGGAGGGCCCGGCCGTTTTGATGGTTCCGACAGCGCCGTTAACTGCCGTCCACGCCCAGCCGTCCAAATGCGCAACGTAGGCCTGACAACTGGGCCCCACCGGCCAGTTTCGTCGTTAGCGCGGCATCAGAGCCAGATCAGTGCCGCCTGCAACCATGTTTGGTGCGTAATTGAACGCAGTGAACTGCAAATCCGATAAATCCAGGAAAACATGATGCTCAAATCGACGATTTTCCAAAAATTCCCAAATCTGGATCCAAACCCTAAATTAAAGGAGGAGGAAGGCACTCACATGGTCAAACGAGAGAGAGAGAGAGTCGGCGGAGGAGCTTCCGCCGTCGTTCCAGCTCGGCATGATCTGCGAAGCAGCGGCGGAAGCAGTCATCGGCGATGGCGGCGCGGTCAGCAGCGACGGCGGCGGTCGGGCTCAGAGGAAGCAGATGAGCGAGGCAGCAGGGGAGAGAAGAGGAGGGCCCGGCCGTTTTGATGGTTCCGACAGCGCCGTTAACTGCCGTCCACGCCCAGCCGTCCAAATGCGCCACGTAGGCCTGACAACTGGGCCCCACCGGCCAGTTTCGTCGTTAGCGCGGCATCAGAGCCAGATCAGTGCCGCCTGCAACCATGTTTGGTGCGTAATTGAACGCAGTGAACTGCAAATCCGATAAATCCAGGAAAACATGATGCTCAAATCGATGATTTTCCAAAAATTCCCAAATCTGGATCCAAACCCTAAATTAAAGGAGGAGGAAGGCACTCACATGGTCAAACGAGAGAGAGAGAGAGTCGGCGGAGGAGCTTCCGCCGTCGTTCCAGCTCGGCATGATCTGCGAAGCAGCGGCGGAAGCAGTCGCCGGCGATGGCGGCGCGGTCAGCAGCGACGGCGGCGGTCGGGCTCAGAGGAAGCAGATGAGCGAGGCAGCAGGGGAGAGAAGAGGAGGGCCCGGCCGTTTTGATGGTTCCGACAGCGCCGTTAACTGCCGTCCACGCCCAGCCGTCCAAATGCGCCACGTAGGCCTGACAACTGGGCCCCACCGGCCAGTTTCGTCGTTAGCGCGGCATCAGAGCCAGATCAGTGCCGCCTGCAACCATGTTTGGTGCGTAATTGAACGCAGTGAACTGCAAATCCGATAAATCCAGGAAAACATGATGCTCAAATCGACGATTTTCCAAAAATTCCCAAATCTGGATCCAAACCCTAAATTAAAGGAGGAGGAAGGCACTCACATGGTCAAACGAGAGAGAGAGAGTCGGCGGAGGAGCTTCCGCCGTCGTTCCAGCTCGGCATGATCTGCGAAGCAGCGGCGGAAGCAGTCGCCGGCGATGGCGGCGCGGTCAGCAGCGACGGCGGCGGTCGGGCTCAGAGGAAGCAGATGAGCGAGGCAGCAGGGGAGAGAAGAGGAGGGCCCGGCCGTTTTGATGGTTCCGACAGCGCCGTTAACTGCCGTCCACGCCCAGCCGTCCAAATGCGCCACGTAGGCCTGACAACTGGGCCCCACCGGCCAGTTTCGTCGTTAGCGCGGCATCAGAGCCAGATCAGTGCCGCCTGCAACCATGTTTGGTGCGTAATTGAACGCGGTGAACTGCAAATCCGATAAATCCAGGAAAACATGATGCTCAAATCGACGATTTTCCAAAAATTCCCAAATCTGGATCCAAACCCTAAATTAAAGGAGGAGGAAGGCACTCACATGGTCAAACGAGAGAGAGAGAGAGAGTCGGCGGAGGAGCTTCCGCCGTCGTTCCAGCTCGGCATGATCTGCGAAGCAGCGGCGGAAGCAGTCGCCGGCGATGGCGGCGCGGTCAGCAGCGACGGCGGCGGTCGGGCTCAGAGGAAGCAGATGAGCGAGGCAGCAGGGGAGAGAAGAGGAGGGCCTGGCCGTTTTGATGGTTCCGACAGCGCCGTTAACTGCCGTCCACGCCCAGCCGTCCAAATGCGCCACGTAGGCCTGACAACTGGGCCCCACCGGCCAGTTTCGTCGTTAGCGCGGCATCAGAGCCAGATCAGTGCCGCCTGCAACCATGTTTGGTGCGTAATTGAACGCGGTGAACTGCAAATCCGATAAATCCAGGAAAACATGATGCTCAAATCGACGATTTTCCAAAAATTCCCAAATCTGGATCCAAACCCTAAATTAAAGGAGGAGGAAGGCACTCACATGGTCAAACGAGAGAGAGAGAGAGAGTCGGCGGAGGAGCTTCCGCCGTCGTTCCAGCTCGGCATGATCTGCGAAGCAGCGGCGGAAGCAGTCGCCGGCGATGGCGGCGCGGTCAGCAGCGACGGCGGCGGTCGGGCTCAGAGGAAGCAGATGAGCGAGGCAGCAGGGGAGAGAAGAGGAGGGCCCGGCCGTTTTGATGGTTCCGACAGCGCCGTTAACTGCCGTCCACGCCCAGCCGTCCAAATGCGCCACGTAGGCCTGACAACTGGGCCCCACCGGCCAGTTTCGTCGTTAGCGCGGCATCAGAGCCAGATCAGTGCCGCCTGCAACCATGTTTGGTGCGTAATTGAACGCAGTGAACTGCAAATCCGATAAATCCAGGAAAACATGATGCTCAAATCGACGATTTTCCAAAAATTCCCAAATCTGGATCCAAACCCTAAATTAAAGGAGGAGGAAGGCACTCACATGGTCAAACGAGAGAGAGAGAGAGAGTCGGCGGAGGAGCTTCCGCCGTCGTTCCAGCTCGGCATGATCTGCGAAGCAGCGGCGGAAGCAGTCGCCGGCGATGGCGGCGCGGTCAGCAGCGACGGCGGCGGTCGGGCTCAGAGGAAGCAGATGAGCGAGGCAGCAGGGGAGAGAAGAGGAGGGCCCGGCCGTTTTGATGGTTCCGACAGCGCCGTTAACTGCCGTCCACGCCCAGCCGTCCAAATGCGCCACGTAGGCCTGACAACTGGGCCCCACCGGCCAGTTTCGTCGTTAGCGCGGCATCAGAGCCAGATCAGTGCCGCCTGCAACCATGTTTGGTGCGTAATTGAACGCAGTGAACTGCAAATCCGATAAATCCAGGAAAACATGATGCTCAAATCGACGATTTTCCAAAAATTCCCAAATCTGGATCCAAACCCTAAATTAAAGGAGGAGGAAGGCACTCACATGGTCAAACGAGAGAGAGAGAGAGAGTCGGCGGAGGAGCTTCCGCCGTCGTTCCAGCTCGGCATGATCTGCGAAGCAGCGGCGGAAGCAGTCGCCGGCGATGGCGGCGCGGTCAGCAGCGACGGCGGCGGTCGGGCTCAGAGGAAGCAGATGAGCGAGGCAGCAGGGGAGAGAAGAGGAGGGCCCGGCCGTTTTGATGGTTCCGACAGCGCCGTTAACTGCCGTCCACGCCCAGCCGTCCAAATGCGCCACGTAGGCCTGACAACTGGGCCCCACCGGCCAGTTTCGTCGTTAGCGCGGCATCAGAGCCAGATCAGTGCCGCCTGCAACCATGTTTGGTGCGTAATTGAACGCAGTGAACTGCAAATCCGATAAATCCAGGAAAACATGATGCTCAAATCGACGATTTTCCAAAAATTCCCAAATCTGGATCCAAACCCTAAATTAAAGGAGGAGGAAGGCACTCACATGGTCAAACGAGAGAGAGAGAGAGAGTCGGCGGAGGAGCTTCCGCCGTCGTTCCAGCTCGGCATGATCTGCGAAGCAGCGGCGGAAGCAGTCGCCGGCGATGGCGGCGCGGTCAGCAGCGACGGCGGCGGTCGGGCTCAGAGGAAGCAGATGAGCGAGGCAGCAGGGGAGAGAAGAGGAGGGCCCGGCCGTTTTGATGGTTCCGACAGCGCCGTTAACTGCCGTCCACGCCCAGCCGTCCAAATGCACCACGTAGGCCTGACAACTGGGCCCCACCGGCCAGTTTCGTCGTTAGCGCGGCATCAGAGCCAGATCAGTGCCGCCTGCAACCATGTTTGGTGCGTAATTGAACGCAGTGAACTGCAAATCCGATAAATCCAGGAAAACATGATGCTCAAATCGACGATTTTCCAAAAATTCCCAAATCTGGATCCAAACCCTAAATTAAAGGAGGAGGAAGGCACTCACATGGTCAAACGAGAGAGAGAGAGAGAGAGAGTCGGCGGAGGAGCTTCCACCGTCGTTCCAGCTCGGCATGATCTGCGAAGCAGCGGCGGAAGCAGTCGCCGGCGATGGCGGCGCGGTCAGCAGCGACGGCGGCGGTCGGGCTCAGAGGAAGCAGATGAGCGAGGCAGCAGGGGAGAGAAGAGGAGGGCCCGGCTGTTTTGATGGTTCCGACAGCGCCGTTAACTGCCGTCCACGCCCAGCCGTCCAAATGCGCCACGTAGGCCTGACAACTGGGCCCCACCGGCCAGTTTCGTCGTTAGCGCGGCATCAGAGCCAGATCAGTGCCGCCTGCAACCATGTTTGGTGCGTAATTGAACGCAGTGAACTGCAAATCCGATAAATCCAGGAAAACATGATGCTCAAATCGACGATTTTCCAAAAATTCCCAAATCTGGATCCAAACCCTAAATTAAAGGAGGAGGAAGGCACTCACATGGTCAAACGAGAGAGAGAGAGAGAGAGAGAGAGAGTCGGCGGAGGAGCTTCCGCCGTCGTTCCAGCTCGGCATGATCTGCGAAGCAGCGGCGGAAGCAGTCGCCGGCGATGGCGGCGCGGTCAGCAGCGACGGCGGCGGTCGGGCTCAGAGGAAGCAGATGAGCGAGGCAGCAGGGGAGAGAAGAGGAGGGCCCGGCCGTTTTGATGGTTCCGACAGCGCCGTTAACTGCCGTCCACGCCCAGCCGTCCAAATGCGCCACGTAGGCCTGACAACTGGGCCCCACCGGCCAGTTTCGTCGTTAGCGCGGCATCAGAGCCAGATCAGTGCCGCCTGCAACCATGTTTGGTGCGTAATTGAACGCAGTGAACTGCAAATCCGATAAATCCAGGAAAACATGATGCTCAAATCGACGATTTTCCAAAAATTCCCAAATCTGGATCCAAACCCTAAATTAAAGGAGGAGGAAGGCACTCACATGGTCAAACGAGAGAGAGAGAGAGAGAGAGAGTCGGCGGAGGAGCTTCCGCCGTCGTTCCAGCTCGGCATGATCTGCGAAGCAGCGGCGGAAGCAGTCGCCGGCGATGGCGGCGCGGTCAGCAGCGACGGCGGCGGTCGGGCTCAGAGGAAGCAGATGAGCGAGGCAGCAGGGGAGAGAAGAGGAGGGCCCGGCCGTTTTGATGGTTCCGACAGCGCCGTTAACTGCCGTCCACGCCCAGCCGTCCAAATGCGCCACGTAGGCCTGACAACTGGGCCCCACCGGCCAGTTTCGTCGTTAGCGCGGCATCAGAGCCAGATCAGTGCCGCCTGCAACCATGTTTGGTGCGTAATTGAACGCAGTGAACTGCAAATCCGATAAATCCAGGAAAACATGATGCTCAAATCGACGATTTTCCAAAAATTCCCAAATCTGGATCCAAACCCTAAATTAAAGGAGGAGGAAGGCACTCACATGGTCAAACGAGAGAGAGAGAGAGAGAGTCGGCGGAGGAGCTTCCGCCGTCGTTCCAGCTCGGCATGATCTGCGAAGCAGCGGCGGAAGCAGTCGCCGGCGATGGCGGCGCGGTCAGCAGCGACGGCGGCGGTCGGGCTCAGAGGAAGCAGATGAGCGAGGCAGCAGGGGAGAGAAGAGGAGGGCCCGGCCGTTTTGATGGTTCCGACAGCGCCGTTAACTGCCGTCCACGCCCAGCCATCCAAATGCGCCGCGTAGGCCTGACAACTGGGCCCCACCGGCCAGTTTCGTCGTTAGCGCGGCATCAGAGCCAGATCAGTGCCGCCTGCAACCATGTTTGGTGCGTAATTGAACGCAGTGAACTGCAAATCCGATAAATCCAGGAAAACATGATGCTCAAATCGACGATTTTCCAAAAATTCCCAAATCTGGATCCAAACCCTAAATTAAAGGAGGAGGAAGGCACTCACATGGTCAAACGAGAGAGAGAGAGAGAGAGTCGGCGGAGGAGCTTCCGCCGTCGTTCCAGCTCGGCATGATCTGCGAAGCAGCGGCAGAAGCAGTCGCCGGCGATGGCGGCGCGGTCAGCAGCGACGGCGGCGGTCGGGCTCAGAGGAAGCAGATGAGCGAGGCAGCAGGGGAGAGAAGAGGAGGGCCCGGCCGTTTTGATGGTTCCGACAGCGCCGTTAACTGCCGTCCACGCCCAGCCGTCCAAATGCGCCGCGTAGGCCTGACAACTGGGCCCCACCGGCCAGTTTCGTCGTTAGCGCGGCATCAGAGCCAGATCAGTGCCGCCTGCAACCATGTTTGGTGCGTAATTGAACGCAGTGAACTGCAAATCCGATAAATCCAGGAAAACATGATGCTCAAATCGACGATTTTCCAAAAATTCCCAAATCTGGATCCAACCTAAATTAAAGGAGGAGGAAGGCACTCACATGGTCAAACGAGAGAGAGAGAGAGAGAGAGAGAGTCGGCGGAGGAGCTTCCGCCGTCGTTCCAGCTCGGCATGATCTGCGAAGCAGCGGCGGAAGCAGTCGCCGGCGATGGCGGCGCGGTCAGCAGCGACGGCGGCGGTCGGGCTCAGAGGAAGCAGATGAGCGAGGCAGCAGGGGAGAGAAGAGGAGGGCCCGGCCGTTTTGATGGTTCCGACAGCGCCGTTAACTGCCGTCCACGCCCAGCCGTCCAAATGCGCCGCGTAGGCCTGACAACTGGGCCCCACCGGCCAGTTTCGTCGTTAGCGCGGCATCAGAGCCAGATCAGTGCCGCCTGCAACCATGTTTGGTGCGTAATTGAACGCAGTGAACTGCAAATCCGATAAATCCAGGAAAACATGATGCTCAAATCGACGATTTTCCAAAAATTCCCAAATCTGGATCCAACCTAAATTAAAGGAGGAGGAAGGCACTCACATGGTCAAACGAGAGAGAGAGAGAGAGAGAGAGAGAGAGAGTCGGCGGAGGAGCTTCCGCCGTCGTTCCAGCTCGGCATGATCTGCGAAGCAGCGGCGGAAGCAGTCGCCGGCGATGGCGGCGCGGTCAGCAGCGACGGCGGCGGTCGGGCTCAGAGGAAGCAGATGAGCGAGGCAGCAGGGGAGAGAAGAGGAGGGCCCGGCCGTTTTGATGGTTCCGACAGCGCCGTTAACTGCCGTCCACGCCCAGCCGTCCAAATGCGCCGCGTAGGCCTGACAACTGGGCCCCACCGGCCAGTTTCGTCGTTAGCGCGGCATCAGAGCCAGATCAGTGCCGCCTGCAACCATGTTTGGTGCGTAATTGAACGCAGTGAACTGCAAATCCGATAAATCCAGGAAAACATGATGCTCAAATCGACGATTTTCCAAAAATTCCCAAATCTGGATCCAAACCCTAAATTAAAGGAGGAGGAAGGCACTCACATGGTCAAACGAGAGAGAGAGAGAGAGAGAGAGAGTCGGCGGAGGAGCTTCCGCCGTCGTTCCAGCTCGGCATGATCTGCGAAGCAGCGGCGGAAGCAGTCGCCGGCGATGGCGGCGCGGTCAGCAGCGACGGCGGCGGTCGGGCTCAGAGGAAGCAGATGAGCGAGGCAGCAGGGGAGAGAAGAGGAGGGCCCGGCCGTTTTGATGGTTCCGACAGCGCCGTTAACTGCCGTCCACGCCCAGCCGTCCAAATGCGCCACGTAGGCCTGACAACTGGGCCCCACCGGCCAGTTTCGTCGTTAGCGCGGCATCAGAGCCAGATCAGTGCCGCCTGCAACCATGTTTGGTGCGTAATTGAACGCAGTGAACTGCAAATCCGATAAATCCAGGAAAACATGATGCTCAAATCGACGATTTTCCAAAAATTCCCAAATCTGGATCCAAACCCTAAATTAAAGGAGGAGGAAGGCACTCACATGGTCAAACGAGAGAGAGAGAGAGAGAGAGTCGGCGGAGGAGCTTCCGCCGTCGTTCCAGCTCGGCATGATCTGCGAAGCAGCGGCGGAAGCAGTCGCCGGCGATGGCGGCGCGGTCAGCAGCGACGGCGGCGGTCGGGCTCAGAGGAAGCAGATGAGCGAGGCAGCAGGGGAGAGAAGAGGAGGGCCCGGCCGTTTTGATGGTTCCGACAGCGCCGTTAACTGCCGTCCACGCCCAGCCGTCCAAATGCGCCGCGTAGGCCTGACAACTGGGCCCCACCGGCCAGTTTCGTCGTTAGCGCGGCATCAGAGCCAGATCAGTGCCGCCTGCAACCATGTTTGGTGCGTAATTGAACGCAGTGAACTGCAAATCCGATAAATCCAGGAAAACATGATGCTCAAATCGACGATTTTCCAAAAATTCCCAAATCTGGATCCAAACCCTAAATTAAAGGAGGAGGAAGGCACTCACATGGTCAAACGAGAGAGAGAGAGAGAGTCGGCGGAGGAGCTTCCGCCGTCGTTCCAGCTCGGCATGATCTGCGAAGCAGCGGCGGAAGCAGTCGCCGGCGATGGCGGCGCGGTCAGCAGCGACGGCGGCGGTCGGGCTCAGAGGAAGCAGATGAGCGAGGCAGCAGGGGAGAGAAGAGGAGGGCCCGGCCGTTTTGATGGTTCCGACAGCGCCGTTAACTGCCGTCCACGCCCAGCCGTCCAAATGCGCCGCGTAGGCCTGACAACTGGGCCCCACCGGCCAGTTTCGTCGTTAGCGCGGCATCAGAGCCAGATCAGTGCCGCCTGCAACCATGTTTGGTGCGTAATTGAACGCAGTGAACTGCAAATCCGATAAATCCAGGAAAACATGATGCTCAAATCGACGATTTTCCAAAAATTCCCAAATCTGGATCCAAACCCTAAATTAAAGGAGGAGGAAGGCACTCACATGGTCAAACGAGAGAGAGAGAGAGAGTCGGCGGAGGAGCTTCCGCCGTCGTTCCAGCTCGGCATGATCTGCGAAGCAGCGGCGGAAGCAGTCGCCGGCGATGGCGGCGCGGTCAGCAGCGACGGCGGCGGTCGGGCTCAGAGGAAGCAGATGAGCGAGGCAGCAGGGGAGAGAAGAGGAGGGCCCGGCCGTTTTGATGGTTCCGACAGCGCCGTTAACTGCCGTCCACGCCCAGCCGTCCAAATGCGCCGCGTAGGCCTGACAACTGGGCCCCACCGGCCAGTTTCGTCGTTAGCGCGGCATCAGAGCCAGATCAGTGCCGCCTGCAACCATGTTTGGTGCGTAATTGAACGCAGTGAACTGCAAATCCGATAAATCCAGGAAAACATGATGCTCAAATCGACGATTTTCCAAAAATTCCCAAATCTGGATCCAAACCCTAAATTAAAGGAGGAGGAAGGCACTCACATGGTCAAACGAGAGAGAGAGAGAGAGAGAGAGAGTCGGCGGAGGAGCTTCCGCCGTCGTTCCAGCTCGGCATGATCTGCGAAGCAGCGGCGGAAGCAGTCGCCGGCGATGGCGGCGCGGTCAGCAGCGACGGCGGCGGTCGGGCTCAGAGGAAGCAGATGAGCGAGGCAGCAGGGGAGAGAAGAGGAGGGCCCGGCCGTTTTGATGGTTCCGACAGCGCCGTTAACTGCCGTCCACGCCCAGCCGTCCAAATGCGCCGCGTAGGCCTGACAACTGGGCCCCACCGGCCAGTTTCGTCGTTAGCGCGGCATCAGAGCCAGATCAGTGCCGCCTGCAACCATGTTTGGTGCGTAATTGAACGCAGTGAACTGCAAATCCGATAAATCCAGGAAAACATGATGCTCAAATCGACGATTTTCCAAAATTCCCAAATCTGGATCCAAACCCTAAATTAAAGGAGGAGGAAGGCACTCACATGGTCAAACGAGAGAGAGAGAGAGAGAGTCGGCGGAGGAGCTTCCGCCGTCGTTCCAGCTCGGCATGATCTGCGAAGCAGCGGCGGAAGCAGTCGCCGGCGATGGCGGCGCGGTCAGCAGCGACGGCGGCGGTCGGGCTCAGAGGAAGCAGATGAGCGAGGCAGCAGGGGAGAGAAGAGGAGGTCCCGGCCGTTTTGATGGTTCCGACAGCGCCGTTAACTGCCGTCCACGCCCAGCCGTCCAAATGCGCCGCGTAGGCCTGACAACTGGGCCCCACCGGCCAGTTTCGTCGTTAGCGCGGCATCAGAGCCAGATCAGTGCCGCCTGCAACCATGTTTGGTGCGTAATTGAACGCAGTGAACTGCAAATCCGATAAATCCAGGAAAACATGATGCTCAAATCGACGATTTTCCAAAAATTCCCAAATCTGGATCCAAACCCTAAATTAAAGGAGGAGGAAGGCACTCACATGGTCAAACGAGAGAGAGAGAGAGAGAGTCGGCGGAGGAGCTTCCGCCGTCGTTCCAGCTCGGCATGATCTGCGAAGCAGCGGCGGAAGCAGTCGCCGGCGATGGCGGCGCGGTCAGCAGCGACGGCGGCGGTCGGGCTCAGAGGAAGCAGATGAGCGAGGCAGCAGGGGAGAGAAGAGGAGGGCCCAGCCGTTTTGATGGTTCCGACAGCGCCGTTAACTGCCGTCCACGCCCAGCCGTCCAAATGCGCCGCGTAGGCCTGACAACTGGGCCCCACCGGCCAGTTTCGTCGTTAGCGCGGCATCAGAGCCAGATCAGTGCCGCCTGCAACCATGTTTGGTGCGTAATTGAACGCAGTGAACTGCAAATCCGATAAATCCAGGAAAACATGATGCTCAAATCGACGATTTTCCAAAAATTCCCAAATCTGGATCCAAACCCTAAATAAAAGGAGGAGGAAGGCACTCACATGGTCAAACGAGAGAGAGAGAGAGAGTCGGCGGAGGAGCTTCCGCCGTCGTTCCAGCTCGGCATGATCTGCGAAGCAGCGGCGGAAGCAGTCGCCGGCGATGGCGGCGCGGTCAGCAGCGACGGCGGCGGTCGGGCTCAGAGGAAGCAGATGAGCGAGGCAGCAGGGGAGAGAAGAGGAGGTCCCGGCCGTTTTGATGGTTCCGACAGCGCCGTTAACTGCCGTCCACGCCCAGCCGTCCAAATGCGCCGCGTAGGCCTGACAACTGGGCCCCACCGGCCAGTTTCGTCGTTAGCGCGGCATCAGAGCCAGATCAGTGCCGCCTGCAACCATGTTTGGTGCGTAATTGAACGCAGTGAACTGCAAATCCGATAAATCCAGGAAAACATGATGCTCAAATCGACGATTTTCCAAAAATTCCCAAATCTGGATCCAAACCCTAAATTAAAGGAGGAGGAAGGCACTCACATGGTCAAACGAGAGAGAGAGAGAGAGTCGGCGGAGGAGCTTCCGCCGTCGTTCCAGCTCGGCATGATCTGCGAAGCAGCGGCGGAAGCAGTCGCCGGCGATGGCGGCGCGGTCAGTAGCGACGGCGGCGGTCGGGCTCAGAGGAAGCAGATGAGCGAGGCAGCAGGGGAGAGAAGAGGAGGTCCCGGCCGTTTTGATGGTTCCGACAGCGCCGTTAACTGCCGTCCACGCCCAGCCGTCCAAATGCGCCGCGTAGGCCTGACAACTGGGCCCCACCGGCCAGTTTCGTCGTTAGCGCGGCATCAGAGCCAGATCAGTGCCGCCTGCAACCATGTTTGGTGCGTAATTGAACGCAGTGAACTGCAAATCCGATAAATCCAGGAAAACATGATGCTCAAATCGACGATTTTCCAAAAATTCCCAAATCTGGATCCAAACCCTAAATTAAAGGAGGAGGAAGGCACTCACATGGTCAAACGAGAGAGAGAGAGAGAGTCGGCGGAGGAGCTTCCGCCGTCGTTCCAGCTCGGCATGATCTGCGAAGCAGCGGCGGAAGCAGTCGCCGGCGATGGCGGCGCGGTCAGCAGCGACGGCGGCGGTCGGGCTCAGAGGAAGCAGATGAGCGAGGCAGCAGGGGAGAGAAGAGGAGGTCCCGACCGTTTTGATGGTTCCGACAGCGCCGTTAACTGCCGTCCACGCCCAGCCGTCCAAATGCGCCGCGTAGGCCTGACAACTGGGCCCCACCGGCCAGTTTCGTCGTTAGCGCGGCATCAGAGCCAGATCAGTGCCGCCTGCAACCATGTTTGGTGCGTAATTGAACGCAGTGAACTGCAAATCCGATAAATCCAGGAAAACATGATGCTCAAATCGACGATTTTCCAAAAATTCCCAAATCTGGATCCAAACCCTAAATTAAAGGAGGAGGAAGGCACTCACATGGTCAAACGAGAGAGAGAGAGAGAGAGAGAGAGAGAGAGTCGGCGGAGGAGCTTCCGCCGTCGTTCCAGCTCGGCATGATCTGCGAAGCAGCGGCGGAAGCAGTCGCCGGCGATGGCGGCGCGGTCAGCAGCGACGGCGGCGGTCGGGCTCAGAGGAAGCAGATGAGCGAGGCAGCAGGGGAGAGAAGAGGAGGGCCCGGCCGTTTTGATGGTTCCGACAGCGCCGTTAACTGCCGTCCACGCCCAGCCGTCCAAATGCGCCGCGTAGGCCTGACAACTGGGCCCCACCGGCCAGTTTCGTCGTTAGCGCGGCATCAGAGCCAGATCAGTGCCGCCTGCAACCATGTTTGGTGCGTAATTGAACGCAGTGAACTGCAAATCCGATAAATCCAGGAAAACATGATGCTCAAATCGACGATTTTCCAAAAATTCCCAAATCTGGATCCAAACCCTAAATTAAAGGAGGAGGAAGGCACTCACATGGTCAAACGAGAGAGAGAGAGAGAGAGAGAGAGAGTCGGCGGAGGAGCTTCCGCCGTCGTTCCAGCTCGGCATGATCTGCGAAGCAGCGGCGGAAGCAGTCGCCGGCGATGGCGGCGCGGTCAGCAGCGACGGCGGCGGTCGGGCTCAGAGGAAGCAGATGAGCGAGGCAGCAGGGGAGAGAAGAGGAGGGCCCGGCCGTTTTGATGGTTCCGACAGCGCCGTTAACTGCCGTCCACGCCCAGCCGTCCAAATGCGCCGCGTAGGCCTGACAACTGGGCCCCACCGGCCAGTTTCGTCGTTAGCGCGGCATCAGAGCCAGATCAGTGCCGCCTGCAACCATGTTTGGTGCGTAATTGAACGCAGTGAACTGCAAATCCGATAAATCCAGGAAAACATGATGCTCAAATCGACGATTTTCCAAAAATTCCCAAATCTGGATCCAAACCCTAAATTAAAGGAGGAGGAAGGCACTCACATGGTCAAACGAGAGAGAGAGAGAGAGTCGGCGGAGGAGCTTCCGCCGTCGTTCCAGCTCGGCATGATCTGCGAAGCAGCGGCGGAAGCAGTCGCCGGCGATGGCGGCGCGGTCAGCAGCGACGGCGGCGGTCGGGCTCAGAGGAAGCAGATGAGCGAGGCAGCAGGGGAGAGAAGAGGAGGTCCCGGCCGTTTTGATGGTTCCGACAGCGCCGTTAACTGCCGTCCACGCCCAGCCGTCCAAATGCGCCGCGTAGGCCTGACAACTGGGCCCCACCGGCCAGTTTCGTCGTTAGCGCGGCATCAGAGCCAGATCAGTGCCGCCTGCAACCATGTTTGGTGCGTAATTGAACGCAGTGAACTGCAAATCCGATAAATCCAGGAAAACATGATGCTCAAATCGACGATTTTCCAAAAATTCCCAAATCTGGATCCAAACCCTAAATAAAAGGAGGAGGAAGGCACTCACATGGTCAAACGAGAGAGAGAGAGAGAGTCGGCGGAGGAGCTTCCGCCGTCGTTCCAGCTCGGCATGATCTGCGAAGCAGCGGCGGAAGCAGTCGCCGGCGATGGCGGCGCGGTCAGCAGCGACGGCGGCGGTCGGGCTCAGAGGAAGCAGATGAGCGAGGCAGCAGGGGAGAGAAGAGGAGGTCCCGACCGTTTTGATGGTTCCGACAGCGCCGTTAACTGCCGTCCACGCCCAGCCGTCCAAATGCGCCGCGTAGGCCTGACAACTGGGCCCCACCGGCCAGTTTCGTCGTTAGCGCGGCATCAGAGCCAGATCAGTGCCGCCTGCAACCATGTTTGGTGCGTAATTGAACGCAGTGAACTGCAAATCCGATAAATCCAGGAAAACATGATGCTCAAATCGACGATTTTCCAAAAATTCCCAAATCTGGATCCAAACCCTAAATTAAAGGAGGAGGAAGGCACTCACATGGTCAAACGAGAGAGAGAGAGAGAGAGAGAGAGAGAGTCGGCGGAGGAGCTTCCGCCGTCGTTCCAGCTCGGCATGATCTGCGAAGCAGCGGCGGAAGCAGTCGCCGGCGATGGCGGCGCGGTCAGCAGCGACGGCGGCGGTCGGGCTCAGAGGAAGCAGATGAGCGAGGCAGCAGGGGAGAGAAGAGGAGGGCCCGGCCGTTTTGATGGTTCCGACAGCGCCGTTAACTGCCGTCCACGCCCAGCCGTCCAAATGCGCCGCGTAGGCCTGACAACTGGGCCCCACCGGCCAGTTTCGTCGTTAGCGCGGCATCAGAGCCAGATCAGTGCCGCCTGCAACCATGTTTGGTGCGTAATTGAACGCAGTGAACTGCAAATCCGATAAATCCAGGAAAACATGATGCTCAAATCGACGATTTTCCAAAAATTCCCAAATCTGGATCCAAACCCTAAATTAAAGGAGGAGGAAGGCACTCACATGGTCAAACGAGAGAGAGAGAGAGAGAGAGAGAGTCGGCGGAGGAGCTTCCGCCGTCGTTCCAGCTCGGCATGATCTGCGAAGCAGCGGCGGAAGCAGTCGCCGGCGATGGCGGCGCGGTCAGCAGCGACGGCGGCGGTCGGGCTCAGAGGAAGCAGATGAGCGAGGCAGCAGGGGAGAGAAGAGGAGGGCCCGGCCGTTTTGATGGTTCCGACAGCGCCGTTAACTGCCGTCCACGCCCAGCCGTCCAAATGCGCCGCGTAGGCCTGACAACTGGGCCCCACCGGCCAGTTTCGTCGTTAGCGCGGCATCAGAGCCAGATCAGTGCCGCCTGCAACCATGTTTGGTGCGTAATTGAACGCAGTGAACTGCAAATCCGATAAATCCAGGAAAACATGATGCTCAAATCGACGATTTTCCAAAAATTCCCAAATCTGGATCCAAACCCTAAATTAAAGGAGGAGGAAGGCACTCACATGGTCAAACGAGAGAGAGAGAGAGAGAGTCGGCGGAGGAGCTTCCGCCGTCGTTCCAGCTCGGCATGATCTGCGAAGCAGCGGCGGAAGCAGTCGCCGGCGATGGCGGCGCGGTCAGCAGCGACGGCGGCGGTCGGGCTCAGAGGAAGCAGATGAGCGAGGCAGCAGGGGAGAGAAGAGGAGGGCCCGGCCGTTTTGATGGTTCCGACAGCGCCGTTAACTGCCGTCCACGCCCAGCCGTCCAAATGCGCCGCGTAGGCCTGACAACTGGGCCCCACCGGCCAGTTTCGTCGTTAGCGCGGCATCAGAGCCAGATCAGTGCCGCCTGCAACCATGTTTGGTGCGTAATTGAACGCAGTGAACTGCAAATCCGATAAATCCAGGAAAACATGATGCTCAAATCGACGATTTTCCAAAAATTCCCAAATCTGGATCCAAACCCTAAATTAAAGGAGGAGGAAGGCACTCACATGGTCAAACGAGAGAGAGAGAGAGAGAGAGTCGGCGGAGGAGCTTCCGCCGTCGTTCCAGCTCGGCATGATCTGCGAAGCAGCGGCGGAAGCAGTCGCCGGCGATGGCGGCGCGGTCAGCAGCGACGGCGGCGGTCGGGCTCAGAGGAAGCAGATGAGCGAGGCAGCAGGGGAGAGAAGAGGAGGGCCCGGCCGTTTTGATGGTTCCGACAGCGCCGTTAACTGCCGTCCACGCCCAGCCGTCCAAATGCGCCGCGTAGGCCTGACAACTGGGCCCCACCGGCCAGTTTCGTCGTTAGCGCGGCATCAGAGCCAGATCAGTGCCGCCTGCAACCATGTTTGGTGCGTAATTGAACGCAGTGAACTGCAAATCCGATAAATCCAGGAAAACATGATGCTCAAATCGACGATTTTCCAAAAATTCCCAAATCTGGATCCAAACCCTAAATTAAAGGAGGAGGAAGGCACTCACATGGTCAAACGAGAGAGAGAGAGAGAGAGAGTCGGCGGAGGAGCTTCCGCCGTCGTTCCAGCTCGGCATGATCTGCGAAGCAGCGGCGGAAGCAGTCGCCGGCGATGGCGGCGCGGTCAGCAGCGACGGCGGCGGTCGGGCTCAGAGGAAGCAGATGAGCGAGGCAGCAGGGGAGAGAAGAGGAGGGCCCGGCCGTTTTGATGGTTCCGACAGCGCCGTTAACTGCCGTCCACGCCCAGCCGTCCAAATGCGCCGCGTAGGCCTGACAACTGGGCCCCACCGGCCAGTTTCGTCGTTAGCGCGGCATCAGAGCCAGATCAGTGCCGCCTGCAACCATGTTTGGTGCGTAATTGAACGCAGTGAACTGCAAATCCGATAAATCCAGGAAAACATGATGCTCAAATCGACGATTTTCCAAAAATTCCCAAATCTGGATCCAAACCCTAAATTAAAGGAGGAGGAAGGCACTCACATGGTCAAACGAGAGAGAGAGAGAGAGTCGGCGGAGGAGCTTCCGCCGTCGTTCCAGCTCGGCATGATCTGCGAAGCAGCGGCGGAAGCAGTCGCCGGCGATGGCGGCGCGGTCAGCAGCGACGGCGGCGGTCGGGCTCAGAGGAAGCAGATGAGCGAGGCAGCAGGGGAGAGAAGAGGAGGGCCCGGCCGTTTTGATGGTTCCGACAGCGCCGTTAACTGCCGTCCACGCCCAGCCGTCCAAATGCGCCGCGTAGGCCTGACAACTGGGCCCCACCGGCCAGTTTCGTCGTTAGCGCGGCATCAGAGCCAGATCAGTGCCGCCTGCAACCATGTTTGGTGCGTAATTGAACGCAGTGAACTGCAAATCCGATAAATCCAGGAAAACATGATGCTCAAATCGACGATTTTCCAAAAATTCCCAAATCTGGATCCAAACCCTAAATTAAAGGAGGAGGAAGGCACTCACATGGTCAAACGAGAGAGAGAGAGAGAGAGTCGGCGGAGGAGCTTCCGCCGTCGTTCTAGCTCGGCATGATCTGCGAAGCAGCGGCGGAAGCAGTCGCCGGCGATGGCGGCGCGGTCAGCAGCGACGGCGGCGGTCGGGCTCAGAGGAAGCAGATGAGCGAGGCAGCAGGGGAGAGAAGAGGAGGGCCCGGCCGTTTTGATGGTTCCGACAGCGCCGTTAACTGCCGTCCACGCCCAGCCGTCCAAATGCGCCGCGTAGGCCTGACAACTGGGCCCCACCGGCCAGTTTCGTCGTTAGCGCGGCATCAGAGCCAGATCAGTGCCGCCTGCAACCATGTTTGGTGCGTAATTGAACGCAGTGAACTGCAAATCCGATAAATCCAGGAAAACATGATGCTCAAATCGACGATTTTCCAAAAATTCCCAAATCTGGATCCAAACCCTAAATTAAAGGAGGAGGAAGGCACTCACATGGTCAAACGAGAGAGAGAGAGAGAGAGTCGGCGGAGGAGCTTCCGCCGTCGTTCTAGCTCGGCATGATCTGCGAAGCAGCGGCGGAAGCAGTCGCCGGCGATGGCGGCGCGGTCAGCAGCGACGGCGGCGGTCGGGCTCAGAGGAAGCAGATGAGCGAGGCAGCAGGGGAGAGAAGAGGAGGGCCCGGCCGTTTTGATGGTTCCGACAGCGCCGTTAACTGCCGTCCACGCCCAGCCGTCCAAATGCGCCGCGTAGGCCTGACAACTGGGCCCCACCGGCCAGTTTCGTCGTTAGCGCGGCATCAGAGCCAGATCAGTGCCGCCTGCAACCATGTTTGGTGCGTAATTGAACGCAGTGAACTGCAAATCCGATAAATCCAGGAAAACATGATGCTCAAATCGACGATTTTCCAAAAATTCCCAAATCTGGATCCAAACCCTAAATTAAAGGAGGAGGAAGGCACTCACATGGTCAAACGAGAGAGAGAGAGAGAGAGAGTCGGCGGAGGAGCTTCCGCCGTCGTTCCAGCTCGGCATGATCTGCGAAGCAGCGGCGGAAGCAGTCGCCGGCGATGGCGGCGCGGTCAGCAGCGACGGCGGCGGTCGGGCTCAGAGGAAGCAGATGAGCGAGGCAGCAGGGGAGAGAAGAGGAGGGCCCGGCCGTTTTGATGGTTCCGACAGCGCCGTTAACTGCCGTCCACGCCCAGCCGTCCAAATGCGCCGCGTAGGCCTGACAACTGGGCCCCACCGGCCAGTTTCGTCGTTAGCGCGGCATCAGAGCCAGATCAGTGCCGCCTGCAACCATGTTTGGTGCGTAATTGAACGCAGTGAACTGCAAATCCGATAAATCCAGGAAAACATGATGCTCAAATCGACGATTTTCCAAAAATTCCCAAATCTGGATCCAAACCCTAAATTAAAGGAGGAGGAAGGCACTCACATGGTCAAACGAGAGAGAGAGAGAGAGTCGGCGGAGGAGCTTCCGCCGTCGTTCCAGCTCGGCATGATCTGCGAAGCAGCGGCGGAAGCAGTCGCCGGCGATGGCGGCGCGGTCAGCAGCGACGGCGGCGGTCGGGCTCAGAGGAAGCAGATGAGCGAGGCAGCAGGGGAGAGAAGAGGAGGGCCCGGCCGTTTTGATGGTTCCGACAGCGCCGTTAACTGCCGTCCACGCCCAGCCGTCCAAATGCGCCGCGTAGGCCTGACAACTGGGCCCCACCGGCCAGTTTCGTCGTTAGCGCGGCATCAGAGCCAGATCAGTGCCGCCTGCAACCATGTTTGGTGCGTAATTGAACGCAGTGAACTGCAAATCCGATAAATCCAGGAAAACATGATGCTCAAATCGACGATTTTCCAAAAATTCCCAAATCTGGATCCAAACCCTAAATTAAAGGAGGAGGAAGGCACTCACATGGTCAAACGAGAGAGAGAGAGAGAGAGAGTCGGCGGAGGAGCTTCCGCCGTCGTTCCAGCTCGGCATGATCTGCGAAGCAGCGGCGGAAGCAGTCGCCGGCGATGGCGGCGCGGTCAGCAGCGACGGCGGCGGTCGGGCTCAGAGGAAGCAGATGAGCGAGGCAGCAGGGGAGAGAAGAGGAGGGCCCGGCCGTTTTGATGGTTCCGACAGCGCCGTTAACTGCCGTCCACGCCCAGCCGTCCAAATGCGCCGCGTAGGCCTGACAACTGGGCCCCACCGGCCAGTTTCGTCGTTAGCGCGGCATCAGAGCCAGATCAGTGCCGCCTGCAACCATGTTTGGTGCGTAATTGAACGCAGTGAACTGCAAATCCGATAAATCCAGGAAAACATGATGCTCAAATCGACGATTTTCCAAAAATTCCCAAATCTGGATCCAAACCCTAAATTAAAGGAGGAGGAAGGCACTCACATGGTCAAACGAGAGAGAGAGAGAGAGAGTCGGCGGAGGAGCTTCCGCCGTCGTTCCAGCTCGGCATGATCTGCGAAGCAGCGGCGGAAGCAGTCGCCGGCGATGGCGGCGCGGTCAGCAGCGACGGCGGCGGTCGGGCTCAGAGGAAGCAGATGAGCGAGGCAGCAGGGGAGAGAAGAGGAGGGCCCGGCCGTTTTGATGGTTCCGACAGCGCCGTTAACTGCCGTCCACGCCCAGCCGTCCAAATGCGCCGCGTAGGCCTGACAACTGGGCCCCACCGGCCAGTTTCGTCGTTAGCGCGGCATCAGAGCCAGATCAGTGCCGCCTGCAACCATGTTTGGTGCGTAATTGAACGCAGTGAACTGCAAATCCGATAAATCCAGGAAAACATGATGCTCAAATCGACGATTTTCCAAAAATTCCCAAATCTGGATCCAAACCCTAAATTAAAGGAGGAGGAAGGCACTCACATGGTCAAACGAGAGAGAGAGAGAGAGAGAGAGAGTCGGCGGAGGAGCTTCCGCCGTCGTTCCAGCTCGGCATGATCTGCGAAGCAGCGGCGGAAGCAGTCGCCGGCGATGGCGGCGCGGTCAGCAGCGACGGCGGCGGTCGGGCTCAGAGGAAGCAGATGAGCGAGGCAGCAGGGGAGAGAAGAGGAGGGCCCGGCCGTTTTGATGGTTCCGACAGCGCCGTTAACTGCCGTCCACGCCCAGCCGTCCAAATGCGCCGCGTAGGCCTGACAACTGGGCCCCACCGGCCAGTTTCGTCGTTAGCGCGGCATCAGAGCCAGATCAGTGCCGCCTGCAACCATGTTTGGTGCGTAATTGAACGCAGTGAACTGCAAATCCGATAAATCCAGGAAAACATGATGCTCAAATCGACGATTTTCCAAAAATTCCCAAATCTGGATCCAAACCCTAAATTAAAGGAGGAGGAAGGCACTCACATGGTCAAACGAGAGAGAGAGAGAGAGAGTCGGCGGAGGAGCTTCCGCCGTCGTTCCAGCTCGGCATGATCTGCGAAGCAGCGGCGGAAGCAGTCGCCGGCGATGGCGGCGCGGTCAGCAGCGACGGCGGCGGTCGGGCTCAGAGGAAGCAGATGAGCGAGGCAGCAGGGGAGAGAAGAGGAGGGCCCGGCCGTTTTGATGGCTCCGACAGCGCCGTTAACTGCCGTCCACGCCCAGCCGTCCAAATGCGCCGCGTAGGCCTGACAACTGGGCCCCACCGGCCAGTTTCGTCGTTAGCGCGGCATCAGAGCCAGATCAGTGCCGCCTGCAACCGCGTGCCCCCAAAACGGTGCGATCTGAAACTTTTTAAACTTTTTATGGTCTCTTAAAACCATAGCCTCAAACGTGGTGGTTTTTTGTATTTTTTTTTTTTTTAAAAAGACAACTCGGCAGGATAGAGGCAATGCTTCCAATGTCCATGTGGTTAAGGGTTACATGCTCAAGGCCGGAGCCCGCAATACCTCGCACCGACCGAGCTGCCTGCCCCCAAGGCAAGGCTAGGATACGAGCCCGCACTAGCAGGCCCAGCGCCCGAATACCTAATTTAAGCAGGATTAACCTGACTTGCCTTTGCGCCGCCACGATACGAGGATAAAGTGGGATGCGGACAATAGAATAGCAGGGCGCGAGGACATGAAAACCGGTGAGTCAGGGAGCTAGAAAGAGAGTACCGGACGGTGGAAAACTGAATCGGCGAGCGCGGGCGGGCGCGCGCGCGTAGGAAATAAATAGGAAGGCCGACACCACGTATCCCTGTCCTGCTAAACGGGGGAATACTCCTCCTAATAATAAGATTAAAGAAGGATTAAAGACATCCTTTCCGTATCTCGATCCATGGTCTGTGTGTCCCGGTATTCCTTCTTTTTTCGTCGCGTGGTCCCAGAACAAAAGCAAAGGTCCGCTCCCCGACCCAGACCGCCATTTCCCTCGCCAATGGCACAAACCTCTCTCTTTCTTTCTTGCCTGTGCTGCTCTGCGTCTCTGGTCCCCACCAAGCGCAACGGCCCAAGCAGCAGATACGCGCTCTTGGCCTGGCTCCCTGTCACGCGCGCGCGGACTGACTGACGAGAGGGGGAAAACTGAAAAGAGAGCTCCTCGTCAGCTCGTGTGCTGCAGCTGCTGCTGCTGCAGCCTTTGCTCTGCTCGGGTGGGCCCCGCCCCGCCCCGCCCCGCACCGCACACACCTCTGCTCTGACTGGCACGCTCTCTCTCCCAGCCGGCCAGCCCCAGCCCAGGCGTCTCGCTCGGGTTTGCCTTTCTCTCCGCACCGATACAAAACTGGCCGAGAAATGGCACGTCGGTTGCCATTAATCACGCGCCCCCAGGAAAACATGGAAGGAAATAAATGGGGGTATAGGAGCAGGGGGAAGGGCAGCTACTACCAATACACCATTGCCTAGGCCGCTAGCGGGTTTCTTCTCCCTCTGCCCCTACCCCTACCCCCGTACTACCCTCCGTGCCGCCTGAGCCATGGCGGCGACGTTACTACTGCGCCTCTCTGCCGCCGTCGCGACTGCGCTCTTCGTCGCCCTGCTGCCGCCTTCCGCAGGTCGGTCCCTGCGATCCATTGCATTCTCCGATTTTCTTCTGGATTTTTTCTTCCAACCGCCACACTTTTCTGGCGCCGGGTTCTCTCGGTTTGCTAGGGCACCCGCGAAAAATAATAAATCGCCGCGCATTTTCGATTCAGAGGAGGGGAAACAAAATCCTACCCCAAACTATATGAGAGTAGATCGATGTGTGTGTACTTCGTTCCGGTAACCACCAAATCTTGATCCTTATCAAGTAGTAGTACTGTGATTCGTTTATTTACACTCCTTTAATAATTTATACTATAAGACAAGAACTTGATTGATCTGGACTAGGATCATGCATACTACTATTGATTGCTGTCTCCTTCCTCAAACTCTCCTGTTTCTCTGCAGAAGCTTATGACCCTCTTGATCCAACTGGGAACATCACAATCAAGTGGGATATCACTCAGTGGACTTCAGATGGATATGTTGTAAGTATATATATATACTAGTAGTAGTATCACTTAATCTACCGTCTATCATTAAGAACTTTTTCATCACTTAACATAGGTGTGACTACTCACTAGCCTTTTTGCCCGTCTAGTTGCAGACAAGAATGCACGTCTTCTAATACTCCCTATATTAAAAGTACATTTATAAATGCATTGCGATATTTGTATAGCCATAACTGAAAATACAGGTGTGCTGGTTGCGCAATTCTAATTTTTGCACCTGAAAAAAAAATCTGCTCAGGTATTAGCTAAGGCAACTAAAGGATCGTTGTAGATCTTTCTCTGTATCTTCTGATTAATTTACATTTCTCTTCGCTTAGAGTTAAAAAAATCTGCATTTTCACAGGCTGTTGTGTCCATATACAATTACCAGAAGTACCGTCATATCCAAGCGCCTGGGTGGCATCTTGGGTGGGTTTGGGCAAAGAAGGAGATCATCTGGACCATGCTTGGTGGGCAGGCCGTAGAGCAAGGGGATTGCTCTCATTTTAAACAAAATATACCGCATTGCTGCAAGACGGATCCAGTAACAGTTGACTTGCTTCCTGGTGCGCCGTTGAACGCGCAGTTTGCAAATTGTTGCAAAGGGGGAGTTCTAAACTCATGGGTACAAGATCCAGTCAATGCAGTGGCATCGTTCCAGATCACTGTTGGCCGATCTGGGACTAGCAATAGGACAGTTAAAGCGCCCACCAAATTCACTCTCAAGACCCCAGGTCCAGGGTATACCTGCGGAGTACCCCAAAACGTAGTTCCTCCCACTAAGTTCATTTCGCCTGATGGGAGGAGAACAACTCAAGCCCATGGTAAGTTGTTTCAGTATTCTTCCTCTGCTAAGTTGTTATTTATGACAGTACCAAATGCCTTGGTATTATGGTTATGGTTAGTACTCTTATCACAGTTTAACAGTGATCTAGCATATGGTCACCTCACTGAATAACGAAAAACTTTTCTCTTTTTTCAGTGACTTGGAATGTGGCATGTACATATTCCCAGTTTGTTGCTCAAAGAGGTCCAACTTGTTGTGTTTCACTCTCATCGTTCTATAGCGATACAATAATCGACTGCCCAAAATGTTCTTGTGGCTGCCAAAATAACATAACCAAACCTGGGAGCTGTGTGGAGTAAGTTTTTATCACTTCAAAATTCTCCGAAATGAGATACATTTTGGTCTTTTAAAAACTAATTTGAAATGTATTCACTACTTTGATAGGGGTAATTCCCCTTATTTGGCTTCTGTGGTGAATGGACCTGGCAAGGACAGCCTGACTCCTCTGGTGCAGTGCACACCCCATATGTGCCCAATAAGGGTGCACTGGCATGTTAAGCTCAACTATCGGGACTACTGGAGGGTGAAGGTCACCATTACAAATTGGAATTACCGGATGAACTACTCGCAGTGGAACTTGGTTGCTCAACACCCAAATTTCGAAAACATCAGCACCATTTTCAGCTTCAACTACAAAGCTTTAAACCCTCATGGAGTAATAAGTGAGCACCTGATTAGCTTGTTTTCACTTTTCACACTTAAAAATGTGTATGTAGTAACAATGTTTAAGCTACTGACAAGGATTTTGCTGCAGATGATACGACAATGTTTTGGGGTGTCAAGTACTACAATGACCTGCTCATGGTAGCTGGTCCAGAGGGCAATGTGCAGTCCGAGCTTCTATTCCGCAAGGACCCGTCAAGCTTCACTTTCAGGAAGGGCTGGGCCTTTCCAAGACGCATATACTTCAATGGCGAGAGTTGCGTGATGCCTCCACCGGATGCGTATCCAGTGCTGCCAGACTCCTCTCCTAGATTGAAGAAGACGACATTTCTCATTCTGTCTATTGCCGTCTGTGCGGTGGTCGCGTTCTTGCACAATCATTTTGTGTTAGATAAATACTGTGGGAAGTCCTGACCCATATATGGGCCGTGTCGACTGGACTGCTGACAGACATCTCAGAGCTTCTGGCAAGTTTAGGTTGTAGGGTTGCAAGGAAAGCGGATCAAAATGGTGTGTTTTAGGATTGCGAGCTTAGGCCCTTGAATTCATTCAGGTGTAGGCTGTAGATTCTTATGATTTGTGCTCTCCGCCTGAATATTGAAACCTAATTGGTGGACAACGGCGAACAACGCAATTTATCTTTGATAAATGTGTGCCATCTTAATTACTTGCACAACTTTTTCTTTGAGGCGGAACTGATGCTGACAGGCATGCCAAGTACTTATCCCACCGTACGTGCTGCGGTTCTTCCACGACGCGCCCTACGACTGCATCACGAACACCGACGACAAAACAGCATGTATCTGCATGTAGTTAGTGTGGCAGTATAGGTGTGCAGGTGCACGAGCTTTTCAGCTGGGAGTGGACGACGCATGGCGAAAGGCCAACGCGCGGTGTGAAGCTGGCGCCGTTGCCGGCCGTCTGATACGGTGCTGCATGCAAACGTTGAAGCCAGCATGTCAGCATGGGAGTTAGTCAATGGAGTGCCATGGTTAGTTAATTGTTTGTCTACATGTCTGCATGGGAGTAGCTAGCGTGAATATGGAGTTAGTGCCTTAGTGGCAGAGATTAACCCAACCTCAATGTCTGCTAGTCGTTCCTCTTCTATCTTCTCCTCCTTAGTCATCCTTACTTCTTCAAGTGCAATCCTTTGCTCCTTCGCTGCCAGCTTGGACCGCCACTTCTCCTCCTCCAACACTTTGAGCTCATTCCACCTAGCCTCCTTGTCCTCTTTGCGTTCGGCTGCCAATGCTTTCTTCGTCTCAATGATGGCATTGAACTCGTCTTTGTAGGCGTCGACGCATCTCCTCTTATTCTTCTCTTTTGCTATCTTGACACCCTCCGGCCTCTTGTTGAGGTCTTCCTATTCATCATCACCGACCTCCTCCTTGTGGCTTATCCTAGCCCTCTTTGGTATGGTCTCTAGTTTCTTCGAATCCACTTCTCATTGCCTTGGAGCTCCTTGTACAAACGGTGCAAAGCAAAGGCTTTGTGGCCTCCTCTCTTGTTGTGGTGCTTGTACACATCATATTGGAGAGGACCCCACTCGGTGATTGGCACCCCACTCGGTGGTGTATTGGTCACATAGTCAACGGCCCCGACCCATTGGTTGCAACACCCAAGTATTGTGCCCCAACGATGACCAAGTGAGCCTTGGGTCCGATATGATGGCACGGTGACCACCTTGTGGCAGTAATCCTCAATTCTTTCCACCATAACTTGTCCTTTGCGATTGATCGGTGCCAATCGATGCATCAAGTGACACATTCATCCAAGCATGGCACAACGCCACATCTTCTTCCTCACTATAGTTAGCGGACCTCTTGCCTTGGCCTTGTCCTTGTTATTGCCCTTGCCCTTGCCCTTGATCGAGGCCTCTACCATGGTATCTTCTTCTTCGACATCATCAGTGGCCTCCTCTTCCCCAGCCAAGCAGTCGTTGTCGGCCACTTTGGCCACCACCTCTTTGTCGCTGCTGAAGTTGAGGTCATCGAGGACTTGGTGGTGAGAATGATCGAGTTGTGACATGTACTTGGCGATGGACCACGTCGGTGGCACTCCGAGTCAGCCCAGGAATTTCGTCGATCACCTCGAGGGCGCCATATTGAGGTGTGACGATGGCCATCGAGGAGGACGACGTCGTGGCCTTGGAGGTCCCCTTGGGATTTTCCTTTGTCGCTATGGTCAACGGCTTGGGTGCGGGGGCGGTGGTGGCCTTTCTTTCTTCTTCTTCTCCGCCGCCTGCGAATGGGCGATCATGGCCTCCGTCAACCTCCTCGTTCGCGACATGACCACCACCGGAAAAAGGGCGATCGGCCCACCTTCCCCATCGTCTTCGCTGCCTTGCCGGTGGTCTTGGCGGCCACTCAAGTCGACCGCGCCACGTCGGTGGTGCCTAACCGCTTCCGCGACATCGTTGGCACCGCGTGGGGTCGATTCCGGTGGCATCGCGTCGGCAGGAAACTCCGGCGGGGCTGTAGAACCAAACTCCGGAAACATTCCGACCGAGGAGAGGATAGTCCCAACGCCGGCGTCGAGTGGCGGCGGTTTTGGGCGGGAGAGTCGGCGGCGAGGCGGGAGGGGGAATTTTAGGAGTCGCGTTGGTGGCCGAGCATATTTGGAAGAGGGGGAAGATTTTAGGAGTCACTTTTTATGTTTACTCCTCTAACCGAATTTGCGCCTTCGGTTAGAGCCGGTTTCGGCCGATTAGAGGAGCAAAAGTAGGAATCCGACCATGGGAGATGCACTTATCCAGCTATTTATAGTGGCGGAGCTAGAGCATGCATGCACTATTTATATCAGGTAGCGTCCAGTTGTGCGTCTGATTTATCGTCACATTAGTGCTTTTGTATTTTGAACCGTAAGTGAACGAGAAGAGCAAGATCAAGAACTGTATTTTGAACCGTAAGTGGACTATAAGTGCCTTTTCCAGACCTCCTGGCCTCGCGATACCTCCTCCCTCTCGTGTCGCCCCCTCCTGGCGACCGAGGGGGCCAAACCCTACCGCACCGCCACCTCCTCCCTCTCCATCCCTCTCCCTCCTCGTCGCCCCCCGGAGGGCAGCCGGCCTAAGTGTGCGGCGCCGGTGATGGGGGAGGCGGGGATCTGGCCTCCCGACCCCAGCGCGGCGGTAGGGAGGAGATCGTCTGCGCTGGACGGGGCCCCCTCGCCATCGACGTCTCTGCGGCTCCGGTTGGGGTGGCTTCGTGGGAGCTTGGATCTGGAGGCGGCGACCTCTACCTGAGTGGGGCGGGTGGCGATCTGGTGGAGGAGGTGCCGACGATGGGATTCCGTTGGAAGACCTAGATCGGCTCTCTATCCCTATTTGCCTGCTCGTTCTGTTCTTCGAAAACTGGCCGGCGGTGTAGGGATCGCTGTGTCAGATCTAATAAAGGAGGTGGTCCTTTGGTTTCTTTTGCACGAAGACGAAGATCTGCTTGATGTCTGCCCTCGTTGATCTGGTCTGGAGAGGCGGGTTCCGGAAGGCTCCGCCGACGAACTCCCATGGGCATATCATGCCTGGAGATTGCTGGATCGGAAGGTATTCTGTCGTGCGCACCTTGTTTTTCTGGCCGTTTGGTTTCAGCGGGAGCGTTGCGAAGCTCTGTTGTTTGTTCTCACCAAGTGCCATTCTTAGAGCCATGATGATGTCAGATGCAGAGAATGTCAAGAAAGCGGAAATATGAGGGTAGCGATGATGTTTTTTGTTCTTCTGGCGAGGGAGAACTGACTGCATGATCTGGGACTCGTTGCAGCGACTTTTGGTGCGGGAAGACAACACAGGGGGAGTTCCTAGTCTTATCTTGCAGGGTGAAAATCCAAGGTCTGGCCTTAACTGGTTGTGCCTGGCAATGACCTTGTTGAAGGCATTGTTTTGTGAGCAATGACTTTCTTCAGGGTGAAAACATATGATCTTTGATCGGGTAACGATGGCGCTTGGACACTGTTTCCTTCTTGAAGGCGTTGTTATTGGAGTAGAGGACTACTGGTGTTGTTCTGATGGTGTCAGTGTCGTTGCTTTGAGGATTAGTTCTCTGTAGCGGGACTTTTCTTTTTTGTAATTCTTTTTTTTTCTGAGCCGTGTGCATCCGTAGAGCCGCTAGGGCATGCGTTGTTGTAGAGTAGGTGTAATTGGTATCCCTGTGATATTAATATATACTCTTTTCCAAAAAAAATATAGAAAATCCTAAGTTCTATGACCATTCTGGACATAGCCATCAACTTATAGGACTACAGATGCACTTTACTTCAGTTAGGTCACACCGTTATTCCTCTTAAAAGAAGTATGAGAAAAGGATATACCATTTAGTTCTCTTTATGTTTTTGCTAGCATGAGTAATACTTTGCCAACCGAAGTTGTTTTATTTGCATAAATTTAAAAAGATTAGTAAAGTTATACCTTTGTAATCTATCTGATATCACAGACGAAGTCAAAAGAACACATAGAAAATTTAAACGTTAACAAAAAGCGCGAGGTCCTACTAGTTGGATTTATTTAGGCCCAAAACCGGGTTTCCAATCGCAATGCTTTTGGACCCACACATTTTTTTTCTTGCCAGGTAATATACGAATTGGTTTCAATATTAGTACTTCTTTTGATACATAATAATAAATGTGTCGCTGATTTATAACTTTTAACCTAGCTCCATGATACAGTTGGGAAACTAGGCCGGGACGTGAGGACATTTCGGTGGCCAAGTCAATCCCTATGTTTAACGTTAAAGTTTAATAAAGAGCTTCTTTCTATTTTCCATGACAATTACACTATATGCACCGGGTGTATCTTTGTTGTTCATCTACATGGTTTCCATGTTAATAAAAAGCTTCTTTCTATTTTCCATGTCAATCCCACGGAACCGGCCAGCCGACAAGGCTTGCACAACACGTTATCATCCCATCTCTTTCCGTCAAGTCTCCGTCATCGAGCAAACTTTCGTCGAACCACCGCACAGGTATAATTCAAAATGGATATAAAAATGGATTCGTTGTTCGATTTCCTTTTAGTTTTTTTTACGATTTGTAGATCTTGCCTAGGGTGCGATTTTTCACCCGAGAGTTGAGCTAACTCGCCGTCACCGACCAATGTCGATGCTCTTGGATCAAGTGTTTATTGACTGCATTGTAGAAAGACGGTATGCACGGGATTCCGCTGAGAAGTTAAGTTGTGATGCGCCGGCTGTGCATCCCTGTTGCATCGATTCCAGATGACGAGGCAAAAGAGAGAAAAATGATGTTTGAGGCGCACATTGACGACATCATTGATGTCGGCGAGGAAGTGCTCCCGAACCGCCTGGCCGTCGGCCCCGAGCGAGCATGGCGCCTACTGCCACTAGACATGTTGACCGGCACGACCAAGCCGCATATGCGGCACTGACCTCACTGCCATGCACTGACCTCTCCCGGGCCCGCCCAGGCCTAGATCAGGCCCGCCGCCCCATGCCCCGCCCATAGTCGTGCGCTTGCCACCCGCCGTGCGCCCGCTGCCCCCGACCCCACTGCCTATACGCACACCAGCGCGCCCCACTCCGCCTCGCCATGGTCCTCCGCTGCTCGCCACGTCTACGTCCTGCCGCCACCTTTCCTAGGGCTCGCACCGACGTCCCCTCCAGCTGTGGCGGTGCGAGGTAGAGGGGGAAGGGGGCTGCCGGCGGTAGCGACTAGGTTTCCCGCCGGGTCGCCATGGGAGAGTGACGCGGGGGACGGGTCTGTGTGCGTAGAAGACCCGTCCGAAGAGGGCTCCCAACGGTGCATCATCATAATTACTCTTCATTCCCCTAAAAACACTTATTTCTCCCCTTAATAATTACTCTTTCTAACCACAAGATTCAGAACCTGGCACTCTGTTGCGAAGATTGGCTTCCTAGGGTGTCTCTTGGCTCGTTATCCTAGATAATGATGTATCTTAGAAAACAACTACTCCCTCCGATCCATATTACTTGTCACTGAAATGGATGTATCTAGACATATTTTAGTGCTAGATACATCTATTTCAACGACAAGTAATATGGATCGGAGGGAGTAGTATATTGGTTTGTATCTTAAGAGTTGTATCTATATTTAATGATTTTGGATACATGCATGCATGTGATTGGGCTAACCATGTATTTTGCCTATGATACTGTACAAGGCTTATAGCTAAGCTAAAATACAACCTCACCTTCTCTGTTTATTAAATATAGTGCCACATAATCAATTTGCCTATGATACCGTGCTAAGAAACACCCATTGGAAAATGCCTAATTCCAAGCTTACCATCTAAGTTGTCTAAATGCAATATGGGTTTCAGTTTAGACCTTAGAGCTAAACATATTTGTTAGGGCATCTTCACCGAGCCGATATAATCTATCAAGGCCTATGCGAATTTGTCCACGAAGACAGGCGGTAGACTACAGCTAGCGGCGACCCAATCGACCACGCGTGTCCGGGCCGATCTGTGGCATCCCGCAAAACCACTACTAGAAAATCGCGTTGTTTTGTGCATTGCATCAGCATGACCGCATGCTCATGTCATCATGCCACATTGCATTTGAGCATCGTCATCATCTTGCATCTGTTCGCATAAAACTATTTTTGAAAAGCCTGGTTTTGTTTTCTAAACGTTCCGTCTTAATTCAAACGCAAAACCCGGGTCCCCGGATTATTTTTGTTTTGTCCGCTATCGGGTTGTAAAAGCCCCGTGTTAAACAAATAAAATGTTAAATTATTTTAGTGGGGGCAGTCGAACGGGCCGATTCGACCCGAACGACCACCCCCAGAAATAAATCGGTCCGCTCAAAATCCCTAGTCTACCCAACCTAATCTACCCACACCCCCTCCACATCACCCCACCCAATCCCTGGCCGCCACCTCACCCTCTCCCTCCCCTCTAACCTATCCCACACTGCCACCTCACCCCCAGCTCTCTCTCTCCACCTCTCTCACCCAGCCCCGCACCCACTCAACGCCACACCCACCTCTCCCCTGGCCCCACACGCCTGCAGATTCCACGCCCTGTCCCCACCCCCGGGCCCCACCCTCCTCTCTCCTCCCTCAGCGCCCCCCCTCTCCCTCACCCGCGTTCCCCCGTCCGCTCCTGACGCCGCGCCCCCTCCTCCATCTGCTCTCGCCGGCGAGCGCTCGCCCTCCGCTCCTCCTCCGTGACCTCCGCCCCTCTCCCCTTTCTCTGCTCGCCGCCCGGCCCCGCCGGCGTCGCCCCTTCCTCCCACCTCCGCTCCACCGCCGGCCTTCCCAACCTCCGCTCGCCCCTCCTCTCGCCCCGCTCCGCCGGCCGCCTCGCCCTCCCCGGCCGCGCGCCTCCCGCGCCCCGCTCGAGCCGCCTTTCGCGCCGCCCGTCTCCGGCCGCTCATCCCCGCTCGCCCCGCACCGTCCTCTCCCTCTCCTCCCGCGCCACCGCCTCCTCCCGCCGCGGTCGCTCCCCCACCCCTCCCCTCACCGCGGCGCCGCTCTGTCCGCCCGCGCCCTCTGCCCCGCGTCGCCGGCCCCTCCCTTCTCCGCCTCCTGCAGCCCCACCTCGGCACCGGATCGCCCCGCCTCCCTCCGCTCGCGCGCCGGCCTCCCCTCCGCCGGCAGCCGCCGCTCGCTCCTCCCCGCCGGCCGAGCCGCGACGCCCTCCGCCGCCAGTGCTCCTTCCTCAACCCGAGCCGCTCCTCTGCGGGCCCCTTCGTCGGCAGCCTCCGCGCCCCTGTCCCGAGCTCGTCGCCGCCGCGCTCGCAAGTCCCTGCCGCCGTGCGCCTGCCTGCCCTCGAGCTCGACGCCGTTCAGCTTCCCCAGTGCTGCACGCGGCCGCTCCCCTGCAAGGCGTTCGGGATAATGCCCGTACAGGACAGGACCTCCTCGTGATGTTCCTCTGTTTCGCCTAAGCGGTGTATGTCTTCTACCGTGTGCATGCGTCCTGTATCTGGTATAATACCACTACAAGCCTCTTGAACCCGACAAGATCTCCATCACGGACTTCAAGTACCCCCCTCGGATGCGACAGGATTCCCTCCCCGGACCCCAAGAACTCCTTCCCGGCTCCGCTAGCCGAAACCTCGAAGGCCGCGATGATGTTGGATCAAGATCGCCATCGTCAATGGAACCAGAACACACAGACCTTCGTACAGGGATGCTCAACGACAAGACCGGCTCAATGCCGATGGGCTCGAGGGGTGTACATGGTGCCACTAGAAGACCGCCAAGATCGCCACCGGAACTACAAGCACTTCACCCCGGACACCGAGACCCTGGACGACAAGTTCTCCTTCCCGGAAGCATGGACGCTCGTGCGACAAGGTTTACTTCCCCGATCCGAAGACCCTAAATCCCGGAGTCCGAGAACGAACCCGTCGAACCCTGGACCCCGACCCCGAACCCCGGAACCCAAGATCTGCCGAACCCTAATGTGTGACCCCTTTCCGAGCCCTATTTTATAAATGCTAAATATAAAACCTGCTGCATATTAATCATTCATCTTTCATGCATGCTTGTCATGTGGTTCGGGGGCCTTTTGCCGATTCACCTTATAATTAAATATGGGGCCCATATGCGGGCAAATTCAGTCTCATATTGGCCTCATTTAAATTTGTGTAGCGAACCGGTGATATATTCTGCCTTGTTAAACAACATGTAAAATGCAGGGTAGCCAAACAACATGAACCACCTAATTAATTGTCGGGACCCCGGTTCCACTTAATATGACCTAATTGCATCGCACCTTTGCCATGCCATGCATCCTACATGCATCATGCCGATCTTCTGCCGTTGTATTAAATATTGCATCCGGTGTTTATTCTAGTGTTTTGGTTCTTCGCGGATAAGGCCGTTGAGTTGATGTGAGCTTCGCCCCGATCTTCGGTTGAACCTTCGGCAATATTTTCAGGCGAGCACCTCCACCTTTCTACCTATCTTACTTTTATAGTATTTATTCCCTCCTGTTGATCTATTGCTATCTGTGTTGCGATGCTCTAGCTTTCGTACCCGTGATATCCCTTGCAGCCTTATATTGCCATGGACACCTCCTATTACCTGTTGTGTGGTAGTTAGTTGGACCTGCGCGTCGTAGTCGCTTGCTCAAGTGTTGTTGCGTGTCGTCAAGTGCCACAGTTGTTGGAGTATTGCCGCCTGTTTGATGTTGGAGATGATCTCGGCTTTACTTATCGTTCACTTTAATTCCTGTTTAACAACTAAAATTGAAGTAAATAAGCAGAGGCATCGGTGGGTGATAGATAATATTTGGTTTCCGACCGCCCACTTGTGTCCCGTAGGACCCCGAGTACTTGATACCTGTTCCTTGATTTATCGCGCTATCCACATACGGGGAATTATGGGACCCCCCCTTAGCCAGAGCTTGATTCCGTCTTATTTCTTGGGGCCACAAACTAGTTTGAGGTTTTATTTACTATCCTGTACTTATGCCATGCTACTACTGTATTTACGATTGTGCGAGGAGCACACTGTACTGTTTAGGAATTGTGACCCGTTTTCGCGGTATCGACAAGCCCAGTCACACTTTCGGGTTCCCAGTCGTTTACAGCCGGCCCCACAAACCTTAAGTCCGTCTCGAAGTCAGCTAACTTTGTTGCGGGTCTACTTTAAGGGGTGGCCCCCTGAAATATTTCTGAATCTTGTGATTGCTCTGTCGTGAAAGCCTCGTTGGGTTTTGATTTGGTTTTTCCGAGGTCGATCGTGTGTGTGTTGCTATTTGTGCACCCCGGCCGGGTTAAAACTTTCTGAAAGCCGTGTCCGCGGTTATGGACGACTTGGAGCACAGTATCTCGATCATAGACAACTATAACTAAAGTTTACTGTTATGAATTGACTTGTATCTGATATGACTAGTAATCAGCTTCAACTATAACGGAATGGCTAACTAAAACTGCCCACAATTGCTTGTTTGGTTGTCGCTTGCGACAATTGTATCTGACTAGTAAGTATTGCAACTACAACGGAATGGCTAAATAAAAATACCAACAACTGCTGGGTTTTGGGTTATCTCATGCTAATTGTATATGAATAGTAAGTGTTGCAACTATAACGGAACGGTTAACTAAAAGTGCCCACTGCTTATTTTTATCAGGATGATTATCTATACCTGACTAGTAATTACTGCAACGATAACTGAATAAATAAAACTGCCAACAGTGTGAGTTCCTCGGTTGACTTCCTCGTCTGGTCTCGAGGGGGAAACACCAGGATGGGTTGTTTGGTGTTAGAATCAGGTTGGTTCCGAATAGGTCTTTCTTATCCCTCTCTGATAGCCGCCAGTTGTATCGAGTCTCTATAGGTTGTATAGTGCATGCTGCTGCTGTCGCTTCAGTCCACCATACCTATGTAGGCGAGGACCGCCGAATTCTAGTCTCGCCGTGTACTGGCCTCAGTACTGACGCTCCTCTTTTTCCTTTGCCCTTTGCCGGCACCCCCTTTTTGTTTAAGCAGGTTTTGAGATCGACGTCGTTAGCAGGGTTACCCTTCCGGCTTGGCCTGGGCAGGGTTATGGACGCCATTGGTTATTCTTCAGGGCTCTTAGCCCCATTTGCATCTTGTCCGTAGCCGGACGCTCTTTCATTTTCAAGGTGATTTGGATCTTTGTATATTATATCTGTATTCTTGACTCTTGGAGTCGCTGTTATATATATCTGTTCTGTGGGTCCCATCGAGGACTGTTGTGTAATGTTATTACTTCGTTTTCCACCCGCACGAAAGTGCCTGGTGGGCACCTTTGAATCGTTTCTATGCGGGTTTGGCGGGTTTCGCTAAAACTTGCATAGGGTCGATTCTGAGGGTGTTACAGAGTGGTATCAGAGCTCAGCAGTTGCGATACCCCACAAGTCCAGCCTGTAGGATAACCTAGCTAACGGCCGAAGTAGAGTGTCAAAAATATTTTCGCAAAATCGGTTGGATAGTTCTGATTAGGTCTGATTTTATTCCTTACCCTCTGCTATTCTCCTCTTACCTCTACGTGTTTTGAACCCGCTCTCGTCTTTTCTTCGAGTCCAGGATTTCTCGTGGTTGGGATCCGTCGTACCTTCAGGGTTTCGCTTCCTCCTTCGATAACGGTGTTCTACTATCCAGCGTTCATGCTATCTGAGTGATCCTCTATCTGTGGTACCTTCCTTTGTTCCTTGTTTGTGCCTTCCAGTGTTTGCCGACGCGACGACATCATCTACGCCAGATCCGATGCAGAGTCTGCATCACTCCTTTGTTTCCGAACCTCGGTTGTCGAGATCTTCAGTCTGATTCCAAGAATGGTTGCACGCTTTTCCACTGATTGTGCAGAGTAATAGTTTGGGTGCGTGATGGATTGGCCCCCATGCCGACTACCCCTTCTATTCGCTTTTGTACATTGCAGTGGATGAGAATGCATCGGTTCCCTCTTTCCATCGAAGCTAGATGTGGCTTTATTTGTTGATACCTCTACCTTCGACCTTTTGTTCCCGGAGTGTTCTCTCGACGATCACGGGCAACGACCTCTTGTTAGTGGTGTCGCGAGGAACCACACGAAGCGAGAAGACGCAGATCACCGGCCTTCCTTCCGGTACCATGAGGCGGATCTCGAGGGCGAGATCCATTGTTAGTGGTGTCGAATTGTGGCATCCCGCAAAACCACTACTAGAAAATCGAGTTGTTTTGTGCATTGCATCATCATGAACGCATGCTCATGTCATCATGCCACATTGCATTTGAGCATCGTCATCATCTTGCATCTGTTCGCATAAAACTATTTTTGAAAAGCCTGGTTTTGTTTTCTAAACGCCCCGTCTTAATTCAAACGCAAAACCCGGGTCCCCGGATTATTTTTGTTTTGTCCGCTATCGGGTTGTAAAAGCCCCGTGTTAAACAAATAAAATGTTAAATTATTTTAGTGGGGGCAGTCGAACGGGCCGATTCGACCCGAACGACCACCCCAGAAATAAATCGGTCCGCTCAAAAGCCCTAGTCTACCCAACCTAATCTACCCACACCCCCTCCACATCACCCCACCCAATCCCTGGCCGCCACCTCACCCTCTCCCTCCCCTCTAACCTATCCCACACTGCCACCTCACCCCCAGCTCTCTCTCTCCACCTCTCTCACCCAGCCCCGCACCCACTCAACGCCACACCCACCTCTCCCCTGGCCCCACACGCCTGCAGATTCCACGCCCTGTCCCCACCCCCGGGCCCCACCCTCCTCTCTCCTCCCTCAGCGCGCCCCCTCTTCCTCACCCGCGTTCCCCCGTCCGCTCCTGACGCCCCGCCCCCTCCTCCATCTGCTCTCGCCGGCGAGCGCTCGCCCTCCGCTCCTCCTCCGTGACCTCCGCCCCTCTCCCCTTTCTCTGCTCGCCGCCCGGCCCCGCCGGCGTCGCCCCTTCCTCCAACCTCCGCTCCACCACCGGCCTTCCCCAACCTCCGCTCGCCCCTCCTCTCGCCCCGCTCTGCCGGCCGCCTCGCCCTCCCCGGCCGCGTGCCTCCCGCGCCCCGCTCGAGCCGCCTTTCGCGCCGCCCGTCTCCGGCCGCTCATCCCCGCTCGCCCCGCACCGTCCTCTCCCTCTCCTCCCGCGCCACCGCCTCCTCCCGCCGCGGTCGCTCCCCCACCCCTCCCCTCACCGCGGCGCCGCTCTGTCCGCCCGCGCCCTCTGCCCCGCGTCGCCGGCCCCTCCCTTCTCCGCCTCCTGCAGCCCCACTTCGGCACCGGATCGCCCCGCCTCCCTTCGCTCGCGCGCCGGCCTCCCCTCCGCCGGCAGCCGCCGCTCGCTCCTCCCCGGCGGCCGAGCCGTGACGCCCTCCGCCGTCAGTGCTCCTTCCTCAACCCGAGCCGCTCCTCTGCGGGCCCCTTCGTCGGCAGCCTCCGCGCCCCGGTCCCGAGCTCGTCGCCGCCGCGCCCGCAAGTCCCTGCCGCCGTGCGCCTGCCTGCCCTCGAGCTCGACGCCGTTCAGCTTCCCCAGTGCTGCATGCGGCCGCTCCCCTGCAAGGCGTTCGGGATAATGCCCGTACAGGACAGGACCTCCTCGTGATGTTCCTCTATTTCGCCTAAGCGGTGTATGTCTTCTACCGTGTGCATGCGTCCTGTATCCGGTATAATACCACTACAAGCCTCTTGAACCCGAAAAGATCTCCATCACGGACTTCAAGTACCCCCCTCGGATGCGACAGGATTCCCTCCCCGGACCCCAAGAACTCCTTCCCGGCTCCGCTAGCCGAAACCTCGAAGGCCGCGATGATGTTGGATCAAGATCGCCATCGTCAATGGAACCGGAACACCCAGACCTTCGTACAGGGATGCTCAACGACAAGACCGGCTCAATGCCGATGGGCTCGAGGGGTGTACATGGTGCCACTAGAAGACCGCCAAGATCGCCACCGGAACTACAAGCACTTCACCCCGGACACCGTGACCCTGGACGAAAAAGTTCTCCTTCCCGGAAGAATGGACGCTCGTGCGACAAGGTTTACTTCCCCGATCGGAAGACCCTAAATCCCGGAGTCCGAGAACGAACCCGTCGAACCCTGGATCCCGACCCCGAACCCCGGAACCCAAGATCTGCCGAACCCTAATATGTGACCCCTTTCCGAGCCCTATTTTATAAATGCTAAATATAAAACCTGTTGCATATTAATCATTCATCTTGCATGCATGCTTGTCATGTGGTTCGGGGGCCTTTTGCCGATTCACCTTATAATTAAATATGGGGCCCATATGCGGGCAAATCCAGTCTCATATTGGCCTCATTTAAATTTGTGTAGCGAACCGGTGATATATTCTGCCTTGTTAAACAACATGTAAAATGCAGGATAGCCAAACAACATGAACCACCTAATTAATTGTCGGGACCCCGGTTCCACTTAATATGACCTAATTGTATCGCACCTTTGCCATGCCATGCATCCTACATGCATCATGCCGATCTTCTGCCGTTGTATTAAATATTGCATCCGGTGTTTATTCTAGTGTTTTGGTTCTTCGCGGATAAGGCCGTTGAGTTGATGTGAGCTTCGCCCCGATCTTCGGTTGAACCTTCGGCAATGTTTTCAGGCGAGCACCTCCCCCTTTCTACCTATCTTACTTTTATAGTATTTATTCCCTCCTGTTGATCTATTGCTATCTGTGTTGCGATGCTATAGCTTTCGTACCCGTGATATCCCTTGCAGCCTTATATTGCCATGGACACCTCCTATTACCTGTTGTGTGGTAGTTAGTTGGACCTGCGCGTCGTAGTCGCTTGCTCAAGTGCTGTTGCGTGTCGTCAAGTGCCACAGTTGTTGGAGTATTGCCGCCTGTTTGATGTTGGAGATGATCTCGGCTTTACTTATCGTTCACTTTAATTCCTGTTTAACAACTAAAATTGAAGTAAGTAAGCAGAGGCATCGGTGGGTGATAGATAATATTTGGTTTCCGACCGCCCACTTGTGTCCCGTAGGACCCCGAGTACTTGATACATGTTCCTTGATTTATCGCGCTATCTACATACGGGGAATTATGGGACCCCCCTTAGCCAGAGCTTGATTCCGTCTTATTTCTTGGGGCCACAAACTAGTTTGAGGTTTTATTTACTATCCTGTACTTATGCCATGCTACTACTGTATTTACGATTGTGCGAGGAGCACACTATACTGTTTAGGAATTGTGACCCGTTTTCGCGGTATCGACAAGCCCAGTCACACTTTCGGGTTCCCAGTCGTTTACAACCGGCCCCATAAACCTTAAGTCCGTCTCGAAGTCAGCTAACTTCGTTGCGGGTCTACTTTAAGGGGTGGCCCCCTGAAATATTTCTGAATCTTGTGATTGCTCTGTCGTGAAAGCCTCGTTGGGTTTTGATTTGGTTTTTCCGAGGTCGATCGTGTGTGTGTTGCTATTTGCGCACCCCGGCCGGGTTAAAACTTTCTGAAAGCCGTGTCCGCGGTTATGGACGACTTGGAGCACAGTATCTCGATCATAGACAACTATAACTAAAGTTTACTGTTATAAATTGACTTGTATCTGATATGACTAGTAATCAGCTTCAACTATAACGGAATGGCTAACTAAAACTGCCCACAATTGCTTGTTTGGTTGTCGCTTGCGACAATTGTATCTGACTAGTAAGTATTGCAACTACAACGGAATGGCTAAATAAAAGTACCAACAACTGCTGGGTTTTGGGTTATCTCATGCTAATTGTATCTGAATAGTAAGTGTTGCAACTATAACGGAACGGTTAACTAAAAGTGCCCACTGCTTATTTTTATCAGGATGATTATCTATACCTGACTAGTAATTACTGCAACGATAACTGAATAAATAAAACTGCCAACGGTGTGAGTTCCTCGGTTGACTTCCTCGTCTGGTCTCGAGGGGGAAACACCAGGATGGGTTGTTTGGTGTTAGAATCAGGTTGGTTCCGAATAGGTCTTTCTTATCCCTCTCTGATAGCCGCCAGTTGTATCGAGTCTCTATAGGTTGTATAGTGCATGTTGCCGCTGTCGCTTCAGTCCACCATACCTATGTAGGCGAGGACCGCCGAATTCTAGTCTCGCCGTGTACTGGCCTCAGTACTGACGCTCCTCTTTTTCCTTTGCCCTTTGCCGGCACCCTCTTTTTGTTTAAGTAGGTTTTGAGATCGACGTCGTTAGCAGGGTTACCCTTCCGGCTTGGCCTGGGCAGGGTTATGGACGCCATTGTTTATTCTTCAGGGCTCTTAGCTCCATTTGCATCTTGTCTGTAGCCGGACGCTCTTTCATTTTCAAGGTGATTTGGATGTTTGTATATTATATATGTATTCTTGACTCTTGGAGTCGCTGTTATATATATCTGTTCTGTGGGTCCCATCGAGGACTGTTGTGTAATGTTATTACTTCGTTTTCCACCCGCACGAAAGTGCCTGGTGGGCACCTTTGAATCGTTTCTATGCGGGTTTGACGGGTTTCGCTAAAACTTGCATAGGGTCGATTCTGTACACGATCCACTCCTTGTCCAAAAATAGGCTTGGAATACGTCTTCGCAGACAACGCGCACGTCAGATTCTGTCCGCACGAGTTGACTGAGCGCCCGTATGGCAGTGACACATTAATTGCTAACAAAAAACTAGGTTATTAATTAACTATATGTTGTCATGTCCTACTATCTACGACGGCAGCGATCTAAAAATTTGCTTGTCGTCATGCTCTACGCCGATGGCGCCACCATCTACTGATCGGCCTCAGCGAGGCCCTCGCTGTCACTTCCTTGCTCGGCTTGGTGCGACGGTCCCGTGTCGTCGTAGCGCGACTTCCGGATGACGACCTACGCCGCGTCAATCCTAGCCTGCAAGGCCGCCCTCTTGACAATCACACAACGTTTGCTCCTCTCAGAGCTACGCTGCGCCCAGCTCCTCATCTCCGCCTCCTCCCTCCGACGGTGTTGCACGAGCGCCCGCTCCATCTCGGTGTTCCAGTGCGTAGTCGCCTCCACTACATCCGCCTCGCAAAGCGAAGGCTGCCAGCAGGTCATCGCCGTCGCCCCCTCCTCCTCCACGGCCTCCATAGCCTCTACCTCCGCCGACGCGTCCTCACCGCCCCTCCGCCGACGCGTCCTCACCGCCTCCCCTGACAGCTGCTCCTCCTCCACGTCCTCCACCGCCGCCTCCTCCGTGGCCTAGGCCGCGTGTGGCCGTCCTAGCCTCGAGGATGACCGCCAAGACCCGCCGCTCCCCCCCATGAACGTGCGGCCGTCGATGTTGCGCTTGGCGGAGGAGAAGGAGCCGAGCAGAACCCGTCGCTCGTCGCTGACGTCCAGCACGGCCACCTCGTCGTGGAGGTCCTCCAACTAGGTGTCATCATCGTTGACGTTCACGACGACCGTGTCGGTGTTTGGCACCTCCACAACCGTCGTAGCCACATCTTAGAACTATACCATAGAATTTGACACGAGTAAAAACAGCAACTTGGCTCCACTGGCCTGCTGACCGGCGCGACCTCACCGCCATGCCCGCGTGCGCCACCCGCTTGAGCCTCCGTGCGGACTGCTATAGCTGCCCCCCATGGCTGTTTCCCGCGCCTCACACCGTATGTTTAGACGTGGTTGCAAGATGCTTTATAAGGCTGATAATCCAACAGCTAGCCTGGGTGAGTAGTCCACTATTTTTTCGTAAAATAGATAATAGTAAGAAAAAATCTAAACCAAACATTCACTAGTAAAAAACGGGTCTTTCGTCTGGGCCATTAGTCCCGGCTGTGGCGCCGGGACTAATGGTCTGGACCCAACGGCCCTGAGCTGTCCAGGGCGTACGGCACCATAAGTCTCGGCTCGTTATATATGGCACAACCTCTTCCCTTATAACTTTTTTTCCTGGTGGGAGGCGATATAGGTTTGTGCTAGTTTTTTTTCATATGCACTGGAGGTGTTCGGTGAAATGTCGGTTAGAGCAATGCGGTTTTAGGACACACAAGACAAACATGATATGAGGTGCCCGAGTCACACTTAAGTTTTCTTATCTTTATTTCCAAGTGTCCTAAAAAGTTAGCTACTATTTTCTCGTTTAGACCACTGGGTACTAATTTTAGCATCGTGATTGCGTTTGATATATAGTTGTATGATACAGATGAGCCATCCATGGATATACGGTGACCGACGCTCTACCGCTTTTAGAGAAGGCGTGCGTTCTTTTCGCCTTGTGGCCGAGGCGAACAACCGGTGGGATGGTTTTATGTGTTGTTCATATGTTGAATGTAGAAATGAGAAGACTCACACTTCCGTAAGAGTCATTCAGAGCCACCTGCTTTGGTCCGGTTTTATGTCCGGCTATAATGTTTGGACCAAGCACGAAGGATGGGTTATGATAGAAGACGGCGATGAAGAAGAGAACGATGATGACAACTACCGATCTATGTTTCCTGAATACGCTGATATCGTAATTGAAGACAATGAAGGAGGAGGTGAAGAACAAGAACTAGATGAGCCCGTTGATGATCTTGGTCGGGTCATTTCTGATGCAAAGCAAGACTGCGACACATAAAAAGAGAGGTTGCAGTTCGAGCAGATGTTACAGGACCATAATAAATTGTTGTACCCAACTTGTAAAGATGGGCAGAAGAAGCTAGATAGCACACTTGAATTGCTGAAGTGGAAGACAGAGATCGGTGTGACTGACTCGAGATTCGAAAAGTTGCTGGTACTAATGAAGAAGTTGCTTTCAAGAAATAACGAATTGCCGCAAGTACGTACCAAGCAAAGAAGCTCATCTGCCATCTAGAATTAGATGTGTAGAAGATACATGTATGCCCTAATGACTACATCCTCTACCGCGGCGAGAAGTACGAGAATATGGATAAATTTTGATTTTTGATTTTGTTTGCTCGGAATTATTTGGCTGGCTGGTGCGAGTAGAGAATAGTAGTATTTAATAAATTTGCCTTGGCAATATATCTTGTGTATCCTAAACTATTATGTACTAGCTAAATGCCTGTGCGTTGCTACGGTCTCTATAATTTTTTTTATTATTGCCATGATAAACATAATACACATGAATTTATGCAAGATTCCATCTGCATAACAAGCAAGATTCCATCTGCCACCGCTTGTAATTAAGTAAAAAACTCTAATTTTACATCACTTTGCTTGTATTAGGTAAACAGCTCCAGCCTACAAGTATACCTCGTTCTATTTATAAATGCAATATTCTTTTAATTCTCCATTATTGTCATAGCTAAGATGTTAGCATATTATCAATGAGTTGTTTTACAGAGATTTGGGTGAAAAAATGTCTATACGTTGCTACGGGTTCTAAAAAATAATTGTCGTGCATGTTACATGTGTAACATATGATATGCACAAATATTAAGTCGAGCTCCCTATCAAACGTGTTGTTTTAGTTCTTCTTCACGTGTTCGCCTCCGTCTAAACCGATCATAGTTTCTCTAGCGTCCCAACCAAATGCACCTATCATTTTTTCTCCCATGTGTCGTCTCTGCATGCATCTACGAAACGTTTTTTCTCCGATGCATACCCTCATCGCTATGTAGGACTCGCAAGTCGTGCACTCTTTAGCTGTAGGTATCCAGCCTTTATCATGCCGACACAAGATCTTTGGTGGCGCGCGGCTGCATAGGTGGTCGGCAATCTCGGTGCACAGGAGCAAGGCTACCAGCTGATCAATGGAGACCGCTTTTTTGACGTTTTGAACGAGTAGATACCGATCAACACAATTGCATAGTTTGTCTAGTCGACTCTAAACTTATTTCTCGTTATTTACTTTAATTATGACCTCCTTTTTATTTCAGATTAATCTCCACATTTATCCTTTTTAAATTTTGTTTTACAAAAGGCTTAATAAAGGAAATAAAAAATGTTAAAAAATACACCCACAGGCCCAACTGGACCAAAATGGCCCAGCTAAGCCAGACACACAGGCACTGAGCATCTAGCCCTAACACACACGGCCGGCTAAATGCATGAGAAAATAGTTGGAAACAGATGGACGCTCTACACACCATGCCAGGTCCCTAGATAACCAAACCACATCCACATCATGTTTCTCTTGATGGCTTACATGATTCAGAACCAACGTAGATCTCACATCATGGATAAGTTTGATGAAGCTTGATGAAACTAAAGAGCCTAGAAGCATAGTTTGCAGAAACACAAAACAAAGTTGAACTTTTCCATACAGAAAAAAAACTTGATAGTTGCAAATAGTAGTTTGAATGAGGAATTGGAAATACATCAGAGCAAGCTGAATGAGTTGCCGTTGGTCATCAGCTATATTTCAGGCACGACCTGTTCACGGTCGCATCTAGGCCAAGGTACAATCCACTCTTTGCTAAGGAGCAAATGAGAACCAAGATCACCACTGCCCAGCCCCAGCCCCATAAAGAAATAAGCACACAAAGTCGCTGGCCGCCTCCGTGCCTTGGACGGCCGCGCCACGGGACAATCGGGTTGAAAGGTACCGTTGGCCACCGCCCCCGAGAAGCCTCGTCGCGCACCGCCGGTCATGAAGACCAAGCACGCCGCATTGTGCGCCGCCTGGTCGTGAAGACCAATCATGCAGCGGCCCGCATGCTCCGCGCTCCTCTTAAGATTTTATGAGATAAAAACTTACTATGTGCTTTAATCGATCTAAGGCAAACCCCCTGAAAGTCTATGTCGATTCCATATAACCTGACCTAGAATAAAAATTAAAGTGTAATGCACTAAGCAAAATCAGTAATAACTATTCTATATAGCTTACTGATCGTTGGTCCAAATTAAATGCTTATACACATGAACATCACAAGAGCTGAAGAAGACCGCAATGAGCACCGGCTAAATCAGTAGAGTGAAGCGTACTTGATGCCATTACGCAGGGTGGTCTATTCACTCTCATGAATCTTGGAGCTCCTAAACTGCCAAATGAACCAAGCAAAGAGCAGGGACTCTCAGCCCAATCTCATCCGATGCTAAAAGCTGAACAGCTGAAGCAGGACAGGACATGATCGAGCACAACTGGTCGATACGCCACCGGCTTCTCCTCCTCCGGCGACGCCAATCCCCACGGCTGCAGCACAAAACCATCAAGAACACACGAGTTGATAAAACTGAACTTGGAAGGAATTATTGAATGATGATGGATATGGTATTGAGAACCTGTAGTGGCGGTGGCTAGCGAGGCAAACTATCACCGGGTGGTTGCCCCGTCCGGGGAGGCGTCCGAGCGGCAGAGGCGGCAGGCGAAGGCGAATCTTGGGAGAGGAGTGCCAGGCAGCGGGGATTTGGGCATCTCCTGATCCAGCGCACGGCGGTGGTCTGCATGAGATGAGGAGATGGGCAAGTTCGTGGCAGTTAGAGGAGATCGGGCCAATCGCGACATAGAGTCCGTCGCACCATCTTGGCCAAAGGCAGATCTTGGGAGAGGAGTGCCAGGCAGCGGGGATTTGGGCATCTCCTGATCCAGCGCATGGCAGTGGTCTGCATGAGATGAGGAGATGGGCATGTTCGTGGCAGTTAGAGGAGATCGGGCCAATCGCGACATGGAAGCTCAGAGGCAAGCGTGATGCAGTCAGAGGAGCTTGTGCCTAGATCTCGGAGGCGGGCGAGCGGTAGGGATTCTTCGGCAGGGGTTATCCACAGGGAGACCACGCCGGAGCTGCGCGAGCTGCTGGGGCGTGGGTGGCCGGCGAGGTGCAGGGGCATGGGTTGCCGGCGGCGTGGCTGTGCTGGCTCGGTAGACAGAGAAGGGGGAATCGAGAGTGGAGGGAGGATTACTTGGCGGTGGCAGAGAAGTAAAATCTCTGAACTGTGAGGGGCAAAACCGTCAAGTAAAAAAGCGGACGGAAAATCTGGATACGGACGAACCTACATGAGAAAAAATTAGTAGATAGAAGATCCGTGCATCCATCCATCATTCGTCTGAATGTCTGATTTAGTGTTCAGTGAATGCAGATGTATATGTCGCAAGTAAGGTTGCATGCTCGTTTAAGATCCCGTTGATGGTCTCACCACCAGCTGCATGTGTTGTTGTATGTCGTGTTGTCGCTGTTGCTGTCCACTGACATGTTTGGTGGCCGCTGCCCTCCATGGTATCTGTTCCGGCTCTTGGTCGTCACTGCAAGCCGTGTTTTGTAGTTGACGCCGGCGGGCGGCGGCCGAGTTGTATGATCTGATCTAGATTCGTATAAAATCAATTTGTTAAATCTATGAATGACATAAACCGTAAGAGGTATTAGCATAATATCCTAACCTAGTTTTCAAACAGGCGTTTGAGTACAAAATGAGCCACGTTTCAGTCATGTGCGTGTGATCTAAATCGTATGGCAAAGGGAAGTCGGATGCACAGATACAATAAAACAGCCTTGGTGCATAGGATATGTTGCCATTTGCCTTTACCTATATGCATGGTTTTAATTTCTCACTTGATTCTTTGGCAACATTGTGCTTATTTTTGGAGCTACATTTTAACAACTAAGAGTTGGCATACTTTCGCTTGCGCAATAGTTGTAGTAGATGCTTATTAACTCTCACTGGTGGAAACAAGGCCTTTGGTTGAGCTTGAAAATGGGCTTCAACACCGGTTTTTCTACGAACCGGTGTTAAAGGGGGGGGCGTACCAGCGTGGCCCATGCATTAAAAAGGAGCCCCCCTTTAACACCGGTTCATGGCACGAACCGGTGTTAAAGGCCCCTGCACCAGCGGCCCGCGCAGCCCCCCTTTAACACTGGTTCGGGGGGGGGGGGCTATATAACACACCGCAGCCCACACCCCTCTCTTCCATTTTTTCACTCTCTCATTTTGGAGCCTAGCAAGAGGGTGTGAGGTGTGCTAGTTTGTGTTTTTTTCCTATGCACAAGAGGTGTTCGGTGAAATGCCCGAGAGCTCAAAATAAGTTTTCTCGTTGCTCTTTCCTTCTCGGTCGAGGTCGACAACTATCCTTTCATGTGTCATTGATGTACTATATATAAATGGTCATTTCCCTATTAATTTTTTATATATACTATATATTAATGCAGATGAACCGGCAATGGATGTACGGTGACCGACGCATTTCCGAGTACATTACGGGCCTCCAAAATTTCATCGTTGTGGCTAATGCAAATCATGGTCACAATGGTTTTATGTGTTGTCCGTGTGTTCACTGTCAGAACAAGAAAGACTACTCAAATACCAGAACCATTCACGCCCACCTGCTTCGATCCGGTTTCATGCCCAGCTATAATTGTTGGACCAAGCACGGAGAAAAAGGGTTTGTGATGGAAGACAACGAAGAAGAAGAGGATGATGACAACTATCATAATATGTATCCTGAATATGATGATACTGCAACGGGGGTAGATAATGAAGATCAAGAGGCAGCAGATGGGCCCGCTGATGACGATCTTGGTCGGGCCATTAATGATGCAAAGGAAGAATGTGAAACTGAAAAGGAGAAGGAGAAGCTGGAGCAGATGTGAAAGGATCACAAAACATTGTTGTACCCAACTTGCGAAGATGGCCACAAAAAGCTAGGTACCACACTGGATTTGCTGCAATGGAAGGCAGAGAACGGTGTGACTGACAGCACATTTTCAAAGTTGTTGGTAAAAATGAAAAATCTTCTTCCAAGAAATAATGAGTTGCCCGACAGTACATACCAAGCAAAGAAGGTTGTCTGCTCTCTAGGATTAGACGTGCAGAAGATACATGCCTGCATCCTCTACCGTGGTGAGAAGTACGAGAATTTGGATGCATGCCCAGTATGCACTGCACTGCACTGCAGTATAAGATCTGACGAGACGATCCTGGCGATGTTGAGGGCGAGGCCCCTAGGAAGAAGGTTCCTGCCAAGGTTATGTGGTATGCTCCTATAATACCAGGGTTAAAACGTCTCTTCAGAAATAAAGAGCATGCCAAGTTGTTGCTATGGCACATGGAAGACCGTAAGAAAGACGCGATGCTAAGACACCCCGCTGATGGGTCACAGTGGAGAAAAGTCGAGTGAGAGTACCCGGACTTCGCACGTGACGCAAGGAACTTAAGGTTTGGTCTAAGTACAGATGGCATGAATCCTTTTGGTGAGCAGAGCTGCATTCACAACATCTGGCATGTGACTCTATGTATCTATAACCTTCCTCCTTGGTTGTGCATGAAGAGGAAGTTCATTATGATGCCAGTGCTCATCCAAGGCCCGAGGCAACCCGGCAATGACATTGATGTGTACCTAAGGCCATTAGTTGAAGAACTTTTACAGCTGTGGGCCAAACCAGGTGTACGTATGTGGGATGAGCACAAAGGGGAGCCATTTGACCTACGAGCATTGCTTTTCGTAACATTCAATGATTGGCCTGCTCTTAGTAACATTTCAGGGCAGACAAACAAGGGATACAAAGCATGCACACATTATTTAGATGAGACTGAAAGTGTATATTTGGATAAATGTAAGAAGGTTGTGTACCTAGCGTATCGTCGATTTCTTCCGAACCTGCATCCAGTAAGAAATAAAGGCAAGCATTTCAAACGTCTGGCAGAACTCCGGAGGAAGCCTGTCCTCCGTACCGGTGAGGAGGTATTTGGTATGGTCAAGGACCTAGAAGTAATCTTTGGAAAAGGTCCTGGCAGTCTATCTGTTCCGAATGACGATGTCGGACACGCGCCCATGTGGAAGAAACAATCTATATTTTGGGACCTACCCTATTGGAAAGTCTTAGAGGTCCGCTCTTCAATCGACGTGACGCACGTGACGAAGAATGTTTGCATGAACCTGCTAGGCTTACTAGGAGTGTATGGGAAGACAAAAGATACATCGGAAGCACGGCAGGACCAGCAACGTCTGAAAGACCCTGAAGAGCCTATGCATCCTGAGAACGAGAAGGGTAAATGATGCCACTTAACTCCTGCCAGCTACGCTCTTACTAAAGCAGAGAAGGAAATCTTTTTTGAATGTCTGAGCAGTATCAAGGTCCCGTCTGGCTTCTCATCGAATATAAAGGGAATAATAAATATGGCAGAGAAAAAATTCCAAAACCCGAAGTCTCATGACTCCCACGTGATTATGACACAATTGCTTCCGATTGCATTGAGGGGGCTTCTACCTGAAAATGTTCGAGTACCCATTGTGAAGCTATGTGCATTACTCAATGCAATATCTCAGAAGGTAATCGATCCAGAAAGCCTACCAGGGTTACAGACAGATGTGGCCCAATGTCTTGTCAGCTTTGAGTTGGTGTTCCCACCATCCTTCTTCAATATTATGACGCATCTCCTGGTTCACCTAGTAAAATACATGTCAGAAGATTATAATAAGTTTGATGAAATTCCGCCCTTCAGAGTGAAGACTGACCCAACCATCCTGTTAAACGGTGCTGATACTCCATGGTTACGGCCGGCGCGATCATAAGATTGACTATATGTATTAATTGAGCCATTTTTGGCACACATATGTATCTCAACATGGAAATCAATGTCATATTTCTTCTGTTAACAGTATATGTATTAAATGAGCCATTTTTCTTCCTGTCATTTCTTCCCGCCATTTTTTCCCGCCATTTTTCTTCCCGCCATTTTTTCCCGCCATTTTTCTTCCCGCCATTTTTTCCCGCCAGTTCTTCCCGCTAGTTCTTCCCTCCAGTTCTTCCCTCCAACCATTTCTCACTATATATATATGTAGGGTTGGCCTCCATTGTTATTGCACATCTCTAGACTCATATCTGCAACCTCATCACTCTTTCTCATGGCTTCTACCATGGCACTAACCCCCAGGGAGGCGGAGGCGCTTTGCGCCTCGAACTACCCCTGCCCGCCGGGCTACTGTGTCCCTGTCGGCTGGATGCTGAGCGCCAGAGGCGTGCCGGTTCCTCCTGTCCCTCTAGGTGTGGCGCGCCGGATGGCCATCACGACCACTACTACTTCGAGCTCACGCCGGAGCAGCGGAGGAATCCCAGATGGCATCCCGACTATTTCCCTACTTGGGAAGCCTTCTTCGGGAATCGGCGTGAGAGGGAGCTCGCCAGGCACGAGGAGGACGGCCCACCTCCTCCGAACATCAACGAGGCCGGCCGTCGGCTATGGTGGCGCGGTCGGACTCTCCAGAGTGTCATGGCCTACGACACTGCCGCCGACTCTAACCCCGTATGCGCTACCCTCATGTCCAGCCCACGCGTACTCAGCCTTCAAGGTTCAATTACGGCGACCCCGACGACGACAGCGACGACGGCGGCGGCGAGTACGACGACTAAAGTGGCGAGTATTACAGGTATAGGCAGGAGCATGACTGAATCACTCCAACATTCCGAAACAAGTTCGGCCGATTGTGACTTAATCTGGCCATGTATCTTAATTTTCAGTTCTTTTATGTATCTTAATTTCAGTCGTGCTTTATGTAACTTACTGTTAGTTGCATTCTGTATTTTAATTCCAGTTCTATCTCATTCACAAAATGACCTATCTCATTCGAGATTTCTTGTCTTTCGGGTCAAATGACCAATGTTATGGCTAGAATCAAGGCATAGTTTGTGATAATATGGCCATATTATGCATACATGTGCATCATGGCAAGGCAAACAATGTTGCAAGAGGAAGTTTTTCTTTTTGTCGCACCAAAAATGCATTTTCCATTTTCCGAGTATAAAAAACGGACGATTTTGTGAAGCAACCACCAAATGTCTAATTCAAAAAACCACCACCACATTTTACAAAAATAATAGACCACCTTATATGGACAATGTACCAAAAGGGGGATCTGAAACCTTTCTGTCCACCTCTGGTGAAAAAGACAAATTCCTATCGAATCGGCAGGAAGTGGGTCAGATATGAATTATAGGTACATGATACGATGCTTATGATTTTTTACAAAAATCATTTTTAGGTTCACAATATGCTATTTTATCAAAAATCTAATGCAAGTTGAGCGAGACTTGGCCCCGAGCTAAGAATCTTCATGCTCGTTGTTTGACAAAGTTTGACGATAGTTTAAATCAGGGATAAAAAAATAAAAAAAGATCGAAACAGTGCGAAACCTTCGCGTGGTGTTATATTATGTGACATAGTTGAAAGGAAAAATATCAAATGATGGGGGAATACCAATGGGGGTACACCCATGAGGAGGAATCGCCAGCTGGATCGCCAAACACAGAGCGGGTCGACTCGCCAAGTACAGCGTCTGGCGCATACTGGACCTAGGCGACTGACCCCGACTGGAGACCCAAGATGGCGACTACAATACAAAGCCCACCAAATACTTGTAAACCCTAACTGGCTGCATATATAAATCCACCAGGGGCACCCCCAAGGGGTACGTCATATTAGATCTAGTCTCTCCCTCCGCCTACGGCGGCTCCCATGTAAACCAATCTATGATCGTATACTGGATTGATAGCAGGACGTAGCGATCCTCCATCGAGGGCACGTGAACCTGGGTACATCGTATGCCAATCTCGCTCCCGGATTCTCCTACGTCGCCTTGCTCCCTCTACGTAAGCTACCCCAGTAGCATCTGCCGTGCAATACCACGACAGTTGGCGCCCACCGTGGGGCTAGCAATGCTTGGAGGGTGATAATCCGGGCGGGATCCCTCACCATCGCCAGCCGGATTGCATCTTGCGCGTTGTCTGGGAAAAGCTGGTTGATCTGATCCGACTACTGCCCAAGGCCACCAGCACGGAGCGAGCACGCGCACTCGGCTCGGAAATTCCCACGGCACCAGATGACGACTGATTATCTATCTCCCTCTGATTTAATTGTTTTTATCAATTCATTATTCTATTTCATCTGAAGTTTTTTCTGATCCGTTTTGCATGACAGCGCTGGATCGTAGTCCTCTACTTTCTTGCCGACAAACTCGAGAGACTGTTTCAGTCACGAGCCGCAGATCGCCGATGCAAGCAGGGATTTACCCGTGCATAAGTATTGGCACATCGCATTATGGTGATTGCATGACATGTCAAATCAGATTGCTCTCCCGCTCACGTGAAGTCCTGAATCACTGCATGAATCATCAGGGCAGACACGCACCACGGTCGATCGCACATGGCTGTGATTAATGGGTTTTATTTATTCAATCTCATCTTTCTCGCTTATTGATTACTACTGATTACTCTGCAGCTTGATTTTTTATTATCTAACCCTCTACACAATCTTTTGGAATACATGCGCTGCAACGTGAATTGTTCATGGAGACGAAGCGGAGGACCGTCGGCGTCAGGAGAATCGCCATGTTTGTCGACTTGTCCGCCACGGACTCGCCATGCCTAGGGACTCTCCTGTCGCGGACTCGCCGTCACGGACTTTTCATGCTAATACAGCTAAGTTTTTTCTACGCTCATACATAGTCTGAGTCTAAAACATATATGCATTTTCATCCATTCTCCAAAGCCGATCATGTTATTCGCATATGACCCATTCAGAGACCAAAATCATACTTGGAATTGATTTCAGTTTTGTCTGCTGTTTATTCGCGTCCGTCGAAGTAGTGAGGCTGGGTACCAAAAGGCCGACCTTGTCTCCGGGTTCAACAGTCTGGCATCACGACCCTGTTACCCGGCAAGCGTTTGATGCTGGAGGTCTGCCTACTCATGAAAATACACGCATAAACCTTATATACTACCCATCGATCCATATAACAAAAGTGCATTATCTTCAATGTCTACAATTACGCACGTCTTATAATTGTTCAATATATTATGCAAGTACACCTTAATGCAATTGTATCTTTTCTCCTTCTCAGCAAAACGATGTCTTTCCCGTCGCTCGCCGTGCTCGGGGACTCGGCGCTCGCCGGTCGCTGGACCTCGCCACTCGCCGCGCTCGGGGACTAGGCGCCCGCCGGTCGCTCGACCTCGCCACTCGCCGCGCTCGGGGACTCGGCGCCCGCCGGTCGCTCGACCTCGCCACTCGTCGCGCTCGAGGACTAGGCGCTCGCCGGTCGCTCGACCTCGCCACTCGCCGCGCTCGGGGACTCGGCGCCCGCCGGTCGCTCGACCTCGCCACTCGCCGCGCTTGGGGACTCGTCGCCCGCCGGTCGCTCGACCTCGCCACTCGTCGTGCTCGGCGGCAACCACTACTATTTTGAGAATATGTATCTCTAAAAGAGCCTCAAGTCGCCTCTACAAGCCAACTCGAGCCTCGGGGACTACTCCTAGGCATACTGCGTGCGCGCGTGGTTCCGCGACCGCGGACTCTCCCTCGCGTACTCGCCACGCTCGGGGACTCGTCACCGCGGACACGCCCTCGCGTACTCAACACGCTCGAGGACTCGCCACCGCGGACTCGCCCTCGCATACTCTCCATGCTCGGGGACTCGCCGCCGCGGAAACTCGCCCTCGCGTACTCAACGCGCTCGGGGACTCGCCACCATGGACACTCGCCCTCGCGTACTCAACGCGCTCGGGGACTCGCCGCCATGGACACTCGCCCTCGCGTACTCAACACGCTCGGGGACTCGCCACCGCGGACTCGCCCTCGCGTACTCAACACGCTCGGGGCCTCTCCACCGCGGATTCGCCCTCGCGTACTCAACACGCTCGGGGACTCTCCACCGCGGATTCTCCCTCGTGTACTCAACGCGCTCGGGGACTCGCCACCACGGACTCGCCCTCGCGTGCTCAACGCGCTCGGGGCCTCGGCGTGCTACAGACAGTGCCACTCGCCGGTCACTTGACCTCGCCACTCGCCACGCTCGGGGACTCGGAACGCTCCATGTTCGGGGACTCGCTGTAACTAGCGGCTTCACCGACACCCTGCGTCTTTGGCCAACTGGCCATCACCGACTGGCTCACGCCGACTGCCTCCCGCTTCACGGTTCTTTTCCCTGTTCAGGAGCTCATCGCCGATTCACCACGACCCATCGTCAAGACTCTCCGCGCCCTGCCTCAGGCCCGCGTCGAATCGACAACACGCTCGGGGACTACTGATTTGGGAATACCAATCGGGGTACACCCATGAGGAGGAATCGCCAGCTGGATCGCCAAACGCAGAACGGGTCGACTCGCCAAGTACAGCGTCTGGCGCATACTGGACCTAGGCGACTGACCCGACTGGAGGCCCAAGACGGCGACTACAATACAAAGCCCACCAAATACTTGTAAACCCTAACTGGCTGCATATATAAAGCCACCAGGGGCACCCCCAAGGGGTACGTCATATTAGATCTAGTCTCTCCCTCCGCCTACGGCGACTCCCATGTAAACCAATCTATGATCATATACTGGATTGATAGTAGGACGTAGCGATCCTCCATCGAGGGGACGTGAACCTGGGTACATCGTGTGCCAATCTTGCTCCCGGGTTCTCCTACGTCGCCTTGCTCCCTCTACGTAAGCTACCCCCAGTAGCATCTGCCGTGCAATACCACGACATCAAACTTGGTATATTGATTATTGTTGGAGATATGCCCAAGAGGCAATAATAAAGTGGTTATTATCATATCTTCACACTTATGATAAATGTTTACATACCATGCTATAATTGTATTAACAGAAAACATTAATACTTGTGTGATTTGTAAATTAAAATAAGAGTCCCTAGTAAAGCCTCTTGTTAAACTAGCTTGTTGGTTAATATATGATCATGGTTTCCTGATCATGAACATAGAGATGTTATTAACAACAGGATCATATCATTAGGAGAATGATGTGATGGACATACTCCTATAGATAAGCGTAGTATAAAGATCAAGTCATTTCAATAGTTCAATTGCTATATACTTTCTGATACATAGTAACCTAATTCCTTCGACCATGAGATCATGCATATCACCTTTGCCGGATGGATGCTTTGATGACATCAAACACCACACCGTAACTGGGTGGCTATAAAGGTGGCATTGAGTGTTCGGAAAGTATTGGTTGAAACACATGGATCAAGAGTGGGATTTGTCCATCCATATGACGGATAGATATACTCTGGGCCCTCTCGGTGGAATGTCATCCAATTAGCTTGCAAGCATGTGACTGGCTCACAAGGGATCACATATCACGGGAACGAGAAAAGAGTACTTATCGGTAACGAGGTTGAACTAGGTATGCAGAGATACCGACGATCATAACCTCGGATAAGTAAACTATCGTGAGACAAAGGGAAATTGGTATCGTATGTAAGTGGTTCATTCGATCGCAAAGTAATCGTAGAAGTATGTGGGAGCCATATGAATTTCCAGATTCCTCTATTGGTTATTGTTCGAAGAAGTGTCTCGATCATGTCCGCATAATTCACGAACCGTAGGGAGACACACTTAAGGATTCGACGTTGTTTGAGTAGTTATGGTATTATGAGAAAGAGACCGAATGTTGTTCGGAGTCTCGGATGGGATCCGGAATATCACGAGGTGATCCGGAATGGTCCGGAGAATAAGATTCATATAAGGAAAGTCCCGTTTCGGAGTTCGGGAATGATTCCGGTGTTTTCATCGGGAATGTTCTAGAAGGTTCCGGATTGTCCGGCACTCCGGGGGGGGGGGGGGAGGGGTACATGAATGTGTCATTACATATTGGAATGATTGCATCATGTACTAAGTGTTCTTGTTGTCCCAAATAAAGGATTAAATTGAATCCTAAAACAGAAAAGTCAAATGTCCAATTTGAAAGTCAAACGGCTAAAACAAGAAACTGTGGGAAACAAGCAAGAGGAGTTTGAAACCAACTTGGAGGAGGAGTTCCTCTCCTCCAAGCCGGCGGCCAGCCCTAGGCCGAGTTGGGGAGGGACTCCCCTCCCTCCCTGGCGCGCCAAGCCCCTCCACCTATAAAAGGAGGGGCAGGGCCTCCTCCTTGAGACACACAAGTTTCTACCTCTAATCTCCGGTTTAGAGCCGTTCTGGTTTAGAGCTTCTAATTGCTTTAGCCTGCGGTTTAGAGCCTTCTAATTGGTGTGTCTAATCTCTAGACCACTAATAGCCCTCTCTCATACTCCACCATACTCGCTCTGGCTTAAGGCGAAGCCCTGCGGGATCTCCCCTCTACTTCCGGTACCACGCTGTTGTGCTGCCGGAATCGCGAGGAGAGTGCTACAACCTCCGCTGCCTGCTGGAACAAGGGAGAGGAAGGTCTTAGTCGAGTACCGAACGTGTGACCGACTGCGGGAGCGCTGCCGGAACGTGGCGCCGGAAGGATCGTCTACACGATCTTGAGATCGGAAAGAGTACGACTACATCACCCACGAGAATCCGCTCTCGTTAAACACTTTGGAATCTTCGAGGGTAAGTTATTCCGTCGACTCGTTGCTACAATCTAGTAGATAGATCTTGGCTTGTTTGTTTGTATGCGATAGAAAATTTTTGTTTTCCATGCTACGAACCCCTACAGTGGTATCAGAGCCGTGTCTATATGTAGATCTGTTGCACGAGTAGAACACAATGGTCATTGTGGGCGTTGATGCTTTTATTGTCGATTGCTTCTTGTGTACTTTGCATCTTGCGGTATGTTGGGATGAAGCGGCCCGGGCTAACCTTACATGACATTGTTCATGAGACTTGCTCCACGCTTGACATGCAACTTGTATTTCATAAGTGGCTTTGCGGGTGCCTGTTTCTCCTAGCATAGTTAAGATCCAATTTACAACGGGTGATTAACAATACTAGTATCAATGTTGTGGTTCTTGTTCGTAAGTTAGAACGACACTTATTGAAAGCCCCAAACCACGTAAAATATGCAAAGAAAGTAGAGGCGTCTAACTTTGTTTTGCAGGGGTGTGCAGTGATGTGATATGGCCATGATTGTGATTATATATGATGTATGCAATGTTCTTTATTGTAAGTCGGCAACCGGCAGGAGCCATATGGTTGTCTTTAATTTCTGTTAAGACCCGCGTGTCTATTCAAAGTAGTTGTAATAGTTGAAGCTGGTGGACGACAACCATGGAGCAGCGTCATTGACCTTGATGCAATGCCGGTGATGATGGAGATCATGTTCGTGCTAGAAGATGGAGATCGGAAGCACAAAGAAGAAAGGCCATATCATATCACATATTATGAATTGCATGTGATGTTAATCCTTTATGCATCTTGTATTGCTTAGTAGACGACGGTAGCATTATAAGATGATCCCTCATGCACATGAATTTCAAGTCATAAAGTGTTCACCCTTAGTTAGCACCGTTGCTAAAGCTTGTTGTTTCGAAGCACCACGTGATGATCGGGTGTGTTAGATTCCGCAAGTGTATACAACGTGGGCAAGCCAGATTTGCTCATGCGGAAGCTAAGGTTTGATCTTGACGAGCCTAGCATGTACAGACATGGTCTCAGGAACACGGATCACCGAAAGGTAAAGCATGAGTCATATAGGAGATATGATGAACATGTTGATTGTTCGCCATTGAAGCTATGTCAACTCTCGTGATGATCGGTTTTGATGTGGTGGATTTGGTTCGTGTGATCACTAAAACAATGTGAGGGATATTGTTTTGAGTGGGAGTTCACCTAGATTAATTTAATTATTAATTAGAACTCAATTTATCATAAATTAAATCAAAGTGAATTTGCATAGTTGTTGTAGTCATTGGCATCCGTTTACCACCTTACGCTTAGTTATAATTGAGATGATAGAACTATAGAATTCTGGTTAGTTACTTTACGAACTGGTATCGTATTGTTTTGAAGTGTTAATCTAAAGTTTAAAAGTCCTATTGCAAACTTTCAGTAAGTTCCGTTTACTCCATGAAGTTTAATAATTGGTATTAAAACAAGAGTGACAATTCCAAGTGTTAGTGTATAAGTATCATTTTTTGTGTCCATGATTCTTGATATTCAAAGGATTGTCTTAATATCAAGGTTATCTAGGATCTGAAAGAGTTGTTTCAGAAACCATGATGTGTGGAAGATATTGTGATATCTGAAACGAAGTTTTGGTTACACCATGATAGAGTATAATATGGCAAAATTCATGTTCTCATATTTGATGAGAATTTGCAAAGGGTTGGAGACACTAGTTGTCCTAATCCACCAAAAGGTTTTGGATAGCAACATTATACTCACGATTCATCTATATAAGCTAAAAGTAGCTTGATCATGGATAATTACATGATAAGGGTGAATATTTGATGTAGGTAAAATGTTTACTACACCAAGAGATTACTAAAGAAAGGAATTTGAAAGAACACCAAACATTTGATAATGGTGATCTACTTCAAAGTGCAAGTCCAAAGACATTGGTATTTAACTATACACGCTTTGGACGATGTGTCATATGTATGACTCCACTATTGATATTGATAGATTCTTTCAAACAGAAAAGGAAATATTGAAAGAGAATCTCATAAATATATGGCAGAAAAGAAAAGACTAGAATTGTTCAGTTTAAGTATATAGATGATATACATGTTATGGCTATATTCTTTGCTTATTAAACAATGTGGTTATTAAGTATTTGATACTGAATTTGTTGGTGTGAATCGTCATACGAAACAACACAATTCATGAACTACAATGGCCTAAGTAACTAGCAAAAGAATATGTGATGATGTTCATCAAGAACAAATAAAGGGTTATTGTGTTGCTCGTTAAACATCAAAAGTTTGCCTTCAAGATTTTTTTTATCAGGTATTATGAGAACAAAAGGGTTGTTCAAATAATTGCCGTAATCCATAAAAGATGGATGATTCACAAATCTCGTTGGAGAAATCACATCCATAAAACTAGTGTTAAAAATGTCGAAAGACAAATTGATTAAAAGATCACTTAGGAAGTGACATCGCCGTTTAAATTATATTGGAAAGAAAACATGAAGAAACTCCATGTGGATGGAATTTTGGAGTCTTTTGATTTTTGATCACATGACACTTGTGAAACTTTCCTAGAGATAATTGAAACTTCGTTCATAGGCCAAAAGGGAACGAAAGACTAGCTTATTGGAATTTGTACGAAGTCCATTATGTGTAGTCAAGAGCGATGGATTTTAACTTCATTTGCTTTCTCCAAAAATTTGAGTGAATATATGAATATTTACTTAATAAGGATGAAGTATGAAACATTTGAAAAGTTCAAAGACTATCAAGATGAAGTGCAAAATCATTGTAACAAGAATATAAACAGTTTATGATAAAGATCATAAAGGAAGATATTTAAGTTACAGAGTTTAGCATAATACCTAAGATTTAAGGAATCGTTCCGTGGATTTGCATTTCCTGAAACACCATAAGGGTATGGAGCGTTCGAGATATGTAATTAAACCTTGTTTGACATGGTAAGATCGAAGGTGTAATTCATAAAACTGCCATTGTATTTTAAAGATTAAAAGCTTTAGAGATTACCGTTTTTCCACTGAAAAGAGCTTCATCATAATCCGTTGAAATGACACCATATAAGGTTATGGTTTGGGATAAAACCCAAGTAGTCCTTTCTTAAACATTGGTATGCTATACATAAGAAAAATGTTTGCAACCAAAGTCGGATGAACCTGTCTTTGTTAAGTATTCCTCCATAACACCGGAGACAAAAGTGTTTGTTGCTTAGAACGTCAAGTTTCTTTGAGAAGGAATTTTTCGTGAAAAGTTAAGTGGGAGGACAATAGAACTTTGATAAGGTTAAAGGAACCTTAGCTATATGTGCAGAGTTGCGCAGCGCCGAAAAGTGTTCCGGAGGCAGCAATAATGCTCATGGCTCACGTGCCTCAAAGGTTGTGGTCACGGAGATCTAAGTTCCTATTGAAACAAGTAGATCGGGTAAACAATCAAATACCAAGATTTGAGGGTTGAATCATTATTTGAGAATAATGAACCGACTACATGCAAAGAAGCGATGATGGGCCCTGACTCCGTCAAATGGCTTGAAGCCATAAAAATCCGTGATAGTTCCATACACGAGAAATCAAGTTTTGAACTTGAAGGACCCTCAAGAAAGGTGTAAGACCTTACAGTTGTGTTTGGATCTATAAAGAAATAGACATGGATGTTTCACATCTATGAAATAGTCGACATGTTGGGAAAGAGTTTACAACAATGTTCAAAGGTTGACTATGACAAGATTTGATCTTTCATAGTGATATTTAGTCTAGACGGATTAATGTAGCAACCACTACATATAAATTTGTTATGTGGTAGTTGAATAAACAAAACAAGTTCTTCTAATAGAATTGTTACCTAGGACATGTGCGTAACACGGTCCATAGGGTTTTGTTAATTCAAGGGATGCTGAAAGCATATGCAAACTTCAATGGTTGAAATAAGCATAGCGGAGTTGGAATCTTCACTATGATGAAACTGTTAAAAGAGTTTAATTTCATCAGAGACAATGAAGATGCTTGCATTTGCAAGAAATTAAGTGGGAGCGCTAAGACATGTTTCTAATACATTACGTGGAAGACATATTGTTGATTGGAAATAATGTATCTTTTATTAAGACATATTAAGAATTTCATCCCGATGAAAGACTTAGGCAAAACTCAAATATTTGGCATCAATAGACGCTAATATGGTTGTGCCAGAAGTACATAGATGAGATATTGAATGAGTTCAATATAGAAACTACAAGAAAAGGTTCTTGTCGCACAGAAAGGATTGAAAGAGTTCAATGTTGATGATATATTCAAGTGTATTGACATTTGGTAAAGTAAAACAAATAATCAAGTATAGATTGATACTTGATGTATGAAATCACAAAGAGTATTTATATCAATCATACTGTGATATGTACAAATCCAGATATGTCCTATGCTCTAAATGTTGTGAGCATATACCAGAATGATTCGTAAGATGATCATTGGACAATAGTAAGGATATTCTTATGATCTTTTGGAAGAACTAAGAGTATATTATTTGTAGAAGTGACAAATAGATGGTTAGTTCATTGTATAAGTACTACATTGATACTAGCTTTGTCACAAAGTACAAATTAAGTGTATCTCAATTTAAACTAAGGGTGGCACAATATAATGGAAGGTGAGTTCCATAATGGATTTGGATGAGTTCCAAAGTTAAGACATTGTGACAGATACTACAACAAAAGGCTAAGTATATGACTGCTATTATAGCAGCAAAAGAGGGCATTTGTGTCAAGTAGTTTGTTATCAAACTAGGTGTAGTTCACAGAGGGATAATACTATGAAGATATATTGTGCGACAATATTATCAACATGTTTTAACCCCAAAGAACTAAAGGTCACACCGAAAGACCAAATTTATACAAAGCCATCTCATTAGAGAATGAGTGATGCGTAGAGACGCAAATACATGCAATTACACACGGATCTGGAAGTGTCAGATCCGGAGATCAGTTGACCACTAGCAATCGTGTACATACAACACCGGAAAGCCATAGGTGTTATATACACAAAGGTTTGAAACTAGATTATTGACTCTAGTGCAAGTGGGAGACTGTTGGAGATATGCCCAAGAGGCAATAATAAAGTGGTTATTATCATATCTTCACACTTATGATAAATGTTTACATACCATGCTATAATTGTATTAACAGGAAACATTAATACTTGTGTGATTTGTAAACTAAAATAAGAGTCCCTAGTAAAGCCTCTTGTTAAACTAGCTTGTTGGTTAATATATGATCATGGTTTCCTGATCATGAACATAGAGATGTTATTAACAACAGGATCATATCATTAGGAGAATGATGTGATGGACATACTCCTATAGATAAGCGTAGCATAAAGATCAAGTCATTTCAATAGTTCAATTGCTATATGCTTTCTGATACATAGTAACCTAATTCCTTCGACCATGATATCATGCATATCACCTTTGCCGGATGCATGCTTTGATGACATCAAACACCACACCGTAACTGGGTGGCTATAAAGGTGGCATTGTGTGTTCGGAAAGTATTGGTTGAAACACATGGATCAAGAGTGGGATTTGTCCATCCATATGACGGATAGATATACTCTGGGCCCTCTCAGTGGAATGTCATCCAATTAGCTTGCAAGCATGTGACTGGATCACAAGGGATCACATATCACGGGAACGAGAAAAGAGTACTTATCGGTAACGAGGTTGAACTAGGTATGCAGAGATACCGACGATCATAACCTCGGATAAGTAAACTATCGTGAGACAAAGGGAAATTGGTATCGTATGTAAGTGGTTCATTCGATCGCAAAGTAATTGTAGAAGTATGTGGGAGCCATATGAATTTCCAGATTCCTCTATTGGTTATTGTTCGGAGAAGTGTCTCGATCATGTCCGCATAATTCACGAACCGTAGGGAGACACACTTAAGGATTCGACGTTGTTTGAGTAGTTATGGTATTATGAGAAAGAGACCGAATGTTGTTCGGAGTCTCGGATGGGATCCGGGATATCACGAGGTGATCCGGAATGGTCCGGAGAATAAGATTCATATAAGGAAAGTCCCGTTTCGGAGTTCGGGAATGATTCCGGTGTTTTCATCGGGAATGTTCTAGAAGGTTCCGGATTGTCCGGCACTCCGGGGGGGAGGGGTACATGAATGTGTCATTACATATTGGAATGATTGCATCATGTACTAAGTGTTCTTGCTGTCCCAAATAAAGGATTAAATTGAATCCTAAAACAGAAAAGTCAAATGTCCAGTTTGAAAGTCAAACGGCTAAAACAAGAAACTGTGGGAAACAAGCAAGAGGAGTTTGAAACCAACTTGGAGGAGGAGTTCCTGTCCTCCAAGCCGGCGGCCAGCCCTAGGCCGAGTTGGGGAGGGACTCCCCTCCCTCCCTGGCGCGCCAAGCCCCTCCACCTATAAAAGGAGGGGCAGGGCCTCCTCCTTGAGACACACAAGTTTCTACCTCTAATCTCCGGTTTAGAGCCGTTCTGGTTTAGAGCTTCTAATTTCTTTAGCCTACGGTTTAGAGCCTTCTAATTGGTGTGTCTAATCTCTAGACCACTAATAGCCCTCTCTCATACTCCACCATACTCGCTCCGGCTTAAGGCGAAGCCCTGCGGGATCTCCCCTCTACTTTCGGTACCACGCTGTTGTGCTGCCGGAATCGCGAGGAGAGTGCTACAACCTCCGCTGCCTGCTGGAACAAGGGAGAGGAAGGTCTTCGTCGAGTACCGAACGTGTGACCGACTGCGGGAGCGCTGCCGGAACGTGGCGCCGGAAGGATCGTCTACACGATCTTGAGATCGGAAAGAGTACGACTACATCACCCACGAGACTCCGCTCTCGTTAAACACTTTGGAATCTTTGAGGGTAAGTTATTCCATCGACTCGTTGCTACAATCTAGTAGATAGATCTTGGCTTGTTTTGTTTGTATGCGATAGAAAATTTTTGTTTTCCATGCTACGAACTCCTACAATTATGTCTCAAAAAAAACCTTCACAAAATGACCTATCTCATTCGAGGTTTTTTGGCTTTCGGGTCAAATGACCAATGTTATGGCTAGAATCAAGGCATAGTTTGTGATAATGTGGCCATATTGTGCATACATGTGCATCATGGCATGGCAAACAATGTTGCAAGAGGAAGTTTTTCTTTTTGTCGCACCAAAAAGGCATTTTCCATTTTCCGAGCATAAAAAACGGACGGTTTTGTGAAGCAACCACCAAATGGCTAATTCAAAAAACCACCACCACATTTTACAAAAATACTAGACCACCTTATATGGACAATGTACCAACAGGGGGATCTGAAACCTTTCCGTCCACCTTTGATGAAAAAGACCAATTCTTGCCGAATCGGTAGGAATTGGGTCAGATATGAACTACAGGTACATGATACGATGCTCATGATTTTTTACAAAAATCATTTTTAGGTTCACAATATGCTATTTTATAAAAAATCCAATGCAAGTTGAGCGAGGCTTGGCCCCGAGCTAAGAATCTTCATGCCCGTTGTTCGATAAGGTTTGACGATAGTTTAAAACGGGGATAAAAAATAAAAAAAGATCGAAACAGTGCGAAACCTTCGCGTGGTGTTATATTATGTGACATATTTAAAAGGAAAAATATCAAACTTGGTATATTGATTATGTCTCAAAAAAACCTTCACAAAATGACCTATCTCATTCGAGGTTTCTTGGCTTTCGGGTCAAATGACCAATGTTATGGCTAGAATCAAGGCATAGTTTGTGATAATGTGGCCATATTGTGCATACATGTGCATTATGGCATGACAAACAATGTTGCAAGAGGAAGTTTTTCTTTTTGTCGCACCAAAAAGGCATTTTCCATTTTCCGAGCATAAAAAACGGACGGTTTTGTGAAGCAACCACCAAATGGCTAATTCAAAAAACCACCACCACATTTTACAAAAATACTAGACCACCTTATATGGACAATGTACCAACAGGGGGATCTGAAACCTTTCCGTCCACCTCTGATGAAAAAGACAAATTCTTGCCGAATCGGTAGGAATTGGGTCAGATATGAACTACAGGTACATGATACGATGCTCATGATTTTTTACAAAAATCATTTTTAGGTTCACAATATGCTATTTTATCTGAAATCCAATGCAAGTTGAGCGAGGCTTGGCCCCGAGCTAAGAATCTTCATGCCCGTTGTTCGATAAGGTTTGACGATAGTTTAAAACGGGGATAAAAAATAAAAAAAGATCGAAACAGTGCGAAACCTTCGCGTGGTGTTAAATTATGTGACATAGTTAGAAGGAAAAATATCAAACTTGGTATATTGATTATGTCTCAAAAAAACCTTCACAAAATGACCTATCTCATTCGAGGTTTCTTGGCTTTCGGGTCAAATGACCAATGTTATGGCTAGAATCAAGGCATAGTTTGTGATAATGTGGCCATATTGTGCATACATGTGCATCATGGCATGGCAAACAATGTTGCAAGAGGAAGTTTTCCTTTTTGTCGCACCAAAAAGGCATTTTCCATTTTCCGAGCATAAAAAACGGACGGTTTTGTGAAGCAACCACCAAATGGCTAATTCAAAAAACCACCAGCATATTTACAAAAAATACTAGACCACCTTATATGAAATAGGTACCAACAGGGGGATCTGAAACCTTTCCGTCCACCTCTGGTGAAAAAGACAAATTCCTGCCGAATCGGCAGGAAGTGGGTTAGATATGAACTATAGGTACATGATACGATGCTCATGATTTTTTACAAAAATCATTTTTAGGTTCACAATATGCTATTTTATCAAAAATAGAATGCAAGTTGAGCGAGGTTTTGTCAGATTCCAAAGTATACAAAATATGCGGCATTTAAATATCCAAACAATTCAAAAATGTTAATACAAAATAAAATATGATTTGCTTTAATAAAATAGGGTTAGATTCCTTTTTAGATGCTTAATATTTCTTATGTTCAAAGTTTTAGGGTTTGTCTATTTTATTTTTGTTTGAATTGAATAATCGAAATTTATATGTAAGTGTTTTAATCATTTTGAAAATTTTCATCTAAAGTAAATATATAATGTTTTTTCATGAATGGATAGATATTATTTTTCTGAAAATTATGATATATTATTCATATTTTTCTGAGTTGAAATGAAAAAGATATGAATTTTCTAAATTCATATCCTATTTTTTGAATTAAAAATGCCCCCACCCCTTTAATGCATGGAATAAATGCCCCCCCTTTAACACCGGTTCCAGCCACGAACCAGTGTTAAAGGGGGGCGCATTTATTTCGTTTTGCGCGTGCACACCCCCCTTTAACACCGGTTCGTGGCTGGAACCGGTGTTAAAGGGGGGTGCGGGCGCGAAACGAATCCCCCCCTTTAACACCGATTCCAGCCACGAACCGGTGTTAAAGGGGGGGATTTATAACGCGTGCCACTTCCTCCTCCCCCCGGCCAGATCAAGCGCGCGCAGCAGAGAGGAAGAAAAGCAGAGGCGATGCCGCAGCGCCGTCCCCGCCCCGTCTCGCCGTCGCCGGGCTGTCGCGTCGTCCCCGCCCCGTCTTGCCGTCGCCGGGATTGCCGCGTCGTCCCCACCCCGTCTCGCCGTCGCCCCTCCACCGTCGATTCCCCACCCCGTCGTACCGGCCCGCGCGCTGCCGCCCCTCCGCCGCCCCATCCCGGCCGCGCGCATCGCCCACCCGCACGCCGACCGCCCAGCAGCGCCGTGCCACCCACGCCGCGCCGCCGCCCGCAGGTGAGCATGCCCGCCGCCGATTTTTGTAGTGTTTTTTGGTTAGTGGTTAATTAGTTAGTGTTATTATATGTAGGGTTTCGTAGCATGGAAAACAAAAATTTTCTATCGCATACAAACAAACAAGCCAAGATCTATCTACTAGATTGTAGCAACGAGTCGATGGAATAACTCACCCTCGAAGATTCCAAAGTGTTTAACAAGAGCGGATTCTCGTGGGTGATGTAGTTGTACTCTTCCCGATCTCAAGATCGCGTAGACGATCCTTCCGGCGCTGCGTTCCGGCAGCGCTCTCGCAGTCGGTCACACGTTCGGTACTCGACGAAGACCTTCCTCTCCCTTGTTCCAGCAGGCAGCGGAGGTTGTAGCACTCTCCTCGCGATTCCGGCAGCACAACGGCGTGGTACCGGAAGTAGAGGGGAGATCTCGCAGGGCTTCGCCTTAAGCCGGAGCGAGTATGGTGGACTATGAGTGAGCCCTCGACGATCTAGGGTTTAGACACGCCGAGGAGGGGGCAAGCCGGCGGCTAGGGTTAGCTAGGCGGCGGCGGCGGTTTGCCCTAGGGCGGCGGCGGCAGTGGAGGTATTGGTGTCAAGGAGGGGAGACCTGCCCCTCCTTTTATAGGTGGAGGGGCCGGCCAAGGGGAGGGGAGTCCCTCCCCAACTCGGCTTGGAGGTGGGCCGGCGGTGGACGGGAGGAACTCCTCCCCAACTCGGTTTCCACCTCCCTCTCCACTTCCCAAAATAGCCGTTTGACTTTCAAATTGCCGTTTGACTTTTTCAAACTAGGATTTGATTAAACCCTTTATTTTGTTCAGCGATGACATCTAGTACATGATGCAATCATACCAACTTGATATAACACATTCATGTACCCTTCCCCTCCGGAGTGCCGGACATTCCGGAACCTTCTAGAACATTCTCGATGAAAACACCGGAACCATTCTCCAACTCCAAAATAGGACTTTCCTTATATGAATCTTATTCTCCGGACCATTCCGGATCTCCTCGTGATATCCCGAATCCCATTCGAGACTCCGAACAACATTCGGTCTCTTTCTCATCATTCCATAACTACTCAAACAATGTCGAATCCTTAAGTGTGTCTCCCTACGGTTCGTGAATTATGCGGACATGATCGAGACACTTCTCCGAACAATAACCAATAGAGGAATCTGGAAATTCATATGTCTCCCACATATTTCTACGATTACTTTGCGATCGAATGAACCACTTACATACGATACCAATATCCCTTTGTCTCACGATAGTTTACTTATCTGAGGTTATGATTGTCGGTATCTCTGCATACCTAGTTCAACCTCGTTACCGATAAGTACTCTTTTCTCGTTCCCGTGATATGTGATCCCTTGTGAGCCAGTCACATGCTTCCAAGCTAATTGGATGACATTCCACCGAGAGGGCCCATAGTATATCTATCCGTCACATGGATGGACAAATCCCACTCTTGATCCATGTGTCTCAACCAATACTTTCCGAACACTCAATGCCACCTTTATAGCCACCTAGTTACGGTGTGGTGTTTGATGTCATCAAAGCATCCATCCGGTAAAGGTGATATGCATGATCTCATGGTCGAAGGAATTAGGTTACTATGTATCAGAAAGCATATAGCAATTGAACTATTAAAATGACTTGATCTTTATGCTACGCTTATCTATAGGAGTATGTCCACCATATCATTCTCCTAACGATATGATCTTGTTGTTAATAACATCTCAATGTTCATGATAGGGAAACCTCAATCATTTATTAACCAACAAGCTAGTATTGTGAAGAGGCTTTACTAGGGACTTCAATTTAAGTTTACACATCACACAAGTATTAATGTTTCCTTGTTAATACTATTATAGCATGAATGTAAACATTTATCATAAACACAAAGATATAATAATAACTACATTTATTATTGCCTCTAGGACATATCTCCAACAGTCTCCCACTTGCATTAGAGTCATCTAATCTAGATTACATGGTAATATACCGAACACCCATGGCAGTTTGGTGCTGGTCATGTTTTGCCCTCGGGAGAGGTTTAGTCAACGGATCCGCCACATTCAGATCTGTGTGTACTTTGCAAATCTTTATGTCCCCATCTTGGACATGTTCTCGAATAGCGTGAAAATGCAGCTTGATGTGCTTCAGCTTCTTGTGTGACCTTGGTTCTTTTGCATTGGCTATGGCACCCATGTTATCACAGTAGATAGACATTGGGTCCAGCGCACTAGGAACCACACCCAGCTCTGTAATGAACTCTTTCATCCATATCGCTTCTTGTGAAGCCTCCAAAGCAGCCATGTATTCTAATTCAGTTGAAGATCTCGCCACAACGCTTTGCTTTGCACTCCTCCAGCTAACTGCTGCACCATTCAAAATAAATACGTATCCATATTGTGATTTAGAATCATCCGGATCGGTGTTCCAACTAGCATCGGTGTAACCATTAACAACGAGCTGTTCATCACCTCCATAAGAAAGAACCATATCCTTAGTTCTTCTCAAGTACTTAAGGATGTTTTTGACCGCTGTCCAATGATCCACTCCTGGATCACTTTGATATCTGCTAGTTAAACTAACAGCATATGCAATGTCGGGTCTAGTACATAGCATGGCATACATTAGATATCCTATGGCTGAGGCATAGGGAGTCTTACTCATCCTTTGTCTATCTTCTACCGATGTCGGACTTTGAGTTTTACTCAAGGTCGTATTGGGCAACATGGGCAAGAACCCTTTCTTGCTATCTTCCATTCCAAACCTCTTTAGAACTTTGTCCAAATATGTACTTTGTGACAATGATATTAGGCGTCTTGATCTATCTCTATAAATTTTTATGCCCAATATGTAAGCTGCTTCGCCAAGATCCTTCATTGAAAAACTATTATTCAAATATTCCTTGACACTATTAAGAAGGTCTACATCATTCCCAATCAACAATATGTCATCTACATATAGTATTAAGAATGCTACAGAGCTCCCACTCACTTTCTTGTATATACAAGCTTCTCCATAAGTTTGTATAAAACCAAAACTTTTGATCACCTTATCAAAACGTTGATTCCAACTTCGGGATGCTTGCTTCAATCCATAGATGGACCGTTGAAGTTTGCATACCTTGTTAGCATCTTTAGGATCGACAAAACCTTTGGGTTGCATCATATACAACTCTTCATCAATGTCTCCATTGAGGAATGCTGTTTTGACATCCATCTGCCATATCTCATAATCATAATATGCAGCGATTGCTAACATAATCCTCACAGACTTTAGCTTCGCTACTGGTGAGAAAGTCTCATCGTAGTCAACTCCTTGAATTTGTCGAAACACTTTAGCGACAAGTCGAGCTTTGTAGACAGTAACATTACCATCAGCATCTGTTTTCTTATTGAAAATCCATTTATTCTCGACAGCCTTCCGGCCATCCGGTAAGTCCACCAAAGTCCATACTTGGTTTTCGTACATGGATCCAATCTCGGATTTCATGGCTTCTTGCCATTTATTGGAATCTGGGCTCATCATCGCTTCCTCATATGTCGCAGGGTCATCGGTGTTGTCCACCAACATGACACTCATAACGGGATCATACCAATCAGGAGTGGTACGAGTTCTCATTGACCTGTGAGGCTCTATAGCAACTACAACCGAAGTTTCATGATCATCATTAGATTCCTCTCTTATTGGTGCAGGCACCACAGGAACTTCTTCCGGTGTTGCGCTACTCGCAATTTCGAGAGAAGGTTCGACAACCTCGTCGAGTTCTACTTTCCTTCCAGTCACTTCTTTCGAGAGAAATTCCTTCTCTAGAAAGGATCCATTCTTGGCAATGAAGATTTTGCCTTCGGATCTATGATAGAAGGTATACCCAATAGTTTCCTTCGGGTATCCTATGAAGACGCATTTTTCCGCTTTGGGTTCAAGCTTGTCCGGCTGTAACTTCTTAACATAGGCTTCGCAACCCCAAACTTTAAGGAACGATAATCTAGGTTTCTTCACAAGCCATAATTCATACGGTGTCGTCTCAACGGATTTAGATGGTGCCCTATTTAAAGTGAATGTGGCTGTTTCTAATGCATAACCCCAAAATGATAGCGGTAAATCTGTAAGTGACATCATAGAACGAACCATATCTAAGAGAGTTCGACTACGACGTTCGGACACACCATTACGCTGTGGTGTTCCCGGCGGTGTCAATTGTGAAAGTATTCCGCATTTCTTCAAATGCTCGCCAAACTCGTAACTTAGATATTCACCTCCACGATCAGAACGTAGAAATTTAATCTTCTTGTTACGTTGATTCTCTACCTCACTTTGAAATTCCTTAAACTTCTCGAAAGTTTCGGACTTATGTTTCATGAAATAGATATACCCATATCTACTCAAGTCATCCGTGAAGGTAAGAACATAACGATAACCACCGCGCGATGCTACACTCATTGGACCACACACATCGGTATGTATGATTTCCAATAAGTCCGTAGCTCGCTCCATCATACCAGAAAATGGAGTCTTAGTCATTTTACCCATCAGACATGCTTCGCATCTTTCAAGTGATTCAAAATCAAGTGATTCAAGAAGTCCATCGGAATGGAGTTTCTTCATACGCTTCACTCCAATGTGACCAAGACGACAGTGCCACATATAGGTCGAGTTATCGCTCGATTTCAAACGTTTAGCCTCAATGTTATTAATATGTGTATTTCCACTATCGAGATTCAACAAGAATAGACCATCTATCAAAGGTGCATGTGCATAAAACATATTACTCATATAAATCGAACAACCATTATTCTCGGATTTAAACAAGTAACCGTCTCGCAATAAACAAGATCCCGATATAATGTTCATGCTTAACGCAGGCACCAAATAAAAATTATTTAAGTATAAAACTAATCCCGATGGTAGATGAAGGGGTAGCGTGCCGACCGCGATCACATCAACCTTTGATCCGTTTCCCACGCGCATCGTCACCTCGTTCTTCGCTAGCTTCCGTTTATTCTGCAGCACCTGTTTCGAGTTACAAATATGAGCAACCGAACCAGTATCAAATACCCAGGCACTACTACGAGTACTAGTGAGATACACATCAATAACATGTATATTGGATATACCTTTCTTCTTGATGTTGCCGTTCTTCAAATCCGCCAAGTACTTTGGGCAATTCTGCTTCCAGTGACCTTCTCCCTTGCAGTAAAAGCACTCAGTATCAGGCTTAGGTCCAGCCCTGGTCTTCTTCGTCGGCGCAGTAACTTTCTTACCACCCTTCTTGAAGTGTCCCTTTTTCTTAGACTTGCCTTTCTTGAATTTGGTGGTCTTATTGACCATCAACACTTGGTGCTCTTTCTTGATCTCCACTTTTGCAGATTTCAACATAGCAAACAGTTCTGGCAACTTCTTGTTCATGTTTTGCATATTGTAGTTCATCACAAAGTTCTTGTAACTTGGTGGTAGTGATTGGAGGACACGGTAAATCCCCAAAGCATTAGGAATCACTATACCCAAGCTTTGAAGTTTGTTTGCGTGCCCAGACATCTTAAGCACATGATCACTGATGGAGCTGCCCTCTTCCATCTTGTAGTTAAAGAACTTTTCAGAAGCCTCATAGCTCTCAATCGCCGCATGAATCTCAAAGATCAATTTGAGATCACGGACAATATCATGTGGGTCTGAATTCTCAAACCTTTTCTGAAGCTCCGATTCTAAACCATACAAGATAGCACACTGAACTGTGGAGTACTAAGTCTTCCGAGCGAGGTAAACATTCTTTACTTCGTCGGTAGCATCAGCTGCAGGCGGGTCACCCAGCGGTGCATCCAGCACATAGGTCAAATTACCAGCTGTGAGGACAATCCTCAAATTGCGGAACCAATCCGCGAAGTTGCTTCCATTGTTTTTCAACTTTTCTTTCTCTAGGAACGCATTAAACTTGATGGTAGGGGCCGCCATTGATCTACAACATATTTGCAATAGTTTAGACTAAGTTTATGACATATTGAGTTCTTATTAATAGTTAAATTAATCTAGGTGAACTCCCACTCAAAACAATATCCCCCACATTGTTTTAGTGATCACACGAACCAAATCCACCACATCAACACCGATCATCACGAGAGTTGATATAGTTTCAATGGCGAACAATCGACATGTTCATCATATCTACTATATGATTCATGCTTTACCTTTCGGTGATCCGTGTTCCGAGACCATGTCTGTACATGCTAGGCTCGTCAAGATCAAACCTTAGCTTCCGCATGAGAAAATCTGGCTTGCTCACGTTGTATACACTTGCGGAATCTAACACACCCGATCATCACGTGGTGCTTCGAAACAACAAGCTTTAGCAACAGTGCTAACTAAGGGTGAACACTTTATGACTTGAAATTCATGTGCATGAGGGATCATCTTATAATGCTACCGTCGTATACTAAGCAATACAAGATGCATAAAGGATTAATATCACATGCAATTCATAATATGTGATATGATATGGCCTTTCTTCTTTGTGCTTCCGATCTCCATCTTCAAGCACGAACATGATCTCCATCATCACCGGTATTGCATCAAGGTCAATGACGCTTCTCCATGGTTGTCGTCCACCGGCTTCAACTATTACAACTACTTTGAATAGACACGCGGGTCTTAACATAAATTAAAGACAACCATATGGCTCCTGCCGGTTGCCAACTTACAATAAGGAACATTGCATAGATCAAATATAATCACAATCATGGCCATATCACATCACTGCACACCCCAGCAAAACAAAGTTAGTCGCCTCTACTTTCTTTGCATGTTTTACGTGGTTTGGGGATTTCAATAAGTGTCGTTCTAACTTACGAACATGAACCACAACATTGATACTAGTATTGTTAATCACCCGTTGTAAATTGGATCTTAACTATGCTAGGAGAAACAGGCACCCGCAAAGCCACTTATGCAATACAAGTTGCATGTCAAGTGTGGAGCAAGTCTCATGAACGATGTCATGTAAGGTTAGCCCGGGCCGCTTCATCCCAACATCCCGCAAGATGCAAAATACACAAGAAGCAATCGACAATAAAAGCATCAACACCCACAATGACCATTGTGTTCTACTCGTGCAACAGATCTACATATAGACACGGCTCTGATACCACTGTAGGGTTTCATAGCATGGAAAACAAAAAAATTCCATCGCATACAAACAAACAAGCCAAGATCTATCTACTAGATTGTAGCAACGAGTCGATGGAATAACTCACCCTCGAAGATTCCAAAGTGTTTAATGAGAGCGGATTCTCGTGGGTGATGTAGTCGTACTCTTCCCGATCTCAAGATCGCGTAGACGATCCTTCCGACGCTGTGTTCCGGCAGCGCTCTCGCAGTCGGTCACATGTTCGGTACTCGACGAAGACCTTCCTCTCCCTTGTTCCAGCAGGCAGCGTAGGTTGTAGCACTCTCCTCGCGATTCCGGCAGCACAACGGCGTGGTACCGGAAGTAGAGGGGAGATCTCGCAGGGCTTCGCCTTAAGCCTGAGCGAGTATGGTGGACTATGAGCGAGCCCTCGACGATCTAGGGTTTAGACACGCCGAGGAGGGGGCAAGCCGGCGGCTAGGGTTAGCTAGGCGGTGGCGGCGGTTTGCCCTAGGGCGGCGGCGGCAGTGGAGGTATTGGTGTCAAGGAGGGGAGACCTGCCCCTCCTTTTATAGGTGGAGGGGCCGGCCAAGGGGAGGGGAGTCCCTCCCCAACTCGGCTTGGAGGTGGGCCGGCGGTGGACGGGAGGAACTCCTCCCCAACTCGGTTTCCACCTCCCTCTCCACTTCCCAAAATAGCCGTTTGACTTTCAAATTGCCGTTTGACTTTTTCAAACTAGGATTTGATTAAACCCTTTATTTTGTTCAGCGATGACATCTAGTACATGATGCAATCATACCAACTTGATATAACACATTCATGTACCCTTCCCCTCCGGAGTGCCGGACATTCCGGAACCTTCTAGAACATTCTCGATGAAAACACCGGAACCATTCTCCAACTCCGAAACAGGACTTTCCTTATATGAATCTTATTATCCGGACCATTCCGGATCTCCTCGTGATATCCCGAATCCCATTCGAGACTCCGAACAACATTCGGTCTCTTTCTCATCATTCCATAACTACTCAAACAACGTCGAATCCTTAAGTGTGTCTCCCTACGGTTCGTGAATTATGCGAACATGATCGAGACACTTCTCCGAACAATAACCAATAGAGGAATCTGGAAATTCATATGGCTTCCACATATTTCTACGATTACTTTGCGATCGAATGAACCACTTACATACGATACCAATATCCCTTTGTCTCACGATAGTTTACTTATCCGAGGTTATGATCGTCGGTATCTCTGCATACCTAGTTCAACCTCGTTACCGATAAGTACTCTTTTCTCGTTCCCGTGATATGTGATCCCTTGTGAGCCAGTCACATGCTTGCAAGCTAATTGGATGACATTCCACCGAGAGGGCCCAGAGTATATCTATCTGTCACACGGATGGACAAATCCCACTCTTGATCCATGTGTCTCAACCAATAGTTTCCGAACACTCAATGCCACCTTTATAGCCACCCAGTTACGGTGTGGTGTTTGATGTCATCAAAGCATCCATCCGGTAAAGGTGATATGCATGATCTCATGGTCGAAGGAATTAGGTTACTATGTATCAGAAAGCATATAGCAATTGAACTATTAAAATGACTTGATCTTTATGCTACGCTTATCTATAGGAGTATGTCCACCATATCATTCTCCTAACGATATGATCTTGTTGTTAATAACATCTCAATGTTCATGATAGGGAAACCTCAATCATTTATTAACCAACAAGCTAGTATTGTGAAGAGGCTTTACTAGGGACTTCAATTTAAGTTTACACATCACACAAGTATTAATGTTTCCTTGTTAATACTATTATAGCATGAATGTAAACATTTATCATAAACACAAAGATATAATAATAGCTACATTTATTATTGCCTCTAGGGCATATCTCCAACAGTATAGTGTTATATGTATGGATATGTATGTGTATGTATGTGTATGTGTATTTGTTAGTGATTGGGCATGTGCGTGTGCATGTGTATTTTTATATGTATGTGTATATGTATATGTATGTATATTTTTTGTATGATATATATATATGTATATATATTTGTATATGTATGTGTATATATGTATCTACTTTTTGTATGTGTATATATGTATGTATGTGTATATATGCATCACTTGACCGATTACTTTTCCAATGCCGTGGAACCTGACCTCCTCTACCCTCGCCGAGTCGCCCATTTTAGGAGCCCACGTCGCGATGGTTCGAACGCACACCCCCACGTATCCCGGCCCCGCTCTCGCCCTAGCGCCGCCAGCTGCCGCCCTAGTACACCTCTCGTTGTCAATATAGCATTAGGGTTTCTCCGAATCCGGGTTTTTTTCGAATGTATCCTCTTATATGAATCCGGGGTTTCTCTGAATTAGGGTTTGGAATGACCAAGCATGTATTAGGATTACATTTCAATACTTTTAACCTGTCATATCATCATCCTCTGCCCTCGCCGAGTCGCCCAATTTAGGTAGCCCACGTCGTGCTGGTTCGAACGCACACCCCCACGCATCCCGGCCCCGCTCTTGCCCTAGCGCCGCCAGCCGCCGCCCTAGTACACCTCTCGTTGTCAATATAGCATTAGAGTTTCTCCGAATCCGGGTTTTTTCCGAATGTATCCTCTCATATGAATCCGGGGTTTCTCCGAAATAGGGTTTGGAATGACCAAGCATGTATTAGGGTTACATTTCAATACTTTTAACCTGTCATATCATCATCTTTGCTTGAGCATTTGAATATATGTATTACTGATATTTGTGTGATCATATTATTGTTTTAGAAACTATGGATCCACTCAGTAGAAACCTTGAAGATGAAGAAATAATGGAGAACATGATCCACGAGGACACCTCACAATATCTGAACTTGGAGGGACATGATGACATCTCAAGTAGTCATGGAGAAGATGACGACTCCGGTGAACGCACTTTAGTGATTACAAAGTCAGCAACAATCTTCTTCTACGAAAAAGAGCAAGCGAGGAGCGTGCCATCGGTTGAAAGATCGTGCAAAGTTCACGATCGAAGCAGTCCGTGTTGATGGCAGGCCGATGGAGCCCAAGAAGGCCGCAGACAAATTTGTACAGGCTGGAGTTCTTGTTAGGGACCAAATCCCAATCATAATTGAAAATTGGAATAAGCCAAAGAAGGGCGACGGTACCTTTGTCGATGAAAGATGCAAAGAAACGCTTTGGAATTCGCTGTTGGTAAATTTCACCCTTCCGCCAGAGGAGGATGAAAACAAACCGGTTATAAAGGAAAAGGTCAAAGAGTGGACTCTAAAGAAGATGGCTGACGCTTTCCGCAACTGGAAGACAAAATTGAACAAATTTGTCAAAGCTCGCGAGACTCTAGATTTTGAAGACGCATATTATGCGAAGATAAGACCTCACTGGCCCGAATTCGTGGCATACAAGGAAGGTGCTATAGCTACAAAGAGGTCAGAAACCAATACGCTAAATGCCCAGAAGAAGGAATATCACCAGAGGACGGGGTCAGGTGGCTACATATCTCAGAGGCCTAAGTGGGAGGAAGCTGAGAAGGCCCTGTGCGCTAGAGGGATCACACCCCAGACACATGGGTGGGACCTACATGCAAAGACTTGGTTCTACGGAATCGGGGCAAGGTTGGACCCAAAAACAGGATTGTGTATCTTCCCAACCCTCCTTGCCAAACCCGTCACTGAACTCATCACAACATACGAGGAAACAGCCGCCAGGACCTTCCATCCCGACAGAGAGAATGACCAGATCACACGCGCCATCGGTAAAAAAGAACACCCTAGACATGCACGAGGCATAGGGGGTATGACGTGGAAGGATGGGTTTGCCGAGTGGGGCGACTCTTACAGATGGAGCGACAGAAAAGAAAAAGAGATACAAAGCGGATGACACATATAGAACATGCACTTGTGGTGCTGCAGGCGCAAGTGAATGCACAAAAAAGCCATCAAGCTACCGGCCCATCTCAGCGGCACGAAGATCTTGCATTGGAAGCTGCCGGCGGCCCAGACTCTGCGCGGAAAAGCAGCATGGCTTCCACGGAGAACGTGCATCCCACGCTTGAAATGGCGGGTCCTCGATACCCCGTGGATGAGATCACGGAGAGCAAACACGCTGAGCTGCATGTGAGATTAATGGGCTTATCCAGTAAAGTGGCTGTCGGCTATGCCTTACCTCCTGTAGCTGGTGGAACTTACCACTGCCGAACAATTCCAGATGGCTATGCTATTGTCGGGGTGGATGAGGTTCTGAAGGAATATGAGGAAGCAGAGCTTGACCATGCTACAGGTGAAGGGCAAACTCAACTCAAATTTGCAGTGAAAACAACCATTCTTTGGAAGAATGAACACATCGTGCTTCCAAATTGGAGGCCACTGGCACCCCGCCGTCTCCGCAACGTCAACAGTCTGAGCTACCTCAGCCGTCTCCAAGTCATCAGAATACTCCCCTGTCGTCTCCGGCGCTTCAGCCATCTCCTCCGCGACAGCCATCTCTGGCGCTTCGGCCATCTCCTGCGCGGTAGCCATCTCCGGCGCGCCAGCCATCTCCTGCGCAGCAGCCATTTCCGGCGCGCCAGCCATCTCCTCAGTGTAAGCGGAAGAGCACTGTCACGAAGAGCATCACTAGCACTGCCACGAAGAAATCCACAGGAAACCGTACACCAAAGAGTTCAAAAAACTACGTCCCGTAGCCTTCCGCCAAGCCATTGCCGGTTTTACCATGGAATCGCAGCGACGAGGAGATCAATAGGATCTCGGAAGAAGAGGTCAAGAAATTCTTTGCACCTAGACGGGCCAAGCCAAAGTAGAAAATAGATCCGGTGGTGGTGGAGAAGTTTTACAATAATCTTTTGAAACCTGAAACCCCACTTGTGCCGGACTACGAGGGCCAGATTTTGAAGGGGGATGCAAGGCGCCATAGGGAGACTGAAAGTAGCAGTCTTGCGGTACCCCAGAAAATAGTTCCCATGCTCGGAGAGCAGGAAAACCAATCATGCGCCCCGCTCCAAGTGTTCGACACACGGGACGCTCCTCCCGTAAATGATTACGAGACAGAGCTACAAAGAAATGCCAATGATATGGGGATGACTTACATTGCATACTTGAACCTCATGGGAGACAACTTGCCCAAAGGCGATGCCAACCCCATACAGCCATGGAAGTATGGGAAGAATCTCGTCAAGAAAGAGGAGCTCAAGAATCTACCAACAAAGATGCGAAGATTGCACAAGTGGTACCTTGATTTCTGCAAGACGAGAAAGGAAGAATGGATCACGACGCATATAAGAGATCATATTTTCTTGTTCGGAGATGACGAGATCGACTTCAACATTCAAGACTTGCATTTTCTATTCAATCAGAAGGAACTCGACAAAGCTGCCATCAGCCTTTATTGTGTGTAAGTACCATTTCTGTAATTTCTATCTCATCTCATTCACTTCATTAATTGCATGTATATATATGCTCACCATATATGTATATACTATTATGCAGGAAAAAGGTAATGGAATGCATGAAAGGAGGCCCTTTTGACATTGGGTTCGTTGACCCAAATAGAGTTCATGAAGAAGTGGTAAGAACCAAACCCGGGGAAACAGAAGATTTTTTGCTAAGGTCTTTACTAAGACAACAAACCAAAAGGGAAATACTATTGTCTTACATCTTCTCGTGAGTACTGTTACCATCTCTTGTACACATTCTGTTTCGGCTTACTCGATGTTAAGTGTAACTGATGATGAGTTATGCGTGCGTAGGTTCCACTTTATTCTGCTAGTCATTCAACCTGACTTAGGAAAAGTCCTTGTCATGGAATCGTTATGAAAAGAAAAAGAGCTATGGGCAGACTTTAGAGAGATGCTCCAGAGGTAATTTCAATCATATTATCGCACTAGCTCGGCAACTTTCGTGACAACAAGTAATTAATTACTCCTTTATCCATTTTCTTTGCCGGACAGGGTTTGGGAAAGGTTCACGGGCAGGGCCGTGGGTGAATGGTCAGAAGAACTAAAATTTGTATACCAAAATGTAAGTAATAATAGCTAGCTAGGTCTGTGTATCTCTTTGATTTTGCTTCCAATTCCATTATATCATGCTTTATTCATTATTATTTTGATTGAACTCTCTATTCTCGTAAAGTGCGCGCATCAAGGACCCGGCAATAACTTATGTGGATACTATGTTTGCGAGTTCATTCGCAACACGATATGTGCGACGGGCCAAGCCGCACTAGAACAACTTAGAGTAAGTAAAAAAAATACACAACATTATTTTGTTACCATCAATTGTGTTGAGTTTTATTCTTATATATATATTGACCCTATTCTTCATATATATTTAGATCGAACGGATGCGGGACCAACTCCTACCATTTGACCGCATACGAGCCATTCAAGAGGAATTGGCGGGGTTCATACTTGATGAGGTCGTCACGCCTGGCGGAGAACTCTTTAGATATCCAAAAACTCTTTAGATGCTTGAACGTGTTTGTCTTGTACTTGATGCTTCAACGTTTACGGGGAATACCACACAATGACGATGTTTGTGTATAATAATAGTTGCTTAATTATTCATGTACTCGTATGTATCGACGACGATGTATGTGTATATACCGCTCCCGATCGATCCCCCCCCTCCTCCCCTCCCCGCCCCCGCTGCGTCGCGCCGCAGAAATACGCCCGGAACGGGGCGGCGGCAGAACTCTGCCGCGGCAGAGATTTAGGCCGTTTTTCTACCGCGGCAGAGATTTATCTCTTTTTCCTTCCGCGGCACAGAACCTTTCGAACCGGTGTTAAAGGGGGGGATGAGCGTTGCGGCAGCCCCACGTGCGCCACCCTTTAAGACCCGTTCGTATAAGAACCGGTGTTAAAGGGGGGTCTCTAACATCGAACCCTCAACAGCGGTTCTACAACCGCTGTTAGAGGGCCTTAGAAACCGGTGTTAAAGGCCCCCGTCTGCACTAGTGTCTCATCTCTCACTTTGTTTTCCTCAGGTTAATTAACAACACAAGAGGTTGATCATCACCGTAATAAGTAGCTCTGGGTGTTCCATGGACTAGATGGATGCATTTTCATTGTCTCAGAAATATTTTTTCAGTGCCATTGTCTTAGAAACATACTTATGTACTACTGATGTTCATTTTGTTGCCGGTTGCTGAATACTTATGGCCTTGTGCATGCACGCTTGATGAATTAGTTCATTTTGAATGTGACTTGTGGATGGACCATGCTTTATGAAGAAAATGTGACTTGTGGATAAACTATTTATGGCCATATTTACTTCTGTAAGATATCTTATTTGTAGAAGTATGGTTGAATTATGTGTTTGAGTTGACATACTATCACATACTAGGTAGGCGGTTTGAGCCGGTTCTAGCCTTCCGGCAGTCCCTCTGCCAGGCATACAACTCCTAACTGTCGGGAGAAGTATCAAGTTTGCAGGCTCACAAGCTGCCGGCACAACTAACTAAACCGCCGGGAGAAGTCCAATTAACCATGGCAAAGGACTGTCGGCATAACTCATGCCGGCAGGTTAAAGGCCTGCCGGGCGAACAATCCACCTGCCGGGAATAGTAGCGAAACCACGGCATGCTGACTGCCGGCAAAGGTTGAACCTGTCGGGAAAGACTTTTGCCGCAGGATTTGAGAGGGCAGGCTAGCCTGCCGGCAAAAAACTCTTTTCCGGTAGTCCTATTGCCCTCTTAGATGGCTTTCACCGGCAGCAAGGATGCCATTAGGTTTGGTCCATGGTGCATTGTATGTCACCGCGGACAACACGCGTGTCCGCACGTCGGTTGACCGGCCCTGCATGGCCGCATGGTAGTGACCAAGGATTTGGTTACCGGCCCGTAAATCCGGTTACCGACCGGTAATCGAGAATCTCGAGAACCATCGGTAAACTGGAAAACCGACCAAAAAATCCCAGATTTATTTGAATTTTTTGAATTTAAATTTCGAGAAATGAATAAATAGAACATATTTCCTGTTCAACTTGTGAAGATGTCATGGCACAGTGGTAGCACACTATATGCACGTTCTCTCACGGAGGTTCAAGTCTCTATTTCGGCGTTATTAAATTTGTTTTTGCGGATTAATTTTATTATAGGTCTAATATGCAAAAAAAGAAGCGGCTGTGTGGATCGGACTTGGAAGGTGGTAGCGCAGGACAAGTCAAATAAACCAACGCAATGAGCTACCCGGCGTGTTCTGTAAAATTGCAGCTTAAGCACGAATTAACTCCTTCTGTCCAAATTTGAATTCAAATTTTAATTGTTGAATTCGTCCGGTAATCATTCGAGATTTCTCGATTACTGCGGTAACCGGGAATCTCGAGCCCCCATGAGATTTTTTTTCCATTCAGAAACTAAAATCTTGGTAGTGACACATTAATTGCTAACAAAATACTACTAGGTCGTTAGTTAACTGTTCCAATGGTTATAACGACACAAACAAGGACGATGGCGACCACAAAACCTGCATGTAGTCATGCCGTACTACCTATAGCCGTGGCGATCCAAAAAGTTGCTTGTCAACATGCTATACGCCATCTAGTCGTCAGCATGGATGGGCCCGTCGCTATCACTGGCTTGCTCGGCTTGGCGCGATGGTCTCATGCCATCGTAGCACGCCCTTCGGATGCCAACTTCCACCGCATCAATCCTAGCCTGCAAGGTTGTCCACTTGACAGTCGCGCGGCGCCGGCTCCTCTTGGAGCTACACAGCGCCTAGGTCCTCATCTCCGCCTCCTCCCTCCGGCGGCGCTACGCGAGCGCCCACTCCATATTAGTGTTCCATTGCGCGATCGCATCGGCAGTCACCTCCGATGTATCCGCCTTGGCCTGGGCCAAAGCGAAGGCCACAAGCGGGTCGTCGTCCTCCTCCTCCGTTGTTGGGGCCTCCGACAGCCCCTCTTCTTCTTCCTCTCACTCTCACGCTCGCACGGACGGAGGTAGAAGAAAGACGGTGGATTTTCCCAGCCGGCACACAAACGCCGCTGTGGGCGCACAAACGCCCTACTCTTAGGGCACGTACAACTGGGGCGCTTACGCCGAGCGCTAGGACGAGATTCCTAGCCGTTACGGTTGATTCTGGCCCGATCTCAGGAGTTAGCTAGGCGTCGACGCAAACTTCGCAGTCGAGCGCTTCAGTTTTTTCTCCCGCACGTTGCCCAGCGACGGGAGCGATGCATACGAAGAAATGTTAGAAAATAATGGGCTCAATCATTAGACCCATGTGTGATTTCAGATTTTTCCTAAATCTCAAAGCCCATATATGTGGAAGCCCATATGTGATTTGGCCCAAATTGGTGGCGGCTCACATGTGTGTGGCAAGAGCTGTGGGAGCTAAAGTTTAGTCCCACATGAAAAATTGAAGGAGAGTTGCGCCACCTTATAAGGTGGAGTGCTGCACCACTTTGTAAGTGAGTGACAATAAGAGAGCTACACGCGCGCGCTCCCCTCCGACGACGACGCTCGCACGCTCGCCTCGTCTCGTCACGATGCGCGCCGCGGGTTGCGGGTTGCGGGAATCTCGCCGAGCCGAGCTTTATTTTGTTGCTCAAGAAAATGTGTGCGTGGGCTTGGTGCGCCAATTTTCCATGTGTGCTTTATTTTGTTGCTCAAGAAAATGTGTGCGTGGGCTTGGTGCGCCAATTTTCCATGTGTGCGTGGGCTTTATCTAGTTCGTCATCACGGCGCGTCTTCCCGGTCGTCAAGCCGGACCTCGTGCGCGTCGTCTTCAACGACGACTTCTTCAACATGCGACTGCACCAACGGCGACTACATCGACAACCGATCAGTACGTACACCGTCAACAGATCTGTTGTTTTACTATGGCTGTTAGTGCGTATAAACTGCTATAGTTCATGTTGATCAATACATATAGTATGTTAGAGATTCACGTGATTATAGCAGCTGTTGTCATGATTTATATTCTGAAATTAATCATGGAAATTATGTCTAATAATTCAACAAGAAATAGCGCCTCAACTAGCGTTTTCCGTTGGACTCCGGGACTCTTAAGTTAATTATTTAGCTGAATTGATTTGTTTATAACACTAGCGTCTACATGAGAGTCTAGCATTATACATGCCCTTAATCCTCTTCGGCTCGCTCTAACCAGAATGAACTGATTACATGGTGTTTTATACTCTCCAGCACCTGAGCAACTACCTCCTGTGGCCCTCGTTCATACACACGCACACGTCTAACTAAACATCTAACTCACGCAACACACGCGAGCTGACCAAAACTTACCAAGATCAGAATTATACTAACATCCACCTCCTCCTCCACGGCCTCGATGGTCGTCGACGTCGTGCTTGGCGGTGGCGAGCAGAATCCTCTGCTCGTCGCTGACGTTCGGCACAACGACCTCATTGTCCAGGTCCTCCAACCAAGCGTCATCGTCATCGTCATCATTCGCGACGACCGTGTCGGTGTCCGACGCCTCCACGGCCGCATCTTAGAACTATACTACAGAATTTAACACGAGTAAAAAAAGCAACTCGACGCCACTACCATGCTGACCGGCATGATCTTTCCGTCATGCACACATGTGCCACGGACCGAACCACCATGCCAACCTTTGTAACTCCCCCTCATGTCGTAGGTTTAGATGTGGTTGCAAAATGCTTTTAAGGCTGATGATCCAACGGCTGGCCGGGTTGTGTAGGCATTACTTTTTCATAAAATAAATAATAAATATTATCGTAGCCTAGTGCGCGCTTTGCGCAGTCGAGGCTCGTTCCCTCAGCCCGAGTGGTGTGCGAGCGGTATGCGGCCCAGATAGGTGGGCCTCAGGAAGTGAAAGGCCCAACGTCCGGACTGGCCTGGCTACAGCCACAGGCTAACGCGCACCACGACGGGAGAGTTCGCCGACCTCCACAACGATGGACTTGTCATCGGACGACGACGTCGAGCGCGCGGCGGCGGCCGGCACCCTTCTAGAGAAACGTTCGTTGCCAACTGCACCCTTGTAGTCCTAGGCAGCTATAGCTTAGCTGACTGCGTGTTAATCTGCTTCATCAACTTTGGCTACGCGGCGAATTCCTGGCCAAGTACTCTTCGTTCCCGTCAATTTTTTTTATTTCTCCCGTCAATAGTTACTCTTTGTAACCACAAGGTTCAGAACCTGGCACTCCATTGCAAAAGAATGGCCTCCCAATTCCAAACCGATCAGCTAAGATGTCTGCCTTCATAAAGCATGGGTTTCAGTTCAGACCTCAGAGCTTCGTCTCTAGTATTTGTTAATTTGTGGGTATCTATGCTGGGCCGACCTATTCAACCATGGGCTCTACGAATTGGTCCACGCGGCGCGGTCCATTCGATCACGCCGACCCATTCCTCGCCAAAAAATGGGCTAGAAATACGTCACCACGAACATGTGTACGTTCAATTATATCGGCGCATCGGTTGAGTGGTCTCGCATGGTAATGACATATTAATTACTAAAAAAGGACTAGATTGTTATCTAGGTATTCTCCTTGATCTTGCAAATATCACACTCCTCAAAGATCACTACAACACAATCAAGCAAAGCACACATTCAAAACTAGCATTACAAAACAATCATAAGAATACAAAGTAATGCATGCAAGCATGCAAAAGATTATTTTATTAAAAAGGTTGTTCCTAACAAGGTTCTAAACATTACAAACTCCTACCGGTTCTTTTTATAATTCCAGTGATTACAATGACACAAACAAGGACTAAGGCAACCTAAAAATCTGAATATCGGCCTGCCATACTATCTATGATTGCGTTGATCCAAAAAATTGCTTGTCGTCGTCATGCCCTATGTCGGTGTGCCCAACGCCGCCATCTACTGATCAGCATCGGCGGAGCCTTCGCTGTCACTGCCTTGCTCGGCTTGGCGCGACGGTCCTGCACTGTTGTAGAAGGCCCTCCGAATGACGACCTCCGCCGCGTAATCCTGGCCTGCAAGGCCGTCTACTTGACTGTCGCACGACGTCGGCTCCTCTCGGAGCTGCGCCCAGCTCCTCACCTCCGCCTCCTCCCTTCGACGGCGCTACCTGAGCGCCCGCTCCATCTCGGCGTTCCATTGTGCGGTCGCCTTGGCAGTCGTCTCCGCTGCATCTGCCTCGGCCTAGGCAAAATGAAGGCCACCAGCGAGTCTTCGTCCTCCTCCTCCTCTGCCTCCTCGTCCATGGCCTCCATTGCTGCCACCTCCGTCGGCGCGACCTACACCATCTCCCATGGCGGCTCCTCCTCCTCCATGACTTCCTCTGTGGCTTGGGTTGGGCGCGCAACTTCGACGCGTGTGGCAGCCCTGGCCTCGAGGATGACCTCCAGACCTCCTGCTTGGCCGCCATGAACGCGTGGCCGTCGATGTCATGCTTGGCGGTGGCGAAGGGGGTGAGCAGAACCCGCTACTCATTGCTGATGCCCGGCACATCGACCTCGTCATCGAGGTCCTCCAACCAGACGTCGTCATCGTTCATAACGACCGTGTCGGCATTCGATGCCTCCACGGCCGTATCTTAAAACTATACCACGGAATTTGACACGAGTGAAAAAAGCAACTCAACGCCACTGGCTTTGCTGACCGGTGCGACCTCGCCGCCATGCGAGCACATGCAGCTCCGATAGAGCCGCCCTGCGAACGGCCCTAGCTGCCCCTGCATGGCCACCGACGTGGCAGGTTTATATATGGTTGCAGGATGATGTATAAGGTCGATGATCAAAGGTTGGCCGGGGTGCGTAGCCCATTATGCTTTCATAAAATAAATAATATTAAGAAAAAACAATAATATAGACAAAACACTTAGAACTATACTACATAATTTAATACAAGTAAAAGAGACAACTCAACGAGATAGATGCCACACTTCCAATATCCAGGTGTTAAGGGTTACATGCTCAAGGCGGGAGCCAATGCTGCCTGCCCCCAAAGCTAGGGTACGAGCCGGCGCTTAGTGAGATTTGTTAGGTTGATCTCCCGTTCGGTCCCAACGGCCCGAACAAACCTTGGACTTGCGCCCTGATCGGAAGCGCCCAACGTCGCAATCATTGGTGGGCCCCCGTCGCGCAGCGCAATAAATAGAGGTGGGGGCCGGGGGCACGAACGCCAAGGTTCGTCGTGCCCACTCACCCCACCGAAAATCTCAAAACCTAGCCACCGATCGACTTGCGCTGTAGCGGCGGGAATCACCCCCTCTCCGCTGCCACCACTCCGACTAGTCTGATGGCGAGCTCATCCTCGACGCCTCAGGCCGATGGTAAGCTACATCTCTCGTGTACTCCCTAGATCGACCACTAGAGGTCCTAGCAGATTCTATCAATGGTATCAGAGCCAACTAGGATGGTTGATCTAGTCGAGGCAGAACAAATCCAAAAGAAAGGAAAGAATCATGGGGGCTAGGTTTTTACAGAAGCGCCGCCGCGAGGCCGCGCCGTTCCTCTCGATCCCGACGCATCGGCAAGCCGAGGTCGGGAAGAAGAACTCGATCCCATCTGGGATAAAGAAAATACAAGCCCAAGCCCCAGATCCCTTCTCCCCGGATCCAAATCGATCTCAGATCAAAAGAACTAAGGAAGAAGAACCAACCGAAATTTTTCGGGAAGAAAGAATAAAAGGAAGCCCCAGATCTAGTTTATCCCTACCCCAAATCCCACAAAGAAAACCATGTTCTTCCCTTTTCCGAAGCAAGAAAAAAAGGGGGGAGAATAGGGGTTGTCGACCGTTGGCCGACACAGGGTGTCACCACCTGGGCCGTTTTGGCGGCGACGCACCCACCGCCGGGTGGATGCGCGCGCCGGCAAAGGGCCAGGGGGACGCTGCCGTCCGCCGCCGTCTCCTGCGCTGCATCGCCATTTTTGCGGGGTGGGGGGCGGTGGATAGGCACAGAGTGGAGGGGCTAGCAGAGAGGAGGAGAGAGAGGGAGGGGCTCACCGCCGGCGCGGCCGCCTCACCTCGCTCGGTCCGGCGCTGCCAGAGAGCGGGCACTCGCGGGGCACAAGGGGAAAATGACTTAGGGTTCACGGGGGGCGCTGGGTCGGCTGGTTTTGTTCAGGCGAGAAGCGCGCTGGACCACCCGATCTGGGGTTGTGGCGATGGACGGCCAGGATTTCGGCGTGTGGGAGCTAGGGCGGCTGTGGGCCGGCTGGGCCGCTGCTGGGCTGCATCCCTAGCGCAGAGCACATTAGTGAGCGGGCGGTAGCTAGGCGCATCGCGCATGGGCCGCTATTTCCCGCTCACTGAGAAGGCCCAACAGGGCATTTTTTAAGCACAGTTTGTTTGTTTATTTATTTTTAGAAGCTGTTTTTTACTGTTTTTTTTAGTTTTTCACCTTTTTTCTATAGCTTTTTTTCCAACGAAATTTTGTGTAGAAAAATAGTAAAGTAACAGTAAAAAACTATGTAAAGAAGTGAAAGATTATCAATCTTTATTCATGTTATTCCGCTGCAAGAATTAATTGCTTAAATGCAATAGAGTAAGATTTTAATTTTTGATAGTGCTTATTTTATTTGACAACCAACGTTGTTAGTAAAATTTTCACTATGAATAGTAAGTTTTATCCATGTTAGTTATATTTCTGCCCAACGGTGATGTAGTATTAATATGGAGAAGTTTCATGTGTTGATTTGACCAACGTTGAATTAACTTGTTTTGATGATATTTTGTTTTCAGGCAATCCTATGAGCTTTATCTCGGCCATTGAGCCCCTCAACGGAGGGAACTACGACTCATGGCGAGAGAAGGTAGAGATGGGGCTTGCTCTGCTTGACCTCGACTTGGCACTGATTGAAGCTTGTCCTAAACAACCCGTCGACCCCGTCAGGGGCGAAAAAGAAAGTGAAGAGGACTTTAAGAAAAGGGTCAGTGACCATGCTCCGATAAGAATGAAGTACGACCTTGAGCGTGCAAAGTGGGACTCTACCAATAGGAAGTGCCTAATGGTCATTAAGAGATCCATCATGGAAGCTATAAGGGGAGCAATCCCAGATTGCACCACAGCCAGTGAATACCTGAAAAGGGTAGAGAGTCAGTTTACTGGGTCCTCCAAGGCCTATGCAAGCTCACTCATCAAGAAGCTTGTCACCACAAGATACACTGGTGGTGGTGTTAGGGACCACATCTTGCGAATGAGCAACATGTCTTCCAAGCTCAAGCCTATGGGCATGGAGCTCCCAGATGAGTTCATCATTCATCTTATCTTTGCCTCGCTGCCAAACCAGTTTGAAGCTTTTGCTGTGAACTACAATGCACAGCCAGAAACGTGGGGCATCGAGAGATGATGGCCATGTGCGTCCAGGAGGAAGAGATGCTGAAGGGGCAGTCCGGTGATTCCATGAACTACCTGAGCCCAACCAAGAAGAGGAACTTTTAGGGTTCCAAGCCCCAAGGGAAACCTCACGGGCATCCCTCTTCTTCCAGGCCACATGGAAAGGCTCCTAAACATCAGACACATGAAGTGCAAGCAGAAGGGCCATTACATGAGTGACTGTGTGGCTTTCCTGAAGTATATGTGCAAGAACGGTGAGGATTTAATTACCTTTGTTGATGAATCCTTATTTTTAAGTTATGCAAAATCTACTTGGTGGATTGACTCAGGTGCGACTGTTCATGTTGCTAATTCATTACAGGAATTCCGTATGAGAAGGACCCTGCAAAGAGGAGAAAGAAGAATTAAAGTAGCAAACGGCGTTCAAGCTGAAGTCGAAGCCATTGGAGGTCTTCCTTTAGAGTTGTCGAATGGCTTTGTACTTTTATTAGTAGATGTTCTTTATGTACCCTCTTTGCATCGAAACTTGATAAGTGTGTCGCGCTTAGACGACTGTGGTTTTGCTTGCCATTTTGGCGATGGTCAATGTAAAATCAAATTGAATAATCAGATTGTTGGTCTTGCCTTCAGACAAGACAAGCTTTATTTATTATCACTCTGTGAGAATGTGAATGAAATAAGCGTTGAGAATAAGAATGCCTCCTCATCCCTGAATGGAAAGAGTAAGAGAAAAAGAATTGATGAAGTCTCATCGAAATTATGGCACTGTCGTTTAGGCCATATTTCGAGGGGGAGAATAGAACGCTTAGTAAAAGAATCAATTCTTCCACCTCTAGAATTTTCAAATTCAGAGCAATGCATCGATTGCATTAAAGGAAAGTTTGTAAAGAACATTAAGAAAGGCGCCAAAAGAAGCACAGGAGTACTAGAAATAATTCATACAGATATATGCGGTCCGTTTCCTGTGACATCTGTGGATGGCTATGACTCTTTCATAACATTCACGGATGACTATTCGCGTTATGGTTACATTTATCCTATTAAAGAACGTTCAGAAGCACTGGATAAATTCAAGATATTTAAGGCTGAAGTGGAAAATCAGCATAGTTTAAAGATTAAAGTAGTAAGGTCCGACCGTGGAGGCGAATACTACGGCCGGCATACCCCATATGGCCAAGTTCCGGGACCTTTTGCGAGGTTTCTACAGGAACATGGTATAGTCGCCCAGTATTCAACACCGGGCGAGCCTCAGCAGAATGGAGTAGCTGAAAGAAGAAACCGTACCGTGATGGATATGGTGAGAAGCATGTTAAGTTACTCCACCTTACCGATTGGTTTGTGGATGGAGGCGTTAAAAACCACCATTCACATACTTAATCGAGTTCCAAGTAAATCGGTGTCTAAAACACCATATGAGTTATGGACTAGTCGCGAACCTTCACTCAATTATTTGCGAGTGTGGGGTTGCCCAGCTGAGGCAAAGCTCTTCAACCCAAGCCTTGGGAAGTTAGATCCCAAGACAGTGAGTTGCCATTTCATTGGCTATCCAGACAAGTCAAAAGGTTATCGTTTCTATTGTCCAAATAGAATTACTAAGTTTGTAGAAACGAGACACGTTGTGTTTCTGGAGGATCAGATGATCAGGGGGAGCACGGTATCCCGAGAAATCAACCTTGAGGAGAAGCGGGTGCATGCACCCACTCCGATGATTCAGGAACCATTTTTCTCGATACCTACTGCTGCACCGACACATGACAATGTCGATGTGACACCTGCTGTTGGTTCTCCTGTGGTAACAATGAAAGAAAATGCAGACCCCGTTACCACAGATGAGGGGGAGCCGCAACAGCCCCACACCGAGAATGTGCCAGAAGGTGAGACCCTTAGAAGGTCTCAAAGAACTAGAAAGCCAGCTATTCCTAATGATTTTGAGATCTATGTCAGTGAAGAAGTTCAAATGGAGGGTGATCCCACCACATTTGAAGAAGCCATTAAAAGTCCTCACTCATCGAAGTGGCTTGAAGCCATGGAAGATGAGATGAGATCCATGAGTAGCAACAAAGTCTGGGATTTAGAAGAAGTTCCTAAAGGAGCCAAAACGGTAGGCTGTAAATGGGTCTACAAAACCAAATGTGACTCTGGAGGGAATATTGAAAGATATAAGGCACGACTTGTTGCTAAGGGCTTCACCCAAAGAGAAGAAATAGACTACAATGAGACATTTTCTCCAGTCTCAAGTAAGGATTCTTTTAGAATCATAATGGCTTTACTGGCACACTACAATTTAGAATTGCATCAGATGGATGTAAAGACGGCATTCCTAAATGGAGACTTGGAAGAAAATGTCTACATGGCACAACCCAAGGGTTTTGTCGTGGAAGGAAAAGAGCGTATGGGATGTCGTCTGAGAAAGTCCATTTATGGACTAAAATAGGCCTCCAGGCAATGGTACTTGAAGTTCCATGAAACAATAAGGAAGTTTGGGTTTGATGAGAATGAGGAGGACAACTGCGTATATGCAAAGTTCAAGAATGGGAAATTCATTTTCCTTATCCTGTATGTGGATGACATTCTACTCGCTAGTAGTGATGTTAGTCTACTACTGGAGACGAAGAAGTTCTTGTCTCAAACTTTGATATGAAAGATCTTGGTGAAGCTTCATTCGTTCTAGGAATTGAAATTCACCGAGATAGACAAAAGGGGATTTTAGGGTTATCGCAGAAGGCATACTTGGAGAAGATTCTGAAGAAATATAGTATGCATGCGAGTAATCCTACGCCTGCTCCTATAGTCAAGGGCGATAGATTTGGGAACTTTCAGTGTCCCAGGAACCAATATGAGATCGATCAAATGAAAGCGGTTCCATATGCTTCTGCTGTCGGAAGCTTGATGTATGCTCAAGTGTGTACACGCCCTGACTTAGCTTTTGTTACCGGGGTACTTGGCAGATTCCAAAGTAATCCAGGAATAGACCACTGGAAAATGGTGAAGAAGGCATTGCGTTATGCAAAAAGGCACAAAAGGCCTCATGCTAAGATATAGAAGAACTGATTCTCTTGAGATAGAAGGGTATTCAGATGCAGACTATGCAGGAGATGTAGATGAAAGAAAATCCACGTCAGGATATGTGTTTACTCTCGCAGGTGGAGCTATATCGTGGAAAAGCTCTAAGCAAACCATCACGGCATCGTCCACGATGGTAGCTGAGTATGTAGCATTTTATGAGGCCACGGGGCAGGCAAACTGGTTAAAGAAGTTTATACCCGGGTTGAGAGTGGTAGACAGCATTCAAAGACCACTCAAGATGTACTGCGACAATGAGCCAGCAGTATTCTATGCTCACAACAATAAGTCAAGTGTTGCTGCCAAACACATTAACATTAAGTTTTATGTTGTGAAAGAAAGAATCCAGGATCATACCATAAGTTTAGAGCATATAAGTACAAAAGAGATGCTCGCGGATCCGCTCACAAAAGGCTTACCACCCAGTGTGTTCAGAGAACACTTAGCCGGCATGGGTTTAAGGGAAAGCCTATGATACCTGGATATTAAGGGCCTAGTATAAGAATCTGTTTTAAAATAGAGAGGTGTATAGTGGTTGTTGAATCGATGGTGCGTAACTGACCATTATGACGAGACATGCTCTATATGTTGATCTGTGATGAAATAGGTACCAAAGTATAAGTTTAAAGTATAAGTTAAGTGAAAGATGAGATCAAGGGGGAGAATGTTAGGTTGATCTCCCGTTCGGTCCCAACGGCCCGAACAAACCTTGGACTCACGCCCTGATCGGGGGCGCCCAACGTCGCAATCGTTGGTGGGCCCCCGTCGCGCAGCGCAATAAATAGAGGTGGGGGCCGGGGGCACGAACGCCAAGGTTCGTCGTGCCCACTCACCCCACCGAAAATCTCAAACCCTAGCCACCGGTCGGCTTGCGCTGTAGCGGCGGGAATCACCCTCTCTCCGCCGCCACCACTCCGACTAGTCCGATGGTGAGCTCATCCTCAACGCCTAAGGCCGATGGTAAGCTACATCTCTCGTGTACTCCCTAGATCGACCACTAGAGGTCCTAGCAGACTCTATCAAGATTGTGTGCCCGAATAGCAAATTTAAGCCGGTTAGAGTGTGGAGCGGAGGGGTGTTGGAGCTAGTAGGTGTAGGGTGCGACTTCATGCCACAGTTTGGCGTTCTGTCAGGACTAGGAGGCATGGTCGGGCCGATATCCCCCCTGCTTTTTGGTGGTGCTCCTCCACGTACTCCGGAGGCCCGAGATGTTGGTGGAGGTCCGCCATGGCAGCTCCATGAATAAGTTCTTCGGTGTCCTCCCTCTTCATGTGCCTCTTTTGCTTCTTCTCTCCCTGTCGGCTGGCCGTGGTGGCGAGGGGCTAGGGTATGGGACGGCGCACTGGGGGATAGGAGTCTGGGAAGGTTCTTCTTCGACAGTGCTCGGGCGCAACATCAACGGGTGCTGCGGATCTTCTATGGCAAGCCTCCATGGAGGAGGATGGCTAGTTGCTTCTTGGCGGCAAACTTCCTGAATAAGCGCCTTCATCGCCTTCACAACTATGAGTTCGCCGATTTCACTCTCTTGGCCGGCCGGGATGGCGAGGGAGATGGTGGAATTGACTTTGATGCAACTAGTTTTTGGCGGTGGTTCTTGGTGTGGTTGGAAACTACGCACCTTGCAGCAAGCTCCAAGCGGCGGGATGTGTTGCTATCCTCGGCCACAAGCCTGGCCGTGCTGCGCTCAACCAGGTTGCGTTGAGCAAGTTCATCCTCCGAGAGAGGATTCTCTTTGGCACAGGTGCGGCAGAGTCGGTGTCTCCGGCGTCCCAAATGGTTTCGTTCCCGGTGGCGTCTGGAGCGGCCGTATCTGGAGGCACAATGGCAGTGATCAAGGACTCGGTCATGTCCAGCGGGTCGGCGCGATCTTTTCTGGAATGCGATATGTAATATTAAGACCTATATATACATAGAGGGTACCGCTCAGAAAAAAAAATCTGTAAAATTGTGCCCACCGTCTTAATGCACTTTTCAGGTTATTCGGAACCTTTATACCATGAAAAAAAGGCCAAACGGAACTGACTTAGGTCCAGTTCTTTTGGCGGCTTCTCCCAGAAGCTGCCCCACCCCAGCTTTCTGGGGAAGCCGGTTTAAAATTTTTGCGAGGCTTTCAAATTTGTTTAAACTTAACTATTTTGGAAGCCTCGAAATTTTTTAGACCGGCTTCTTCAGGAAGCTGGAGGAGGGCGGCTTCTCGGAGAAGCCGGCAAAAGAACTGGGCCTTAGCGATCCGCGGTGGGACAAACAAATCTCGTAGAGTAGCGCACTTTGCGCAGTCGACGCTCCTTCAGCCCGAGTCGTGTGCGGGCAGGATGCGGCCCAGATAAGTGGGCTTCGGGAAGTGAAAGGCCCAACGTCACGACAGCAGATCTGTGCTAATTGCGTTCATCGTTGTGGACGTTGACGATGGTCGACGGCACCCCGTCAAGAGAGATGTTGCCGCTGCACCCTTCTAGTTCTAGCCGGCTTCATCAACTTTGGCTACCATTCCATGCGCGGCAAATTTTTGGCGTCCTGGCCTAGGTAGAGAGAGAACCGAGAAAGCTCGCGCGCTGCGTGCATGTGTGAACAAAGTCAGGAGGTAGCATTGTGCCATTGTGGCATATTGGAGCTATTACTACTGGAACGCTGCACATAGGTAATCTGGAAATCTATGAAACACACGCTAGTGGAAAACGGTCCATCAGTCCCGATTCATTAGAGACTTTAGTCCTGGTTTTCAAAGTCCCGTTTTACGAAACGGGACTATGGAATCAGGACTAAATTCCCTTCCCCCTCCTTCCTAGTATCAGTCCCGCCACAAACCGGGACAAAATGTCACTCCACATGACGGAGGTATAGAGCGGGGGTTGGAGGACCTTTAGTCCCGGTTAACCGGAACTAGATAAGCTCTGCCATGGCAGCTTTTTGGGGGTTTCGGCTACCGCGGCAGCGGGTGGCCGTGCGGCCGCAGGTTTTGCCGTGACAGAGTTTTGGGGCGGTTTTCTATCGTGGCAGGAGGATCGGTAGAGGAGGGAGAGCGGGGTTTTGAGTTTGTGACTTGCAATGAAGGAACCATTACAGAACATCGTCATGAATATAGAGATCGAACAATAACCTCTTTCTTCGTGCTTGGTTGAACATATTACATACAGTACACGTTCATGCATATATACAATATAATTTCTCTTATGATCCCTATTCTATAAATATAAATTCTCGATGTTATTCTCAGTTGGATCTATGACCTCCTTAACTAAGAATCCCGCCAATTCCTCTTAAATAGCTTGTGTGCGATCCTGCTCTAGGAGACCATCTCGCATCCGTTCGTTCTTAATTTAAAAAAGGGATCAATATATATGAATAAAACTCAACACAACTGATAGTAATAAAATAAGATTGTGAATATTGTTGGCGTACTTCAAGTTGTTTTGAAAATCTTCCTAGCTCACAAGTCGTCTAGCGAATGTACTCGCAAACGTAGTATTTAAAAAACTTATTCCCGCCTTCCTGCCTCAAAGACATCACAAGAATAGAGTTTAATCAAAATAATAATCAAGCATGGTAATGGTATTGAAACAAGAAACAAATAGATGCACATACATAGCTATAGTACTACTTATATTGAGTTGTCGAAATGTCACTTTCGTATTCTCTCTAACTTGTACTTCAACTTCAGCTTCTCATTTTCACTTTTGCATTCTCTATGCATCAACAATGGCCCGGTGAATATCATCAACGAGCTCATCTAGCGCCTCTTCATCTTTAGCTTCACCCGTTGTATCACCATATTCTCTCTGTGTATCACCGTATTCAGAAAACATAGGATAGTTGTCATCATCCTCTTCTTCTTCATTGTCTTCCATCGTAACCCCTCTTTATCCGTTCTTAGTCCAACAATTGTAGCTAGGCATGAAACCGGACCGAAGCAGGTGGATGTAAAGGGTTCTCTAGGAAGAGTAATCCTTCTGATTCTGACAGTCAACATATGGACAATACATAAAACCATTCATACTATTTGCCTCAACCACACTGATAAAATTATGAAGGTCCGTAATAAACTCGCTAGTGCGTCGATCACCGTACATCCATTGCCGGCTCATCTGCATTATATAATTAAGTTTATGAGAAACCATTACAGAACATCTAGAGAAATGACCACTGTACATCAACATATGCATTGTATCAATGATAGATGAAAGAATTAAGTTGCATGCTAACCTCGATCGAGGAGAAAAGAAAGAGGAGAAAACTTAAGTGTAGCTCAGACACTTCATATCATGTTTGTTTTGTGTGAACTCAAGTGGCATCATGCTCTCACGCATTTCATCGAGCACCTCTTGTGCATAGAGGAAAAAAACTAAGCAACATACACCACTTATGCATGAGAGGGAAAAATAAACCAGCTCACAGAAGCATGTGGAGCTAGGGGTATATATTATACAGGTACATGGACCTTTAGTCCGGGTTCCTACCAAAAACCGAAACTAAATGTCTGCGGCAGCCGCCACGTGTCGCCAAACCCTATCAGTCTCGATTCCTGCCCCGAACTAGGACTAAAGGTCCCTCATGAACCGGGACCGATCGCTGCCCTTCCCCTTGTGTTGTCCTGGCCTTACGAACCGTGACTAATGTGAGCCCTAGTCCCGGTTTGTGAAGAAACCAAAATTGATCGCTCGGGGTGGCATCGATGGAAGCCCTATTTTCTACTACTGACAGTCGAAGACGACGATATTTCACTTCTATGAAGAGGACTCCCAATGATGCATCATCATAATTACTCGTCGTCACCACAAGCTTCAGAACCTGGGGCAGTTGAAAGGATACATATGTCGCCTAGAGGGGGGCTGAATAGGCGATTAAAACTATTCCGAGAGTGGCTCGACAAAGGAGGAATTAAACTAGCGTTTACTTTGTCAAGCACAAAACCTAGAACAATCTAGGGTTCACCTATGTGTACCAACAACTTATGCTAAGCAAGACAAACAACTATGTGATAGCAAGATATATACTTCAAGCACGAAGGCTATCACAAAGTAAAGTGCATAAGTAAGAGCTCGGGTATAGAGATAACCGATACACGCGGGGACGGCGATATTTCACCGAGTTCCTCCCAACATGGAGTACGTCTCGTTTGGAGAGGGGGTGGTATCTAACCACCTACGCCACAAAAGGCCTCCCTTATTCTCCGGTGAATCTTGCCCCAATGGGATCGATCCACGCTTCCACTATTGGTGCACTTGTCGGTGGCAACCGGAACTTCTCACAAGGTTGGAGCACTTCTCCACAACTTAATTGGAGGATCCCAACAAACGCCAGAAAGGCCATAAGGTTGGAGCACTTCTCCACAACTTAATTGGAGGCTCCCAACAAACGCCACCAAGGCCTCAATCTGCAACACAACAAACCGTCTAGGGTTCCAAGAACCCAAGAGTAAAAAGCTTTTCAACTTTCACTCACCAAATCCTCCGGGGAGAACTCAAACCGATGCACCGAATGCAAATGGCAAGAACACCAAAAAGGTGCTCGAATCCCTCACTCTCAAGTTCCAACAAAGGTACTAAAGCTATTGGGGAAACAAGAGAGGAAAAATCAAATAGGAACACAAAATCCCCCAAAATCTAGATCCCAAGGATACACTCACAAAGAGATGTTTTGGTTTGGTCAAAATGTGGATCTAGATCTCCTCTCTCTTCCACTCAAATATGGGCAAGAATCATTGGAGGGATTGAGAGATAGCAAGCTTTGGAAGGTCAACAATGGAGGGGAAAACTTGCAAGAATAGTTGGGGAACCATTGGGGAAGAAGGCCCCTTAAATAGGTCCCCCCAAAATCCAACCGTTGAAGCCCAAAAACGCGAATCCCGGTACTACCGGACTTTTTCCCGGTACTACCGGACATTCCCTGGGAATCCCAGGACGCGAAACGCACCTTATTCAGTACCAACCGGCACTAAGGGGCGGTACTACCAGACCTCCGCTACTACCGGACCCTGGTCCGGTACTATCGGTCACCCCTGAATGAAAACGGCCATAACTTTTGCATTCAGACTTCGATTTTGATGATCTTGGGCTCGTTTCGAAGACGACAACAAGCTCTACAAGATCATGCAAAGAAACATCATAGTACATCAATGGAGGATAGATCCAAATGACGAAAGGTTTAACGTCTCTCAAAAAGACGAACCGATAAAACCTCCAACATAAAAAACGTAATAGAAAATGCATATGAAATCCGTTTTTGATGAACTAGAGCTTGTCATGGAGATCAACACAAGCTCTAAATATTCACATGAGTAAGAACTAAATAATGTAAGGTTTTACCTATCTCTAAAATACAAACCGGTAAAACCTCCAAGATCAAAATGCAATAAGATATAAAAGGGAAATCCGATTTTGATGAACAAGATCTTGTTATGAACATTACCACAAGCTCTATATCCTCACATGTACAAGACCAAATAACAACCAAATACAATGATGCAAGTATGCAATGGTTTGAGCTCTCTCCGAACGACGTGACCGAGTTACTCATTCGAGAGCCCCTCTTGATAGCACGGCTATCTATCCTAAAACCGGTCTCCCACTAACAACATGAGATCGGCAAAAGGAAAAACCTATCAAGATTATACCTTTGCCTTGAGCATTTCACTTGAGCTCGATGTAGACGAACTTGACCTTCTCAAGATGGAAAGCCTTTCTTGATTTCTCATCATCGATCCATGATCACCGAGGATGGAAAGCATCAAACATGAGATCTTCTATAGATGGCGCATTTTGAGCTTGCACAACACATCTTCTTCTTATTTCATCTATCTTGAAGCCAACACATGCTCCAAGCAATGTTAATGGACAATTCCTATAAATACAACTTAATACACACATTAGTCCATAAAAATTATTATTAATTACCAAAACCACACATGGAAACCCACATGTTCTTTCAACAGTCTCTTGGGAAGATTGGCCTCCCAAATCCAATGTAATCAGCTAAGGTGTCTGCTTGTACTGCAGTAAAGCACGCCTTTAGACGTTAGATCTTCACCTGTATTTGTTATGGCCCCTCGCGGGCAACACAACCCAAGCCCCCTTTGCCTGAACTCTCATGGAACGCCCCGTCAATATTTACCATAACCCGGGCTGTTCGCGGTGGCGGCCACTTGTGAATCACTGGTGAAGCCATTGATAATCGGCTCTCTGCATTGTTGGCTTTGTTACGCTCCGCCCACATGCACCAAAGCAGAGCAACCGTTGTCATCATTAATTTGTGTAATAATCCAGTGTTTGTTTGGAGTGATAGCTAGCCACGTCGAAAAATAAATAGATTCTTTTAGTAGGAGTTCCAAAAGAAAATTTATATAAACGAACTGCTAGAGTAAAGCCTGCTAAGAGAACAACATATAGAAGAGCCTATGAACTGGAATAGCGCGGAGATCAAGTACGTGTTACAAAATGTTTTTTTATAAGGACTCCCTCCGTTCCGGTTTAAAGAACACAATTAAAAACCATACAATTTTAAAATATTTAGATACAAAAGCGTTTAATTTTGTGTAAAAAAACAAAATGCTTGCATGCACATGTGTGAACACTTAGTCTTTTTCTTCTTATACATGTTCTTCTATACACTATTAATAGGCCAATTAGAGAACACCTATAGGACTTAGAGAATTGCAAATTATGTCCTTTAAACCGAAACGGAAAAAGTAGCATAAGTTAGCGTATATCCGGTCTATTTATGACAAGGTGAACACAACGCGAAAAACTAAAGGAAAAAAAGATACTCGTTAACGGACAATGCTTTCTGAGAGCAAGAACAATAGTATAGCCAACTGCTGACTATAAGGTAGTGCCATATCATCTATAGTTAACCAAATAGCCAATATGTATAATAACAAACTATAGAAATGTACTATATTTATCAATAATTAGCCCACCATTCACTCTCATAAAGTGTCTAGAAGCACGTGCTAGAGCTAGCTCTTGCATGAGAGCCCACTCTCCTTCTCTCTCCTCTTCCAACTCAGCACAAATATACTATTTAATGTCTTATAGCCAGCTGATGTCATTTTATTGTACTTGCTCTGAATTCAGATTTCGTAGGAAGCGCTCCATGCTTAGTAGTAGCTGTCAAATACGCGCCCACAAAATGAAGATAACACACAACATCGATACATCTTTATCGGTTCGCTGTTATAAGACTTTTTTTAGATAGATATTTTAAAAATATGCTAGATACGGATCGAAGTAATAAGTGAACGCACACACTACATGTATTTTCGTGAAAAAATGTACTCCCTCTGATTAATAATGTCGCCGATTTAGTATAAAAAGTAAAACATCGTAGTGAACATAGAAAATATATTGGCACGAGCAACACGATGTACATATACACATGGTATGGTACAGATACATGGTGTCCATAGTAAACGTAGTACTATGGACCAACTTGATTATACGAGCAAGCAAATCGCACCAACTTCATTCGATCTTTTGTAGGGTATATATATATGTGTATCGGTCGACTGGTGCACGTAGTACGCGATGACACCACAAACTAATAATAATAATAATAAAGACGGCAAGGTACGAGAAGATCCACAGATCCGATCGCCTTGGAGCCACCACCACCCATTCATTCACCTATCGACCCGTAAAAATATGCTAGATACGGATCGAAGTAATAAGTGAACGCACACACTACATGTATTTTCGTGAAAAAATGTACTCCCTCTGATTAATAATGTCGCCGATTTAGTATAAAAAGTAAAACATCGTAGTGAACATAGAAAATATATTGGCACGAGCAACACGATGTACATATACACATGGTATGGTACAGATACATGGTGTCCATAGTAAACGTAGTACTATGGACCAACTTGATTATACGAGCAAGCAAATCGCACCAACTTCATTCGATCTTTTGTAGGGTATATATATATGTGTATCGGTCGACTGGTGCACGTAGTACGCGATGACACCACAAACTAATAATAATAATAATAAAGACGGCAAGGTACGAGAAGATCCACAGATCCGATCGCCTTGGAGCCACCACCACCCATTCATTCACCTATCGACCCGTAAAAATATGCTAGATACGGATCGAAGTAATAAGTGAACGCACACACTACATGTATTTTCGTGAAAAAATGTACTCCCTCTGATTAATAATGTCGCCGATTTAGTATAAAAAGTAAAACATCGTAGTGAACATAGAAAATATATTGGCACGAGCAACACGATGTACATATACACATGGTATGGTACAGATACATGGTGTCCATAGTAAACGTAGTACTATGGACCAACTTGATTATACGAGCAAGCAAATCGCACCAACTTCATTCGATCTTTTGTAGGGTATATATATATGTGTATCGGTCGACTGGTGCACGTAGTACGCGATGACACCACAAACTAATAATAATAATAATAAAGACGGCAAGGTACGAGAAGATCCACAGATCCGATCGCCTTGGAGCCACCACCACCCATTCATTCACCTATCGACCCGTAAAAATATGCTAGATACGGATCGAAGTAATAAGTGAACGCACACACTACATGTATTTTCGTGAAAAAATGTACTCCCTCTGATTAATAATGTCGCCGATTTAGTATAAAAAGTAAAACATCGTAGTGAACATAGAAAATATATTGGCACGAGCAACACGATGTACATATACACATGGTATGGTACAGATACATGGTGTCCATAGTAAACGTAGTACTATGGACCAACTTGATTATACGAGCAAGCAAATCGCACCAACTTCATTCGATCTTTTGTAGGGTATATATATATGTGTATCGGTCGACTGGTGCACGTAGTACGCGATGACACCACAAACTAATAATAATAATAATAAAGACGGCAAGGTACGAGAAGATCCACAGATCCGATCGCCTTGGAGCCACCACCACCCATTCATTCACCTATCGACCCGTAAAAATATGCTAGATACGGATCGAAGTAATAAGTGAACGCACACACTACATGTATTTTCGTGAAAAAATGTACTCCCTCTGATTAATAATGTCGCCGATTTAGTATAAAAAGTAAAACATCGTAGTGAACATAGAAAATATATTGGCACGAGCAACACGATGTACATATACACATGGTATGGTACAGATACATGGTGTCCATAGTAAACGTAGTACTATGGACCAACTTGATTATACGAGCAAGCAAATCGCACCAACTTCATTCGATCTTTTGTAGGGTATATATATATGTGTATCGGTCGACTGGTGCACGTAGTACGCGATGACACCACAAACTAATAATAATAATAATAAAGACGGCAAGGTACGAGAAGATCCACAGATCCGATCGCCTTGGAGCCACCACCACCCATTCATTCACCTATCGACCCGTAAAAATATGCTAGATACGGATCGAAGTAATAAGTGAACGCACACACTACATGTATTTTCGTGAAAAAATGTACTCCCTCTGATTAATAATGTCGCCGATTTAGTATAAAAAGTAAAACATCGTAGTGAACATAGAAAATATATTGGCACGAGCAACACGATGTACATATACACATGGTATGGTACAGATACATGGTGTCCATAGTAAACGTAGTACTATGGACCAACTTGATTATACGAGCAAGCAAATCGCACCAACTTCATTCGATCTTTTGTAGGGTATATATATATGTGTATCGGTCGACTGGTGCACGTAGTACGCGATGACACCACAAACTAATAATAATAATAATAAAGACGGCAAGGTACGAGAAGATCCACAGATCCGATCGCCTTGGAGCCACCACCACCCATTCATTCACCTATCGACCCGTAAAGCGCCTACGTACGTACGAACCAGCAAGAGGACAAGCCCGACGCGACGCTTCCGGAGAAGGGAGAAGGCCAGCGTCGTCGTCGTGGATCGGTCTCCACGGGACGACACGTTCCACCGCTCCTCCTTTCTTCTCCGCCCAAAAGAAAAAGATGCGCGCGCATACGTACGTGTGCGTCGTACGAGATAGTGCGCTGTGATTCCACATCTTTATATCGTCTCCAACCCCCTGACGCCTCGCTCGTGGCCTCATATTTTTACCGTACCAGGGTGCACGTCACGGAGCACCACTCGCTCCCAGCTAGCTTTTACTACCGTTGTCATCAGCTAGCAGCAATAGTTTACTCTGTAACTATAAATTGTTATCACATTCGTAGTAACTCAATGTCCTTAGACCATGAGATCACGTCAATCACTTTCACCGGAAGAGTACTTTCAAACGTCACACCATCACAGGGTAATTATAAAAGTGTCGTCAGGTATTTGGAACGTGCCAGTTAAGCCTCGTGGATCAAGATTAGGATTTGTCCATCCGGATGACGTAGAGATATACTCGGGGTCCTCTCGATCAGTAATATCACATTGACATAGCATTGCAAGTAAGTGATTTGATCACTAAAATGTCATATCACATGAACAAGAAAAGGAGTACTTGTTGGAAACAAGATTAAATAAGGTATAGATCACGAGGTGCCAACTGAGGTTCACACACAGCTGTAAGATCTCGTGGAGCATTTGTGAGTGCTCAGAGGAAACACTCCTACCCAGGATGATATATTTGAAATTTAGATTATTTAAATTATTGTGTGAACTAATTTGTTTTGTTACGTAGATTTGTCATGATAAAACTTATAATTTACTTGAATTTTATTTGCTTGAAATATGTGATATATTGATGGTATATGTGAACTAGCCAAAAATAATTCAGGCGTTTCGTTTGGGGCCGCTGGTGTAGCGCGACTCCCCTAAAGTGCCGACAGTTGGGACATGATTTCCCAGATCCATTGTCTGCGCTGTTGCCGGCCACCTTAGAGGCTCTGGAGTCCTGATTTTCCTAAACCACCCATTCGGGTTTAGAGGCACGCCCGATCGGGATATGGCGGGTGCAGTCTGTCCAAACCTAATTAACACCTAATTAATGATGATCCCGTTATAACTTCTCGAGGTTCGAGATACACCAGAACACACAAAACAAAATGGAAAGAAGTTCGTCTTCTCCTCGATCACACTTGAGGATGCAATCCTATACACCAGGGAGGGGCCGGGGAGCTTAATGTCGTCTAAGGGGATAACTCTTAGGTCGACTGTCACGCTCTAAATTTTCTACTCTCAAAGTAGTCCCTGCTGGTTGCTAAACTACAGATGATGTCACAGGCAATCAAACAACCATGGACAGAAAAATCAGGCTAGCCCATATGAAACGATTCCTGATATTACCAGAAGATGCCACAGAAGATTCCAAACACATCTCTCCTTCTTTCTGCTTTCCTGTCCACTACAAGTTTCTTTCACAATTATTTCTCTCACTAAAAACCCCCAGTTTTCTGGCTATAAATTGCACCTCTCTACCAAGCTGCAATTCCCTTTTCCCCTCCTCCCCAGCTGCCTTGCTAGGTTTCTTCCCTCTCAGAGCTCGTAGCTAGTAGCAACAGTGCACACTGTTTTTGCTATTGCCAGCTTGAGTGAATCTTGGCTGCTTCCTCAGCTTGTCCGAACTGGGCACACGCCTACCACCTGAGCCCAAATCTTGCCTTGAACATCCTTTCTTTCTTCTCAGATCTTAAATTTACCCATAGGGAGGCTCTGCCAAAATTTTCTTCTCCAATCATCCATTCTAGGGGAGGTTCTGCCAAAAATTCCTCTCCCTGTGTTCATCCATTTCCAAGGGAAGGTTCTGCTAAAAAATTCTCTGCTACAGATTCGTTTCCTAGGGGAGGTTCTGCCAAAATTTCCTCTGAAATAAGTTTCATCTCCAGGGGAGGTTCTGCCAAAATCTTTGGCCACATATAACCAAAAACGTTTATCTGAAAACAGAGACAGATAAATTTGCAAGGTAAAGAAAAGAGCTGCGTGTTCTTGATGATAGACTAGCAGAGGAGCCCTATTAGCTTGTGTAGTACATGTTGTTGCTGGTCCCCTGGGAGCATCTCCACTCCGGATTTATGGTCGGCTCAGCGATCACTCGCCTTGTCCAGTCCTTCTCCGTCGTCTTCCTCTACTGGTTCTACGTCTTCTCCCTAATCTCCCTGTAGTTGCAGCTCCTTTGTTTCTGCAAACATAAGCCTTTTCTTCATTAACAACATAAATCAAGCCAGTACGTTAGGCAGCCAGCACTGCCACAGGCTCTACTTATAAGAAATAAGAGAGTGAAATTCTTGTGGGTACCAAAAAGTTGTTGAGAGGCCGGTGACCATGTCAAGTGGGACCTCGTTCGAGTCGAGCCAGGGGATCCGGAGTTTCAGGTCCGAGGACTATTCCCCGGACCTCCGGGCCCAGATGGAGAAGAGGAGGAAGAGGAGGAAGGAGTCGAACCGCGAGTCCGCAAGGCGATCTAGGTTGCGAAAGCAACAACACCTCGACGACCTCTCTTCGCAGGTTTGTTATACTCCTACAAGTTATTCCAATATATGCTACTTATAGTACACACAATTATAAAGCTCAAATGTAGTTTTATTGTGAATAGGAAAAACAGATGTATAAAATGGTCCACTTGAAATATCTGCTCTCAGACAAAACTCAATTATTGTGAATTGCCTCCTACCTAATACTCCTACTTCCAACAACACTACAACCTCACATACGTTGAGTTTTCACCAAATTAGGAGCATCACATCTTCCACAGAAAACTAACAAGAACATGAGAAAAAAAAGTATACATGCTGCTTTATTTCCATATCAAAAAAGATGTTGCTAAGAAGAATATTCTGTGTTCCAAAAACAGGTGGATCAGCTGAAGAACCAGAAACAACAACTCAGCATGGCAGTGAGCATAACCACCCAGAACCTTGTGGCAGTGGAAGCACAAAACTCTGTTATGCGGACACAGATGGTGGAGCTGGAGAGCAGGCTGTGCGCCCTGGGAGAGATCATCTACTGCATGAACTCAATCACCAACGCTACAAATCCCGCCACCATGGGCATCGCAGCAAGCAGTGCCTGTGACATTTTTGGCACCAGCAGCACATGGAGCCAGCCCATAGACTTGTACCAGTGCTTCTAAGGGAAAATAAGAAATGAAAGAATGGTTGATATTGTCATAGATGGTAGGGCCAGAAGGCATCAAGTTCTGTTTCAATCATGTAGGGCCTTTGTGTCACCATTGATGTGCACCTCTCTTGATTGATTGTTTATTCTGTGAGGTTCGGTGCAATGGTTGGTGAGGGTAGGAGTGGGAATCAATGGGTCAGTTTGTCAAAGAGAGAGGCTGGGAATTTTGTACTGGCCCTGATGGTGATGTCTAGCTAGTAAAATGTGGATTTGATGCCTCTTCATATGCAAAGTGGCTCTCCACTATAATATACATAATTATCTCCACTATAATATACATAATTATGTACTTAGATTTTTTTATCCAGCCCGGCTTTGAATTAACGAAGCCATCAAGTAGAAGGCAATCGACATACAAACTCAAAGAAAATGAAAAACTGGGGAAGCCATCAACTGGCTAGGAGTACAAGGCAATCGACATACAACCTCAAAGAAAATGAAAAACTGGGGATACACCAGGTGAGATACAAGCACAAAGGTGGACAACTGAAGACATGAAAGCTATCAGGCCAAGCAAAACAAGGCTAAGCACTGAACTTGAGAGATTGCTTGATCATGAAAATTGGCGCAAGTTTTCAGATGAACAAGGACTGATCCTACAAGCAACAAACACAAGAAGGCAGCCAGGAAGACCCTTCAAGCGCAGAACTGCTCCAGGTCCGTTCTGAACCTTTCAGAACCCACTGGCGCAAAGCCACAGTCTTCAAACTTGCCGAGCTATAATGAACTTCCTCAAGTGGAGTAGGGGCCTCAAAGCAGCCTCCAAGGAGTCGGGGAGCCAGGCACATTTCAACTTTTATAAAGGGATGACTGATGATGGACAACCATATGTTTCTCCAAGGTATCAAGTTAGAGACAATCGAAGGTGTACAGAAGCAAAGGTTACCTTTCCAAAGTGCTATTTTTTAATGTGTAAAATTAGGTATGCAGGGCAAGAAGCACTCATTTGCTCGACATGATTTTTAGTAATAATATTATGTGTATAATACTTGAAACAAAGTGTTGTCATGCTAAATTGAATAGGACTCACTGAATATTTATTTGTTTTTCTCCTCCAAAATTCATATAAAGGAAGGCAGGACCACCTGATGTGCCAACCTCTGCCTAACCCGCAGCTGCTTTTTTGTGTACTATTGCTACAGCTTAGTTTGGTTCTTCTTTGTTAGGTTTTGTAGGCTTGCTTCTTGGATTTATTGTTTCAGGCAGTTTTGTAGGTCTTTGGCTTTTAATTGTTCTTGTTATACTACTTTCATCATCGTGGTGTACTCATTATAATGCAAAGAGTTCCTATAGGGCCTGTACTTCATAGGCGTCTTACACTTTCTCATTCTGATTTGTAATTCGCCTTTTATTTTTTTTTATTTTTTTTATTTTGGGTTTTGGTTTTGTTGCTGTTGATTCAGACTTTATTATGGTGCGGCTGTGTGCATTTTATGCAGAGGCCGGGTGTAATACTGCTTAAATCTCTTTAAGTAATAAAAAGCCCATTATCGAAAAATAGGGCCTGTACTTATTACATGCATGCTCGAGAAAAATGATCACAAGAAACACATATTCCCTCCGTTCTCAATTAGTTGTCCCAATTTTGTCTAGATTCGCATATATTTTTTAACAAAAGGCAACCAAGGTTGCTTTCACTGATAGGAGAAAGAACAGAACAGATTATAGAGAGGCACAGGGTTCTGAAGAATAAACTACGAACAATACATTGAAACGCGCATGGATCAAGAAAAGGTTGGGACAACTAATTTGGGACAGAGGGAGTACAAATTTTCAAATTTTGAAAACCTTAAATCTGAACAAATTTAAGTATAACACCAAGACAATAGTTGGCATGGCAGAGCAAAAGACATGACTGTATTGTTTTGGGAAAACAATAATTTCAGGTGCAAGATATCACCTAGCATCGAGTATATACTGCAACCTTCTGCAATTGTTCACATTCCAGCCTTTCCCTGATCTCAACTAAAAGAATAACACATGCAGAATCTCTTTAAAAGAGATGAGTTTATAGGAAAAACCTTGCTTGCAGGACCAAGATAAAAACAAGCTCGAACCAAGTAACCAACCATGTGAAGAAAGATCTAGAAGATGTGCGATCCCCAAAAGAAAACCCCAAAAGGATGGATGTGCCTTTGCCTTGGTAGGAACTGTAGAACAGTGAGAGCACTTATCATCAGACTTTATTTCACAAACGAGGAAGCCACTGTTGTACTTTGCAAAAAGCTATGTGCTCCCACAAGCACTAAAACATTGATCAGCTTTTTGCGAAAATTTTCCCAGTTCAGTTATGGTATTGTACTATTGTTTCAAGTCTCAACGAAGGAAAAGTTCGCTCTAATCAACATAAAATCTCTGTTGTTTTGTAGTTTTGAGCTTGGCAACTTGAGAAAGTTTATCCAGGTTTCATCGAATGCATAAACCCAATCAGTTCTAGCAGGAATTAAACTCACAATCTGTCTAATAAACGGCTGAGCTATCGTGCTCGGGACCAGTCTGGTGAGAGGATAGTGGAGTGAAAATTCAGAGCAATTGGTAGATTCAGTATCAGAAGCCGTCAGCATCAGACATGGAAATGGTACCAACTAATGATGGAATTCTATATCAAGCCTTTCACTACCTTGCAAGCCAACATGTCAGGGAGGTGTTAACCTCTGAATTTCTGACAAAACCATACCAAGAAAGAAGGAGGTGGAAACAGTACTCACATCAGTTTCCGTTCATTTTTCTAATCTTAATACCTTGACAAACTATGTACAGTTATTGCATACATCTCATGTACAGACCAAAATTTGAGCCCATAAAATGGCCAGTCAGAGACATTAGTAAGAAATGTGAAGAAATTTTCTCCCAAATCCCAATTGCTTGACTAATCATGCCAGCTCAGGAGAATCAAGACGCATCGACGGATGATGTAGAGCCTGGCTTTTTTCTCCTTGACTGCCCTCTTGAGGTCCTTTAGCTTCAAACCATGAGCACCCACCCTCATCTTGATGATCTAGAAAGTTTCTATTTTGGATTTGAGGTTCCAAACTCTGGTTTGTGTAGGTTCTGGAGTTTGCAATGATATGATTTATATAGGCGGTTTATGTCATTTTCCAAGAAACAATAGGCAGTTGCCATGTGGGTTGTGTCAGCTACTCACCATGTTTATGCACACGTACCTTTAATTAACTTACTATCACTGCGTCCGTGTCTGTATAATGAAAAGAAAGTCTTATGTGATCTTGGAGTAATTAAGTTCAACTTCGTGATGCCTGTTTGACCTGATGATAAATAATACTGTAGACTATTCAGATTGTGGCATCGTATGCACTGCACGATGTATAAGTAAAACACATTGTTCATCAGGATGAAAAGGCTATGAAAGTGATACCCGCATAGTGGCACTACAGGTGTAAACAATGAAATCTCATGTCATAGCGCATATACCTAATTTTAGATTTTTCATTCAAGGATCAAACAGTGCAAATATATTGCCAGCGCAACCCATTATTATATTTTCCACCAAAAGGTTACAAATATTAAGTCACACATCAATCTTTGCTTTATTGACACAACATGGGTTGTCTCGTTTGGGCACAGCATAAGCATACATGACACTTAACTACGCCAATGTCAAACTTAGATAAAAAAATTTGAGGAGGTAGAGAAGTCAGCACCATTGCACCCAATGACTTCTACAAGGGTTATGCAAAGTTGTTATGCAAAGTCAGCACAGTTGTGAATGTCAACTGAAACCCTCCTCCCAAAAGGCAAGCTCGGCAGACAAACAGATGCAAGTAAGCTCTAAGCAAAGCAACTCACTGCCTGAACTTATTAACCTCCGGTTATGTACATTGAACATGCCTGCCAGTTACATGCTTGCTGCTAATTATTTAGTGTTTTAACTTTCATGGAAATGCTTGGATCTTCAGAATCTTACACAAAATCTAGGAGAGCAATGGCAGCAGACTTGTACGTGCGAAATACTGCACCTGCAATAAACTTGGCTGCACTAATAAAATAATTGTCAGAATTTTTATCATTTTCATATAAACAAAAAAGAATTTTATCATTTTTTTAGGGAAACAGTACCGTCCTACTGCGGCACTTTATTAATTCTCAAACAAACTTATATCGTTTATGAGTTTAGGCAACAAAAAGCTAGGGGATCATTGTCCCAAAAACAATCAACAGCTAAACCTAGCTAGCACATGAGCAGCCTCATTTGCCTCCCTATTATAATGTTCAAAAATAACTTCTCTAAAACCTATAACAAGAATTCTGCAATCATCAAAAATTGCCGCGGACGACATAAAGATTGGTGGTAAAATAATTAATCAAATAGCATAAATTAACATGTGCATCTATTTTTCAAAATAGAATAAATAAATGCAATGCACATAGATACCTCACATTGCAGCCTCTGGCTGGGATGCACCGTTTCCGGTTTCCTCCCAATGGTGCGGCGGTGGTTAAAGTAAAAAAAAAGACACAAGTCAGTCAAATCTATGTGGAAGGTCCTAGACCCTGCATGAAGTTTACCTTTAGTTAAAAAAGAAGCGCATACACTACGGGAAACCACAAAGTTGCCTATGGTCTTCTTGTATGCTGACCGCCATTTATCGGGGCAGTCGTCATAAAGCCCCCGAAGCCTACAGCTCAGGAAAACCGTTGGCGAAGACAGGACGTTGGCATAGCTCCTTGAATGCCAACGACCGCCGTTGGTATAGACATGGCCGTCAGAAAATGGGAACCATCACAATTTGAAAAGTGTTAATACATTTTGTTCACATGTTTGCGCAGCAACCATTGGATCCTAACAATTCTCGCGCCGGCAGAGTGAAAGGCTTATTACCTGGATTCCATGAAAACCCAAGCAACATTGGATACCAAACCCATTGAGTCGGTTCTCGATGATGCTCTAACCCATATTGACTCCCACATACTCATCGATGATCATATCAGATGAACCACGATGCCATGATTCAATTAATCCCTTATATATTTCCCTTCGTCACGCGATATTTTACTTACCCGAGATTCGATCGTCGGTATCGGCATACCTAGTTCAATCTCGTTCACGGCAAGTACTTTACTCGTTCCGTAATCCGATATCACTTTGTGATTAACTCCTTAACCACGTGCTTGCAAGCGGTGTTGATATCGATTACCGAGTGGGTCCGAAGTATATCTCTCCTACTTGGGAGGGACAAATCCCATCTCGATACACATAACCCAACAGATACTTTCCGATCACCTGAGAGACACCTTTATGATCACCCTCTCATAGGATGACGTTTGATGACCTCAAAGCTTTCTTCCGATACCAGGGAGTTGCATTATCTCATGGTCTAAGGAATACAATATTTGACATAAGAAAAAGCTTCGCAAAGATGAACACGATGACACGATCTAATTGCTCTGCTTAATTTGGGTTTGTCCATCATATCATTCTCCCAATGATATGATCTCATTATTAATCGACAACTTATGTCTATGGTTAGGAAACCTTAACCATCATTAATCAATGAGCTAGTCCATAGAGGCGTACTAGGGACACAACGTTGTTCATAAACCACACAAGTATCAAAGTTTCCGCTTAATACAATTCTAGCATGGAATATAAACTTTATCATGAACAAGAATTATAATAATAACATCTTTATTATTGCCTCTAGGACATAATTCCAACATCATGATAGCCTCATGAGTTGAGCTATGATTGACTAATATTTAGAGCATGTAATCAAATAAAGAGTTATTTATATACCTCAATATATTGAGATAGAGCATGAGAAGATACATGGTTGACTAATACAAAGAGTGAAGAGTGAATTCAAGTTGGTCAACACATAGATCATAAATAATGTACCACATGGATCTTGTGATATGATAACCCTTGTTAATTATGCTTCATGAACTAACCCGTTATATATGTTACTTTGCATTTTCTATATGGAATAGGTATGTTTCCATGGGCATGCTTCAAAAGTGAAGATTTCATAGTCCATGAGAGGATGACATCAAGTGGTGATGGTCATCAAGGTTGATAAGTGCAAGTTCAATATAAGCATCTCAAGGAGATCATATGGTTGAAGCTTGTTGTTCATATTGGTGATAATGTACATGTGTTGATGTGCCTTAATGAAGCTATCTCATGGTGGTGTATGGGGGATAAAAATTATGAGTATTCACGAATCAACAATGATCAAGTGATGCATTCTGTCTTGAATGAAGGTTGAAGCAATGTCATCAAGATCAAGAGGGATGAGCAAGGAAAAGGTTTGTCCCTGATAGGTTTTCCTTTTCCAGTCTCAAGGTGGTTGTTGGGAGACCTGGTTATATGATAGATAACCACACAATCAAGAGGGGATTTTGTTTGGGTAACTTGATCACATCGTCTTAGGGGGCTCAATACTTTGCATACTTTGAATCCATTTTATTGTTGCTTCTTGGTGTTTCTTTGTATGACGTTCTTAAGCTTATTTCTAGCTCTTCAACAATTCCAAATTGATCAAAAACAAAATTCATATGCATCTTCTATTGCGTTTTTGAGTTTGAAGGTTTTACCAGTTCTTCTTTAGAGAGGTTTCATACCTATCCCCTTTTGGTATTTTACCTATTTCCTTTTGTTGGGTTTTATAGCCTATACTAGATAGATATTGTTATTAGCTTTTCAAAAATCTTAAGTTTGCTAAAATCGGAGTTCGGATGCAAACGTTATCACCGTTTTCGTAAGCTTAGTTTTCTGTTGGCAAAAATTCCGCCCCGCCGGGTTGTAGGCCGGAATGATTGGCAAAAATTCAGGTCCGCCGGACTGTAGCCCGGAACGGTATACATAGAAGCTTTTGGCAAAAATTCTTCCCCAGCCGGGCTGTAGGCCAGAATGATTGGCAAACATCCTAGCCTGCCAGACCTGGCGCCAATCCATCTGGTGCACGTTTCGGCGCCGCCGAACTTATCGCCAGTTTTGCATGGACTATACATTTTTAGCCCCAACGGACAAATTTTCTTTCCCCTATAAAAGGGGCTTCTTCCCCAAGGTTTTCTAGGGTTCTTGAGCATGTTTTTGATCTCCATTGTTGACCCCCTTGAGCTTGCTCCTACAATCCTCACCAATCAATTCTTCCTCTAAGTGAGGGGAAGCCATTGGATCTAGGAGTCATTGGTTGATTTCCACCATTGTTCTTCCTCTCTAATTCCTCCCTAGCACTTGTTGCTTTGGTGGAATTTGAGAGTGAAGGATTTGGGAACCCTAGGTGTTCTTGCTTTGTATTCTTGCATAAGTGTTAAGCTCTCCATTATGATTTTTTCGAATGAGAGACAGTGAGCTTGTTACTCTTGGAGAGTGACCTTCTAGTTGGCTTGGCGGTTGGTGTCACGGTTCCCTCTTCGTGGACGATTGTGAAGAGGTTCGGGCTTTTCCCTTCGTGGGATTTTGAAGTTGTTGTGAAGCTTTCCATCTCCGCAGTGAAGGAAAAGCTAGCCATAAAGAAAGTGGCTATTTCTTCATCAGGATAGTCTCGAAGAATAATGTGCCCTTCGTGGACTTGGGGAACCCCTTTGTGGGATTCCACATCTCTCCAACATGACGTACCTTACTTGTAAGGGAACACGGGAATACATCTTAGTCTCTGCGTGCCTCTGTTATTTCTAAACCCGAGTTTATTTTCCTTGTGATAGCCATCGAGCTTCAAGTTCTTATATCTTGCTTATCACTTGTGGTATTTATATTTTGTGATATCTTGTTTATCTTAACTTGTTGTTGGTGCACTTAGTTGAGCCTAGTGTATTTAGGTTTTGTGCTTGTAAAATAAATGATAGTTTAATTCCACATTTTATCAAGCCAAAACCGTAATTGTTTTGAAATTGCCTATTCACCCCCTCCTCTCTAGGCGACATCTCTATTCTTTCAAAGATGAGGCATATGAGGATCTCAGTCACATGAAGATGATGGTCCATGCTCTGTGATATTAAAATTCATAAACCTTCTGAACTTGATGAGATGCAAACTTTTAAACATCAGGGTGACACTTGTTAAGATTTTGATGTGATGTTTGTACCTGACAAAATATGGTGCACAATTGTAACTTATGGATGCATTAATGCATGTATTAGCACCAACTGTATGCATTGACATGTGCATTTATATGTATGCCAACCTGAAATATATTGATATGGAATATGCATGATTTATTTTTTTGTTCCAGGGAAAATTAACCAGCGGCAACCGGTAAAATCCATGTACTGTCGGTGATGTACTAGCACCAACAACAGATAATGAAGAACAGTCCCTCGCTGCATTACTTACTGATGATGGTCATCTATAAAGTAGACTAGTCATGTGTAACTTATATCTGATGGGGCTAGTGGTACGCTACTGCTGTGGCCTGATTCGACAGATGAACATATATAGATGACAAACGTACTTTCCTAACTCGCCACTGTTGTCGTCTGCCTCGACGGATGAACACATAATAAGGTAAGAAACGTACTTCACTAGCTCGCCACTACTGTGCCTTGACTTGATGGATGAACAGATATAGGTGACAAATGTATTTCACTGGCTTGCCACTGCTATGGCCTGACTCGACGGATGAACACATGCAGGTGACAAGCGTACTTCACTGGCTCGCCATTGATGTGTCCTGACTGGACGGATGAGCACATACCGCCGAAGATTGATTTCAGCGACACCAAGACGTATGTGAGCGGTAAGGTGTTACCAGTGAATGTATACTACTGTCAAACGTATCTATTGTCGGTGTAGTTGATTCCTGGCTCACACTGCTAAGCCTTTTCGTACTAGTATCAGATTAAAACTGGTGTTCACATGTGGGCTTCAGCAAGCAAAGGTCGCCTGATTTTATAGGCTTAGGATGCCTTTTGTTTGTTGGTCGAACATGTGGTCAGGTTTCCAGGTAGTGCTAACACTGAATGAACGGAGCTTATGAGGCTGGTGGAGACATCCTAGAGTTTTGCTTCAGGGCGCAAAACAGACGCGCCTAAATTCAGATGTGATGCTTGTCACCTGGAGTATATGGAAGGAAAAACCGGCGAATGTTTGAAAGCAACTACCAAACTTTGGAGCAGTTCGTAGTTCAAATCAAGCAGGAAGCAAAGATTGAGCTGTTTCGAGCCGAGGTCGTTTCAGATTGCAGGAAACTTAGAGCTACGGGAGCCTGCATAGTTTTTTCAGTTTGTCCTCTGTTTTGGGTCGTGTTTCCCTGTCTTTAGGTCGTTTTTCTGTCTTGCCTAGATGCTAATCTGGTTGTGGTTTTTTCTCCCTGTACTATTTGGTTTAACTCTCCTGCATGGTTCGAAAAAGAAAATTTACGCCAATCTCATACTCTTTCAGGAGATGATTTTTTTCAGACAAAACTTGCTTGTAGGAGATCAAGAATAACTAACTAACATTGAACATGTGAAGAAAGATCTAGAAGAGGCGCATAATGCACAAAAGACAACTATCCATGCTTTGCCTTGGCGAGAACTGTAGAACAGTGAGAGCACTAATCATCAGGCTTTTGCAAAGTGGGTATTTCACTATGATGCATCATTAGGCTTTATTTCACAAACGAAGAAGTCGCCGTTGTACTTTGCCTAAAGCTATGTCCTCCCACAAGCACCAACAGATTGATCGACCTTTTCTAATTGCAGTTAGGGTAGCCAAAGAAATGTATATTTGCGTCGCATCAGAATAAAGCCATCGGCATGCGTATGGTGTTTTTGGAGTGGTAAATTTTGACCTCAGAAACCAGAGCAAGGCCAATCGAGATTGCATCGAAAAACCATATCTTAACTGGATCCATTGCATTGGTCATTAAACCCGAGGCCTGTCTTATAAACCGCTGAGATATCGCGCGCTCCGTGTAGTCCGATATGAGAGGATAATGGGGTGAAAATTCAGAGAAATTGGTAGATTTGAGCATCAAGCATCACAAGCCATCAGCGTCAGACATGGAAATGGTACCAACTACCAACTGATGATTGCAAATCCAATATCAAATCTGTTGGTCTGACCTCCGTGTGCCTATGCTGATACATGCTAGATACTCCTGCGCCAAGCTAAAAAACAACGCCAAAAGGGCGTAAGCTCAAATTTGGTACCTTGGTTTTCTACCTTGCATATACCAACATTTCAAGAAGGCGCATACCTCAGAATAATTACGGAAAAACCATACCAAGAAAGGAGGGATGGAAACAGTAATCTCATAAGTTATAAATTGTGATTCATTTCTAATCTTCCTACCTTTACAGGTCATATATACAGCTGATGCATACATCAGAGATAGAGACCAAAATTTCAGCCAATAGAGTGGCCCAATCAGAGGGATTAGTGAAAGAAAATGCAAAGAAATTTGCTCCGAATCGCTTGATCAATCATGCCATCTTAGGAGCATGACGACGCATCGTCGGATGATGTAGAGCCTGGCCTTTTTCTCCTTGAGAGCCTTCTTGAGCCCCTGGAGCTTCAGATCATGAGCGCCCACCCTCATCCTGATGATGTATAAAGTTTGTCTTTGGGATTTGATGATCTAAACTCTGGGTTTGTGTTGGGTTATGCAGTTTGCAATGGCGTGTGGTTTATATAGGCAGTTACCACGTCATTGGCTAAAAAACAATAGACAGTTGCCATGTGGGCTGTGTCAGCTACTGACCATGCTTATGCACACGTATGTTTAATTAACTTATCACTGCGTCCATGTCTGCCCATAAAGAAAAGAAAGTCGTATGTGATCTTGAAGTAATCTACTAGTTCAATTTCCCAACGTCTTGTTGACTTGCGATAAGTGTTTAAAATAGCGCGTTGTAGTAGCATATGCTACAGCGTTCTAAGCAGTTTCTCGCTAAATGAAATCCATGCACAATCGTTCGCTATAGCATAGCTGATTTTAAGAGTTGCGCTATATTTTCATAGCACGCTATCTTAACATTGCTTGCGATAGATAATAGAGAATTGGAAATTTCAATCTAGATATAGTCGCTAAACATTGTGGTATCGTCTGCACTGCAAGATGGATAAATAAATTTACGATTGAGATGAATAAGCTTCAGTTTTTGAGGTTGTTAAAACTGTTTTTTTATATTATATTTTGTTGTAGAAAATTAATCACAAAAATAGGCAAATGCGGATGAAGCAAATACTTAAATAGGAAAAAGCGAGTTGAGCTAATGGGACGTTCATATAGTCCAAACGCAGCCTATGCTACGAAAGAGGTACAACACAGAGGCAGTACTACGATGTGTACAGATGGAAATTGCATGTTCTATAATACATTATGCAATTTTAATTTATCATTCAAGGATGAACAACTCAAACATATTGCAAGCACAAACCATTCTTATTTGTCCACCAAAAGGTGACAAAATTAAGTACCACGACATGGCAAGCGCGTATATTACTACCTATAACCCCTCCTACCCTATTCGCCTCCTCGATGGGTCTAGGCGCGCACAGCAACGCTGGCCGCGCGATCGGCGGTGAATATCTTCAATGTTTGCTTTGTTCACACAACATGGTTTGTCTGGTTGGGGATAACATGAACAGAGACCATGCAGGGCGCTTAACTAAGCCAATGTCAAGCATGGGTTAAAATAACTGTTTGAGGAGAAAGAAAAGTCAGCACCAATAACTTCTAAAGAAAAGTCAGTTTATCACAATAGCTCCCATAGTCAACCACTTGTTATGAAAAGTCGGCACAGCTGCGGATGCTCCCAAAAAAGGCAAGTTTGGCAGTCGCAGAGTTTCGTATGAACAAGTCTACTGCCATTGTCTCCTAGATTGTGTTTAAGGTTCTCAATATCTTTCTGAATAAGGAGACATAAACATCAACTATGAGCAGCAGAAAGCACGTAAATGACAGGCAGGTTCGATGTATTCTCTTCGTTTCAAAATATAAGATGTTTTAGGTTTGTAAAAAAAACCTAGACTTGTTTTAGTGTGTAGATTTATTCCAAACCTGAGTGAACCTACATACTAAAAGTAATCTAGATACGTTTGCTTCACAAAGCTAAAACATCTTATATTTTAAAATGAAGGGAGTACATATCTTTTGGGAGCATCCGCAGCTGTGCTAACTTTGCATAACAAGTGATTGACTACGGACGCTATTCTAATATATTGACTTTTATTAGAAGTCATTGGTGCTGACTTTTCTTCCTCCTCAAACAAAATTTTAACCTATGTTTGACATTGGCTTAGCTAAACCTCCTGCATGCTCTCTGTTCATGTTATCCCCAAACCAGACAACCCATGTTGTGTGAACAAAGCAAACAGTGCAGATATATACGTACTTGCCATGTTGTATTACTTAATTTTGTCACCTTTTCGTGGACAAATAAGAACGGTTTGTGTTTGCAAACATTTGAGTTGTTGATCCTTGAACGAAGAATTAAAATTACATAATGTATTATAAGACATGCAATTTCCATCTGTACACATCGTAACGACACACGAGGCAACTCTATGTGGAGTGATTACCAGTCTATCACTCCCCTCACGCTCGCGTCGCTCCCAAGGACGATGCCATGGGTCCCAACTTTAGCACCGTCAGCCCCCATCCTGGTGTCTCCCCTTCTGCGGCTACCATTGATGTTATCCGTGGTGGTGGCGGGCTGACGCCTAAGGTGTCTGGGCGAGTGGATTTGCAGCGGTGTCCTCTGGAAGCAGCTGGGGTGATACTCGTGGGGAGATTGCATGAGGCGGTCAAGGCGCTGCCGCTGGCTGTTTGGTGGTCATTGTCACCTCTGTAGCCTAAAGGCGGGTTCCGACTTGTTCCGCGGTGGTTGGTGACTGGCATGGAGCTGATTTGCGCAAGTCGGCGGCAATCTAGCTGGCTGCAAGTTGGGAAGACACGGCTGCCGATGAAAACCAAGCTCAAACTTTGAATCATGGCGGATGATGGACGCATGTTAATGGACACACACAGGGCGGTGGCGCTGTCTGACGTTGTGGTGGCTTCAACGGAAGGCCTAGCAAGTTCAGTGTGTTGATTCCTCCTGGAGATGGGTAGGCGGAAGACGGTGACGGCTTCTACAGAGTGCGCATATGGTGTGCCCCAAGGGACTGCTGGACCGGTTTGTGCTTCTGCCTTGTCGTTGGGCGGGTTGGTGAGACCTCTGAATTATATGGTGTGTGTTTGTATGAGGTTAGGGCACATGGCCCAATCATCACCCATAATCAAGCTTATAGGTGTAGCGACAATGGTAACCGGGAAGGTGGCTTCGGGTTATTCAATGTATTTGTTTTTTTCAAAGCTTTGTTGAATAATATAATTAAAAAAGGATGTGTGCATCATTGTGATACATAGGCTGAGAATTTCAACCTCTTTTTTTAAAAAATGAAAATGTATTTTCCCTCAAACTTACATCATATGTAGGTCAAAATGCCACCGCATACCCCCAAACCCTAGTGTCCCCAACCCGTCTCTCTCTCTCTCTCTCTCTCTCTCTCTCTCTCTCTCTCTCTCTCTCTCTCTCTCTCTCTCTCTCTCTCTCTCTCTCTCTCCTCTCACTCTCTCCCCCCGCTAGGGTTAATCCGCCACTACCATGTTGTCGCTGTTTTGAATAGAGAAGTCTTGATTGTTTCTAGAGAAACTTATGCGAAAAGAGTTGAGCCTTAGCATGTTGGGCCATTAGCCCCACCGTCACGAGGAAGAGGCAAAGGGGTGAGCAACTGAGAGAAGGGGTTTCAACTCAACGTAAAAGGAAGAGGTGGATGTAACAAATCTTTCCTTCAAATATTGGTTTTTATTCAATCAAATTAAATTGTTCTGGTCTTATAAAATTACAAGTGCAGTTTCCCTATTTCTACAAAAAGAACACAAAAGAGAACTCTACAGATTAATGCACACAAATACCATTTGATGAATTATATAATTTATGTATATCTTTTGTCAAAATCTTTAAGATTAGTAGGTTTTCTTAATTAGTTTAAAGTCCTTTCACAAAACTTCTAAAACTGAGTTGTTTTAGATTGGAACATGGAGTCAAATTTTTTTCTATGATTCTTCAAAGGGACTTCAGAGTGATCAAATATTTTGCTAATGAAGGAAGAAAACTGAAATTTTGTAGTAGAGTATCCGTGCATCAAATTAACCTCCAAAGTCAACCTCTTTAGAATAATAATTTACAATGTCAACAAGGAGGGTAAGGGGCTAATCTAAAGCATTCCCATAGTCAAATGCTTCATCTGAAAAGTAGAACATTTTGTTAACCTTCCCAGGCAGGCTTGGCAGACAAAGAAAAGCAAGCAAGCTCTAAACAAAAACAAATTGGTCAAACAAACTACAAGCTATGTTCAATGTACTTGTCTGCCGGCGGTCAGTTTTCCAAGTTACAAAGAATGCGTTGGATCAAAAGGATCTTACGCACAATCTAGGAGAGCACTGGGGATTGGGAACAATGCTTTTCACAGGAGTATCCTTCATCAAATTGAATCAGAGAGAACATTGGAACTTCGAAATGTATCCGCACCAATTGACCAAACTCTGCCATGGTTGGCACCATGCCTTTGTTGTTATAGTGCTCCGCCCTTGTTTACTTTAACTTGTTAGGTATTTTTATAGTTAGGTATATATTTAGTATAATAACTTTAGGGTAGTGGGTAGTAAAAAAATTACATGTCCCGTCACCCATAGGTTGATCCAATGACAAGTACTAACTCTGGTCCTTAATACAAGATGTTTTAGTAGGCTAAAATAGCCTACCAAAACATAGTGTGACGAATGCATCTTTAGCATTGGTAAAAGATTGTGACAAATGCATCTTTGTTTTGGATTGGACGTTCCTTAATGGAACATTTAATTCAAAAAAATATATTATTTATTCAGCATTAGGTTTGCTGCAATATTTTTGAAAGGAGAGAGAATCCGAGTGAACTAATATATGATGGAAGAAAACTGAATTTTCGCAGTAGAGTTTCCATGTATGACATTAACCTCCAAAGTCAACCCGAGTAAGAATTTTCCATGTCAATCAAGAAGGTAAGGAGTTAAACTAAGGCGTCGTTCCCATTGTCAACTACTTCATCTGAAAAGTAGCATGTTTTTTTAACCCTCCTAAGCAGGTTTGAAAGACAAAGAAAAACAAGCAAGCTCTAAGCAAAAGAGAATTGGCCAAATGATCTAGTACGAGTTATGTACAATGTACCTGTCGTACGGTACTCGGTTTATCAAGTTACAAGGAATGGTTGAATCGCCACTGGTACTTAACCATTCTGCTTGTGGACCAAAGGAATCTTAAGCAATCTAGGAGAGCATTGGGGACAGGACAGTGCTTCACAAAGAAGCATGCTTCATCAGAAGGAACTCAAGATAGCATTTTGACTTTGGAATGTATCCCCTTACGGTTTACTGAATTACCCATGCCTGGAATGTATCCCCTTACGGTTTACTGAATTACCCATGCCTTGCTACAGATAAAACTACTGTAATAAAAATCTCCTGCTCCATGACTTCGTTGCTCCGCCACTATACCCTGGTGAGCTCCGTCATGGCCCATATCATGCTCCACCATGTTTGGTTTAACATCTTAAATTTGTATAGTTAGGTATATTTTTAATTTTAATAACTTTAGAGACGTCGGTAGTGAAAATATTGCATTCCGGTCACCAGTAGGTTGATACAATGATGGGTAGTAAAGTGTGTGATGGATGTATCTTTATCAACATATTAGTTTTATAAAATGATATCATATAATGCGTTATGAGATAGGGCATAGCATCATCAGCAATCTAGTGATGGATCATGGGCTACCTTGTAATGGATGCAAATACACTTCTATGAATTATGTACTTTGTGATGAACCGAACTGTGATGAACCATCTATATATCTTTTTTTTCTGAAAGTTTGAGACTAGGAGGTTTTCTTTAATTAGTTGAAAGTTTTTAAATGGAGTGCAAAGTTTGTGTTAGATTGGACGTTCCTTAATGGCACATTTAGTCACATTTTTATTACTATTTGTTCAACTTTACGTTTGCTGCAATAATTCTTCAAAGAAGGGAAGAGAACCCAAGTGACCGAATATCTTTTGTTAATGAAGGAAGAAAACTGATTTTTTTTGTAGTAGATAATAGAGTGCATCACATTAACCTTGAACTCAACCTATTTACAACAAGAATTTCCAATGTCAACCAGAAAGGTAAGAAGTTAAACTAAAGCATCCCCATAGTCAACTACTTCACCTGAAAAGTAGAAAAAATTGTTAACCATCCTAGGAAGGCTTGGCAGACAAAGAAAATCAAGCAATCTCTAACCAAAACAAATTGGCCAAATGAACTATATATGAGTCATGTACAATGCACCTGTGTGCCAGTGCACAGTTTATCAAGTTGCAAGTAATGGTCGGATGGCTGCTGGTACTTCACCATTCTTCTTTTGGGTCAAAAGAATCTTAAACGCAATCTAAGAGAGCATTGAGGACAATGCTTCGCAGAGAAGCATATGCTTCGTTAGATTGAGCCCTAGATAGCATTGGCCATTGGGACGGATGTCCTCGCCATTTGCTGAATACATGTGCTTTGTTATAGGTATAAAGTCGCCTGCTCCATGATTTCGTGTCCAAGGCGACAATTGATAGAACTCTTCCCCTGCTGGCATCACGCCTTTTGTTGTTTTGGCTCCTTTGACGCCCACCCCTGAAACATACCTAAGCATTCTAGCATCTACCGCATCAACAAAGGCGGGTCTCGGTGATGGACGCATGTTAATGGACACACACAGGACGGTGGCGCTGTCTGACGTTGTGGTGGCTTCAACGGAAGGCCTAGCAAGTTCAGTGTGTTGATTCCTCCTGGAGATGGGTAGGCGGAAGACGATGACGGCTTCTACAGAGTGCACATATGGTGTGCCCCAAGGGACTGCTGGACCGGTTTGTGCTTCTGCCTTGTCGTTGGGCGGGTTGGTGAGACCTCTGAATTATATGGTGTGTGTTTGTATGAGGTTAGGGCACATGGCCCAATCATCACCCATAATCAAGCTTATAGGTGTAGCGACAATGGTAACCGGGAAGGTGGCTTCGGGTTATTCAATGTATTTGTTTTTTTCAAAGCTTTGTTGAATAATATAATTAAAAAAGTATATGTGCATCATTGTGATACATAGGCTGAGAATTTCAACCTCTTTTTAAAAAAAATGAAAATGTATTTTCCCTCAAACTTACATCATATGTAGGTCAAAATGCCACCGCATACCCCCAAACCCTAGTGTCCCCAACCCGTGGATCTCTCTCTCTCTCTCTCTCTCTCTCTCTCTCCCCGCTAGGGTTAATCCGCCACTACCATGTTGTCGCTGTTTTGAATAGAGAAGTCTTGATTGTTTCTAGAGAAACTTATGCGAAAAGAGTTGAGCCTTAGCATGTTGGGCCATTAGCCCCACCGTCACGAGGAAGAGGCAAAGGGGTGAGCAACTGAGAGAAGGGGTTTCAACTCAACGTAAAAGGAAGAGGTGGATGTAACAAATCTTTCCTTCAAATATTGGTTTTTATTCAATCAAATTAAATTGTTCTGGTCTTATAAAATTACAAGTGCAGTTTCCCTATTTCTACAAAAAGAACACAAAAGAGAACTCTACAGATTAATGCACACAAATACCATTTGATGAATTATATAATTTATGTGTATCTTTTGTCAAAATCTTTAAGATTAGTAGGTTTTCTTAATTAGTTTAAAGTCCTTTCACAAAACTTCTAAAACTGAGTTGTTTTAGATTGGAACATGGAGTCGAATTTTTTTCTATGATTCTTCAAAGGGACTTCAGAGTGATCAAATATTTTGCTAATGAAGGAAGAAAACTGAAATTTTGTAGTAGAGTATCCGTGCATCAAATTAACCTCCAAAGTCAACCTCTTTAGAATAATAATTTACAATGTCAACAAGAAGGGTAAGGGGCTAATCTAAAGCATTCCCATAGTCAAATGCTTCATCTGAAAAGTAGAACATTTTGTTAACTTTCCCAGGCAGGCTTGGCAGACAAAGAAAAGCAAGCAAGCTCTAAACAAAAACAAATTGGTCAAACAAACTACAAGCTATGTTCAATGTACTTGTCTGCCGGCGGTCAGTTTTCCATGTTACAAAGAATGCGTTGGATCAAAAGGATCTTACGCACAATCTAGGAGAGCACTGGGGATTGGGAACAATGCTTTTCACAGGAGTATCCTTCATCAAATTGAATCAGAGAGAACATTGGAACTTCGAAATGTATCCGCACCAATTGACCAAACTCTGCCATGGTTGGCACCATGCCTTTGTTGTTATAGTGCTCCGCCCTTGTTTACTTTAACTTGTTAGGTATTTTTATAGTTAGGTATATATTTAGTATAATAACTTTAGGGTAGTGGGTAGTAAAAAAATTACATGTCCCGTCACCCATAGGTTGATCCAATGACAAGTACTAACTCTGGTCCTTAATACAAGATGTTTTAGTAGGATAAAATATCCTACCAAAACATAGTGTGACGAATGCATCTTCAGCATTAGTAAAAGATTGTGACAAATGCATCTTTGTTTTGGATTGGACGTTCCTTAATGGAACATTTAATTCAAAGAAATATATTATTTATTCAGCATTAGGTTTGCTGCAATATTTTTGAAAGGAGAGAGAATCCGAGTGAACTAATATATGATGGAAGAAAACTGAATTTTCGCAGTAGAGTTTCCATGTATGACATTAACCTCCAAAGTCAACCCGAGTAAGAATTTTCCATGTCAATCAAGAAGGTAAGGAGTTAAACTAAGGCGTCGTTCCCATTGTCAACTACTTCATCTGAAAAGTAGCATGTTTTTTTAACCCTCCTAAGCAGGTTTGAAAGACAAAGAAAAACAAGCAAGCTCTAAGCAAAAGAGAATTGGCCAAATGATCTAGTACGAGTTATGTACAATGTACCTGTCGTACGGTACTCGGTTTATCAAGTTACAAGGAATGGTTGAATCGCCGCTGGTACTTAACCATTCTGCTTGTGGACCAAAGGAATCTTAAGCAATCTAGGAGAGCATTGGGGACAGGACAGTGCTTCACAAAGAAGCATGCTTCATCAGAAGGAACTCAAGATAGCATTTTGACTTTGGAATGTATCCCCTTACGGTTTACTGAATTACCCATGCCTGGAATGTATCCCCTTACGGTTTACTGAATTACCCATGCCTTGCTACAGATAAAACTACTGTAATAAAAATCTCCTGCTCCATGACTTCGTTGCTCCGCCACTATACACTAGTGAGCTCCGTCATGGCCCATATCATGCTCCACCATGTTTGGTTTAACATCTTAAATTTGTATAGTTAGGTATATTTTTAATTTTAATAACTTTAGAGACGTCGGTAGTGAAAATATTGCATTCCGGTCACCAGTAGGTTGATACAATGATGGGTAGTAAAGTGTGTGACGGATGTATCTTTATCAGCATATTAGTTTTATAAAATGATATCATATAATGCGTTATGAGATAGGGCACAACATCATCAGCAATCTAGTAATGGATCATGGGCAACCTTGTAATGGATGCAAATACACTTCTATGAATTATGTACTTTGTGATGAACCGAACTGTGATGAACCATCTATATATCTTTTTTTTTCTGAAAGTTTGAGACTAGGAGGTTTTCTTTAATTAGTTGAAAGTTTTTAAATGGAGTGCAAAGTTTGTGTTAGATTGGACGTTCCTTAATGGCACATTTAGTCACATTTTTATTACTATTTGTTCAACTTTACGTTTGCTGCAATAATTCTTCAAAGAAGGGAAGAGAACCCGAGTGAGTGACCGAATATCTTTTGTTAATGAAGGAAGAAAACTGATTTTTTTTGTAGTAGAGAATAGAGTGCATCACATTAACCTTGAACTCAACCTATTTACAACAAGAATTTCCAATGTCAACCAGAAAGGTAAGAAGTTAAACTAAAGCATCCCCATAGTCAACTACTTCACCTGAAAAGTAGAAAAAATTGTTAACCATCCTAGGCAGGCTTGGCAGACAAAGAAAATCAAGCAATCTCTAACCAAAAACAAATTGGCCAAATGAACTATATATGAGTCATGTACAATGTACCTGTGTGCCAGTGCACAGTTTATCAAGTTGCAAGTAATGGTCGGATGGCTGCTGGTACTTCACCATTCTTCTTTTGGGTCAAAAGAATCTTAAACGCAATCTAAGAGAGCATTGAGGACAATGCTTCGCAGAGAAGCATATGCTTCGTTAGATTGAGCCCTAGATAGCATTGGCCATTGGGACGGATGTCCTCGCCATTTGCTGAATACATGTGCTTTGTTATAGGTATAAAGTCGCCTGCTCCACGATTTCGTGTCCAAGGCGACAATTGGTCGAACTCTTCCCCTGCTGCCATCACGCCTTTTGTTGTTTGGGTTCCATCTACATTGTGCTCCCAGCTAGCTCTGCCACCATGCTCAGGCGAGCTCCTTTATGGCCCGTATCGTGCTCCACCATGTTAAATTTAACTTGCTAGATATTTCTATTGTTAGAGTATTTAATCTAGTAATAACTTTAGGGATGTGGGTAGTAAAAATATTGCAATTCTGGTCGCCAGTAGGTTGACCCAATGACAGGCAGTAATAGTGTGATACGAATTCATCTTTATCAGCATATCTGGGCCATATGAAATGATATATCATATAATGCACTATGAGAGAGGTCCCAGCATCACCAGCAACCTAGTAATGGATTATGTGCTATCATGTAGGAGTAATTGATTACGAGCTAAATCCATCAGCAACCAGAAAGGTCAAAAAGGAGATTTAGTGTAGCGATGGTGAAATCACACCACCACCCTCCACATCTTTACAATACATTTCTATCTATCTATCTATCCAACAAGAGACAGAATCATAGGGCACGGATACTGCTGCGGTGAAACAACAACAGTTAGTAAAGGATGCAAGAGATGGAATGGAATCCAAGCCCACTTGCATTTCCCTGTGCAATGCTTTCTTTGACGCCCTCGGAAAATGTTCAACTTTTGGTTGGTTGGTGACCTAATAAAGCATATTTAGTTATTTACCATTCCCAAAACCGCTCCTGGACAATGGTTTCGTGTTACGCAAAACCATGGGCATCGTTTGACTGCTCTCTGGACACCTTTTGTAGCCTTGATGCTAGTTGCTAGATGCCTTAAGTTAGCACACCAGGGACAGCCAGACAGTTAGCAAACCAGACACAAAGTAACTGATTGCTTGTCCTCAGGATTCATGTACCGTTGCAAGGGTGCAGCAACAAAGATGATCTTATATTCAGTGGTCATAAGGAATTTTGCCTTCTTACCAGAGGAAACAGAGTGAAGAAATTCATGGCACTGTTCCTGAATGAGGGTTTTGCATCCAGAAGTGATCCTATCCTAGCACACAATGCACAGAACACTGACAGAGGGGAAAACAATATATAGAAAGATACATGACAGTATGAGACAGAAGGTTCAATCAGGGCGCCATGCCCACCGCAGATGCTAATGCTACACCAGACAGAAGAAGCAGGGAATGTATGCTGCTGCTTCTGATGTGATGTTTTCAGGGCTCAGTGGATGCATGCATGGACCACATACAGATACACAGTGGCTGCAGGAGGCATGCATTTGACAAAACGCACTCAACTCATGGTGCTGGTCTCTTCTGCTTCCTCACATTGGGAATAGATTGTGGTTTGGTCTGTACTAACTAAACCAAAGGCATTGAGACACTAAAACAGTCGATACAATGGTTCAGGTTCAGACTGACCGTTTTGATTGGTGGAGCATTGTCAAACGGTTCCCTTGCAACTGAAACATGATTTGCAACCATGTCACCATGAATCAAGTGCAATGTTATTATGAATATCGATGTGTCGGCTAATCTATAGCTAGTTCCCTGTATGAGATATCTTGAACAATGTGTTACTAGATGCAGCATCTGCGGTTCTTCAGAGATGACAAGAGTTGGGGGTACTCGAGTTTATGAGATGTTACTTCAAATGCCTGGAAATACGCTTATGAATGGTGCATATTGTGCTGATCTGTGCAATTTTAGCGTCTGCTATTTGTTTTGTTATTCTCGACAAAAATACGGTGAAAATAGAAGAATTCCTCTGAAAAATTACAGCATATGGCTGGTGAGTGCTAAGTCAAATTCTAATCATGCGTTATCAGTTCGATAGTGGTACGATGGAATACTTTATGCAATGTGATTTGTGGCAAAGAATGCAAGTAACCTCAAAGCAATTCTTTTCATGGCAAAGAGTGTGGTAACCAAGCAACCCCTTGGGTTCACTGATGAGGCAGGATAGCATCTTTGTATACTCGGATCTTCAGGAAGACTTCAGTAACAGTCACGGAAACAAAGTATTTCTGGCTCTTAGAACAACAATATCAAGTTACCTTTTCGTGCATCTGGGTTGATAACCAAGTAAGTAGTAAACCTCAAGCAACTTAATATGTGCTGTTTTCCATGTAAAGGTCGGGTAATAGAAACTCAAAATATTTAGGGAATATGGATCATACCTCTGAAAAAGAGTTTCTCTTTCATAACCTCATGAGTCATCTTCCCCCAAATATGCAGAACTCGTGCTATTAACCATTCGGACGTCTCTTTCTATGAGCTTTTTTTCCTTCATCTGAATACTGCAATGGTCAACACATTTCCAGAAATCAAGGATGGATGTAATTTCCTGGTATTAATTTGAAATTATAAAATGACAAATCTATATTTTCAAATAAATATTACAAGATCTATGAATTCAGAATTTAGTTTGTCCAGGATTACAGAGTCCTCCAAACAAACTTTGTGGATTAATTTGTCGGTGCCATTGTGTTGGAAGATCCTCTCGACCAAAACTCTCCTGGAAAATTGTCATATTCGTCAACCAAATGCACCCTTAGAATTTTCTTATAGCGCCGTAACAAACACATTGAATAAACAGCCAAACATGTTCCAGTGAATCGAGTGGGTTAATTTGCAATGAGGCAATCCTACTACTTCTACCAAACATTGTCTATAAACTCATACTCCCTCCGTTTCAAAACATAAGATGTTTTATCTTTGTGAAAGGAGTGTATCTAGACCCCTTTTAGTGTGTAGATTCACTCCGAATCTACACATCTAGATACACTTCTTTCACAAAGTTAAAACATCTTACATTTTAAAACAGAGGGAGTATTAGCTTATTAGCCCGAATTACTTGGTACACGTACCACATGCTGTTAACAGAACAAATTTACCAGAAGTGTTTTACACACAATGTGAAACTTTGGTATGGGTTATTTTGCCCAGTTAATCCTGGTTGTAACGTAGTTTTATGTAATTTAATCTGTAACATAGTTTTATGTAATTTAATCTGTAACGTAATTTTATGTAATTTAATCTGAAGCAACATAGTCTTTCTGCATCCACTTGCAGTCTTGCACATGCACTACCTTCCCTAGAGATGATATGTTTATTTTAACTAAACCAAGGCAGCCACCATGCTTGCTTACTGTAGCAAGAGTACTACTCAGAAGTCAAAAAAGCAAGTTCGATTGCTCCCAGGTGATCATACTACTTTTACAAGTATCATGTTCTGAACTCTCAAGGCTTTGTGAAGCTCAAGTAGACACAGAGATCATATTCCAGAAGAAAAAACGTACTGTTAGTCTCTGTATTAACACCCTCCAACTTTACAACACTAGTCACCCTTGCCTTCAAAGAGAGGCAAGAAAACAGAGAACCTTTATATATCACAAAGGCCAATGTGAAAAAACATGGGGGGGAGGAGGAGAGGGTTAATGAAAGGGAAGGCAGATAGTGGTCGTGCCCTTGATGAGCTCAGATCAGTCACTCCAGCACAGAAGCATGACGACGCAGCGGCGGATGATGTAGAGCCTGGCCTTCTGCTCCCTCAGAACCTTCTGCAGCCTCCGCGCCTGCTTCTTCTTCCCCTGCTCCATGGATGGCTTCACCAGACCGTGAGCGATGTCTCCCCTTGAGATGATGTGATGCTGGTACGGGAAGATGTAGTGGTGCAAATATTGGTTTATATAGAGGGGCAAGGGTACGTGCTGCAGTATCTAGAGACCGTCCCCCAATCCTCCACCCTACCACACCCCACCAAGCCACATGCAGTCAACACTTTGGAGCCTTAGAAGGGGCACTTGTGAGTCCAAATGCATGCTCCTACTATTCTATTAGCTTATGATGAGGGCTAATTAAGAGGGGAAGAAGAATACTTACTTACAAATGTGATCATGGGTGTAATGGACCCTTCCTTGATAACACAGTGCTCAGGGGGCGCATGATTGAGGACCGTGCGCCGCGCCGCACCACGCCGCAGACAGGATCAAGTGGCCATACATGCCCTGCAAGCAAGAAAGGCAACCGTGGGTTGCTTGTTTAATGCCTCCGAGAAAGGCTATTCATGGTCCTCAAGCAGTCAAGCTTACCAGACAGAAATGCAGGTTTGGGCTGCTCAAGGCTGCTGCTTAGCCCCTAAAACTGCTAAAAGGGCACCGACACACTGTAGCAAGTTAGAAAAAAATTCAAAGCCAGTGAAGGGACTGGACAGGGGATTTCTTTTTCTCCTTACCTGGAGAGTTTTGTCATTTTGCAATGTTCATACTGAATACAACAACACTAATCAGATCCATGCTTGCTAGCTCTCTCTGTCTCAGGACATGTTGGAATTTCCTCACACTAGACTAGACAGGTCTAGATTGCATATATTATCCTTTCTGGCATGGGAAAGGACAGGTCAAAGAACTAAGACAATTAATAAAAGCATATACATATTAACACAAAAGCCAAAGGAAGTCCTGGTGCGCATCTGTCAATCTGGTGGTAAACCTGAATAAACCAATAAATTCCAAAGCAAAAAAAGTGATTTGCATGTTCCTCCAGATCACATTCCATGACAAACAACAAACAGGGCTTGGGTTGACACTAGATAGCACTAATGAACTGATCATAGGGGCAGCTAGAGTAACTTCATCTAATAAGACAGAACCTTTAATAGGTAACCTTTGAACTTGTTGAAGCGACACGATCAAGGATCCTACACTAGCCATGCAACTACTCTTGAATAGGCCACTGCAAAGAGGGCACAATAGGGTACCCAGCATTAGGGAACTAATAATCAACTGCCAGGCCATGGCCCATGGTACCCATGATCCAGAACACATTTTGTACAGACCTCTAACATTCAGACGCAGTGGTTAAAGAAGACAGTATAGGCTATAAGAAGTGCTAAAGGTAAAGTGATGGAGTCATATTTTCTCATACCTGCAAACAATGATAATATGCTCCCTTTCTTTTCCTCCGAACACAGATTCTGTATATGGTTAGAGAAACATGTTTTTCATCATGTACTAAGTTGAGTATTATATTATCATCATTACCAAATGATCAGACAAAGGTGCGAGAAAATGAACTAAAGATGCTCATGATACCAAGATTCTACTCACTGACCATAACCAAAATGTTGGTTAACATGAGACAGTGTTTGTGTGCTACATGGCCAGCATTGAGACATCATTTGTCACATGCTTGACTGGCATTCATACAGAAGATGCAGCACTAGGTCAACCAATGTAGCATGTGCTGCTAATTGTCAATCATAAGTTCCTGACCGATTGAATCTAAGTCAATACTAAATCCAGACAAGTTAGTCCAGGCCTATGCTAGAGAGAAGATACAAACCTTTAGATTTACCGACAGTTAAGCTATAACACATAATAGATGATGCAGAATAATATCACTGTAGGAAATTAACTTAGAGGCCCAGAAATCAACACGGGGGGAACCCTAGGAAGTGGCAGGCAGAAGCAGCAGGCAACCATTGCACAAGAAAGTGCCCTGTGTTTTGACTGGAAACTAGGCAAAATACATGGAAATGTGGTCAAGAGCACAGCATCAAACGGCTACATTGTCCATAAGACAAGCACCCCTACCAAAGCACACACACACAGAAGGTTGTTTTTCTAATCGCCTGGAATAAGGTACGCTCAAAAGTACTTTTGAGTCAAAAGATATGCCGGTTGCACGGATGATCCAAGTATTCATTCCATCCTTCCTAGCAGCTTCCGAACGAATCGAGACGACATGAAGAAATCTCTAAGATACTTGAATATGAGATCTCTATGAACTCTTCACCGGCAAAATCTACCGACAGGGGGATATACTACAGTACTGCTAGCACATGTTGTTTAATTAAGCAACTCCAAGAAGATCTGGGCACTGCAAGAAGATCACAAAGTGTTCTCCCAAGGGGATCAAACAGACAAATTACAGTGATGTGAGATATCCAAGTACCTCCATGGAGATGCAAAACAAGAGAAGGCGATAAATTAAGGTACCAGCCGCAAGAAGCAGTGCCAGATACCAAGAACCTGCATCAGAACCATGCTCAACCACTACTGAATCTGCAGATTTCTACACGTATGCATCCATATGAGCTGTCCGTTATCTGAAATGATCATATCCGTCAACAAGATCAAGCTTTCTGTCGGCGACAGGAACAATAACCCACATTCAGATGCAGAGATATGTCCCCCAAGATTAAATAAAAAGGAGAAAAGGAAGAATTAGCATGGCTGCATGGGAGGAGGGGCACTGCCTGTTTGCCTCGTCTATAAAACCTCAGCCCCCTTACAAGTTCTGCACCACAGCAAGCTCCAACCAGCACCACCACCACCACCAAAGAGCAAACTCTCCTATTATCACTGCATTTCCTCAGTTCATCAAGCTAAATGAGGACTGTGAGCCAAGGCAAGAAAGGAGGAAGGATGACCAGAGCTCTGAAAGAGCACAGATCCAGGCTCTACATCATCCGTCGGTGCATCGTCATGCTCCTTTGCTGGCATGACTGAACTCCAAGCTACATTTTTTTCTCCATGGAATCCCTCAAGGGTCCAGGCATGGGGAGGTTGCACTTAGCTAGGCAGCTATGAGTTAGTTAGAAGTAGAACCTAGAAAGGAGCTCTCATGCGCATGCCAGATTGCACTCAAGAAAGCTTGGTAGAGTAGACATTCTAACAGTTGTTTCGTTATGGTTATTCCTTTTTTTCTATTTTTCTCCACCTTTTTCCCTTCTGCTGTCTCTTAGGAAGTGGGATATGTGGCTGTTCTATCTGTTTGGACATGTTGTGTGGTGTACCCATGATCTAATTATAAATGATTCAGTAATAGAAGCAAAGTTGATCTTGAACTCATGTACTGTTTATATCAAATGAATCTACATATTTTTCTTCTTCAGTTGTGGACAATGGGGATTCAGTAATAGAAGCAAAGTTGATCTTGAACTCATGTACTGTTTATATCAAATGAATCTACATATTTTTCTTCTTCAGTTGTGGACAATGGAGATAATAAACTTGCAGTGGCTGATAAACTTTTAATCCTAATATCTATATCTCTGTATGTTCTGGGATACCAATATTTTATAAAAACAATTGTGGGGGCATAAACATTAGATCACCACAAATTTTTAATATGAAAAAAAAAGTTGGACGACTTTTGTACAGCAAAAGTAAAGCAGTAGGCTGAGCAATGTCAAAGAATGAACAGAAAGTCCACAGATGTACCATATACAGGAAATTTTCAAGATTGAAAGATGTCCACAGATAGGCCGCGCCTCTTTGGATTGAAAGATTTTCAAGGAAATTTTTGCAGGGTTTCAATGCATAGGAGTATTCCTACCTATACAGGCCCTTTTTTGACGAAAAGCAGTCAGCGCTGCGATTCATTGCGAATAGAAGAAAAGTGGCTCGGTTTATAAGGAAAACCAGGCCTAAAAACCGTACATCTGGCAAAGCTAGGACAGCGGCATGTGCAGAAGCAAAGCACAGCAACAAACTACAACGGCAAGCCTACACCTACAGCAACATCATCAACAGCAACTCCACTGCATTAACCAACAGCAGCACAGCCTCGAACCAACAATCAACACAAAGCATGCAAGAAGGAATTGCACGACGCGACCAGCAGGGAGGAGGACCTCAACTTTCATCTTCATCTGACCAAGCAAGGCCTAGGCTCTATGAACTTGGCCGTCTGGTTGCCACCCGACGACACCCTCAAAGAGAGGGAGGGGTGTCAAACAGGAACAAGGTGATCCAAGAGGAACACAAATTCGCTAACCCGGCTTCCAATGAGAGCGTCCGACTCTTCCGCGAACATGGTCAGCCGGCAAGACCAAAGAGCACGCCTTCGCACGGATGATCCCCTCCATACACCAATGCAAACCCCTCCATGGGTGTCATTCCGGCCAGCAACACTAAGACAAAGACAACAGACGGCTAAGCCAGTTGAGGTGGCTCCAAAACAGCGCCTCCAAGGAGGTAGCGACGGCGAGGACGCTGCCGTCCTCTGATCTAAACAAGATCTAAGGCTTTCGCCCGGAGTATACTTAGGATAGCCGGGTGTGGGAGCTCCACGAAAACACATCTAGCAAGGAAGACGGCGCTCTCGAGCATCGCCGTTGTCGGTGCCGACATAGTCAGCACAAAGCTTTCGCTCGAAGCATCACCGTCCGACACCACCACCAAACTAGTCTGGCTGCTGAGATCTCAGTACCTTAGCGCGGCCTGCCGGAACAGAACCCACGAAGGCCACCACTCCTCCCAATGGGAGGAGCACCACGGTCCAGCCACCGCGCCTCAAAGACCCCAGATTGCCATGCCACCACACCACCACCTCTGTCGCCCATCTCACTGCTACCTCCAATATATCTAAGGGCCTCTTAGTTTCACAAGATTTACCCCCTCAAACTCATGGTGGATCAACAACACCGAGCCTGGAGAGGTAAAGTTGTGCCGGACAGGAATCTATTTATTCATGCAGAAGTCTGCCAGACGAACCTCTTAAGTCACATACTGAAAAGCAACAACCCAAAATAATGTACATGTGACCTCATATAAGAATCAACAACACCAATATGCTTAGCTCATGGCTCACTAGTTCCAGAGCAATATTTATCGCACATATAGCCCATGCTTCAGCAGGTCAGAGAAAGAGGAATCCCTGCAAAAAACTGAAAGACCAAAGTCCTCAAGTAACCATCTGGCGAAGTAACTTATGTTGTCGAACGAGCCACAGCTGACAACTCAGCCTCTGCACTCAAACACGAAATTGTTGTCTGCTTGTTAGTCCTCCAAGCAATAAAAGAACCACCAACAGAAAGACACAGTAGACAAAAAAAGAGTGACGATCGAACAAATCAGTAGCCCAGGTCGCATCAGAATAAATCCTAGCATTTTAAAGAGCTAGAGAGCAGAAAGAAAAGATAACGAGATATATTACCGTATAGACATGGCAAAACATGAAGATGATGCTTCTTGCACCTCGTGAATGCGCCTAGTCTATTTAGTGTGTTTTTCTAGGCTATAGTGCAGAGCATAAGGGATATCGTTCTTGGAATCCTGTCTACTGATATTGATGGTAGGTCGTACGCAGGAAGAGCTGCACATGCAATAGCAATTCTCAATCAAGGGCAAAGAAAACCAATTGAGAGGGGATCCATCCCAAACCCTAAAAATTGGTTCTCTGTACCAATGTTAGGAGAAATAGCAACTTGATCCATTCATGTGCTCTAGTCCAAATATACCCAAGTACATGAGAGAAGATAAGGTGTGAATCCTAATACAATTTATATATCTCTTAACAGTTTGATGGAAAGTTTCCTCCAAAATGGAGCAAATGAATCCTTAGGAAAAACTCCTAACGATTCCAATCACGCAAATCAAACGACCTATGCAAATAAGAATTCCTAAGGATCCAAATCCTCCAAACATCCCGCAAAATTACTTGGAATCAAAGAAGCCCTAAGTCTTGTTTTCCTACACCCTAACTCCATAATAATCCTAGCAAGAGGTTAGACATCTGGAAATTTTCCATTGTGGTAATGAAAACTACAATCACACTCATAACCTCCTTGGATTGAAGGACTTTCATAGGAATGTTGGAACATTCCAGTTCATAGGACATTTTTCCTAAGGAGTCCACTTTGGATCAAACGAACAAGGCCACCAATATTCTATGGATTGCATTCCTGCACCACAATTCACAGGATTTCTAGCAATATGTTTAGACCTCATGGATTTTTTTTCCTTTATGTCTTGTGTGCATCTTCTCCCTCTTCAAATTCCTGCAAAATATTGTGAAGCATACAAAGAGGTATGCGTGCAAATTCTTGTGTTCAAATGGTCCCATGCTCCAAAGAGGCCCTAAGTCCGTGTAGAAAATTCATGTGTTTTTCTGTGGTGCGACCAAACAATATCTATTACCCATTCATGTGTTCAGTTCATGCAGGATTAAACATGTCACCATATCCTAAAACTGTTGTTTCTATTCATATGCATTTTGATTCCTGGTGTCCAAAGAAACCTACTAGTTATCAAAGATATCTACAAGAGCAATCATCAGTGAAGTGCCTGAGCAAACAGCTTTCGTAACGGAATCTTCACGATCGTAATGGCTTAAGCAGAAATCATGGAGCCTACTACCAGAGCCTATTAGCAGGCCCTGATTGTCCTTATGCACCAGGAGTACACGTAGGCCAGCGCACCTCAATTTAAAACCGAAGTAGCCATCAGACATTGCTTATCATCGTATACACAAAGGACAAAATCGCTAATTAACCAGCTGCAGTCAAAGATACAGAGAGAGACAATACTCACCCCAAACACGGAGGCCATGTCTCGTGGGAAGAGCTCCTGCTGCAGCTCTCAAGCAATAGGAATAGAAGAAAAACAAACACGGGATGCAATGCAGGACTGACCAAGCAGCAGTAGACAGGTGGGCAAAAAGACAAACGCACGGACGCGCAGCACGTACCGTGTGCAGGCATGCGCGCCGCACGCACACATGCGCACCCCACGCACGAACCAAGGCACATGCAGGACATCCTGTGAGCTGTGACCAGGACAGGGAACCCATTTAGACAGCCTCCTCTTTTTCAAGTCAAAAGTGAACTCAGGCTATTAGGTATCAATATGATCAACTTTGCGTAGTAAGTGAACCTATGATTGATGATAATTGTTAAGAAATAAAACGAAAGTGCCTACTGTCCTTGAAGCATTGATCAATGCATAACTTAAAGGTAGCACATACGTTGCACTGTTGCAGTGTCATGGTTCAATCAAGGTTGCATCCATGCTCCAGTACTCCAGCCATGATTTCAGATACTGAGGCAAGCTTGGATCAACCTTTTCCACTCAGAATGAGCCGTGCTTCATGGATTACTGACATTTCCTGGAGTGGTCTACCAGCTTGTTTTCTTTCTCAGGACTGCAACATGAAAAATTGTATGAACAATATATTAGTTCTCTAATCCATGGTGGTACTATTAATTTGTGGTATGCGCCAAGTTTTAGGGCATGTTTGGGATGAAATACTTTTGTAGGAAACCATTCAATTCCTGCAAGAACTAGGAAGACAATCCCGCATTCAGATTGGAGCATTAACAGCCCCACCAGGAGCATGTACATGGCCACATGTGAAGATAACAAGTCAGTCACCTCTGCAAGGACCAGGAGGAAAAAGGCGTGACCACACAGAGACTCCAACTTTTCATCAAAAGTATAAAGCATCAGATACGGATCACGTCAAATCGTTAAGAAAGTGTAGCTTCATCACAAAGGCCCTACTGTTTCAATCTGTGATTTTCAGGAACTTAATTAATAGCTATCATCATGAGTATAATATCAAGTTGAAGCACAGTTAAGAAATCTTTCTCCAGTCTTATAAGAGGATGACAATCTCGGACTACAGAGTTGGATCTCTCACTCTTGCCTGCAACAGCAGGCAAGTGTTGGGAGAAAAAAAAATGACCCCTCAAAAATGAAGACTGGTAGAAGTACATTGCCGGGCTATACAAAGCAACTACACCTAAACTCTAATCCTGCAAGAATGGCAGTGCCAAAGAGAAAATTCCAGAATGGAAGCAAAAACAAGGTCCTCTGTCATGGAGGCCGATCAATCGCTCCATCGGAGCAACATGACGACGCAGCGGCGGAAGATGTAGAACCTAGCTTTCTTCTCCCTGAAAGCTCTGTTGAGCCTCCCTTGGCCTCCAATCTTCATGGTCTGGTCAGAAAGCTTGGTGCAAGGTGAAGGAGAGAAAGAATTGCTGCTAGACTAGACAGCTTGTAGACTGATGGCTAGTGTGGTACGAGAGGGGTGTTAAGTGGGGGGCTTTATATAGAGGCACACAAGGGGTGATATGCCATATCAAAAGAACATCATACCCCCCACATGCAGGCAGTTTGTTTATGCACTGGGAGGCACACTTCTGACCCTAAACTTATCCTACTCATTATTTTATTTGCTTGGAGCTTAGGAGCTAGCAAAAGACTAAAACTATGCATGCCCATGACTATCCCAGAGAATTACAATGGTAAAACCAGACAAGATCCAGTGGTCAACTGGTCATCCACCCAGCCATGCAACAAAGGCAGATAAAGGTTGTTTAGGGACTCCAAGAAAGGGGCCCCAAAAGATATCCTAGCAACGCTTACTAGGAAACTTCCAGGAAGGTCACCTTGATGCATAGGATAGAACTGATTAATCTTACCGCTAACAGGTGTTAAGACCTGGTAATTCTGCAATTAGGAAATGCTGTATACAAACGATGAAGCTAGGTAAAATCCGGACTTCTATGAGACTTGTCTGATTCCACTTTCCGTGCACTGCCATGGAGTTCTAACTAATTGAAATTATTCGTGACAGATGTTAAGGCCTGGTAGTACCGCAATTATGAAATGCTCTACAACAGGCCTAACCTCGGGATAAAGCTTGGACTTCTAGGAGACCTGTCTGATTTCACCTTCCATGCAATGGGATGGAGTTATCTCCAATGTGGATCTTTCACTAGTCATTACAGCAATGCTCGACACATACCTTGATGACAGTGATTAAGTCGGCAGCTTACGATAGTAGTAGACATGAATCTCTCCAGGAAAACAATATAATCCTTGTGCTCTGAAGATTTGCTTTTTATTGGAGAGTCAGGGTAATGAGTTCTCCATCACCATGTACTTCGGGTCATTTAAACGACAGGTTGTTCTGTTGAGGTAACTTGTGAACTGAATAAATACGAACTAACATATTAGTGTATTTTTTTGTATCATGAAATTAGAAACTATCTTTTGTTATCATCATTCTGTTTCCCATCAGCAGAATTCGCCTACTGATTTGAACTAACCCAGTTCCCATATTGCCTTCTACAAAGATGACAGAGTCCCATATGCAAGAATGACCATAAATTGTCTTCATTTCTTGTTTTCCCGACAGCATATAAACCTAAGACGAACTCCAAACTGTATTGCCTACAATTTCATTTATCAAAAGAAATTCAAGCTACGAATTTTTAGTGATGTTCAATTGAAAGTGGGTTGCATAGACCAAGGTAATTCTCTTCCTTAAGTAATCCAAATATCATGTACATGTCCCAATAGTTGATGAAGAGTGACAGGATATGGCTAGTGTGCATCTTATTCCATTAGCAAGATAGGTACGTATGCAAGAGAAACTATAGGCTACATGGACAAACCTAGACTACACACATATCCAAAATACGTCTATTCTTAACATCCATAGCTAGGCAAACATCATCAGTGGAATCACTCCAAGACATCATTAAGTACAAAAAGGTCCCAAGAGTAAGCAACAGTTATCAAGAACTGTACATTAATCATGTACTAGGGAATCAAATCAGAAGAAAATCTCCATATGCATTGAACCTGTTGTGTTACTGAGTCCGTGACATTAGATCAAAACAGAGGGTTGGAGATGAGGGTACCACGAAGAAACTTCCTACCTGATGATCTCATTATGAACTCTGGCCTCCCTTTTTAATCAATGAAAAGGGGCACCTTTTGCTGTCTACAATTTTCTAAATATAACAAATGATTTCAAGTGCTTACGGAGAATTAACATATTAGGTGTCTCCATTATTTGCTGCATATCTTTTATACAATCTGCAGAATAATATTAAACTGAGTGAACTGGAACTTGCCTTTATTATAATGCTTTAAACACTTCAACAAAGCCCACAAAGCAATCCCATCATAACATCAGCATTCATGATTCAACAAAAACATACCAATTCTTATGTTTCGAACCATGGGCATACGTCAGAACAAAAAATCTGCAAATACAACAATGAACGCAGCCCACCTTAGGCAACAATGACTTAGCTAATGACAGCACTAATAAATAATGCATCAAACTGGCAACTGAAACAATGACTATTTTGTCAGTTTGTCACTAAGGATGATGAACTTACATACTTACAGTCCCGAAAATCACCTTGGGGTCATGGATGGCAAAACATGAGCATGAACATGTGAGCAACAAGAAATATTATTTAAAGTTGTAAACCATGTTGAAGAGGAAAATAAAGAGTATTGTGAGCAAAAACTGAGAAGTGGAGATGCTGATACATTATCTAATTACCATATGCATTTTAAAGTAGCAAAAAAAAGGAAAATAAATCCCATCAGAGGAAGTTTTCAAATTTCTGTTCTTTTATTTTCATTTAGTGAAAGAGAGGAGGGTTGAAGATGATGGTCTCTCGAAGTAATAGTCGGCCATTTGCACTGTTAGGAAAACACTAGTTATTGCGGTACCAAAATAGTGCAACAGCAAGAAGTTCCAGTACTGCAACCTCAAGAAGGCCACTGAGTTCATCAAACCCTTCTACATATAGCTCTCCGTAATTACCATACCGACAACCACTATTATCTCGATAGACCGACTTGTCAATCTGTTAAAATATACAAAAATAAATACTTGCATGGATTGCATGCATGAGAGTGAGAAAAGAATGAGAACTAACAAGACAAATAATAGTTCGCTATTGAAAATCTTTAGTGTCAAAGCTCAGCATCCAATGTTATAGCTACAAGGATTAGTGGGAGCATCACTACAAAACTAACTGATGGAGGTAGAACAAGACCGATGCACATATAAATGACTGTGTTTTCGATAGGCTGCCACCCTCATGGAACAACCTGCTATCTGCAATCAAGGATGAAGCTAGCTTATGGGCAAGAGCAGGGGTGCTAGGCCTTAGAGCAGTTCTGCCATTGACATGGGATGTACACTGATCACCACCCTTTGTACTGACCTCCTAGGAGGCTTGTATCAAATTCTACATTTTCAATGAATGCAACGCAAAGGTCCTTTGCAGTTAAAATTTGCAGTTAAAATTTTGGATAATGGGCACATTCTCAAATATGCATACTTAACTAAAATGCCTGGAGGATAAATAAGGAATAAAATTTCCTCTGAAAGTTAAGGAAAGAAGATCAGATCCTTATATTTTCAAAGAGTAGATCAAGCATGACAAATATCTGGACACAAGAAGATGAAACAATTGAGTAAAACAATGAGATCGTCTTCCTACTCTTCTTCAAAATAACCAACAAAATCATTAAAGCTGCTCAAACTAACCAAAGATGCATAAGATCCTACCAACCCATCAGAGTCCCTAAAGAGATCTCTAAAGTCTTCAGCATACACATACTTATATTTAGCTATCCAAGAACATCCTGTCTGGTATAAACGAACTCTTATGAAGCACCAGTATTGGAACTATCAAATAATTCTGTACACTGCAACTTGCATACTATTATAAGTTTTTATGGAAAGCAAGAGCTTAAACAAGTCTACCTCTAGTGCAATCCAAACCGCCTGCACAAAAAGCTGTCTTTTGAGATCATGAGTGCTCACATGGTCTAGTGCATCGCATAACTTAGTTCAGCCATGTTATAAGTTTCAGAATACATTGCAAAATCACATTACAGGAGAGAGAAGAGGATATATAAATAATGCAAGCTTGTCTCCTAAATTGCACTCATCTTATTCAACTTGCTTGAATGTGAGGAGTGAACTCATCATTGTCTCTCTATAAAAGTCCTCCATATCTTCACATGCTAACCAAATCCACGGAGACTCAATCAGAAAACCTTTATAGCATGCTCTGATTTATGCCATGCCAACCAAAATAAGTTATAGTTGGCCTCCTAAACATGGGACCAGAGAGCAGCAAGAAGATAAGAAACGGAAGGTTCATTAGAGCACTGAAAGAGTGTCATTCTGGGCTGCATATCATCCGCTGGTATCTGGTCAGGCTCATCTGTTGGCATTACTGACTTTAAGTGCTCAATGGTCAGCGCATTTGTCTCGCATCATTTGAGCCAAAATTTAATGTTTTTGGGCCAATATAAAACCTGCAGGTGTAAGGTAAAGAACTAACTAGGATATCAACCCTGCAGTTGGGAAGTTGCAAATTATGAAATCAACCTCTTCTCCATCTTGCCATTGAGGAAACATTGTGAGTCTGTGATTTTACCATCTTTCTGCCTATTTACCTTAATACGTTGTATTGGATTGTTTCTGGTGTAACTTGTCCATACCTTCAACGACAGCAGAGGTCCAGTTTTTCCTTTTTCTTCATGTAATGAAAAGGTAGTCCTGAAGGTGGTCAAATTCTAGTAGAACCATGGTGTCTTTCTGCAGTGACCTGATGGTGTATCATTTATGGAATAAAACAAAGTTTTCTTGGAACCCGACCTGTGCAGACAAAGAGGAAACTACAGACTTTGCTTCATTATTGTTTCTTTTTAGCTCAGTGAGATAAAATATTTTACTTAAGCAGGTATTCCAGTCTTTTCAGTTAGAAACGCAACCAGTCACAATTTAAAGTTACACTGTTGATAACATTGTTCCAAGAACAGAAAACAATGACAACAAAACTAATTTTTTACAACAGAAGTCGGAAGCTACATAAACATATCACCCAAAGTAAGAAAGTTTCTGTTACCTGATGCGAAGTACGTGAAAGAATAATCTATATCTTCAAAAATGAACAGCATGTCAAGAACATCAACATGGAAGAGTATAACAGAATTCTTATGCAATATCTAGCCTTATTCAATTTTGAACATAGTTGACGGAAGTAGATTCCAAGACTATCAGAAACATGATGGCAGGAGTAGCTGCCTAACCATCAAAAGCTATGTGAACAACAATGATAATGGTACAATCATCCATCAATGCCATCTGGTTCACTCATCTATCCCAATAGATGTCCAGTGACAATGAGACGGACAAACAACAGATATAGTTCACCTTGGCAAGAGATGGAACACTGTTCTTGTGGATATCTAATGAGTTGAATTTCCGGTTCAACAATGTATTCTTTTTTACTCTTTTTCTTACTCAGCTGGTGCTTCTGTATGGAAGGATCTAAGGGTCAACAACAAACAGTATGACTTCAATGCTGCAGTTCAGAGACTAAGAGATACAACAACATGGCAAGTATTATGATTTTGCCTAGTGGTGAGGTAGCAAATCTATTAGAGTTGCACTGAAGCCAAAAGTTCATTTACAAATGTGTCATATAGATAATAGGAAATACAGTCAACAATTACCTATTTACCGTTACTCAATGCTAAGGTGATTGTATTATGCAGAAATAATTAACGGTGGAACTGGAAAGCCTAACTTCAGAGTTACTTCAGGGAAATTCACTACTTCCACTGAGAGCGACTTGGCAAGATCATATCCTTTACCATATGACCTGCAACACTCGGTAAACTAAGCATATAATAGTATTCTGTATCAATATGAACACTAAGTTAGCTGCTTATGTATTAAAATTAGGCCATGTCGTGAGTTCATATCCCATGGACCAATTCATATCATAGGGTGAACCCAAAAGTTCATCCTGAACTGTAACAGCTATAAGATTCATGGAAAATGATTCCAGAAGTAGTCAATTAACTTTGCATGCTGTTCACAAAATCTGGAGTGTATACAGATTGTGTCCACAAAATCTGAATGTCTACACACCTGTCAATATCAACCAAATAGGGCAAGTGTAGAGGTCATATTTGTGCCTCGTGTACCTAGCACTTCCTAGTTGTAGTACATAGGTTGTAACATAGACAAACTTCGTCAGTTATTCTGCTCATCTCATAATAACACCTATAATGAAGATCAATTTTACTTACTTCTAGTGAAGGAATAAAATATTTATCCACATGTTACTCCAAGTTTAAGAGGGTGAAGAAGAGAAGCAATTATACAACTTACTCATATCTTGAAAAGAAGTAACTTCAATAGGGTGAATCATATCTATCACTATTTTTTAGAAGTATCCACACCTCATATAGATGGGAGAAGAAAGTTAAGAAACAACCTAAAGCTTTACATTGGTAGATTATTCATATCCAGACCAGGAATATCAAACGCTAACTTTATAACTCCAAGCATGAGGAAGAGCCACAGAGGAAAGATCTTCATGCAAAGCACCAAAACAGACTTTTGCCCTGAGGAGAAGAGCAGTAGAAAGTATAGATCAATTTCAGCCCAAACTCCATAGCCCATACCATAAATCAAAAGTTCAGAACGATGCAAAAAAGGTACATGGCCTAAATCTTACTGAAACGATTGCACAATGTATTCTTCAGTAAATAATAACTAGTAAGGCATGGCTCCTAGTAATGCAGAAATCTTAGGCAATCCATCATTCAGAATCAGAAAGTAAACTTCGTTTTTTTATAAACTTTTTTGTAATCGTAGTTGCAATGGACAAACCGGCACATATTCCCATTTGAATATTGGCACTGTTTAAGATTAAGATGACGAGGGGGGGAGCTAGCGAGGCCCATCACCTTGTTGTGCACGCGCCTCCGTGTTGTCGACAACCCACTCGGCGGCCTCGCGGATTCGGCACTCAGCGTCGCTCTCCGGATGCCCGATCGGCCTGGAGGCGAGGATCTCCATGAAACCGGACTGCTTAGCCCTCCCGAGAGGCGGACGGGTCGTTGTCGGCGCCGATGGCGCGCCACACCTCTGCTTCCGACGGCGCCTGGGTCGGGGCCTCCGTGGGAGTCTTCCGGGGAGGTAACCCCGGAGCGCGGCGTCGGATACGGCGGACGGGGTCCCCGGAGGCGGAGGAGGCCATGACGGCGAGGCGCGGGGCGCAGGGCGGCGGCGAGGTGCCACGCCATCGCGATGGAGTGTGTGACTGTCGAGCGTGTGGGCCTAGTGTCGACCGTGTCATCGACCAGCCCCGTTCGTCTGAAAACTAAGCGTGCGTTCGGTTCGTGAAAGAAGTGGGATTGAAAGTCATGTTTTCCATTCACTCAATGAGTTGTTTCGTTCGTGTGTATTAGAATGGTTCCGTCATATGTTTAGTTGGGCTAAAAAAGTAAAACTATTCTGTTACATTTCACTTCATGACATTAATCGAACACATCTTAAGTGTGATCAGCACATATGAGCATCTCTAACGGTAGCGACCTAGACCTAAATCGAGCTTCTTGTCTCGTCGGTCGGAAGCTTCAGGGCGCGGGGCGACGAGGAGATCACTCCTCACAGAGGTTGATCAGGTCTGTCTCCTCTACCCTTGACGGCGGCGGACGCGCGCCTCCTCCCTCTCCTTGGCCACGCGCGCGGTGACGAGCGCGATGGCCCGATGCCGTTCTGCCTGCTCGTGGAGGATCTCGGACTCGCGCGCCATCCTCTCAAACACGAGACGTTCCTCGTTGGAGTCATGCGCGTAGTCGGCAGCGACAACGACGGCGGCACGCGGGGGGCGAAGAGCTACACTCATCGGAGAAGGGGGGCAGAGGAGCGGCGTGTGAGCTCCGCTCTCCAAAGGGTGTCGTGTTGGCGTAAGCATGCCTGCGACAGAGGGGGATGTGCTCCGGCAAGGGCGGGCAGTAGTGCTCCAGGGGCTCCACGAAGCGGGTGAGAGATGGAGGAGGATGTACGCCACAGTTGGTCCACTTCCGCGTCGCCCTCTTCTTGGCCCCCTCCGAGCGAACGATGCGCTTCCACTCCTCCTCGGAGAGGTCACTGCATCAGCGTGAGTGGCGATCGCCATCACCCCCACCTCCGCGTCGCCCTCCCACAACCCCGAAGAGGCCGCGATGGCACGACATGGCGCCGATTTGCTGCTGGTGCTCGTGCGATTCCTCGCCGGAGATTTTGTTGGCCGCGGCGGCAGAGCTAGGGTTGTATGTGTTGGAGATATGCCCAAGAGGCAATAATAAAGTGGTTATTATCATATCTTCATACTTATGATAAATGTTTACATACCATGCTATAATTGTATTAACCGGAAACAGTAATACTTGTGTGATTTGTAAACATAAAAGAGTCCCTAGTAAAGCCTCTTGTTAAACTAGCTTGTTGGTTAATATATGATCATGGTTTCCTGATCATGAACATAGAGATGTTATTAACAACAGGGTCATATCATTAGGAGAATGATGTGATGGACATACTCCTATAGTTAAGCGTAGAATAAAGATCAAGTCATTTAATATAGTTCATTTGCTATAAAGCTTTCTGATACATAGTAACCTAATTCCTTCGACCATGAGATCATGTCAATCACCATCACCGGAAGGATGCTTTGATGACATCAAACACCACACCGTAACTGGGTGGCTATAAAGATGGCATTGAGTGTTCGGAAAGTATGGGTTGAGGCACATGGATCAAGAGTGGGATTTGTCCATCCATATGACGGATAGATATACTCTGGGCCCTCTCGGTGGAATGCCATCCAATTAGCTTGCAAGCATGTGACTGGTTCACAAGGGATCACATACCACGGGAACGAGAAAAGAGTACTTATCGGTAACAAGGTTGAACTAGGTATGCAGAGATACCGACGATCAAAACCTCGGATAAGTAAACTATCGTGAGACAAAGGCAAATTGGTATCGTATGTAAGTGGTTCATTCGATCGCAAAGTAATCGTAGAAATATGTGGGAGCCATATGAATTTCCAGATTCCTCTATTGGTTATTGATCGGAGAAGTGTCTCGATCATGTCCGCATAATTCACGAACCGTAGGGAGACACACTTAAGGATTCGATGTTGTTGAGTAGTTATGGAATGATGAGTAAGAGACCGAATGTTGTTCGAAGTCTCGGATGGGATCCAGGATATCACGAGGAGATCTGGAATGGTCCGTAGAATAAGATTCATATAAGGAAAGTCCTGTTTCGGAGTTGGGGAATGATTCCGGTGTTTTCACCGGGAATGTTCTAGAAGGGTCCGGAAGGTCCGACACTCTGGAGGGGAAGGGTACATGAATGTGTCATGACAATGTGGAATGGTTGCATCATGTACTAGGTCACTTGGCTGGGCAAAAATAAAGGGAGAAATCAAATCCTAGTTTGAAAGTCAAACGCCAATTTGAAAAAGTCAAACTACAAGTTTGCTTGGTGGAGGGAGAGTAGGAAACCTACTTAGGGAGGAAGTCCCACTCCCTCCACCCGCTGGCCAAGGAGGAGGAGTTGGAGGAGGACTCCCTCCTCCTAGCCGCCTCCCTCCCACCTATAAAAGAAGGGGCAGGGGTGCCCCTCTTCCCTACACCTCTCTCCTCTAAACCCTAGCCCTAGCCGTCGGCTTCCACCAAGTCGCCGCCGCCCCTAGGGTTTGCCTAGCCGCCGAGTTAGGGATCTCCCCTTGCCCTAGCCGCCGGCCTAGCCCTCTCTCCTTGGTGCCTCTAAACCCTAGATCGCCAAGGGCTCTCTCATAGTCCATCATACTCGCTCCGGCTTAAGGCGAAGCCCTGCGAGATCTCCCCTCTACTTCCAACACCACGCCGTCGTGCTGCCGGAATCACGAGGAGAGTGCTACAACCTCCGCTGCCTGCTGGAACAAGGGAGAGGAAGGTCTTCATCGAGTACCGAATGTGTGACCGACTGCGGGAGCGCTGCCGGAATGCGGCGCCGGAAGGATCGTCTACGCGATCTTGAGATCGGAAGTGTACGACTACATCATCCACGAGAATCTGCTCTCGTTAACCGCTTTGGATCTTCGAGGGTTAGTATTCTATCAACTCGTTGCTACAATCTAGTAGATAGATCTTGGCTTGATCATAGATTAGATCTTGATTGTGTGTTCATGCGGTAGAAATTTTTTGTTTTCCATGCTACGAACCCCTACAGTGGTATCAGAGCCGTGTATATATGTAGATCTGTTGCACGAGTAGAACACAATGGTCATTGTGGACGTTGATGCTTTTGTTGTCAATTGCTTCTTGTGTACTTTGCATCTTGCGGGATGGTGGGATGAAGCGGCCCGGGCTAACCTTACATGACATCGTTCATGAGACTTGCTCCACGCTTGACATGCAACTTGTATTGCATAAAGTGGCTTTGCGGGTGCCTATTTCTCCCAACATAGTTAAGATTCAATTTACAACAGGTGATTGACAATACTGGTATCAATGTTGTGGTTCTTGTTCGTAAGTTAGAACGACACTTATTGAAAGCCCCAAACCACGTAAAACATGCAAAGAAAATTAGAGGCGTCTAACTTTGTTTTGCAGGGGTGTGCTGTGATGTGATATGGTCATGATTGTGATTATATATGATGTATGCAATATTCCTTATTGTAAGTTGGCAACCGGCAGGAGCCATATGGTTGTCTTTAAATTCTGTCAAGACCCGCGTGTCTATTCAAAGTAGTTGTAATAGTTAAAGTTGGTGGACGACAACCATGAAACGGCGCCATTGACCTTGACGCCATGCCGGTGATGATGGAGATCATGTTCGTGCTTGAAGATGGAGATCGGAAGCACAAAGAAGAAAGGCCATATCATATCACATATTATGAATTGCATGTGATGTTAATCTTTTATGCATCTTGTATTGCTTAGTTAACGACGGTAGCATTATAAGATGATCCCTCAAGCACACAAATTTCAAGTTTTAAAGTGTTCATCCTTAGTAAGCACCGTTGCTAAAGCTTGTTGTTTCGAAGCACCACGTGATGATCGGGTGTGTTAGATTCTGCAAGTGTATACAACGTGAGCAAGCCAGATTTGCTCATGTAGAAGCTAAGGTTTGATCTTGACGACCCTAGCATGTAAAGACATGGTCTCGGAACACGGATCACCGAAAGGTAAAGCATGAGTCATATAGTAGATATGATGAACATGTTGATTGTTCGCCATTGAAGCTACATCAACTCTCGCGATGATCGGTCTTGATGTGGTGGATTTGGTTCGTGTGATCACTAAAACAATGTGAGGGATATTGTTTTGAGTGGGAGTTCAATGGCAATATGATTAAAAGTTGAACACTATTTATCATAAATTAAATCAAAGTGAATTTGCATAGTTGTTGTAGTCATTGGCATATGTTTACCACCTTGCGCTTAGTTATAATTGAGATGATAGAACTATAGAATTCTGGTTAGTTACTTTACGAACTGGTATCGTATTGTTTTGAAGTGTTAATCTAAAGTTTAAAAGTCCTATTGCAAACTTTATAAGTTCCGGTTACTCCATGAAGTTTAATAGTTGGTATTAAATCAAGAGTAACAATTCCAGTGTTAGTATATAAGTATCATGTTTATCTCCATGATTCTTGATATTCAAAGGATTGTCTTAATATCAAGGTTATCTAGGATCTGAAAGAGTTATTTCAGAAACCATGATGTGTGGAAGATATTGTGATATCTGAAACGAAGTTTTGGTTGCAACATGATAGAGTATAATATGGCAAAAGTCATGTTTTCATATTTGATGAGAATTTGCAAAAGGTTGGAGACACTAGTTGTAACACCCTCAGAATCGGACCTATGCAAGTTTTAGCGAAACCCGCCAAACCCGCATAGAAACGATTCAAAGGTGCCCACCAGGCACTTTCGTGCGGGTGGAAAACGAAGTAATAACATTACACAACAGTCCTCGATGGGACCCACAGAACAGATATATAAAACAGCGACTCAAGGAGTCAAGAATACAGATATACGATACAAAGATCCAAATCACCTTGAAAAGATGGAGCGTCCGACTACGGACAAGATGCAAATGGGGCTAAGAGCCCTGAAGAATAACCAATGGCGTCCATAACCCTGCCCAGGCCAAGCCGGAAGGGTAACCCTGCTAACGACGTCGATCTCAAAACCTGCTTAAACAAAAGGGGTGCCGACAAAGGGCAAAGGAAAAAGAGGAGCGTCAGTACTGAGGCCAGTACACGGCGAGGCTAGAATTCGGCGGTCCTCGCCTACATAGGTATGGTGGACTGAGCGGCAGCGGCAGCATGCACTGAACAACCTATAGAGACTCGATACAACTGGCGGCAATCAGAGAGGGGTAAGAAGGACCTATTCGGAACCAACCTGATCCTAACACCAAACAAACCCATCCTGGCGTTTCCCCCTCGAGACCAAACGAGGAAGTAAACCTAGGAACTCACACAGTTGGCAGTTTTATTTATTCAGTTATTGTTGCAGCAATTACTAGTCAGGTGTAGATAATCATCCTGATAAAATAAGCAGTGGCAATTTTAATTAACCATTCCATTATAGTTGCAACACTTACTATTCAGATACAATAGCATGAGATAAACCTAAAACCCAGCAGTTGTTGGTACTTTTATTCAGCCATTCCGTTGTAGTTGCCATACTTACTAGTCAGATACAACTGTCGCAAGCGACACTTCAAACAAGCAATTGTGGGCAGTATTAATTAGCCATTCCATTATAGTGGAGCTGATTACTAGTCATTATAAAGCCAAATTTATAGCAATAAACTTTAGTTATGCTTGTCTATGGTCGAGATACTGTGCTCCAAGTCGTCCATAACCGCGGACACGGCTTTCAGAAAGTTTTAACCCGGCCGGGGTGCACAAATAGCAACACACACACGATCAACCTCGGAAAAACCAAATCAAAACCCAACGAGGTCTTCACGACAGAGCAATCACAAGATTCAGAAATATTTCAGGGGACCACCCCTTGGAGTACACCCGCAACGAAGTAAGCAAGCTCCGAGACGGACTCAAGGTTTGCGTCAGTGGCTGTAAACGACAGCAGGTCCCCAAACGGGGACTGTCGATACCGCGAAAACACTCCGCTTCCTAAACAGTACAGCGTGCTCCTCACACAATCGTAAATAAAGCAGTAAAGCATGGCATAGGTACAGGATAGTAAATAAAACCTCAAACTAGTTATGGCCCCAAGAAATAAGACGGAATCAAGCTCTGGCTAAGGGGGGCCCATACTCCCCATATGTGGATAGCGCGATAAATCAAGGAACAGGTATCAAGTACTCGGGGTCCTACGGGACACAAGTGGGCGTTCGGAAACCAAATATTATCTATCACCCACCGATGCCTCTGCTTATTTCAATTTTAGTTGTTAAACAGGAATTAAAGTGTGCGATAAGTAAAACTAGGATCATCTCCAACCTCAACATGCGGCAATACATCAACAATTGTGGCACTGAACGGCACGCAACAGCACTTGAGCAAGCGACTACGACGCGCAAGTCCAACTATCTACCAAACAACAGGTAATAGGATGTGTCCAAGGCAATATAGGGCTGCACGGTATATCACAGGTACGGAAACTAAAGCATCGCAACACAGATAGCAATAGATCAACAGGAGGGAATAAATACTATAAAAGTAAGATAGGTAGAAAGGGGGAGATGCTCGCCTGAAAACATTGCCGAAGGTTTAACCGAAGTTGGGGCGAAGCTCACATCAACTCAACGGCCTTATCCGCGAAGAAGCAAAACACTAGAAGAAACACCGGATGCAATATTTAATACAACGGCAGAAGATCGGCATGATGCATGTATGATGTATGACAGGGCAGAAGTGCGATGCAATTAGGCAGTATTAAGCGGAACCGGGGTCCCGACAATTAATTAAGCGGTTCAAGTTGTTTAAATCCCCCGCAATTTAAATGTGGTTTTAGCATGGCAAAAGATAGCACCGGTTCGCTACACAAGATTTAAATGAGGCCAATATGAGACTAGATTTGCCCGCATATGGGCCCCATATTTAATTAGAGGTGAATCGGCATAAGGCCCCCAAACCACATGATATGGATGCACGCATGAACAATTTATATGCAACAGTTATATAGGTGACATTTATAAGTTAGGGTTCTCGGATAAGGGGTTCACACATTAGGGTCTCGACGGTCTTGGGGTTCCGGGGTTCGGGGTCGGTCTCAGGGTCCGGATCTGGGGTTCGGGGTTCGACGGTTCGGTCTCAGCGGGAGCGTTCTCGGTTACTGGGGTAGATCTTGGCGTTCCGGGCGGAAGCACTTGGTCTGGCGGCGGGGCGCATCGGGTCCTCCGGGTCGCTGTCGTTCTTGTCATCGTGCAGATCTTGTCGGGTTCCAAGGGTCGATCTTGCCGTTGCGAGGGTCTTGTCGGGCCCGCGCCATCGAGGCGGTCTTGGCGTCCGGGAAGAAGTACTTGTCGCGTGTGTGGCCTTCGGGTTCTATGACGATGATCTTGTCGTTCGATGTCGGGGTCCCGAAATCCATGAAGAGAGCCTTGTCGCCCTTGGGTGAAGAACATGTCACCCCGTGGGTCCGTGTAGAAGTGCTCGACGATCCATGACGGAGGTCTTCGGGTTCTTGTTTTGCAACAACACCGTAACCACACAGGCAGCAGGGGCCAAACACCAGGGCACTCCCATTACGTGGAGGCCGAGCTGTCTCGAGCAGAGGAGCCAGGGACGGAACAAGGCGGCGGCAGGGTCGAACTCGAGGCCGAGGAGGCCGCGGCTTGGGCGCACGCGAGCACAACAGAGAAGTCGCGCCGCGACGGCGCAGAGGGGCTCCAGCGAGGATGAAGGCCAGGGATGACGAGGAGCTCGACAGGGTCGGTCCGGCGAGGCTTGGCGAAGCGGGGCCGCGGGGTCGTCAGGGCGGTGCGCGCGCGACACGGCCGGAGCAGACCGACAGCGGCTCGGCCGGGGCAGGGGGGCGGGTCCGGCGAGATGGAGAGGGAGGTCGTCGTGGTGGCGAGCCGGCACGGGCTCGCCGGCGGAGGCGGTGGCCGGGGCAGACGGTTGCCAGGGACGGGGAGGGCGCCCGAGCAGAGCACGGGGTCGGCGTGCGGCTCGAGGAGGCGGCGGCCGAAGGGAGCGGCGGCGGGGCTGGGTGGTCCTGGGCGGCGCCGGAGGGAGCGGCGGAGACGGCCGCAGACGCGGGCGGCGCGCGGAGCCCGGGGGCGGAGGGATGCCGGCGAGGTGGCCTGGGGCGAGCGACGGAGGCGGGACTGGCGAGGCGGCGCAGAGCGGGCTCGTCGGCGGCCGGCGACACGGTGGATGCTGCGGTGGAGGAGAGGAGGCGCGTGCGGGTGAGCGGGTTGGGCGCGGCGGACGGCTCCGACGGCGGAGGCCGGCGAGTTCGACGCGGGCCCGCGCGGAGGAGGAGGCGGGCAGGCGCCGGAGACTGGTCGAAGGAGAAGGGAAGGCGCGGACGCGGGCCGGGGCCGCAGGCGAGGTAGGGCGGTGAACGACGAGCGAGGGGGAGGGAGGAGGCCGGCGGCTGGCAGGAGGGCGAGGCGGAGGCCGCAGAGGGTCCCGGGGAGGGAGCGTGGCCGGGGAGAGAAGGACGGGGCCAGGGGAGCTTGAGAGGAGGGAGGCGCGCGCGGGGGGTGCGACGTGAGGAGGAAGACGCCAGGGAGGGAGCGGGGCACGCTGCGTGGGGCGCGTGTGGGGCCCAGGGCGGGGCAGGTCGTGGCCCAGGGGCTGCGGGTGGAGGCTGGCGGGTGGACCAGGGTAGAAAAGGGGGGGCCCACGTGCAGGGATAGGGAGGGGCTGGGGCGGTGCATGCGTGTGTGCTGTGTGCGTGCCAGCGTGTGTAGTGTGTGTGGGGCAGGTTGGTGGGGGTGGTGAGAGAGGGAGAGAGAGTGGGGGTGATGTGGCAGGGAGGGATTGGGTGAGGGAGAGAGAGGGGTGAGGTGGCATCTGTCTATTGGAGGGAGTGATGTGGCCAGCGGGTTGGGTAGTTTAATAGGTAGCTTTAGGATTAAAAGGGGCCGATTAGGTGGGCCGTTTGTAAAATCCTGGGGGTGGTCGTTCGGGTCGAAACGGCCCGTTCGACTGCCCCCGCTAAAATAATTAATTAATTTATTTATTTCAACCCGCGTTTTTGCAATCCGACAGCGGACAAAACAAAATACTCCGGGGACCCGGTTTTGATGTTTGAATAAAGAGGGGCGTTTTAGAAAGCGGGCTTTGCGAAAATAGTTTTGGCAAACAATGCATGATGATGACGATGCAATGCACAAATTCAACGCGATTTTCTAGTAATGGTTTTGCGGGATGCCACAATTCGACACCACTAACAATGGATCTCGCCCTCGAGATCCTCCTCATGGTACCGGGAGGGAGGTCGGCGAACTGCGTCTTCTCGCTTCGTGTAGATCCTCGCGACACCACTAACGAGGGTCGTTGTTCCTGATCGTCGAGGGAACACTCCGGAGAAACAAAGGACGAAGATAGAGGTATCAAACGATAAGGCCACCTCTAACTTCCATTAGAAGAGGGAAAAGTTACATCGATCCACCAGTTCGATGTACAGAGCGAACAGTAAGAGTCGGGTAGGGTGATCAGTCCATCCCGGACCCAACTATCAACTCTATACATGGGTAGGAGAATCAGGCAACTCAACTCTCGAGATTTAGACTGAAGATCTTCATAGGTGGTATCCGGAACAAAGGGATGATGCCAGCAGAAATCGTATGAAAGACACAATGATTAGGTTCCGTGATGGTTACATTGGCATGAACAACACATGCTCAAGGTATACTCCAACTTCACCAAGGCTCGTCCTTCTCCTATGTTTTTTCAACGACACTGATATCCAGCAAGGAACACATATGGATAAAGAGCTCAAGAACAAAAGATTGGAGGAAGGGTTCAACAGACAAGTTGCAGATTGATGATCGTAGCACCTCCGTTACAAAAGGGGAGAAAGCGAAAACCTGAAGGTACGACGGAAACCCAACCACGAGAAATCCTGGACTCGAAGAGAGAGAAGAGAGCGGATTCAAAACACGTCGAGGTAAGAGGAGAATAGCAGAGGGGTAAGGAGTAAAATCAGACCTAATCAGAACTATCCAAACGATTTTGCAAAATAGTTTTGACACTCTATCTCGGCCGTTAGCTAGGTTATCATACAGGCTGGACTTGTGGGGTATCGCAACTGCTGAGCTCTGATACCACTCTGTAACACCCTCAGAATCGGACCTATGCAAGTTTTAGCGAAACCCGCCAAACCCGCATAGAAACGATTCAAAGGTGCCCACCAGGCACTTTCGTGCGGGTGGAAAACGAAGTAATAACATTACACAACAGTCCTCGATGGGACCCACAGAACAGATATATATATAACAGCGACTCAAGGAGTCAAGAATACAGATATACGATACAAAGATCCAAATCACCTTGAAAAGATGGAGCGTCCGACTACGGACAAGATGCAAATGGGGCTAAGAGCCCTGAAGAATAACCAATGGCGTCCATAACCCTGCCCAGGCCAAGCCGGAAGGGTAACCCTGCTAACGACGTCGATCTCAAAACCTGCTTAAACAAAAGGGGTGCCGACAAAGGGCAAAGGAAAAAGAGGAGCGTCAGTACTGAGGCCAGTACACGGCGAGGCTAGAATTCGGCGGTCCTCGCCTACATAGGTATGGTGGACTGAGCGGCAGCGGCAGCGGCAGCATGCACTGAACAACCTATAGAGACTCGATACAACTGGCGGCAATCAGAGAGGGGTAAGAAGGACCTATTCGGAACCAACCTGATCCTAACACCAAACAAACCCATCCTGGCGTTTCCCCCTCGAGACCAAATGAGGAAGTCAACCGAGGAACTCACACAGTTGGCAGTTTTATTTATTCAGTTATTGTTGCAGCAATTACTAGTCAGGTGTAGATAATCATCCTGATAAAATAAGCAGTGGCAATTTTAATTAACCATTCCATTATAGTTGCAACACTTACTATTCAGATACAATAGCATGAGATAAACCCAAAACCCAGCAGTTGTTGGTACTTTTATTCAGCCATTCCGTTGTAGTTGCCATACTTACTAGTCAGATACAACTGTCGCAAGCGACACTTCAAACAAGCAATTGTGGGCAGTATTAATTAGCCATTCCATTATAGTGGAGCTGATTACTAGTCATTATAAAGCCAAATTTATAGCAATAAACTTTAGTTATGCTTGTCTATGGTCGAGATACTGTGCTCCAAGTCGTCCATAACCGCGGACACGGATTTCAGAAAGTTTTAACCCGGCCGGGGTGCACAAATAGCAACACACACACGATCAACCTCGGAAAAACCAAATCAAAACCCAACGAGGTCTTCACGACAGAGCAATCACAAGATTCAGAAATATTTCAGGGGGCCACCCCTTGGAGTACACCCGCAACGAAGTAAGCAAGCTCCGAGACGGACTCAAGGTTTGCGTCAGTGGCTGTAAACGACAGCAGGTCCCCAAACGGGGACTGTCGATACCGCGAAAACACTCCGCTTCCTAAACAGTACAGCGTGCTCCTCACACAATCGTAAATAAAGCAGTAAAGCATGGCATAGGTACATGATAGTAAATAAAACCTCAAACTAGTTATGGCCCCAAGAAATAAGACGGAATCAAGCTCTGGCTAAGGGAGGCCCATACTCCCCATATGTGGATAGCGCAATAAATCAAGGAACAGGTATCAAGTACTCGGGGTCCTACGGGACACAAGTGGGCGTTCGGAAACCAAATATTATCTATCACCCACCGATGCCTCTGCTTATTTCAATTTTAGTTGTTAAACAGGAATTAAAGTGTGCGATAAGTAAAACTAGGATCATCTCCAACCTCAACATGCGGCAATACATCAACAATTGTGGCACTGAACGGCACGCAACAGCACTTGAGCAAGCGACTACGACGCGCAAGTCCAACTATCTACCAAACAACAGGTAATAGGATGTGTCCAAGGCAATATAGGGCTGCACGGTATATCACAGGTACGGAAACTAAAGCATCGCAACACAGATAGCAATAGATCAACAGGAGGGAATAAATACTATAAAAGTAAGATAGGTAGAAAGGGGGAGATGCTCGCCTGAAAACATTGCCGAAGGTTTAACCGAAGTTGGGGCGAAGCTCACATCAACTCAACGGCCTTATCCGCGAAGAAGCAAAACACTAGAAGAAACACCGGATGCAATATTTAATACAACGGCAGAAGATCGGCATGATGCATGTATGATGTATGACAGGGCAGAAGTGCGATGCAATTAGGCAGTATTAAGCGGAACCGGGGTCCCGACAATTAATTAAGGGGTTCAAGTTGTTTAAATCCCCCGCAATTTAAATGTGGTTTTAGCATGGCAAAAGATAGCACCGGTTCGCTACACAAGATTTAAATGAGGCCAATATGAGACTAGATTTGCCCGCATATGGGCCCCATATTTAATTAGAGGTGAATCGGCATAAGGCCCCTAAACCACATGATATGGATGCATGCATGAACAATTTATATGCAACAGTTATATAGGTGACATTTATAAGTTAGGGTTCTCGGATAAGGGGTTCACACATTAGGGTCTCGACGGTCTTGGGGTTCCGGGGTTTGGGGTCGGTCTCAGGGTCCGGATCTGGGGTTCGGGGTTCGACGGTTCGGTCTCAGCGGGAGCGTTCTCGGTTACTGGGGTAGATCTTGGCGTTCCGGGCGGAAGCACTTGGTCTGGCGGCGGGGCGCATCGGGTCCTCTGGGTCGCTGTCGTTCTTGTCATCGTGCAGATCTTGTCGGGTTCCACGGGTCGATCTTGCCGTTGCGAGGGTCTTGTCGGGCCCGCGCCATCGAGGCGGTCTTGGCGTCCGGGAAGAAGTACTTGTCGCGTGTGTGGCCTTCGGGTTCTATGACGATGATCTTTTCGTTCGATGTCGGGGTCCCGAAATCCATGAAGAGAGCCTTGTCGCCCTTGGGTGAAGAACATGTCACCCCGTGGGTCCGTGTAGAAGTGCTCGACGATCCATGACGGAGGTCTTCGGGTTCTTGTTTTGCAACAACACCGTAACCACACAGGCAGCAGGGGCCAAACACCAGGGCACTCCCATTACATGGAGGCCGAGCTGTCTCGAGCAGAGGAGCCAGGGACGGAACAAGGCGGCGGCAGGGTCGAACTCGAGGCCGAGGAGGTCGCGGCTTGGGCGCACGCGAGCACAACAGAGAAGTCGCGCCGCGACGGCGCAGAGGGGCTCCAGCGAGGATGAAGGCCAGGGATGACGAGGAGCTCGAGGGGGTCGGTCCGGCGAGGCTTGGCGAAGCGGGGCCGCGGGGTCGTTAGGGCGGTGCGCGCGCGACACGGCCGGAGCAGACCGACAGCGGCTCGGCCGGGGCAGGGGGGCTGGTCCGGCGAGATGGAGAGGGAGGTCGTCGTGGTGGCGAGCCGGCACGGGCTCGGCGGCGGAGGCGGTGGCCGGGGCAGACGGTTGCCAGGGACGGGGAGGGCGCCCGAGCAGAGCACGGGGTCGGCGTGCGGCTCGAGGAGGCGGCGGCCGAAGGGAGCGGCGGCGGGGCTGGGTGGTCCTGGGCGGCGCCGGAGGGAGCGGCGGAGACGGCCGCAGACGCGGGCGGCGCGCGGAGCCCGGGGGCGGAGGGATGCCGGCGAGGTGGCCTGGGGCGAGCGACGGAGGCGGGACTGGCGAGGCGGCGCAGAGCGGGCTCGTCGGCGGCCGGCGACGCGGTGGATGCTGCGGTGGAGGAGAGGAGGCGCGTGCGGGTGAGCGGGTTGGGCGCGGTGGACGGCTCCGACGGCGGAGGCCGGCGAGTTCGACGCGGGCCCGCACGGAGGAGGAGGCGAGCAGGCGCCGGAGACTGGTCGAAGGAGAAGGGAAGGCGCGGACGCGGGCCGGGGCCGCAGGCGAGGTAGGGCGGTGAACGGCGAGCGAGGGGGAGGGAGGAGGCCGGCGGCTGGCAGGAGGGCGAGGCGGAGGCCGCAGAGGGTCCCGGGGAGGGAGCATGGCCGGGGAGAGAAGGACGGGGCCAGGGGAGCTTGAGAGGAGGGAGGCGCGCGCGGGGGGTGCGACGTGAGGAGGAAGACGCCAGGGAGGGAGCGGGGCACGCCGCGTGGGGCGCGTGTGGGGCCCAGGGCGGGGCAGGTCGTGGCCCAGGGGCTGCGGGTGGAGGCTGGCGGGTGGACCAGGGTAGAAAAGGGGGGGCCCACGTGCAGGGATAGGGAGGGGCTGGGGCGGTGCATGCGTGTGTGCTGTGTGCGTGCCAGCGTGTGTAGTGTGTGTGGGGCAGGTTGGTGGGGGTGGTGAGAGAGGGAGAGAGAGTGGGGGTGATGTGGCAGGGAGGGATTGGGTGAGGGAGAGAGAGGGGTGAGGTGGCATCTGTCTATTGGAGGGAGTGATGTGGCCAGCGGGTTGGGTAGTTTAATAGGTAGCTTTAGGATTAAAAGGGGCCGATTAGGTGGGCCGTTTGTAAAATCCTGGGGGTGGTCGTTCGTGTCGAAACGGCCCGTTCGACTGCCCCCGCTAAAATAATTAATTAATTAATTTATTTATTTCAACCCGCGTTTTTGCAATCCGACAGCGGACAAAACAAAATACTCCGGGGACCCGGTTTTGATGTTTGAATAAAGAGGGGCGTTTTAGAAAGCGGGCTTTGCGAAAATAGTTTTGGCAAACAATGCATGATGATGACGATGCAATGCACAAATTCAACGCGATTTTCTAGTAATGGTTTTGCGGGATGCCACACTAGTTGTCCTAATCCTCCAAAAGGTTTTTGAAAGCAACATTATACTCACGATTCATCGTTATAAGCTAAAAGTAGCTTGATCATGGATAATTCCATGATAAGGTTGAATATTTGATGTAGGTAAAATGTTTACTACACTAAGAGATTACTAAAGAAAGGAATTTGAAAGAACACCAAACATTTGATGATGGTGATCTACTTCAAAGTGCAAGTACAAAGACATTGGTATTTAACTATACATGCTTTGGACTATGTGTCATGTATATGTATCCACTATTGATATTGATAGATTCTTTCAAACAGAAAAGAAATACTGAAAGAGAATCTCATAAATATATGGCAGAAAAGAAAAGACTAGAATTGTTCAGTTTGGGTATATAGAGGATATACGTGTTATGGCTGTATTCTTTGCTTGTTAAATAATGTGGTTCTTAAGTATTGGATACTGAATTTGTTGGTATGAATCGTCATACGAAACAACAGAATTCATGAACTACAATGGCCTAAGTAACTAGCAAAATAATATGTGATGATGTTCATCGAGAACAAATAAAGGGTTATTGTTCTGCTCGTTAAACATCAAAGCTTGCCTTCAAGATTTGTTTTATCAGGTATTATGAGAACAAAAGGGTTGTTCAATTAATTGCCGTAATCCATAAAAGATGGATGATTCACAAATCTCGTTGGAGAAATCACATCCATAAAACTAGTGCTAAAAATGTCGAAAGACAAATTGATTGAAAGATCACTTATGAAGTGACATCGCCGTTTAAATTATATTGGAAAGAAAAAATGAAGAAACTCCATGTGGATGGAATTTTGGAGTCTTTTGATTTTTGACCAAATGACGCTTGTGAAACTTTCCTAGAGATAATTAAAACTTCGTTCATAGGCCAAAAGGGAACGAATGACTAGCTTATTGGAACTTGTACATATTGTTGTATGAAGTCCATTATGTGTAGTCAAGAGCGATGGATTTCAACTTCATATGATTTCTCCGAAAATTTAAGTAAATATATGAATATTTACTTAATAAGGATGAAGTATGAAACAATTGAAAAGTTTAAAGATTTTCAAGATGAAGTGCAAAATCATTGTAACAAGAATATAAATAGTTTATGATAAGATCATAAAGGAAGATATTTGAGTTACGAGTTAGCATAATACCTAAGATTTAAGGAATCGTTCCGTGGATTTGCATTTTTCGAAACACCATAAGAGTATGGAGCATTCAAGATATGTAATTAAACCTTGTTTGACATGGTAAGACCAAAGGTGTAATTCATAAAACTGTCATTATATTTTAAAGATTAAAAGATTTAGAGACTACCGTTTTTTCACTGAAAAGAGCTCCATCATAATCCGTTGAATTGACACCATATAAAGTTATGGTTTGGGATAAAACCCAAGTTGTCCTTTCTTAAACATTGGTATGCTATGCATAAGAAAGATGTTTGCAACCAAAGTCGGATGAACATATCTTTGTATGTTATTTCGAATAACTGTTCCTCCATAACATCGGAGACAAAAATGTTTGTCGCTTAGAACGTCAAGTTTCTTAGAGAAGGATTTTTTTCGTGAAAAGTTAAGTGGGAGGACAATAGAACTTTGATAAGGTTAAAAGAACCTTAGCTATATGTGCAAAGTTGCACAACGCCGAAAAGTGTTCCGAAGGTAGCAACAATGCTCATGGCTCACGTGCCTCAAACGTTGTGGTTACGGAGATTTAAGTTCCTATTGAAATAAGTAGGTCGGATAAACAATCAAATACCAAGATTTGAGAGTTAAATCATTATTTGACAATAATGATCCGACTACATGCAAATAAGCGATGATGGGCCCTGACTCCGTAAAATGGCTTGAAGCCATAGAATCCGTGATAGTTCCATATACGAGCGATCAAGCTTTGAACTTGAAAGACCCTCTGGAAAGGTACAAGACCTTACAGTCGTATTTGGATATATAAAGAAATAGACATGGATGTTTCACATCTATGAAATATTCGACATGTTGGGAAAGAGTTCACAACAATGTTCAAAGGTTGACTATGACAAGATTTGATCTTTCATAGCGATATTTAGTCTAGACTGATTAATGTAGCAACCACGACATATAATTTTGTTATGTGTTGAATAAACAAAACAAGTTCTTCTAAAATAATGGTTACCAAGGACGTGTGGATGACACGGTCCAAAGGGTTTTGTTAATTCAAAGAATGCTAAAAACATATGCAAACTTCAATGGTTGAAGTGAGCATCGCGGAGTTAGAATCTTCACCATGATGAAATTGTTAAAAGAGTTTAAATTCATCAGAGACGGAAAAGATACTTGCATTTGCAAGAAATTAAGTGGGAGCGCTAAGACATATTTCTAATACATTATGTGGAAGACATATTGTTGATTGGAAATGGTGTATCTTTTGTTAACACATATTAAGAATTTCATCTCGATGAAAGACTTAGGCAAAACCCAAATATTTGGCATCAATAGACGCTAATATGGTTGTGCCGAAAGTACATAGATGATATATCAAATGAGTTTAATATAGAAACTATAAGAAAGGTTCTTGTCGCACATAAAGGATTGAATGAGTTCAATATTGATGATATATTCAAGTGTATTGACACTTGGTAAGTGAAACAAAGATTCAGGTATAGATTGATACTTGATGTATGAAATCACAAAGAGTATTTATATCAATCATACTGTGATATGTACAAATCCAGATATGTCCTATGCTCTAAATGATGTGAGCATATACCAGAATGATTCATAAGATGATCATTGGACGATAGTAAGGATATTCTTATGATCTTTTGGAAGAACTAAGAATATATTGTTTTGTAGAAGTGACAAATAGATGGTTAGTTCATTGTAAAAGTACTACATTGATACTAGTTTTGTCACAAAGTACAAATTAAAATTATCTCAATCTAAACTAAGGGTGGCACAATATAATGGAAAGTAAGTTCCATAATGGATTTGGATGAGTTCTAAAGTTAAGACATTGTGACATATACTACAACAAAAGGGCTAAGTATATAAATGCTATTATAGCAGCTAAAGAGGGCATTTGTGTAAATTAGTTTGTTATCAAACTAGGTGTAGTTCACATCGGAATAATACTATGAAGATATATTGTACGACAATGTTATCAACATGTTTTAACCCCAAAGAACTAAAGGTCTCACCAAAGGACCAAATTTATACAAAGCCATCTCATTAGAGAATGAGTGATGCGTAGAGACGCAAAGACATGCAATTACACACGGACCTGTAAGTGTCAGATCCGGAGATCAGTTGACCACTAGCAATCGTGTACATACGACACCAGAAAGCCATAGGTGTTGAATACACAAAGGTTTGAAACTAGATTATTGACTCTAGTGCAAGTGGGAGACTGTTGGAGATATGCTCAAGAGGAAATAATAAAGTGGTTATTATCATATCTTCATACTTATGATAAATGTTTACATACCATGCTATAATTGTATTAACCGGAAACATTAATACTTGTGTGATTTGTAAACATAAAAGAGTCCCTAGTAAGCCTCTTGTTAAACTAGCTTGTTGGTTAATATATGATCATGGTTTCCTGATCATGAACATAGAGATGTTATTAACAACAGGGTCATATCATTAGGAGAATGATGTGATGGACATACTCCTATAGTTAAGCGTAGCATAAAGATCAAGTCATTTAATATAGTTCATTTGCTATAAAGCTTTCTGATACATAGTAACCTAATTCCTTCGACCATGAGATCATGTTAATCACCATCACCGGAAGGATGCTTTGATGACATCAAACACCACACCGTAACTGGGTGGCTATAAAGGTGGCATTGAGTGTTCGGAAAGTATGGGTTGAGGCACATGGATCAAGAGTGGGATTTGTCCATCCATATGATTGATAGATATACTCTGGGCCCTCTCGGTGGAATGTCATCCAATTAGCTTGCAAGCATGTGACTGGTTCACAAGGGATCACATACCACGGGAACGAGAAAAGAGTACTTATCGGTAATGAGGTTGAACTAGGTATGCAGAGATACCGATGATCAAAACCTCGGATAAGTAAACTATCGTGAGACAAAGGCAAATTGGTATCGTATGTAAGTGGTTCATTCGATCGCAAAGTAATCGTAGAAATATGTGGGAGCCATATGAATTTCCAGATTCCTCTATTGGTTATTGATCGGAGAAGTGTCTCGATCATGTCCGCATAATTCACGAACCGTAGGGAGACACACTTAAGGATTCGATGTTGTTGAGTAGTTATGGAATGATGAGTAAGAGACCGAATGTTGTTCAGAGTCTCGGATGGGATCCAGGATATCACGAGGAGATCTTGAATGGTCCGGAGAATAAGATTCATATAAGGAAAGTCCTGTTTCGGAGTTGGGGAATGATTCCGGTGTTTTCACCGGGAATGTTCTAGAAGGGTCCGGATGGTCCGGCACTCCGGAGGGGAAGGGTACATGAATGTGTCATGAAAATGTGGAATGGTTGCATCATGTACTAGGTCACTTGGCTAGGCAAAAATAAAGGTAGAAATCAAATCCTAGTTTGAAAGTCAAACGCCAATTTGAAAAAGTCAAACGACAAGTTTGCTTGGTGGAGGGAGAGTAGGAAACCTACTTAGGGAGGAAGTCCCACTCCCTCCACCCGCCGGCCAAGGAGGAGGAGTTGGAGGAGGACTCCCTCCTCCTAGCCGCCTCCCTCCCACCTATAAAAGAAGGGGAAGGGGTGCCCCTCTTCCCTACACCTCTCTCCTCTAAACCCTAGCCCTAGCCGCCGGCTTCCACCAAGTCGCCGCCGCCCCTAGGGTTTGCCTAGCCGCCGAGTTGGGGATCTCCCCTTGCCCTAGCCGCCGGCCTATCCCTCTCTCCTTGGTGCCTCTAAACCCTAGATCGCCAAGGGCTCTCTCATAGTCCACCATACTCGCTCCGGCTTAAGGCGAAGCCCTGCGAGATCTCCCCTCTACTTTCGACACCACGCCGTCGTGCTGCCGGAATCACGAGGAGAGTGCTACAACCTCCGCTGCCTGCTGGAACAAGGGAGATGAAGGTCTTCATCGAGTACCGAACGTGTGACAGACTGCGGGAGCGCTGCCGGAACGCGGCGCCGGAAGGATCGTCTACGCGATCTTGAGATCGGAAGTGTACGACTACATCATCCACGAGAATCTGCTCTCGTTAACCTCTTTGGATCTTCGAGGGTTAGTATTCTATCAACTCGTTGCTACAATCTAGTAGATAGATCTTGGCTTGATCATAGATTAGATCTTGATTGTGTGTTCATGCGGTAGAAATTTTTTGTTTTCCATGCTACGAACCCCTACAGTATGCGGGAGAAAGTGAGGGTTTCGACCCGCGCCCGTCCTTCTAGCCGGTACTTGTACCGACCCAGTGCGCTGATTCACGAGCCACCGAAAACTCATTAACGGGTCGGACTAAAGTATAGTCACCGCTAGCTCGGCCATTTCCTCGCAGGCCTATAAAGTCGCCAGAATTTTACAGTTCCAGCGTTTTTACAGGTACCATTAGAGATGCTCTAACAAATGACACGGCATCTCCAGTGGCATGACCCAACCTATACGATTTGAATCGATCTATGTGAAGAGGACATAAAGAGCATGCTCCAACAACACGGCCCAAATAGACCGACACGTTCGGCATGGCCTATTTATCCACCAAATTTTGGGCACAAATGCATCTGGTCAGGCATGCCACGAACCGCGTGTGTCTGAGTGTCAACCATTGGGCCCATGTGTGACATATTAATGTAGATAACATTTTTCTATTAGATTGATAGCCGGTTATATAAAAAACTACATCTAATTAAACTAAAGTACGACGATCTCTGCTCATCTCCTTCTTAGGCCTTGGCCAGCGCGTCTACTCCTCCTCGTCCCTGCCACTAGCATGGACAAAGGGTTTATCCATGTCGATCGCGTGGTGCGCTATCCAGATGGCGGGTTGATGCTGGTGTTGCACGGCGGTGGCGCGGCTACAGTCTTTGCTAGCAAGATGGTCCACCGCCAGCATCGTCATGTCCTGCACGTCGGCCCAACGGGCCAACGCCGCCTCCAACTCTGCCACCCAATGGTTCCTCCCTTCATGCACCACCCGCTCGGCCTTTGCCATTGCGTGGGCCTGCGCCCACGGTCGTCCGTCGCAACGCACTCCCGCGACAATGTCTCATGCACTATTATCCACTCTCTGCTGCCATAGCCTTCCGCCTTCGTGTCCTCTCCTTGGTCCCTGCGTGGTCCACACGGTTGGCCTGCGTCACCCGTTGATCTGCCATGAATGTGCGACCACCAACGTGGTGGTGCGTGGTATTGTAGGACTCAACGATAGCCCATTGCTCGTCGTCCATCTCTTGCAGAGCGGTCCTGAGTCTATACCATTTCAGGACGGCACTCTAAGGCATTGGCGCGCGAAAGGGGCGGAGAGAGGTGATCTATCTGTTAGCCATAAAGAGAGTGAATCTAGCACTAAGACGGTACATGTGGCTCTCTATTAGGTGGGCATCCCGCATAAGTACAAGATGTGATATTAATAAAGGGTTCGTAGCATAGAAAAAAAAATCTACGATGGGAACGACTATGTACCAAGATCTATCTACTAGATACAAGCAACGTGTGGATATACATCCATAGAATACATATCCTCGAAGACCGAATAGTGTTAATGAGGTTGTACTCGTGGATGATGTAGTCGAACGCTTGCTGATCTTAAGATCGAGAAGAAGTCCATCTGGTCCAGCACCATCTAGTCCAGCACCGCAAAACAATGGTGCATCCGTGATCACACACACATTCGGGTACCCCGACAACCTCCGCGCCCTTGCTCCAGCGAAGCAGCGAAAGCAACAAATCCTTCCAAAAAAAGCCACCGAAAACATGTATCTCGCTGATCCGAGACCATGGGGAAATTATAAAGGGGGGAGAGAGATCCTTCACGAGGAGGTGTGAGAGTAGAGGAGGAGGTCCTTATATAGGAAAGGGGGGCCGCCCAAGGGGGCATGGCCGCCGGCCATGGAGGGTGCCCCCACCTCTCCCTCATTCATGTGGTGGAAGCTCCACTCACATTAAGATGACCCTCCATTTTCTCCACTCAAATTCCCATAAAATTTCCACCAAATTTAATGTAATCTCTATTTAAATAAAACTCCTTTTATTTATTTATTCAGAATTTTATTTATTTATTCAGAATTCATGTGGTGGAAGCTCCACTCACATTAAGATGACCCTCCATGTATTAATGTTTCCGTATTAATATAGTTATAGCATGCAAAATAAACATGTATCATAAATAAGGAATATGATAATAAACACTTTTATTATTGTCTCTCGGGCATATTACCTTCAATTAAGTGGCAGCGAAGGAAAAGGCCCTGAGAAGCAAAAGGTGCACAAGCTCGAAGACCAAGACTAGCGGACGTGACAATATGTTGTCATGGCCATGCCATCTAGCTTCTCTCGTCCATCCAGTTCATTGTTTACGCTCCAACGAATCCAAGGCCACGGTGGTAACCACTTGTGGTATAAAATGAGGGCCATGGCTTAATGGAATGTGGGATGCTAGGAAAAAGATAGGCAACCAGAGAAAGGAACCATATCAACCAAGATATGAAGAAACATATAAGGAGGATCGAGATATAGGTTAGGCTAGGAGAAGGAGAGGCAACAATGGTAGATGCTACCATTGTTGTAGCTAGAGCCTAGGCAAGCAACCCAGTCAAGGGCTTGACTCACTCCTTTTGCAACCTTTTCTCTCCTCTATGAGCAATACCACCAAACATGCGAGATGTAGGGTTGTTAGTTTTTAGGAGGCCTATACTTGGGTAAATATTGTCTGTGTGTTCTCGTGGTCATTTGTGTTGCAGGGATCCCTAAATCGGAAGCATTGTCATCGCCTACTACTGAACAAGTAAAAGGGCATATGTGTTAACCCTAATGTCTGCGTTCCGGCACACGACATTTGGCGTGCCACCCTTGCTCTTTCCCTCCTCGAGCATCTTCAGTCGTCCATCTTAATCGCTAGCTCTAAATTTGACCTAAAAATTCATATAAAAAGGTCCCCCGTCATGATCTCAAAAGAGGTGGAGCAAAAACACAGAAACCAGGAAACAAATCCAAAACCAACAAAGATTGGAGGGGAAACCACCGCCGAAGCCATTCCCGGTTCGATCTCCACCCTCTCCAACGTCATCAACACCATCTCCATGATGAAGAGGGAGTAGTACCTCTAGACTATGGGTTTGTGGCAGTAGCCTCATCTCTCTCTTGTGATACCCCCAGGATCAGGGCTAAACAAATCCCAGACCTCCGTCTGACATAAGCTTAACCTTGAGCTCGAGGATATCCAGTGAGGAATCGATAACATAGCAGTGACCCTACGACACAAAATTTATTACAGCAAGCTCATAACTAAGCAGAGAACCAAATTGTTACAAGCAGAGGTCACTGACCACAAACATCAAACAACGGAAGGCATACTATGCTATTAAGTATAGCAAACTTAACAAATGGCCTAAGAGGCCTGAAGCATAACGATGACGTCCCAGCCCATAGATTCCAGGCTGCCGGCCGGGAACCCCAAGCTACTCGTCGGTGTCGATGTAGTACAGAACTCGTCTTCAAGGGAACACTTACTCTGCCAAAAGTATCAACAAAGCAAGGGTGAGTACAGGGTGTACTCCGCAAGACTTACGGCTGGTGGAGTTGTTTTGCATAAAGCAATCTTTGTTTATAAAATAAGAGAGAGAAGAAGCTCGTCTAGTCAGAGTATTTTAAAAGGGGATAAGAGAGCGACATCTCCGAAATATTGATCATCATATCTTGATATCCACCAAATCATCATCATCTACCAACTAGGATCACCCCCTCGTACCCATGAGGAAGCATCCTTAAGCACACGTTGAACTGGCAAGTTTTACGATTAGGTTAAAGTTCTCTATGATCTTAGAATCTGGTCACTAAGCGTTCATAACCGTGAACACGGATTTTCGAAAAGATTTAACCCTGCAGGGGTGTACAACTTTACCCACACGTACCAACTGACTCTTAATGCCAAGCTATTAGCCCTCTTCCTTAGAAGGCTGGCAGAGGGTGGTTGGCCACGACCTTTACCTTGCTTTCACCGAGACCATGAGTCACGCAATAAGTATGGTTCCGCCATAACGGGTCAAATCCCGAATCTTGTACTTAAAGATGTGAGGGAAGGTTGGTTTACCAGGGGAGCTATCAACCCCAAGCAACCCGGTCCACGCTTCCCTACCTGTTATGAATGCACCTTCACCCGGCAAATCTTTCAAAAGGTTTTCTGTGCATATGTCGAATGGAACGCCCGAACTATGTGACTCATGGAATCTACTAGGCAAGTTAATCAGGAGAGGGGTTCCCAAGCCCCGTGTGGTTGTACGCTCATCTCAGTTCCAAAGGCAAGAACTCAAGTCCTAGTGGTGGCGAGCATGGGACTACAAAAACCACATCCCATCGTGGCCTCCCATACAAGCCTTAGCATGTTTAACTCATATCACCTCTGATATCATCTCATCACGTTCTCCTATCATACTAGATTCTCTGCATATGATACATCATCTGGATGGACCAGACTCAACAGTTATGCATGGATAAGCAGGACACGGATATAAGCTCTAGGAGTGCACACAAGTCAAACCTAGTTATGCTAGGAGCATTGGATCAGGTAATATAAGCTCAAAGGGAATAATGCAACAGATAGGATACTCTATCTATCGATAAAATATCATAGTAGAATTGTATGCATCATGGAAGGAATTGAAATGCTTTCGAAATCATAGGATTATATCATGGTGCGGCTATGCTTGCCTTTGCCGGTTGATAACAGATAATCAGATCTTCGAACATCTTGTACTTGACTTGGTTACAGTTGGTCAAGTAGTGTTCATCGATCTTCGATGGTCTTGATCTCGGGCTTCGATCTTGATCTCGATATCGTATTTTACCGGGAAGAACCAAACACCGGAAAGAAAGGGAAACAATCAACACATGGCATCGATGCAATGCTCAAGCAATGATGATGATATGACAAGTTAAATTATATTGAAAAGTAACCCTAAGGCATGCTTGAACATTTTATCGGGGTTCTAAGGGGTATAAACCCTAGTTCGGAGAAACTCCGAAATCACCTGTGAGGGGTTACTATATTATTCTAATTAAACTTGTCTTGAAAGTTGTTGAACAATGCATGATTATAGCTTAGATAGATAGAGCTCATTTTTCTGAACATTTTGATATATTATACATAATTTTCTGACTTATAAACATATATAAGTTAGAAAATTATCTATATCTGTATAAATATATACAATGCATGATTATAGCTTAGGATCCATTTTTTAGCAGAAATTCTTTTTCCTTTTCTAAAATCTGTTTCTCTTTGTAATTTCATTTCAAAACTGTTTTGAATTATTTCAAAAATACAAGAGGCTTTGTAAAATAACTGAAACACTAAGGGACCATTGTAAACAATTTGGGCTCCACTATTTTGGTAACTTTTCAAATTCAAAACCATTTGAATGCTTTTCAAATAGAGGGAGAGAGTAGGGTTTAGGGTTTGACATTATTTTCTTTAATGCAAATTTTAAAGGGATGATGCTCATGATGCACAAACAAAGCCCTAAATATGATTAAGTAAAACTGGGGTGTTACAGCTCTATCCCCCTTACGAGAATCTCGAACCGAGATTCCAAAGGTAGGAAGAGAGACAGAGAGAGAAAGAAACAAGGCCATTCTAAGGATAAGAGGGAAACACACTAAACAACACACCGAGTATCTCATGTTCATCTCATGGATGGAGTGTTTAGAGACAACTCTGAGATGACGAACATGAAACACGCCCAGGTAACGGAGGAAACAAGAGGAGATGGTTTCAGGTTGTTAGATAGATGGTCTTCATAAGGATTGAGACCATGGAACTTATAGGAGGTTTTGAAGCTTCTGAAGAAGAAATCTTATAACAGAAAGAACATAAACACAGACTTCGATGGGGAACCTCTACTAAATGGCTTAAGCAGAGATTTTAGGTTGCAAAGATATGGATCAACAAAACCAAGCTGTTTAACTACTTTTGAAACAGAAGAGTCACTCTTTCATCCATCAGAAGACTTAAGACAGAAAGGTGTTTTGTGGAGAGGACTTGTAAAAGTCACAAGGAACATGTAGCAAGAGAAACTTCTGATTACCAAAATCATAGTCGCTCCTAAAGAATGATTGAGAAAACGAAGGAAACTCTTTACTCATCCAGGTTTATCAAAATCTTTGCCAAAGATCGTGATATCACTTTACACCACTGAGATGAATAGTGAAGATTCCCGATGACACGAGAATAAAGAAACTTCATTCTTAGACTTCAATTACTTGGCACAACAAAACATTTACCAACATAAAAGGGTCTGGAGGATCGACCGAGAAACATTTAGCAACACTACTTTAAATGTTCTCCTTGATGTTCGAGAATTCAAACATCCAGTAAAGGTTGGACTTCGGAGAAAAAGGAAACCATAAGCACAACTCCTAAAATGAATTATAGAAGAAGCCTCATGAAGAGTGGTTGTTACTGCTGATTTAAGAGAATATGACAATAGGTCTTTCCGGCTAAGTGTGTCAACCACTACATAAATCTTGCCAGATTTACAAAGAGACCTATGTCAAAACCTTGCGGAGCACCAACAATCATATCTGCTTGAGATTCATATTTGGTTAGGTGGTATGATATTTCAGACTCATCATGTCTGAATAGAAAGTTTGCAACATTTACCGCAAAGGTAAAGTTACTAGATTCTCAATATATGGACTACAGTGTAAAGCTCCAAAAGATGAGCTAGATTGCTCTACCCATGTATTAGCAACTTGTCGAAAGACAACTGCACACACATAAGGTACTGACAATAAAACACACATATGTCATTAAGGAATGGAATAACTCTTCTCGAATCCATGGCGACATCTTTCAACAATTGCACGTGAACCAGAGAAGGTTACTTCTAACATCCAGAACACATACTTCGAGATAACATGAAGATGGTTCTCGAAATTTTCCAACATTAATGCCAATTGTTCCATATGAATCTTGTCTAGTATGAGGAAGATAAGAATGTCATTGATGGGCTCAACTACAAACTTATCTAGACACTCCAAGAAGATGGACTTATATGTTGCGTGAACAAGACAAAAATACTGGTCAAATCAAAGGACACGAAGATGTACTCAAGTGAAACATCACAAGAAGGAACACCATCAAGATAGTCCTTGGAACTGAGTTTGATTCGATGATAACCCAAATCAAATCAAACATGAAAAAAAAAACATATCCACAAAGGAAATATTATCATTCTTCAACACAAACAAAACTAGACATCCCTTTTAGAAGAAACAAAGTTAGATAGAACTTTTGTCTTACAACTCTCCACATTGTTCTTTAAGCTCAACCAACTAATTCAGGGGTATCCAATACGGATCCTTGGAGATAAGAGCAGTTCAGAGAACTTGCTTGCTCAAGAGCTTGACAACACGGTAATGTGGCAACATGGCGATACTTCTAGTAGACATCTAGAATATCACGAACCACCGATATGTCACTTAGTTCGAGAGGAAACTTGCTTATTAAGCAAGGAGACACAGTCTCAGAGCTTTGGCACAAGCCTAACTCTTTGACCGAAGAGAGTGTACTAGAATAACGCGCTTTGGTAGCACAATCATCCTTTGCTTAGTGATAAGGTTAACCAATCACGCCAAGAATGACACAAATGTCCTTTGAGTTAGAAATAATAATAATTGCTAAGAATATCGAATGGCCACATTATTACACACACGCATCACTCACGAGCGCGAAAGCTCGAGGAAGGGTGGGTAAGTATGTGTAAGAGCATCACTTCATTAAGGGTCATGAAACTCAGCACGACCTATTAGTATAAAAGAGTGTGACACTTTAAGGTAGAACAGATGAGAGACACTCAATGCATCTTAATCTGCGGATTACAACACTTTGACCTGGTCCTAAAAATGATGAGGTACTGGAGTTTGTTTCTCCTGACATCTCGAAATCGTTTGTCATGACAGACCACAAGAGTATCTTGCATCGGAAGACACCAATGCAGATAACTACTTGGCTAACAACTAATAGACAAAGGTCGGAAAACAACAAGCGGAAAAGAACATGCTCAAGATAGAATCCCAAGATGTGGATGCATAAGTCAACAATCTTCCGAAAACCAATGCAGAGAAGGAAAATGGTGTGGCAGAGTCACAAATATATATGCGAGACTCTCGAGGAGTACTCTTGTCGTGATTTGTTTGGTTCCATTAAAGAACATCTGCCATATCTAGTGGTAGGGGAAGTCCTTAGTTGTCACGAATCAATAGCGACAATAACCATAAGCTTGAAAGCTAGAATTGTAGTACCGGCCATCCTGAGGTAATGTGTGAACATTAGCAACAGGGGTCAAAGGAAGGATTTTGGTTTAAAGGTCGGCTTCATGTACAAGATTCACAACACCAGAATCCAGCACAATCGGGGATCTTCGGTTCAAGTCCAAGGGTTAAAACCCAAAGAAAGAAGTAACTACTTGATTATATAATAAAGAAAAAGTTACAGCGGGGGTTCCCTCCCCTACTGTTTTTCCCTCAAAAAAAGTAACTACTACCTGAGTGACACATCGTACACTGCAAGATAGTAACCACAAGGTATCTTCCAAGAGAAGAAACGACTTCTGAAGTACCCAACAAACAAAAAGGAGGCATACGAGGCGAAAGGAGACCTCGAAGCCTAGAACAGAACACTGTGGAACCAACAATATAATATTATGGGTTCAAAAGGTAGAGAGATCATGATGGAAAGAAATCTCTCAGATGAACATGTACAAGGGGAAACAAGGAATTCACAACACACACAACTCTAGAGAACTCAACACTAGGTCAACTGGTTGAGAAACGACATGCCCAAAAAGCACCTAAGCTTTGAAGGACTAGAAGATATATCAAAACTTTTCAAAGTCAACACCAGATGAGATAACCCAGAGTTAGAGCGAGACTGGATAAGGAGAAAAAGAAGCATACTAGAGTTTTCGCAAATACTTTTCATCTTTAAAATATTTTTCTCAAGCACTAGACTCAACATCGACCAATAGCAAGGTTTTCCTACAGCCGGTACTGCTCTGATACCAAGACCTGTGACACCCCCGGGATCATGGATAAACAAATCCTAGACCTCCGTCTGACATAAGCTTAACCTTGAGCTCAAGGATATCCAGTGAGGAATCGATAACACAACAGTGACCCTACGACACAAAATTTATTACAGCAAGATCATAACTAAGTAGAGAACCAAATTGTTACAAGCAGAGGTCACTGACCACAAACATCAAACAACGGAAGGCATATTATGCTATTAAGTATAGCAAACTTAACAAATGGCCTAAGAGGCCTGAAGCATAACGATGATGTCCCAGCCCATAGATTCTAGGCTGCTGGCCGGGAACCCCAAGTTACTCGTCGGTGTCGATGTAGTACAGAACTCATCTTCAAGGGAACACTTACTCTGCCAAAAGTATCAACAAAGAAAGGGTGAGTACAGGGTGTACTCCGCAAGACTTATGGCTGGTGGAGTTGTTTTACATAAAGCCATCTTTGTTTATAAAATAAGAGAGACAAGAAGCTCGTCTAGTCAGAGTATTTTAAAAGGGGATAAGAGAGCGACATCTCCAAAATATTGATCATCATCTCTTTATATCCAGTAAATCATCATCATCTACCAACTAGGATCACCCCTGTGTACCCATGAGGAAGCATCCATAAGCACACTTTGAACTGCCAAGTTTTATGATTAGGTTAAAGTTCTCTATGATCTTAGAATCTGGTCACCAAGCATTCATAACCGTGAACACGGCTTTTCGAAAAGATTTAACCCTGCAGGGGTGTACAACTTTACCCACACGTACCAACCGACTCTTAATGCCAAGCTATTAGCCCTCTTCCTTGGAAGGCTGGTAGAGGGTGGTTGGCCACGACCTTTACCTTGATTTCTCCGAGACCATGAGTCACGCAATAAGTATGGTTCCGCCATAACGGGTCAAATCCCGAAGCCGGTACTTAAAGATGCGAGGCGAGGTTGGCTTACCAGGGGCGCTATCAACCCCAAGCAACCCGGTCCACGCTTCCCTACCTGTTATGAATGCACCTTCACCCGGCAAATCTTTCAAAAGGTTTTCTGTGCATATGTCGAATGGAACGCCCGAACTATGTGACTCATGGAATCTACTAGGCAAGTTAATCAGGCGAGGGGTTCCCAAGCCCCGTGTGGTTGTATGCTCATCTCGTTCCAAAGGCAAGAACTCATGTCCTAGTGGTGGCGAGCATGGGACTACAAAAACCACATCCCACCGTGGCCTCCCATACAAGCCTGAGCATGTTTAACTCATATCACCTCTGATATCATCTCATCACGTTCTCCTATCATACTAGATTCTCTGCATACGATACATCATCTGGATGGACCAGACTCAATAGTTATGCATGGCTAAGCAGGACACAGATATAAGATCTAGCAGTGCACACAAGTCAAACCTAGTTATGCTAGGAGCATTGGATCAGGTAATATAAGCTCAAAGCAAATAATGCAACAGATAGTATACTATCTATCGACAAAATACCATAGTAGAATCGTATGCATCATGGCAGGAATTGAAATGCTTTCAAAATCATAGGATTATATCATGGTGGGGCTATGCTTGCCTTTGCCGGTTGATAACAGATAAGCAGATCTCCGGACATCTTGTACTTGACTTGGTTATAGTTGGTAAAGTAGTGTTCATAGATCTTCGATCTTCGATGGTCTTGATCTCGGGCTTCGATCTTGATCTCGAAATCGTATTCTACCGGGAAGAACCAAACACCGGAAAGAAAGGGAAACAATCAACACATGGCATCGATGTAATGCTCAAGCAAGGATGATGATGTGACAAGTTAAATTATATTGAAAAGTAACCATAAGGCATGCTTGACCATTTAATCGGGGTTCCGAGGGGTACAAACCCTAGTTTGGAGAAACTCTGGAATCACCGATGAGGGGTTACTATGTTATTCTAATTAAACTTGTCTTGAAAGTTTTTTAACAATGCATGATTATAACTTAGATAGACAGAGCTCATTTTTTTGAACATTTTGATATATTATACATAATTTTCTGACTTGTAAATATTTAGTTGTTTAATTTATAAGATTTATATCAATTTCTGGAATTAATAAAGCAATTTAAAAAGGTTTTACTGCATCACTGTGACGTCAGCACAGGGGTGGGGGCATTTTTCACTGGGGCTGGCTCTAGCCAGAGAGGCTGACGGGTGGGGCCTGGGCCACGCAGGCACCACGTGGACGCCACGCAGGAGTCACGTCGGCTCGCTGGAGGAAGCACCAGACGGCGGTGTGGGACGGCGCTAGGGGCGAATCAGCCAGCGGGAGTGGGCGCGTTCGTCGCGGCTCGTCGGGGCGAACCAAAAAGTGGCGGCTCCGCCCCTATTTGGTTGCCGGAGCGAGGAGGGCGACAGTGACTGGCAGCGGTATGCAGCGGTGCACGACACAAGCAAAACAGAGAAGAGGAGGGGAGTCTCGGGGTGGTGCCTGAGCACCATATGCTCACCCTGAGCATGGTGATGACGGTGTGGAAGCCGGAGAAGCTCCAGAATGACAGCGATTGAAGATGATGGCGGCTGCCGAACCTCAGGGAGATGATCTCGTCGGGGCCAGCTGGGGATGTGCAGGCTCGATTCCTCTGGTAGGAAGACAGAGGGATTCATGGCGGACCTCCAGGGCTTCTCAGCGAGGCTCGGTGTGGCCGGAAGCGACGGCGACGAGCGGCGCCTGGCCAGCTAGGGTTCGGCCAAAGAGGGGGAAACGCGAGAGAGAGCGAGAGAGGGTAAGACTGATACGGGGAGAGAGAGAGAGAGGAGAATATGGCCGTTCTTATCCCCATCTCCTGGAGCAGCGGCGGGCATCATGGCGCGCGCGGCGACGGACGGCATCGGCACAGACACACAACTGCTTGCCGACGGGAAGAAGACGACGAGGAAAGGGCGAAGGGGTATTGGTCCTGTGTGGGCTGCTTGTGGGCCTCAACTGGGCAGCGAGAGTGTTGCGCAGACGGCAGGAGAGGAGAGACGGAGAGGTTGGGCTCGGCCCATATTAGCTTAGGATCCATTTTTTTAGCAGAAATTCTTTTTCCTTTTCTAAAATATGTTTATCTTTGTAATTTCATTTGAAAACTGTTTTGAATTACTTCAAAAATACAAGAGGCTTTGTAAAATAACTGAAACACTAAGGGACCCTTGTAAACAATTTGGGCTCCACTATTTTGGTAACTTTTCAAATTCAAAACCACTTGAATGCTTTTGAAATAGAGGGATAAAGTAGGGTTTAGGGTTTGGCATTATTTTCTTTAATGCAAAGTTTAAAGGGATGATGCTCATGATGCACAAACAAATCCCTAAATATGATTAACTAAAACTAGGGTGTTACAGCTCTCTCTCTCTCTCTCTCTCTCTCTCTCTCTCTCTCGTGCTATCATTGTTTAGAACCATATGAGCTGCTTTATATGATTATGGTCATATATGTAATCCCTATGTGGTGGATATTTGTTTGATGAGATGATATTTGAGCTTGGAATTCTATTATGTGTAAGATGAATTGATAGATGCATATTATGTACCCCGTCCTTAAGTGTTTGTTCTAATCAAACTTTTATGCAAGGACGTGTGTGGAGGAACTTGTGCATTAGATGAAGTAACATGGTGGTGGTAATTGGATAGTGACAGAAAATTCGAGATGCACTATGTTTTTTACATTTCTTTTGTTATACCTCACTAGGGATAAAGTGAATGCACGTGCTATAATCATATAGTGACAACAAATATGATCGTGTTTGCTTAAGTTAGCACATTTGATATTCAAACATCATGTCAAAGTACCTAAGGCTATACTCTCTTTATTCTTAATTCTAGATAGCATGGAGTTTTCCCTTTCTAGAGGAGTATATGTGAGATGTGTTGCATCATCTTTATATTAGACCGTGATGCCCATATGAATGCTAATCAAACACATAATGAAGTTTCATCGATATTATATCATTTGTGAGCAGTTTATCACCACCACACTATAGGGTTCGCAGCATAGAAAACAAAAAAATTTCCTACGATGTGAACTATATACCAAGATCCATCTACTAGATACAAACAACGGGCGGATGTATATCCGTAGAGAACATACCCTTGAAGACCGACAAAGCTTAACGAGTTCAACTCGTGGTTGATGTAGACGATCTCTTGCCGATCTCAAGATCGAGAGGAAGTCCTAGCGCCGCAAATCAGCAGCGCATCCGTGCTCGCACACACGTTCGAGGCACCGAGCAACCTCCGCCTCCTCGCTCCAGTGATGCAGCGGAAGCACAACTCTTTCTTGCCGAATAGCCACCGGGAACATGTATCTCGCTAGTCCGAGACCATGGGGGATAAATTCTAGAGGGGGAGAGAGATCCTTCATGAGGAGGTGTGTGAGACAAGTGAGGAGGGGGGCTCCTTTTATAGGAGGAGGGGGGGGGCACCCAAGGGGGTGGCCGCCGGCCATGGGGGCTGCCCCCTCCCCTCCTTCATTCATGTGGGTGGACACTCCACTCACAAAATGCCCTTTAAATTTCCTCCACTCAAAAGTCCACTCAAATTCCCATTAAATTTCCACCAAATTTAATGCAAACTCTCATTAAATAAAACTCTTTTATTTTATTCAGAATTTTGTCAATTACTTTAATGACAAACATTCACAAATAACCCCTTGCTAGAATTCTATTTCACATGCATAACCACTTTATGCAATTTCACCCGAAAACCTGTTTCGGTATCTAGTGAAATAAATTCCTGCGCTTGTTCATTCTTTCGGCATGAAACATTTGCTCCAACTGGATGTCGGTGTCTCTTAAGTGTGTCACCCTACGGTTCGTGAATAATGCGGACATGATCGAGACCCCTCTCGGATCAATAATCAGAAGCGGGATCTGGAGACCCATACTGACTCCCACACATTCAACGATGACTTTCTTGTGATCGTCGGAACCTTTTATGCTAGTATCTTAATCCCTTTGTTTCACGATATATTACATGTCCGAGATTCGATCATCGGTATCTCCATACCTAGTTTGATCTCGTTACCGACATGCACTCTTTTCTCGTTCCTGTGATATAACATTCTAGTGATCAAATCACTTGCTTGCAAGCTAATCAATGTGATATCACCGAGAGGGCCCAGAGTATATCTATCCGTCATCGGGATGAACAAATTCCACTCTCGATCCATGAGCCTCAACATAACACTTTATTAGTTCTGAATCCATCTTTATAATCACCCTGTTACGGTGTGACGTTTGATGTTATCAAGAAACTCTTCCGGTGTTAGTGATTGACATGATCTCATGGTCTAAGGATTAGGATCACTTCGTAAGTTGTTATAGCAATATAAACTCAATGACTTTGATCGTAATGCTATACTTCGGATGAATGTTCATCACACCATTACACTAATGTTGTGATCCCGTTATTAACAACATCCAATGTCCATGATCAGGAAACCTTGATCATCTTGTTAATCAACGAGCTAGTTTATGAGAGAGGCATAACTAGGAACTTTCTGTTTGTTTATTAAACACACATGTATTAACGTTTCCGTATTAATACAATTATAGCATGTAAAATAAACATCTATCATATACTTGGAATACACATAATAAACACTTTATTATTGGCTCTCAGGGCATATTCCCTTCAGTCTCCCACTTGCACTAGAGACAATAATCTAGTTACATAGTGATAAATCTAACACCCATTGAGTTCTGGTGTTGATCATGTTTTGCTCTAGGGAGAGTTTTAGTCAACGGATCTGCTACATTGAGATCCGTATGTACTTTACAAATCTTTATATCTCCATCCTTGACATGCTCGCGGATGGAGTGAAACCGGCGCTTAATATGCTTGGAATGCTTGTGAGACCTTGGCTCTTTGGCATTGGCAATGGCACCATTGTTGTCACAATAGATCAACATTGGGTCCAATGCGTTTGCCACCACTCCTAGTTCGGATATGAACTCCTTCATCCAAACTGCTTCCTGAGCCGCTTCTGAAGCAGCAACATATTCGGCCTCCGTTGTTGATCCCGCTACCACAGGTTGTTTGGAGCTCCTCCAACTAACCGCTCCGCCATTCATGAGAAATACGTATCCGGATTGAGACTTAGAGTCATCCGGATCGGTGTCAAAGCTAGCGTCGACATAACACTTAGCGACGAGCTCTTCTTCACCTCCGTATACAAGAAACATATCCTTAGTTCTTCGTAAGTACTTAAGGATATTCTTGACCGCTATCCAGTGTTCCGAACCTGGATCCGATTGGTACCTACTAGTCAAACTAATAGCATGTGCCACATCCGGTCTTGTACATAGCATGGCGTACATTATAGAGCCTATGGCTGAAGCATAGGGGACTTTGTCCATTATCTCTCTTTCTTCCGCCGAAGCCGGACTTTGAGTCTTACTCAATGTCTTGCCTTGCAACATAGGTAAGAACCCCTTCTTACTTCCGTCCATTTTAAACTTCTTTAAAATCTTATCAAGGTATGTACTTTGCGATAGCCCTATTAGGCGCCTAGATCTATCTCTATAGATCTTTATGCCTAATATGTATGACGCTTCACCTAGGTCCTTCATTGAAAATTTGCTGTTTAGATAACTTTTAACACTGTTTAAAAGATCTATATCATTTCCGATCAATAATATGTCATCCACATATAATATCAGAAATGCCACATTGCTCCCACTCACTTTATTGTAAATACAAGCTTCTCCATAAGTTTGGACAAATCCAAACTCTTTGATCACCTCATCAAAGCGGAGATTCCAACTTCGTGATGCTTGCTTCAATCCATAGATGGATCGCTGAAGCTTGCACACCTTGTTAGCATCCTTAGGATCGATAAAACCCTTTGGTTGTATCATATACAACTCTTCTTCAATATTCCCATTGAGAAACGCGGTTTTGACATCCATCTGCCATATCTCATAATCGAAATATGCAGCAATTGCTAACATAATCCTAACTGACTTTAGCATCGCTACGGGAGAGAAAGTCTCATCGTAGTCAACTCCTTGAATTTGTCGAAACCCCTTTGCGACAAGTCGAGCTTTATAGACGGTCACATTACCATCAGCATCAGTTTTCTTTTTGAAAATCCATTTGTTCTCCACGGCCTTTCGGCCGTGAGGTAGTTCCACCAAGTTCCAAACTTGATTTTCATACATGGATTCCATCTCGGATTTCATGGCTTCTAACCATTTGTTGGAATCCGGGCTCATCATCGCTTCTTCATACGTCACAGGGTCATCATTTTCATCAACCATGAAATTCATGACAGGATTTCCGTACAGCTCGGGAGCTGCACGCGTCCTGTTTGACCTGCGAGGTTCGGTAGTACTCTCTTTCGGAGTTTCATGATCATTATCATTAGTTCCCTCTTCAACAGGTGGAGCCAACTCCGGAACAACTTCCGGCGCTGCGCTACTCGCCATACTTTGAAGAGAAGGTTCCACAACCTCTTCGAGTTCTACCTTCCGACTACTCACACCTTTCGCGAGAAACTCTTTCTCTAGAAAGGATCCATTCTTGGCAACAAAAACCTTGCCCTCGGATCTGTGATAGAAGGAATACCCAATAGTTTCTTTAGGGTATCCTATGAAGACGCATTTTTCCGCTTTGGGTTCGAGTTTATCCGGTTGAAGTTTCTTCACATAAACATCGCATCCCCAAACTTTAAGAAATGACAGCTTAGGTTTGTTTCCAAACCACAATTCATACGGTGTCTTTTCAACGGATTTAGATGGTGCCCGATTTAAAGTGAATGCAGCAGTTTCTAGTGCATATCCCCAAAATGACAACGGCAAGTCCGTCAGAGACATCATAGATCGAACCATATCTAATAAAGTACGATTACGATGTTCCGACACACCATTTCGCTGTGGTGTTCCGGCAGGTGTGAGTTGTGAAACAATTCCACACTCTTTCATGTGAGTGCTAAACTCGTAACTTAGATACTCACCTCCACGGTCGGACCGTAGAAATTTGATCTTTTGTAACACCCTCAGAATCGGACCTATGCAAGTTTGGGCAAAATTCACCAAACCCGCATAGAAACGATTCAAAGGTGCCCACCAGGCACTTTCGTGCGGGTGGAAAACGAAGTAATAACATTACACAACAGTCCTCGATGGGACCCACAGAACAGATATATATAACAGCGACTCAAGAGTCAAGAATACAGATATATTATACAAGGATCCAAATCACCTTGAAAATGATAGAGCGTCCGACTACGGACAAGATGCAAATGGGGCTAAGAGCCCTGAAGAATAACCAATGGCGTCCATAACCCTGCCCAGGCCAAGCCGGAAGGGTAACCCTACTAACGACGTCGATCGCAAAACCTGCTTAAACAAAGGGGGTGCCGACAAAGGGCAAAGGAAAAAGAAGGAGCGTCAGTACTGAGGCCAGTACACGGCGAGGCTAGAATTCGGCGGTCCTCGCCTACATAGGTATGGTGGGCTGAGCGACAGCGACAACACGCACTAAACCACCTATAGAGACTCGATACAACTGGCGGTTATTAGAAAGGGGTAAGAATGACCTAACCGGACCCAACCTGAAGCTAACTCCAAACAATCCCATCCTGGTGTTTCCCCCTCGAAACCAAACGAGGAAGTCAACCGAGGAACTCACACAGTTGGCAGTTTTATTTATTCAGTTATCGTTGCAGTAATTACTAGTCAGGTATAGATAATCATCCTGATAAAATAAGCAGTGGGCACTTTTAGTTAACCATTCCGTGATAGTTGCAACAATTACTAATCAGGTACAGATAGCATGAGATAAACCCAACACCCAGCAGTTGTTGGTACTTTTAATCAGCCATTTCGTTGTAGTTGCAAGATTTACTAGTCAGGTACAATGGTCGCAAGCGACAACCAAACAAGCAATTGTGGGCAGTATTAATTAGCCATTCCGTTGTAGTGGAGCTGATTACTAGTCATTATAAGTCAAATTTATAGCAGTAAACTTTAGTTATGCTTATCTATGATCGAGATACTGTGCTCCAAGTCGTCCATAACCGCGGACACGGCTTTCAGAAAGTTTTACCCGGCCGGGGTGCACCAATAGCAACACACACTCGATCAACCTCGGAAAAACCAAATCAAAACCCAACGAGGCTTTCACGACAAAGCAATCACAGGATTCAGAAATATTTCAGGGGGCCACCCCTTAAGTAGATTCCGCAACGAAGCTAGCTGACTCCGAGACGGCCTCAAGGTTTGTGGGGCCGGCGGTAAACGACTGGGAACCCGAAAGTGTGGCTGGGCTTGTCGATACCACGTAAACGGGTCACCATCCTAAACAGTACAGTGTGCTCCTCGCACAATCGTAAATAAAGCAGTAAAGCATGGCATAAGTACAGGATCGTAAATAAAACCTCAAACTAGTTTGTGGCCCCTAGAAATATGACTGAATCAAGCTCTGGCTCAGGGGGGTCCCATATACCTCCCGGATGTGGATAGCGCGATAAATCAAGGAACAGGTATCAAGTACTCGGGGTCTTACGGGACACAAGTGGGCGTTCGGAAACCAAATATTATCTATCACCCACCGATGCCTCTGCTTAATTCAATTTTAGTTGTTAAACAGAAATTAAAGTGACGATAAGTAAAACTAGAATCACCTCCAACATCAACATGCGGCAAAGCATCAGCAACTATGGCATATGACGACACACATCAGCACTTGAGCAAGCAACTACGACGCGCAAGTCCAGCTAGCTACCAAACAACAGGTAATAGGATGTGTCCAAGGCAATATAGGGCTGCACGGTATACCACAGGTACGGAAACTAAAGCATCGCAACACAGATAGCAATAGATCAACAGGAGGGAAATAAAGACTATAAAAGTAAGATAGGTAGAAAGGGGGGAGATGCTCGCCTGAAAACATTGTTGAAGGGTTCATCCGAAGATCGGGGCGAAGCTCACATCAACTCAACGGCCTTATCCGCGAAGAAGCAAAACACTAGAAGGAACACCGGGTGCAATATTTAATACTCGGCATAAGATCGGCATGATGCATGTATGATGTATGGCATGGCAAGGTGCGATGCAATTAGGTCAAGATTAAGCGGAACCGGGGTCCCGACAATTGATTAAATGGTTCAAGTTATTTAAAACCCCCGCAATTTAAATGTTGTTATAACAAGGCAAGATAAGATACCGGTTCGCTACACAAGTTTAAATGAGGCCGATATAAGGCTAGATTTGCCCGCATATGGGCCCCATATTTAATTATTAGGTGAATCGGCAAAAAGGCCCCCAAACCACACAAACATGCATGCGAGATGAACAACTTATATGCATCAAGTTGTTATTATGTTATAAAATAGGGTTTTCGGGAAGAGATTCACACATATTAGGGTTCGGCGAACTTGGGGGTTCCGGGGTTCGGGGTTCAACAGGGTCCAGGGTCTGGTCTCGGGGTCCAGGGTTCGACGGATTGTCTCGGCGGAAGCGTTCTCGGGTTTCTAGGGTAGGTCTTGGCGTTCCGGGAAGCCGGACTTAGTTCGGTGTCGAGGCGCATCGGAACTTCCGGGTCGGTGTCGTTCTTGTCGTCGCGACGGTCTTGTCGGGTTCTCAACTCGGGTCGGTCTTGTCTTCGGGGTGAGGTGCTTGTCGGTCTCGTGGCGATCTTGCGTCCTCCCGGTTCGGGTTCCGGATCCATGTCGGTGCACTCGGTGTTCCGGGTAGGCGAGCTTGTCGTTACGGAGATCTTGTTGGGGCCTCATGTCGGTCTTGGGTTATCATGTCGGCGTCCTTGGTGTTCCGCGGTGAAGGCTAGTTGTCTTGGGGCCGAGCTTGGCGGTCATCGGGGTCCGGGTCGAAGAACTTGGCGCGCCCGGGTTCAGTCGACGGGAAGGCGATCTTGGCGGTTCGGGGTTCGGTCTCGGCAGGATAGGTCTTCGGGTCCACGGAACCGGGGTCTTCGAGTCCGTCAAGGAGACCATGTGTACCATGAGAGAGACCTTGGCGTCCTTCGGAGTTCCCGGTTGTCGGTGCCGAACTTGGTTTCATGCCTTCGGGTCGAGGTTGCCATTGCGGTCAACACGACTAACTCGGAATCCACTAGCTCACGCATGCCACACATACTAGACAAGCTTCGTCTTCATACGATTTGGAGCCACCGAGCAACACAAACACCACTACCTGCACAGAGGAAAGCAGCAGGAGGGCATCGACGCTGGCCTTGGCGCGCGGGCCCGCCAGGGACAGAGCTGCGGCAGCGGCGAGGCGTAGCGGACGGCTGCGGAGGAGGGGCCGACGGGACGGGGAGGGCTTCCGGCGGCGAGGAGGGCGTGGCCGGGGACGGCCTGGTGGAGGCGCGGGCTCGGGCCGGCGAGGGCGGCGGCAGAGGGTTGCCGGCGGAGCGGATGCGGCGGTTGGGGCGGCGCAGAGAGCGAGGGCGGAGGAGCAGCGGTGCGCGCGCGGCGGCGCGCGGTGGTGGTTTGCGACGGGCGGCGAGAGGGGGGGGGCGGATGGAAGCGTGGAGGTAGACGTGCGGGGCTCGCCGGCGGGCGCTCGTGGTGGGAGGCGGCCGGGGCGGGTGAGCTCGGAGGCGAGGGAGGCGACCCGCGGGGGCGGGGCTTAGGGAGAGAGGCGGCGGGGTCGTGCGGCGCGGCGCCGGCGCCGTGCGAGGCGGGGCTGGACGGGAGGCGGGCGGAGCCCGGCCGGACGCGCGGCGGAGGGAGGTGGGGCGGTGGTTGCTGGCGCCGGCGGGGGCGGAGGCGGCGGAGGTGTGCGGTGCGGGACCGGCCGGAGGCGGCGGCTCGCGGTGAGCGGGGGCGCGCGGCGAGCGCCAGGGAGGAAGGGGCGCGGTGAGGGGCGAGGCGACGTGCGGTGGTTGGCGGGGAAGAGGTTGGTGAGAGGGCCCTGGGAGCGAGCGGGCGGCGCGCGAGAGAAAGGGAGGAAGAAGACGGGGTGTGGGAGGCTCGCGTGGGGAGCGGGGCAGGAGGTGGGGCCAGGGCGTGGGGCTGGGCACGTGAGTGCTGCGAGGGAGTGGGGGGGCCGGTTGGACAGGTGGGGACGCGCGGGGGGGGGGGGGGGGGGCGTGGGTGCAGCGTGTGCGTGCGGCTGTGAGCAGATGGGAGAGGGGTGAGGCTGAGAGGGTGGGGCCGGGTGCGGGCCAGAGGGTAGGGAGGTTGGGCGCGTGCGGGTGTGTAGCGTGTGGGGCAGGGAGTTGAGTGTGAGGTGGAGGGGAGAGAGAGAGGGGTTAGGTGGTGATGTGTCAGGATAGGATTGGAGGGGGAAGAGGGGGTAGCTGAGGTGGCGATCCTAGATTGGTGGGAGTGAGGTGGCCAGGGGTTTGGGTAGGTTAGTGGGTAGCTTTAGGAATTAGCGGGGCAGACTAGTTGGACCGATTTAAAAACAGGGGTGGTCGTTCGGGTCTACTCGGCCCGTTCGACTGCCCCACCAAAACAATTAATTAAATATTTATTTTCAAACAGCGCTTTTGCAATCCGACAGCGGTCAAAACAAAATATTCCGGGGACCCGGTTTTCGGTGTTTGAATAAGATGGGGCGTTTTAGAAAAACAAAACGGGCTTGCGAACATAGTTTTATGCAAACAATGCATGATGATGACGATGCAATGCACAATTCAACGCGATTTTCTAGTAGTGGTTTTGCGGGATGCCACATCTTTCTATTACGATCATTTTCCACTTCATTCTGAAATTCCTTGAACTTTTCAAAGGTTTCAGACTTGTGTTTCATCAAGTAGATATAACCGTATCTACTCAAATCATCCGTGAAAGTAACAAAATAACGATATCCACCTCGCGCCGACACACTCATTGGACCACATACATCAGAATGTATGATTTCCAATAAATCTGTCGCCCGTTCCATTGAACCGGAAAACGGCGTTCTAGTCATCTTGCCCATAAGGCATGGCTCACATGTATCAAATGATTCATAATCAAGTGATTCCAAAAGTCCATCCGAATGGAGCTTCTTCATGCGTTTAACGCCAATATGACCTAGACGGCAGTGCCACATATATGCGGATATATCATCATTAAGTTTAATCCTTTTAGCATCAACATTATGAATATGTGTAACATTATCATCGAGATCTGATAGAAATAAACCATTCATCATCGGTGCATGACCATAAAAGATTTCATTCATCTAAATGGAACAACCATTGTTCTCGGATTTAAATGAATAACCACTTCGCATCAAACACGATCCAGATACAATGTTCATGCTCAGTGCAGGCACCAGATAACATTTATTCAAGTTTATAACTAATCCCGATGGTAAGTGGAGAGGCAGCGTTCCGACGGCGATCACATCAACACTTGATCCATTGCCGACACGCATCTTGACCTCACCCCTTGCTAGCGGTCGCTTGTTCCGCAGCCCCTGATTCGAGTTACAAATATTAGCAACTGAACCGGTATCAAATACCCAGGTGCTACTGCGAGCACTAGTCAAGTACACATCAATAACATGTATATCATATATACCTTTGTTTGCCTTGCCGGCCTTCTTGTCTGCCAGATACTTGGGGCAGTTGCGCTTCCAATGGCCAGTCCCCTTACAATAGTAGCACTCGGAATCAGACTTAGGTCCAACTCGGGGTTTCTTTTCAGGCGCGGCAACCGGCTTGCCGCCCTTACTTCCCTTCCGTTTTCCCTTCTTGTCTTTCTTGAAACCAGTGTTCCTATTGATCATCAACACTTGATGTTCCTTTTTGATCTCCACTTCTGCAGTTTTAAGCATTGACAGAAGCTCGGGGAGAGACTTCTTCATGCCTTGCATATTATAGTTCATCACAAAGCTCTTATAGCTAGGTGGCAGAGACTGCAGAACACGATGGATGCCTAAGTCAATGGGAATCGATATTCCCAAGGACACAAGCTTATCGGCGTAACCCGACATTTTGAGTACATGCTCACTAACGGAGCTGTGCTCTTCCATCATGCAGCTAAAGAACTTTTCTGAAGCGTTGTAGCTCTCTACAGCAGCATGTGTGTCGAAAATCATTTTCAACTCACCCATTGTATCAAATGCATTGCCGTTTTCGAAACGCTTTCGAAGTTCTGGCTCTAGCCCATACAATATGCCGCAATGAACTAAGTTGTGGTCCTCCTGACGAGTCTGATAGACATTCTTCTCCTCGTCAGGGGCATCATCAAAAGGTGGGGGGCCTAACGGCGCTTCTAGCACATATTGCTTTTGTGCAGCAGAGAGGAGAATCCTCAAATTCATGGCCCATTCGGTAAAGTTGCTACCGTTCGTTGCTAGTTTCTCTTTCTCCATGAACACATTGAAATTAAAAGCAGGTGGTGCCATCTACAACAGAATTTGTAAAGTTTAGACTAAGTGTATGATAGATTGAGTTCAACTAATCTTTATTACGAATGAACTCCCACTCAAAAATGACATCCCTCGTGCCTTTTTGGTGATTACATGAACCAAATCCACTACACCAAGTCCGATCATCACGTGAGTCGGTATAGCTTCAAAGGCGAGCATCAAATGGGCATCATATCAACTATATGACTCATGCTTAACCTTTCGGTCCGTGTTCCGAGGCCATGTCTGTACATGCTAGGCTCGCCAAGTTAGAACCTTAGTATTCACATGTGTAACTGTTTTACACCCGAAATATGGTCGTGGATCCAAGAACACCCGATCATCACGTGATGTCTTGGAGCGACGAAAACATAATCGGTGCATACTAAAGGAAGAACACATTCTTATCTTGATATTTAAATGAGGGATCATCTTATTATGCTAACAAAGTGCTAAACAAGCAATATAAGATGCTATCAAACATCATATGTTTATTAGTGAAATTATATGGTTCCCGCAGATGATCTCTATCATGTGCATCGTGGTATGATCACTATCATACCTATATGTGTAAATCCAAGGTCTATGGATTTTACACGCTATGTGTGTTGTAAGAGTATCATCTCATACTTCTACTTAAAACACTACCATATCATAACACTAGCCCAACAACAATCTAAACTAGACGCCTCTAATTTATCCATTGCAAGTTTTACGTGGCTTAGGGCTTTCGAGATAGAACCGTTCTTACCTACGAACATGAACCACAACGAGGATAATCAAATTGTTGACAACTCGCTTGCAAAATAGATATTGACTATAGTAGGAGAGACAGACACCCGCTAGCCACTTATGCAAACTAGTTGCATGTCAAGCGTGGAACAGGTCTCATGTGCGAGGACATGTAAAGTTTGTCCGGGCCGCTTCATCCCACTATGCCACCAATATCCAAAATTACAACAAAGGAGCAACAACATGATCATCATCGCCCACATACTCATATGTGTACTACCCGTGTAAAGTATCTACGCATAGATCCGGCTCTGATACCACTGTAGGGTTCGCAGCATAGAAAACAAAAAATTTTCCTACGATGTGAACTATATACCAAGATCCATCTACTAGATACAAACAACGGGCGGATGTATATCCGTAGAGAACATACCCTTGAAGACCGACAAAGCTTAACGAGTTCAACTCGTGGTTGATGTAGACGATCTCTTGCCGATCTCAAGATCGAGAGGAAGTCCTAGCGCCGCAAATCAGCAGCGCATCCGTGCTCGCACACACGTTCGAGGCACCGAGCAACCTCCGCCTCCTCGCTCCAGCGATGCAGCGGAAGCACAACTCTTTCTTGCCGAATAGCCACCGGGAACATGTATCTCGCTAGTCCGAGACCATGGGGGATAAATTCTAGAGGGGGAGAGAGATCCTTCACGAGGAGGTGTGTGAGACAAGTGAGGAGGGGGGCTCCTTTTATAGGAGGAGGGGGGGGGCACCCAAGGGGGTGGCCGCCGGCCATGGGGGCTGCCCCCTCCCCTCCTTCATTCATGTGGGTGGACACTCCACTCACAAAATGCCCTTTAAATTTCCTCCACTCAAAAGTCCACTCAAATTCCCATTAAATTTCCACCAAATTTAATGCAAACTCTCATTAAATAAAACTCTTTTATTTTATTCAGAATTTTGTCAATTACTTTAATGACAAACATTCACAAATAACCCCTTGCTAGAATTCTATTTCACATGCATAACCACTTTATGCAATTTCACCCGAAAACCTGTTTCGGTATCTAGTGAAATAAATTCCTGCGCTTGTTCATTCTTTCGGCATGAAACATTTGCTCCAATTGGATGTCGGTGTCTCTTAAGTGTGTCACCCTACGGTTCGTGAATAATGCGGACATGATCGAGACCCCTCTCGGATCAATAATCAGAAGCGGGATCTGGAGACCCATACTGACTCCCACACATTCAACGATGACTTTCTTGTGATCGTCGGAACCTTTTATGCTAGTATCTTAATCCCTTTGTTTCACGATATATTACATGTCCGAGATTCGATCATCGATATCTCCATACCTAGTTTGATCTCGTTATCGACATGCACTCTTTTCTCGTTCCTGTGATATAACATTCTAGTGATCAAATCACTTGCTTGCAAGCTAATCAATGTGATATCACCGAGAGGGCCCAGAGTATATCTATCCGTCATCGAGATGAACAAATTCCACTCTCGATCCATGAGCCTCAACATAACACTTTATTAGTTCTGAATCCATCTTTATAATCACCCTGTTACGGTGTGACGTTTGATGTTATCAAGAAACTCTTCCGGTGTTAGTGATTGACATGATCTCATGGTCTAAGGATTAGGATCACTTCGTAAGTTGTTATAGCAATATAAACTCAATGACTTTGATCGTAATGCTATACTTCGGATGAATGTTCATCACACCATTACACTAATGTTGTGATCCCGTTATTAACAACATCCAATGTCCATGATCAGGAAACCTTGATCATCTTGTTAATCAACGAGCTAGTTTATGAGAGAGGCATAACTAGGAACTTTCTGTTTGTTTATTAAACACACATGTATTAACGTTTCCGTATTAATACAATTATAGCATGTAAAATAAACATCTATCATATACTTGGAATACACATAATAAACACTTTATTATTGCCTCTCAGGGCATATTCCCTTCACACACTTTATGTGCAGTCCACTTTTTATCATAAGAAACCAATTTTACTTGCTTTTGATGCATTTTACATTTTATTAAGTAATTAAATCCAAAAATACAAAAATACTTTTATTTTCTGCAAGCATAAAGAAAAATCCCAAAAGAACTTTACTTAACTATTTTTACTTTCTTTTTCTACTTCTAGTTTACTTTACTGTTTTATTTAAAATTTTACAAGTACGAAACTTATGCTTGACAACCACATGGTAGAGTTAGGGGTACAAGAGAAAAACTTTATTTTACATGTTGCTAGAAGAGTCTAGAATAAGGTGTTTGCCTTAGATCCCCAAGAGTTCGATATAAACCCTCAAGTCACCCTTGTGGGAAAAATACGCTTGCTACATCACTATGCACTTGGCGTCCCAACCAGTTGGCACACACAGAGTTGGTGTCATCAAGACAACTTTCTGAGGAAGTATATCTCATAGGATTGCATGCTATCTCCCACGACAACTACACACAATTTGTTGGTGTGGTTGTCGGGCATCTAGAAACAATATCACAGCCGCATCATCACCAAACTTGTGCAAACACCTAAGCTTGAGGAGGTTCTACCACTATGAGATTTTTTATCCTTTAGATCTACAAATTAGTTTTTTGTCATATTTTCTATCTTTCTTGTTCTTTTGGTTTTATTTTCTTTCTTTTAGTCTTGTTTTTTTACTTTCCCTATACACAAAATTCCATAAAAAATATTGTAGATTTAATTTTCTTGTAATCATGGATAGAAAGATCTACAAAATTATGTGACTACACCAAGTCCCTAATGACCAATTTATTATTAAGCTTATCACATTTCATGAAATAAAAGATGATCATTTTAAAGTTAGTCCCGGTCTACTTAATCTTATTGCTAAAGAACAATTTGGAGGTAGGGCGCTAGTGAAGATGAATCTATGCATTTACATGACTTTTGTGAAATTTGTGATATGCAAAAAATTAAGAATGTGAAAAATGATATTGTTGAACTTAAACTATTATCATTCTCGTTTAGAGGCAAAACTAAAGAATGGTTATTATCTTTACCAAACGGTAGCATAATTTCTTGGGATAATCTTAAAGAAGCCTTTAAGAAATATTATCCTCATGTTAAAATCTTGCAAAATAGAAATAACATATTATCATTTAAACAAAATGATAATGAATATGCATCTACATCTTGGAAAAAAATTAAAATTATGCTTATAACTTGCCCATCACATGGAGTGAATGAATGGATTGATTTATATTCTTTCTATAATGGTTTAAACTACATGTCAAGAAGTATGTTAGATTATTATGCAAGAGGTGCATTTATAACTAAACCTGTTCCTGAAGCCACGACTATTCTAGAAAACATGCTACAAAACTATAGTCAATGGCATATTGAAAGATCATATGATACATCTTATAGGAAAGTCAGCTCTATTGAGAAACTAGATTTCTTAACTGCTAAATTTGATGTTGTACTTTCTTACATATCTAAAAAAATATTGATAATGTTCCTCTACAAGATCTTGTTGGAAATAATGCTAATTTTTTTTATGTCAACTACATTAGGAACTTCGGTAATAATGGGCATGGAAACAATTATAATAACTCTTATGTTAAGCCACCATATGTTCCCAACAAATATGTTAGTAGTAACAATGTTTCCAATGATCTAGAGAATACACTTAGATCCTTTATATCTACTCAAAAGGAACTTAAAAAGTAATTTATAGCCAAGTTTGATAAATATGATGCTTTAAATTACAAGGTAGATCATCTAACTAAAGAAGTATTTCAAGAATCTTGTTCATGCCCAAAGATATCATGGAGAAACTATAAAATATGTAAGACATTGTAATAGATTGATCTTGGCAAACTTTAAAAATGGTCGATGAAAATGGAGAAAAAGAGTCTATCATGTTAGTAGAGAAGAAAGATAAAAAAGAATAGGAAGTTAAAATGCTTAGTGATAAAATCAATGAACCTCTACTAGATCTTGTTAAGAGTAGATTGCATGAACTTATTAGTATTTTGCAAAAATTTGCTAATGACTCCTCTATTAATATTCATCAAGAAGGATTTGGATCATACATAGCTAACTATGTAATTACATAAAAATATTAAAATATATAATAATGGAACTATGGTACCACCTAAGCTTGGGTATGCCTGGATGCCCAAGATACTAGTTACTATTGGCAAGGAAACACAACGTGCCATATTAGATTTAGGATCTAGTGTTTATGTTTTGTCAAAAGAATTATATGAATTGCTTGAGCTAAAAAAATGGAAAAAATACAATATAGATTGTTTACTTGCTGATGATTCTGCCAAACACTCTTTAGGTAGATTTAATGATGTTATGGTTGAATTACACATGAAATTCGTTCCTCTTGATTTCATTGTCATGGATATGGGGAGTAAAAATCTAGTCCTCTATTCTTGAAGACCTTTTTTAGAACCACATGGGTTGTTATTAGCTCAAAGGAAAAGAATATAAAGTTTCAGTTTCCTCATGATAAGTTCATGGAACACTTTCCAAGAAAGAAGGAAGTGGTATACAAAGGTACAAGTGCCCACATGATAAATAAAGCGCTTTTCAGGAGGCAACCCAGTTGTTTTTATTTTATTTTTTTTATTTTTACACTTTTGATGTTGCAATAAGGTTTTGTTTTGGTTTTCTTTTCTGGAGTTTTCAATAAAGTGTCAAGTTTTACCCATTTGGATGTTTTAAAGTTGACAACATTATTTGGAGTTGTGTATTCCTACATGCTAATATTCATGAGAAGATTATTTATGATTTTTTATGTACCTCCAGTTGAAATCAAATTTATACTGAAGTTACAACTTTTCATCCTCTATATGCTCAAAAATCAGCAAAAAATCCTGACATTCCTAAGTAGGCAAAACAATACGTTTTCCAGCTACTGTTTTTCTAGACAGATTATGTCTTTCGTTGCTTAAGACATTCTTTTGAGCTTAAATTTGATTATTTTTGAATCTTTTGATATTTTGTGAATGTTGGCAACTTAATATAAAATTTCATAAAAATGTGGAGGATTTGTAGCGGCTTGCATTTTATATTTATATTCACTAATGTCACTCCTACAGAAAGAAATATGAAAGAGTTTTATGGTGAAGTTTATTCACGGAGAAGAAAGGACCAACAAACAAGGAGTCATTCGAAAAATGGTGAAAAAATGTGAATAACCCGTCCTCCTCTCTTTTAAACAAGGGGCGCTTCCGGTTCTGTGTGTGCTTCATCAATGTTGGACTTACTGGATCCTTAGCAATTCATGCGAGAATTGATCACACCATATGACATGGATATGCCCTATGGGTGCCTTATGTTAGCCTACCCGGTCCGGCCCAGCGGAAGCCCATGAGACGATATACCTCTGGTAGCGAAGCCCGGGAGTATTTAGGGTGGCCCAAGCCCAAGAAGAGTGTGATTCTTTGAAAGCTACGACTAAACTATAGATAGAAATTCAAAGGGAAAACCCTAAACTTGTAACCGACTCGACCTATCCCGGGACCTGGCCTATCTATATAAAGGCCAGGAGGGCACAACGAGGAGGACTCACCTCATAACCTAGCACACAGCTCGCCAGATCCAATCTGCACACCCCTGTAATCTTTGGTTTTGCTATTAATCGAGAGTAGACAAGAAGGAGTAGGGTTTTCCCTCTAGGGGCCTAAACCTAGGTAAAGACCATGTCCCGTGTTGCTTATGTGTTAGTCGTTTCGTGGTCTCCAGTGTCCCCTCCTTCTCCAAACCCAAGTCCATAACAATGGGCATTGACGCGTCAAACCCTCGTCACCATAAGCTTGGGGATTCCCATAGCACCTCAGTGGACCAATCAAACTCTCGGTTTATTCACATTTTAACTTTGTTTTTCAAGCACCATTCTGCTTTTGCATAAAGTTGGACCGTTTGTATCCAGTTTAATGTTTCTCTTTGCATTTTTACCTTTGGGATGAAGATACCACCATATGAGTATGTGTTTAATGAACATTAATAAGCTACTGGACTAAAATGAAAGTCTAAGTTGTATGCTAATAAGAAAGGGGAAAAGGGAATAATAGTTGCATTACAAGTTATGCATGTTGACACACTTTGTTATTTGCTTCATTTTTTGAATGAGTGATAGTTTGCAAGTGTCTTATTTAGTGCTAGTTCTTATTTACTGCATAGATACTTGACTTTAAGTTGATGTTATCTATTGATACATGGTTAGTACTATGGACACTTTTGCATGCTTGTATATGGTCAACAAATCTCCCTCTTGCTAGCCTAGTCTCTACTACTAATAAAATAGCAAACATTATTTTCTCTAAATTCACTCCACAATACTTACATAGACCTACCACCAATGCATGATTAGTCCCGCTAAACTCAATCAAATGGCTAATAGTTGTCTAGTGTGCACTTAGTAATTTGCCTAGACTGACCGTACTCCACCAGCAGAGGAAAATTTCTCCCCACCTGAAATTCATGCGTCCATCCCCGTGCAAACAGAAAAAGAAAACTGCATTATATCACCATAGTTTTACAGGCGACAACCCGACCCCATCGCCGCCTTTCCACGCAATGTCATTTGGCCCAAGATGCTACCTCCCCTGCGCTACGCTGCCGTTTCATGCCTCGCTGCCTGACCCACGTCCCTCCCGTCTTGCTGCCTAGGGCGTCTCCTGGACGACCAATTGGCATCTGTGGTGGATTCGACAATGGTGGCCTCACCCCGTTGTTGCCCTCTTCTGAGGCGGCTACCCCATGTCCCCACCTAGACATGACCGCCGCCTGCGGATGCCGCCTCTCGACCTGGCCACGATGCATCCTGCACCCCCCGCCTACCCACGGCGTCACCGTATACTGACGAGGAGGGTAACACCTAGGCGGAATTTCAGGTGTTCCTCATCTTCACGATCCAATTTTGACTGATGCAAATTTTGGTCCAATCTGACACGAATTTCTCTACGAAATACTGTTGTCTGTTCAAATACTGTTGGGGCTATTTTGGACAACAAAGAATTGTGCAAATTTGTTTCATGTGTCTATTGAGTTTATTGCTTAGGATAATTGATATGGTTCTGTTTTAGGATGTTCCTTTTTATTGAAGAGCCCAAAATTTGAGACGAGGAGACCTATTATCCTTGCAATCGAAGTTCTGCTTTCCGTTCCATGCAAAAACAAGTTATGCAAAGTGCTTGATAGGGTTTCTATGTTATATACCTTTGTATATTAGTGCCATTCATTTGGAATTTAGGTAATCAATGACATGGTTTCTATCGCCATTTATTAGCAATTTAGGTAATCAATCATGCTGCTGGACTGCGATCTCTATTGAAAAATTCGATTGGTGCCTTGTTGCTACTTTTTATGTTAGATTTATTCAAGTGTTGAGGGAGATATCAGGAGCTGACTTAGAGCATCAAGCACTGAATGAACTTGATCCTACAACATATGCAGAGGTATGAGAATTTTAGAAGGATTTTCACACCTGATGTGAAACTCAAATTAATGTATGGAAGTATTGGTTCTTATTATTTTGTAAGTAGAGTATCTGCATTAAGTAAGTCAATTAATCTTAGTGCATATCTCTGAACAAATTAAGAAGCCAGTGAAGTGATAGACTATGCAAAATTGTGAGAGGTAATTTTCTCACATAAGATCTTTTGATTTGTAAGTAACAAATTGGTTGATATACCTTATGCTAGCCATACAGATCAAGAATCGCATCTCCTTTCTTGGATGGATATTTCCTGCCATAATTGTGTGTGAGAAAGAGCACCCCGTACATGATTATTATGTACAAGATCCCTACGTACAGATTTAACAGAATACAAAGTTCGTCATGAGTAATACATTAGTCGCAAGAATATATTTTTATTTCATTTACGGTGATCAAACCTGATTTTTTGTTTTGAGGCAACTACATAGTAGGACGCCGACGTGGTTGACTGGAAATGATCGCGCACACATGTTACAACCCTTGTGCATCCTCGGCGTGTCCGAGCTAGTGCCGTCGAGCCGGCTAGGATAGGCACATGAATCTGGATAGTTTGATGGATGGTCAAGATCTCATTCACGTAAGCTTCACATATCAGTAGTGGAGATATGGAAAAAAATTGTCGATGTAGGCAGCTAACAATGGATTCATGATTCTCGTATTGGTAGTAGGGAAGCATGCAATTGTGGACTTCTAGGCAATTACCTTTCAGCTTCAGTACAAGAGAAATGATCATGGAGATTGTCCTATCTTGATGTGACTTCACAGATTAGAAGTTCTTAACTGAATATATATATGCCAATTCCTATAGGTTCAGAGAACTTGAACAAATCAAACGACAAGGAAGTGTAGGAGAAGATCGATCCGGTTATCCTTGCCACCGACGGCCACATGAGCTTCCTCCGCTTCTTTGCTGGATCCCTGGAGATACGATGATATAGCGCATGAAGCGGCAAGGCGTGCAGTACTGAGGAGAGGGATGTAGAGTTGGACTGGAAGAGACATGCAACATCTTAGGTGCGTCAAGGATGCTTCTCCACGCAAGTAGTGGGAAGAGGAGATAAAAATAGGGGCGCAAGTCGGTGGAGTAGGAGATGAATCCAACGCGACTAAATTTTTCCAGAAGCCCATGGTATGTTGTGAGTTTTTGGTACTTGTCAAAACATGCAGTGTTTTTAAAGCATGCATGATATGTAACTCTATAGTTGGTTGGGCTTATGGAAAATTTTAGTCAGGTTACTTGTGCCATCTTAAATCCAACAATACGTAGAAAATTTGGTGGACATCTTAATGTTGTTTAGAATGTTTATAGAAATAATAGACAATTTGGTATTACATGGTTTTTGGTTTTGCACATTCTTTTTTTTCTCAAAGTCATCAACACTTGTCTCGTGTGGTGTTCTTTCTTGTGATCTACAACTCAACAGTTGCATGAGCTTCTGAGTATGTTTGATGGATTGTTATAGAGTAGTAACTAATTAGATTTTCCCTTGTCTTCACGAGTTTAGCAAGATTGTATTAGTTGAGTTGAACAACACTTCATTGGATGCCATTCTACGATCTTTGGATTGGTGACATGGGTCATATTGTTTGTTTCGTCAACATAAATTTCAAATATATGATATAGAATTTTGCGCTTATATGTTAAATCTATTTATCAATAGTGGGGGTCGTGCGTTGCACGGGCATGCTAACTAATAATGAAAACAAGCAAAGACTTATGCATCCATAATCCCTATAAAACAAAGTTATTCCAGCAATGTCCACCACATCTACCTATATAGCAAATGCTATTCCAAGTACATTTTGTGTGGGTTAGCTTCCAAATGGTATTGTTTATGGTTATGGTTGTCATAGAGGAGTTGGTTGTGGGATGACCCCGAACTCATAAGGCATAAGCACCCTTGCAGTAGAATAAAATATACATACCCAAAAGATGAGGGCAAAAACCCTCCGAGAAGGGGTGCTACCGCTAAGAAAAGGGCACAAACCCTTCAAAGAAATTTATCAAGAGTGAGAGAGTGAGTATGTAGGCAAAGTTGTTAAAGTTAAAGTTATTTTATTTTTCATATATATCATGTTACAATATATAGGTGCTAAGGAAAGAAGCAAAAAGAGTCCAAAAATAAGAATGCCAAATTAATCCGAGAGATGAGGGGGGAATCAAACGCTGGTGATGTACTATGGTTCAAGTATAAACTTAAGGGGTAGTGTTTGGAAGCTAAATATCACTTATACATGTTAATCCTTGCTTACTTTCTACTTCTTCAAGTGTCCACATATATGAGAAGTAGTCAAGAGTTTAAAGACCAAAGTATGACAATACACAATGCACTTTCACTTGCACTTTGCATGCTTAATGGTCCATAGTACTTTGTGCATTTGTTTTAATACAAGATTGACTTATTGGGAAGCATAGATGAGGAACGAGAAATATCACTTCATAAGGTAAGTTCTTGGTGTCATTCTTCAAAGTATAAATTATTTAACTTTGTATAGCAAAGATTATGACTTATGATGTTCAACATAAACAAACAAACACCAAAGTTCATGTTTAGTTTTATCACCTTTATGCTCGAGGACGAGCATAGGTTAAGCTTGGAGATGTTGATGCATGTACAATGCATACATGAACTTTGTAGTTTATTGTCACATAATTCCAACATATTTGCATCATATACAATGTTATATCTATGTTTTACATTGATTTATGGGGATTTACCAATGATCCTCTTTGTTTGGTTTGTAACTCTCCGGGACAGTAAAACCCTGTTTTGCAAATTAAGTCAAATGGATCTGGGATTTTCCAAGAATGATTTTTTCACGAAGAGAAGAATTTGGAGCACTAAACTCACGAGCAGATCCCTGATGGCCGAAAGAGGCCAGGTCCTGGGTAGCGCCACCCTGCTCTTTCCCTCCTCGAGCATCTTTAGTCGTCCGTCTTGATTCCTAGCTCTGAGTCTTGACCTAACGCCTACAAAAATGTCCCTTGTCGCGATCTCAGAAGAGGCAGAGCAGAAACATAGAAATCACAAAAAAGAGCTAGAACTAGCGAAGATTGGAAGGGAGAACCGTCACCAGAGCCATCCCCGGTTGGATCTCCACCCTCTCCAACATCATCAAAACCTTATCTATGATGAAGAGGGAGTAGTCAACCTCTAGACTATGAGTTTTTGGCATTAGCTTGATCTCTCTCTCTCTCTCTTGTGTTATCATTGTGGAATTCACTTGAATTTTCTAGCTTGATGCTCAAAGAGAACTTTTACCATATCTTGGAGATCAACGTACTTTAGCCCCCGAAGATTATTTCGGCTTGGACGCAAGGTGGAACAAGGCTCTTAAGTTAGAGATGTCAAGCCTCTGAGCATTAAGCCGACTTCCTCAAAGGAGGCTCAAGTCTTGGTCAACAACTGCGATTGCAGCCCCTGAGGTGTCGAGTCTAGCGCAAAACCGGCTCAAAAACACCTTAATCTGAGGAACACGGCAATGTCCAAGTGTCATGTACCTAAAACATTAACATGAAAATACAAATGTATTAAATTGTTTCTTTAATCTTGTCCAATAAACAAATGTAAGGTGGAACAAATATGGTCTTTGAACAAATGCTTTAAAGCTGAAACTATGTAGCAGTTGGACAAAATAAAACTGTTTAGAAGGAAAAACCCAACTAACTTGAATAGTTTATGTAAAATTTTATTTAAGCAAGTGTTGGATTATCCATTTTTATAGCTTATATGCTTGAATCTTTGTGAGGCGGCAAAACTTTAAACACAGAACATCTGCTGAGATGATAAATTTTAATAGCGAGACAATCCAGAACCTCAGAAACAAACACCGGTTTTAAGTACAGAAATGCCAGTACTCTGGAATCCACATATAAAATAAAAGAAAATGTGTAGTCAGAAAACTTAAGCTAACATCTGAAGGCGGGTTTTTTGCATGGTACTGGAGCCTTAAACGGCAATACGATAAAAAGTTTATACTTACGAGTGCAAGCGGTAAAAGACTCCGGATATGAGTGAACTAATATTAATCTCATAATCATATCAATTAAAAATATTAAATATAAATAGAAACTTAGCTGTTTTTCACGGGCCGACGACAATAATAGTTTTTCGCGGAATCAAAACAACCCACTGAGGTGGCAAAGCCGGTCACTCAAGAGCTTAATATAAGAGCATCTCCACTCGTTGGCTGAACCAGGCCGAAATCCGGACCAAACTTCACCCGGACGGTGCAAGTTTTCGACCTGGGTACGCCCAGTTTCCCACTCGCGTACCCAGGACGAGTTCCCGGGTCGCCCGTTCCCGCTAGAATTCGGCTCAAATTCGGCTAAAGTTTGTCCAAATTTCGGCATATTTCGTTATATGATGAATACAGAACACTTTGAGACCAAAGTTCGGCGAAATTTTAAACAGAATTCGGCGTACTGTAAACATAGTTCGGACTGCAATAAAATTGCAACATATTTCGGCCAAGTTTGGCCAGTTCATGCTCAGCATCTACGTCGTGTTGCCCCTGTGTGTCCATAGGTGCTCGACAAGATCATCCTGCAGCTGTTGATGCATCGCCGGATCTCGGTTCTCCTGACGCATTGCGATGAATGCAGCCCATGTTGGAGGCACCTGATGATCAGGCTCGGCAAGAGGACCCTGTAGATGGTATGGCTCGTCCTCCTCGGGCAAACTCATTGGATCCTTCTTCTCATCCTCAATGATCATGTTGTGCAAGGTCACACAACAGTTCATCACTTCTCATATCTGATCTTTTGACCAGGTCATAGCAGGGAACCGGACAACTGCAAACCTCTGCTGGAGCACACCAAATGCCCGATCCACGTCCTTCCTGCAAGCTTCCTGTTACTTGGCAAAGTGAGAATGCTTGGGGAGCATTGGGCCTGAGATAGTCTTCACAAATGTTGGCTATCTTGGATAGCTAGATAGTATCCCTTGTTGTAGTGATGCCCGTTGATCTCAAATTCCACAGGGGGAGCATGACCCTCAACAAGCTTGGAAAAGACAGTTGAGGATGTTGATGTCGTTGTTCGATCCTGCCATGCCAAAGAAGGAGTGCCAGATCCAAATATTATGTGTAGCAACTGCCTCAAGTATCACAGTGCATCCTCCTATGTGGCCTTTGTACATTCCTTGCCATTCAAATGGACAGTTCTTCCACTCCCAATGCATGCAAGCTATGCTTCCAAGCATACCAGGAAATCCTCTACTTTCATTGGCTGTGAAGATCCGGGCAGTGTCTTCAGCAGTGGGTGATCTCAAGTACTCTTCCCCGAACACTGCAATCACTGCTCTACAGAACATGTACAAGCAATCAAGGGCGGTACACTCGGCAATGCGGAGATAGTCATCAGCACTGTCAGCCGGCGCTCCATATGCAAGCAACCTCATTGCCACGGTACACTTCTGAAGCAAGGAAAACCCAACCAAGCCGGTGCAGTCCTTCTTGCAAAGGAAATATGAGTCAAACTCCCGGATGGCATGCACGATCTTGAGGAAGAGCTTCCGGCTCATCCTGAAACGGCGGCGGAACACGTCCTCTCCATGGAGTGGCTGGTCGGCGAAGTAGTCGGCGTACAACATGCAGTAGCCATCTATCCTCTATCTCGACTTGCACTTCATGCGACCTGGCGCCGAACCACCGCGTTTCGGCTTCGTCATCTGCATGTACAGCTGGGCGAGCGATGCGAGAATCTGCAAGTGCTCTTTACATTCGGCGATCTCGGCGCTCTCCTCCTCCAGCAGTTCGGCGAGCAACTCCTCGTCGTCGGAATCCATGGCGAGTATCTCGCCCTCGTCAGAGTCAGTGGACAGCACCTCGTCGCCGTCGGAGTCCATGGCCGAGTTCGGCCAAATGTCGAACACCTGGAGGGCGTGGTGGTGGGCGCACCGAGCCGAAGCACAGCTACGGCAAGGGTAGGTCGGCGAAAGCGGTGGCGGCGGAGGCGTGGAGCTGGGCGGCAATGATGGCGAGCGTAGCTAGAGGCGTGGACATGTCTCGGCGCGGGGGAGCTCCGCCGGCGAAGTCATGGCGACAGAGCTCTTGCGGCAGTCTGGGCGAGTGAAGTGGGTGGAAATGAGACTGTGTCGCCGACAGAGCTGGCACACGCCCTTTTTTGCGGCGTCCGGCGTCCCCAGGGCGTACCCGGGAACCTGGGTTCGGCCTGGATAGACCGGACCAAAACACGCCAAAATCCGGACAAAAATAGGTCACGCGGCTGGGCCGATTTTCGACGTCCGAACTGAATTTCGGCGTCCGGATCGGCTTCCTGGCTAGCCGAGTGGAGATGCTCTAATTCGGGTCCGCCTACAACTCGTAGCCGGCCACCATCCGGAGTATCCATGCAAGTAGGACACTTGCCAGAAAATTCATGTACCTACATGCTTCTTCATGTGAGGTAACGTGTTAATTGATTTTGCGTACGAAAGTGACGTTTCCAAGACGTATACTGATCAGAATCGTTGGTGGCCAGCTACCCGGACATGCGAAAGCCAAGGTCTCCTGGCTGATCGATTATTTCGATTCAATCCGTAGCACGCGTAGGTAAGTCTGCTGGTTCCATGGCGAGGAAAAACTAAACGAGACTATCGCCGTTTTGATGATGAAGATTCTTGTGATGTTGCTGACTTGGCCACATGCTCGAGAGGAGAGACGATAAATCATCCTTATACTCTCAAAAGTGATGACAAAGTTGGAGCGCCGACGGGGAGGATCCGTGTTGTAAGCACCTCTTGCTCCACGATGGGCGCCATGCCAACTGTCGTGGCAATGCCAACACATACGCCATAGGGGTATTCCAACGACGAGTTTAGAGATGTGGGGAAGGCGGAGAGAGTCCGGGACAGCCTGACACAGTTTATCTAGGTTCGGATCTTACGACGGTGACAAGATCCTACTCCTGCTATAAGTCACTATTATGGCAATACGCCGAGTTACAAAATTGTAGGGTTCGCTGTGTGCGAGTTGTGCTATGTGACATGGATATACCCTACGGGTGTCTCATATTAGTATACCCGGTCCAACCCAGTGAAGGCCCACGTAAAAACTTGTTGCCCAAGAAGACTCCGGGTGGCCCAAGCCCAATAGAAGTTCGACTCCTTGGAGGACACAGCCAGAAGCAGATAGAATATTCAAGGTGAAACCCTAACTTGTTACCGACTCGACCTACCCCGGGACCTGGCCTATCTATATAAAGGCCAAGAGGGCACGGCGAGGAGGATCTCTTCTAACTCATACACACACCTCACGTCAGATCGCATCTGCGCACCCATGTAACCTTCGGTTCCGCCATAATCAAGAATAGACAAGCAGTAGAAGGGTTTTCCCTCCGAGGGCCTGAACCTGGGTAAACCTCGTATCCCCTTGTTGCGTGTCTGTTAACCGTCTCGCGATCTCCAGCATCCCCATATTTTCCAAAACCCAAGTCCATAACAATGGGCATTGACGAGTCAAACCCTCGTCAATTGGCGCCGTATGTGGGAACTTGGGACGCTGATTGTGCGGTCGTGACGGTTCTATCCGAGCGATCTACGATTCCCCGGCGACGGAGAATAACCTCCTCCTCGGTGCTTTCGACTTCACCTCCCACTCTCCGGCCACCCGTAAAGATTTTGAGTCCATAGGCCACGGATTCGAGATGTTGTTCAGAAGCTTCTGCTTCTAGTGGGCAAGACTGGCACCCTCCGCCTCCCAGAGCGGGTACCACTTCCATCAATCAGGCCCGCCTCATGGGTCCCATGCGGTGACCCAGCATACCACTGCATGATGTAGTACACTATAGTCGTAGACATAACACTAATGAAACACCGTTCATTAGTATTACATCCCTCAGAGTGGTACAACAGAAACACAACAGGTCCAAGACATGACTATAGGTTACAACTCAACTCTTTACACAAGATCCAGAGAACACTCTAGGTTAAAGAGAGAGATAGAAACTTCTTACAAAGAAGAATCAGAAATAAACAACTCCAAAACTATAATACTATTAAGATTAATATCTTAACTAATGGTCTGGCATTGCTGCTATTGCAATACACTACAGAAATAGGTTCTATGGCTAGAGATTCTATTCTTATCTAATCAGCAACTTCGTCTTCACTTGAGTTGATGTATATGTTGACTTTCTTGACTTTATTTAAGAGCTTTAGCTTTTGATGATGATTCCAGGAGTATGACTTGATACAGTCATCGTATGTACTGGCTTTAGAACCTAGCAAGGGTTAAGAAGATACTTTGAGTACGAGCGTGCTTAGCAAGTCCACTAGAAAAGGAGTGTTTGATGCACTATATCTACAGCCACAGACCATAGGTCATAGGAAATGCAGGTTTTCGTAAACATTTCTTCAAATGTTGCTTTTATTCTAAAAAGCTATGTCCATCAGCCTTCACGGGTTTACCAGAACTTTCATGGAGTTCCTTTCCCGCCGCGTTCGCAGCTCCTTCCCGGAACAGGGAGTAACAAGTTACAGTTCTTACACTCTGCAGAGGTGCGTCACTTTACCCATGAGAGACCTTAGGTTTTGTTGCATGGCCGGGAGTATGTCCCCGTTCAAACTTCCTTAGTGTGAGGCCCAACCTAAGATCCAAGCCAATCACTGCCTTCTCCGCGACCCCGCATGTCTCCTTGGTGTACACCATGCCCACCTTTTGAATTACGGCAATGGTTTGTACAGACCGTTCAGATGCCGGAACTATCGTGGGACGTTGAAGTCTCCCACCCATATGCTGCATATCCTCTACGAATTACCATATAATATGCACGCTACGAGTGATAACAGCCACGACCCGCACATCCAGCTCCATGCGAGAGGGAAAAGATACAGCTGACTTCTTCGTCCCATTCCAAATCTCATGGTCAACGCGTAATATACGGCGCAAGAATCACTGGCGACATTGGTTGTTAAGTCCTAGATAATATGTTCCTTTACCACCGGAACTCTTATAGTAGGTTATTACCTCATGGTAAATAACCTATAATCACATTATTATGAAAATAGTGTTTTCTGACCTTTTTCAAATGCAGGTGATGACAACACTGGATTTGTAAAATACTTTACAGAAAATAATCAAAGGACATGAGCAAGCGTGAACTTGCCTTTTGTGATTGCAAGATTATGCACTCATGGTCTTCAAGACAATATAAAAGATCCAATATCTGAAATCAGCATCATTGGTCCGGTAAGGACTAATGTTTAAAGAAGCAAGATGCTATTATGCATAATTAATGTAACGCAATTTTGTAAACTCGAATTCCGAGGTAACGTTGTTCTAGGGTTTGGATACTGGAAAGGTTTTCCTTGAAATGTGTTGCCCTTTTAGATTAGGTTTCACACATGTGCTTCTTATTAAGGCTTGTGAATGTGTTTGGAACAACATGTAAACATAATGGCATACAACAATAAGATTTATTAATGAGAGGTGCTACTCAAGGACTGCTTATATGTGAATTATCTTATCTTCAAGTTTTACCTTGCAAGTGATGACATTTATAAGGAACTGAAGTGTTAACAATCCTAGGTATATAAGTAAAGCTTAATGTAATGTGAGTATTATTAATTGTCATTTGATGTTTGAAGTGGCAAAAAGAATAACATCTGAAGAAAATCTTACTTAACTAAGCAGAAGCATTTAAGCTTTTAAGTTAACCTTATGAGGTGTTCTTTCTAGTTATAGTTTTTAAGTAAGAAAGAATTACTCCATTTGAATAATGACAACATTAGTATTTGAGACTTATCTATCTTGGTTTTTAACTTGGTTGGTTTGGTATTAAGATACTTTATAACTTAATTATAACAGACCAAAGTTAACTATAAAACATATAATAAAGTATTTAGTATTATATTTAAAGTTTGGTAGACTAGAGTTAACTATAAAAACATAAGTGGTGTATTAGACCTATTGTTTATAAGCTTTGAGACTAAAGTTAACTTTAAAAGGGTAAGTAAACTTAAGATGTAATATATTTTAATTATTCCTAAGTTTTAGATTTGTGATAGGTATAGCTATGGTGTGTAATTATTCACTTTATATTTTAGTGAATGCTTATAAAGTTATTTTGAAGGTTGTGGTTTTAAATCTTTATTTAAAATTTCAAAATATATTTAAAGTTAATAATTTACACTTAAGTTTTATTATAAACCTTAGTTTTGGTTTGGAATTTTAGTAATTTGATTTTTAGAGTATTAATATTTCTGAAGAAATATAATTATTTCTTACTTAACAATTATTCTTAAAGAATTTACAAAATAGGTATTAGGTAAGGATTTATTATTTAAAATATTAAAGACTTTTCTAATAATATATTTAATATTTTTCTAGTGTAATATATTTATTCAAGACCTTAAAAATGAATTTTATTTATTTTTAAGTATTATATTTATTTTTATAAAATTCATCAAAGAATTAAGTGTCTTTAAATATTTGCTTTATGTTTTATTTGTAAAACTCTAAGTTAGTATTTTTATAAAATAGTAGAGTTATTTTGATACACAAAAATGATTTTTATTTATTTTTTAGGGGTTTTGTTTTATTTTAATAAAATTTCATTTAAGATTTAATAGTGTTAATAATTATTTTACTTTATATTTATTTTTAATAATTAAAATTATATTTTTATTGGGTAGATTTTATTTTTGTGGTCATTTTGATATATCATATGTATTTTTGGGATTTTTTCTATATTTTTCTAGAGTATAAATTATGTTCAGGGGTAGTTTGGTCATTTAGTGATTTGATAAATGTCTTATTTTCTTATTTTTCCTTTGGAATTGGGCTAGGCTCACCAATGGGCCCATCTGGACCAAACTTGGCCCAACTGGCCTTGGGGTCAAACCCCAACCAGTCGCCACTGGACCGATCCATCGGCCCAGTACCCCCCTTCTCTCTCTCGAGCTTGTTCATCCTCACCCACTCATTCCCCTCTCTGGCGACTAGGAGTCCCTCATCGTCACCACTTGATTCCGACCATCTCTAGACCCTCAGGCCGCCACCGTGTTGCATGTTGAGGTAGTCGACGATGCAGCATCGAATATCCCAGCTCGATTCGATCCTTGGGCCCTCTTCTAGCCACGCTTCTCTCTCCGATGGTTAGGGTTTGTGTTGTTGCCGAGGATGTGGTGCTCCGACGCTCCTCTGGTATCGCCTTGGTGCCTTGGTGAGGAGATGGTGTCGTCTTCCTCACTGTGAGCTCTATGAACGCGGCTTGGCGCGGGTTGAGCGCCACCGGTGCTCCCCGTGCCGCCACGCCAATCTTCACCGTCGGTCTACTTCCTCTCCCATCTCTAAGCGAGGACCACGGGTAAGTGGGGATTCTCCCTTTTCTTTTCTCCACTAGAATCCTCTTCAGATTTCTCTCTATGATGATAGGATTATCCTAAGTAGCACGACTGCGCTGTCGTAGTGTTTGTATGATGAGGATCTGATTCCCTTTGAATTGCTAAGTGGAGGAAATTGTGTTGATGAAATATATTGGATAGCTTGAGAAATTTTATTGTTAGAAGAGAGGTTTGTGATTACTGTTATTCTCAGGTCAAAAGTGTGACACAGGTATCTCAATTTCACACTACCAGCACTTGGTATTTGTCACTTGTATAGTTACCTTTGGCTATTAGTTTGATCAGAAAACAAGTGGTTTTGCTAAAGAAAATGTGGTTAAGTTGGTAGCTGGTTAAGATGATAATATGCTAGGCTTTGAGTTATTAAACCTTTGGTTCAATGATGGTCTGGAGTCTGTATTGAACTAAACTTAGCTATCTATGTTGACAGCTAGGGTTAAAAATGATTCCTGGAAGCAAGTATTCAGGGAAATGATATAAGTAAACTTCCTAGATTTATTACAGAACTATGTGATGCTCTTGGGATTGAATTAAAATATGTGTAAGCTATGCTTTGGCACTGCCAATCTAATCTTGTGATGGTACTAATATATTTTTTTATAAGTTATGGATTCATAATGTTCAACTGAATTCTATGCCTGTCAATATGACAGATTTGTTACACCCAAATGATTCCTAGCCATATAGCTAGGAAAATGATCTAAATTTTCTAATGTTGGTTGCTTGCAGATGGCTTTTAATGAGCTATTGATGATCATATCTTACAAAGGCATGTCCTTGGACAAATATGAATTGGGATATACAATGTATATTTTCTTTATCTACCAATATATTGATAACTAGATAATTGATTTCCTAGATGGTTGACTAGGGAAATGATAAGATTGTTTGTTTAGTAAGTGTAACTGAGTGGGAAATATGAGTACACTGCCTATAAGATAACAACCATTTGAAATGATTCCTAAATTCTTTTAGGAAGATGATTTGTGGATTTAGGAAAATGGACTTGAGTTTATGCTCAAGGCATTCTAAATCTTCTAGGTGCAGAGGTGCTACCCTCTGGGGTGCCCTGAAGCCTAGCAGTTGTGGTATGTTTATCTAGTAAAAACTAGATAATAAGCTAATGATGTTGGTCTGGAGGTGAATAGTGCATGGATGTTATTTTCCTGACTAAGATAAGTTTCTATAGTTAATGTTTTGGTGGAAGAAAGTCTTGACCCAGCCAATGATGCATACAGGCTGAGGCCAAATCCTTTGGAATAAAAACAGATATGATTTGTTGGCTTTAATATTTTGTGATGAATCTGACATGGCATTTCCATGTAATTCTGAGAGTATCTCCCCATCCAATCCTCCTAGATAATATTCTAGTGGAAGGGTAGATGGGTTTAGTTGATTACTATTGTATCCCTTGTAGCCCTAGATCTTTATCCAAATATGAGAATGAATGCTACATGATCATTTGTGTATTTCTGATGGTTGTTACCTGCTTTTGGTGATTGGCTGATGATCTGTTGTAGATCTTGATCAGCTACAACTCATGCTATTGCTAGCATGCCCCCCTTTGGCCTTGTCCTGCTTATTGATCCTCTTGGCTCCTAAGTGGCTTTGATATCCTTTTAAACTTTCCCCTCCATTATGCTATCATCTTGGTATGGATCTGTTTGGTCTTCTTGTGATGAAAGATTGTGTGATCTGGTGGAAATCTAGCAGGAACCAATGTGATGTAGGCGTATGAGTTGGTGTGATGTGCTGATGTGTTGCGGAGAGATGTGGATCAGCCTCTAGCTGAGCTATTACGACTGTGCTCTTCCTTTTGTACTTCCTGTGAGGCTCCTGGTGTTGACAGCACAGCTGCTGCATGCAGTGTGTGAGCTGCTTAGAAAGTGTAACTTAGAAAGTGTGGATCAGATCAGGTAAAAACCTGATGTTTACCACCGGCACTTTTATTTGCCTTTGGTGAAAATTGCCCCTGGCCAATGAGGGTGTTCTGAGGCTTAATCTGATAAGAACAGATTCTATCTTATTTGGTGAAATTTGCCCCTTTTAGGATAAGCTCAATGATGAAATGATTGCAGTGCATTACACTGTTCATTCTGAGAGCAATCCCCTTTTCACACTTACTGTTTTGTTATTGTTTGTTTGCAGGTATAAGATCAAGAGTAAGAAGAGAGGATTTAGAAGATAAAGATAATGAAGATGAATTTAGTTTTAAGTGTTTTTCTTTATTCTTTTGTAATCTACCATTTTCTTTTGTGAAATGTAAAGCATTGTAAAAGAATTATTTTTATTTACTTCATTCTTCTTTTGTAAAGAATATTGTATTGTTAATTTTATTCAATAAAATCTACTAGTTTTCTTTTTTTTCTTTATAATATATTTGCAAAGATAATGTAGTATTTATATTTGCTTGTAATATTCATATCTTGTTTGTAATTATGAACTCAATTCTTATTGTAAATCTTTTTTCCTTTTGTGTTTGAATTTTCAATTATCTTGTATACTTAGATAATTGTAAATAATGTATCTTAATCATAAATAAGAGTTCACCTTTTATTTATTATTACAATTTACTTTCCAATTATCATTCCATTTCAAATTCTTTTAGAATTCAAATTCACCAATTGAATATTCAAATTTGAATTTCCTTCTTGTCGTGGGAATGACCACGGCAGATGCTGCAATCGGCAGCGAGTAGTAGAACATGGGGAAAGAGAGGCCAGCCATCTGCGGTGCGAGATGAGGGCGGAGACACAAGGATTTACCCAGGTTCGGCCCCCCGGAGGGTAAAGACCTACTCCTGCTAGATTGTATTATGGTGAGAGTACAATGGGGCGAGCTCGGCGGCTAGGCAGCGAGTCGCTTGGGTGTATGATGGAACGTATCCTCTACGCACCCTCTAGGGAGGTTTATATAGACTCACCCCCTAGGGTTTACAGATCTCAACGAATCAGTTAAGGTTTCAGCGATCGTTTAACCTAATCCGACTGGGCCTATCTACGCTTATGGGCCTTCAGCTTCCAGTCGCTTGAGTCCACGCCAGGTCTTGATCCAGTCGCCGTTCCGCAGGCCCACTCACAGGCACCTGGGCCAGTCGAAAACGTCTTGCTGGGTATACCCCGGTAGGCATATCCCCATCAGTAGTCCCCGAGGCCGTCGTTGATTGGTCGCAGGTGGTCGCTGGCAGTCGGTGTATACGGGTCCAATGCGTACGCCCAGTCGAATCGGCGGCGGACTCCTGAATAAAGGAAAAACTAGTTATTCTAGTCGCACTAACGGCGACCGATCGGGTCGTAGCTCGGCGAACGGGTCGGCGAATGTTCAGTCACTGTTGTAGTGATCGGGTCGGCGAATCATCAAGTCGAGCGGAGCGACGAGTCGAGTGGATGAAGTTGGACCGTCAAGTGGGGTCAAAACTAGCCGTTGGGGTAATCCAACGGTAACTTTTGGCGTAATCACCGCGTAGTAACGGCTCCCGAAATTGGCGGGTAACAACCGCTATATCAGGAGAATGACAGGCGAGCGGGGAAACACTCCTTCATCTTTCCTCCGATCTCGCCCATCTTAGTTTCCACTCCGCATCGCGATCCAACCGATCCAGAGAGCCCCGACCTCCACAAATCTTCCAACCAATGGCCCCCTCCACCGAACCATGGGGTAGATCCAAGTGCACCAGGGCGCTACTGGCGTCCTTCGAGGAGGCCGGGATCCTGCGTGCCGGCAGATGGCGCATCCCCGTGGCCGGAGAAGTGACTCCGGACCCACGCGAGGGAGAGTTCGTCTGCTTCACCAGCCACCTGGAGCGGGGGCTGGGGTTTCCCACTTCTCTCTTCTTCCGACGTTTCTGCGCCTACTACAGGATCCGGCCGTCGGACCTCGGCCCGCATAGCATCGAGCAGCTCGCCATTTTCGTGGCGTTCTGCGAGTGCTATCTGGGCTGCAGGTCCTACTTCCCCATATGGCAAGATCTGTTCCATGGGAGGATCAGCCGCGAAGAATCAGGCGGCCCGATGCTGGCTGCGGGTGGCCTGACGTTCCAGCTGAAGTCGAAGGCATCGTTCTTCGACCTGATGCTGCCCGCCAAGGCGGCAAACGAATGGAAGAAATCCTGGTTCTACGTCACCGAGTCGACCCCAGACGGCGAGGTGGTGCTTCCAAGGTACTCCGCCGACCGGCCCGAACCGCGTCGGCTCCAGGTCGGCAAGCTCCCGCTGGATCAGCGGATGGTTGTCGACGAAATGTTGCAAACCATCCGCAGTCTGAAGAAGAAGGGCCTCCAAACCATCAACCTCTACAACTGCTGGCTCGGGCGGCGGCTCGTGCCTTTGGCTCACCGCGACCATTACATGTACGAGTACACGGGTAGAGACGACCCGACGAAATCCTTCCTCGTCGAGTGGAAACTCGAAGACTACATCCTGGCCCTGAAGAAGATCACTCAGGCGGCGTACCTGGACGCGAAGGCCGGGGTCGCCCCCTATACCGCAAGGCGCCCAGCTCCAATGGTAAGTCGCCATTTTTGCTACATTCGCAGTCACAGATTATGCATTCGCGGTTATGCTAACGTTATCTCATGCTTATTGTAGTTGTTCCAAGTGGTGGAAGGATGGCTCCCACACGTAGATGACGAGAACTCGAGCTCGTCCGTCCAGGACGGGAGCGAGTCGCCACCCGCCAAAGGCGACGTCGGAAGCGATGCGGGTGATGACGACGATGACGACGAAGACGAGCCCGTGGAAGACGCCGCCCCGATGGTTCGCAAAACTCGCGGGCAACATCAGCGCGAGCTCGAGGCGAGTAGGAGCCTCGAACCTCACGACGACGATGACGACGAGCTCCCCGAGCACACCTCGCGTCGTGAGGCCACGCTGTCGAAGAAGAAGTAGAAGGAGGAGGTGAAGGCTCCGCCAAGGAGGAAGACGAAGCCGGTGAAGCAGGCGTCTCCGCCCCGTTCTGCGACTAGTTCCGACGCCACCAGCTCGGCTAAGGGTGAAGCGGCGTGTACGACAGCAGCACCGGACGCCGCCGCTCTCCTGGATGAGGTAGCTCTGGCATCGCTTCCACCCCCATTCGCCCCGGTCTCTGGGTTGGGGGCTATTACAGCCGCAGCAGCTTCGCCTCCCAGGAAAGCTCCCGCAGATGTCATCACGGAGGCTCTTGCCGTGGCCTCATCTTCGAAGAGGCCCTCTATGTCTTGGGCACACGATGTGTTTGAGATGGGCCTCAGTCGGAAACTGGGCCCCGAGCTAGAGAAGCTGGCCAGCATCCGCACGGGTCTGCGGTTCATACCAGTCGCCAAGTAAGTCTTGTTCATCTTCTTGCCTTCCGTTGTAATCGGACAATTTTGCTCATATCGTTGTTTCACAGGACTGGAGTTAAAAAGATCAGCCATCCTTCCGTGGCCAAGGTTCTGCCAGTCGTCGCCGAGGAGGACCCCTCGCGGAAGAGGAAAGCTGACGAAGTCGCTGCTCCCGCAGACAGCGCTAAGAGGGCGAAAGGCGACGATGTCGTCACGGTCTCTGACGATACGGCAGTTGCTCCAAGCGATCCTCCGACTGCGGCGGAGGTGGCCTTGACGAACAAGGAGGCTATTTCTTCGCCCGGAGTGGTCGAGCCGGCTCCTAGTGGCGCTGGGGCATCCGCTGCGACATTCCCCCGCTTCATGGCCAAAGCGGCCACAGCGAGTGGCGCAGCACCGACGAGCCAGACGCCTGGGGTCACCGAGACGGAGGTCGAGCAGCGTCACAGACACACTCCAGTCCTGCTTGCGTCTGTGGACGCGCTACAGCTCCACGGCATGCTGGGCGCAGCCATCCAGGTATGTCCAGTCCCTGAGGATCGGGCCACTGAATTTCAGTGGTCGGATTATTTTAGTGTTTTTTTGTAGCGTCAAGTCCCCGAGTGCCTAGTCGCTGAATTTCAGTGGGTGGGCACTTAGGATTTTTGATCTCCAGTCCCCGAGTGCCTAGTCGCTGAATTTCAGCGGGTGGGCACTTAGGATTTTTGACCCCCAGTCCCGAGTGCCTAGTCGCTTGATTTTAGCGGGTGGGCACTTAGGATTTTTGATGTTGTTGACGGTTTAATTTGTGCGCAGGGCCTGCAGCGCGAATCGGCCGACCGGCTTGCAGCAAAATGTCGCATGGAGAAGGAACTTGTTGCCATCCAGGATATGAACAAGGGGCTGCAAGCCGTTGCGGCCGAGGCGGAGGAAGTCCGCCGGGGCCTTATCCCGGTGGGTGACTTGAAGGCGGCTCAAACTTCGCTGAGTGCGGCTGAGAAACGGATTGCTGACCTGGAGCGCGAGCTCAAGGAGGCGAAGGCGGAGGCGAGCTCGGCGGAGGGACGAGCAAAAGCTATTGTCACTGCCGCCGCTGAAGAACGGAAGGTGTCGGACGCACTCGTTGTTGGGCTGCAGAACGACCTCTCCTCGCTTCAAAGCTTCATCACGGGCCTCTGCCGTCCGCTTATTGGTAAGCTTTTCTTCCCTTTTCCTCTGCCTGTAATAGCTGCATTATGGAATCGTTGTTGTACTCACTGCCGACGTCTGTCCACAGGTCGGATTATTGACAGCTCGGAGGAGGCGCAGTCGTATGACGCGCGGAAGTGTGTGACCACTCTGGTCGACTCGGCCACGTTGTCCGCGACTTGCATTCGAGCATATCTTCAGGAGATATCGCCCATGGAAGTGATTCCCAGCGACCTCGTCGACGTATGGCGTTATCTGGACAAGGCGCTGTCAGTCGTCGAATTCATGACGCGGTCGGCCTTCCGGCGCGGGGCGGCGACGACTCTCAGCCTTGGGCTTGACCACTTCCCGGAGGACTTCGACCTTGACGATGTGACGAGTGGCTACCCCTCGTCGACGGGCTCTGTGGAGATTGTCGAGGTGCTGAAGCTGACGGACCGGGCCGCGGTGTATTCCGGTCGTGTTTGGGCGATGGGCGACCTCCTCCCCTATCAGGAGACGACCGTCGCCCCCAACGATCCTGAGCCAAAGCATCGGGACTTCAAGGTCGAGCAGCCGTTCCGTGCAGCGATGGCGGGTGAGTTGACGACGTACCCGTCGAACCCGTACAGGCCCTTCATTCGCAACCGCAGGGGTGGCGGCGAGTCGCCATCGAAACCTGCGGAGTAGAAGCATTGTGCCCTGGGGCGTTAGTAACAATTAGCCATTGGACTCATCTTGTATTTTGGAACGACTTTGTTCTGTTGTAATGAAACTTCGTGTTATTTTGTGCATTGTTTCGCGATTTTGGATGCTGATTGGACGAGTCCCCGAGCGCGTCCGCCCTTTTTATGGGGTTTACCTCGTTTGTTATGTGTTTGTGGTTTTGAATGTTTTGTCAGTTGTTTTGCTATTGAGGTCGAATCGCCTGAGCTCGGAGAGCCAGTCGTAGGGCGAATCCCGTGGGTGCTCTTTACTTGACCGTTTTCCCTTGCGCGAACGAGGTCGGGTGGCCGAGTCCCCGAGCGTGGTACTTGATGGTTCTAGTCGCATCTCCAGGGTAGGTGAGGACTAAGCGCGTTAGAGTAAGCGTGTCACTCCTGCCTGACCCGAAGGATCAGTCGCGTGGCGAGTCCTGGGCATGCTCTCGTACTTGGCATTTTTCCCTGGTCGCTCGTGCTTGACTGGTCGTCAGTCCCCGAGCGTGGTACTTGGCCGTTCGAGTTGCTGTGCCGAGGATGCGGAGGACCTTGGTCGCTGTGAGGAGCGAGGGCAGTTGTCTTGGCTTAGTAAGCCAGTCGAGCTAGGCGACTCCAATGGGGCTCCGGGTTGGCGTTTTTTGTGGATGTTACGAGTCCTGGGGTAACCCAGTGCCCTCGGAGCGCACTACTTGGCCGTGCCGGTCGCTGTACCAGAGGTTGACTTCTGCCGTTAGCTTAACGCTGTTATTACGAGTGCGAGTGGCACAAGTCATGGAGAGTAGACACAATTTGCGGTAACCAATCTATTTTATTTCATAGCAGGTGGAGAGTACATGTAGGGAGTTCTAGGAGTAGAACTTCCGTAGGAGGTTTACATTCCACGGTCGCTTGACGTCGAGTTTCCCGTCTCCTCGGACGTTGATGAGGTAGTAGGCGTCGTTGCCGAGGACTCGCCCGATGGTGAATGGTCCCTCCCAAGGGGGGGGGGAGAGCTTGTGCATGCCCTTCTTGTCCTGGATGAGGCGTAGCACCAGATCGCCTTCCTGGAAAGTGCGAGTCCTTTCTCGCCGGCTATGGTAGCGGCGGAGCCCTTGTTGGTATATGGTGGTGCGGGAGCGAGCTAGGTCGCGTGCCTCGTCGAGTTGGTCGACTCCATCCTGGCGTGCGAGTTCGTTTGCGGCCTCCGTGTAGTTGACCACCCTGGGCGAGTCGTGCTCAAGGTCGGTGGGCATGACTGCCTCGGCGCCATACACCATGAAGAAGGGGGTGAACCCTGTCGACCTGTTGACGGAGGTGCGGATGCCCCAGATGACGGAGGGTAGCTCCTCGACCCAGCACCCGGTGGTGCGCTCGAGCGGTACTTGGAGCCGTGGCTTCAGGCCATGGAGGATGCTCTGGTTGGCTCGTTCCGCCTGGCCATTGGACTCCGGGTGAGCGACTGAGGCGAGGTCGATTCGGATGTGATGTTCCTCGCAGAACTTGGCCATGGCTCCTTTGGCGAAGTTGGTGCCGTTGTCCGTGATGATGATGTTTGGGAACCCGTAGCGATAGATGAGATCGCGTAGGAACTTGGTGGCGGTCTTCCCGTCGCATTTCCGGACTAGCTTGGCCTCCACCCATTTTGCGAATTTGTCGACTACGACCAGGAGGTGGGTGAAGCCAGAGGGGGCCTTTTTGAAAGGGCCTACCATGTCTATACCCCACACGGTGAACGGCCAGGCGATGGGGATTGTCTTGAGCGCCGAGCTCGGCACGTGGGTCTGGTTGGCGTACTTCTGGCACTCGGCGCACCGCTGGACAATGTCGACAGCGTCTACGTGTGCGGTGGGCCAGTAGAAACCGTGTCGCATAGCCTTTGCGACCAGAGAGCGGGCGCCGGCGTGGTGGCCGCATCGCCGGAGTGGATGTCGTGGAGGATTTTGCGTCCTTCAGCGGGTTGGACGCAGCGTTGGAACACGCCGGTCACGCTGCGCTTGTGGAGCTCGCCGTCGATGATGATGAAGGATTTGCAGCGGCGTGCTATCATCCGGGCGTCTGTTTCGTCTGCTGGCAAGGTGCCTCCCTCCAGGTAGGCGATGTACGGCGTAGTCCAATCTTCTGGCTCGGTGATGAGTGCGACCAGAGCTGCCTCTGGTTGCAGCGGGACTCTGATGTCGATCTCCCTTGGGGGAGAGACGGAAGGCTTGGTGATGGTGTCGAGGAAGACGCCGGCGGGTGGTGCGAGTCGAGCCGAGCCGATACGAGAGAGTGCGTCGGTCTCCTTGTTCTTCCGCCTGTCAATCCACTTGACGGAGTAGCCTGCGAAGTGTCCGCCCAGCTTGTCCACTGCTTGGCGGTATGCCGCCATGGTGGGGGAGACGGCGTCGTAGGTGCCAGTGACTTGCCCAGCGACGAGGTCGGAGTCTCCGTAGCAGCGTAGGCGGTTGACATTCATCTCCTTGGCAGCTCGCATGCCGTGGAGTAGTGCCTCGTACTCAGCCATGTTGTTGGTGCAGGGGGTGAAGTCGAGGCAGAGGACGTAGCGTAGCTTGTCTCCCTTCGGAGAGGTTAGCATGATCCCTGCTCCTGCACCGTCCGCATTCTTGGAGCCGTCGAAGTGTAAACTCCAGTAGTGGAGGTATCGCAGCTTTTCTGGCTGCTGGGCCTCCTCCGAGTCGGCGATGAAGTCCGCGAGAGCCTGCGACTTGATCGCTTTGCGCGGCTCGTACTTGATGTTGTGGACGCCGATCTCGACGACCCACTTGGCGACTCGCCCGGTCGCCTCATGGTTGCGGATGATGTCCTGCAATGGTGCTGAGGAGACGACCGTTATCGGGTGCTCCTGGAAGTAGTGTGGCAGTCGTCGTTGTGCTTTGAAGACCGCATATACTAGTTTCTGGTATTGAAGGTAGCGCTGGCGCGACTCGGTGAGGACTTCTCTGATATAGTACACTGGTCGCTGCACTGGGCGCTCCTTTCCCTCCTCTGGTCGCTCGACGACCATGACAGCGCTGACGACGCCCTCGGAAGCCGCGACGTAGACCAGCATGGGTTCCTTGTTGACGGAGGCGGCGAGTAGCGGTGCTGCGAGTAGCACCTTCTTGAGGTCGCGGAGCGCATCATCCGCTTCCTTGTCCCACTAGAAGGTGGGGTTCTTGCGCATCAGGCGGTATAGGGGCATCGCCTTTTTGCCCAATCAGGGGATGAAGCGACTGAGAGCCGCGAATCGCCCGGCCAGCTTCTGGACATCGCGCAGGCACTCGGGTTTGCCGAGTCGAGCGATCGTGTCGATCTTGGTGGGATTCGCCTTGATCCCGCGCTTGGATACGACGTATCCTAGTAGCTGCCCTGCTGGTACACCGAAGGTGCATTTGCCTGGGTTTAGTTTTATCTTGTATTTCCGCAGGTTGGCGAATGTTTCCGCCAGGTCAGCGAGTAGGTCGCTCTAGCGAGCGGACTTCACTACCACGTCGTCGATGTAGACGTGGATATTGCGGCCAATTTGGCTCGCAAGGCACTCCTGCATACACCGCTGGTCGCCCCGGCGTTCTTGAGGCCGAAGGTCATGGCAGTGTAGCAGAAGGCTCCGAAAGGCGTGATGAACGCCGTCTTTTCTTCGTCCTCAACGGCCATTTTGATCTGGTTATACCCAGAGTAGGCATCGAGGAAGCATAGCGATTCCGAGCCCGCGGTGGAATCGATTATTTGGTCGATCCGCGGGAGGACGAATTGCTCCTTCGGGCAGGCGCTGTTTAAGTTTGTGTAATCGATACACATCCTCCAGGTCCCATTTTTCTTCTCGACCAGTACTGGGTTTGCCAGCCACTTGGAGTATTTGATTGGCCGGATGAAGCCTGCAGCGAGTAGATGCTGCACCTCCTCGTCTATTGCTCGGCGGCGCTCTTCATTGAAGGGCCGCAACGACTGCTTGACAGGTCGCACTTTGGGGTCGGCGTTGAGTTTGTGCTCAGCGAGTTCCCTAGGGACACCAGGCATGTCAGAGGGCTTCCATACAAAGATGTCCCTGTTCTCACGGAGGAACTCGATGAGCGCGCCTTCCTATGCTGGGCTCATGCCCATCCCGGTCGTCACCGTCTGGCTGGAGTCGCCTGGGATCAGCTCGACGGTGCGGGTATGCGTCGTTGCCTCAAAGGCTGAGGAGTTGTCGCCCTCCGAGTTGGGCTTCTTGAGAATGGTGGGGTCGTCGTTGTTGACCCCACTCGCGTATTTGGCGAGCTCGTCGGCGTGGTTGGCCTCTGCCGCGATGACGGCATCGGCGAGTTCGGCTCCTTTGTCCTCGCACTCGGCGGCCATGTCGGGGTCGCCGTGGATGGTGATGACGCCACGCGGTCCGGGGAGCTTCATCGCGTTGTACGCGTAGTGGGGCGCCGCCATGAACTTGGTGAACGCCTGGCGCCCCAGGACGCAGTGGTAGGGGCTATTGAAGGGCACCAGTTCGAAGACGATCCGCTCGGAGCGGAAGTTTGCCGGTGTGCCGAAGGTGACTGGCAGCCTGACCTTGCTGATCGGGTACGCCTTCTGACCGGGGATGATGCCGTGGAACATGGTGTAGGTCGTCTCGACCATCGACTGCGGGAGCCGCAGTCGCCTGAAGGTGTCCAGGTACAGGATGTTGATGGAGCTGCCGCCGTCCATCAATGTCTTGGGGAGCCAGTAATCTCCCACCTTGGGTTTGACCACCAGGGCGACTCGGCCTAGGTACTCGATTCGTGGTGAGTGGTCCTAGCGGCTCCAAGCGATTGGTTGCTCAGACCAGTTGAGGAACTGGGGGACGTCCACCTTGGCCACCGCGTTGACGGCGACGGCGCGGGCGATGACCTTCTTCTCGTGCTTCGTGTTGAAGCCTGTGAAGGTGTGGAGAGAGCCGACCACGCTTCCGAGTTTTCCACCGTTTGGTGGGTTGTTATCGGGGTCTTCCCGTGCTCGCCGTGCCTTCTAGATCTCCTTGAGAGAGTGGCAGTCGGTGGTCGTGTGCGTGGCGGGCTTTCCTTCCCTGCTGTGAAATACACAAGGTTGGTTAAGAAGGGCCGCAGGGTCGAACCTTGGCTTCGCCTTGTAGTTGCCACCGTCACGGCGTTGCCCTCCATCACGGCGGAAGCTCTTGGGCTCGTGCTGGGCGTATCCAGCTTTGGCAATGAAGTCGACTCGCCCGTCACTGTGGCGCTTGCCGGTGAGGCGAGTGTTGCTGTATCGTAGATCGGACCGTCATCCGTTGTCACTGCCGCTCGTGCGGCGTTGTCCTCCCGACTCGTCGTCGGTTTCTTGGTTTGGGTCTTCCTCCGCATACCTTTTGGCGATCTCCAGGAGGTACGGTATGTTGTCGAGTGTGTGGTACGCTCGTTTGAGCTTGGCGACCGGGGGCTCGTAGCGGCACGAGGTCTTGAAGCAGTGGATCGCGGTGTCTGGGTGGATGCCGACCGCGTTGTACCATAGTTCTTGCCACTGTTGGACCCAGCTGCGGGTCGACTCGCGAGGTCCCTGGACGCATCGTTCCAGGTCCTCGATGGTGGTGGCGCGGGTGTATGAACCCTCGAAGTGCCTGACGAAGGCGTCGCGCATCTCTTCCCAGGAGTCGATGCTATCTGCGGGGAGAGTGTTAGTCCACTGCCTGCACGCTCCCTCCATCATCAGGGGAAGGTAGCAGGCGGCTAGTAGATCGGTGTGGCCGGCGATCCCCATCGCCATGAGCTAGGTATCCAGCCTCACGGAGGGGTCGTACGAGGGGTCGTACTTCTCTATTTCCTTCGGCGCTTTGAAGTTCGCCGGGTATCTTTTGTTGGAGATATGCCCTAGAGGCAATAATAAATGTAGTTATTATTATATCTTTGTGTTTATGATAAATGTTTACATTCATGCTATAATAGTATTAACAAGGAAACATTGATACTTGTGTGATTTGTAAACTTAATTTGAAAGTCCCTAGTATAGCCTCTATACTTCACTATCTTGTTGGTTGATTAATGATTGTGGTTTCCCTATCATGAACATTGAGATGTTATCAACAACAAGATCATATCGTTAGGAGAATGATATGGTGGACATACTCCTATAGATAAGCGTAGCATAAAGATCAAGTCATTTCAATAGTTCAATTGCTATATGCTTTCTGATACATAGTAACCTAATTCCTTCGACCATGAGATCATGCATATCACCTTTAGCGGATGGATGCTTTGATGACATCAAACACCACACCGTAACTGGGTGGTTATAAAGGTGGCATTGAGTGTTTGGAAAGTATTGGTTGAGACACATGGATCAAGAGTGGGATTTGTCCATCCACATGACGGATAGATATACTCTGGGCCCTCTCGGTGGAATGTCATCCAATTAGCTTGCAAGCATGTGACTTGGTCACAAGGGATCACATATCACGGGAACGAGAAAAGAGTACTTATCAGTAACGAGGTTGAACTAGGTATGCAGAGATACCGACGATCATAACCTCGGATAAGTAACATATCGTGAGACAAAAGGAAATTGGTATCGTATGTAAGTGGTTCATTCGATCGCAAAGTAATCGTAGAAATATGTGGGAGCCATATGAATTTCCAGATTCCTCTATTGGTTATTGTTCGGAGAAGTGTATCGATCATGTCCGCATAATTCACGAACCGTAGGGAGACACACTTAAGGATTCGACGTTGTTTAAGTAGTTATGGTATTATGAGAAAGAGACCGAATGTTGTTCGGAGTCTCGGATGGGATCCGGGATATCATGAGGTGATCCGGAATGGTCCGGAGAATAAGATTCATATAAGGAAAGTCCCGTTTCGGAGTTCGGGAATGATTCCGGTGTTTTCATCGGGAATGTTCTAGAAGGTTCCGGATTGTCCGGCACTCCGGGGGGGAAGGGGTACATGAATGTGTCATTACATATTGGAATGATTGCATCATGTACTAAGTGTTCTTGCTGTCCCAAATAAAGGATTAAATTGAATCCTAAAACAGAAAAGTCAAATGTCCAGTTTGAAAGTCAAACGGCTAAAACAAGAAACTGTGGGAAACAAGCAAGAGGAGTTGGGAACCGACTTGAGGGAGGAGTCTCCTCCCCAAGCCGGCGCGCCACCCAAGGCCGACTTGGGGAGGGACTCCCCTCCCCTGGCCGCGCCTCCCCACCTATAAAAGGAGGGGCAAGGCCCCCTCCTCTATACACACAAGTTTCCACCTCTAAATCTCCGGTTTAGAGCCGTTTTGGTTTAGAGCTTCTAATTGCTTTAGCCAGCGGTTTAGAGCCTTCTAATTGGTGTGTCTAATCTCTAGACCACTAATTGCCCTCTCTCATAATCCACCATACTCGCTCCGGCTTAAGGCGAAGCCCTGCGGGATTTCCCCTCTACTTCCGGTACCACGCCGTTGTGCTGCCGGAATCGCGAGGAGAGTGCTACAACCTCCGCTGCCTGCTGGAACAAGGGAGAGGAAGGTCTTCGTCGAGTACCGAACGTGTGACCGACTGCGGGAGCGCTGCCGGAACGTGGCGCCGGAAGGATCGTCTACACGATCTTGAGATCGGGAAGAGTACGACTACATCACCCACGAGAATCCGCTCTCGTTAAACGCTTTGGAATCTTCGAGGGTAAGTTATTCCATCAACTCGTTGCTACAATCTAGTAGATAGATCTTGGCTTGTTTGTTTGTATGCGTTAGAAATTTTTTTGTTTTCCATGCTACGAACCCCTACAGTGGTATCAGAGCCGTGTCTATATGTAGATCTGTTGCACGAGTAGAACACAATGGTCATTGTGGGCGTTGATGCTTTTATTGTCGATTGCTTCTTGTGTACTTTGCATCTTGCGGTATCTTGGGATGAAGCGGTCCGGGCTAACCTTACATGACATTGTTCATGAGACTTGCTCCACGCTTGACATGCAACTGGTATTGCATAAGTGGCTTTGCGGGTGCCTGTTTCTCCTAGCATAGTTAAGATCCAATTTACAACGGGTGATTAACAATACTAGTATCAATGTTGTGGTTCTTGTTCGTAAGTTAGAACGACACTTATTGAAAGCCCCAAACCACGTAAAATATGCAAAGAAAGTATAGGCGTCTAACTTTGTTTTGCAGGGGTGTGCAGTGATGTGATATGGCCATGATTGTGATTATATCTGATGTATGCAATGTTCCTTATTGTAAGTCGGCAACCGGCAGGAGCCATATGGTTGTCTTTAATTTATGTTAAGACCCGCGTGTCTATTCAAAGTAGTTGTAATAGTTGAAGCCGGTGGACGACAACCATGGAGTAGCGTCATTGACCTTGATGCAATGCCGGTGATGATGGAGATCATGTTCGTGCTTGAAGATGGAGATCGGAAGCACAAAGAAGAAAGGCCATATCATATCACATATATATTGAATTGCATGTGATGTTAATCCTTTCTGCATCTTGTATTGCTTAGTAGACGACGGTAGCATTATAAGATGATCCCTCATGCACATGAATTTCAAGTCATAAAGTGTTCACCCTTAGTTAGCACCGTTGCTAAAGCTTGTTGTTTCGAAGCACCACGTGATGATCGGGTGTGTTAGATTCCGCAAGTGTATACAACGTGAGCAAGCCAGATTTGCTCATGCGGAAACTAAGGTTTGATCTTGACGAGCCTAGCATGTACAGACATGGTCTCGGAACACGGATCACCGAAAGGTAAAGCATGAATCATATAGTAGATATGATGAACATGACGATTGTTCGCCATTGAAACTATATCAACTCTCGTGATGATCGGTGTTGATGTAGTGGATTTGGTTCATGTGATCACTAAAACAATGTGAGGGATATTGTTTTGAGTGGGAGTTCACCTAGTTTAATTACATTAATTAATTTGAACTCAATTTGTCATAAACTTAGTCTAAACTATTGCAAATATGTTGTAGATCAATGGCAGCCCCTACCATCAATTTTAATGCGTTCCTTGAGAAAGAAAATTTGAAAAACAATGGAAGCAACTTCACGGATTGGTTCCGCAATTTGAGGATTGTCCTCACAGCTGGTAATTTGACCTATGTGCTGGATGCACCGCTGGGTGACCCACCTGCAGCTGATGCTCCCGATGAAGTAAAGAATGTTTACCTCGCTCGGAAGAATCAGTACTCCATAGTTCAGTGTGCTATCTTGTATGGTTTGGAATTGGAGCTTCAGAAAAGGTTTGAGGATTCAGACCCATATGATATTGTCGAGGATCTCAAATTGATTTTTGAGACTCATGCGGCAATTGAAAGCTATGAGGCTTCTGAAAAGTTCTTTAACTGCAAGATGGAAGAGGGCAGCTCCGTCAGTGAGCATGTGCTTAAAATGTCTGGGCACGCAAACAAACTTCAAAGCTTGGGTATAGTGATTACTAATGCTTTGGGGATTTACCGTGTCCTCCAATCACTACCACCAAGTTACAAGAACTTTGTGATGAACTACAACATGCAGAACATGAACAAGACGTTGCCAGAACTCTTTGCCATGTTGAAATCTGCAGAAGTGGAGATCAAGAAAGAGCACCAAGTGTTGTTGGTCAATAAGACCACCAAATTCAAGAAAGGCAAGTCTAAGCAAAAGGGGCACTTCAAGAAGGGTGGTAAGAAAGCTACCACGCTGACGAAGAAGACCAAGGCTGGACCTAAGCCTGATACTGAGTGCTTTTACTGCAAGGGAGAAGGTCACTGGAAGCGGAATTGCCCAAAGTACCTGGCGGATTTGAAGAACGACAACATCAAGAAGAAAGGTATATCTGATATACATGTTATTGATGTGTATCTCACTAGTACTCGTAGTAGTGCCTGGGTATTTGATACTGGTTCGGTTGCTCATATTTGTAACTCGAAACAGGTGCTGCAGAATAAACGGAAGCTAGCGAAGAACGAGGTGACGATGTGCGTGGGAAACGGATCAAAGGTTGATGTGATCGCGGTCGGCACGCTACCCCTTCATCTACCATCGGGATTAGTTTTATACTTAAATAATTGTTATTTGGTGCCTGCGTTGAGCATGAACATTATATCGGGATCTTGTTTATTGCGAGACGGTTACTTGTTTAAATCCGAGAATAATGGTTGTTCTATTTATATGAGTAATATGTTTTATGCACATGCACCTTTGATAGATGGTCTATTCTTATTGAATCTCGATAGTGGAAATACACATATCAACAACATTGAGGCTAAATGATTGAAATCAAGCGATAATTCGACCTATATGTGGCACTGTCGTCTTGGTCACATCGGAGTGAAACGTATGAAGAAACTCCATTCCGATGGACTTCTTGAATCACTTGATTTTGAATCACTTGAAAGATGCGAAGCATGTCTGATGGGTAAAATGACTAAGACTCCATTTTCTGGTATGATGGAGCGAGCTACGGACTTATTGGAAATCATACATACCGATGTGTGTGGTCCAATGAGTGTAGCATCGCGCGGTGGTTATCGTTATGTTCTTACCTTCACGGATGACTTGAGTAGATATGGATATATCTATTTCATGAAACATAAGTCCGAAACTTTCGAGAAGTTTAAGGAGTTTCAAAGTGAGGTAGAGAATCAACGTAACAAGAAGATTAAATTTCTACGTTCTGATCGTGGAGGTGAATATCTAAGTTACGAGTTTGGCGAGCATTTGAAGAAATGCGGAATACTTTCACAATTGACACCGTCGGGAACACCACAGCGTAATGGTGTGTCCGAACGTCGTAATCAAACTCTCTTAGATATGGTTCGTTCTATGATGTCACTTATAGATTTACCGCTATCATTTTGGGGTTATGCATTAGAAACAGCCGCATTCACTTTAAATAGGGCACCATCTAAATCTGTTGAAACGACACCGTATGAATTATGGTTTGGGAAGAAACCTAAATTGTCGTTCCTTAAAGTTTGGGGATGCGAAGCCTATGTAAAGAAGTTACAGCCGGACAAGCTTGAACCCAAAGCGGAAAAATGCGTCTTCATAGGATACCCGAAGGAAACAATTGGGTATACCTTCTATCATAGATCCGAAGGCAAAATCTTCGTTGCCAAGAATGGATCCTTTCTAGAGAAGGAATTTCTCTTGAAAGAATTGACTGGAAGGAAAGTAGAAATCGACGAGGTTGTCGAACCTTCTCTCGAAATTGCGAGTAGCGCAGCACCGGAAGAAGTTCCTGTGGTGTCTGCACCAATAAGAGAGGAAGCTAATGATGGTGATCATGAAACTTCGGTTGAAGTTGCTACAGAGCCTCGGAGGTCAACGAGAACTCGTACCACTCCAGATTGGTATGATTCCGTTATGAATGTCATGTTGGTGGACAACACCGATGACCCCGAGACATATGAGGAAGCGATGATGAGCCCAGATTCCAATAAATGGCAAGAAGCCATGAAATCCGAGATTGGATCCATGTACGAAAACCAAGTATGGACTTTGGTGGACTTACCGGATGGCCGAAAGGCTGTCGAGAACAAATGGATTTTCAAGAAGAAAACAGATGCTGATGGTAATGTTACTGTCTATAAAGCTCGACTTGTCGCAAAAGGGTTTCGACAAATTCAAGGAGTTGACTACGATGAGACTTTCTCACCGGTAGCGAAGCTAAAGTCTGTGAGGATTATGTTAGCAATCGCTGCATATTATGATTATGAGATATGGCAGATGGATGTCAAAACAGCATTCCTCAATGGAGACATTGATGAAGAGTTGTATATGATGCAACCCAAAGGTTTTGTCGATCCTAAAGATGCTAACAAGGTATGCAAACTTCAACGGTCCATCTATGGATTGAAGCAAGCATCCCGAAGTTGGAATCAACGTTTTGATAAGGTAATCAAAAGTTTTGGTTTTATACAAACTTATGGAGAAGCTTGTATTTACAAGAAAGTGAGTGGGAGCTCTGTAGCATTCTTAATACTATATGTGGATGACATATTGTTGATTGGGAATGATGTAGACCTTCTTAATAGTGTCAAGGAATATTTGAATAATAGTTTTTCAATGAAGGATCTTAGCGAAGCAGCTTACATATTAGGCATAAAGATTTATAGAGATAGATCGAAACGCCAAATATCATTGTCACAGAGTACATATTTGGACAAAGTTCTAAAGAGGTTTGGAATGGAAGAAAGCAAGAAAGGGTTCTTGCCCATGTTGCCCAATACGACCTTGAGTAAAACTCAAAGTCCGACATCGGCAGAAGATAGAGAAAGGATGAGTAAGACTCCCTATGCCTCAGCCATAGGATCTCTAATGTATGCCATGCTATGTACTAGACCCGACATTGCGTATGCTGTTAGTTTAACTAGCAGATATCAAAGTGATCCAGGAGTGGATCATTGGACAGCGGTCAAAAACATCCTTAAGTACTTGAGAAGAACTAAGGATATGGTTCTTTCTTATGGAGGTGATGAACAACTCGTTGTTAATGGTTACACCGATGCTAGTTGGAACACAGATCCGGATGATTCTAAATCACAATCCGGATACGTATTTATTTTGAATGGTGCAGCAGTTAGCTGGAGGAGTGCAAAGCAAAGCGTTGTGGCGAGATCTTCAACTGAATCGGAATACATGGCTGCTTCGGAGGCTTCACAAGAAGCGATATGGATGAAAGAGTTCATTACAGAGCTGGGTGTGGTTCCTAGTGCGCTGGACCCAATGTCTATCTACTGTGATAACATGGGCGCCATAGCCAATGCGCAAGAACCAAGGTCACACAAGAAGCTGAAGCATATCAAGCTACGTTTTCACGCTATTCGAGAACATATCCAAGATGGGGATATAAAGATTTACAAAGTACACACAGATCTGAATGTGGCGGATCCGTTGACTAAACCTCTCCCGAGGGCAAAACATGAGCAACACCAAACTGCCATGGGTGTTCGGTATATTACCATGTAATCTAGATTAGATGACTCTAGTGCAAGTGGGAGACTGTTGGAGATATGCCCTAGAGGCAATAATAAATGTAGTTATTATTATATCTTTGTGTTTATGATAAATGTTTACATTCATGCTATAATAGTATTAACAAGGAAACATTGATACTTGTGTGATTTGTAAACTTAATTTGAAAGTCCCTAGTATAGCCTCTATACTTCACTAGCTTGTTGGTTGATTAATGATTGTGGTTTCCCTATCATGAACATTGAGATGTTATCAACAACAAGATCATATCGTTAGGAGAATGATATGGTGGACATACTCCTATAGATAAGCGTAGCATAAAGATCAAGTCATTTCAATAGTTCAATTGCTATATGCTTTCTGATACATAGTAACCTAATTCCTTCGACCATGAGATCATGCATATCACCTTTAGCGGATGGATGCTTTGATGACATCAAACACCACACCGTAACTGGGTGGTTATAAAGGTGGCATTGAGTGTTTGGAAAGTATTGGTTGAGACACATGGATCAAGAGTGGGATTTGTCCATCCACATGACGGATAGATATACTCTGGGCCCTCTCGGTGGAATGTCATCCAATTAGCTTGCAAGCATGTGACTTGGTCACAAGGGATCACATATCACGGGAACGAGAAAAGAGTACTTATCAGTAACGAGGTTGAACTAGGTATGCAGAGATACCGACGATCATAACCTCGGATAAGTAACATATCGTGAGACAAAAGGAAATTGGTATCGTATGTAAGTGGTTCATTCGATCGCAAAGTAATCGTAGAAATATGTGGGAGCCATATGAATTTCCAGATTCCTCTATTGGTTATTGTTCGGAGAAGTGTATCGATCATGTCCGCATAATTCACGAACCGTAGGGAGACACACTTAAGGATTCGACGTTGTTTAAGTAGTTATGGTATTATGAGAAAGAGACCGAATGTTGTTCAGAGTCTCGGATGGGATCCGGGATATCACGAGGTGATCCGGAATGGTCCGGAGAATAAGATTCATATAAGGAAAGTCCCGTTTCGGAGTTCGGGAATGATTCCGGTGTTTTCATCGGGAATGTTCTAGAAGGTTCCGGATTGTCCGGCACTCCGGGGGGGAAGGGGTACATGAATGTGTCATTACATATTGGAATGATTGCATCATGTACTAAGTGTTCTTGCTGTCCCAAATAAAGGATTAAATTGAATCCTAAAACAGAAAAGTCAAATGTCCAGTTTGAAAGTCAAACGGCTAAAACAAGAAACTGTGGGAAACAAGCAAGAGGAGTTGGGAACCGACTTGAGGGAGGAGTCTCCTCCCCAAGCCGGCGCGCCACCCAAGGCCGACTTGGGGAGGGACTCCCCTCCCCTGGCCGCGCCTCCCCACCTATAAAAGGAGGGGCAAGGCCCCCTCCTCTATACACACAAGTTTCCACCTCTAAATCTCCGGTTTAGAGCCGTTTTGGTTTAGAGCTTCTAATTGCTTTAGCCAGCGGTTTAGAGCCTTCTAATTGGTGTGTCTAATCTCTAGACCACTAATTGCCCTCTCTCATAATCCACCATACTCGCTCCGGCTTAAGGCGAAGCCCTGCGGGATTTCCCCTCTACTTCCGGTACCACGCCGTTGTGCTGCCGGAATCGCGAGGAGAGTGCTACAACCTCCGCTGCCTGCTGGAACAAGGGAGAGGAAGGTCTTCGTCGAGTACCGAACGTGTGACCGACTGCGGGAGCGCTGCCGGAACGTGGCGCCGGAAGGATCGTCTACACGATCTTGAGATCGGGAAGAGTACGACTACATCACCCACGAGAATCCGCTCTCGTTAAACGCTTTGGAATCTTCGAGGGTAAGTTATTCCATCAACTCGTTGCTACAATCTAGTAGATAGATCTTGGCTTGTTTGTTTGTATGCGTTAGAAATTTTTTGTTTTCCATGCTACGAACCCCTACATCTTTCGCCTAGGATAATTGGTCCGAAGCACCGAGGCCCGAGTCGGCTTAGCGACCCCCTCGGCTCGCCGTCGCGGCGGTTGGTTAGGTTATGCCGCAGGTCATCAGGCTGGCGTGCACGCCAGCTCTGGTTGTTGATGATGTGGGTGCGGGCGTCGACGGGCTGGCCGTTGGCGGCGACGAAGTTGGTCGTTGGCCGGGGGTCGTGGTGGAGGGTGCCGCGTTTGTGGGTCGGTGTTGGAGTTGCAGTGGTTCAGGTGGCGGGCAGTTGAGGGTGTTCGCCACCATGGGGCGGCCGCTTGAGGCCGCTCTGCTGCCCGATGAACGCGAGTACATCCGACCCTGTGAGTCGACGCCTGCGTTTTGTTGCTCGACCGCTTTTGCGAGCAGGGACTTGGCGTACTGGATCTGCAAGGCGCCTTCACCAGTGGCTGCGATGTTGTCGACTGCTGCTCGGCTCTCGACGAGGTTGTCCATTGGGGTGGAAAACAATGGTAGGCCGTTCGCGTCTTGCTCCCGCGAGGAGACTACGATCCGCGGCTGGTCATTGGGGGGTGCGCGGTTGGGTGGTGGTGGGGCTCCATTCGCCGTTGACCCTGGTGTGGGCTGGGTGCTTCCTCCTGGTGGCGCGTTCTCGTAGATCGCGTGCTCGGCCGCGCGGGCCGGGTCGCTCTCGTCGTCGAAATTTAGGGCGCGCCCCTGGACGGTGGGGTTCAGGCGCGACCTGATTCGGAGCTGGTGGTAGCGCGACAGCTCCTGCGCCGTCACCTGCTCGAGGCGAAATTTTTCACGCTCGGCTTGTTCCTTGCGGATTGCTTCCGCCAGCTTCAGGTGGAGTTCCTCGACCTCCGTTGCCGTTGCATTGGGAGGGATCGGAGTGGAGAACGGATCCTCCGGCGGGTCGGTTCCAGTCGCCATGTAGGTCGCGGCGTGGCGGCTGGTTCCGTCGCGGAGGTCGGCGGAGTTCTCCGACCCGGAGTCGAAGTCGAAGATCCCAAGGATGGAGGGATCCTCGAAGTCTCCTACATTGGAGACCTGGGTGATGGAGCCCGCGGGCGACGCTGCGACAATGGATCCGACGAGTGACGTCGGGGTCGCCGAGTCAGCGTCGTCGTTGAGGGCCGCGTCTTTCGCGGTTGCGGTGGTTTCAGCCACGTCGCTGTGGGCTGAGTCGTACTCGGAGGCGAGGCGGTGGATCGTGCGGACCTGACTCTCAAAGAGCCGGTCGTGTGGCGGCGACTCGCGGATGCGAGCCGAGTCCTCCGATACGATGACGTCGGTGAGGCCGACGAAGAGGCCGATCATGCCGACCGGCAGGATCATGCTATGCGTGACGGGTCGCGCCGCCGGGACATAGCTGCTCGGCAAGATCTGGAGCATCTCGCCGATCTCTATCATGCGGCCGGTGGCGATCGACTCTTTCATGGGTAGATTGGATCTCGCCGCAGAACACCGGCCTGACCGGCCAGGCCCCATGGTGGGCTCCACTGTCGTGGGAATGACCACGGCAGATGCTGCAATCGGCAGCGAGTAGTAGAACATGGGGCAAGGGCGGCCAGCCATCTTCGGTGCGAGATGAGGGCGGAGACACAAGGATTTACCCCGGAGGGTAAAGACCTACTCCTGCTAGATTGTATTATGGTGAGAGTACAATGGGGCGAGCTCGGCGGCTAGGCAGCGAGTCGCTTGGGTGTATGATGGAACGTATCCTCTACGCGCCCTCTAGGGAGGTTTATATAGACTCACCCCCTAGGGTTTACAGATCTCAACCGAATCAGTTAAGGTTTCAGCGATCGTTTAACCTAATGCGACTGGGCCTATCTACGCTTCTGGGCCTTCAGCTTCCAGTCGCTTGAGTCCACGCCAGGTCTTGATCCAGTCGCCGTTCCGCAGGCCCACTCGCAGGCACCTGGGCCAGTCGGAAACGTCCTGCTGGGTAGTAGGCATATCCCCATCACTTCTCCTCAAACACAAAAGTACAATAGAGGTCATGTCGAAATCATCGCACCTGTCCTGGTGTTTCCATCAGAAGAAGAGAGATCTCGATCCCTCTACAGCTCTTTTAGTTTTGCGCAAAAATTCCCCGGATTTTCTTATGCATGAATGCAATGCACAACCCTGTATCCTCTTTATTTCTAGGTGCTAATCCTGGGATGTTACATCCCACCTATTGACGCCCCGCGCACGTCGTCGCTAACAAGTGATTCGGATGACAGCAGCTGCTGCAAATCCGACTATGCGACCCTCCAACAAAGGAAGGAACCTACGGTTCCGGATCTGAGAGCTGTGGGAGCAATGATCTCTCCTCGCACTACCTGTGCACTGCCATCCATACCGGCAATGTCAACGATGGCACAGATCCGCCACTGGATCCCCCACCCAACCCTCGGGCCAAAAATGGAGGAAACGGGGCACCCCAGCAAAATCCCAACGGGAATAGGGCTCCCCAAGGCAATGAGGGCATAAACCGCATCCGCAACAAAATCCACCTCAACGACAAAGGCTGGGAGACGGTGCGGAACGCCATACGAGGTACTCACCCTCTACCTATCGATGCTCCCCGCGACATGCTGATGGGCTATCAGTGGATCCTGATCGAGGAGCATAATCGACAGGTCAAGCAGCAAGCCGAGATCGACAAGCATAAGCGAGCGGTCGACAAATCGAGCATGCGACAAGCTGCGCTCTCCGCTGGCGGCTCTACCTCGGAGGGCTACGACGGTGGCAAATACCGTTCATGCTTGCAGCGCATGGACCCTACCGCACGACGCAGGGCCACCAAGGCACTCGACATGTCCTTCATGACAATGGATTCATAGGGCAATGTCATGCCCAAGACGCCGCAGGCCACGGTCATAGTGGCCACCACCTACCTTGCGTCCAACCCACCATCGGCGGGAGACCCAAGGAACGTGATTCACAAGTCTGCACTTGCAGGCCTCGGACTCAATGGACTTGCGCTCCACGACGAAACACCCGCGAAGCCAATGAAGAAGGCCATGGTAAAGTTCACTCGAAGCTTCACGCCCTCATCCGAGGAGGAAGAGCATGACCTGCCTCGACACTTTCATAGCCCACAGCGCAGGAGCAGCAACTATGACGCTCATAGCAATCTCACACAGCGCAAGATCAACAAATCACGCGCCAAGCGTGCGTGCTCAACTGAGTCCGAAGATGATGACGGGGAACTATGCGGAGCCAGGTGATTTACCAGGACCGTTTGGCAATCACGGATGCCGAAAAACTTCAAGCTCCCTTCGGACAACCCGAAAGTTGACGGCGCACAGGAGCCGAAAACTTGGATTGACGACCCCTTATCATTGGTCAAGCTCCACAGCAGAACCAAAACCACAGCCATGCAGTGCCTCCAGCTGCAGCTAACAGGGGCAGCCAGGGCCTGGCTCAGCAGCCTCCCCTCCGGCTCCATCCGCAGCTGGGAAGAGCTGGCATATAGCTTCATCCGCAACTTCAAGGGCACGAGCAAGAGGCAAGCCTCAATCGAAGATTTATGGGCCTGCTGCCAGCGGTCCAACGAGTCCATCCGCTCGTACATACTACGCTGGTCTATCATCAAGAAATCCGCCGCAAACATCTCTAAGGAGAGGGAAATCTACGCCTTCAACGACGGCGTCAGGAGCCATGAATTCAAGGAGGAGCTCGGGCGCGTCAAGCCCAAAACCATCGATCACCTAATGGACATCGCCAATCACTGGGCCGATGGCGAGGATGTTGTCAACCAAGCATGTTCGGATGATGAAGACGAATTTGGCCGTAGGCGCGATCATCGCGGAAAGAGAAGATCGCACGTCTACGACAATCGCGAAGAAGTGATATGGTTGCGGCTGGCTACGCCGATCGCCGCGATGATGGAAACCGCAATAGTGGCTACCGCGGTGGCAACTACCACGACAGCAGAAGGACCACCCAAACCAGGCAGCGCCGCAACCGTGATGATGAGCCATCTGCATTTGAAAAGTTATCGGGTCCCTGCACCATCCACTTTTACATTGACAAGCAGGATGGCAAGAGGAAGGCCAGCCACATGCTCAGGGACTGCAGGGACTTTCAAACACTCCACGAGAGCTTCGCCCAAATGCGATGCCAAATGGTGAACCCAGGATTTACCCCTGCTCCAGGAAGTAGCCCACGGGGCTCCACCACCACCCGGAGGACCCTCGCATCCTGCGACTGCGCCAGCGCAGAACAATGGGGCGGACGGATACCCGCCACTGTTGGGGTCCATGATGATACAGAAGGGACGCCCAACCAACAGGGTGTAGAAGAAGATCACCCACCAAGTCAACTTGGTCGTGAACTCTCCACCAGCCATACCAGAGTACCTCAGCGGCTCGGAGTCGTGCATCACGTTCGATTGTTTGGATCACCCGCACTAGATACCTCGCCCAGGTCACTCTACCCTCGTGCTCGAGGCCAAGATCATAGGGTTAGAGATGAGCCGCGTCTTCATGGATGGCGGCAGCAGCATCAACCTGATGTTCGCCAGCACACTAGCAGCTATGTGGATCCTGCTATGCAGCCTAGAGGCGTCGGACACGACGTTCCACCGCATCGTCCCAGGGAAGGGCATATACCCCCTGGGAAAAATATGGCTCGACGTCATCTTCGGCAAGCCCGAAAACTTCAGGCGTGTGCGGCTGGAGTTCAAAGTGGTGGACTGGCCCTCACAGTACCACGCCATCCTCGTGCATGTGGCATTCGCAACATTCCTGGCAGTACCGCACTACGCGTACCTTCTACTGAAGATGCCAGGACCTAGGGGCGTCATCATCGTCCCAGGAAGCTTCACCAGGTCGGATAGCTGCGACAGGGACTTCAACAGAATCTCCTAGTCTTTCGGCATGCAGGAGGAGCTCACAAGGCTAAAAGAGGTCATAGACAATGGGGCGCCCCTAGTCACCAGGCAAAATGCATGTCGTTCGACTCCACAGTCAAAACTAAAAAGGTCCAGGTCCACCCGACGGACGCCTCCAAGACGACGCTGATCACCAATGACCTGAGCCCTGCATAGGAAGGCGCGCTCGTCGAATTACTCCGTGAGAACGGGGAAATTTTCGCCTGGTGTCCTACGGACATACCAGGAGTTCCCAGGGAATTCGCCGAGCATGCACTCAATGTGTTTCCAGATACGAAACCAGTTAAGCAGTCGATGCGTCGATTGTCCGAACCAAGAGTCGAAGCTGTTGGTATCGAAGTCAACAGACTCCTCGATGCCAACTTCATCAGGGAGATAAAGGAAAGTGAGTGGCTGGCCAACCCCGTGCTAGTCCCTAAGAAAGATACGGACATCCTACGGATGTGTGTGGATTCACGTCGCTTAACAAGCACTGTCCTAAGGACCACTTTCCTCTACCACGGATCGATCAAATCATCGACTCCACTGCAGGATGCGAGAGACTCTTGTTCCTCGACGCCTACTCAGCCTACAATCAAATTCGGCTGAAGGCTAAAGATCAGGAGAAAACAACATTCATCACGCCGTTCGGAGTGTTCTGCTACAACACTATGCCCTTCGGGCTGAAGAACGCAGGCGCCACATATCAAAGATGCTTGCAGGCCTGCTTGAAGAGATAGATCGGTCGCAATGTACAGGTCTATGTCGACGACATAGTCATCAAAACCAAGGAGGCCAGAACGCTCATCGTCGATCTCCACGAGACGTTCGATAACCCTGATCGCTACAAGATCAAGCTGAACCCAGACAAGTGCACCTTCGGCGTCCTGTCCGGCCAATTACTCAGGCATTTCATCTCCCGGCGTGGCATCGAGGCCAACCCGAAGAAAATCAGGGCTATACTAGTCATGGAGAAGCCCAATAACCTCAAAGGAGTCCAACAACTAGCGGGGCAAATCTCAGCGCTCAGCAGGTTCATCAGCCGCATGGGCGAGAAGGCCCTCCCTTTCTATCAGCTGCTACGCAAGGCCGAAAAATTCCAGTGGACGGCCGAAGAAGACGAAGCATTCGAGGACCTCAAGCGCCTGCTCTCCACATCTCCTATGCTGGTCACGCCAAAGGAGAGGGAGCCACTGCTGCTATACATCGCAGCCACGCATCAGGTGGTCAGCACAGCACTCGTGGTCGAACGACCCGAAGACGGCAAGACCAACGGGGTACAACGCCTAGTCTACTACCTCGGTGAGGTACTGACCCCAACAAAGCAAAGGTACCCCCACTACCAGAAGCTCGCCTATAGCGTATTCATGACGGTGCGACGATTGAGCCATTACTTCCAGGAGCATCATATCATGGTCGTCAATGACGCGCCTCTGTAGAACATCATGAACAACCCCGAAGCCACGGGGCGAGTAGCCTTATGGGGTATCGAGATGTCTCCTCGAGACATCATCTATGAGAGGTGTACCGCCATCAAGTCTCAGGTGCTTCCTAACTTCCTCGTCCACTGGATGGAGCTCCAGCTGTCGGACACTCCGGACATGTCCAGTCCTGGACAATGCACTTTGACGCCTCTAAGCGTGAGGCTGGAGCAGGAACTGGCGTAATACTGACCTCCCCTCAAGGGGACAATATGAAATATGTCCTTCGGATGAAGTTCTGCGCATCCAACAACGAGGCCGAATACGAGGCACTCATACATGGAATGAGGCTGGCCAAGGTGTGCAGCACCACGCACCTCGTCATCTACGGTGACTCCAACCTCGTCGTCCAACAGACGATGAATGAGTGCGACACCCATAGCGCCAACATGATCGCATACCATGCGCTCTATAACTCATTATAAGGGGACTTCGACGGCTGTGAACTCCGACATGTTGGCAGGGAAAGCAATGAAGAGGCCGACAAGCTCGCCAACATTGGATCCACGTGCGCCCTAGTGCCACCAGGCGTGTTCCTCGAGCAAATCTGTGTACCCTCCATCAAGCGGAAATTCCCGAAGGACACAACTAAAGCCGCGGGACACTCGGGGGTTGCGCCACCCGAGAAAGCTGAAGAGCCTGAAAAGCTCGACACGGAGGTCGAACTGGTGAGCCTCATGCAGGTCATGGTAGTCGATCAGACATGGACCCAACCATACCTCCGCTACCTGATAAGCAAGCAGCTGCATGAGGACCCGATAGGCGCCTGGTGCATATCTCGCCGATCAAAGGCCTTCACCATCATTAATGGTGAGCTGTACAAGCACAACATTTCAGATGTACTCCAACGATGCGTCACCAATAGCGACGGTAAAATCATCCTCCTATACATCCATGAGGGTATTTGCGGCCACCACGCAGGCAACCGCGGTCTGGTTGCCAAGGCTCTACGAGTTGGCTTCTACCGGCCAACCGCAATGAGCGACGCCAAAGAGATCGTCCAGAGGTGCAACGCCTGCCAGAGGTACGCAAACAAGCCACACACGCCCAGATCGGAGCTGCGGCCCATACCATTGGCTTGGCCTTTCGCCTAGTGGGGAATCGACATGATCGGCAAGCTGCCAAAGTCCTCACCAGGAGGGCACATCTTCCTCCTGGTAGCAGTCGGCAAATTCTCGAAGTGGATCGAGGCCATGCCTATTACTAACCAAAGCGGCGCCACCGCTGTTAAGTTTTTCGAGTCCATTGTCTACAGGTTTGGAGTACCCCATAGCATCATAACGAACAACGACTCAAACTTCACCTCGAAGGAGTTTCAAGGCTTCTGCAAAAACCTCGAGATCAACCTCACATACGCCTCTGTGGCACATCCGCGGACCAACGGGCAGGTCAAAAAGACCAACGGTCTCATCGAAGACGGCATCAAGAAGCGGCTGCTGCGCCCACTCGAAAGGCTTGCGGGAGCCTAGGCAGACGAGCTACCCTCCATTCTATGGAGCCTGCACACAACGCCAAATAGCTCAACTGGCTTGACGCCCTTCTTTATGGTGCTGAGGTACACTACAAGGCCTTGCGGGTCGTTGCCTACAGCGTGGCCGAATCATCGGCCGCACTCGAAGATGTCGTTGACACACTGGATGAAGCTCGTGACATCGCCGCGGCTCGCTCAGCGGTGTACCAGCAGAGTCTCCGTGTAACATCCCAAAAATACTAAACTTGGATCATCAAACTCTAATCATCAAAATTAGGGTTAACAAAAACTTTGCTAAATAAAAATATGAAAGCATGCATGTGAGTATGCATTTTAGTTTGAATCCTTTTGAACCAACCTGTTTGTGTGTTCCTTTGCTTGTAAATGGATGCTTAGGTGAAATAAACATCATCTAAACAATTCCCAAACTTTTCTCAAAGACAAATAAATCAAAACAAAGATAAATGAGTGAATGGTCATTTTGATCAATGTAACTCCCATGCCTACTTGGCTGTCTCAAACTTTCAGAACTTAACAGAAACTTTTCTGGATCTTTGCACCCCTTGATTGTACTCATAACAAGGTATCAAGGCCCACTTTGTGATCATCCAGAAACATTCAAATCCATAATTTAAAGGACAGTTCAAAATTGAATCTTTATCATATGGGAAGATCCCACTTTTTCAAAAACCACTCAAACAAGCTCAACTTTCAAAACCCAAGCATCTGTAGACTCACCAGCACCAACCTAGAACACCCACCAAAAATCTTTTCAAAATTCAAAACTTTAATTCTTGCGGCCATTTCATCAAACACTTGGCAGAAACAAATCAAACTGGCCTAACTTCACTGTTTGGAGCAGTAATTTGGCTAAGCAAAGTTCACCATTGATCACCCTTGTCTCCCCCAGTGCCAACCAGTGCTTGGACAAACCCTAGCCCCTACCCTTTGCCCCATGCCATGCCAACCCGAGCATCCCCTTGCCAGCCGACAATGGCTAGCTAGCCAGAGCAAGCACCAAGCCTAAACAACATGTCTAGGAGGCAGCCAACACCCCACTGCCACTCCCTGTCCAGCGCTCGAACCCTACCAGCCACTAGACCACACGCACGAACCATGCCAAGCTCGCCAGCAACCATGCCGAGAGCACGCCCAGAGCGCCACACTCAACCGACGCCCACAGACCGCACGCCGCCCTTGCCGTGTGCATACGTGATCACCACCGTCCCAGCAACCCCGCAGACATGCTCGTTCGCCATTGCGCGGACCACGCGCGCTGTGCGCCATTAAATCTTCTGTCGGGCACGTGCAGAGCACCGTCGTGCTCCGACCAAACCGCACCGCCCCACGTCTCGCCACCGTGTCGTTGATCATCGCCATGGAGCACCGTACCGCCCCCTACCGTCGCCCACACCGATAGCCGTCTGTACCGTCGACCATGACGAGCTCACCTTGCGCCCCGTCGGTCCCCTCTCGCCACTATAAATAGAGGCCACCCCCAACCGAATTGAGCACACCATCTCACTCCCCTATCCTCACTGATCGTGCCACCCCGTTCCCGAAGCAAGGCGAGCAGCACTTCACCGGAATTTCACCGGAGTCTGTCGCTGCTGGAGAAGAAGGGGGCCAGCGATACCAGGAGAAGCTCCCGGTACCAGGAGATTCGCCGTCGTCGACTTCGTCGTTCGCTCGCCTCGCCGACCCTCGCCTGAACCCCGGTAAGCCCCCAATGACCCCCACTGGCCGCGCTAGGTTTCTGTCACGCCGGCGTTTCCCAACGTCGACGATGACCCTCAGCCGTTGGATTAGAACCAGATCGAACGCACCACATCGCCCCATACCGCTTCGCACCCCTGTCTCACTGACGCGTGGGGACAGCGACTTAACCAGCCCGCGTAGGCGCTGTGCTTAGCAGGCCGGCCCAGTATCGCTTCCCGCGCAGCCCAGTTATTTGAATTTAACCTTTTTCATTTTATTTCAAACACACTTTTGTACCCAGTTTCAAAAATCAACCCAGGTCGATTAAGTGAACCAAATTGAATGAAACCAATTTTGTTAGAAAGGTCTAGGAATTCTGAATCCAGGCCCGTTGGATTCAAGTCATTTGGATCTGTAGATCATCCATGGTAAAAATAACAATGCGGAAGCTTTTCTGCATTCAAACGTTTTTCAAATTAAAACCATAATAGTTTTTGAGTTGATTCCAACTCTCAAAAATCACATTTAACCATACCTTTCAAAATATATAAAAATATATAGGTTTACTTACAGAAATAATGTTCAAGTAATAAAAGAATGCTACATAGGCATTTCTAGTCACTTTATTTAATTAAAATAAAAGGGTAAACCTTATTAAATTGTGACACCACTTTAAATCACATTCCCATGGACTAAAATATGTGGTGATGACATGTTTCAACATGATCCCATGTTTGGTTTGGAGAATATTAAATCTTAAGTAGTTTTTCAATGAGTAGAAATTACTTTTCTAAAAATAAAAGGATTTAAACCAATCTTTAATCTTGTAAAGTTAGTGATGATGCTAGATCATCTGTAGGACCTTTTTGTGTGATGATTGCAAGTAGTTAAGTATTGTTTGGTTATTGTGTACATCGTATTTATTTATAGATGCTAGTACCGACCAAGGATACGAGGAGGAAGGAGGATTCTACGAAGAAGAAGCCGAGGAGAACTTCAACCACTGCTCTGCACAAGGCAAGCTAACACTTGCAAGATACTCTACTTTAGCAAGCCTAATACTACGAGTTGAATGTGCAAGCTAACCCTTGCAATTATGAGAGTTAAATAACCTATGCAATGCACTAAGCATGCTTGGTTAGATACATTTGATGATACCCAATCCTAGTTTTACTTGCAAGCTTATTACTTTATTTCTTTATCAAAGCTCTTACTTAGAGTTACTAGAATAAATGGTAGATACTAGAAGGATAAGTGAAGGTTGCATAAAGAGCATAAAATTTGGCCTAAGCTAGATAATCTTGATGTCATCCTAAGGCATGAGACTAAACTTAGTTAAACCCCACTAGTTTACCACCCCTCATTAGTGCTTACCCCCACTTGTAGATGCTAGTGCTAAGCATAAAACTTGATCAACATTAGATGGGAATACTTGGTGAAAATGGTTATGAAAACCTTAGAATGATGGATCATTCTACTGAGATGTTTTGACATGTGTTTCTGAAACCCGATGATTTTGGTGATGAAAATGTTGAGGCATGAGCCTTATCCCTTTATAAAACTGATGGTTGTCTGGATGCGATACCATTCTAATTTTACCATACAACCACAATACCCGAAGATTGGGTAGGTCTTAACTGGAAACTTATATACCTTAGTATTAGTTCCCTCACGGCCAAGGTCTGAGCTGAGGCTATCTTGTGAAGATTGTCCACATGTGCAGTACCCAAGATGATAGTTGGTCATGGTTGGGAGGCCAAACTCACAGGAGAGGTGCTTATACTAGGGCGTGTAATTGAAAGGTTAGGATTGATTATCCGCATACTGAGTATGGTGGATTTGTTCCTGACGGATGTATCGAATGTTGTGGTGAAAGTGTACAATCTCTGCAGAGTGTCAAACTATTCGAATAGCCGCGTCCGCGGTTATGGACAGTTGGAGTGGCCATACTGTTCCCCCATCATCCTTTTCCAAAATGACTTGTGAAATGAATTGAGACTTTGACTTGACCACAACAGGGTTGTGGCATGAGATACAAGTTCCCACTTAGGTGTTATAAAACCTTAACTAGCATTCGTTGTTTCCAAACTTAGTAGAGATAAATCTGGCTTTTGCAAAACAACCCTAGAGCCTAGTGTCCTATTATCAAAAACCCCTTTCACTTGTTAGTATTAGTTTGCGAGTACTTAAAGAGTACTCATGGCTTTGTCCCTGGATATTCCCGTGGCCAGACTATGAAGAGGAGTACCTGGAGGATGGACCCCAGGAAGGTTACAAAAACTAGGATCATCTCCCATCGTCAGCATTGCCTGTGACCCCGAAGATGGAGCTTCGCCTACGCTACCGTTATTATTACGTATTCCGCTGCTTGAAATTGTATTAAGAACTGGATCATGAGATCCCTATTTGTGTAAGAACTTATGTACGGTTTGTAATGGATGATGTACTATGGTATCCAATTCTGTTATGTCTCGCAAAAATGGTAATCCTGGGATTGCGATGTATGGCATAACAAGCATCTGGGATTAAAAATCCGGGTGTTGACAAGTTGGTATCAGAGCCATCCTGACCATAGGAGACCCTAGTTAGACTGGACGTTTGAATCAAAAACTTAGTTTCAAAACCAAAGAAAACAAATATTTACAAAAACTTATTCTCATTCTTATCCCTTTGATTCTTTCATGAAAATTCATGTTCCTCAAAAACTCTTGCAAAATACACAAAATTTTGACACACTTGATCACTCTACTAACTTACTCATCCTATATTCTTATAGATGGACGTGAAGTACAACAAGTTTTATCAGTTGGGGAATGGAGGAGACCTTATCTTTGAGAGGGATTTGGACCAGCTTTCGGAACTTCTGGAGCGTCCGCACCCCGAGTTCTTCGGAGCTCAGCTCAATGATCAAGGAGGAGAAGATCTGCAGTGGCTAATTGTTGCAAGTCTCCGAGGAAAGATTGAACCTCCCACTGCCGAGGGAATTCAGTTTACCTTAAGAGAGAACAACTGGCTCGACGGACTTGCCAGGGCCATGCAGGAAGCTCTTTCCCGTCTGTGTGGGCAGAGCATCAATCAGATCAAGGGAACCCGCTTTGAGTTTTGCCCAAGGCGTGATGCAAATGGACAACCATTGGAAGCCCCAATAACACCACGAGATGAAGACCCAATTGGACCACCTTAGCTTCATGATGTACGATCGTCAGCAGGAGTTGGATAACTACCGTGACTACTCCAACCACAAGTCTGCCATCATCAAGACGAAGGATCAAACCATCTCCATGCTAGCAAAGGATCGCAAGTCTCGCCGCCGTCAGCTCGACAAGAAGGAGCGCATCATTGCCCGTCTTCGCCATCGTATCTCATCTTTGGAAGAGACCATCCACGAGAGAGACATGCAGTTGGAAGAAAGGGAGAATGCAGGAGAGGATCTTCGTGGAGACCCCTACTCCTACCTCAGCGATAATGATGATTTTCTGGAGGATCAGGCTATGGACTTCTTCACCGATGAGGATGATTTCGACTTCATCGATGATGAGGAGGATGATGAAGCCACAGATTCTGAGGAGTAGTACCACTTGAGCACTAGCGTAGTGAGTAGTATTCGGTCCCACTGTATCGTAGTTTCTAGAATGGTTCTTAAAACCATCTGTTTTTCTTTGTTATGGTGTGTGTTGTATCGTGTGCTATGAATGAATGAATGAATGAATGAATGAATGAAAAGCGAGTTGCTAGAAAAATCCGAGTCAAACTTTAAAAACTTTTCAAAATCCCAAAACCTTAGAAATTCCCCTCTTTTCTCATGATCAATCTCAATCTCCAGATGTCACGCGGAGGAAGTGGTTCATCCCCGGACCCGATGTTGCAGATTCTGCAAATGTTGACTTCTGACCGCGAAGCTGAAAGAGCGGAACGTCAAGCCAACCTAGCCACCATGCAGCAGATAGCCCAGCTAGCCCACAACAACCAAGGCCACGGAAATCAGGACAACCATGGATCTAAGCTCAAGAATTTCCAGAAACCAACCCACCTGTTTTCACTAAGTCTGAAGAACCCCTAGACGCCGATGATTGGCTGCAAACCATGGAAAATAACCTCAAAGTCGCCGGAGTGGAAGCCAACGAGAAAGTTCTGTTCGCCACACACTATCTAGCTGGAGATGCCAGGGCATGGTGGAACAGTGTTCGCGCAATGACCGGAGGCCAGATGATGACCTGGGAGGAATTCAAGGTCAAGTTTAGCAGAACCCATGTGCCACCGGGTTTGATCAAGAGGATGAGAGACGAGTTCAGAGAACTGAAGCAAGGAAGGATGACCGTAGTGGAATACCGTGACAAATTCTTGTCATTAGCTGGGTATGCCCCGGATGAGATCGACACCGAAGCCAAGAAAAAAGAAAGATTCCTGAATGGTCTGCACGATGAGATGCAGACAGTGTTAGTCAATATCCCCTTTGCTGATATTGAAGCCCTTGTCGACTCTGCTATCCAGATGGAAGGAAAGATCAACCAAGCCAATGAGAACCACAAGCGTCGCATGATGCATCAGCCAGGAACCCATCAGACCCCAAAGTATCGCCCTAACCCATCTTCAGGATTGGCCCCGAGAACCAATAGACCCCCGATGAACCGTCCGACCTATCCCAACCGTGGAAACCCTAGGCCCGGAGGAAATCACAATAACACCGGCAACGCTAGCAATTTCAACCGTGCCCCACCCAATTTCAACAACAACAATGCTACCGCCAACGCCAACACTGCCCCGAGGACTGGAAGCAATGCTGTGCCTATAGAAGCAAAGGACAAGTCACAAGTGACTTGTTATGACTGTGGAAAAAAGGGTCACTACTCCAACGAGTGCCCCAACAAGAAGAATGCCACATCACCCAATGCCAATGTCCCAGCTTAGCAACAGCGTCGTGTTCAGCCAGGAAGAAGGTTTGCCCCAGGGAATTCGCTCAACCGCAATGGCCGTCTTTTTCTCATGCATGCTGAAGAAGCTCAGGAAGCACCAGACGTCGTGTTGGGTATGTTTTCTGTTAATTCAGTACTTGCACGAGTGTTGTTTGATTCTGGTGCATCGCACTCATTTGTCACCAAAGAATTTGCATGCACTAGTAAAATTCAACTAACCAAACTGAAGCATGTTATGATTGTTCAAATTCCCGGATCAACCACCAAGGCTAGGCAAATTTGCAAAGCCGTCCCTATCCGAATCCATGGCATAGATTTTTATGCTAATCTGATAGTACTCGGAACTAAAGGTTTGGAAGTAGTACTAGGAATGGATTGGATGTCCAAACATAAAGGATAGATTGACTGTGCCAAGAAAGCCATAACCGTGACCAGTACCGCGGGAATATCATTCGAGCATATATCTGAAACCTTACCTCGTCAATTCAAGTGCAACAAGAGTATAGCCCAACCTACCATTGACCAGGTCCGGATAGTCTGTGAATACCCCGATGTATTTCCAGATGTTTTGCCCTGTATGCCCCCAGATCGGGATATAGAGTTTATCATCGAACTAATCCCCGAAACCGGACCCATAGCCTAGAGACCATATAGTATGAACCCATATGAGCTAGCAGAACTGAAGAAGCAACTGGATTCCATGTTAGAAATTGGATTGATTCAACCAAGTGCGTCACCATGGAGGTCACTTGTCTTGTTTGTGGACAAGAAGGATGGAGGTAACCGTTTGTGTACGGATTATCAGAAGTTGAATGATGTCACCATCAAGAACAAGTACCCCTTTCCCAAGATAGAAGATTTGTTTGATCAGTTGATCGGTGCCAAAGTGTTTTCTAAGATTGATCTTAGAACCAGCTATCATCAACTCAAGATTCGTGCAGAGGATATTCCCAAGACTGCCTTTACCACCAGATATGGATTGTATGAGTATACAGTCATGTCTTTTGGATTAACCAATGCCCCCGCTTATATCATGAATCTCATGAATAAGATTTTTATGGACTTCCTGGATAAGTTTGTCGTTGTTTTCATCGATGACATTCTGATTTACTCCAAATCAGAAGAAGAACATGAGCTACACCTAAGGACCATTCTAGGAACCCTTAGGGAGCATCAGCTGTATGCAAAGTTTAGCAAATGTGAATTCTGGTTACAGGAGGTAGGATTCCTCGGTCACATTGTATCAGCCGGAGGAATTGTCGTTGACCCTGCAAAGGTAAAAGATGTCGAGGATTGGCAAGCCCCAACCACTCAAACCCAAGTTCATGCATTTCTCGGATTGGCGGGATACTACCGCAAGTTTGTAGAAGGATTCTCGAGTATCGCCAGACCCATGACCCAATTACTGAAGAAGGAAAAGAAGTTTGAATGGACCAACAAATGTGAAGCGAGTTTTCAAGCACTCAAGAGGAGATTGATTTCAGCCCCAATCTTGGTCATGCCGGATATCACGAAGCCCTTCGATGTGTATTGTGATGCATCCAAGATCGGTCTCGGATGTGTGCTAATGCAATAAGGCAAAGTTATATCTTATCTATCTCGACAACTGAAGCAACATGAGCAAAATTACCCAACCCATGCCCTCGAAATCGCAGCCATAGTTCTAGCCCTGAAGACATGGAGGCATTACCTGATGGGAAAACGTTGTGTGATTTATTGGGATCACAAGAGTCTGAAATATATATTCACTCAGAAGGAGCTGAATATGAGATAGAGAAGGTGGATTGAGATAATCAAGGATTACGATCTGGACATTCACTATCACCCTGGTAAAGCCAATGTGGTAGCCGATGCCCTTAGCAGATTGTCGTGCCGCTTGAAATCCATGATTTTGAAGGAGCAACCAAGTTTGCACAAAGAGATGGAAGATTTTCGAATGGAATTAGTGAGTGAAGGATTTTTGTCTAGCATAGAACCTCAGCCCACTTTGATCAGTCAGATTAAAGAGGCGCAGAAGGGAAATGCTAGTATTGACGGAATCAAGCATCGTATCGGTACAGGCAAAGTACCTGGATTCAGCGAAGACGAAGAAGGAGGTCTGTAGTACAAAGGACGCCTTTGTGTACCAGCAGATTCTGAGTTGAAAGAAGTGATTCTGAAGGAGGCTCATGATACTCTTTATTTTATCCATCCCGGAGGAACTAAGATGTATCAAGATTTAAAAGAGCAATTTTGGTGGCAAAAGATGAAGAGAGAAACCGGAAGCTATATCGCCAAGTGTGATATATGTCAGCGAGTCAAGGCAGGACATCAAAGACCCGCTGGATTGTTGCAACCATTGCAGATTCTGGAATGGAAATGGGATTCCGTTGGAATGGACTTTATCACCGGACTACCTACTTCTAGTAGGGGAAATGACTCTATCTGGGTCATAGTGGACCGATTGTCCAAAGTCGCCCATTTCTTGCCCGTCAAGACCACATATCAGAGTTCGAAGCTAGCGGAGTTGTACATCGCTAGAATAGTTAGTTTGCATGGAGTCCCCAAGAACATCGTATCGGATCGAGGAACTCAGTTTACCTCGATATTCTGGAATAAAGTTCAAGAAGATTTAGGAACCCGCCTAGATTTCAGTACCGCATATCACCCTCAGACCGATGGACAAACAGGGCGAGTAAACCAAATACTCGAAGATATGCTGAGAGCATGTGTGCTAGAATATGGATCCAAGTGGGAAGACTGTCTGCCATTTGCAGAATTCTCATACAATAACAATTATCAAGCCAGTTTGCAAATGGCCCCATTTGAATTCATGTACGGAAGGAAGTGTCGCACCCCTTTGAACTGGTCGGAAGTAGGAGAGAGTCAGATTTTCGGACCCGACATCCTACGAGAAGCAGAAGAGAAGGTTCACAAGATTCGTGAGCACCTCAAGACAGCCCAGTCCAGACAGAAGAGTTACGCCGACAAGAGACGTCGAGACCTCGCCTTCAACATAGGAGATTTTGTATATTTGAAAGTGTCGCCATTGAAGGGAATGCAGCGTTTCCAACTCAAGGGAAAGTTAGCCCCCAGATATATCGGACCCTTCAAGATTCTGAACCTTCGAGGAGAAGTGTCGTATCAATTGGAACTACCCGAAGAGATGTCAGTTGTGCACAATGTGTTCCATATCTCATTACTTCGCAAGTGTCTCGAAGTCCCCGAGAAGATCGAAGTGTTCAAAAATATCGATCACCGGACCATAGAGATCAACGATGACCTGACCTATCCCGAAGTACCCATCCATATTTTGGAAGAAGCTGTCAGAACTACCCGAACCCGAAGCATCAAGTTTCTCAAAATTCAGTGGAGCAACCACACAGAAGAGGAAGCTACCTAGGAGCGCGAAGATCACATCAGGACGGAGTTTCCCGATCTCTTCAAATCCTAGGTAATATTTTTCGTCCTTTTTCAAATCCTAGGTAAACTTTTCTCAAAGACAAATATCAAAACAAAGGTAAATGAGTGAATGGTCATTTTGACCAATGTAACTCCCATGCCTACTTGGCTGTCTCAAACTTTCAGAACTTAACATAAACTTTTCTGGATCTTTGCATCCCTTGATTTTACTCATAACAAGGTATCAAGGCCCACTTTGTGATCATCCAGAAACATTCAAATGCATAGTTTAAAGGACAGTTCAAAATTGAATCTTTATCATATGGGAAGATCCCACTTTTTCAAAAACCACTCAAACAAGCTCAACTTTCAAAACCCAAGCATCTGTAGACTCACCAGCACCAACCTAGAACACCCACCAAAAATCTTTTCAAAATTCAAAACTTGAATTCTTGCGGCCATTTCATCAAACGCTTGGCAGAAACAAATCAAACTGGCCTAACTTCACTGTTTAGAGCAGTAATTTGGCTAAGCAATGTTCACCATTGATCACCCTTGTCTCCCTCAGTGCCAACCAGTGCTTGGACAAACCCTAGCCCCTACCCTTTGCCCCATGCCATGCCAAACCGAGCATCCCTTTGCCAGCCGACAATGGCTAGCTAGCCAGAGCAAGCACCAAGCCTAAACAACATGTCTAGGAGGCAGCTAACACCCCACCGCCACTCCCTGTCCAGCGCTCGAACCCTGCCAGCCACTGGACCACACGCACGAACCATGCCAAGCTCGCCAGCAACCATGCCGAGAGCACGCCCAGAGCGCCACACTCGACCGACGCCCATAGACCGCGCGCCGCCCTTGCCGCGTGCATACGTGATGACCACCGTCCCAACAACCCCGCAGACATGCTCGTTTGCCGCCGCGCGGATCCCGCGCGTTGTGCGCCATTAAATCTTCCGTCGGGCACGCGCAGAGCACCGTCGCGTTCTGACCAAACCGCACCGCCCCACGTCTCGCCACCATGTCGTTGAGCATCGCCAGGGAGCACCGCACCGCCCCCTACCGTCGCCCACGCCGATAGCCGTCTGTACGGTCGACCACGACGAGCTCACCTTGCGCCCCGTCGGTCCCCTCTCGCCACTATGAATAGAGGCCACCCCCAGCCGAATTGAGCACACCATCTCACTCCCCTCTCCTCACTGATCGTGCCACCCCGTTCCCGAAGCAAGGCGAGCAGCACTTCACTGGAATTTCACCGGAGTCTATCGCTGCTGGAGAAGAAGGGGGCCAGCGATTGGAGCCGCCCCAGGAGAAGCTCCCGGTACCAGGAGATTCGCCGTCGTCGACTTCGTCGTTCGCCCGCCTCGCCGACCCTCGCCTGAACCCCGGTGAGCCCCCAATGACCCCCACTGGCCGCGCTAGGTTTCTGTCACGCCGGTGTTGCCCAACGTCGACGATGACCCTCAGCCGTTGGATTAGAACCAGATCGAACGCACCACATCGCCCCATACCGCTTCGCACCCCCTGTCTCACTGACGCGTGGGGACATCGACTTAACCAGCCCGCGTAAGCGCTGTGCTTAGCAGGCCGGCCCAGTATCGCTTCCCGCGCAGCCCAGTTATTTGAATTTAACCTTTTTCATTTTATTTCAAACACACTTCTGTACCCAGTTTCAAAAATCAACCCAGGTCGATTAAGTGAACCAAAATCAATGAAACCAATTTTGTTAGAAAGGTCTAGGAATTCTGAATCCAGGCCCGTTGGATTCAAGTCATTTGGATCTGATCATCCATGGTAAAAATAACAAGGCGAAAGCTTTTCTGCATTCAAAAGTTTTTCAAATTAAAACCATAATAGTTTTTGAGTTGATTCCAACTCTCAAAAATCACATTTAACCATACCTTTCAAAATATATAAAAATATATAGGTTTACTTACAGAAATAATGTTCAAGTAATAAAAGAATGCTACATAGGCATTTCTAGTCACTTTATTTAATTAAAATAAAAGGGCAAACCTTATTAAATTGTGACACCACTTTAAATCACATTCCCATGGACTAAAATATGTGGTGATGACATGTTTCAACATGATCCCATGTTTGGTTTGGAGAATATTAAATCTTAAGTAGTTTTTCAATGAGTAGAAATTACTTTTCTAAAAATAAAAGGATTTAGACCAATCTTTAATCTTGTAAAGTTAGTGATGATGCTAGATCATCTGTAGGACCTTTTTGTGTGATTATTGCAAGTAGTTAAGTATTGTTTGGTGATTGTGTACATCGTATTTATTTATAGATGCTAGTACCGACCAAGGATACGAGGAGGAAGGAGGATTCTACGAAGAAGAATCCGAGGAGAACTTCAACCACTGCTCTGCACAAGGAAAGTTAACACTTGCAATATACTCTGCTTTAGCAAGCCTAATACTACTAGTTGAATGTGCAAGCTAACCCTTGCAATTATGAGAGTTAAATAACCTATGCAATGCACTAAGCATGCTTGGTTAGATACATTTGATGATACCCAATCCTAGTTTTACTTGCAAGCTTATTACTTTATTTATTTATCAAAGCTCTTACTTAGAGTTACTGGAATAAATGGTAGATACTAGAAGGATAAGTGAAGGTTGCATAAAGAGCATAAAATTTGGCCTAAGCTAGATAATCTTGATGTCATCCTAAGGCATGAGATTAAACTTAGTTAAACCCCACTAGTTTACCACCCCTCATTAGTGCTTACCCCCACTTGTAGATGCTAGTGCTAAGCATAAAACTTGATCAACATTAGATGGGAATACTTGGTGAAAATGGTTATGAAAACCTTAGAATGATGGATCATTCTACTGAGATGTTTTGACATGTGTTTCCGAAACCCGATGATTTTGGTGATGAAAATGTTGAGGCATGAGCCTTAGCCCTTTATAAAACTGATGGTTGTCTGGATGCGATACCATTCCAATTTTACCATACAACCACAATACCCGAAGATTGGGTAGGTCTTGACTGGAAACTTATATACCTTAGTATTAGTTCCCTCACGGCCAAGGTCTGAGCTGAGGCTAACTTGTGAAGATTGTCCACCTGTGCAGTACCCAAGATGACAGTTGGTAATGGTTGGGAGGCCAAACTCACAGGAGAGGTGCTTATACTAGGGCGTGTAATTGAAAGGTTAGGATTGATTATCCGCATACTGAGAATGGTGAATTCAGGATTTGTTCCTGACGGATGTATCGAATGTTGTGGTGAAAGTGTACAATCTCTGCAGAGTGTCAAACTATTCGAATAGCCGCGTCCGCGGTTATGGACAGTTGGAGTGGCCATACTGTTCCCCCGTCAGACTTTTCCAAAATGACTTGTGAAATGAGTTGAGACTTTGACTTGACCACAACAGGGTTGTGGCATGAGATACAAGTTCCCACTTAGGTGTTATAAAACCTTAACTAGCATTCGTTGTTTCCAAACTTAGTAGAGATAAAGCTGGCTTTTGCAAAACAACCCTAGAGCCTAGTGTCCTATTATCAAAAACCCCTTTCACTTGTTAGTATTAGTTTGCGAGTACTTAAAGAGTACTCATGGCTTTGTCCCTAGATATTCCTGTGGCCAGACTATGAAGAGGAGTACCTGGAGGATGGACCCCAGGAAGGTTACGACAACTAGGATCATCTCCCATCGTCAGCATTTCCTGTGACCCCGAAGATGGAGCTTTGCCTACGCTACCGTTATTATTACGTATTCCGCTGCTTGAAGTTGTATTAAGAACTGGATCATGAGATCCCTATTTTTGTAAGAACTTATGTACGGTTTGTAATGGATGATGTACTATGGTATCCAATTCTGTTATGTCTCGCAAAAATGGTAATCATGGGATTTCGATGTATGGCATAACAGGCATCTGGGATTAAAAATCTGGGTGTTGACACTTCGCAACTACCACAGACGTCGGCTACGCCCAAGGTCCTTCGTCGAAGGAGACCTCGTTTTGCAACTCAAGCAGGAAGGGCACCTAAAGCTCGAGTCACCCTGAGAAGGACCCTACATCGACACTGAAGTAATCCCAGGTGGCTCCTACTGCCTAAAGGAGGTCGAATACTCCAACCCCTGGAACGTCGCAAAACTGCGACGCTTTTACCCTTAGTTGTATTTTACTTTCAATAAGGCTATTCAGCCGAACACTGTACCTCCTACATTACGATGAATAAAATCTAAGTTCCTTGGCCCAAAATTTTCTCCCTTACATTTTTATTGCTAAAATACACTCGGGGGCTGCGCCTCACTATACGACTTCGACGATTAACAATAACGCATATAACCTGAGTAGTTGACCACGTCGGGCTAACTAAAAGGACATGCACAGTCTATAATCAAACAATGTACTACATGCCAATACATACAACTTTACAAGGGCATTAAAAGCCCACTCGACAATATACAGACTTTACATTGTTTCATTTTATAATCTAGAGGACTCAACCATGCTGGAGCAGAACGTTCGTCCGCTCCTCAAACACATCCACAATCTCTTCAGAGTATTGCGCCACCGCTACGTAGTGTGGACGCATATCCCACGCCATACCACCCGGAGGAGGAGGTGGCCCAACTGCTATCTCCACAAGGTTGACATCGTGATGATGCAGTCGAACAAGCGACATGGCTGCCTTCACACCTGCCACTAGCTGATGGCGCACCAGCTCCTTCACGTGTTTTGTATCTCAAAATTTTCCAAGCAAGCCCAAGAAGCTGGAGGGTGCAGAGTCCAGAGGGAACATCATGGCCCAGATCACAGCGAGTGACGACCTTGCTCGCTTTAGCACCCGAAGCACTTGATGGACGCGATCTTGCACTGTCACAAGGACAATCGCTCGGTTGCAGTCCATCCAGAAGAAGCCGGCGGCCTCCAACTCTTGTTGCGTCAAGCAATTCATTCGAATTGCAACATGCTCTTTCTCTTCCTTCGGAAGAAGATTTACAACTGCACAACACAGCAATAGAGGTGACATAAAAAGCCTGGCACAGTCGAAGGGGCAAAGGCTCAGGGTGACTTACACTAGAGTTGCTCGCCAACCTGGCGAAATTTTTCAAGAAGGAACTCCTCCCTCGCAGCGGCTCGTTCGGCCTTGGATTTCCAAACATCCGCATGACCACAAATGCTGAGAACGTCTTTCTCCAAGCTTCAAATGCAATCACGCAAAAATAGCAACTGCGGCGCCTCACTCGGTGGTGGACGAGCGCCAAACACAGGAGAAGGTGTAACCACCGGATCCGCACTCGAAGGACCCTAAAGGTGCACAAGAAAACATCAAAATCACGACACTCGACAATAGTCAAAAGATGCATTCATATTTACACGAATAAAGCCACTGTGTGGTAGAGTAACACTTGTTCAGCTCAAAAGCATTACATGCGCAGAAGAGAAAGAAACTAAACTAGGCAAGCTACAAGGCAGAAAGACCTAGGCGATAGCATCCGGAGCAGCTTCGGATCTAGACTGTTTAGCCTTGGCCAATCGCTACTACTCAAGCGAGTAGGTGGCCAGGAGATCAATCAGCTTAGGACCAAAATGGTTGCAGCGGGAGACGAAGGAAGCAAATGCTACCTTAGTGCCATCTGCCGCCGTCGGCATCCTGGATGTGACCTGTTGAAGATCCAACTGAGCGTTGGAAGCCATCGCCATCGCCATCGCCGGTCCAATCGCATCACCAACCCCTTTTTGCGCCCGCTTATACTTTGTCGGAGAATCATCCGTTAGAGCGTATGCGAGGGAGTCGACGTCTTCAAGGGAAACGCCCTTCGGGTTGATCTCCTTGTAGAAGTCGGCGAGGACCTTATTGGCCTTGTCGAGCGATCCTATGGCAGAGGTGCAATGATCTTTGATCGCCGCAACAGCGTTCGCCAGGGGATCCCCATGCTCTAGGGCGCTACGATCAAACGTAACACCAGAAGCATCTGCCAGAAAAGGCACAACCTTCGGATGAGACAAAAGGAATTGCACCCGAAGAATATCCAACTCTAAAGAGGAACATGGTGGCTTACCGGATATTGCTTTGGCGGAAGCCATAAGCTTTTCAGTCATGGCTTTCTCCCGTGACGTTGCGGCAACCGCGAGCTGTTGCTCATGGTCTTCGGCCTCTTTCTGTTGGCGCTGGAGGGCCTCTACAACATCCTTTACTTTGGTCTTCGCTTGTCCGAGACTCTTCTGGAGCTCATTCAACTTGCGAAGAGTTTCATTGTTTTCATCTAAAATATTCGACAAAGAGAAGTCAGAACACATAGATGGACTCGAAATCAAGCAAAAGAAACTTACGAACCTTGGAGTTGCTTAAGGTCACCTTCCAGAGAAAGATGCTGCTGGACCAGGCGATTGGCGTCACGAACAAAGGGCTGCAAGAGAAGCAACACACCTGATGAATAAAAGGCTCGGGGGCTCGCCCACGCAAATAAAAAATTACTTACGTGGTTAGCTGAGGACTCCAAAGGTTTTGCTTGTGTCTTCCAAGCAATGATCGCACGATCCCCTTGCCGCAGGGAGCTCGAGTTATCATCGTCGGAGTTGGCCACCATCTTAGGAACAACGAAGCAGGCTTCGAATCCCCGAACATCTCTTCGGGTTCCTCCTTGAGGGACTCTTTCGAAGGATTCCTGCTAACAGATACAAGGAACCAAATCAACAACAAGCTAATACTTAGCATATCAACAACACAACAAGGTATGATCAGAATAACTTACGACGGAATGTCTGATAAGTTGAAGACAGGAGCCTCCTTCTTCTTCTTCTTCTTCTTATTCTTCTTCTTCTTCTTCTTCTTCTTCTTCTTCTTGTCCAGCGGCTGAGGAGCCATTGCCCGAACAGGCACGGCCGCAATGGGGAAGGTCAAACCCTCATCCCCGTCATGATGATCGAGAAAGGAGGGACCCTTCAGTGTTAGCGGCAGCGCCCCATCCGAACTCTCGCTCCGGGACCTCTTTCGAGATAGCCCTTCGCTCTGCTTGGGGGCTTCGGTGGTTGGCGATTGAGCAAGGGGGACCTTGGATTCATACTCCGCCTCCCCACCATCTGGTGCAGGCTCGAACTTTTCAGGTAGAGGTGGCATCATGCCCGTTACCTTATAGCCCTGCAAGTTGAAGTCAAAAGACGAAACGAGTTAAGTAATAATAAAAAACAACAAGCAGTCGACAAAGCATTACATGCAATTACAGTTTTCAAATGAGGAACTGCTTTCTTGGCATTAAAGGGGGGAGTTAGAGACTTCCCCGGAAGATCCTCTTCGGCCTTGTGCTTCAGCAGAGGCCGAAGCACCCTGTCGAGGTCAGGCGAAGACATCTCCTCCGATGAAACCCTTTGTAGCACCCCAGTTGTCTAACACCTGTAATGCTACATGTTATAATAATAAATTGGGCCTCTTCCAACATATAATTGTTGCATCATCATCATATCATGCTCATGTCATCATGTCTCCTTGCATTTGAGCCTCATATAAAACCCTTTTTCTTGTTTGGTTCTTATCTCATGTGCATGATTAATTGTAGTTGCCTCTTGATATTGTATTTGGTTCTTAATATATTGTTAAATGCCCAAGTTGAGTTGAGGGCATCTCTCTCTTTGACTCCACCACCTTTTCTATCACCACCTTATAATTCCACCATCCAACTATTCTGAGCTTGGCATTTTGTTGTTTTATCTCTGGCTCATGATAAGTTGGTTGGAACTCACCCTTGATCTTTGCTTGGCCTTGCCCACCTTTTTGGGATGCATATGAACAATGCCATAATAATATCATTGTTTTCACAAGGATAATTTGGCAATAATTATTTTGCATGGGCCATGCAAGTGACACCTTTTCCAGTATATGGTTTTTGCTTGCATTTCAAGTGGAGCACCTTTTCTTTTGTTTAATCTGGTTTGGGCTTGTAGTTTCTCATCAAACCCTCTCCCTCCGTGTTTCCCTTTAGCTAACCACCCCATGCTTCATGCACACACATGTGCTATGTGGCATGCACAACACAAACCACCCCCTCTCTCTTGGATCTTGCTTGGCCATTATTTTGGATCATGCATGAACTAAAGAAGAACCCTAACATCACATGACCATCTTTTTCCTTACCCTCTCTAAATCAAACCCTAAAGCTACCCCATGCCATCTCTCCTTCCTAGCTAACCATACCTAGTCTACATCTTCTCTAACAAGACCCTAATCCACTCTTACCCCTAATCTACCTCTCCCCTTAGCAAAAACCCTAATATCCCCCTCCTCCTTCTAGCTTGATCACCATGTCCCTCTCCATCTCTCCCCTCTCTCTTCATGCAGGCCCCACCCCAGCACCCTACCAGCTACCTCACACGCCCAAGGACCCCACACCCTAACCCTAGCCCGACCCATGCCTCCCTCTCTCTCCTAACCTAGCTCAAAACCTACCTAGCCGAGCCCCCTCTCTCTCTCTGCATGGGGCCCCTCCACCGAGCCCCCACCTGCCTGCGCCCCACCTAGCTACCCCACCTGCCAGCCCCCACCCCTGGTGCCCGCGCTCGTGCCTGCCTTGCCTGGCCTGGCCGTGCGAGCACGTGATCAGAGAGGTGGCCGACGCCACCGGGCCAGCTACCCTCCCCCACGCTAGCCCCTCTCCCTCGTTCTTATCCTCTCCCTCCCCCTCCTAGCCTTCCCCAGATCCACCCTAGCGGCGCCCTGCCCTCTCCCCTCTCTGCCCCATCGCCACCGTCTACACCCTCGTCTGCACCCTCGGCCTCCACCTCGACCAGCCGATCCAGCCGTCAAGTGCGCCATCGAGGAGGCCTGGAAGACCAAGGCCAGTCCCCTGCATCGACCCGTACACGCAGAAGCGGAGGAGAAGGACCGGAGCCGCCGTACCAGCGCCGCCCGAGCCGGAACCCTAGCCTCGCCGTCCGTCTGCCTCGACGCTGTTCCTCTGCTCGCCGACCCGATCCCACGCCGCCAACGATCTCCCGGTGAGCCCACGACCCTCCTAGACAACCCCCTCTGGCCGATCCCGCCCTAGCGCCGCCGTGCCTTCCGTCGAGCGCCGTCGGAGCGTCGGGTGCGTTGGCGCCTGCACGCTCGCGTCCCGCGTAGCAGCCTAGATAGGCCCCGTCCGTTGCCCTAACACCAAGCCCGACCCAGCGCAGCGGCTCCGCCTCCGCGCGCGCCCGCAACGTCCCAGGATCGAGCCCCGCGCGCGCCGCGCTGCTGTGCACCGCTCTGTCGACAGACAGATTCAGAGGAAGATCCACAGTACCAGCGTGGCCTTTTGCGAAAAACCCCCTGCAGAATCTTTTGCCCAACCCGCGGACCGTTTTGGCCCACTTGTCTGTGTCGAGGTAACTTTGCAAAAAGGCTCCTGGCGTTTGCTAAAATAAACCCGCGGTCCCCTGTGTTCCTCAGTCGCTGGCGCGTGGGCCGCAGGACCCGCTAGCCCCACCTGTCAGCGACTCAGAAGTGAGTAGGAGGAGTAGAAAACGTTTCAGACACTGTTTTAATTTCAAATTCTGTTAAATAATTTCAAAATTCAAATTCAAATTCAGATTTCTATAACTTTTTCATACTAAATCCAATTTGGGCAAATAATATAGGTTTGGATATCAGCAAGATGAGAGGATTCCAAATATGCCATCTATTTTGACTTTTGCACAAGTAAAATTCCAAGTTTAGTTTAATTACCCAAATTGCCACTGGATTTTCAATAATTAATAACTTTTGTTTTATAATTCCAAATTAAGCAAATGATATGTCTAAAATGATCAGCTCGACGAGACCTTTCTGTTTATGCTATCCATGACTTTAATTGCAGCATGCATCATATAAAAATATAAGGAACAGCAAGTGTTATGACAACAAATTGTGAACCAAACTCCACTAAAATGTTGCTACTTGTTCTCCACACCTCACCATGCCATGCTACCTTTCTTGCCATGTAAATTGTGCATCATCCATCATGGCATGATTGTTTGTTTGACGCATCTTATTCATATGCTTGTGCTCTATATTCATGTTGGCCTTGTTTGTTTGGTTTTTCTCGGATAGACACTGAGCAGGGGTTGTATCAAGAGAACCAGGAGCACTACCCAGATCCGTCCCTTGCTTCAACTGAGATACCAGGCAAGCACTTCCACATGCTTGCATACATACAGTACCTATTGCCTCTATCTTAACCTTGCATCATTGAGTCGCGATTGCATTAAATTGAATCCCAAGTATGCATAGCCTTTACTTTTAAACCCCACCAAGCTTGTTTCCTCCATCCCATGAGCCACTACTATAGGAGTTGTTTGAGCCATGCGAGTCGTAGAACAGCATGTGTAGGGTATGTGAGTGTCTGTTGGATAATGAGGTACCTAAACAACTTAACCTGAGTAGTTCTGGGATAACTAAAGAAAGTGGCACCGGTGAGCAACATCTGCTATTTGGTTTTTCCTGCTCACTTGTGTCCCGTAAGACCCCGAGTACTTGATTCCTGTTCCTTGATTTATCGCGCTATCCACATCCGGGAGGTATATGGGACCCCCCTGAGCCAGAGCTTGATTCCGTCTTATTTCCTGGGGCCACAAACTAGTTTGAGGTTTTATTTACGATCATGTACTTATGCCATGTTTACCGCTTTATTTACGATTGTGCGAGGTACTGCACACTGTACTGTTTTGGAAGCGGAATGTTTACGCTGTATCGACAAGCCCCGTTTGGGGTTCCCAGTCGCTTACAGCCATTGTCGCAGACCTTGAGGCCGTCTCGGAGCTTGCTTACTCCGTTGCGGGATCTACTTAAGGGGTGGCCCCCTGAAATATTTCTGAATCTTGTGATTGCTTTGTCGTGAAGGCCTCGTTGGGTTTTTGATTTGGTTTTTCCGAGGTTGATCGAGTGTGTGTTGCTATTGGTGCACCCCGGCCGGGTAAAACTTTCTGAAAGCCGTGTCCACGGATATGGACGACTTGGAGCACAGTTTCTCGATCATAGACAAGCATAACTAAAGTACCGCCTTAATCTGACTAAGTAACTTGACTAGTAAATAGTGCAACACTCATGGAATGGTTAATAAAATTGCCAACGGATGGGGGTTGTTCGTCCGCTTCCTTGTTGGTAAGCAGGGAGGAGGATGGATCGGATGAGATTACCATTATAACCGTTGTACTTAATTCACGGACATCCGTCTATCATTGGTTAGTCGGATGGATAGCGTTTATCTGTAGAACTGCTAGGGTTTATCTTTCGCTGCAATTGCGTCACCCCAGGTTGTGTCCCCTTTAGAGGCATTAAGACTTGCTGAGTACCCTTAGGGTCTCACACGATAAATTATTGGTTCAGATGGACAGGTACCCCCGCAGGATGGATACTGGGTGGAAGAAGCCGAAGATGTGGGCAACGATCATTCGGTGTAGAGATTCCGGGCACGGGGATCCGTGAGACCTGTAGTTGGGATGTGCTTATTTTCTATGGCATCTTATGCCGATTTGCTTCTTATCCGTACTCGGATTTTGTTTGCCGCCTCCGCATGATACTCTGATGTGTGTTGTATGAGGAGTTATCCTAAAATATAGATCTATCTAGGTCATTTGAATCTTGCCGTATGGCGTTGCTATATTTTCCTTTCTTTCTAGATGGTATGGCTCTGATGTACTCTTGTATGGTGGCTTGCGTACATACCCACTTGTGTACGTAGTTGATCCCTTCGCCTGCCGACTACGCCGCCCGTACAGGTCCCGTTGAGAGGGTAGTGGTTGGGACGTCTGAAAGGACTACCAGTGAGTGGCTTTTGGGGCCCCACCGTACTATTTCAACCACTACCACTCATCCAGGCTTGTATCTAGGAGCGTAGTTCACCGAGGTAGTTACAATTGGTATCAGAGCCATCCCGACCTTCAAGGTTTCAGCCAAACGGTCGTTGTCAGTCTAGCAAATATTTTGGTAGTTATGTATATTAGGGAAAAACAAAACGCGAGAGTAGGACTGCTTCCATTTTTCTTCTTACCCTCCCACCCACCCTTTTCTGGTAAGGAAGTGCAACGTTTTCAATTCTCTCCTCAAAGTTCAAACTAGGATTCACGTGTTCTGGGTTTCCGTAGTACCATAGGTTGTGTGTGTGTGTGTAATCCCTTGTCTACCTGTTGCATCCAAGTTGTTATCTTATCTGCCTTTGGTTATCAACTGTTGGTACATTCCATACCGACAGGCTTTTGCAAACCGACGCAATCTATCTTCCTCTTGTATCCGGCGCTATCTTGTTTGGGGTGTTCGTTTCCGTAGTTACCAATCTTTAGGTTTCGTCGTGAGAAGAAGGGATTAGGATATGTGTTCCACTTGTTCATGTGCGGAGTAATGATTTGAGTGCGGGATGGAGTCGCGACCATACCACTACTCTTCTCATTCGCTTTTGTATATTGGATCGGTAGAGTCACTAATCTTGATTCGTTAAGTAAATTTTGCGCATCTATTGGTATTTTAATGCCGAAATTTGTGGAAAATTTTTCTTTGATATGTTTGTGTACCACACTCCTTTTCAGTCGTGTGCGATATGCTTAATATCTTAGGTGCTTTGAACTTTGTTGATATTTTAATATCATCTCAGTAAATTGTATCCTTTAATCTTGGTTAATTCCATCTTGGTACTATTTTGGATTATTATCATTCTCCATTATAGTACTGACTTGAGTTTTATATCAATGATAGGATGGCTCCACCACGCCGGACTGATGAGGACATACCTCCGGAACTGGGCTCAGCGCTGTCAAACATTGCTAATGCTTTGGCAGCTATGCAAGAGAACCAGCAGCGCTTTGAGGAGAGCGTCAGAAGAAACGAGTTTGCTCCACTTCCTCCACCTCCCAGGCGTGGAGACATCAAGAGCTTCCTCAAGTTCAACCCTCGTCAGTTTGATGTGTCTGACCGACCTCTGGACGCAGATGATTGGTTGCGTGAGATCTCAAGGTTGCTCGAGACTGCTGATGTTCCGGAACAGGAGTGGGTCAAGTGCGCTACTCACCTTCTCAAGGGAGATGCAGCTCTCTGGTGGGAGAACTACTTGAAGGCAAGCTGCACTGGTTTCCAGCCAACTTGGGAAAGGTTCACTAGAGCGTTCAAAGAGCAGTTTCTCTCAGAGATGGTAATGGAAAGGATGAAGGAGGCTTTCCTCAACCTGAAGCAGGGAAATGATAACGTCAACACCTACATCAGGAACTTCATGAATCTATCTCGTTATGGTGGTGATGAGGTATCTGATGACAAGAAGAAGCAGAAAAGGTTCAGGCAAGGGCTCAATGCGTCGATCAAGTATGCAATCACGCATGCAAGACCGGCAACCTTCCTGGAACTACAGCACACAGCACTGCAAGAGGAGGCAAGCAGGCAGATGTTTGAGGAGTCCAAGAAACATAACAGGGATGCGTCAAGCTCTTCGGTTATGGCAGCTCCTTCTAAGCGGCGTGTCTGGGTTCCTAACACCCCACCGTCGCTCCCGGCTCCACCAAGACCTGCAAGTTTCGCGCCAAGGCCACCAAACTTCACCACTGCGGCTCCCAGGGGCTACAACAACAACTACCCTGGAGCGCCTGGCGGAGTCCCTGGCTACTCTGCTCCACGTCCAGCTGGTGCCTGCTTCACGTGTGGAGATCCTGGACATCCCCACTGGAACTGTCCAATGAAGAACAAAGCTCTCCCTCAACCCCCGCCAAGATCTGCAACAAGCTCTCCTTCGGTTCGTGCACCACCGCCTCGGGCTCTCAACATCAACACCAAGCCCGGGTCTGCGGTTGTTCGGGCCAACTGCATCAACGCCTCTCAAGCTGAGCTCGCACCAGGAGTTGTCATGGGTATGCTTTCAGTTAACTCAGTTCCTGCACGAGTTCTCTTTGATTCTGGTGCATCGCATTCCTTCGTTTCCATCAAGTTTGCAGTTGAGAATGGGTTAGCGTCAGATCCTCTTCCAAAGAAGTTAATGGTTCTTTCTCCTGGAGCAAATATGATGGCAACTAAGATCAGCCATGGCAACCAAGTTGAGATTGGTGGTTCTTCATTCTTGGCTTCTTTGATTGTTCTGGGAAACTCTGACATTGATGTCATTTTGGGCATGGATTGGTTGACAGCAAATGCAGCTGTCATTGATTGTGCTGAACGCTCAGTCTCTCTGAAGATTCCTGAAGGCTATGTAGTCTTTTCTCCAAGTCTGACTCCTGCTGTCCAGCTCTATTCCTTGGCTGCTCTGAATAATGATGCTATGGAAGCTATTCAGAAGGTAACAGTGGTCTGTGAGTTCCCAGATGTCTTTCCTGAAGAGTTGCCAGGTATGCCTCCGGATCGCGAGGTTGAATTCGTGATTGAGCTTGAACTGGAACGGCTCCTATCTCAAAGCGGCCATATAAAATGGGTCCTTCTGAGTTGGCTGAACTCAAACGACAACTTGATGAACAAGAGAAGTTGGGTTTCATTCAACACAACACTTCTTCTTGGGGCAGCCCAACAATCTTTGTGAAGAAGCGTGACAGAACCGATAGGCTATGTGTTGATTATCGGGCTCTCAATGCAAAAACCATCAAGAACAAATATCCTCTTCCTCGGATAAATGATCTTTTTGATCAGCTGGCAGGAGCTGTGGTGTTCTCTAAGCTGGACTTGAGAAGTGGTTATCACCAAATCAAAATTCGCAAAGAGGATGTGCCCAAAACAGCTTTCACCACCCGCTATGGCCTGTATGAGTACACGGTCATGTCTTTCGGTCTCACCAATGCACCTGCTACCTTCTCGAGGCTGATGAACTCCGTTTTCATGGAGTATCTTGATAAGTTTGTGGTGGTATATCTGGATGACATTCTGGTCTATTCCAAGTCCAAGGAGGAGCATGAAGAACACCTGCGGTGTGTCCTGAACAAGCTTCGTGAGAACCGCTTGTATGCAAAGTTCTCAAAGTGTGAGTTTTGGCTGCCTGAAGTAACCTATCTTGGTCATGTTATCTCTGCCAAGGGCATTGCAGTCAATCCGGAAACCGTGAAGACAATTGTTGAATGGCTTCCTCCTGCTAATGTCAAGGAAGTGCGGAGTTTTCTCGGCTTGGCTAGCTATTGCCGTCGCTTTGTGCAGAACTTTTCGAAGATAGCAAAGCCTCTTACCGATCTCCTCAAGAAAGGCAAGAAGTACCGGTGGACTCCTGCTTGTCAAGAAAGTTTTGAGACACTCAAAGAGAAGCTCACTTCCACGCCAGTCTTGGTTCCTCCGGATACATCCAAGCCTTTCCAGATATTCTGTGACGCCTCTTTGCAAGGATTGGGTGCGGTCCTTATGCAAGAGAAACAGGTGGTTGCTTATGCTTCTCGTCAGTTGAAGACGCATGAGATCAACTATCCCACACATGACCTCGAGCTAGCAGCAGTTGTCTTTGCTTTGAAGCTATGGAGGCACTACTTGCTTGGTAACCGTTGTGAGATCTTCTCGGACCACAAGAGTTTGAAGTATATCTTCACTCAACCGGATCTCAACCTTCGGCAGAGGAGATGGATCGAAGCAATCAATGACTTTGATGTGACCATCAACTACACTCCAGGCAAAGCAAACGTCATGGCTGATGCGCTTAGCCGAAAAGATTATGTCAACAACCTCATGGTAGAAGAGCAGCAGCCTCTCTTGTGCGAGGAAATCCGTCAGCTCAACCTGGAAATTGTGGAACAAGGGCATCTCCTGAATCTTCTGGCTACTCCTCTCTTGGAAGAACAGATTCGCTCTCGTCAGCGTGGTGATCCGCACACCAGAAAGCTCATCTCTAGAATTGGGCTTCCGAAGTATGAGTCCTTCCACGTTGATGATCAAGGCACGCTCTTCTTTGAACACCGGATGTTTGTTCCAAACTACCCGGGTCTGAGAGACCAAGTTCTCAAGGAGGCACATGATTCGGTTCTTTCTATCCATCCTGGCAGCACAAAGATGTACATGGACTTGAAAACACAATACTGGTGGCCGGGGTTGAAACGGTATTGCGCCAAGTATGTCTCAGAATGTGATGTCTGCCGCAGAGTCAAGGCTGTCCATCAGAAACCATTTGGTCTTCTACAACCATTGAAACCTCCGTAATGGAAATGGGAGAAAGTAGAGATGGACTTCATCACTGGGTTTCCTAGATCGCAGAAGGGCAACAATGCAATCTTTGTTGTCATCGACAGGCTTTCTAAAGTGGCTCATTTCTTCCCAGTCAAAGAAACAATTTCTGGAATTCAGTTGGCTGAGCTCTATATCAACAGGATTGTCTCTTTGTATGGGGTTCCACTTGAAATCAGTTCAGACCGTGGGAGCATCTTCACCTCAAAGTTCTGGGAGAGTTTCCAAAAAGCTTTGGGAACAAAGTTGAACTTCAGCACTGCTTACCACCCTCAGTCTCAAGGACAAGTGGAAAGAATCAATCAGATTCTGGAGGATATGCTTCGGGCTTGCGTCATCTCGTTTGGCATGAAGTGGGAGGAATGTCTTCCATATGCTGAATTCTCCTACAACAACAGCTTCCAAAAGAGTCTGAAGATGGCACCATTCGAGGCTCTCTATGGTCGCAAGTGCAGAACTCCGATTGGTTGGTCAGGTGCAGGAGAAAGAATCTGGTTCGGCCCTGACATTGTAACTCAAGCAGAGGAGAAGGTGCATATCATTCTGGAGAACCTGAAGATTGCTCAAAGTCGTCAGAAGAGCAACTATGACAGGAAACACACGGATATGGTATATGCCCCTGGTGATCTCGTCTACCTTCGTGTCACTCCCATGAGAGGAACACACCGCTTCGGTATCAAAGGAAAGTTGGCTCCTAGATACATCGGTCCTTTCAAGATACGTGGTAGAAGAGGAGAAGTTGCTTATGCACTGGAGCTTCCGGAAAAACTCAAAGTCCATGATGTTTTCCACATCTCTCAGCTCAAGAAGTGCTTCAAAGATCCCGGCAGGACCGTGGATCATGAGCTAATCGACCTCCAAGAAGATCTGTCTTATCAAGAACACCCCACCAAAATCCTTGAGACCGCAGAACGAAGGACTCGCAACAAGTCCATCATGTTTTGCAAGGTGCAGTGGTCACACCATTCCGTTGATGAAGCAACATGGGAGCGTGAAGATGAACTCCGTGACAACCATCCTTCTCTCTTTGTATCTTCTTCTTCTTCCTAGAATCTCGGGGCGAGATTCCTGTTTAGTGGGGGAGAGTTGTAGCACCCCAGTTGTCTAACACCTGTAATGCTACATGTTATAATAATAAATTGGGCCTCTTCCAACATATAATTGTTGCATCATCATCATATCATGCTCATGTCATCATGTCTCCTTGCATTTGAGCCTCATATAAAACCCTTTTTCTTGTTTGGTTCTTATCTCATGTGCATGATTAATTGTAGTTGCCTCTTGATATTGTATTTGGTTCTTAATATATTGTTAAATGCCCAAGTTGAGTTGAGGGCATCTCTCTCTTTGACTCCACCACCTTTTCTATCACCACCTTATAATTCCACCATCCAACTATTCTGAGCTTGGCATTTTGTTGTTTTATCTCTGGCTCATGATAAGTTGGTTGGAACTCACCCTTGATCTTTGCTTGGCCTTGCCCACCTTTTTGGGATGCATATGAACAATGCCATAATAATATCATTGTTTTCACAAGGATAATTTGGCAATAATTATTTTGCATGGGCCATGCAAGTGACACCTTTTCCAGTATATGGTTTTTGCTTGCATTTCAAGTGGAGCACCTTTTCTTTTGTTTAATCTGGTTTGGGCTTGTAGTTTCTCATCAAACCCTCTCCCTCCGTGTTTCCCTTTAGCTAACCACCCCATGCTTCATGCACACACATGTGCTATGTGGCATGCACAACACAAACCACCCCCTCTCTCTTGGATCTTGCTTGGCCATTATTTTGGATCATGCATGAACTAAAGAAGAACCCTAACATCACATGACCATCTTTTTCCTTACCCTCTCTAAATCAAACCCTAAAGCTACCCCATGCCATCTCTCCTTCCTAGCTAACCATACCTAGTCTACATCTTCTCTAACAAGACCCTAATCCACTCTTACCCCTAATCTACCTCTCCCCTTAGCAAAAACCCTAATATCCCCCTCCTCCTTCTAGCTTGATCACCATGTCCCTCTCCATCTCTCCCCTCTCTCTTCATGCAGGCCCCACCCCAGCACCCTACCAGCTACCTCACACGCCCAAGGACCCCACACCCTAACCCTAGCCCGACCCATGCCTCCCTCTCTCTCCTAACCTAGCTCAAAACCTACCTAGCCGAGCCCCCTCTCTCTCTCTGCATGGGGCCCCTCCACCGAGCCCCCACCTGCCTGCGCCCCACCTAGCTACCCCACCTGCCAGCCCCCACCCCTGGTGCCCGCGCTCGTGCCTGCCTTGCCTGGCCTGGCCGTGCGAGCACGTGATCAGAGAGGTGGCCGACGCCACCGGGCCAGCTACCCTCCCCCACGCTAGCCCCTCTCCCTCGTTCTTATCCTCTCCCTCCCCCTCCTAGCCTTCCCCAGATCCACCCCAGCGGCGCCCTGCCCTCTCCCCTCTCTGCCCCATCGCCACCGTCTACACCCTCGTCTGCACCCTCGGCCTCCACCTCGACCAGCCGATCCAGCCGTCAAGTGCGCCATCGAGGAGGCCTGGAAGACCAAGGCCAGTCCCCTGCATCGACCCGTACACGCAGAAGCGGAGGAGAAGGACCGGAGCCGCCGTACCAGCGCCGCCCGAGCCGGAACCCTAGCCTCGCCGTCCGTCTGCCTCGACGCTGTTCCTCTGCTCGCCGACCCGATCCCACGCCGCCAACGATCTCCCGGTGAGCCCACGACCCTCCTAGACAACCCCCTCTGGCCGATCCCGCCCTAGCGCCGCCGTGCCTTCCGTCGAGCGTCGTCGGAGCGTCGGGTGCGTTGGCGCCTGCACGCTCGCGTCCCGCGTAGCAGCCTAGATAGGCCCCGTTCGTTGCCCTAACACCAAGCCCGACCCAGCGCAGCGGCTCCGCCTCCGCGCGCGCCCGCAACGTCCCAGGATCGAGCCCCGCGCGCGCCGCGCTGCTGTGCACCGCTCTGTCGACAGACAGATTCAGAGGAAGATCCACAGTACCAGCGTGGCCTTTTGCGAAAAACCCCCTGCAGAATCTTTTGCCCAACCCGCGGACCGTTTTGGCCCACTTGTCTGTGTCGAGGTAACTTTGCAAAAAGGCTCCTGGCGTTTGCTAAAATAAACCCGCGGTCCCCTGTGTTCCTCAGTCGCTGGCGCGTGGGCCGCAGGACCCGCTAGCCCCACCTGTCAGCGACTCAGAAGTGAGTAGGAGGAGTAGAAAACGTTTCAGACACTGTTTTAATTTCAAATTCTGTTAAATAATTTCAAAATTCAAATTCAAATTCAGATTTCTATAACTTTTTCATACTAAATCCAATTTGGGCAAATAATATAGGTTTGGATATCAGCAAGATGAGAGGATTCCAAATATGCCATCTATTTTGACTTTTGCACAAGTAAAATTCCAAGTTTAGTTTAATTACCCAAATTGCCACTGGATTTTCAATAATTAATAACTTTTGTTTTATAATTCCAAATTAAGCAAATGATATGTCTAAAATGATCAGCTCGACGAGACCTTTCTGTTTATGCTATCCATGACTTTAATTGCAGCATGCATCATATAAAAATATAAGGAACAGCAAGTGTTATGACAACAAATTGTGAACCAAACTCCACTAAAATGTTGCTACTTGTTCTCCACACCTCACCATTCCATGCTACCTTTCTTGCCATGTAAATTGTGCATCATCCATCATGGCATGATTGTTTGTTTGACGCATCTTATTCATATGCTTGTGCTCTATATTCATGTTGGCCTTGTTTGTTTGGTTTTTCTCGGATAGACACTGAGCAGGGGTTGTATCAAGAGAACCAGGAGCACTACCCAGATCCGTCCCTTGCTTCAACTGAGATACCAGGCAAGCACTTCCACATGCTTGCATACATACAGTACCTATTGCCTCTATCTTAACCTTGCATCATTGAGTCGCGATTGCATTAAATTGAATCCCAAGTATGCATAGCCTTTACTTTTAAACCCCACCAAGCTTGTTTCCTCCATCCCATGAGCCACTACTATAGGAGTTGTTTGAGCCATGAGAGTCGTAGAACAGCATGTGTAGGGTATGTGAGTGTCTGTTGGATAATGAGGTACCTAAACAACTTAACCTGAGTAGTTCTGGGATAACTAAAGAAAGTGGCACCGGTGAGCAACATCTGCTATTTGGTTTTTCCTGCTCACTTGTGTCCCGTAAGACCCCGAGTACTTGATTCCTGTTCCTTGATTTATCGCGCTATCCACATCCGGGAGGTATATGGGACCCCCCTGAGCCAGAGCTTGATTCCGTCTTATTTCCTGGGGCCACAAACTAGTTTGAGGTTTTATTTACGATCCTGTACTTATGCCATGTTTACCGCTTTATTTACGATTGTGCGAGGTACTGCACACTGTACTGTTTTGGAAGCGGAATGTTTACGCGGTATCGACAAGCCCCGTTTGGGGTTCCCAGTCGCTTACAGCCATTGTCGCAGACCTTGAGGCCGTCTCGGAGCTTGCTTACTCCGTTGCGGGATCTACTTAAGGGGTGGCCCCCTGAAATATTTCTGAATCTTGTGATTGCTTTGTCGTGAAGGCCTCGTTGGGTTTTTGATTTGGTTTTTCCGAGGTTGATCGAGTGTGTGTTGCTATTGGTGCACCCCGGCCGGGTAAAACTTTCTGAAAGCTGTGTCCACGGATATGGACGACTTGGAGCACAGTTTCTCGATCATAGACAAGCATAACTAAAGTACCGCCTTAATCTGACTAAGTAACTTGACTAGTAAATAGTGCAACACTCATGGAATGGTTAATAAAATTGCCAACGGATGGGGGTTGTTCGTCCGCTTCCTTGTTGGTAAGCAGGGAGGAGGATGGATCGGATGAGATTACCATTATAACCGTTGTACTTAATTCACGGACATCCGTCTATCATTGGTTAGTCGGATGGATAGCGTTTATCTGTAGAACTGCTAGGGTTTATCTTTCGCTGCAATTGCGTCACCCCAGGTTGTGTCCCCTTTAGAGGCATTAAGACTTGTTGAGTACCCTTAGGGTCTCACACGATAAATTATTGGTTCAGATGGACAGGTACCCCCGCAGGATGGATACTGGGTGGAAGAAGCCGGAGATGTGGGCAACGATCGTTCGGTGTAGAGATTCCGGGCACGGGGATCCGTGAGACCTGTAGTTGGGATGTGCTTATTTTCTATGGCATCTTATGCCGATTTGCTTCTTATCCGTACTCGGATTTTGTTTGCCGCCTCCGCATGATACTCTGATGTGTGTTGTATGAGGAGTTATCCTAAAATATAGATCTATCTAGGTCATTTGAATCTTGCCGTATGGCGTTGCTATATTTTCCTTTCTTTCTAGATGGTATGGCTCTGATGTACTCTTGTATGGTGGCTTGCGTACATACCCACTTGTGTACGTAGTTGATCCCTTCGCCTGCCGACTACGCCGCCCGTACAGGTCCCGTTGAGAGGGTAGTGGTTGGGACGTCTGAAAGGACTACCAGTGAGTGGCTTTTGGGGCCCCACCGTACTATTTCAACCACTACCACTCATCCAGGCTTGTATCTAGGAGCGTAGTTCACCGAGGTAGTTACACCCTTGTCGGGTCGCTGGCGCCAACATATAAAAACATCGGATGCGCCCTCACTTGGAGCGGCTGCACCCGACGCTTGACGAAGGTGCGAATTATATCAACACCGTTGACCTCTTTGCTTGGAGTCAACTGAAGGTCCTCCACCCACTTATAGAGCTTCTCCACCTCATCGGATTCACCCTCCATGATGTTGTTTGACCATGAGCGCTTTCGAATGATCTTCTGAGTGCAGTTGAAAGGATCAAGCCCGTAAAGCTGGTCGTCCAGCTTAACGTCGCGGATGTAGAACCACTTCTTCCACCACTGCTGGACGGACTCGCAAAGATGGAAGGAGAAAAACTGGACAGTGGGGTGGTTGGAAATCCCGCACCCACCTAGTGGATAGACACCACCGGTGCTAGATTGCCTCTTCACAGAGTAAACTCTCCGGAAGAGGCCAAAGTGAGGCTCGATAACGAGCCAGCAGTCGCAAAGAGTGATAAAGCAGGCGATGTTGAGAATAGAATTGGGAGAAAGATAATGAAGCTGAAGCCCACGAAGAAATTCATGGGTGGGCAACGAGAGACCACGAACAACGAAAGCAAAGAACATAACCCGAAACCCTTCGGGTGGGCGCGGAATTACCTCCTGATCAGGAAGGATGGCGTCACCCTTGTTCTTGGAGATCAGACCGGACTCGTGAAGCTTGCGCAAATCCGCCTCCCTCATCTTGGTGCGCCTCTATCCACCATCGGTGGTGCGGCTTGGAGCGGCGACCTTCTTGGAGGCGCCGGCGGTGCTCGAGCCCGCTGCAGCGGACGAGCTCTTCTTCGACTTGCCCATCGTGGAGTGATGAGCGCGGCAGTGTGAGCAGAGGAAGGATGAAGGGAACACATAGAGGATGTCCACTGTGCAGCGCAAACACGAGCTTTGGAAATGGCAGCAATGGTGAAAGGTGAACGCAAATGGCGAAGGGGTAAAATTGTTGGAGATATGCCCAAGAGGCAATAATAAAGTGGGTTATTATCATATCTTCATACTTATGATAAATGTTTACATACCATGCTATAATTGTATTAACAGGAAACATTAATACTTGTGAGATTTGTAAACATAAAAGAGTCCCTAGTAAAGCCTCTTGTTAAACTAGCTTGTTGGTTAATATATGATCATGGTTTCCTGATCATGAACATAGAGATGTTATTAACAACAGGGTCATATCATTAGGAGAATGATGTGATGGACATACTCCTATAGATAAGCATAGCATAAAGATCAAGTCATTTTAAATAGTTCAATTGCTATATGCTTTCTGATACATAGTAACCTAATTCATTCAACCATGAGATCATGCATATCACCTTTGCCGGATGGATGCTTTGATGACATCAAACACCACACCGTAACTGGGTGGCTATAAAGGTGGCATTGAGTGTTCGGAAAGTATTGGTTGAGACACATGGATCAAGAGTGGGATTTGTCCATCCATATGACGGATAGATATACTCTGGGCCCTCTCGGTGAAATGTCATCCAATTAGCTTGCAAGCATGTGACTGGCTCACAAGGGATCACATATCACGGGAACGAGAAAAGAGTACTTATCAGTAACGAGGTTGAACTAGGTATGCAGAGATACCGACGATCAAAACCTCGGATAAGTAAACTATCGTGAGACAAAGGGAAATTGGTATCGTATGTAAGTGGTTCATTCGATCGCAAAGTAATCATAGAAATATGTGGGAGCCATATGAATTTCCAGATTCCTCTATTGGTTATTGTTCGGAGAAGTGTCTCGATCATGTCCGCATAATTCACGAACCGTAGGGAGACACACTTAAGGATTCGACGTTGTTTGAGTAGTTATGGTATTATGAGAAAGAGACCGAATGTTGTTCGGAGTCTCGGATGGGATCCGGGATATCACGAGGTGATCCGGAATGGTCCGGAGAATAAGATTCATATAAGGAAAGTCCCGTTTCGGAGTTCGGGAATGATTCCGGTGTTTTCATCGGGAATGTTCTAGAAGGTTCCGGATTGTCCGGCACTCCGGGGGGGGGGGGGGAGGGTACATGAATGTGTCATTACATATTGAATGATTGCATCATGTACTAAGTGTTCTTGCTGTTCCAAATAAAGTATTAAATTGAATCCTAAAACAGAAAAGTCAAATGTCCAGTTTGAAACTCAAACGGCTAAAACAAGAAACTGTGGGAAACAAGCAAGAGGTGGTTGGAACCGACTTGGGGGAGGAGTCCCTCCTCTCCAAGCCGGCGCGCCACCCAAGGCCGACTTGGGGAGGGACTCCCCTCCCCTTGGCCGCCCCTCCCACCTATAAAAGGAGGGGCAGGGCCTCCTCCTCTAGAAACACAAGTTCCTATCCTCTAATCTCCGGTTTAGAGCCGTTTTGGTTTAGAGCTTCTAATTGCCCTAGCCTTCGGTTTAGAGCCTTCTAATTGGTGTGTCTAAACCCTAGACCACTAATAGTTCTCTCTCATACTCCACCATACTCGCTCCGGCTTAAGGCGAAGCCCTGCGGGATCTCCCCTCTACTTCTGGTACCACGCCGTTGTGCTGCCGGAATCACGAGGAGAGTGCTACAACCTCCGCTGCCTGCTGGAACAAGGGAGAGGAAGGTCTTCGTCGAGTACCGAACGTGTGACCGACTGCGGGAGCGCTGCCGGAACGCAGCGCCGGAAGGATCGTCTACGCGATCTTGAGATCGGAAAGAGTACGACTACATCACCCACGAGAATCTGCTCTCGTTAACCGCTTTGGAATCTTCGAGGGTAAGTTATTCCATCGACTCGTTGCTACAATCTAGTAGATAGATCTTGGCTTGTTTGTTTGTATGCGATAGAAAATTTTGTTTTCCATGCTACGAACCCCTACAGTGGTATCAGAGCCGTGTCTATATGTAGATCTGTTGCACGAGTAGAACACAATGGTCATTGTGGGCGTTGATGCTTTTATTGTCGATCGCTTCTTGTGTACTTTGCATCTTGCGGTATGTTGGGATGAAGCGGCCCGGGCTAACCTTACATGACATCGTTCATGAGACTTGCTCCACGCTTGACATGCAACTTGTATTGCATAAGTGGCTTTGCGGGTGCCTGTTTCTCCTAGCATAGTTAAGATCCAATTTACAACGGGTGATTAACAATACTAGTATCAATGTTGTGGTTCTTGTTCGTAAGTTAGAACGACACTTATTGAAAGCCCCAAACCACGTAAAATATGCAAAGAAAATTAGAGGCGTCTAACTTTGTTTTGCAGGGGTGTGCAGTGATGTGATATGGCCATGATTGTGATTATATTTGATGTATGCAATGTTCCTTATTGTAAGTTGGCAACCGGCAGGAGCCATATGGTTGTCTTTAATTTCTGTTAAGACCCGCGTGTCTATTCAAAGTAGTTGTAATAGTTGAAGCCGGTGGACGACAACCATGGAGAAGCATCATTGACCTTGATGCAATGTCGGTGATGATGGAGATCATGTTCGTGCTAGAAGATGGAGATCGGAAGCACAATGGAGAAAGGCCATATCATATCACATATTATGAATTGCATGTGATGTTAATCCTTTATGCATCTTGTATTGCTTAGTAGACGACGGTAGCATTATAAGATGATCCCTCATGCACATAAATTTCAAGTCTCAAAGTGTTCACCCTTAGTTAGCACCGTTGCTAAAGCTTGTTGTTTCGAAGCACCACGTGATGATCGGGTGTGTTAGATTCCGCAAGTGTATACAACGTGGGCAAGCCAGATTTGCTCATGCGGAAGCTAAGGTTTGATCTTGACGAGCCTAGCATGTACAGACATGGTCTCGGAACACGGATCACCGAAAGGTAAAGCATGAGTCATAGAGTAGATATGATGAACATGTTGATTGTTCGCCATTTAAGCTACATCAACTCTCGTGATGATCGGTTTTGATGTGGTGGATTTGGTTCGTGTGATCACTAAAACAATGTGAGGGATATTGTTTTGAGTGGGAGTTCACCTAGATTAATTTAATTAGAACTCAATTTATCATAAACTAAATCAAAGTGAATTTGCATAGTTGTTGTAGTCATTGGCATCCGTTTACCACCTTGTGCTTAGTTATAATTGAGATGATAGAACTATAGAATTCTGGTTAGTTACTTTACGAACTGGTATCGTATTGTTTTGAAGTGTTAATCTAAAGTTTAAAAGACCTATTGCGAACTTTCAGTAAGTTCCGGTTACTCCATGATGTTTAATAATTGGTATTAAAACAAGAGTGACAATTCCAAGTGATTAGTATATAAGTATCATGTTTGTCTCCATGATTTTTTATATTCAAAGGATTGTCTTAATATCAAGGTTATCTAGGATCTGAAAGAGTTGTTTCAGAAACCATGATGTGTGGAAGATATTGTGATATCTGAAACGAAGTTTTGGTTGCAACATGATAGAGTATAATATGGCAAAAGTCATGTTCTCAGATTTGATGAGAATTTGCAAAAGGTTGGAGACACTTGTTGTCCTAATCCACCAAAAGGTTTTGGATAGCAACATTATACTCACGATTCATCTTTATAAGCTAAAAGTAGCTTGATCATGGATAATTCCATGATAAGGGTGAATATTTGATGTAGGTAAAATATTTACTACACCAAGAGATTACTAAAGAAAGGAATTTGAAAGAACACCAAACATTTGATGATGGTGATCTACTTCAAAGTGCAAGTCCAAAGACATTGGTATTTAACTATACATGCTTTGGACTATGTGTCATATGTATGACTCCACTATTGATATTGATAGATTCTTTCAAACAGAAAAGGAAATACTGAAAGAGAATCTCATAAATATATGGCAGAAAAGAAAAGACTAGAATTGTTCAGTTTAAGTATATAGATGATATACATGTTATGGCTATATTCTTTGCTTATTAAACAATGTGGTTTTTAAGTATTTGATACTGAATTTGTTGGTGTGAATCGTCATATGAAACAACACAATTCATGAACTACAATGGCCTAAGTAACTAGCAAAAGAATATGTGATGATGTTCATCGAGAACAAATAAAGGGTTATTGTGTTGCTCATTAAACATCAAAGTTTGCCTTCAAGATTTGTTTTATCAGGTATTATGAGAATAAAAAGGGTTGTTCAAATAATTGTCGTAATCCATAAAAGATGGATAATTCACAAATCTCGTTGGAGAAATCACATCCATAAAACTAGTGCTAAAAATGTCAAAAGACAAATTGATTGAAAGATCACTTAGGAAGTGACATCGCCGTTTAAATTGTATTGGAAAGAAAACATGAAGAAACTCCATGTGTATGGAATTTTGGAGTCTTTTGATTTTGATCAAATGATGCTGGTGAAACTTTCCTAGAGATAATTAAAACTTCGTTCATAGGCCAAAAGGGAACGAATGACTAGCCTATTGGAACTTGTACATATTGTTCTACGAAGTCCATTATGTGTAGTCAAGAGCGATGGATTTCAACTTCATATGCTTTCTCCGAAAATTTGAGTGAATATATGAATATTTACTTAATAAGGATGAAGTATGAAACATTTGAAAAGTTCAAAGACTTTCAAGATGAAGTGCAAAATCATTGTAACAAGAATATAAACAGTTTATGATAAAGATCATAAAGGAAGATATTTGAGTTACAGAGTTTAGCATAATACCTAAGATTTAAGGAATCGTTCCGTGGATTTGCATTTCCCGAAACACCATAAGAGTATGGAGCATTCGAGATATGTAATTAAACCTTGTTTGACATGGTGAGATCAAAGGTGTAATTCATAAAATTTCCATTGTATTTTAAAGATTAAAAGCTTTAGAGATTACCGTTTTTCCACTGAAAAGAGCTTCATCATAATCCGTTGAAATGACACCATATAAGGTTATGGTTTGGGATAAAACCCAAGTAGTCCTTTCTTAAACATTGGTATGCTATACATAAGAAAGATGTTTGCAACCAAAGTCGGATGAACCTGTCTTTGTTAAGTATTCCTCCATAACACCGGAGACAAAAGTGTTTGTCGCTTAGAACGTCAAGTTTCTTTGAGAAGGAATTTTTCGTGAAAAGTTAAGTGGGAGGACAATAGAACTTTGATAAGGTTAAAGGAACCTTAGCTATATGTGCAGAGTTGCGCAGCGCCGAAAAGTGTTCCGGAGGCAGCAATAATGCTCATGGCTCACGTGCCTCAAAGGTTGTGGTCATGGAGATCTAAGTTCCTATTGAAACAAGTAGGTCGGGTAAACAATCAAATACCAAGATTTGAGGGTTGAATCATTATTTGAGAATAATGAACCGAATACATGCAAAGAAGCGATGATGAGCCCTGACTCCGTCAAATGGCTTGAAGCCATAAAATCCGTGATAGTTCCATACACGAGAAATCAAGTTTTGAACTTGAAGGACCCTCGAGAAAGGTGTAAGACCTTACAGTTGTGTTTGGATCTATAAAGAAATGGACATGAATATAGTCGACATGTTGGTAAAGAGTTCACAACAATGTTCAAAGGTTGACTATGACAAGATCTGATCTTTCATAGCGATATTTAGTCTAGACGGATTAATGTAGCAACCACTACATATAAATTTGTTATGTGGTAGTTGAATAAACAAAACAAGTTCTTCTAATAGAATTGTTACCTAGGACATGTGCGTAACACGGTCCATAGGGTTTTGTTAATTCAAAGGATGCTAAAAGCATATGCAAACTTCAATGGTTGAAATAAGCATAGCGGAGTTGGAATCTTCACTATGATGAAACTGTTAAAAGAGTTTAATTTTATCAGAGACAATGAAGATGCTTGCGTTTGCAAGAAATTAAGTGGGAGCGCTAAGACATATTTCTAATACGTTATGTGGAAGACATATTGTTGATTGGAAATGATGTATCTTTTATTAACACATATTAAGAATTTCATCTCGATGAAAGACTTAGGCAAAACCCAAATATTAGGCATGAATAGACGCTAATATGGTTGTGCCAGAAGTACATAGACGAGATATTGAATGAGTTCAATATAGAAACTACAAGAAAGTTTCTTGTCGCACAGAAAGGATTGAATGAGTTCAATGTTGATGATATATTCAAGTGTATTGACATTTGGCAAGTGAAACAAAATTCAAGTATAGATTGATACTTGATCACAAAGAGTATTTATATCAATCATGCTGTGATGTGTACAAATCCAGATATATCCTATGCTCTAAATGTTATGAGCATATACCAGAATGATTCATAAGATGATCCTTGGACAATAGTAAGGATATTCTTATGATCTTTTGGAAGAACTAAGAATATATTGTTTGTAGAAGTGACAAATAGATGGTTAGTTCATTGTAACAGTACTACATTGATACTAGTTTTGTCACAAAGTGCAAATTAAGTTTATCTCAATCTAAACTAAGGGTGGCACAATATAATGGAAAGTAAGTTCCATAATGGATTTGGATGAGTTCCAAAATTAAGACATTGTGACAGATACTACAACAAAAGGCTAAGTATATGACTGCTATTATAGCAGCTAAAGAGGGCATTTGGGTCAAGTAGTTTGTTATCAAACTAGGTGTATTTCATAGCGGGATAATACTATGAAGATATATTGTACGACAATATTATCAACATGTTTTAACCCCAAAGAACTAAAGGTCTCACCAAAGGACCAAATTTATACAAAGCCATCTCATTAGAGAATGAGTGATGCGTAGAGACGCAAATACATGCAATTACACACGGACCTGGAAGTGTCAGATCCGGAGATCAGTTGACCACTAGCGAACGTGTACTTACAACACCGGAAAGCCATAGGTGTTGAATACACAAAGGTTTAAAACTAGATTATTGACTCTAGTGCAAGTGGGAGACTGTTGGAGATATGCCCAAGAGGCAATAATAAAGTGGGTTATTATCATATCTTCATACTTATGATAAATATTTACATACCATGCTATAATTGTATTAACAGGAAACATTAATACTTGTGAGATTTGTAAACATAAAAGAGTCCCTAGTAAAGCCTCTTGTTAAACTAGCTTGTTGGTTAATATATGATCATGGTTTACTGATCATGAACATAGAGATGTTATTAACAACAGGGTCATATCATTAGGAGAATGATGTGATGGACATACTCCTATAGATAAACGTAGCATAAAGATCAAGTCATTTTAAATAGTTCAATTGCTATATGCTTTCTGATACATAGTAACCTAATTCCTTCAACCATGAGATCATGCATATCACCTTTGCCGGATGGATGCTTTGATGACATCAAACACCACACCGTAACTGGGTGGCTATAAAGGTGGCATTGAGTGTTCGGAAAGTATTGGTTGAGACACATGGATCAAGAGTGGGATTTGTCCATCCATATGACGGATAGATATACTCTGGGCCCTCTCGGTGAAATGTCATCCAATTAGCTTGCAAGCATGTGACTGGCTCACAAGGGATCACATATCACGGGAACGAGAAAAGAGTACTTATCAGTAACGAGGTTGAACTAGGTATGCAGAGATACCGACGATCAAAACCTCGGATAAGTAAACTATCGTGAGACAAAGGGAAATTGGTATCGTATGTAAGTGGTTCATTCGATCGCAAAGTAATCGTAGAAATATGTGGGAGCCATATGAATTTCTAGATTCCTCTATTGGTTATTGTTCGGAGAAGTGTCTCGATCATGTCCGCATAATTCACGAACCGTAGGGAGACACACTTAAGGATTCGACGTTGTTTGAGTAGTTATGGTATTATGAGAAAGAGACCGAATGTTGTTCGGAGTCTCGGATGGGATCCGGGATATCACGAGGTGATCCGGAATGGTCCGGAGAATAAGATTCATATAAGGAAAGTCCCGTTTCGGAGTTCGGGAATGATTCCGGTGTTTTCATCGGGAATGTTCTAGAAGGTTCCGGATTGTCCGGCACTCCGGGGGGGAGGGTACATGAATGTGTCATTACATATTGAATGATTGCATCATGTACTAAGTGTTCTTGCTGTTCCAAAAAAAGGATTAAATTGAATCCTAAAACAGAAAAGTCAAATGTCCAGTTTGAAAGTCAAACGGCTAAAACAAGAAACTGTGGGAAACAAGCAAGAGGTGGTTGGAACCGACTTGGGGGAGGAGTCCCTCCTCTCCAAGCCGGCGCGCCACCCAAGGCCGACTTGGGGAGGGACTCCCCTCCCCTTGGCCGCCCCTCCCACCTATAAAAGGAGGGGCAGGGCCTCCTCCTCTAGAAACACAAGTTCCTATCCTCTAATCTCCGGTTTAGAGCCGTTTTGGTTTAGAGCTTCTAATTGCCCTAGCCTTCGGTTTAGAGCCTTCTAATTGGTGTGTCTAAACCCTAGACCACTAATAGTTCTCTCTCATACTCCACCATACTCGCTCCGGCTTAAGGCGAAGCCCTGCGGGATCTCCCCTCTACTTCTGGTACCACGCCGTTGTGCTGCCGGAATCACGAGGAGAGTGCTACAACCTCCGCTGCCTGCTGGAACAAGGGAGAGGAAGGTCTTCGTCGAGTACCGAACGTGTGACCGACTGCGGGAGCGCTGCCGGAACGCAGAGCCGGAAGGATCGTCTACGCAATCTTGAGATCGGAAAGAGTACGACTACATCACCCACGAGAATCTGCTCTCCTTAACCGCTTTGGAATCTTAGAGGGTAAGTTATTCCATCGACTCGTTGCTACAATCTAGTAGATAGATCTTGGCTTGTTTGTTTGTATGCGATAGAAAATTTTGTTTTCCATGCTACGAACCCCTACAAAAACCGCTCTGCTTTTCCCACAGTATAAAAGGACGAGGACGATGAAGCGGAGCCATTGATATAGAAGCCCTAACGCGTGCCCTCGATCTCACCGTACACGTGTCAACACCCACCTGAATCGTTGCGAACATGCCGCCCACTATGCACGGAAATCGAGGAGACACCATAATTTTTGCCATGATTACGCGTGACTAGTCAAATTCAAGTCAGACGATGGGACCCACGGCCGTCCCGTTGCATCATCTCTGCTGCCACAGAAGATTGAGCTCACCAAGCGTCATCAATGACGTCATCAAGCCAGCAACGGTTCGAAATCTTCGACTAAACAAAAAGTACTTACTCGAGTCTGCGACTCAACCAATTACTCGGGAGCTACTCCTATCAGGAGCGTTGGCCGCGCACCTGAGAAACTACAATGGTAACAATGCCACGAAGAAATCTTCGAGTCCTACGTCGAGTCTGTGACTCCACTACGGACTCGGGGGCTACTTCCATAGGGAGCGCCGGTCGCGCATTCGAACAAATACGTCCTACGGACAGGAAATCGAATGTCCATAAACGCATGAATTAAAGTCTCCGCTCGAGTCTACGACTCGAACATACCTTAGGAGCTACTCCCATAGGGAGCGCTGGGTGCGCATCCTATGAACTATTCGAATGAGATCCTTCAGATTAAATTAATAAAATCTTTTTGACAACTTTGTCCGAATTGCCGCTAAGTGAGAAGCCGTCTCCTTGGTCACCCGAAACACCTCTGTGGTGATAAATCTTCGGATGATGTGTCTACGACGCAAAGATAAGTCCTACAGATATCATCTGATGGCCTGGTAATGCACCAGACTGTGCTCTGCCAGTAACATACCGTGACAACAGGCACGATGAAAAATCCTGACGGGCAAATTGGGTATCTAACTCAAAACACTGGAATTCGACTCTTGTAAGACCTCAACGGCCTGAGTCGAATTACACCAACATCGTTCCGGATTCGAGTCCGGGGACTCGAGTCTAAAGAAGATCGTGTTGTTTTGTCCAATGACAGTTAACTGACCCTGATCTGTTGGGTGAGTCAGACACACGTATCAACAATTCCTATGAACTGACATGTTTATTTAAAAGACAGGTTCGAATGAGAAGCACCCGAAAGATTATAGTCTCCAGTCGAATCTATGATTTGACTAGACACTCAGGGGCTACTGACATGGATATATCCTATGGGTGCCTCATATTAGTATACCCTGTCTAGCCCAGTGAAGGCCCACGTGAAGACTTGCTACCCAAGGAGACTCTGGGTGGCCTAAGCTCAGTAGAAGTTCGACTCCTTAGAGGACATGACCAGCAGTAGATAGAATATTCAAGGGTGAAACTCTAACTTGTAACCGACTCGACCTACCCCCGGGACCTGGCCTATCTATATAAAGGCCAGGAGGGCACGGCGAGGAGGATCTCTTTCAACTCATACACACACCTCACGCCAGATCGCATCTGCGCACCCCTGTAACGTTGGGTTCCGCCATAATCAAGAACAGATAAGCAGGAGTAGGGTTTTCCCTCTGGGGGCCTGCACCTAGGTAAACCTCGTGTCCCCTTGCTATGTGTCTGTTAACCGGCTCGCGATCTCCAGTATCCCATCTTCTCCAAAACCCAAGTCCATAACAATGGGCATTGACGAATCGAACCACTCGTCACTATGCACTTGTCTGTTGATTGTTAGGCTCCCATAGGTCTGGCTTATAAAGATGCCACGTCCTAGGGTTACAGGGAAGAGTCCTAGCCGGATACAGTTATAGAGTCCTAGACTAACACTAACTAGTCTTCATGTCCTCCAAAGCACCGGCTCCCATCTAAGGCGGTGGCACGTCGTCTTCCTGCATCCCTGCTGGACCTCCTTCTTGTCTATCAGCAACTGGGTCGTCCGGTTAGGCCTGCCTAACCACCATACGCGGGCCACCCGGACTTGCCGGTATGAGACTATGCCGTAGGTATACCTATTGGTGCTTTGCAGGGGCAAAAGCACTTAGTAGTTTAATCTCTCGTGAGTAATTGTTTTGTTTTTGGTCTTGGCTTTTGCCAAGACGTGGTTTGTAAGCACTATCTAAAAATCCTCTCCTTAATCAATGAAAATGGCAAGTCTTTTGCCTTGTTCCAAAAAAAAATCGCAATCTAAGTACAGATGTTTTTATTTCCCATATGACAAATATCAGTCCAATATCTATTATTTAACACTAAGGACAGAATTTAGTAGAGTCGTCCAGCACCATACAGTCATTATAATCATAATGTATGAACATCAGATGAAACAGCTTCGAGATGAATCTCTTGCTAAACTGAAACGCAGGAATTTGGTTTATTCAGCTTCATTCAAAAAGTCCGTATAAGAGCATCTATAACCCAGTGAATTTCTATTGTGATACCATTTTAGCCTCTCCTAAATTATGATTTGAGGGGTTTGAACTCGGTGGCAGAAATAGACCTGGGGCAGCTAGGGCTTCTCCCCAAGGCTCAGGATTAGAACCATGGCTGGGCCAAGCTTGTGACTTGTTTTGGCCAAGCCAAGGCCCAGTGCAAACAGAGTATGATCAGGCTGGACTAGCCACAAGCTTGTTTGTACTGCCAGGCTACCAGATGATAGAACTTGTCTTTAGCGTATCATGGACCAGGTCAAAATCTAGAATTAGTATAGTGTCAGTACGGATTATGCAACCAACAATTTCCAAAGCAAAGAAAATTGATAAATCAAGTTGCGCTAGCAAATGTTCATGAATGACACCAACCTGGCTTGCTTTATGGCCTAAACCCATAAGGAAGTTATCTGGCTTTATATCACGATGAAGAAAGCCCCTCAAGTGCATGTAATCTACCCTTGCAATCTGTATAGAAATATTGGAATGCATTAATTTGGCAGTAAAAATCAACAAAATAAATTACTCATAAGATTTGAATTTTGCAGATAAATACTTCTGTTGGTATTATGTCAAATAGGTGAGCCAATATTAACGGTCAAGATGCTATGATACAGTAAGAAAAAAACTTACCATCTGATCAGCAAGCAAAAGTACTGTTTTAAGAGTGAATTTTCTGTTGCAATAGTTGAATAAATCCTCCAGACTTGGACCAAGAAGATCAATGGCCATGACATTGTACTCCCCGTCCAGTCCAAACCACTTCAGATGAGGAATCCCAGCTAGAGTTTGGAATCAAGCATTAAATCAAAAACAGAATAAAAAGCAAGTTCTTGTATCTAATTATCTATGCTTACTTCCCCCTTGCAGAAGCATGCATAGTTTTGACTCATAATGAAGCTCAGGATGCCTTGATTTAACAGATTCCAAACAAATTGTGAGATGACAGAAACATTCAGGAAGCCATGTCTAGATGCTAGCAGTTGCAGGGGCAGTTAACCTGCCCTAACACCCAGAGTTCATGTTGAATTTGTATGCTCAAGTTCTGAAAAGGTTGCTGCTAATTGCATTATTACCTGTACTTTCTATGAGCATAGGTCTTGCCTCATCTATGCCTACAATCCAACACATTTAGGAGGTAAAGATTATGCAATTAAGACACCAGAGTTTATCAGGTTATACAAACCAGAATTTAATTCTAACGGGCTTGCAGGGCAAAGCGCGGGGGGGGGGGGGGGGGGGGGGGGGGGAGTTCTCTCATTTGATAAGAAAATAACTACTAAGTTTTGTGAGGAATGTTACTTCCACGGAAGATTGTACCAAACAACTGCACATTGTACTGAAATAATGGAAACAAATAGAAAGTAAAGAATCTCATGAGTTTCATTGGATGGTTGTTTGAAAGATTGGATTAGGCAGAGTTAGATGCATTTTAACTAGCAACGATAGCCGTAAACAGGGATGGGGTATTAATCAAAACTTTTACTTAAAAATAAAATCATTCCTTTGTTAAGTATCATTCTATCATCATGTGTATAATATCAAGTTGAAGCACAGTTAAGAAATGATCTTTCTCCAGTCTTATAAGAGGGTGACAATCTCGGTCTACAGAGTTGGATCTCTCACTGTTGCTTGCAACAGCAGGCAAGTGTTGGGAGAAAAAATGACCCCTCAAAAATGAAAACTAGTAGTACATGGCCAGCCTATACAAAGCAACTACACACCTAAACTCTAACCCTGCAAGAATGACAGTACAAAAAGAAAGTTCCAGAACAGAAGGAAAAATAAGATCCTCCGTCATGGAGACCGATTAGTCGCTCCATCGGAGCAACATGACGACGCAGCGGCGGAAGATGTAGAACCTTGCTCTCTTCTCCCTGAAAGCTCTGTTGAGCCTCCCTTGGCCTCCAATCTTCATGGTCTGGTCAGAAAGCTTGGTGCAAGGGGAAGGAGAGAAAGAATTGCTGCCAGACTAGACAGCTTGTAGACTGATGGCTACCGTGGTACTGAGAGGGGTGTTAAGTGGGGGCCTTTATATAGAGGCACACAAGGGATGATATGCCCTATCAAAAGAACATCATACCCCCCACATGCAGGCAGTTTGTTTATGCACTGGGAGGCACACTTCTGACCCTAAACTTATCCTACTCATTATTCTATTTGCTTGGAGCTTAGGAGCTAGCAAAAGACTTACACTATGCATGACCATGACTATCTCAGAGAATTACAGTGGTAAAACCAGACAAGATCCAGTGGCCATCCACCCATCCATGTAACAAAGTCAGATAAAGGTTGTTTAGTGACTCCAAGAAAGGGACTCCAAAAGATATCCTAGCACCGCTTACTAGGAAACTTCCAGGAAGATCACCTTGATGCATAGGATATAACTGATTAAGCTTTACCGCTAACAGGTATTAAGACCTGGTAATTCTGCAATTATGAAATGATGTACACAGGCTTAACCTTGGGATAAAGCTTGGACTCCTAGTAGACTTGTCTAATTTCACCTTCCATGTAGTGGGAAGGAGTTATCTCCAATGTGGACCTTTCACTAGTCATTACAGTGATGTTTGACACGTACCTTGGTGACAGTGATTAAGTCTCAGCAGCTTACAACAGTAGCATACAGAAATCTCTCCAGGTACACAAAGGAATACACCATAATCCTTGTATTCAGAAAAATGCTTGATTGGAGAGTCAGGCAAATGAGTTCTCCATGTACTTCAGGTCATTTTTACTCAAACGACAGGAGTTCTGTTGAGGCAACTTGAGGGCTGAATAAATTCGAATTAACATATTAGCATATTTCTTTTGTAGCATGGAAGCTAGAAACTATCTTTTGTTATCATTATTCAGTTTCCCATCAACACAATTCGCATAACGATTTGAACTAACCAAGTTCCTGTATTGCCTTTTACTCAGATGACAGAGGTCCCCAATGCAAGCAAGACCATTAATTGTCATTGTTTCTTGTTTTCCAGACAGAACCTAAGAGGAACTCCAGATTCTACTGCCTACAGTTTCAGTTCATAAAAAGAAATCCAAGCTACGAATTTATAGTGATGTTAAATTGAAAGTGGGTTACATAGACCAAGGTAATTCTCTTATTAATCTATACCAGATATCATTTACATGTCCCCAATGTTTAAGAGAGAGAAACATGATAACGCTAGTGTGCATCTTATTCGTTTAGCAAGAAAACTATATATGCAAAGAGAGCTATAGGCTTCATGGACAAACCTAGACTACACACCTATCCCACATACATCTAGCATTAACACCCATAGCTAGGCAAGAATCATCAGTGAAATCACTACAAGACATCATTAAGTACAAAAATATTGCAAGAGGAAACAATAGTTATTAAGAACTGTACATTAATCATGTACGAGGGAATCAAATCAGAAGAAAATCTCCATATGCATTGAACCTGTTGTGTTACCGAGGCCGTGACATTATATCAAAACAGAGGATTGAAAATGAGGGTCCCACGAAGAAACTTCCTACCTGATAATCTCATTATTAACTCAGCCTCCCTTTTAATCGATGAAAAGGGGCACTTTTTGCTGTCTGCAATTTTCTCAATATAAAAAATGATTTAAAGTCCTTAAGGAGAATTAACAGATTAGGTGCCTCCATTATTTGCTGCATATCTTTTATACAATCTGCAGAATAATCTTAAATTGAGTGAACTGGAACTAGTGATTCTTTTAGGGAGAAGTGACCTACAAGTTGCCTTTATTTAATGCTTCAAACACTTCAAAAATCCCACAAAGAAATCCCAGCATAACATCAGCATTCATGGACTCAACAAAAACATAACAATGCTTATGTTTTGAACCATGAGTATATATCAGAACAAAACCTGCAAATACAAGTATACAACAATGAACGCAGGCCACCTTAGGCGACAATGACTTAGCTAATGACAATATTAGCACTAATAAATAATGCATCAAGCTGGCACCTGAAGGAGTGACTATTTTATCAGTTTGTCACTAAGGATTAACTTACAGACTTACAGTCCTAAAAATCATATTGGAATTGTGGATAGCAAACAACATGAACATGTGAGCAACAAGAAACATTATTTAAAGATGTGAACCATGTTGAAGAAGAAAATAAACAGAGAATTCTGAGCAAAAATGTGGAGCAAACATTACTGTCTTGTTTGTAATAATGGTGCTCACCCTACTATCAGATGTCCTACTCTGAGATTGCCTAGACCTTCAGCTTTTGTGGTAATGGGACAGAGGATACTATTTTCATTCAGTTGCCGGACAGTGTTTTCAAGGGGCACCTAGCTCCTAAGTGTGATCCAATTGCTAAAGTTACTATTTCTGGAGCTGTTGTTCCTTCTACTGCGATTGAGGCAGAGATGGCAAGAATTTGCCCTCTTAATTCTCGGTGGAAGTGGGAGGCTATTTCTCACGATGCTAATTCATTCTTGGTTAATTTTCCTTCATTTCAAGACCTGGAGAGAGTGAATGGTATCCATATGGGTGTGCCAAACTTTGATGCCCAGTTCAAGCTTAGTAAGTGGGAGGTCAAAGATATTCAGCCCAAGTTTGATCTACCTCAGTTATGGGTGCATGTGGAGGGTGTGCCGTATACTCTTAGACATTTTCATGGTCTCTGGGCTATTGGTTCACTTATGGGTACTACCATTGATGCTGATCTACCCACTCTATACGGTCAGAACGTGGTTCGGATTTTAGTGGATATGATGATTCCGGATACACTGAATAAGCATCGAGATGACAAAGGTTATTATGTTGATGTCACTGCTACTATCAAGTTGAAGGGGTATGGTTCCACAATCAGAAAAATGACTTCAAGCCGGATACCACGTATACTCCTTTTTTCTGGAAGTGTAAAGAGGACGACCTTGATGACCATGATATGACTAAATCTAAAGGAAAGGGTCCTCAAGGTATGCCGCAAGGTGTCTCTGGTTCTCAGGTTACTAGTATGGAGGTCCATGGCTCTATGTCTGTGCTGGCAAGTGGTGGTTCTGGCTCTGGCGTTCAGCAGCAGACGCTGCCTGTTGCGGCGGCACCGGTGCTCAGCAGGCCGGAAGCTGCCCCTGCGAGAGGACGGCCCAACATGATGGGGTGAACTCGCCTAGGCGCTGTCCTAGCGAGGCCAGGCAACGTCTCCGACCTGCGCCCAGATGAGCCGCTTGCTGTGCCTCCGGTTGGGGACCGGCCGTGCATGGTGGCCAAGATGCAGCCAGGCAGGCTGGACATGGTCACCAGACCAGTTCTACTCGAGGCCGACCAGCCAGGCTCCCTGCAAGTGGCTGAGGTGCCTCTGTTAGCTGGGGTTGGCAGACTCGACAACCACCCTGCTACTGCTTTGCCGAAGACCGGGGACGGAGGGGTTTCTTCATCACCATCAACCCCTCTGTTTCCGGTGTCTACGGAGGCATCACCGCTGGTTTCTACACCGGACGCCCACGAGTCTACATCGCCATCTTCTCCGACTGCCTCCGTTTTGAAAGCGGACTTTGTCACGCCAACTAGGCGAAGTGGGAGATATGGGGCTGACGTGGATGGTGCATCCGCGACCGATGAGGATTCCATGCAACGAGCCATGCGTAGGAAAGCGGAGCTCAACCTCGACTACTCAGGTCGTCCTCCAAATCTAAATCATTTCTATCTTTTTCAACACCAATGATTTCCTCTAAGCTTGCTAGTGTTGGAGTAAAATATTGGTAGTAATGATAGGAAAATTTCGTTTTCTTCAAATGCCTTGAGACGGATGGAAGTTGACCGTCTAACGGTTATTCCAAAAGAATCGGTAGTTTCTGGCACCACCTATGATGACAACGAGGAAGCGATTGCCACATCAGATGATCAGCTTCTCTCGCAGTTAATTGGGGAGGTGTCAGATGTGATCATGGATGAAGCTAAGCTAAGTTCATTATATGAACTAAAAGCTTCGGGCCAGAAATCTGGATAATTTTATAGTAGAAAAGGTAAAAGGCCTAAGAAAACGGACAAAAGTTTCACCCGGTACCATAGTTTTCCAATGAATGACATGTTTTCAAATAGCAGAGGTCTTGGTGACTTGGCTAAACATCTGTTTTTTGTTGACTGCACTTGGGATCATAATTTAGATTTTCTCGCTATTTCTGAAACGGGTAGACGAGATTTCACACAAAGTTTTCTTAACCGCCTTTCAGGTGGTGTTGACAATGTGTGGCACTCTCGTCCACCTGGTGGACGTTCTGGTGGCATCTTGATTGGCATCAAGACTTGTACTATGGATGCGTTGGCTTGCTCGGATGGAGATTTTCACGTGAAACTCCATATCAGTAACAAATCTGACAATTTCATATGGAGTCTTGTGGATGTCTATGGTGCGGCACAGGATGAGTTTAAGGTTGATTTTCTTCACGAGATGGTTAACTTAGCAAAAGATAACCCTTATCCAATTATCATTGGTGGGGATTTCAATTTGCGTAGATTTCCTTTTGAGAAGCGGTTTGATGATCATTGGCCCTTCTTATTCAATGTTGTCATTGACAGTTTGGATTTAAGAGAGGTCTCAATGATTAGCAGACAATTCACCTGGGCAAATAATCTTCCAGAGCCTACATATAAAAAACTAGATCAAGTACTCATGGACTCAAATTGCAAAGATAAATACCCAATGGTCTCGGTACGAGCTCTTGAACGTATTGAAGCTCTATCGGATCATGATCCAATTCTTTTGACTACTGGGTCGTTGAGACCCCAATGTAATCGATGGTTCAAGTTTGAACTCGGATGGTTACATAGGGATGGTTTCCATGACATGGTTAAGTCGGTATAGGACCGTCCTGCCGTTGGTCGAACTCCAGTCGAAAGGTGGAATAACAAAATATGATCTATTCGTAAACACCTAGGCGGTTGGGCAAGGCACATAGCGGGGATTCTTAAAAAAGAAAAGTTAAGACTTTCAAGTATCATTGATAACCTCGAAGCACTAGCGGAAGTTCGTCCTCTATTATCACAGGAGATTGAGATGAAGAGCCAATCGAATGCACAAATAGATCGACTTTTGCGAGAGGAGGAAATCAAATGGTATCAAAGGTCTAAAAGTCAATTCATTCTGGAAGGTGACGCGAGTACAAGATACTTTCATAGTGTTGCCAATGGTAAACACCGGAAGAAACTAATTCACTCACTTGTCCAAGATGAAGGAACTATTGAAGGCCATGAGAATCTTAAATCTTACATTATGAATTATTATAAGGGTTTGTTCGGGTCTCTCGATGAAGAAAACTTCACTATGGATGAGACCCGCACAGACGATATTCCCCAGGTTCCCGTTGAGGAAAATGACTTACTGACTGCTCCTTATTCTGAGGATGAAGTTAAGAATGTTGTTTTTCAAATGGAACATAACAAGGCACCTGATCCGGATGGCTTTCCTGCAGAATTTTATCAAAATTTCTGGGAAGTTATAAAAGTGGACCTTCTCAAATTGTTCAGTTCCCTGCACTCTGGACAACTTGAGTTGTTTCATATGAATTTTGGTGAGATTATTTTATTACCTAAGATTAGTGAAGCGGAGAGGATCCAGTAATACCGACCTATCTGTCTTCTTAATGTTAGTTTCAAAATATTCACTAAGGTAACCACAATCAGACTTAACACGGTGGTTGATCATGTAGTTCATCCATCTCAGACCGTTTTTATGCAAGGAAGGAATATCCCAGACGGAGTCTCCATTTTGCATGAAACAGTCCATGAGCTACACAGTAATTCTAAAAATTGATTTTGAAAATGCCATGATAAAGTTAAGTGGTCTTTCCTTCAACAAACACTCTGGATGAAAGGTTTTTCTCCTGAGTGGCATACTCTCATCCATACTTTTGTGTCTGGAGGCAGTGTGGCAATTAAAGTCAACTAGATCATAAAAGCGCGCGTTGCCGCGCCCGGCCATATTTAAAGAAATGCTAGATGTTGTAATTATTTCAGAACTTGTTGATAACCTCACACTATTGTCTAACAAGTTCAAGGATCAGGTTCAAAGGTACACTCTGGTACGTACTAGGAAAGTTGGCGCGGCAACATGCCGCGTCCGTGGCTTAATCTGACTTGTGTATGTAATCAGGTTTGATGTTGATGTGAATTTGAAATGTTGATGTTAGCCAATGTGTTCAATATAACAGGAGTAGTAGATTAGTAGATGTATTTAAAACGGAACTATGTCTCTCCAGAACCGCTAGGTTAGCTATCACTATAGGTGGATCAGCTAGTAGTATTGATACATTTATATCCGTTCACATAATCCAGGAGACACTGGCATAGATAGTACACGGAAGAAACTGAGTTTGTAGAATCTACTTACGGAACAGAGATAAACCAATGGTACTAATATGTATTCATGAATGATAGATTTACGTAAGAGTACTTAACACACCGCACCAAGTTCTCTAGTGTTTTCCTAAGCGTGACCAGTCAAGGGCCTTTTGGATGCTAGGATTGAACAACCATGAATAAAAAATAAACATTAATTTCATAGGTTTGTCTGTGTAAACACAAAGGAATGTAAAATCTCAGTTTAAAATGTCTTGCACTTTATAGCTGATGATAGGACTGGCTTACGTCCCATATTGCCTTCATGAGAGTATGCATGGAATGAGCGGATGTACTGGTAAGTCGTACATAGTTGCAGTCTGGCAGTATGTGTGTATCTGTAGTATCAGTAGCCATCTTCATTTTCATGGCCAAATAATTTACAAAATGGGAAATCTAAAGATCAATAAAATGGTGGCCTACTTGTTAATCACTACAGCTACATTGGTGGCCTACTTGGTGATCACTACATCTACATTGGCTTGTGATCTCGTACAAACCTTTGTCGTACCAAACGATAGAAGAACAACGTAAGTCTAACATGGACTATCAATCAAAACCGAACCTCTCTCCCAGTGGCGTCTAAATGCTACTGACCTGAAGCATCTGAGTTATATCATTTTCTCAGAAAAAATAAATGGTTCAAACACATGTTGAAGCCTGTTCCCTAGCAACCTGCCAAAAGTAATATCATCCTATCAATATCTGGTTTTCTTAGTGCTCAATAGCTCAACAATATCATTGACCCATATTTTCAATGCTCCTAAGAACTCAAAAAAGCACTTTGCAAGATTGTGTGGCTTAAATAAAACAATCATGTTTCATACCCTTTGCCTTCCCGTAAGCATCTTATCACAACCACACTGGAAATTACTACATTAAGCTGAAACTTGGAATTCAGTGAAATACCTTCCATGAATAACCTCCAACTATATCCCTTTGACTGTCTTTGTTTCTCAATCCTCACTGAATCGCTGATGAGACCCTGCTTTTAGGACTCCTAGCCTCTTCTAGGCCATGGACACCTCTGACAAATCCAACCGAGTTTGAGTCTGGGAGATACAGTGCAGCACGACGTAGATGGTGCCTGGGGCTCCCATGGTCGCCGTCTCCCTGCCCTGCTTGAAGTAGCCGAAATTCATGAACACAAAAAAAGTAAATCGCAAATACAGGTGGCAGGCCATGTAGACTATATATATTTCTAAAGATACAACTCTATTTTTTGTGTGCTCTAGTATATATAGTATAAGACCGCAGATGAACAAATCCTATGATCCAAGAAGAAAACCATGCGACAATAGAGATGAATGAGCCCTAACTATGCGGCATGCAAATAGAAATTCCTAAAAATTGGAGATCGTAGTGTACTCTCTAAATAGGGAAGTTTAAACTGCACATAGTTAACACAATTGTACTCGTGAAATTTACTTTCAGTATACTCTAAATTAAGCGCACCATCATGTCTTAATGTCAAGCGTGCAGGGTCCTGAGAAGCAGGCATCACATTGAACTACAATAAAGAATTGATGGAAAAAAAAGTAATGTGATAACTTCCTTTTGTATATATACAACATGGCTAAATCGATGCTCGAGGTCGCAGGCTCGCATATGCATAGTATTCATTATGGCTGTCTCACAATTGAGCAGTGCCGCATTCGCGACAACGATCAGTCGTACCTCGTTTTCAAGGCTAAGGTGCCTTCTCATATGCCGTGCTTCGTCACTGTACCCCCCGGGGATATCTTCTACGTGCGGCATACCGACCTGTTTGACATGTTGAACGGGTTTCGACTGCACAATACCCTGGTCCGGCTGTTCTCTCTCAATATGGCCATGGAGATCACCAGAGACAAGATCCCGGGCATCTAGATAGTGGATCCCTACTTCATGCGTGACGCCGTCCTGAAAGATGCTGAGGCCATAGATCTGGCGACCGACTACCTCTCAAACTTCCTGCAAACATACTCGGACAAGGATGTGATTCTCCTTCCCTACCATCCCATCACGGGGGATGATCGGACAGGCTGTGTGCTCATAAGCTTGAATTTAAAACACTCAACAGCCTTGTACCTCGACTCAAACAGTGCGATCCAAAAAAACTACACCAATATCAAGAAAATTCTTGATGGCGCTCTCACTGGCTACGTCGCAGCGGGAGGCGTCAAACCGGCAAGGCCACATGTAAAGTTCGGTGCGCACGTGTTCCGCCACACGACGAAGTTTGCCTGCGTCAAGCAGCCGCCTGGCAGTGGGAAGGATGCCTTCTACGCCCTTTACCACATGAAGGCGTTCTTCAATGACATGGATACCAAAACGCTGCCATCTGACCTCGTGAAGTGGGCTGAAAAGCTTGCATGCACACAGGCTCACAACCTCAGGCAACACTTCTTCAACATCTAGGAGGAGATCGCGGCAATCATGTACCAGGCAGTCATAAAAACCGGAGGCACCTTCTACGGCGGCTATACACCGTCCAACGGGGATATAGACGAACGCTTAGCGCAGCAGGGTGACGGCAGGATGTTCATGCAAATGGCGAAAACTCGGTCGGGCTTCATCAATGCCCCCCCCCCCAAAGCCGACTCAAGAGCCGAAGAAGACTTCATGATTGCATTGCCTGGGTACCTAGCTGTTAGTTCCGAACTCGTGTTGTAACCTCTTATCACTATGTTAAACTTGCCTAGCAAAACCTCTAGAATATGTTTCGTCAACCGTTTAACTTGATTGTGAGAGACACTAGCTAGTTATTTGTGTTACGAACTATTTTAAGTGCTTATTGCTTTTCATTTGTTATTGCTTCCCTACTTCTTGTGGTTTGCTTTCTTTGTCTTTCTTCGAAATGTCGATGATTAGAACATGTTATGGCGGATCTGGTGTGCCAAGTAGACTAGTAATTTGGGCATATATATTCTACTTGACGCACAAGATCGAACAACAAGCATTATTATTTCCGTGCCCAACCTAAGTATGAGGTACTAATCCAAGTCATTCTTGGTTTGCTTTTTTTGGTCTTTCTTCGAAATGTCGATGATTAGAACGTGATTTCTTACATTTTGTTGCACCCATATATATATATATATATATATATATATATATATATGCATGATTCTATCTTGTGAACTGCTAGCTATTGCTTTCCACTGACATAAGTAATATCATCTTTATTATGTGTAGGAGATGCCGAGGTGTTATGTCGTGTACGTCGGTCGGGTTCCAGGTGTGTACGAGGAGTGGAAATACTGCCAGAAGCAAGTGAACAACTTCTCGGGCAACAGCTACCAAGGCTATGAGAGTAGAGAGGTGGCGGAAGAGAAGTGGAGGAGGCATGGAAGGAAGAAGTGGAGGAACTTCCTCGTTATCACCACCTTGTTGCTCTTCATGGTAGGTTATGTGTTCTACTTCATCTAGGTAGAGCTACGTCGTTGGAGTTGTAATGTGATTGTGAACTTGTACTCGAAGGTGTAATGTGATTGTGAACTTGTACTCGGAGGTGTGAACTTGTGGCACAAACACTTGATGTATGAACTTGTATGTCATGATTGATGTGTAATGTATTGTATTCATGTTGGTTCTATTATGCTTTGGCAAATTGCAAGTTTCTGAAAAATTCTATGCTCTTTATACTGTATTCTGGACTATATTGTATATTTGAATATCTGTATATTATTATTTATAGTGGTCTGTAAAACTTGAATTTTGGAAATATTACCGGAGGCGCATATACTATAAATATACGAGGCGCATTGTAAAACATATGCGAGGCGCATATGATATGCGCCTCCTATACTTCACATATGCGAGGCACATATCGATATGCGCCTCGCATAATAATATAGGAGGCGCATATCGATATGCGCCTCGCATATGTGAAGTATAGGAGGCGCATATCATATGTGCCTCGCATAAAAAATAGCCGAGGCTTGAAGCTAGAGGCGCATATGATATGCGCCTCGCATAAGCTTTTAGGTGCGCCTCGCATAAGCTTTTCTCTAGTAGTGCTCCTCTCTCTCTCTCTCTCTCTCTCTCTCTCTCTCTCTCTCTCTCTCTCTCTCTCTCTCTCTCTCTCTCGACAACGCGTAGGTGAAGCCCTGCCGCAGAAACTCTCCACCTTTGCACCACGCCGTCGTGCTGTAGATCCAATCTATCGCTCCACCCCACTTGCTGGACCGAGGAAGGAGGAGACGTCGCGGTGCCGTACGTGTGCATCTCTCGAAGGCGTCGCCACTTGCGGCGTTGGATTGGATCGGATCGCGAGGAGGAGAAGGCAAGTACGACTACATCAACCACGTTCTGTTGAACGTTCCGTTGTGCGATTTCTTCAAGGGTATGAAGATCGCATCTATCCCTCTCGTTGATTGCATCTCCTAGATTAGATCTTGGCTTTCTCGTTCGCATCCGTAGAATTTTTTTGATTTACTATGCTGCGAAACCCTTCAGTGGTATCATAGCTAGATCTATGCGTAGATGTGTTTCACGAGTAGAACGCAACATGCTTGTTTCGGGCGTTGATGTTTTCTGTTGCAAGCCTCTTGTTGTGTACTTCTTATGACGCGGGATAGTGAGATCGAAGCGGTCCAGGCCAACTTTACGCGACCTCGTTCGCGAGACCGGCTCCGCACTTGACGTGTGGCTTGTTCCACACATGCGGCTGGTGGATACCAGTTTCTCTCACTATAGTTGTCATGGGATTTACACCGGATGTTGGCAACCATAATATCACAGTTGTGGCTTTCCGTAGGTAAGAATCGTTTTTAGCTTGTTACTCCCATAAGCCACGTAAAACATGCAACAACAAAGTAGAGGCGTCTAACTTGTTTTTGCAGGGAGTGTTTCTGTGATATTGTATGGCCCAAGATATGATGTGTATGTTGTATGCAATGATCATGTTTTGTAATATTTCACGACTTGTATGTCGATGAGTACACAACCGGCAGGAGCCATATGGTTGTCTTTATAATTGTGTATGACCTGTGTGTCAACTTCTTATACGCCATGTAATAGCTTTACTTTATCGCTAAGTAGTTAGCAATAGTTGTAGTTGCTATTCGTGGTGGAGGCAATCATGGTGGAGTGATGGAGATCATGCTGGCACACACAAGATGGAGATCATTGCGCGGAGATTGGCTATACCATGTCACATAAAATTATATGCATGTGATGTTTATCCTTTTATGTATCTTATTATGCTTAGATCGCGACGGTAGCATTATAAGATGATTCCTCACTTAAAGATCAAGATAAAATTGTGTTCTCCCCATGTATGCACCGTTGCGATAGTTCGTCGTGTTCAAGCATCTCGTGATGATCAGGTGCTATAAACTCTACGTTCACATACAACGGGTGCAAGCCAGTTTTGCACACGCGTAAATACTTGGGTTTGACTTGACGAGCCTAGCATGTACAGACATGGCCTCGGAACACACGAACCGAAAGGTTAAGCATGAGTCATATGAATGATATGATCGACACTTTGTTGTCCACCATTGAAACCACATCTCTTCTCGTGAAGATCGGATTAGGTGCGGTGAATTTGGATCGTGTTCACTAAACAACTTGAGGGATGTTGAATTTAGTGGGAGTTCATCTAGTAATTTGATTAAGTTGAACTAGTTATTATGAACATAGTCTAAATTGTACTTGCAAATTTTGTAGATCAAATGGCTAAGTCCAACTTCAACTTCAACGTTTTTGCTGAGAAAGAAAAGCTTAAGAACAATGGGTCTAACTTCACCAACTGGTTCCGCAATCTGAGAATCATTCTCGCTGGCAGACAAAAGGACTATGTCCTTGAGAAAGCGCTAGGTGACCCCCCTGCTGTAGATGCGCCGGCTGAAGAAAAAGCTGTTTATCAGTCGCGCAAAGATGATTATGGTGTGATTAATAGCACCATGTTGTTTGCTATGGAATCGGACCTTCAAAATCGTTTTGAGGAGTTCGTCGGGCCCTTTGAGATTTTGGAGGAACTGAAAACCATGTTTCAGACTCAGGCCCGTTCTGAGAGATATGAGATCTCTGAGAAATTTTTTAACTGCAAGATGGAGGAAGGGAGTTCCGTTAGTGAGCACGCCATTAAGATGTCGGGCTACACTCAACGTCTTGAGCAACTGGACTGCAAGATTCCAGAAGAGCTCAAGATTGACAGAGTTCTGCAATCACTCCCTCCTATCTACAAAGGTTTTGTAGTTACTCATAATCAGATTGGTTCCACTGATACGATCACCGAGCTCTTCGCTAAGCTAAAAGCTGCGGAGGTGGGACATCAAGAAAGATAATCATGTGTTGATGGTCAACAAGCCCCCCAGCTTTAAGAAAGGTAAGGGTGCAAAGAAGTCCTTCAAGAAAGGCAGCGGCAAGCGCGTTGCCCCTGCTGAGAAGAAGCTCAAGTCTGGACCTAAGCCGGACACTGAGTGCTTCTATTGCAAGGACAAGGGTCACTGGAAGCGCAATTGTCCGAAGTACTTAGCGGACAAGAAGGCTGGCACCATCAAAGGTATATTTGATATACATGGTATTGATGTTTACCTTACTAGCGCTCGTTGTAGTGCCTGGGTATTTGATACTGGTTCAGTTGCTAATATTAGTAACTCGAAACAGGAGCTACGGAATAGACGGCGTCTAGCGAGGGATGAGGTGACGAGCGCGTTGGCAACGGATCAAGAGTTGATGTGATGGCCGTCGGCACGCTCTCCTTAGTTTTACCTTCAGGATTAGTTTTAAACCTTAATAAATGTTATTATGTGCCTGCGTTGAGCATGAACATCATATCTGGATTATGTTTATTGCAAGACGGTTATTCATTTAAATCGGAGAATAATGGTTGTTCTATTTATATGAGTAACATCTTTTATGGTCATGCACCTGCTATGAATGGTTTATTTCTTCTGAATCTCGAAAGCAATGAAACACACATCCATAACATTGAGGCTAAGAGATGCAAAGTAGATAGTGATAATTCAACTTATTTGTGGCACTGCCGTCTAGGTCATATTGGTGTAAAACGCATGAAAAAACTCCATTCTGATGGACTTTTGGAGTCTCTTGATTTTGAATCATTTGACACGTGTGAGCCGTGCCTCATGGGCAAGATGATCAAAACCCCGTTCTCCAGTATAATGGAGAGAGCAACAGACTTGTTGGAAATCATACATACCGATGTATGCGGACCAATGAGTGTTTCGACGCGTGGTGGATATCGCTATTTTCTCACTTTTACTGATGACTTAAGTAGATATGGTTATATCTATTTAATGAAACATAAATCCGAAACGTTTGAAAAGTTCAAAGAATTTCAGAACGAAGTGGAAAACCATCGTAACAAGAAAATTAAATTTCTACGATCCAATCGTGGAGGTGAATATTTGATTTATGATTTTCTCACGCATCTTAAAGCAAGCAGAATCGTTTCGCAACTCACGCCACCCGGAACACCACAGCGCAATGGTGTGTCTAAACGCCGGAATCGAACTCTATTAGATATGGTGCGATCGATGATGTCTCTCACAAATTTTCCGTTATCATTTTGGGTTATGCATTAGAAACCACTGCATTCACTTTGAATAGGGCACCATCTAAATCCGTTGAGACGACACCGTATGAACTATGATTTGGTGCTAAACCTAAGTTGTCGTTTCTTAAAGTTTGGGGATGCGAAGCTTACGTCAAGAAGTTGATGCCGGACAAGCTCGAACCCAAAGCGGAGAAATGCGTCTTCATAGGATACCCTAAGGAAACGATTGGGTATACCTTCTACCACAGATCCGAAGGCAAAGTGTTTGTCGCAAAGAACATATCCTTTCTTGAGAAGGAGTTTCTCTCGAAAGAAGTGAGTGGGAGGAAAGTAGAGCTAGACGAGGTTATTGAACCTTCTCTTGAGTTGGAGAGTAGCGCAGAACCTGAAATTGTTCCAGTGCCGTTTGCACCAACAATAGAGGAAGCTAATGACGAGGATCATGAAGCTTCGGACGATGCTACTACTGAACGTCGCAGGTCGACAAGGTCACGTGCCCCTCCTGAGTGGTACGGTAACCCTGTCTTAACTGTCTTGTTGGTAGACAACAGTGAACCTGCGAACTATGAGGAAGCAATGATGAGCCCAGACTCTGAGAAATGGATAGAGGCCATGAAATCTAAATTGGGATCCATGAGCGAAAACCAAGTATGGACTTTGGTGGACCCTCCTAGCGACCGAAAGGCCGTTGAGTGCAAATGGATTTTCAAAAGGAAAACGGACGCAGATGGTAATGTTACTGTCTATAAAGCACGGCTTGTCGCGAAAGGTTTTCGACAAGTTCAAGGTGTTGACTATGATGAGACTTTCTCTCCCGTAGCGATGTTTAAGTCCATTCGGATTTTATTAGCAATTGCTGCGTTTCATGATTATGAAATATGGCAGATGGATGTCAAGACTGCGTTCCTCAATGGTAACATTGATGAAGAGTTGTATATGATGCAACCCGAAGGTTTTGTCGATCCTAAGGATGCTGATAAGGTGTGCAAATTTTAGCGTTCCATTTATGGACTGAAGCAAGCATCTCGGAGTTGGAACCTTCGTTTTGATCAAGTGATCAAGATCTTTGGATTTGTTCCAAATTTCTATGAAGCTTGTATCTACAAGAAAGTGAGTGGGAGCTCAGTGACATTTCTAGTACTATATGTGGATGACATATTGATTATTGGAAATGACATTGGTATGCTTAACGATGTGAAGAGTTATTTGAATAAATGTTTTTCAATGAAAGACCTAGGAGAAGCTGCTTATATATTAGGCATCAAAATCTATAGAGATAGACAAAGACGCCTAATAGCTTTAAGCCAAAGTACATATCTTGAAAAAGTTCTGAAAAGGTTCAGAATGGATAAGGCAAAGAAAGGTTCAGTGCCCATGTTGTCAAGTAAGATATTGAGCAAGGGTCAGTGTCCAGCTACGGTAAACGATAGAGAAACCATGAGCAAAGTGCCTTATGCCTCGGCCATAGGTTCTATCATGTATGCCATGCTGTGTACTAGACCGGATGTGTCCAATGCTCTTAGTTTGACGAGCAGATACCAAAGTGATCCAGGAGTGGAACACTCGACAGCCGTAAAGAACATCCTAAATTATTTAAATAGGACTAAAGAAATGTTCTTAGTCTATGGGGGTGATGAACAGCTCGTCGTAAAAGGTTACGTCAACGCTAGTTTCGACACCGACAAGGATGATTCTAAATCTCAGATAGGATACGTGTATATTTTTAATGGAGGAGTTGTGAGCTGGAGAAGCTGCAAGCAAAGCGTGATCGCGGGATCTATAGTAGAATCGGAATACATGGATGCTGCAGAAGCGTCAAGTGAAGGAGTTTGGATCAGGAACTTCATCACTGAGCTTGGTGTGGTTCCAAGTGCCTTGGACCCACTGGAGATATCGTGCGACAACACTGGCGTCATAGCATTGGCTAAGGAACCAAGATATCATCCAAAGACCAAGCACATCAACCACCGATTTCATATAATTCGAGATTATATAACAGATGGAGATCTAAAGATTAGTAAAGTACATACGGATATGAATGTCGCATATCCTTTGACTAAACCTCTTCCACGAGCAAAACATGATCAGCACCTTAATGCCATGGGTGTTAGATTGTTACCTGATGTAAACTAGATTATTGACTCTGGTGCAAGTGGGAGACTGTTGGAATTATGCCCTAGAGGCAATAATAAAGATGTTATTAATATAATTCTTGTTCATGATAAAGTTTATATTCCATGCTAGAATTCTATTAAGCGAAAACTTTGATACTTGTGTGGTTTATGAATAACACCGTGTCCCTAGTACGCCTCTATGGACTAGCTCATTGATTAATGATGGTTAAGGTTTCCTAACCATAGACATGAGTTGTCGATTAATAATGAGATCATATCATTGGGAGAATGATATGATGGACAGACCCAAATCAAGCAGAGCAATTAGATCGTGTCATCGTGTTCATCTTTGCGAAGCTTTTTATTATGTCAAATATTGTATTCCTTAGACCATGAGATAATGCAACTCCCTGGTATCGGAAGAAAGCTTTGAGGTCATCAAACGTCATCCTATGAGAGGGTGATCATAAAGGTGTCTCTCAGGTGATCGGAAAGTACTTGTTGGGTTGTATGTATCGAGATGGGATTTGTCCCTCCCAAGTCGGAGAGATATACTTCGGTCCCACTCGGTAATCGATATCAACACCGCTTGCAAGCACGTGGTTAAGGAGTTAATCACAAAGTGATATCGGATTACGGAACGAGTAAAGTACTTGTTGTGAACGAGATTGAACTAGGTATGCTGATACCAACGATCGAATCTCGGGCAAGTAAAATGTCGCGTGACGAAGGGAATATATATATGGGATTAATTGAATCCTGGCATCGTGGTTCATCCGATATGATCATCGATGAATATGTGGGAGTCAATATGGGTTTCCAAATCCCGCTGTTGATTATTGATAGAAGATCATGTCTGCATATTCTCGAACCCGTAGGGTCACACACTTAACGTGCCTCGACGCTAGGATAGAATGGATAATTGGTTTTTGAGTTTTTGTTCGGAGTCTCGGATGAGATCTAGGACATCACGAGAGGTTCCAGAATGGTCCAGAGAATAAGATTCATATAAAGGAAAGCAATTTTTGGATTTCGGAATGTTCGGTATTGTACCAGAAGGTTCTAGAAGCTTCCGGAGTGGGACCAACGTGGCCCCACTTGTCGGAGGGGGTAGTGGGCCTACGAGGGAGTGCCCTGGCCGCATTGGGCCAGGGGCACAAGGCCCCATAGGCCCAACCAGCCAAAACCCTAGGGGAAACCCTAGGAGATCTTCTAGAAGGGGGGGGAAGACTTGCCCCCCACTCCACCCTTGTAGCTGCCGGCCCTAGGGCTTGGAGGAGGGGCAAGGGGGCCGGCCATCCCCCTATATAAGGTGGGCAGGGGGCGCACCCTCCCCCAACCCCAAACCCTAGCCGCCATACTGCCGCCCTCCTCTCTCTCTCTCTCCCGACTGCGCGTAGGCGAAGCCTTGCTGCAGAAACTCTCCACTTTTGCACCACGCCGTCGTGTTGTAGATCCAATCTATCTCTCCACCCCACTTGCTGGACCGAGGAAGGAGGAGATGTCGCGGTGCCGTACGTGTGCATCTCTCGGAGGCGTCGCCACTTGCGGCGTTGGATCGGATCGGATCACGAGGAGGAGAAGGCTAGTACGACTACATCAACCACGTTCTGTTGAACGTTCCGCTGTGCGATTTCTTCAAGGGTATGAAGATCTCATCTATCCCTCTCGTTGATTGCATCTCCTAGATTAGATCTTGGATTTACCGTTCGCATCCATAGAATTTTTTTGATTTACTATGCTGTGAAACCCTTCACGCACCGGCTTAGGCGAAGCCTTGCGTGATCTTCCCTCTACTTCTGACACCCTTTCGTCATGCTGCCGGAATCACAAGGGGAGAACTACAACCTCCGCTGCATGCTGGAACAAGGGAGAGGAAGGTCTTCATGGAGTACCGAACGTGTGACCGACTACGGAAGCGCTGCCAGAACGGAGCGCCGGAAGGATCATCTACACGATCTTGAGATCTGCAATTGTACGACTACATCACCCACGAGAATCTGCTCTCGTTAACCGCTTTGGAATCTTTGAGGGTGAGTGCTTCTATCGACTCGTTGCTACAATCTAGTACATAGATCTTGGCTTGTTTGTGTGCATGCGGTAGAATTTTTTTGTTTTCCATGCTACGAACCCCTAAAGTGGTATCAGAGCCGTGTCTATATGTAGATCTGTTGCACGAGTAGAACACAATGGTCATTGTGGGTGGTGGTGCTTTTATTATCAATTGATTTTTGTGTACTTTGCATCTTGCGGTATGATGGGATGAAGCGGCCCGGGCTAACCTTACATGGCATCGTTCATGAGACTTGCTCCACGCTTAACATGCAACTTGTATTGCATAAGTGGCTTTGCGGGTGTCTGTCTCTCCCATCATAGTATAGATTCAATTTACAACGGGCACTTGATAGTTCAAGCATCAATGTTGTGGTTCTTGTTCATAAGTTAGGACGACACTTATTGAAAGCCCCAAACCATGTAAGATATGCAAATAAAATTAGAGGCATCTAACTTTGTTTTGCAGGGGTGTGCTGTGATGTAATATGGCCATGATTGTGATTATATATGATGTATGCAATGTTCCTTATTGTAAGTTGGCAACCGGCATGAGCCATATGGTTGTCTTTTAAATTCCGTTAAGACCTGCATGTCTATTCAAAGTAGTTGTAATAGTTGATGTTGGTGGAGGACAACCATGAAGCGGCGCCATTGACCTTGACTCCATACCGGTGATGATGGAGATCATGTTCGTGCTTGAAGATGGAGATCGGAAGCACAAGAAGAAAGGCCATATCATATCACATATTATGAATTGCATGTGATGTTAATCCTTTTATGCATCTTGTATTGCTTATTTCACGATGGTAGCATTATAAGATGATCCCTCAAGCACAAAAATTTCATGTTTTAAAGTGTTCATCCTTAGTAAGCATCGTTGCTAAAGCTCGTTGTTTAGAAGCACCACGTGATGATCGGGTGTGTTAGATTCTGCGAGTGTATACAACGTGAGCAAGCCAGATTTGCTCATGCGGAAGCTAAGGTTTGATCTTGAAGAGCCTAGCATGTACAGACATGGTCTCGGAACACGGATCACCGAAAGGTAAAGCATGAGTCATATAGTAGATATGATGAACATGTCGATTGTTCGCCATTGCAGCTACATCAACTCTCATGATGATCGGTTTTGATGTGGTGGATTTGGTTCGTGTGATCACTAAAACAATTTGAGGGATATTGTTTTGAGTGGGAGTTCACCTAGATTAATTTAATTATTAATTAGAACTCAATTTGTCATAAACTTAGTCTAAACTATTGCAAATATGTTGTAGATCAATGGCGACCCCTACCATCAATTTTAATGCGTTCCTAGAGAAAGAAAAGTTGAAAAACAATGGAAGCAACTTCGCGGATTGGTTCCGCAATTTGAGGATTGTCCTCAATGCTGGTAATTTGACCTATGTGCTGGATGCACCGCTGGGTGACCCGCCTGCAGCTAATGCTACCGATGAGGTAAAGAATGTTTTCCTCGCTCGGAAGAATCAGTACTCCATAGTTCAGTGTGCTATCTTGTATGGTTTGGAATCAGAGCTTCAGAAAAGGTTTGAGAACCATGACCCACATGATATTGTCCGTGAACTCAAAATGATATTTGAGGCTCACGCGGCATTTGAGAGTTATGAGGCTTCTGAAAAGTTCTTTAACTGCAAGATGGAAGAGGGAAGATCCGTCAGTGAGCACGTGCTTAAGATGTCTGGGCACGCAAGCAAGCTTCAAAGCTTGGGTATAGTGATTCCTAATGCTTTGGGGATTCACCGTGTCCTCCAATCACTACCACCAATGATGGGGATATGCCTACCGGGGTATGCCCAGCAGGACGTTTCCGAATGGCCCAAAGAACTGGCGACTGGGCCTGCAGAACGGCGACTGGATTGAAGCCCAGCGAGGAATCGAGCGACTAGAAGCTGAAGGCCCAGGCAAGTAGATAGGCCCAGGCGGATTAGGTTAAACAAGTATCGAAGCTTTAACTGAATCGGTTGAGATATGTAAACCCTAGGGGATGTGAGCCTATATAAACCTCCCTATGGGGTGAGTAGAGAGACGTTCCCTCATACACCCAAGCGACTCGCCGCCTAGCCTCCGAGCTCGCCCATTGTACCACCTCCATAATACAATCTAGCAGGAGTAGGTCTTTACCCTCCGGGGGGGGCGAACCTGGGTAAAACCCTGTGTCTTTGCCCTCATCTCGCACCGCAGATGGCTGGCCGCCCTTGCCCCTCATTCTACTACTCGCTGCCGATTGCAGCATCTGCCGTGACCATTCCCACGATAGTGGCGCCCACCGTGGGGCCTGGCCGGTCTGGCCGGTGCTCTGCGGCGAGATCCAATCTGCCCATCAACGAGACGGTCGCCATCGGCCGCATGATAGCGATTGGCGAGATGCTCCAAATCTTGCCGAGCAGCTACGTCCCGGCGGCGCGACCCGTCACGCACATCGTGATCCTGCTGATCGGCACGATCAGCCTCTTCGTCGGTCTCACCGACGTCATCTTCTCGGAGGATTCAGCTCGCATCCACGAGTCGCCGCCACGCGATCGGCTCTCCAAGAGCCAGATCCGCACGATCCATCGCCTCGCCTCCGAGTACAATTCGGCCCACAGCAACGTGGCCGAAAACGCAGCGGCCGCAGAGGACTCGGCCCTCAACGACGATGCCGACTCGGCGACCCCGGCGTCACTCGCCGGATCCATCACCGCGACTTCATCCGCGGGCTCCATCGCCCAGGTCTCCAACGTGGGAGACTTCGAGGATCCCTCCATCCTCGGGATCTTCGAATTCGACTCCGGGTCGGAGAACTCCGCCGACCTCCGCGACGGAACCGGTCGCCACGCCGCGACCTACATGGCGACCGGCACCGATCCGCCGGAGGATCCATTCTCCACCCCAATCCCTCCTAACGCCACGGCAACAGAGGTCGAGGAACTCCGCCTGAAACTGGCGGAGGCGGTGCGCAAGGAGCAAGCCGAGCGCGAAAAATTTCGCCTCGAGCAGGTGACGGCGCAAGAACTATCACGCTACCACCACCAGCGGATCAGGTCGCGCCTGAACCCCACCGTTCAGGGGCGTGCCCTGAACTTCGATGACGAAAACGACCCGGCCCGCGTGGCCGAGCGCGCAATCTGCGAGAACGCGCAACCAGGAGGAAGCGCCCGGCCCCCGCCAGGATCAACGGCAATGGGCGCCCCACCTCCACCCAACCGCACCCCTCCCAGGGACCAGCCGCGGATAGTAGTCTCCTCACGGGAGCGAGACGCAAACGGCCTCCCACTGTTCTCCACCCCGATGGACAACCTCGTGGCAGGCCGAGCAGCAGCCGACAGCATCACGGCCACCGGCGACGGCGCCCTACAGATCCAATACGTCAGGGCCCTGCTCGCGAAGGCCGTCGAGCAGCAAAGAGCGGGCGCCGACTCGCAAGGTCGAGTATACTCGCGTTCCACGGGAAGCAGAGCAGCCTCCAGCGGCCGCCCAGCGGCGGCAAACACCCTAAACTGCCCGCCACCAGAGCCACTGCAGCTCCAACACCGACCCGCGAACGCGGCACTCTCCACCAACGACCCCAGGCCGGCAACCAACTTTGTCACCGCCAACGGGCAACCCATCGACGCCCGCACCCACATTATCAACAACCAAAGTTGGCGTGCACGCCAGCCCGACGACCTGCGACATACCCTAAGCAATCGCCGCGACGGCGAGCCCATGGGGTCGCTCAGTCGACTCGGACCCAAGTGCTTCGGACCAATGATCTGAGGCGAGAAGTACCCGCCAAACTTCAAGGCGCCAAAAGAGATAGAAAAGTACGACTCCTCGTACGACCCCGCCGTCTGGCTCGACACATACCTCATGGCGATGGGGATCACAGGCCACACTGACCTGCTAGCCGCCCGTTACCTCCCCCTGATGATGGAGGGGACGTGCAGGCAGTGGATCAACACACTCCCCCAGGACAGTATCGACTCCTGGGAGGAGATGCGCGACGCCTTCGTCAGGCACTTCGAGTGCTCCTACACCAGCGCCACCACTATCGAGGACCTGGAGCGATGCGTCCAGGGACCCCGCGAGTCTACCCGCAACTGGGTCCAACGGTGGCAAGAAATTTGGTACAACGCGGTCGGCATCCACCCGGACACCGCGATCCATTGCTTCAAGACCTCGTGCCGCTACGATCCCCTGGTCGCCCAGCTCAAGCGACACTCCCGCACACTCGACAACATCCCCGACCTCCTCGAGATCGCCAAACGGTACGCCGAGGAAGATCCAAACCAGGAAACTGACGACGAGTCAGGAGGTCAACGCCGCACGAGCGGCAACGACAGCGGACGACGGTCCGACCTACGCTACAGCAACACTCGCCTCATCGGCAAGCTACGCAGTGATGGGCGAGTCGACTTCGTCGCCAACGCCGGGCACGTGCAACGCGAGCCCAAGAGCTTCCGCCGGGACGGAGGACAACGCCGCGACGGCGGAAACTACAAGGCCAAGCCAAGGTTCGACCCCGCGGATCTCCTTAACCAACCATGTGCGTTTCATAGCAGGGAAGGGAAGCCTGCAACGCACACCACCGCCGACTGCCACACCCTCAGGGAAATTGAGAAGGCACGGAGAGCGCGAGAGGACCCCGACAACGACCCGCCAAACGGCGGAAAGTTCGGCAAAGTGGCCGGCTCGCTCCATACCTTCACAGGCTTCAACACGAAGCGCGAGAAGAAGGTCATCGCCCGCGCTGTCGCCGTCAACGCGGTGGCCCAGGTGGACGTTCCCCAGTTCCTAAACTGGTCAGAGCAGCCCATCACCTGGATCCGCCAAGACCACTCGCCACACATCGAGTACCCAGGACGAGTCGCCCTGGTGGTCAAGCCCAAGGTCGGCGACTACTGGCTCCCCAAGACATTGATGGACGGCGGCAGCTCCATCAACATCATGTACCTCGACAACTTCAGGCGGCTGCGGCTCCCGCAGTCGATGATCGAGACGACCCACACCACATTCCACGGCATCGTCCCCGGTCGGAAGGCGTACCCAATCGGCAAGGTCACGCTGCCAGTCACCTTCGGCACACCGGCAAACTTCCGCACCGAGCGGATCGTCTTCGAGCTGGTGCCCTTCGACAGCCCCTACCACTGCGTCCTGGGGCGCCAGGCGTTCGCTAAATTCATGGCAGCGCCCCACTACGCGTACAAAGCGATGAAGCTCCCCGGGCCGTGCGGCGTCATCACCATCAACGGCGACCCCGACATGGCCACCGAGTGCAAGGCCAAAGGAGCCGAGCTCGCTGACGCCGTCATCGCGGAGGAAACCAACCACGCCGATGAGCTCGCCAAGTACGCGAGCGGGGTCAACAATGACGACCCCACCATACTCAAGAAGCCCAACTCAGAGGGCGCAAACACCTCAACCTTTGAGGCCACGACGCACACCCGCACCGTCGAGCTGGTCCCAGGCGACTCCAGCCAGACGGTGACGATCGGGACGGGCATGAGCCTAGCATAGGAAGGCGCGCTCATCGAGTACCTCCGTGAGAACAGGAACATCTTCGCATGGAAACCCTCTGACATGCCCGGTGTCCCTAGGGAGCTCGCTGAGCACAAGCTAAACGCCGACCCCAAAGTGCGACCTGTCAAGCAGTCGCTGCGGCCCTTCAATGAAGAACGCCGTCGAGCAATCGCCAAGGAGGTGCAGCGTCTACTCGCTGCCGGCTTCATCCGGCCAATCAAGTACTCCAAGTGGCTGGCAAACCCAGTCCTGGTCGAGAAGAAGAACGGGACCTGGAGAATCTGTATCGACTACACAAACCTGAACAGCGCCTGCCCAAAGGAGCAGTTCGTCCTCCCGCGGATCGACCAGATAATCGATTCAACCGCGGGCTCGGAGTCGCTATGTTTCCTCGACGCCTACTCTGGGTACAACCAGATCAAAATGGCTGTCGAAGACGAGGAGAATACGGCGTTCATCATGCCATTCGAAGCCTTCTGCTACACCGCCATGACCTTCGGCCTCAAGAACGCTGGGGCGACCTACCAGCGGTACATGCAAGAATGCCTCGCGAGCCAAATTGGCCGCAACATCCACGTCTAGATCGACGACGTGGTCATAAAGTCTGCTTGCCAAGGCGACCTACTCGCCGACCTGGCCAAAACATTTGCCAACCTGCGAAGATATAAGATAAAGCTCAACCTAGGAAAATGCACCTTCGGTGTACCTGCCGGACAACTACTGGGGTACGTCGTCTCCAAACGATCGCCCGGCTCGGCAAACCCGAGTGCTTGCGCGACGTCCAGAAGCTGGCCGGGCGAGTAGCGGCTCTCAGTCGCTTCATGCCCCGCCTGGGCGAAAAGGCGATGCCCCTATACCGCCTGATGCACAAAAACCCCACCTTCCAGTGGGACAAGGAGGCGGACGACACGCTCTGCGACCTCAAAAAGGTGCTACTCGCCGCACCATTACTCACTGCCCCCGCCGACAAAGAACCCATGCTGGTTTACGTCGCGGCTTCCGAGCGCGTCGTCAGCACCGTGATGGTCGTCGAGCGACCAGAGGAAGGAAAGGAGCGCCCAGTCCAGCGGCCGGTGTACTACATCAGCGAGGTCCTCACCGAGTCGCGCCAGCGGTACCCACAGTACCAAAAGCTAGTATACGCGGTCTTCAGAGCTCAGCGGCGCCTGCCGCACTACTTCCAGGAGCACCCGATCACGGTCGTCTCCTCAGCACCACTGCAAGACATCATCCGCAACCGCGAGGCGACCGGGCAGGTCGCCAAGTGGGCCGTCGAGATCGGCGTCCACAACATCAAATACGAGCCACGAAAAGCGATCAAGTCGCAGGCACTGGCAGACTTCATCGTCGACTGGGAAGAGGCCCAGCAGCCAGAGAAGCTGCCGTACCTCCATTACTGGAGCCTGCACTTCGACGGCTCCAAGAACGCGGACGGCGCAGGCGCAGGGATCGTGCTAACTTCACCAAAGGGCGAAAAAGCTCCGCTACGTCCTCTGCCTCGACTTCACACCCTGCACCAACAACATGGCTGAGTACGAGGCCCTACTCCACGGCATGCGAGCTGCCAAGGAGATGAACGTCAATCGCCTCCGCTGCTACGGAGATTCCGACCTCGTCGCGGGGCAAGTCGCTGGCACCTGCGACGTCGTCTCCCCTACCATGGCGGCGTACCGCCAAGCAGTGGACAAGTTGGGCGGACACTTCACCGGCTACTCCGTCGAGTGGATCGACAGACGGAAAAACGAGGAGGCCGACACACTCTCTCGCATCAGGTCGGCTTGACTCGCACCACCCGCCGGCGTCTTCCTCGACACGATCACCAAGCCATCAGTCTCTTCCCTGAGGGAGATCGACATCGGAGTCCCACTCCAACCAGAGGCAGCCTTGGTCGCATTCGTCAACGAGCCAGACGACTGGACCAAGCCCTACATCGCCTACCTGGAAGTCGGCACCTTGCCGGCAGACGAGACGGACGCTCGGATGATCGCCCATCGATGAAAGTCCTACACCATCATCGACGGCGAGCTCCACAAGCACAGCGTCACCGGCGTGTTCCAACGCTGCGTCCAACCAGCCGAAGGACGCAAGATCCTGCACGACATCCACTCCGGTGACTGCGGCCACCACGCCGCCGCTCGCTCCCTGGTTGCCAAGGCTATGCGACATGGCTTCTACTGGCCCACCGCACACGCCGACGCTGTCGACATCGTCCAGCGGTGCGCCGGGTGCCAGAAGTACGCCAACCAGACGCACGTGCCGAGCTCGGCGCTCAAAACAATCCCCATCACTTGGCCATTCGCTGTGTGGGGCATGGATATGGTAGGCCCCTTCAAGAAGGCCCCCTCCGGCTATAACCACCTGCTAGTCGCCGTCGACAAATTCACGAAGTGGGTGGAGGCCAAGCCAGTCCGGAAATGCGACGGGAAGACCGCCACTAAATTCCTACACGAGCTCATATATCGCTACGGGTTACCAAACAACATCATCACGGACAACGGCACCAACTTCGCCAAGGGAGCCATGGCCGAATTCTATGAAGAGCACCACATTCGGCTCGACCTCGCGTCAGTCGCCCACCCGGAATCCAACGGCCAGGCAGAACGGGCCAACCAAAGCATCCTCCACGGCCTGAAACCGCGACTCCAAGTACCACTCGAGCGCACCACCGGGTGCTGGGTCGAGGAGTTGCCCTCTGTCATCTAGGGGATCCGCACCTCAGTCAACAGATCGACAGGGTTCACCCCCTTCTTCATGGTCTATGGCGCCGAGGCAGTCATGCCCACCGACCTCGAGCACGAATCGCCACGGGTCCTCCACTATATGGAGGATGCGAACGAGATTGCCCGCCAAGACGGGATCGACCAACTCGACGAAGCACGTGACCTCGCTCGGTCACTCACTGCCATCTACCAGCAGGGACTCCGCCGCTACCACAGCCGGCGGGTGAAAACTCGCACCTTCCAAGAAGGCGACCTGGTGTTACGCCTCATCCAGGACAAGAAGGGCATGCACAAGCTCTCCCCTCCGTGGGAAGGCCCATTCGCCATTGGGCGCGTACTCGGCAATGACGCCTACTACCCCATCGACGTCCGCGGGGACGGCGAACTCGACGTCAAGCGACCATGGAATGTAAACCTCCTACGGAAGTTCTACTCCTAGAACCCCACACATGTACTCTCCAGTCGCTATGAAATAAAAAGAAACGGTTACCGCAAATTGCGCCTACTCACCATGACTTGTGCCACTCGCACTCGTAATAACAGCGTTACGCTAACCGCAGAAGTCAACCTTTGGTACAGCGACCGGCACGGCTAAGTAATATGGTGTAAGAGCACTGAATCACCTCAGGTCTTGCATCGTCCATGAAAAACGCCTACCCGGAGCCCCATTGGAGTCGCCTAGCTCGACTGGTTCTACGAACCAAGACAACTTCCCTCGCTTCTCACAGCGACCTTGGTCCTCCGCATCCTTGGCATAGCGACTCGAACGGCTAAGTACCACGCTCGGGGACTGAAGACCAGTTCATCGCGAGCGGTCAGGGAAAACGCCAAGTAGGAGAGCATGCCCAGGACTCGCCATGCGACTGACCCCACGGGCCAGGCAGGAGTGACGCGCTCAAACCAACGCTCTAAGTCCTCAACCACCCTCGAGTCGCGCCTAGAACAACCAAGTACCACGCTCGGGGACTCGGCCACCCGACCTCGCTCGCGCAAGGGAAAACGGTAAAGTACAGAGCACTCAAGGGAGTCGCCCAGCGACTGGCTCTCCGAGCCCGTGCGAGTCGACCACAATAATAAGATACATAACATTGACAAATCACATACGAGGTTGTTGGAATTATGCCCTAGAGGCAATAATAAAGATCTTATTATTATAATTCATGTTCATGATAAAGTTTATATTCCATGCTAGAATTGTATTAAGCGGAAACTTTAATACTTGTGTGGTTTGTGAACAACACCGTGTCCCTAGTACGCCTCTATGGACTAGCTCATTGATCAATGATGGTTAAGGTTTCCTAACCATAGACATGAGTTGTCAATTGTTAATGAGATCATAACATTGGAGAATGATATGATGGACAGACCCAAACTAAGCGAAGCAATTAGATCGTATCATCGTGTTCATATTTGCGAAGCTTTTCCTATGTCAAATATTGTATTCCTTAGACCATGAGATAATACAACTCCCTGGTATTGGAAGAAAGCTTTGAGGTCATCAAACGTCATCCTATGAGAGGGTGATCATAAAGGTGTCTCTCAGGTGATCGGAAAGTATCTGTTGGGTTGTATGTATCGAGATGGAATTTGTCCCTCCCAAGTCGGAGAGATATACTTCGGGCCCACTCGGTAATCGATATCAACACCGCTTGCAAGCATGTGGTTAAGGAGTTAATCACAAAGTGATATCGTATTACGGAACGAGTAAAGTACTTGCTGTGAACGAGATTGAACTAGGTATGACAGTACCGACGATCGAATCTCGGGCAAGTAAAATATCGCGAGACGAAGGGAATATATATATGGGATTGTTTGAATCCTGGCATCGTGGTTCATCCGATATGATCATCGATGAATGTGTGGGAGTCAATATGGGTGCCCAGACCCCGCTGTTGATTATTGATAGAAGATCATGTCTGCATATTCTCGAACCCGCAGGGTCACACACTTAACGTATCTCGACGCTAGGATAGATTGGATAATTGGTTTATGAATTTTTGTTCGGAGTCTCGGATGGGATCCGGGATATCACGAGAGGTTCCGGAATGGTCCGGAGAATAAGATTCACATAAGGCAATGCAGTTTTTGGAGTTCGGCATTGTTCCGGGTTAATCGGTATTGTACCGGAAGCTTCTAGAACCTTCCGGAAGGGGACCAACGTGGCCCCACCTTCCGGGAGGGGGCATGGTCCTATGAGGGAGTGTCCTGGCCGCATTGGGCCAGGGGCACAAGGCCCCATAGGGCCCAGCCGATCCTAGAGAGTTTAAATCGTTTAAACTAGAGATAGGGTTTCTAGAAGAGGGGGGAGTCCATGCCCCCCACTCCTTATCCTTTGGGCTTGGGGGAGGGGCTAGGGCTGCGCCCCCCCCCCCTCTATATAAAGAGGGGTGGGGGCGCACCAAACCCCTACACCTCTCCTCCAAACCCTAGCTGCCTTGCTAGCTTTCCTCTCTCCCTCCCGACTGTTTGTAGGCGAAGCCCTGCTGCAGAAATTCTCCACCATATACACCACGCCGTCGTGTTGTAGATCCAATCTATCTCTCCACCATACTTTCTGGTCCGAGGAAGGAGGAGACGTCGAGGTGCTGCACGTGTGCATCTCACGGAGGCACCGCCACTTGTGGTGCTAGATCGGATCGGATCGCGAGGAGGAGAAGCGAGTACGACTACATCACCCACGTTCCGACGAACGTTCCGCTGTGCGAATCTTCAAGGGTATGAAGATCTAATCCAATCTCTCTCGTTGTTTGCATCTCCTAGATTAGATCTTGGCTTTCCCTCTGTTCGCTCCGTAGAAAATTTTGATTTACTATGCCGCGAATCCCTTCAGTGGTATCAGAGCTAGATCTATGCGTAGATGTGTTTCACGAGTAGAACGCAACATGGTTGTTGCGGGCGTTGATGTTTTCTGTTGCAAGCCTCTTGTTTGTGTTCTTCTTATGACGCGAGATAGTGAGACTGAAGCGGTCCAGGCCAACCTTACACGACGTCGTTCGCGAGACCGGCTCCGCACTTGACGTGTGGCTTGTTCCACACATGCGGCTGGTGGATGTCAGTTTCTCTCACTATAGTTGTCATGGGACTAACACGGGAGTTTGGCAACCATAATATCACCGTTGTGGCTTTCCGTAGGTAAGAATCGTTCTTAGCATCTACTCCCATAAGCCACGTAAAACATGCAACAACAAAGTAGAGGCGTCTAACTTGTTTTTGCAGGGAGTGTTTTCTGTGATATGGTATGGCCCAAGATGTGATGTGTATAATGTATGCGATGATCATGTTTTGTAATGTTTCACGACTTGCATGTCGATGAGTACACAACCGGCAGGAGCCATATGGTTGTCTTTATAATTGTGTATGACCTGCGAGTCAACTTCTTATACGCCATGTAATAGCTTTACTTTATCGCTAAGTAGTTAGCAATAGTTGTAGTTGCTATTCGTGGTGAAGGCAATCATGGTGGAGTGATGGAGATCATGCCGGAACGCACAAGATGGAGATCATTGCGCGAAGATTGGCTATACCATGTCACATAAAGTTATATGCATGTGATGTTTATCCTTTATGTATCTTATTATGCTTAGATCGCGACGGTAGCATTATAAGATGATTCCTCACTTAAAGATCAAGATAAAAACTGTGTTCTCCCCAAGTATGCACCGTTGCGAAAGTTCGTCGTGTCCAAGCATCACGTGATGATCGGGTGCTATAGACTCTACGCTCATACAACGGGTGCAAGCCAGTTTTTGCACACGCGGAAATACTTGGGTCTAGCTTGACGAGCCTAGCATGTACAGACATGGCCTCGGAACACAAGAACCGAAAGGTTAAGCATGAGTCATATGAATGATATGATCGACACTTTGTTGTCCACCATTGAAACCACATCTCTTCTCGTGATGATCGGATTAGGTGTGGTGAATTTGGATCGTGTTCACTAAACAACTTGAGGGATGTTGAATTTAGTGGGAGTTCATTTAGTAATTTGATTAAGTTGAACTATTTATCATGAACATAGTCTAAATTGTACTTGCAAATACTGTAGATCACATGGCCAAATCCAACTTCAACTTCAACGTTTTTGCTGAGAAGGAAAAGCTTAGAAACAATGGGTCTAACTTCACCAATTGGTTCCGCAATCTAAGAATCATTCTGTCTGGCGGACAAAAGGACTATGTCCTTGGGAAAGCGTTAGGTGGCCCCCCTGCTGCAACTGCGCCGGCTGATGAGAAAGCTGTCTATCAGTCGCGCAAAGATGATTATGGTGTGATTAAGAGCACCATGTTGTTTGCTATGGAACCGGAACTTCAAAATCGTTTTGAAACCTATCCCGAGCCCTTTGAGATTCTCGAGGAGCTGAAAACCATGTTTCAGACTCAAGCCCGTTCTGAGAGATATGAGATCTCTGAGAAGTTCTTTAACTGCAAGATGGAGGAAGGGAGTTCCGTTAGTGAGCACGCCATAAAGATGTCGGGCTACACTCAACGCCTTGAGCAACTGGAATGCACGATTCCAGAGGAGCTCAAGATTAACAGGGTTCTGCAATCACTCCCTCCCAGCTACAAAAGTTTTGTAGTGACTCATAATCAGATTGGCTCCACTGATACGATCACCGATCTCTTCGCAAAGCTGAAGGCTGCGGAGGTGGACATCAAAAAGGTTAATCATGTGTTGATGGTCAACAAGCCCTCCTTTAAGAAAGATAAGGGAGCAAAGAAGCCCTTCAAGAAGGGCGGCGGCAAGCGCAATGCTCCTGCTGAGAAGAAGCTCAAGTCTGGTCCTAAGCCGGACACTGAGTGCTTCTATTGCAAGGACAAGGGTCACTGGAAGCGCAACTGTCCGAAGTACTTAGCGGACAAGAAGGCTGGCACCATCAAAGGTATATTTGATATACATGTTATTGATGTTTTCCTTACTAGCCCTCGTTGTAGTGCCTGGGTATTTGATACCGGTTCAGTTGCTAATATTTGTAACTCGAAACAGGAGCTACGGAATAGACGGCGCCTTGCGAGGGATGAGGTGACGATGCGCGTTGGCAACGGATCAAGAGTTGATGTGATGGACGTCGGCACGCTCTCCTTAGTTTTACCTTCGGGATTAGTTTTAAACCTTAATAAGTGTTATTATGTGCCTGCGTTGAGCATGAACATTATTTCTGGATCGTGCTTATTGCAAGACGGTTATTCATTTAAATCGGAGAATAATGGTTGTTCTATTTATATGAGTAACATCTTTTATGGTCATGCACCTCATATGAATGGTTTATTTCTTCTAAATCTTGAAAGGGATGAAACACACATCCATAACATTGAGGCTAAGAGATGCAAAGTAGATAGTGATAATACTACTTATTTGTGGCACTGTCGTCTAGGTCATATTGGTGTAAAGCGCATGAAGAAACTCCATTCTGATGGACTTTTGGAGTCTCTTGATTTTGAATCATTTGACACATGCGAACCATGCCTCATGGGCAAGATGATCAAAACCCCGTTCTCCGGAATGATGGAGCGAGCAACGGACTTGTTGGAAATCATACATACCGATGTATGCGGACCGATGAGTATTTTGACGCGCGGTGGATATCGCTATTTCCTTACTTTTATCGATGACTTAAGTAGATATGGGTATATCTATTTAATGAAACATAAATCTAAAACATTTGAAAAGTTCAAGGAATTTCAGAATGAAGTGGAGAACCATCGTAACAGAAAGATTAAGTTTCTACGATCCGATCGTGGAGGTGAATATTTGAGTTATGATTTTCTCACGCATCTTAAAGCAAGTGGAATCGTTTCACAACTCACGCCACCCGGAATACCACAGCGCAATGGTGTGTCTGAACGCCGGAATCGAACCCTATTAGATATGGTCCGATCAATGATGTCTCTTACTGATTTGCCGTTATCATTTTGGGGTTATGCATTAGAAACCGCTGCATTCACTTTAAATAGGGCACCATCTAAATCCGTTGAGACGACACCGTATGAACTATGGTTTGGTGCTAAACCTAAGTTGTCGTTTCTTAAAGTTTGGGGATGCGAAGCTTACGTCAAGAAGTTGATGCCGGACAAGCTCGAACCCAAAGCGGAGAAATGTGTCTTCATAGGATACCCTAAGGAAACTATTGGGTATACCTTCTATCACAGAACCGAACGCAAAGTGTTTGTCGCAAAGAACGGTTCCTTTCTTGAGAAGGAGTTTCTCTCGAAAGAAGTGAGTGGGAGGAAAGTAGAGCTTGACGAGGTTATTGAACCTTCTCTTGAATTGGAGAGTAGCGCAGCACCTGAAATTGTTCCAGTGCCGCCTGCACCAACAATAGAGGAAGCTAATGACAAGGATCATGAAGCTTCGGACGATGCTGCTACTGAACGTCGCAGGTCAACAAGGTCGCGTGCCTCTCCTGAGTGGTACAGCAACCCTGTCTTGACTGTCTTGTTAGTAGAAGACAGTGAACCTACGAACTATGAGGAAGCGATGATGAGCCCAGACTCTGAGAAATTGTTAGAAGCCATGAAATCCGAATTGGGATCCATGAGCGAAAACCAAGTATGGACTTTGGTGGACCCTCCTAGCGACCGAAAGGCCGTTGAGTGCAAATGGATCTTCAAGAAGAAAACGGACGCGGATGGTAATGTTACCGTCTATAAAGCACGTCTTGTCGCGAAAGGTTTTCGACAAGTTCAAGGTGTTGACTACGATGAGACTTTCTCTCCCGTAGCAATGTTTAAGTCCATTCGGATTTTATTAGCAATTGCTGCGTTTCATGATTATGAAATATGGCAGATGGATGTCAAGACTGCTTTCCTCAATGGCAACATTGATGAAGAGTTGTATATGATGACACCCGAAGGTTTTGTCGATCCTAAGGATGCTAGTAAAGTATGCAAACTTCAGCGTTCCATTTATGGACTGAAGCAAGCATCTCGGAGTTGGAACCTTCGTTTTGATCAAGTGATCAAGAGCTTTGGATTTGTTCCAAATTGCTACGAAGCTTGTATCTACAAGAAAGTGAGTGGGAGCTCGGTGACGTTTCTGGTACTATATGTGGATGACATATTTATTATCGGAAATGACATCAACATGCTTAACGATGTGAAGAGTTATTTGAACAAGTGTTTTTCAATGAAAGACCTAGGTGAAGCTGCTTATATATTGGGCATCAAGATCTATAGAGATAGACAAAGACGCCTGATAGCTTTAAGACAGAGTACATACCTAGACAAAGTTCTGAAAAGGTTCAGAATGGATAAGGCAAAGAAAGGTTCAGTGCCTATGTTGTCAGGTAAGATATTGAGCAAGGCTCAGTGTCCAGCTACGGTAAATGATAGGGAAGCTATGAGCAAAGTGCCTTATGCCTCGGCCATAGGTTCTATCATGTATGCCATGCTGTGTACTAGACCGGATGTGTCCAATGCTCTTAGTTTGACGAGCAGATATCAAAGTGATCCAGGAGTGGAACACTGGACAGCCGTGAAGAACATCCTAAAGTACCTAAATAGGACTAAAGAAATGTTCTTAGTCTATGGGGGTGATGAACAGCTTGTCGTAAAAGGTTACGTCGACGCTAGTTTTGACACCGACAAGGATGATTCCAAATCTCAGACAGGATACGTTTATATTTTGAATGGAGGAGCTGTGAGCTGGAGAAGCTGCAAGCAAAGAGTGATCGCGGGATCTACAGTAGAAGCGGAATACATGGATGCTGCAGAAGCGGCAAGTGAAGGAGTTTGGATCAGAAACTTCATCACTAAGCTTGGCGTGGTTCCAAGTGCATTGGACCCACTGGAGATATTGTGTGACAACACTGGCACCATAGCACTCGCTAAGGAACCAAGATATCATCCAAATACCAAGCATATCAACCACAAGTTTCATATAATCCAAGATTATATTGCAGATGGAGATCTAAAGATTAGCAAAGTACATACAGATCTGAATGTCGCAGATCCATTGACTAAACCTCTTCCACGTGTAAAACATGATCAACACCTTAGTGCCATGGGTGTGAGATTGTTACCAGATGTAAACTAGATTATTGACTCTAGTGCAAGTGGGAGACTGTTGGAATTATTCCCTAGAGGCAATAATAAAGATGTTATTATTATAATTCATGTTCATGATAAAGTTTATATTCCATGCTAGAATTGTATTAAGCGGAAACTTTAATACTTGTGTGGTTTGTGAACAACACCGTGTCCCTAGTACGCCTCTATGTACTAGCTCATTGATCAATGATGGTTAAGGTTTCCTAACCATAGACATGAGTTGTCAATTGATAATGAGATCATAACATTGGAGAATGATATGATGGACAGACCCAAACTAAGCGAAGCAATTAGATCGTATCATCGTGTTCATATTTGCGAAGCTTTTCCTATGTCAAATATTGTATTCCTTAGACCATGAGATAATACAACTCCCTGGTATCGGAAGAAAGCTTTGAGGTCATCAAACGTCATCCTATGAGAGGGTGATCATAAAGGTGTCTCTCAGGTGATCGGAAAGTATCTGTTGGGTTGTATGTATCGAGATGGAATTTGTCCCTCCCAAGTCGGAGAGATATACTTCGGGCCCACTCGGTAATCGATATCAACACCGCTTGCAAGCATGTGGTTAAGGAGTTAATCACAAAGTGATATCGGATTACGGAACGAGTAAAGTACTTGCTGTGAACGAGATTGAACTAGGTATGACGGTACCGACGATCGAATCTCGGGCAAGTAAAATATCGCGAGAAGAAGGGAATATATATATGGGATTGTTTGAATCCTGGCATCGTGGTTCATCCGATATGATCATCGATGAATGTGTGGGAGTCAATATGGGTGCCCAGACCCCGTTGTTGATTATTGATAGAAGATCATGTCTGCATATTCTCGAACCCGCAGGATCACACACTTAACGTATCTCGACGCTAGGATAGATTGGATAATTGGTTTATGAATTTTTGTTCGGAGTCTCGGATGGGATCCGGGATATCACGAGAGGTTCCGGAATGGTCCGGAGAATAAGATTCACATAAGGCAATGCAGTTTTTGGAGTTCGGCATTGTTCCGGGTTAATCGGTATTGTACCGGAAGCTTCTAGAACCTTCCGGAAGGGGACCAACGTGGCCCCACCTTCCGGGAGGGGGCATGGGCCTATGAGGGAGTGTCCTGGCTGCATTGGGCCAGGGGCACAAGGCCCCATAGGGCCCAGCCGATCCTAGAGAGTTTAAATCGTTTAAACTAGAGATAGGGTTTCTAGAAGAGGGGGGAGTCCATGCCCCCCACTCCTTATCCTTTGGGCTTGGGGGAGGGGCTAGGGCTGCGCCCCCCCCTCTATATAAAGAGGGGTGGGGGCGCACCAAACCCCTACACCTCTCCTCCAAACCCTAGACGCCTTGCTAGCTTTCCTCTCTCCCTCCCGACTGTTTGTCGGCGAAGCCCTGCTGCAGAAATTCTCCACCATATACACCACGCCGTCGTGTTATAGATCCAATCTATCTCTCCACCATACTTTCTGGTCCGAGGAAGGAGGAGACGTCGAGGTGCTGCACGTGTGCATCTCACGGAGGCACCGCCACTTGTGGTGCTAGATCGGATCGGATCGCGAGGAGGAGAAGCGAGTACGACTACATCACCCACGTTCCAACGAACGTTCCGCTGTGTGAATCTTCAAGGGTATGAAGATCTAATCCAATCTCTCTCGTTGTTTGCATCTCCTAGATTAGATCTTGGCTTTCCCTCTGTTCGCTCCGTAGAAAATTTTGATTTACTATGCCGCGAATCCCTTCAGAGGTAAACCCCACAAAAAGGGCGGACGCGCTCGGGGACTCGTTCAAACATCAATCACAAACACACGACAAATACCAAAATAGACACGATGACTCATTCGATTGCATATTGCATTGTCTCATGTTACAAAATATGCCCGCATGGCAGACCTGCTGCTAACGCCACAAGGCAAACTACCCTACTCTGCAGGCTTTGATGACGACTCGCCAACATCCCGACGATAGCGGATGAACGGCGTGTACGGGTTCGACGGATACGTCGTCAGTTCACCCGCCATTGCCGCGTGAAAAGGTTGCTCGACCTTGAAGTCACGATGCGGTGGCCCGGGGTCGTTCGGCGCGACGACCGTCTCCTAGTACGGAAGGAGGTCACCCATTGCCCAGACACGTTCCGAGTACGTGGCGGCGCGGTCCTGCAACTTGAGAACCTCGGATAGCTCCACCGCGCCAGTCGACGATGGGTACCCACTCGTCACATCGTCGATGTCGAAGTCCTCGGGGAAGTGGGCAAGTCCAAGACTAAGTGTCGTCAACGCTCCGCGCCGAAATGCCGACCGCGTCATGAACTCAACGACCGCGGGCGCCTTCTCCAAATACTTCCACACCTCAACGAGGTCGCTGGGAATCACCTCCGTGGGCGATATCTCTTGGAGATAGGCGCGGATGCACGTCGCCGTCAACGTTGCCGAGTCGACAAGCATGCTTACACACTGCCTCGCGTCGAACGAGCTCGCCTCTTCCTCGCTATCGATGATGCGACCTGCGAGTAGAAGACAATAATGAGTACGACGGACACCACAAAAGACACAACCACCGGAAGGGGCAGATGCACTTACCAATCAACGGGCGGGCGAGTTCCGTGATGAAGCTTTGAAGCGACGTATGGTCGTCCTGAAGCCCAGCAACAAGGGCATCGAACACTTTGCGATCCTCTTCGGCGGCTGCAATGGCGGCCTTGGCTCGCCCGTCAGCCGAGCTCGCTTCTTCTTTCGCCTCCTGCAGCTCGCGCTCGAGGTTGGCGACCCGCTGTTCAGTCGCACTCAAAGCCGATTGCGCCGCCACCAAATCACCAGCGGGGACAAGCCCCTGGCGAGCTTCCTCTGCCTTCGCGGCAACAGCCTGGAGCCCTTTGTTCGCCTCCTGGACGATGGCCAATTCTTTCTCCGCGCGCTGCTTCGCGGCCAATCGGTCAGCCAATTCAAGTTGTAGACCCTGCATATCATCAAAAAGGTTAGTCAAAACAAAAATTCCTAAGTGCCCACCCGCTGAAATCAGCGAGTGCGCACTCGGGGACTGGCGATCAAGAAATTCCTAAGTGCCAACCCGCTGAAATTCAGCGAGTGCGCACTCGGGGACTGGTACTGAAAGAAAATCATAAGTACCACCCGCTAAAATTTAGCGCGTGCGCACTCGGGGACTGGATGCGAAAAATAAAGTTAAGATATTATAAGAATCAGGCCGCTGCAAAGCACCGACCTGATCCTCGGGGACTGGATGTACCTGGATGCATGGCTGCGCCAAGCATGCCGTGGAGTTGTATCGCGTCCACGGACGTGAGGAGAGCCGGCGTATGCCCACGACGTTGGTCAACTTCAGCATCGGCGGTCCCAGGAGCGTGGCTTGAGGGCGAAGTCCCACTCGCCGCGGCCGCCTTGGTCACGAAGCGTGGGAAGGTAGCGATAGAGGCACCTGCTCCAAAAGAGGTCGGCTCCGCCGGTCCAGGCAAGGGAGCGCCCTCCTTCGTAGACGCGGCAGCCTCCATCATGGGTCCGGCTAGCGCAACCGCCGTGTCGTCAGAAATAGTGACGACGTCGTCACCCTTGGCCTTCTTGCTGCCATCCGCAGAGACGACGACCTCGTCCGCCTTCCTCTTGCGGGAAGGATGCTCCTCGCTAACGACGGGCGGCACCTTAGCCACGGTCGGATGGCCCATCCTCTTCACTCCAGTCCTGTGCATCAATCGTATAAGCAAAAATAATTAAAATAATTATGAACGACAAAGAAGGGTGAGTGTGCTCACTTGGCGACTGGAATGATGCACAGCCCCGTACGGAGGCCGGCTGGTTTTTCCAGTTCAGGGCCCAGTCGGCGACTGAGCCCCATCTCCAGGACATCGCGTTCCCAAGACACGGATGGCTTCTTTGTCGTTGAGGCCGCAGCTGGAGCCTCCGGGATATCTTTGGCAGGAGCCTCCTTGCGAGGAGAAGCCGCTACAGCCGGAGCATCCCCCAGCCCAGAGACTGGGGCGAATGGCGGAGGCATTGAAGCCAGCGGCACTTCCACAGTCGCCGCGTCCAGCACGGCTGTCACTGGTGGCGCATCGTCGCTGGCCGGGCTGGGAGCGTCAGAGCTGCTCGCCGAGTGCGGCGGCGAGGCCGGCTTCGATGGCTTTGTCTTCTTCTTCGGAGGGGCCCTTGCCTCCTTCTCTTTCTTCTTCTTCTTCGACGGAGTGGCCTGACGACGCGAGGTGGTCTCCGGGAGTTCATCGTCGTCATCGTGACGCTCGAGGCTTCTGCTTGCCTCGAGCTCGCGCTGTCGTTGTCCGCGGGTCTTTCAGACCAGCGGGGCGACCTCCTCCTCAGACTCGTCGTCGTCGTCCTCGTCGCCCTTAGAGGGTGGCGACTCGCCTACGTCCTGGGCGGACGAGCTCGAGTTCTCGTTGTCCGAAGGTGGGAGCCACCCTTCCACTACTTGGAATAGCTGCGATGAATACAAAATGAAATCAGAATTACCGCGACTGCATAAACTGCGACTGCGAGCGAAGTGAAATGATTACCGTTGGAGCTGGACGCTTTGCGGTATAGGGGGCGACCCCAGCCTGCGCATCCAGGTACACCGCCTGGGTAATTTTCTTCAGCGCTAGGAGATAGTCCTCCAGCTTCCACTCGTCGAGGCAGGCCTTCATCGAGTCTCCCCGGCCCGTGTACTAGTACATGTAGTGGTCGCGCTGTGCGAGCGGGACGAGCCGCCGCCCGAGCCAGCAGTTTTACAGGTTTATCGTCTGGAGACCCTTCTTTTTCATACCGCGGATGGTCTGTAGCATCTCGTCGACGACCATCTGCTGATCGCTGGGGAGCTTGCCGACTTGGAGATGGCGCGGCTCGGACCGATTAGCGGAATACCGCGGGATCGCCGCCTCGCCCTCCGGGGTCTCCTCGGCCACGTAAAACCATTACTTCTTCCAGTCGCTCGCTGCCTTGGAGGGCAGCATCAGATCGAAGAATGAAGCATTTGACTTGAGCTGGAAGGTTAGGCCACCCGCGGCTAGCATTGGGCCGCCTGCTTCCTCGCGGCTGATCCGTCCGTGGAACAGATCTTGCCACAAGGGGAAGTAGGGTCGGCAGCCCAAGTAGCATGCGTAGAACGCCACGAAGATGGCGAGCTGCTCGATGCTGTGGGGACCCAGATCCGAAGGCTGGATCCCGTAGTAGGCGCAGAAGCGTCGGAAGAACAGGGACATGGGGAACCCTAGCCCCCGTTCGAGATGACTGGTGAAGCAGATGAACTCCCTCTCTCGCGGATTCTGGGTCGTCTCTCCGGCTGCGGGAATACGCCAATAGCGGGCTCGCAGGATCCCAGCCTCCTCGAAGGAAGCCAGCCGCGCCCTCGTGCACTTGGATCTACCCCACGGTTCGGTGGAAAGGGCCATGGCCGAGAGGTTTGTTGGGGGTCGGGGGATTTCGGGTCGGCTGGATCGCGATGCGCAGGGAGGTGAAAATGTGTGCAGTCGGGGGAAATGGTGAGAAGGTGGCTTTCCGATCGCCTGCCATTCCCCTTATATAGCGGTTGTTACCCGCCAAATCAGGGAGCCGTTACTACGCGGTGATTACGCCCAAAGTTACCGTTGGATTACCCCAACGGCTAGTTTGACCATGGTTAACGGTCCAACTTCGGCCACTCGATTCGCCGACCCAATCACTATGACAGTGTTTCGCCGACTCGACTCGCCAAAGCTGCGATCAGGATGACTAGTTTCCTCCTTTATACATGAGCCCGCCGACGATTCGACTGGATGTCTACTCTGAAGCCGTATACTCCGACTGCCAGCAGCCACCTACGCCTAATCGACGGCGGCCTCGGGGACTACTGATGGGGATATGCCTACCGGGGTATGCCCAGCAGGACGTTTCCGACTGGCCCAAAGAAGTGGCGAGTGGGCCTGCAGAACGGCGACTGGATTGAAGCCCAGCGAGGAACCGAGCGACTAGAAGCTGAAGGCCCAGGCAAGTAGATAGGCCCAGTCGGATTATGTTAAACAAGTATCGAAGCTTTAACTGAATCGGTTGAGATATGTAAACCCTAGGGGAGGTGAGCCTATATAAACCTCCCTATGGGGTGAGTAGAGAGACGTTCCCTCATACACCCAAGCGACTCGCCGCCTAGCCGCCGAGCTCGCCCATTGTACCACCTCCATAATACAATCTAGCAAGAGTAGGTCTTTACCCTCCGGGGGGCCGAACCTGGGTAAAACCCGGTGTCTCTGCCCTCATCTCGCACCACAGATGGCTGGCCGCCCTTGCCCCTCGTTCTACTACTCGCTGCCGATTGCAGCATCTGCCGTGACCATTCCCACGACAACCAAGTTACAAGAACTTTGTGATGAACTACAATATGCAAAACATGGACAAGTCGTTACCCGAACTCTTCTACATGTTAAAGTCTGTAGAAGTGGAGATCAAGAAAGAGCACCAAGTGTTGTTGGTCAATAAGACCACCAAATTCAAGAAGCAAGGAAAGTCTAAGAAAAATGGAAACTTCAAGAAGGGCGGTAAGAAAGTTACCGCGCCGGCGAAGAAGACCAAGGTTGGGCCTAAGCCTGATACTGAGTGCTTTTACTGCAAGGGAGAAGGTCACTGGAAGCGGAATTGCCCAAAGTACTTGGTAGATTTGAAGAACGGCAACATCAAGAAGAAATTTATATCCGATATACATGTTATTGATGTGTATCACGCTAGTACTCATAGTAGTGCCTGGGTATTTGATACTGGTTCGGTTTCTCATATTTGTAACTCGAAACAGGTACTGCAGAATAAACGGAAGCTAGCGAAGAACAAGGTGACGATGCGCGTTGGAAATGGATCAAAGGTTGATGTGATCGCGGTCGGCACACTACCTATTCATCTACCATCGGGATTAGTTTTATACTTAAATAATTATTATTTGGTGCTTGCGTTGATCATGAACATTATATCCGGATCATGTTTATTGCGAGACGGTTACTTGTTTAAGTCCGAGAATAATGGTTGTTCGATGTATATGAGTAATATGTTTTATGCACATGCACCTTTGATAGATGGTCTATTCTTATTGAATCTCGATTGTGGTAATACACACATTAATAACATTGAAGCTAAACGTTTGAAATTGAGCGATAACTCAACCTATATGTGGCATTGTCGTCTTGGTCACATTGGAGTGAAGCGTATGAAGAAACTCCATTCCGATGGACTTCTTGAATCACTTGATTTCGAATCACTTAAAAGATGTGAAGCATGTCTGATGGGTAAAATGACTAAGACTCCATTTTCTGGTATGATGGAGCGAGCTACGGACTTATTGGAAATCATACATACCGATGTGTGTGGCCCAATGAGTGTAGCATCACGCGGTGGTTATCATTATGTTCTTACCTTCACGGATGACTTGAGTAGATATGGGTATATCTATTTCATGAAACATAAGTCCAAAACTTTCGAGAAGTTTAAGGAATTTCAAAGTGAGGTAGAGAATCAACGTAACAAGAAAATTAAATTTCTACGATATGATCATGCAGGTGAATATCAAAGTTACGAGTTTGGCGAGAATTTGAAGAAATGCGGAATACTTTCAAAATTGACACCGCCAGGAACACCACATCGTGTCCGAACGTGGTAATCTAACTCTCTTAGATATGGTTCGTTCTATGATGTCACTTACAGATTTACCGCTATCGTTTTGGGTTTATGCATTAGAAACAACCGCATTCACTTTAAATAGGGCACCATCTTACACCGTATGAATTATGGTTTGGGAAGAAACCCAAATTGTCGTTCCTTAAACTTTGGGGTTGCGAAGCTTATGTAAAGAAGTTACAACCCGACAAGCTTGAACCCAAAGCGAAAAATGCGTCTTCATAGGATACCCGAAGGAAACTATTAGGTATACCTTCTATCATAGATCCGAGGGAAAAATCTTCGTTGCCAAGAATGGATCCTTTCTAGAGAAGTAGTTTCTCTCGAAAGAAGTGACTGGAAGGAAAGTAGAACTCGACGAGGTTGTTGAGCCTTCTCTCGAACTTGCGAGTAGCGCAGCACTGGAAGTGGTTCCTGTGGCGCCGACATCAATAAGAAAGGAAGCTAATGATGTTGATCATGAAACTTCGGTTGAAGTTACTACGGAACCTCGCAGGTCAACAAGAACTCATACCACTCCTGATTGGTATGGTCCCGTTATGAGTGTCATGTTGGTGGACAACACTGATGACCCTGCGACATATGAGGAAGCGATGATGTCGTGGGAATGGTCACGGCAGATGCTGCAATTGGCAGCGAGTAGTAGAACGAGGGGCAAGGGCGGCCAGCCATCTGCGGTGCGAGATGAGGGCAAAGACACAGGGTTTACCCAGGTTCGGCCCCCGGAGGGTAAAGACCTACTCCTGCTAGATTGTATTATGGAAGTGGTACAATGGGCGAGCTCGGCGGCTAGGCGGCGAATCGCTTGGGTATATGATGGAACGTATCTCTACTCGCCCTATAGGTAGGTTTATATAGGCTCACCTCCCCTAGGGTTTACATATCTCAACCGATTCAGTTAGAGCTTTGGTACTCGTTTAACCTAATCCGACTGGGCCTATCCACTCGCCTGGGCCTTCAGCTTCCAGTCGCTTGGCTCCTTGCTGGGCTTTAATCCAGTCGCCGTCTTGCAGGCCCACTCGCCAGTTCTTTGGGCCAGTCGGAAACGTCCTGCTGGGTATACCCTGGTAGGCATGTCCCCATCAGTAGTCCCCGAGGCCGCCGTCGATTAGGCGTAGGTGGCTGCTGGAAGTCAGAGTATACGGCTTCAGAATAGACATCCAGTCGAATCGTCGGCGGGCTCCTGTATAAAGGAGAAAACTAGTCATCCTGATCGCAGCTTTGGCGAGTCGAGTCGGCGAAACACTGTCATAGTGATTGGGTCGGCGAGTCTAGTGGCCGAAGTTGGACCGTTAACCGTGGTCAAACTAGCCGTTGGGGTAATCCAACGGTAACTTTTGGCGTAATCACCGCGTAGTAACGGCTCCCTGATTTGGCGGGTAACAACCGCTATATAAGAGGAATGGCAGGCGATCAGAGAACCATCCTCTCACCATTTCCTCCGACTGCGCGCACCTTCCGCCTCCCTTCGCATCGCGGTCCAGCCAACCCGAAATCCCCCGACCCCCAGCAAACCTCTCTGCCATGGCCCTTTCCACCGAGTCGTGGGGTAGATCTAAGTGCACGAGGGCGCAACTGGCTTCCTTCGAGGAGGCCGGGATCTTGCGAGCCGGCTGTTGGCGTATTCCTGCAGCCGGAGAGACGACCCCGAATCCACAAGAGAGGGAGTTCATCTGCTTCACAAGCCATCTCGAATGGGGGCTAGGGTTCCCCACGTCCCTGTTCTTCCGGCGCTTCTGCGCCTACTACGGGATCCAGCCTTCGGATCTGGGTCCCCACAACATCGAGCAGCTCGCCAGCTTCGTGGCGTTCTGCGAATGCTACTTGGGCTGCCGGCCCTACTTCCCCTTGTGGCAAGATCTGTTCCACGGACGGATCAGCCGCGAGGAAGCAGGCGGCCCAATGCTAGCCGCGGGCGGCCTAACTTTCCAGCTCAAGTCAAAAGCTTCATTCTTCGATCTGATGCTGCCCGCCAAGGCAGCGAGCGACTGGAAGAAGTCGTGGTTTTACGTGGTCGAGGCGACCCCGGAGGGCGAGGCAGCGATCCCGCGGTATTCCGCCAATCGGTCCGAGCCGCGCCATCTCCAAGTCGGCAAGCTCCCCAACGATCAGCGGATGGTCGTCGACGAAATGCTCCAGACCATCCGCAGTCTAAAAAAGAAGGGCCTCCAGACGATAAACCTGTACAACTGCTGGCTCGGGCGGCGGCTCGTCCCGCTCGCTCAGCGCGAGCACTACATGTACCAGTACACGGGCCGGGGAGACTCGACGAAGGCCTGCCTCGACGAGTGGAAGCTGGAAGACTATCTCCCAGCACTGAAGAAAATTACCCAGGCGGCGTATCTGGACGCACAGGCTGGGGTTGCCCCCTATACCGCAAAGCGTCCAGCTCCAACGGTAATCGCTTCACTTCGCTCGCAGTCGCAGTTTATGCAGTCGCGGTAATTCTAATTTCATCTTGTATTCATTGCAGCTGTTCCAAGTGGTGGAAGGATGGCTCCCACCTTCGGACGATGAGAACTCGAGCTCGTCCGTCCAGGACGTGGGCGAGTCGCCTCCCATCAAGGGCAATGCCGGGAGCGATGAGGGCGACAGTGACGACGAATCCGAAGAAGAAGTCGCCCCACTGCTCCGCAAGACCCGTGGGCAGCGTCAACGAGAGCTTGAAGCAAGTAAAAGCCTCGAGCGTCACGATGACGACGACGAGCTTCCAGAAACCACCTCGCGCCGCCAAGCGACTCCATCGAAAAAGAAGAAGAAGGAAAAGTAGGTGAAGGCGCCTCCGAGGAAGACGAAGACCAGACCGACGAGGCCGGCCTCCCCGCCGCATTCAGCGTGCAGTTCTGACGCCCCCAGCCCGGCCAAGGACGAGGCGCCGCCAACGACAGCCGTGCTGGACACGGCGACCATGGAGGTGCCGCTGGCTTCAATGCCTCCTCCATTCGCCCCAGTCTCTGGGCTGGGGGATGCTCCGGCTGCAGCGGCCTCGCCTTGCAAGGAAGCTCCTGCCGAAGATATCCCAGAGGCTCTGGCTGCAGCCTCAACAACGAAGAAGCCGTCCGTGTCTTAGGCACGCGACGTCCTGGAGATGGGGCTCAGTCTTAAACTGGGCCCTGAACTGGAGAAACCGGCCGGCCTCCGTACGGGGCTACGTTTTATTCCAGTCGCCAAGTGAGTACACTCGCCCTTCTTTATCTTTCATAATTACTTGAATTATTTTTGCTTATGCGATCGATGCACAGGACCGGAGTGAAGAGAATGGGCCATCCGACCGTGGATAAGGTGCCACCCGTCGTTAGCGAGGAGGATCCTTCCCGCAAGAGGAAGGCGGACGAGGTCGTCGGCTCTGCGGATGGCAGCAAGAAGGCCAAGGGTGACGACGTCGTCACTATTTCTGACGACACGGCGGTTGCGCCAGCCGGACCCATAACGGAGGCAGCCGTGTCTACGAAGGAGGGCGCTCCCTTGCCTGGAACGGCCGAGCCGTACTCTTATGGAGCGGGTGCCTCTATCGCCACCTTCCCGCGCTTCATGACCAAGGCGGCTGCGGCGAGTGGAACTTCGCCCTCGAGCCACGCTCCTAGAACCGCCGATGCTGAAGTCGACCAACGTCGTGGGCATACGCCGGCTCTCCTCGCGTCCGTTGACGCGACACAACTCCACGGCATGCTTGGCGCAGCCATCCAGGTACATCCAGTCCCCGAGGATCAGGTTGGTGCATTGCAGCGGCCTGATTCTTTTAATGTCTTATCTTTATTTTTCGCATCCAGTCCCCGAGTGCGCACGCGCTGAATTTCAGCGAGTGGGCACTTAGGAATTTCTTTGAGTACCAGTCCCCGAGTGCGCATTCGCTGAATTTCAGCGGGTGGGCACTTTAGGAATTTTTTGATTGCCAGTCCCCGAGTGCGCACTCGCTGAATTTCAGCGGGTGGGCACTTAGGAATTTTGCTTGGATTAACATTTTTGGTGCTGTGCAGGGTCTGCAACTTGAATCGGCTGACCGATTGGCAGCGAAGCAGCGCGCGGAGAAGGAACTGGCCATCGTCCAGGAAGCGAACAAAGGGCTTCAGGCTGCTGCTGCGAAGGCAGAGGAAGCTCGCCAGGGGCTTGTCCCCGCTGGTGAATTGGCGGCGGCGCAATCAGCTTTGAGTGCGGCTGAACAACGGGTCGCCAACCTCGAGCGCGAGCTGTGGGAGGCAAAATAAGAAGCGAGCTCGGCTGACGGGCGAGCCAAGGCCGCCATTGCAGCCGCCGAAGAGGATTGCAAAGTGTCCGATGCCCTTGTTGTTGGGCTTCAGGACGACCATACGTTGCTTCAAAGCTTCATCACAGAACTCGCCCGCCCGTTGATTGGTAAGTGCATCTGCCCCTTCTGGTGGTTGTGCCTTTTGTGGTGTCCGTCGTATTCATTATTGTCTTCTACTCGCAGGTCGCATCATCGATAGCGAGGAAGAGGCGAGCTCGTTCGACGCGAGGCAGTGTGTAAGCATGCTTGTCGACTCGGCAACGTTGTCGGCAACGTGCATCCGCGCCTATCTCCAAGAGATATCGCCCACGGAGGTGATTCCCAGCGACCTCGTTGAGGTGTGGAAGTATTTAGAGAAGGCGCCCGCGGTCGTTGAATTCATGACGCGGTCGGCGTTTCGGCGCGGAGCATCGACGACACTTAGTCTTGGACTTGCCCACTTCCCCGAGGACTTCGACATCGACGATGTGGCGAGTGGATACCCATCGTCGACTGGCACGGTGGAGTTGTCCGAGGTTCTCAAGTTGCAGGACCGCGCCGCCACGTACTCGGAACGTGTCTGGGCAATGGGCGACCTCCTTCCGTACCAGGAGACGGTCGTCGTGCCTAGCGACCCCGAGCCGCCGCATCGTGACTTCAAGGTCGAGCAACCCTTTCATGCGGCGATGGCGGGTGAACTGACGACGTATCCGTCGAACCCGTACACGCCGTTCATCCGCAATCGCCGGGATGTTGGCGAGTCGTCATCAAAGCCTGCAGAGTAGGATAGTTTGCCTTGTGGCGTTAGCAGCAGGTCTGCCATGCGGGCATATTTTGTAACATGAGACAATGCGACATGCAATCGAATGAGACATCGTGTCTATTTTGGTATTGGTCATGTGTTTATTATTGATGTTTGAACGAGTCCCCGAGCGCGTCCGCCCTTTTTGTGGGGTTTACCTCGTATGTGATATATTTGTTGTTGTTATGTGTTTTGTCATTGTGGTCGACTCGCCCGAGGTCGGAGAGCCAGTCGCTAGGCGACTCCCTTGAGTTCTCTGTACTTTGCCGTTTTCCCTTGCGCGAACGAGGTCGGGTGGCCGAGTCCCAGAGCGTGGTACTTGGTTGTTCTAGGTGCAACTCGAGGGTGGTTGAGGACTTAGCGTGTTAGTTTGAGCGTGTCACTCCTGCCTGGCCCGTGGGGTCAGTCGCGTGGAGAGTCCTGGGCATGCTCTCCTACTTGGCGTTTTCCCGGACCGCTCGCGATGAACTGATCTTCAGTCCCCGAGCGTGGTACTTAGCCGTTCGAGTCGCTATGCCAAGGATGCGGAGGACCATGGTCTCTGTAAGAAGCGAGGACAGTTGTCTTGGTTCGTAGAACCAGTCGAGCTAGGCGACTCCAATGGGGCTCCGGGTAGGCGTTTTTCATGGACAATGCAAGACCTGTTGTGACTCAGTGTTCTTGCACCGCACTACTTGGATGTGCCGATCGCTATACCAAAGGTTGACTTCTGCGGTTAGCGTAACGCTGTTATTACGAGTGCGAGTGGCACAAGACATGGAGAGTAGGCGCAATTTTGCGGTAACCGTGTCTTTTTATTTCATAGCGACTGGAGAGTACATGTGTGGGGTTCTAGGAGTAGAACTTCCGTAGGAGGTTTACATTCCATGGTCGCTTGACGTCGAGTTCGCCATCCCCGCGGACGTCGATGAGGTAGTAGGCGTCGTTGCCGAGTACGCGCCCGATGGCGAATGGCCCTTCCCACGGAGGGGAGAGCTTGTGCATGCCCTTCTTGTCCTGGATGAGGCGTAACACCAGGTCGCCTTCTTGGAAGGTGCGAGCTTTCACCCGCCGGCTGTGGTAGCGGCGGAGTCCCTGCTGGTAGATGGCGGTGCGTGACCGAGCGAGGTCACATGCTTCGTCGAGTTGGTCGACCCCGTCTTGGCGGGTGAGCTCGTTCGCAGTCTCCGTGTAGTGGACGACCCGCGGCGAGTCGTGCTCGAGGTCAGTAGGCATGACTGCCTCGGCGCCGTAGACCATGAAGAAGGAGGTGAACCCTGTCGACCTGTTGACTGAGGTGCGGATCCCCCAGATGACAGAGGGCAACTCCTCGACCCAGCACCCGGCGGTGCGCTCAAGTGGTACTTGGAGTCGCGGCTTCAGTCCGTGGAGGATGCTTTGGTTGGCCCTTTCTGCCTGGCCGTTGGATTCCGGGTGGGCGACCGATGCGAGGTCGAGCCGGATGTGGTGCTCTTCGCAGAATTCGGCCATGGCTCCTTTGGCGAAGTTGGTGCCATTGTCCGTGATGATGTTGTTTGGGAACCCGTAGCGATATATGAGCTCGCGTAGGAATTTGGTGGCGGTCTTCCCGTCGCATTTCCGAACTGGCTTGGCTTCCACCCACTTTGTGAATTTGTCGACTGCGACTAGCAGGTGGGTGTAGCCGGAGGGGGCCTTCTTGAAGGGGCCTACCATATCCATGCCCCACACAGCAAATGGACAGGTGATGGGGATTGTTTTGAGCGCTGAGCTCGGCATGTGCGTCTGGTTGGCGTACTTCTGGCACCCGGCGCACCGCTAGACAATGTCGACGGCATAGGCGTGTGCGGTGGGCCAGTAAAAGCCATGTCGCATAGCCTTGGCGACCAGGGAGCGGGCGCCGGCGTGGTGGCCGCAGTCGCCGGAGTGGATATCGTGGAGGATCTTGCGTCCTTCGGCGGGTTGGACGCAGCGTTGAAACACGCCGGTGACACTGCGCTTGTGGAGCTCGCCGTCGATGATGGTGTAGGACTTGCAGCGGCGGGCGATCATCCGGGCGTCCGTCTCGTTTGTTGGCAAGGTGCCGGCTTCCAGGTAGGCGATGTAGGGCTTGGTCCAGTCGTCTGGCTCGTTGACGAGTGCGACCAAGGCTGCCTCTGGTTGGAGCGGGACTCCGATGTCGATCTCCCTTGGGGGAGAGACTGATGGCTTGGTGATCATGTCGAGGAAGACGCCGGCGGGTGGGGTGAGTCGAGCTGACCCGATGCGAGAGAGTGCGTCGGCCTCCTCGTTCTTCCGCCTGTCGATCCACTCGACGGAGTAGCCTGTAAAGTGTCTGCCTAACTTGTCCACTTCTTGGCGGTACGCCGCCATGGTGGGGGAGACTGCATCGCAGGTGCCAGCGACTTGCCCCGTGACGAGGTCGGAATCTCCGTAGCAGCGGAGGCGATTGACGCTCATCTCCTTGGCAGCTCGCATGTCGTGGAGTAGGGCCTCATACTCAGCCATGTTGTTGGTGCAGGGTGTGAAGTCGAGGCAGAGGATGTAGCGGAGCTTGTCGCCCTTTGGTGAAGTTAGCACGATCCCTGCGCCTGCGCCGTCCGCGTTCTTGGAGCCGTCGAAGTGCAGGCTCCAGTAATGGAGGTATGGCAGCTTCTCTGGCTGTTGGGCCTCTTCCCAGTCGGCGATGAAGTCTGCCAGTGCCTGCAACTTGATCGCTTTTCATGGCTCGTATTTGATGTTGTGGACGCCGATCTCGACGGCCCACTTGGCGACCCACCCGGTTGCCTCACGGTTGCGGATGATGTCCTGCAGCGGTTCCAAGGAAACGACCGTGATCGGGTGCTCCTGGAAGTAGTGCGGCAGGCGCCGCTGAGCTCTGAAGACCGCGTATACCAACTTTTGGTACTGGGGGTACCGCTGGAGCGACTCGGTGAGGACCTCGCTGATGTAGTACACCGGTCGCTGCACTGGGCGCTCCTTTCCTTCCTCCGGTCACTCTACGACCATCACGGCGCTGACGACACGCTCGGAAGCCGAGACGTAGACCAGCATGGGATCTTTGTCGGCGGGGGCGGCGAGTAGCGGTGCGGCGAGTAGCACCTTTTTGAGATCGCGGAGTGCGTCGTCCGCCCCCTTGTCCCACTTGAAGGTGGGGTTCTTGCGCATCAGGCGGTATAGGGGCATCGCCTTTTCGCCCAGGCGGGGAATGAAGCGACTGAGAGCCGCTACTCGCCCAGCCAGTTTCTGGACGTCGCACAGGCACTCGGGTTTGCCGAGCCGGGCGATCGTGTCGATCTTCGTGGGGTTCGCTTCGATCCCTCGTTTGGAGACGACGTACCCCAGTAGTTGACCTGCAGGTACACCGAAGGTGCATTTGCCCGGGTTGAGCTTTATCTTGTATTTTCGCAGGTTGGCGAATGTTTCCGCCAGGTCGGCGAGTAGGTCGCCCTGGCGAGCGGATTTTACGACCACGTCGTCGATGTAGACGTGGATGTTACGGCCAATTTGGCTCGCGAGGCATTCTTGCATGCACCGCTGGTAGGTCGCCCCGGCGTTTTTGAGGCCGAAGGTCATGGCGGTGTAGCAGAAGGCTCCGAATGGCGTGATGAACGCCGTCTTCTCCTCGTCTTCGACAGCCATTTTGATCTGGTTGTACCCAGAGTAGGCTTCGAGGAAACATAGCGACTTCGAGCCCGCGGTTGAATCGATTATCTGGTCGATCCGCGGGAGGACGAACTGCTCCTTTGGGCAGGCGCTGTTCAGGTTTGTGTAGTCTATACACATCCTCCAGGTCCCGTTCTTCTTCTCGACCAGGACTGGGTTTGCCAGCCACTTGGAGTATTTGATTGGCCGGATGAAGCCTGCAGCGAGTAGACGCTGCACCTCCTCCGCGATTGCTCGGCGGCGCTCTTCATTGAAGGGCCGCAGCGACTGCTTGACAGGTCGCACTTTGGGGTCGGCGTTTAGCTTGTGCTCAGCGAGCTCCCGAGGGACACCGGGAATGTCAGAGGGCTTCCATGCGAAGATGTCCCTGTTCTCACGGAGGAACTCGATGAGCGCGCCTTCCTATGCTAGGCTCATGCCCGTCCCGATCGTCACCGTCTGGCTGGAGTCGCCTGGGACCAGCTCGACGGTGCGGGTGTGCGTCGTGGCCTCAAAGGTTGAGGTGTTTGCGCCCTCTGAGTTGGGCTTCTTGAGTATGGTGGGGTCGTCGTTTTTGACCCCCCTCGCGTACTTGGCGAGCTCATCAGCGTGGTTGGTCTCTGCCGCGATGACGGCGTCAGCGAGTTCGGCTCCTTTGGCCTCGCACTCGGCGGCCATGTCGGGGTCGTCGTTGATGGTGATGACGCTGCACGGCCCGTGGAGCTTCATCGCGTTGTACGCGTAGTGGGGCGCTGCCATGAATTTGGCGAACGTCTGGCGCCCCAGGACGAAGTGGTAGGGGCTGTCGAAGGGCACCAGCTCGAAGATGATCCGCTCGGTGCGGAAGTTTGCCGGTGTGTCGAAGGTGACTGGCAGCGTGACCTTGCCGATCGGGTTCACCTTCCGACCGGGGACGATGCCGTGGAACGTGGTGTGGGTCGTCTCGGTCATCGACTGCGGGAGCCGCAGCCGCCTAAAGGTGTCGAGGTACAGGATGTTGATGGAGCTGCCGCTGTCCATCAACGTCTTGGGGAGCCAGTAGTCGCCGACCTTGGGCTTGACCACCAGGGCGACTCGTCCTGGATACTCGATGCGTGGCGAGTGGTCTTGGCGGCTCCAGGTGATGGGCTGTTCTGACCAGTTGAGGAACTGGGGAACATCCACCTAGGCCACCGCGTTGACGGCGACGGCGCGGGCGATGACCTTCTTCTCGCGCTTCGTGTTGAAGCCTGTGAAGGTATGGAGCGAGCCGGCCACTTTGCCTAATTTTCCGCCGTTTGGCTGGTCGTTGTCGGGGTCCTCCCGCACTCGCCGTGCCTTCTCGATTTCCCTGGTGGTGTGCATTGCGGGCTTCCCTTCCCTGCTATGAAACGCACATGGTTGGTTAAGGAGAGCCGCGGGGTCGAACCTTGGCTTGGCCTTGTAGTTGCCGCCGTTGCGGCGTTGTCCTCCATCGCGGCGGAAGCTCTTGGGCTCGCGTTGTACGTGCCTGGCGTTGGCGACAAAGTCGACTCGCCCATCACTACGGCGCTTGCCGGTGAGGCGAGTGTTGCTGTAGCGTAGGTCGGACCGTCATCCGCTGTCATTGCCACTCGTGCGGCGTTGGCCTCCTGACTCGTCGTCGGTTTCCTGGTTTGGATCTTCCTCCGCGTACCGTTTGGCGATCTCGAGGAGGTCGGGGATGTTCTCGAGTGTGCGAGAGTGTCGCTTGAGCTTGGCGACAAGGGGCTCATAGCGGGACGAGGTTTTTAAGCAATGGATCACGGTGTCCGGGTGGATGCCGACCGCGTTGTACCAGAGTTCTTGCCACCGTTGGACCCAGTTGCGGGTCGACTCGCAGGGTCCCTGGACGCATCGCTCCAGGTCCTCGATAGTGGTGGCGCGGGTGTAAGAGCACTGTCCTGGGGGAGGGTGTTGATCCACTGCCTACACGTCCCCTCCATCATTAGGGGGAGGTAACGGGTGGCTAGCAGGTCGGTGTGGCCTGCGATCCCCATCGCCATGAGGTATGTGTCGAGCCAGACGGCGGGGTCGTACGAGGAGTCGTACTTTTCTATCTCCTTTGGCGCCTTGAAGTTTGGCGGGTACTTCTCGCCTCGGATCATTGGTCCAAAGCACTTGGGTCCGAGTCGACTGAGCGACCCCATGGGCTCGCCGTCGCGGCGATTGGTTAGGGTATGTCGCAGGTCGTCGGGCTGGCGTGCGCGCCAACTTTGGTTGTTGATGATGTGGGTGCGGGCGTCGATGGGTTGCCCGTTGGCGGCGACGAATTTGGTCGCCGGCCTGGGGTCGTTGGTGGAGAGTGCCGCATTCGCAGGTCGGTGTTGGAGCTGCAGTGGCTCTGGTGGCGGGCAGTTGAGGGTGTTTGCCGCCGCTGGGCGGCCGCTGGAGGCCGCTCTGCTTCCCGAGGAACGCGAGTATACTCGACCTTGCGAGTCGGCGGCCGCTCTTTGCTGCTCGAAGGCCTTCGCGAGCAGGGCCCTGACGTATTGGATCTGTAGGACGCTGTCGCCGGTGGCCGTGATGCTGTCGGCTGCTGCTCGGCCTGCCACGAGGTTATCCATCGGGGTGGAGAACAGTGGGAGGCCGTTTGCGTCTCGCTCCCGTGAGGAGACTACTATCCGCGGCTGGTCCCTGGGAGGGGTGCGGTTGGGTGGAGGTGGGGCGCCCATCGTCGTTGATCCTGGCGGGGGCCGGGCGCTTCCTCCTGGTGCTGCGTTCTCGCAGATCGCGCGCTCGGCCACGCGGGCCGGGTCGTTTTCATCGTCGAAGTTCAGGGCACGCCCCTGAACGGTGGGGTTCAGGCGCGACCTGATCCGCTGCTGGTGGTAGCGTGATAGTTCCTGCGCCGTCACCTGCTCGAGGCGAAATTTTTCACGCTCGGCTTGCTCCTTGCGCACCGCCTCCGCCAGTTTCAGGCGGAGTTCCTCGACCTCCGTTGCCGTGGCGTTAGGAGGGATTGGGGTGGAAAATGGATCCTCTGGCGGATCGGTGCCGGTCGCCATGTAGGTTGCGGCGTGGCGACCGGTTCCGTCGCGGAGGTCGGCGGAGTTCTCCGACCCGAAGTCGAATTCGAAGATCCCGAGGATGGAGGGGTCCTCGAAGTCTCCCATGTTGGAGACCTGAGTGATGGAGCCCGCGGGTGAAGCCGCGGTGATGGACCCGGCGAGTGACGCCGGGGTCGCCGAGTCGGCGTCATCGTCGAGGGCCGCGTCTCCCGTGGCCGCTGAGTTTTCGGCCACGTCGCTATAGGCCGAGTTGTACTCGGAGGCGAGGCGATGGATCGTGCGGATCTGGCTCTCGGAGAGCCGATCGCGTGGCGGCGACTCGCGGATGCGAGCCGAATCCTCCGAGATGATGACGTCGGTGAGGCCGATGAAGAGGCTGATCATGCCGATCGGCAGGATCGCGCTGTGCGTGACGGGCCGCGTCACCGGGACGTAGCTGCTCGGCAAGATTTGGAGCATCTCGCCGATCGCTATCATGCGGCCGGTGGCAACCGTCTCGTTGATGGGCAGATTGGATCTCGCCGCAGAACACCGGCCAGACTGGCCAGGCCCCACGGTGGGCGCCACTGTCGTGGGAATGGTCACGGCAGATGCTGCAATTGGCAGCGAGTAGTAGAACGAGGGGCAAGGGCGGCCAGCCATCTGCGGTGCGAGATGAGGGCAAAGACACAGGGTTTACCCAGGTTCGGCCCCCCGGAGGGTAAAGACCTACTCCTGCTAGATTGTATTATGGAAGTGGTATAATGGGCGATCTCGGCGGCTAGGCGGCGAATCGCTTGGGTATATGATGGAACGTATCTATACTGGACCTATAGGGAGGTTTATATAGGCTCACCTCCCCTAGGGTTTACATATCTCAACCGATTCAGTTAGAGCTTCGGTACTCGTTTAACCTAATCCGACTGGGCCTATCCACTCGCCTGGGCCTTCAGCTTCCAGTCGCTTGGCTCCTTGCTGGCCTTTAATCCAGTCGCCGTCTTGCAGGCCCACTCGCCAGTTCTTTGGGCCAGTCGGAAACGTCCTGCTGGGTATACCCCGGTAGGCATGTCCCCGTCAGATGATGATCCCAGATTCCAATAAATGGCAAGAAGCCATGAAATCCGAGATTGGATCCATGTACGAAAACCAAGTATGGACTTTGGTGGACTTACCGGATGGCCGGAAGGCTGTCGAGAACAAATGGATTTTCAAGAAGAAAACAGATGCTGATGGTAATGTTACTGTCTATAAAGCTCGACTTGTCGCAAAAGGGTTTCTACAAATTCAAGGAGTTGACTATGATGAGACTTTCTCACCAGTAGAAAAGCTAAAGTCTATGAGGATTATGTTAGCAATCGCTGCATATTATGATTATGAGATATGGCAGATGGATGTCAAAACAGCGTTCCTCAATGGAGACATTGATGAAGAGTTGTATATGATGCAACCCAAAGGTTTTGTCGATCCTAAAGATGCTAACAAGGTATGCAAACTTCAACGGTCCATATATGGATTGAAGCAAGCATCCCGAAGTTGGAATCAACGTTTTGATAAGGTAATCAAAAGCTTTGGTTTTATACAAACTTATGGAGAAGCTTGTATTTACAAGAAAGTGAGTGGGAGCTCTGTAGCATTCTTAATACTATATGTAGATGACATATTGTTGATTGGGAATGATGTAGACCTTCTTAATAGTGTCAAGGATTATTTGAATAATAGTTTTTCAATGAAAGATCTTGGCGAAGCAGCTTATATATTAGGCATAAAGATTTATAGAGATAGATCGAGGCGCCTAATATCATTTTCACAGAGTACATATTTGGACAAAGTTCTAAAGAGGTTTGGAATGGAAGATAGCAAGAAAGGTTTCTTTCCCATGTTGCACAATACGACCTTGAGTAAAACTCAAAGTCCTGCAACGGCAGAAGATAGAGAAAGGATGAGTAAGACTCCCTATGCCTCAGCCATAGGATCTCTTATGTATTCCATGCTATGTACTAGACCCGACATTGCATATGCTGTTAGTTTGACTAGTAGATATAAAAGTGATCCCGGAGTAGATCATTGGACAACGGTAAAATACATCCTTAAGTACTTGAGAAGAACTAAGGATATGGTTCTTTCTTATGGAGGTGATGAACAGCCCGTTGTTAATGGTTACACCAATGCTAGTTGGAACACCGAACCGGATGATTCTAAATCTCAATCTGGATACATATTTACTTTGAATGGTGCAGCAGTTAGCTGGAGGAGTGCAAAGAAAAGCGTTGTGGCGAGATCTTTAACTGAATCGGAATACATAGCTGCTTCGGAGGCTTCACAAGAGGCGATATGGATGAAGGAGTTCATTACAGAGCTCGGTGTCGAGTCCAAGTGCGCTGGACCCAATGTCTATCTACTGTGATAACATGGACGCCATAGCCAATGCGCAATAACCAAGGTCACACAAGAAGCTGAAGCACATCAAGCTACGTTTCCATGCTATTCGAGAGCACGTCCAAGATGGTGACATAAAGATTTGCAAAGTACACACAGATCAGAATATGGTGGATCCGTTGACTAAACCTCTCCCGAGGGCAAAACATGAACAGCACCAAACCGTCATGGGTGTTCGGTATATTACCATGTAATCTAGATTAGTTGACTCTAGTGCAAGTGGGAGACTGTTGGAGATATGCCCTAGAGGCAATAATAAAAGTGGTTATTATTATATCTTTGTGTTTATGAGAAATGTTTACATTCATGCTATAACAATATTAAAAAGGAAACATTAACACTTGTGTGATTTGTAAACTAAATTAGAGTCCCTAGTAAAGCCTCTTTGAAATACTAACTTGTTGTTTAATAGATGATCGTGGTTTCCCGACCATGAGCATTGAGATGTTGTTATCAACAAGATCATATCATTAGGAGAATGGTATGATGGACATACTCCTATAGATAAGCGCAACATTAAGATCAAGTCATTTCAATAGTTCGTTTGCTATAAGCTTTCTGATACATAGTAACCTAATTCCTTCGACCATGAGATCATGCTAATCACCATCATCGGAAGAATGCTTTGATGACATCAAACACCACACTGTAACTGGGTGGCTATAAAGGTGGCATTGAGTGTTCGGAAAATATGGGTCGATTCACATGGATCAAGAGTGGGATTTGTCCATCCATATGACGGATAGATATACTCTAGGCCCTCTTGGTGGAATGTCATCCAATTAGCTTGCAAGGATGTGACTGGCTCACAAGGGATCACATATCACGGGAACGAGAAAAGAGTACTTATCGGTAACGAGGTTGAACTAGGTATGCAGAGATACCGACGATCAAAACCTCGGATAAGTAAACTATCGTGAGATAAAGGGAAATTGGTATCGTATGTAAGTGGTTCATTCGATCGCAAAGTAATCATACAAATATGTGGGAGCCATATGAATTTCCAGATTCCTCTATTGGTTATTGATCGGAGAAGTGTCTCGGTCATGTCCGCATAATTCACGAACCGTAGGGAGACACACTTAAGGATTCGATGTTGTTTAGTAGATATGGAATGTTAATAGGGATACCGAATGTTGTTCGGAGTCTCGGATGGGATCCGGGATATCACGAGGAGATCCGAAATGGTCCGGAGAATAAGATTCATATAAGGAAAGTCCGATTCTGGAGTTCGGGAAAGATTCCGATGTTTTCATCGAAGAGGTTCTAGAAGGTTCTAGAAGGTTCACCGATCCGGAAGGAGAATGGTCCATGAATGTGTCATGGGTAAGTGGAATGATTGGACCATATCCTAGGTCACTTGGTGTGGGCATTTGCAAGAGATAATTAAAGCTCTAAATTGAAAGTCAAACGGGAAGTTTGAAAAGTCATACTGGAACAATGGTTTCCTAGTGGGAGAAGAAACAAGTCCATCTCTCAATCCAACTTGGTTTGGGTTTGGATTCAAACCCACCCCTCCCAAGGTTCCCCCCCCCCTCTCATAAATAGAGGGGAGGGCTGCCCCAACACCACAAGTCCTAGCCCATCTCCACCCGAGCCACCACCGCCGCCGACCCGCCGCCGCGCCGCCGCCGCCGCTGGTCCGTCGCCGCCTCTCTAGACGCCGCCGACACCTTCTCCTCCTCCCGATTTTCTAAACCCTAGATTTCTGGGAAACCCTAATCCACCATAACTCGCACCGGCTTAGGCGAAGCCCTACGGGATCTTCCCTCTACTTCCGACACCACGCCGTCGTGCTGCCAGAATCACAAGGGGAGAACTACAACCTCCGCTGCCTGCTGGAACAAGGGAGAGGAAGGTCTTCATTGAGTACCGAACGTGTGACCGACTGCGGAAGCGATGCCGGAACGCAGCTCCGGAAGGATCATCTACACAATCTTGAGATCGACAAGTGTACGACTACATCACCCACGAGAATCTGTTCTCGTTAACCGCTTTGGAATCTTCGAGGGTGAGTGCTTCTATCGACTCGTTGCTACAATCTAGTAGATAGATCTTGGCTTGTTTGTGTGCATGCGATAGAAATTTTTTGTTTTCCATGCTACGAACCCCTACATCAAGAACATTCCCATTTGTATGCCGAGCTTTTTGGATGCAATCAAGGTCAATTTACAATTAGGTAGTTGGGTATACCAATTTATTTTCGGAGACTTACAAATGCTGAATGGAAAATTATAGAGGAAAGACTACAGTTACGCTCAAGTAGTTGGAAAGGCAAACTGTTGTCTATTGGAGAAAGGTTGGTTCTTATAAATTCAATACTATCTAACATGGTGCTATATATGTTATCCTTCTTCCTCTTGTCAAAAGGAGTCTTGAATAGATTGGATTTCTTTCGATCAAGATTCTTTTGGCAGAGCGATAGTGAAAAGAAAAAGTATAGATTGGCTAAGTGGAGTGTTGTTTGTAGTCCGAAAGACCAAGGGGGGCTAGGTATTCAAGACCTTAAGGTCAAAAAAACAACCCTACTTGGTAAATGGATCTTCATATTGCTTATTGAGGACGGGATTTGGCAAACAATACTTAGACGAAAATATGTTGGCTCTAAAACGTTATCACAAGTTCTTTGGAAACCTGGTGATTCTCACTTCTGGGCCGGATTGATGGCTACGAAGAATTTTTTCTTTAGCCATGGATCATTTTCGATTAGGGATGGATCAGAGATTCGGTTTTGGGAGGATAAGTGGCTAGGTAATACTTGCCTCCGAGAATAGTATCCAGCTTTGTATGCTATTGCGCGTCATAAAGGTGATACACTCGCCCATGTGTTGGGGTCTAATCCCCCAAATATGACGTTTATGAGGACTTTATTTGTCCCTAGACTTATTAATTGGGAAGCCTTGCTACAACAGTTGGCTAATATCTATTTAACTTCTGGGAAGGATATATTCCGATGAAATCTACATGAGAATGGCACATTCTCGGTGGCTTCCATGTACAAAGCGTTGATTCTACCGAACATGTCAGTTTATGACAATAAGAAAATATGGAAGATGAAAATACCACTTAAAAACAAAATCTTTGATTGGTATCTATGTTGAGGGGTTATTCTTACTAAAGACAATCTTATTAAGCGCAATCGGCATGATAGTAAAACATATGTTTTTTGTTTACAAGATGAGACAATTAAACATCTATTTTTCCAATGCAACTTTGCTCATTCTATATAGTCAGTCATCCAGGTAGCTTCTGGCTTGTATATCCCTACTAGTATTGCCAATATATTTGGAAATTGGTTTAACGGTATAGAGTACAAGTACTTGATTCTTCTCAGAGTGGAAGCAATGGCCTTGATATGGTCGCTCTGGCTATGCAGAAATGACAAAGTTTTTAATAATAAAAATTGCTCTCTCTTGAAGGTGATCTATCATTGTACTGGAACACTCCAAGTTTGGTCGTAGCTTCATCGCCTGGAGGATCACGACCTCTTTACGGAGGTGTGCACGGGGCTAGAGGACACTGCGAGACATCTATTCTCTCAGCATGGTTGGCAACATAATGTACGGATCGGCCAACCTCCTTCATAGGCGTCTTACGCTTTCTCATTCTGATATGTAATTCGCCTTTTTTTGTTTTGTTGCTTTTGTTTCGGACTTTGTTGTGGAGCGACTGCTTAAAACTCTTTAAGTAATAAAAAGCCCATTATCGAAAAGGATACATTTTCTAATTACCATATTCATTTTAAATTAGCAAATAAAGGAAAATAAATCCCCTCGGATGAAGTTTTCAAATTTCTATTGTTTTATTTTTATTTAGTGAAAGAGAGGAAGGTTGAAGATGATGATCTCTTGAAGAAATAGTTGACCATTTGCATATTGGGAAAATACTAGTTATTGCAGTACAAAATAGTGCAAGGAGGAGAAGTTCCAGTACTACAACCTCAAGAAGTTCACTTGAGTTCATCAAACCTTGTGCATATAGTTACTGACAACCACTATTATCTTGGTAGACCAACTTGTAAATCTGTTAAAAGCTACAAAAATAAATAGTTGCATGGATTGCATGCATGAGTAAGAAAAGAATGAAAACTAGCAAGACAACCAATAGTCCGCTATCGAAAATCTGCAGTGTCAAAGCTCAGCATCCAAAGTTATGGCTACAAGGATTAGTGGGAACATCACTATAAAACTAACTAATCAAGGTGGAACAAGACCAATGCACACATAAATGATGAAAACACGTCGCGGATAAAATTCTGGATAAATGGGTACATTCTAATGTGCATATACTTAACTAAATATCCTAGAGGATAAATAAGTCAGGAACAATATTTTCAAAGTTCTAAGGAAAGAAGATCAGATCCTTACATTTTCAAAGAGTAGACGAAACATGACAAATATCTGGATACCAGAAGATGAAACAATTGAGTAAAACACTGAAATCATCTTCCTACTCTTCTTGAAAATAACCAACAAAAGTAACCAAATCATTAAAGCTCTTCAAAACTAACCAAAGATGCATAAGATCCTACCAACCCATCTCCCTAAAGAGATCTCAAAAGTCCTCAGCATACACACACTTACATTTAGCAATCCAAGAACATCCTTGTCTGGTATAAACGAACTCTTATCAAAATAATTCTGTACACTGCAACTTGCATGTTATTATAAGTTTTTTACAAAAAGCAAGAGCTTAACCAAGTCTACCTCTAGTGCAATCCAAATTGCCTGCAGAAAAATCGGTCTTTTTTAGATCGTGAATGCTCACATGGTCTAGTGCATTGCACAACTTACAGCTGCTTCAGTCATGTTGTAAGTTCAAGAATCCATTGCAAAATTACATCACACAAAATGAGCACACTCCAGTAGAGAGAAGATATATAAATAATACAAGCTTGTCTCCTAAATTGCACTATCTTATTCAACTTGCTTGCATGTGAGAAGTGCATCATTGTCTCCATAAAAGTCCACAATATCTTCACATGCTAACCAAATCCACGGAGACTCTATCAGCAAACCTTTATGGCATGCTCTGCTTTATACCATACCAACCAAAATTATAGTTAGACTCCAAACATGGGAGCTGGGAGAAGCAAGAAGATAAGAAACGGAAGGTTCATTAGAGCACTGAAGGAGTATCATGCTCTGCTGCAGATCATCCGCTAGTGTCTTGTCAGGCTCATCTGTTGGCATGACTGACTCTAAGTGCTCAGCGATCAGCACATTTGTCTCGCATCATTTGAGCCAAAATTTAATGCCTTTGGGGCTAATACAAAACCTGCAGGTGTTAAGGTAAACAACTAACTAGGACATCTACCTGCAGTTGGGCACTTGCAAATTATGAAATCAACCTCTTCTCCCTCTTGCCTCTGAGGAAACATTGTTGATTTTACCTTCCTTCTGCCTATTTACCTTAATACTTTGTATTGGATTGTTTCTGTTGTAACTTGTACATACCTTCAATGACAGGAGAGGTCCAGTTTTTCCTTCTTCTTCATGTAATGAAAAGATAATCCTGAAGGTGGTTAAATTCTAGTAGACCATGATGTATTTCTGCAGTGTCCTCATGGTGTTGGTGTATCATTTATTGAAGTACATGAAAGAATAATCTCTATCTTCATAAATGAACAGCATGTCCAGAACAGCAGCATAGAAGAGTAAACAGAAAAAAAGCTTAAGCAATATCTAGCCTTATTCAATTTTGAACATAGTTCATGGAAGTAGGTTCCAAGACTATCAGAAATATAATGGCAGGAGTGGCTGCCTAACCATCAAGAGCTATGTGAACAACAATGCTAATAGTACGATTTGTTCATCAATGCCCTCTGGTTCACCCATCTATCCTAATAGAGCTCCATGAGCACGAGATGTATCAATAACAGAATCTAGTTCACCTCGGCCAGGAATAGAACACTGTTCTTCGGGATATCGATTGAGTTGATTTTCCTGTTGAACAAGAACAGACAGTATGACTTCAATGCTGCAGTTCAGAGACCAAGAGATACAACAACATTCCAAGTGTTATGGTTTTGCCTAGTGGTGAGGTAGCAATCTATTAGAGCTTCACTGAAGCCGAAAGTTCATTTACAAATGTGTCATATGGATAATAGGAAAATACAGTCGACAATTACCTATTTGCCATTACTCAACGCTAAGGTGCTTGTATTATGTAGAAATAATTACAGTGGAACTGGAAAGCCTAACTTGAGAGTTACTTCAGGAAATAAGTATTCACTACTTCCACTGAGTAAACTAAGCATCTAATATATCCTGTATCAACATGAACACTAAACTCAGTTTCTTATGTATTAAAATTAGTCCATGTTGACTGTTGTGAGTTCTTATCCCATGGACCAATTCATATTGTAGGGTGAACCCCGAAAGTTCATCCTGAACTGTAACAGCTATAAGATTTATATCCAATGGACCAATTAATATTGTAGGGTGAATCCAAAAAAGTTCATCCTGAACTGTAACAGCTATTAGATTCACGGAAATGATTCCAGAAGTAGTCAATCAATTTTGTATGCTGTTCAAAAAATCTGGAATATGTACAGATTGTGTCAATAAAATGTAGAATGTCTACACATCTTTCAACCAAATAGGGCAAGTGCAGAGATCCCATTTGTGCCTTATGTACCTAGTACTTCCTAGTTCTAGTACATAGGATGTAACATAGACAAACTTAGTCAGTTATCCTTCTCATCTCATAAACAATACCCATAATAAAAATCAGTTTTTACTTATTTCTACTGAAGGAATAAAATATGTATCCACATGTTAGTCCAAGTTTAATAGGGCAAAGAAGAGAAGCAATTATACAACTTATGCATATCTTACAAAAGAAGTAACTTCAATAGTGTGGATCATATCTAAGACTGTATTTTTCAAGTATCCACACCTCATATAGCTAGGAGAGTAAAGTTAATAAACAATCTAACACTTTACATTAGGAGATTATCCATATCCAGACCAGGAATATCAAACGGTAACTTTATAACTCCAAGGGCAGTAAGCATGAGGAAGAGCCACAGAGGAAAGATCTTCATGCAAAGCACCAAGACAGACTTCTGCCCTGAGGAGAAGAGCAGTACAAAGTAGAGAACAATTTCAGCCCGAACTTCATAGCCCATACAATAAAATTCAGAACGATGCAAAAGGTAAGATTGCTTATGAGGCATAGCCCAAATCTTATTCAAAATGATTGCACAATGTATTCTTCAGTAAATAACTAGTAAGGCATTCTTCCTAGTAATGCAGATATCTCAGACAGTTCATCATTCAGAATGAGAAAGTAAACTTCGTTTTTTTACAAACTTTTTTCTAAATCGCAGTTGCAATTGACAGCGCAGCACAATAGAAATTTTAATACTGCTATTGTTTAAGATGACAGGGGGGGGGGGGGGGGGGGGGGGAGCTTTGGGAGACCCATCACCTTGCTGTGCACGCGCCTCCGTGTTGTCGACGACCCACTCGGCGGCCTCGCGGATTCGGCGCTCAGCGTCGCTCTCCGGCTGCCCGATCGGCGTGGAGGCGAGGATCTCCATGAAACCTGACTGCTTATCCCTTCCGGAGGCGGATGGATCGTTGTCGGCGCCGATGGCGCGCCGCACCTCCGCAACCGACGGCTGGGTTGGAGCCGCCGTAGGAGTCTTCCGGGAAGGTGACCCCGGAGCGCGGCGCCGTATACGGCGTACGGGCTCCCCGGAGGCGGAGGAGGCCACAATGGCGAGGCGCGGCGCGGCGAGGTGCAACGCCATTGCCATGGAGCGTGTGACTGTCGAGCGTGTGGGGGACTCGTGTGGAGAGCAAGTTCGCAGGCGGATAAAGCTACGAGCTCTGTGCAAATGACACAGGGGCCCACAGCAGAATTAACCACGATTGCATGGCTCAAACACTTTCAGAATTGATTCAAAAAAAACACTTCTAGAAGTGTGAACAAAGGGCAAAACAAGGAAATTGCACGAATCTAGCGCAGGTAATGCGGGTTGCTCATAGTTTTTTTTTTTTTGAAACGAGTGGGTTGCTCATAGTCATTTCTCCATCGATGTTTAAGTGAAAACGGCTACCATATCATAACCGTTGCTCCCTTCGATACATAATAAGTGTTTCTCATTTCTCCAATTTCCATTGATCTTTCCACTACCAGTGTCAGGTTTGCAACATCTTCACGACGTGGTCCTCGAATATGCTTGCCACGTCAGTCCTAGAGGAGCCCAGGACTCCCCTTATAAGAAGAGGCTGGGACTCTGAAAAGGGCATCGAGTCATTTGGTATCGTTAGGCTAGTAAAGTTCTTCTTCTCCACTTGTATACAGCTCAAGGAGCGCTTGTAGCCCAAAAAAGAGAAATAAAGATCTTTACGTTAGTCTTATGTGTGTAGAATCAACTACATCTTCCCTCCCCAGATCCCTCTAGCATCCTCCCTAGATAAACTCACCGGCATACCCTTCAATCCAGTTATGCACGTCCGCATACTCAACAAGCTGGAAGGCACGAGCTTGTCGGCGAGCGACAAATGCTGGATCCTCAACCCAACAGGAGTCAGTGCGCAAGTTTATTAAGGTATCGAGGGAAATATCCTCGTACCATGACATAACGACTGTGAGCGCCATATCAGCACCAGCTCGTCCAGCGGATTCCCTCCAGAGATTCAACTGGTTCTGGGATGCCATCAATCTTTCCACCAGTAGCTTGATCTCGTCAAGGAGTTCCGGAAGTATTCGGCCAGAGAACATGGTAGGGCCGGATGGCTGCCTGCACCAAGTCTCTGCCCATAATCTTCATCGGACCAACGGCAGCGCCAAGGGCAACCAAGTAGTCTTCCATCGAGTATTATGGGCTCGCATCTGCGGGGACACCTCGGCGTACACGAGCATTAACCACCGCTCTAGAGCTCACGGGCTTAGCTTCTGGAAAATGGTCTACAAAAAATAAACATACATCGGTCAACACTAAAAAAGAGAAAAAGATGACTCAGCCACGGTCGGAGGCTTACGATGAATATAGTTAAGCATTCTCTGAAGATCTTGAGCCCAATCATCCTTGGTTTTCTCAAAATGAGTGATCTCCTCGCTCATCGCCCGTGTCTTCAGTTCGGCAGCCTCGAGAAGCTCTTTATTTTTCTGCAATTGCAGAGCTAGCCGATTCTTCTCCTCGGAGAACTCCTGGTCAACTTTTTCTAACTCAGATTTCTGAGAAAGCTTGAGGGACTCCACCTCGGCGCGCAAGCGAGTTATCTCGTCATCTTTATCTTTCAGCTGCGCCGAGTGAGTGGCGGCTTGTTCTAAAAAATGCAGCATCATATCAGGCATGGGTATGCATTCTTGGTGTGACGCTGCAAAAGTTTGTAACTCGGCTATACCGAAGCCAAAAGGGTTAAAAGAAACCGGTGGACATTTCAAATAGATATCTGTAAAAGAAAAAAGAGTAACTAACCTTCCAGGGCCTTGACTTTTTTTCTCAAGACGGATATTAAGATTGTTGATATTACCTATTCACTAGCAAAATGAGCTAACACCTCACGTCCAAAACAATAAGAACTTTAGGGATAATGCGAAAGTTTGTTAACTTACCAGTCACCATGGGAATGACCTTCTCATACTTATCTTGCAATTTTTTATGTGCGAAGAGTAGCCTTTGGAATTCGGCGGTCTGCCGGTCATGCGCAACCTAAGCAACAAAACAAATATCAATAAGATATTTGAGCCTAAGACAGATCCGAATCAAACAAAACTCAACTCAGATCTAGGTGGCTAAATATTCGAAGCTAAAACAGATCCGAGTTAAGCAAAACTTAACTCGGATCTAGGTGACTGGATATTCGAACCTAAGACAGATCCGAGTCAAGCAAAACTTAACTCGGATCTAGGTGGCTGGATATTCGAACCTAAGACAGATCCAAATCAAGCAAAGCTTAACTCGGATCTAGGTGGCTGGATATTCGAACCTAAGACAGATCCGAGTCAAGCAAAACTTAACTCGGGTCTAGATGGCTGGATATTCGAACTTAAGATAGATCTGAATCAAGCAAAGCTTAACTCGGATCTAGGTGGCTGGATATTCGAAGCTCAGACAGATCCAAATCAAGCAAAGCTTAATTCAGATCTAGGTGGATGGATATTCGAACACTAACGCAAAACTGAACCAGGTAAAGCCTAATAAAAACTTCCAAACGAATAACAAATTATTCAGTTGCAAGTTTCGGGGACTAGAGTATATATAATATCATTCGAATGACTAATCAAACATCCATAAAAACAGTTACCTCATTCATCTTGTCGCTATCAAGAACGATCTTGGTAGCCAAATGTAAGCGACTGCTGATGTCGGAGAGTTGAAATGGCTGGCTGCTTGGATTGCCCTCGAGCTGATCAGCAGCATTCCAATTGTTGGCATACTCGACCAACGAGCCGAGGCTGTTCCCACTCTCCGTACGAGTCAGGACTTTACCTCGGACGTGTTGTGTAGCCACCGCCGCCGCGGGACTCTTGTGAAGAGCGAGCTGTGTATCAGCAGCCGGGGTAACAATTGTCTTGGCAGAAGAAACCCCCTTGCGCAGCGCATCAGCAATTGTAGGCTGAGAAGAGCTGGCAAGCCCTTTCTGGGATGAGGGAGGTTTGGTGACGACGACCTTTTTTTGCCTTAGAAGAGGCGTCGGCAGGAGCCGTTACATCGGCACTCGGAACGGCATTTTTGGGGGCCGGAGGGATTACGATTTCTGAGGGCGCCGAGATATTGATACCCTCGGCTGGAGTCGGAGTCGCAGTAAAGGCTGTGGGGGTCGAAGGGATCTCGGGGGAAACTTCGGGATTCACGGAGGAAGCAGCAGGCTCGGTAGAAATATCTACTGGCCAAGTTATATCGGCATCAGCAGGAAAGACCTCAGGCGCATCCTGGCGAGATGACGTTTGATTCGGAGCGGGAGGAGAGTTGATGCGAGCTGGACTAGGAACTCTAGTATCTTCAGGAGGCGGAGGAGAAGGCGGCCGAGTCGTGTGACTCGTCATACTAGGACCACTAGGCTTAACAGAAAGAGGAGCCCTGCAAAGGCAAAAAGATCAGGTCAAAAGGCAGAAAGAGAGAAACAAGAAATACAAATAAAAAGCAACTCCCCTAGTAACCCCGGGCATAGTTTTATGCTTCGGAGGTTGCTGGGATGACTTCTTCATTCTTTTCTTGGGAGCTGTTTCCGAGGTACCAGCTGGAGCGCTACGTTTCCCCGAGGTAACAGGAGGTCGAGAGGCGAGAGGCTCGGCGTTGTGAACCTGACCGACCGGATTAGCTGAGAAAGTTGAGGCCGGAAATGCATAAGAAATTGGCATGGAGGCAACTACCTCAAGAACTTGGACCTCATCCGAATCACCTTCCTCCTCGTGGGCCGGGGTCTTGCCACGGACACGAGTCGGAGCAAGGTCCGACTTGGGAACGAACTCCTCCGAGTTCGGCTCCCCGCTATCCGGAATGTTCTGATCCGCGGGCCACGGGAGAGACAAAACCTCGGTGTGGCGCCCCGCAAAACCACTACTAGAAAATCGCGTTGTTTTTGTGCATTGCATCATCATGACTGCATGCTCATGTCATCATGCCACCTTGCATTTGGGCATCGTCATCATCTTGCATGGTTTGTTTAAAAACTATTTTCGAAAAATCTGTTTTGTTTCTAAACGCCCCGTCTTTATTCAAACACAAAACCTGGGTCGCCGGAATAATTTTGTTTTGTCTACCCACGGTTTGCAAAAGCCCTGTTTTAAATAATAAAATATTTAGTTTATTTTTAGGGGGCAGCCGTACCGGGCCGATCCGACCCAGTCGGCCACCCCAGTACAAAAACCAGAGCCACCCCAAACCCTTTTTCTACCTAAACCTAGTCTACCCGCCTTCCTCCACCAACCAGCCACATCACCTCCTCCACTCGCAGCGCGCCACGTCGCCGCTCTGACCTACCTGGTCCCACCACCCGCACTCCCGCGCGCCACCTGGCCTCCACCTACCGCACCCCAGCCCCACCTGCCCATCGCACACAGCTGCCTCCGCGTATGGTGTACTCATGCACCGTGTCAACCTAGACCCCATCGCGCCTCGGTCTTATCGCCACCCGACCGCGTCCCCTCCACGCGACCCCGTTCCCCTCTGCCTTGTTCCTTATCTCCCCGTGAGCGCCGCCGGCCTCAGGCCCTCCCGCCGCCAGCGTGCCCCTACGGCCCTTCCTCACGCGCCCTCCCCCGCTCGTGGCCCCACCTCCCTATCGGTCCGACCTCGACCCGTTCCCCTCAACCGACACGCTCCCGTCCTCGACGCAGAGCAAGCGCCGCCGCCAGGATCCCCGCGGTCGCCCTTGCTGCCTCGCAGCCCTGCGCCGACCTCTGCGTGCCTGGTGTCTTGGAGCCCTCCGTCGAGCTCGCCGCGTACGCTGCACCTCCGTCGCCCCCTCCTCCTTTGCCGGCCGCAGCGACCTCGCAGAAGCCCCGTCACCCCGGCTCTGTACAACGTCGCGCCGCCTCCCTCGTGTCCTCTCCGGCCACCGTCGCGTGTGGACCTGTCGGCCTCCCCGGCGCCTTGCAAGCTTCCTGCAGCGTAACCGTGGCCACGTCCGCCTCCTCTCGAGGCCGTGCCACCTCGATCTCGTCTCCGCTCGCCACCGGACATGCTCCTCCTCTGTCGGGCTCTCCCTTCTATTGGTGCCTTCCACAGCAGGTCAGTCCGCGTTGTCCTCCAGGTTCCCAGATACCGTGTGGTACCAGGATCCTCCAAGATGTCTACATGAGCGTGCTCGACCTCGCCTGGCAGTATGCCGCTAGGCCTATGCCAATCTCGTTTTGTTTCCCTGCAGGTTGTTTTGAAGAGTTCTTGTGCTCAGGGTGTGCAACGCCTCTTTGTGCCCGCACTTATCGATTTGTTTATCATCGCAGCGCTAGTGCGCCTTGTTTGACAAAACCCGGTGCCACCAAGTTCTGTGTCTCCAAGATCTTCCGATGCGGCTACAAGTTGACCATTGATGATAAGTCGACACCCAAGATCTATGTCACGGACGCCAAGTTCGCCGAGACCCCGACGCCCCGATCCGAACCCCAGATCCGGACCCTGAGACCCGACCCCGAACCCCTCGGAGCCCAAGTTCGCCGAACCCCAAAGTGTGACCCTCTTTTCCGTGACCTATATTTTATAAATAATATTACTTGTTTCATATAAAATTGTTCATACTCGCATGCATATTTGTGTGGTTTGGGGGCATTATGCTGATTCACCATATAATTAAATATGGAGACCATATGCGGGCTATTCTAGTCTTAGTTTGTCTCCATTTAAATTTGTGTAGCGAACCGGTGATATATTTTGCCATGTTAAGACAACATTTAAATTGCGGGGGTTCTAAACAACTTGAACCATATAATCATTTGTCAGGACCCCGGTTTCCGCTTAATATTGCCTTAATGCATCGCACCTTTGCCATGCCATACATCATACATGCATCATGCCCGATCTTCTGTCATCGTATTAAATAGTGCATCTGGTGTTTCTTCTAGTGCTTTGCTTCTTCACGGATTAGGCCGATGAGTTGATGCGAGTGTCGACCCGATCTTCGGATGAACCTTCGGCAATGTTTTCAGGCGAGCACCTCCCCCTTTTCTACCTATCTTACTTTTATAGTATTTATTCCCTCATGTTGATCTATTGCTATCGGTGTTGTGGTGCTCTAGTTTTCGTACCCGTGATATCCCTTGCAGCCTTATATTGCCTTGGACACATCCTATTACCTGTTGTTTGGTAGATAGTTGGACCTGCGCGTCGTAGTCGCTTGCTCAAGTGCTGTTGCGTGTCGTCAAGTACCACAGTTGTTGGAGTATTGCCGCATGTTTAATGTTGGAGATGAACACGACTTTCATTATTGTTTAATAACTAAAATTGAAGTAGGTAAATGCAGAGGCACAGGTGGGCAATAGATGTTATTTGGTTGTTAACCGTCCACTTGTGTCCCGTAGGACCCCGAGTTCTTGACACATGTTCCGAGATCGAGCGCGCTAACCACAGGTGGGGTGTATGGGCACCCCCATCGATTAGTACCTGATTTCAAAGTATTGTACCGGGGGCCACAAGTAGTTTGGGGCTTTATTACTATTCTGTACTTATGCCATGTTTTACTGCTTAATTTAAATTGTGCGAGGTACTGCACCTGTACTGTTTAGGTCCGTGACACGTTTTCGCTGTATCGACAAGCCCAGTCTCATTTTCGGGTTCCCAGTCGTTTACAGCCGTCTACACAAACCCTGAGTCCATCTCGGAGACCGGACGACTTCGTTGCGGGTAGCTTAGTGGGGTGGCCCCCATGTACTTGCTTTGGGTCTGGGAAACGTCATGACTTAGGCCCCGCCGACATACCGATGGGTGTATGTTAACTGATCTGGCAAAAAGGGTCGAAGTGCGTGTGGATACTTTGGTGCACCCCTGCAGGGTTAAATCTTTTCGAAAAGCCGTGTCCGCGGTTATGGACGACTTGGAGCACAGTTCTCGATCATAGACAACTATAACTGAAGTTTACTGCTATAATTTGACTTGTATCCGATATGACTAGTAATCAGCTTCACTGCAACGGAATGGCTAAATAAAAGTGCCAACAACTGCTGGGTTTGGGATGTCTCATGCTAATCGTATCTGACTAGTAAGTGATGCAACTACAACGGAATGTTTAACTAAAACTGCCCACTGCTTATTATATCAGGATGACTCACGCCATCTTTAGTTGACTAGTAATTGCCGCAACTATAACGGAATGAATAAAACTGCCAACGGTGTGAGTTCCTCGGTTGACTTCCTCGTTTGGTCTCGAGGGGGAAACACCAGGATGGGTATGTTTGGTGGTAGTATCAGGTTGGTTCCGAATAGGTCTTTCTTACCCCTCTCTGATAGCCGCTAGTTGTATCGAGTCTCTATAGGTTGTTTAGTGCATGCTGCGCTGCCGCTCAGTTCACCATACCTATGTAGGCGAGGACCGCCGAATTCTAGCCTCGCCGTGTACTGGCCTCAGTACTGACCGCTCTCTCTTTTTCCTTTGCCCTTTGTCGGCACCCCTTTGTTTAAGGAGGTTTTGAGATCGACGTCGTTAGCAGGGTTACCTTTCCGGCTTGGGCTGGGCAGGGTTATGGACGCCATTGGTTATTCTTCAGGGCTCTTAGCCCCATTTGCATCTTGTCCGTAGTCGGACGCTGTATCATTTTCAAGGTGATTTGGATCTTTGTATTGTATATCTGTATTCTTGACTCTTTGAGTCGCTGTTGTATATATCTGTTCTGTGGGTTCCATCGTGGACTATTGTGTAATGGTATTACTTTGTTTTCCACCCGCACGAAAGTGCCTGGTGGGCACCTTTGAATCGTTTCTATGCGGGTTTGGCGGGAATCGCTGAAACTTGCATAGGGCCGATTCTGAGGGTGTTACAGAGTGGTATCAGAGCTCAGCAGTTGCGATACCCCACAAGTCCAGCCTGTAGGATAACCTAGCTAACGGCCGAAGTAGAGTGTCAAAACTATTTTTGAAAAATCAGTTGGATAGTTCTGATTAGGTCTGATTTTACTCCTTACCCCTCTGCTGCTCTCCTCTCACCTCTGCGTGTTTTGAATCCGCTCTCTTCTCTCTCTTCGAGTCCAGGATTTCTCGTGGTTGGGTTCCATCGTACCTTCAGGGTTTCGCTTCCTCCTTTGGTAACGGTGTTGCTACATCTGGTCTTCATGCTATCCGAGGAATCCTTCGTCTGGTGGACTTCTCTTTGTTCCTTCTTGTGCCTTCCGGTGCTTTCTGACGCGACGACATCATCTACGCCAGATCCGATGCAGAGTCTGCATCACTCCTTTGTTCCTGAACCTCGATTGTCGAGATCTTCAGTCTGATTCCGAGAATGGTTGCACGCTTTTCTACTGATTGTGCAGAGTAATAGTTTGGGTGCGTGATGGATTGGCCCCCATGCCGACTACTCACTCTATTCGCTTGTGTACATTGAAGTGGATGAGAATGCATCGGTTCTCTCTTTCTATCGGAGTTAGAGGTGGCTTTATTTGTTGATACCTCTACCTTCGACCTTTTGTTCCCGGAGTGTCCTCTCGACGATCACGGATAACGACCTCTTGTTAGTGGTGTCGCGAGGATCTACACGAAGCGAGAAGACGCAGGTCGCCGACCTTCCTTCCGGTACCATGAGGCGGATCTCGAGGGCGAGATCCATTGTTAGTGGTGTCAAATTGTGGCGCCCCGCAAAACCACTACTAGAAAATCGCGTTGTTTTTGTGCATTGCATCATCATGACTGCATGCTCATGTCATCATGCCACCTTGCATTTGGGCAACGTCATCATCTTGCATGGTTTGTTTAAAAACTATTTTCGAAAAATCTGTTTTGTTTCTAAACGCCCCGTCTTTATTCAAACACAAAACCTGGGTCTCCGGAATAATTTTGTTTTGTCTACCCACGGTTTGCAAAAGCCCCGTTTTAAATAATAAAATATTTAGTTTATTTTTAGGGGCAGCCGTATAGGGCCGATCCGACCCAGTCGGCCACCCCAGTACAAAAACCAGAGCCACCCCAAACCCTTTTTCTACCTAAACCTAGTCTACCTGCCTTCCTCCACCAACCAACCACATCACCTCCTCCACTCGCAGCGCGCCACGTCGCCGCGCTGACCTGCCTGGTCCCACCACCCGCACTCCCGCGCGCCACCTGGCCTCCACCTGCCGCACCCCAGCCCCACCTGCCCATCGCACACAGCTGCCTCCGCGTATGGTGTACGCATGCACCGTGTCAACCTGGACCCCACCGCGCCTCGGTCTTATCGCCACCCGACCGCGTCCCCTCCACGCGACCCCGTTCCCCTCTGCCTCGTTCCTTATCTCCCCGTGAGCGCCGCCGGCCTCAGGCCCTCCCGCCGCCAGTGTGCCCCTGCGGCCCTTCCTCACGCGCCCTCCCCCGCTCGTGGCCCCACCTCCCTATCGGTCCGACCTCGACCCGTTCCCCTCAACCGACGCGCTCCCGTCCTCGACGCAGAGCAAGCGCCGCCGCCAGGATCCCCGCGGCCGCCTTTGCTGCCTCACAGCCCTGAGCTCCCCTGCGCCGACCTCTGCGTGCCTGGCGTCTTGGAGCCCTCTGTCGAGCTCGCCGCGTACGCTGCACCTTCGTCGCCCCCTCCTCCTTTGCCGGCCGCAGCGACCTCGCAGAAGCCCCGTCACCCCGGCTCTGTACAGCGTCGCGCCGCTTCCCTCGTGTCCTCTCCGGCCACTATCGCGTGTGGACCTGTCGGCCTCCCCGGCGCCTTGCAAGCTTCCTGCAGCATAACCGTGGCCACGTCCGCCTCCTCTCGAGGCCGCGCCACCTCGATCTCGTCTCCGCTCGCCACCGGACAGGCTCCTCCTCTGTCGGGCTCTCCCTTCTATTGGTGCCTTCCACAGCAGGGCAGGCCGCGTTGTCCTCCAGGTTCCCAGATACCGTGTGGTACCAGGCTCCTCCAAGATGTCTGCATGAGCGTGCTCGACCTTGCCTGGCAGTATGCCGCTAGGCCTATGCCAATCTCGTTTTGTTTCCCTGCAGGTTGTTTTGAAGAGTTCTTGTGCTCAGGGTGTGCAACGCCTATTTGTGCCCGCACTTACCGATTTGTTTATCATCGCAGCGCTAGTGCGCCTTCGTTTGACAAAACCCGGTGCCACCAAGTTCTGTGTCTCCAAGATCTTCCGATGCGGCTACAAGTTGACCATTGATGATAAGTCGACACCCAAGATCTACGTCACGGACGCCAAGTTCGCCGAGACCCCGACGCCCCAATCCGAACCCCAGATCCGGACCCTGAGACCCGACCCCGAACCCCTCGGAGCCCAAGTTCGCCGAACCCCAAAGTGTGACCCTCTTTTCCGTGACCTATATTTTATAAATAATATTACTTGTTGCATATAAAATTGTTCATACTCGCATGCATATTTGTTTGGTTTGGGGGCATTATGCCGATTCACCATATAATTAAATATGGAGACCATATGCGGGCTATTCTAGTCTTAGTTTGTCTCCATTTAAATTTGTGTAGCGAACCGGTGATATATTTTGCCATGTTAAGACAACATTTAAATTGCGGGGGTTCTAAACAACTTGAACCATATAATCATTTGTCGGGACCCCGGTTTCCGCTTAATATTGCCTTAATGCATCGCACCTTTGCCATGTCATACATCATACATGCATCATGCCCGATCTTCTGTCATCGTATTAAATAGTGCATTTGGTGTTTCTTCTAGTGCTTTGCTTCTTCACGGATTAGGCCGATGAGTTGATGCGAGTGTCGACCCGATCTTCGGATGAACCTTCGGCAATGTTTTCAGGCGAGCACCTCCCCCTTTTCTACCTATCTTACTTTTATAGTATTTATTCCCTCATGTTGATCTATTGCTATCGGTGTTGCGGTGCTCTAGTTTTCGTACCCGTGATATCCCTTGCAGCCTTATATTGCCTTGGACACATCCTATTACCTGTTGTTTGGTAGATAGTTGGACCTGCGCGTCGTAGTCGCTTGCTCAAGTGCTGTTGCGTGTCGTCAAGTACCACAGTTGTTGGAGTATTGCCGCATGTTTAATGTTGGAGATGAACAAGACATTCATTATTGTTTAATAACTAAAATTGAAGTAGGTAAATGCAGAGGCACAGGTGGGCAATAGATGTTATTTGGTTGTTAACCGTCCACTTGTGTCCCGTAGGACCCCGAGTTCTTGACACCTGTTCCGAGATCGAGCGCGCTAACCACAGGTGGGGTGTATGGGCACCCCCATCGATTAGTACCTGATTTCAAAGTATTGTACCGGGGGCCACAAGTAGTTTGGGGCTTTATTACTATTCTGTACTTATGCCATGTTTTACTGCTTAATTTAAATTGTGCGAGGTACTGCACCTGTACTGTTTAGGTTTGTGACACGTTTTCGCTGTATCGACAAGCCCAGTCTCATTTTCGGGTTCCCAGTCCTTTACAGCCGTCTACACAAACCCTGAGTCCGTCTCAGAGACCGGCCGACTTCGTTGCGGGTAGCTTAGTGGGATGGCCCCCATGTACTTGCTTTGGGTCTGGGAAACGTCATGACTTAGGCCCCGCCGACATACCGATGGGTGTATGTTAACTGATCTGGCAAAAAGGGTCGAAGTGCGTGTGGATACTTTGGTGCACCCCTGCAGGGTTAAATCTTTTCGAAAAGCCGTGTCCGCGGTTATGGATGACTTGGAGCACAGTTCTCGATCATAGACAACTATAACTGAAGTTTACTGCTATAATTTGACTTGTATCCGATATGACTAGTAATCAGCTTCACTGCAACGGAATGGCTAAATAAAAGTGCCAACAACTGCTGGGTTTGGGATGTCTCATGCTAACCGTATCTGACTAGTAAGTGATGCAACTACAACGGAATGTTTAACTAAAACTTCCCACTGCTTATTATATCAGGATGACTCACGCCATCTTTAGTTGACTAGTAATTGCCGCAACTATAACGGAATGAATAAAACTGCCAACGGTGTGAGTTCCTCGGTTGACTTCCTCGTTTGGTCTCGAGGGGGAAACACCAGGATGGGTATGTTTGGTGGTAGTATCAGGTTGGTTCCGAATAGGTCTTTCTTACCCCTCTCTGATAGCCGCTAGTTGTATCGAGTCTCTATAGGTTGTTTAGTGCATGCTGTGCTGCCGCTCAGTCCACCATACCTATGTAGGTGAGGACCGCCGAATTCTAGCCTCGCCGTGTACTGGCCTCAGTACTGACCGCTCTCTCTTTTTCCTTTGCCCTTTGTAGGCACCCCTTTGTTTAAGCAGGTTTTGAGATCGACGTCGTTAGCAGGGTTACCCTTCCGGCTTGGCCTGGGCAGGGTTATGGACGCCATTGGTTATTCTTCAGGGCTCTTAGCCCCATTTGCATCTTGTCCGTAGTCGGACGCTATATCATTTTCAAGGTGATTTGGATCTTTGTATTGTATATCTGTATTCTTGACTCTTTGAGTCGCTGTTGTATATATCTGTTCTGTGGGTTCCATCGTGGACTATTGTGTAATGGTATTACTTTGTTTTCCACCCGCACGAAAGTGCCTGGTGGGCACCTTTGAATCGTTTCTATGCGGGTTTGGCGGGAATCGCTGAAACTTGCATAGGGCCGATTCTGAGGGTGTTACAATTACTGTAGAAGGGGGGCAAGGCAAGGGGATCCTTTATCTCCCCTTATGTTTGTTCTTGTTGCTGATCTTCTTCAGTCCATACTCAATAAAGCAATGTGCCAAGGGCTTCTGTCTCCACCCTTGGAAGGTGCTTTCTTTCTAGATGTCCCTGTCATTCAATATGCTGATGACACTTTATTGGTCCTCAAAGCTGACTCAAGACAACTGATCTGCCTTAAAGCCCTGCTTCATACTTTTACTTTATCCAATGGCCTCAAAGTAAACTACTCTAAATCTAGCATGATGCCAATCAATTTGGATCCTGACAGGCTATGCCATTTTGCCAATACAATGTCCTGCCAGACTGGATCACTACCCTTCACTTATCTTGGCTTGCCTTTAAGCATTAACAAGCCTTCAGTGGAACATTTTTTGCCTATTGTGCAGCGAGTTGAGAGAAGGCTCTGTGGTATTGCATATTTCCTAAATTATGGAGGAAAATTACAATTGGTGAAATCTGTCTTATCCTCCCTCCCCATTTATTATATGAGATGTTTTGAGATTCCTGTCACTATTAAGGATCAGTTGATCAAGTACATGAGACACTGTCTATGGAGGAAAAAGAATACTGATGTCCAAGCTAGAGGACAAGCTTTAGTGGCCTGGAACAAAGTTTGTCGACCGAAGACTCAAGGTGGTTTGGGCGTCCTTGATCTCAATATTCAAAATTTTGCTCTTCTTTTGAGAAATCTGGATAAATTCCATAACCACAATGACATTCCCTGGGTGCATCTCATCTGGAACACCCACTATAACAATGGAAGTTGCTGGGAAGAGGTTTGGAGGGGTATTTTTGGTGGAAAGCACACCTGAAGTTAATTGACATTTTCAAAGGAATTGCAAAATGCTCGGTGGGGGATGGTAAGTCCACTCTTTTTTGGTCTGATATGTGGAGAGAAGAATGCCTGCAGCATAAGTTTCCTCACCTGCTATCCTTTGCAAAAAAATCCAAATATCTTTGTCAATGAGTTTATCCAGATGCCCAACATACAAGACCATTTCTTTCTTCCCCTGTCACAGCAAGCTTACTCTGATTATATTTGCCTGGAACAAATTTTTCAAGACAATGACAGTGTTAGGCTTCAGGGAGAACCAGATAAATGGAGTTACATTTGGGGAAGTGACTCCTTCGCTGTCAAAAAGGCCTATTCCTCCCTGTCTGGACATATTGCAGTCCAGCCTCATTTTTCTTGGTTATGGAAGTCTTCTTGCCACCAAAAGCACTAGTTCTTTTTCTGGATGCTTCTCATTGATATAATGAATACTAGAAACTTGTTGAAGAGAAAAAAAATTCACTACCCTCCTATAATTGTGTGACTTATGGTTGCATTGCTGAGGAAACTTTAACTCATTTATTCTCGGATTGTCCTTTTGCAAAAGCATGCTGGGATGAAATTTGTCCTATTAGAAATATTGACTTAGCTCTAAATGAGGCCTTGGCAGATATAAAGTTCAGATTGAATGTTCCCTTTGCAATGGAAATTATTATTTTGGGGGCTTGGGACATATGATTTGCAGAAACAATGAAATCTTCAATAATAGGCATGCTTCTCTTGGAGAATGGAAGGCTATTGTATCCCAAGAATTAAGATGGGTTCTGTTTATAATTAAGAAAACATACTACCAGGATTTCAAAGCCTGGATCAACACCCATTTGGATAGGAGATAGCTAGCCTTGTAATGATATCCTTCTCTGAGGTGGTCTTGGACTTGTAAATATGTACTTATGTAACTCCTTATGATTATATAAAAATTGCAGTGGGGGCTTCCCCCTACTGTTTCACCCTAAAAAAAAACTCTCACTGTATCCCCCAAGCCTCTAGGTGGATATTTATCCGGATAGATGCTCCAAGTAGACTAAGTAACTTTGAACTTTTTTCCACATAATGAGAATGCTTGGAGAGGCATCGCCAATGAAAAGTTCCACAAGATGCGCGATGAGCTGGAAGCTGAAAAGGGTAAAACTGCCTTCTTGAAGGAACAAATCACCAAGAGCTAGAGTCTGTTTTTCCTTTCAATTTCGCAATCAAACTTGGTATTGTGCCATCACTCTCTGACTACTCATCGTGTGTTGTTATTTCTCCGACTTGCAGAAACCATCGCCAATACCAAGGACATTGTCAAGCAATCCAAGCACATTGAGTTGCTGGATAGCAAGAACAAAATCCTTAAGCAGGAGAGAACCGACACTCTGAAGATGCACGAGGAATCCATGAAGGCCCTACAGGAGTCCGCCAACACGGAGATGAACTGCCTGAAGGAGGAAATTGCGATCCTCAAGGAGCAGAAGAAAGCTATCGATGAGCAGAATCAGTGCAACCTTGAGGATTACAAGATTCTCCGACAAGAGCGGGACTCCATGACAGAGACACTTCAGCAGGCAGAGACGAGCGTCTTTGGTAAGCAATCTCCGAATTGTGTTTCTGTAAGCCAAGTACTCTGAACTTTTATGTTATTGAACTCATGTGCTCCTTTGTTTGTCGGAAATGCAGCTCCTATTGGTTTGACCAATTCGCCTCCTCTGCCAAAGGAATGCATGCTTCTCGCCGGCAACTTTATCAACACTGCCGTCAAGCAGGCCAAGGAGATCGCCAAGCCCCTCAACATCAACATCAAGGCAGTGGACTCTATGATGAAGTACTCGGAGATATTGCACCAAGCCCCGAGCGTATCGTAAGCTGTAAAGCTTCATGTACCCGGGCTGGTGCAAGAATGTCGGTAGCAATGGTCAAGTCCCACTACGAGAACGCCGACATTGACACGGTGGCCTCGGGTCTTCCCGACGTAGACGATGAAGGCCAGAAGATTGACCATAAGGCTATCTGGGCATCGCTCGCGGGTTTTGACACCAGGGTTGCCGAGTTGGTTGATCACAATGTCTTTGTTCCTCTTGAGATCATTGACGGCGATCATCCGAGCTCCTCCGAGTCCCTCAAGACCACCGACTTTGAAGAGGATGGCTCTCCTGCTGCCGACGATGTTGCGTCAAAGTCTCCCGCACCAGAGGAATGAAAAACACTTTGTAATATTTGTTTCCTCTGGATTGGTGTATGCGGAAAAACTACTGTGTTAACTTAAGGCGAAAAAACAATAGTTGTAATTTCCTGCTACTCAAGTACTAGTTCCAGCATGTAAATATTTTTTAAGCAAGTGCTGGCTTATCCATTACTTTGGTTCTTATGCTTGACCTTTCATGATTCAGAAAACTCATAGTCGGAACCATGCGCTCCGGTGATGATGCCCAATGGCACCGTCAAAAACCTAAGCACAAAATCGCCGACAACAAGTGCCAAAAGTCATTACTCCAGAATCCACATAAAAACAACAAAGAACGTGTAGACCAGAAAACTTAAGCTAACGCCCGTAGGCGGAATTTTCACAAGTGAAAATGCAAAGCTTGCGCATAAAAGTTTTATACGATCCAAAAAATGAACGCTAAAGGAGGTAAAAGACTCAATAATATGAGTGAACAGAGAGCTTTATTTCATTGATCATATAAGAAGTACACAGTAGATAAAATATATGCTAAGTGTAAAAAGGACGTAGCTATGTTATTTCCATGGTCGATCAAGCTCCGGGTAGTCATCATCCGGGTCACGTCGCTTACGCTTATGATCTTCGCTGGGTCTATCCTCAAGTTCACAGTTGTCAAAGAGGTAGTAAGACCCATTGAGCAGCGCCTTGCTTATGATGAACGGTCCTTCCCATGGCGAGGATAATTTGTGTGACTTCTTCTGCTTAAGTCGGAGCACCAGATCCCCCTCTTTAAACGAGTGATGCCAAACGCGGCGACTATGATAGCTGCGTAGATTCTACTGGTAGATGGCGTATCTTTGGCATGCCAATACGTGCTCTTCCTCGATAAGGTCCGCACCTAGGCGCCTGGATTCTTCAGCGTCATCTTCGTCGTAGGCGGCAACTCTTGGTGAATCGTGAAGGATGTCGGAAGGCAGGATGGCTTCTTCTCCATATACCATGAAGTAAGGGGTGTAGCCGCTAGATCTGTTGGGTGTAGTTCGTAAACTCCACAGCACAGATGGTAATTCCTCCGCCCAGGCTCCAGCTGCTCTATGTAGCGGTGCCTCAAGACGTGGCTTGATTCCCTGTAGAATTAATCCATTGGCCCGCTCAACTTGGCCGTTGGACTGTGAGTGTGCCATAGATGCTAGGTCAAGTCGTATGCCCTTCTCCCAACAATAAGCGTCCACTTCTCCGAGTGACAAGTTGTTGCCGTTGTCGGTGATAATGCTATGTGGAAGACCAAATCTCACCACTAGATAATGCCCCATCAAGCTTTCTAATGGGTTTAGCTTCTATCCATATGGTGAATTTATCAACTACTACTAGCAAATGCGTAAACCTACATGGTGTCATCTGTAATGGACAACCATGTCTAGCCCCCAAACTACAAATGTCCAAGTTATTGGTATTGTTCGCAATTCTTCAGTTGGAACATGGGGTTGTCGGGCATAATACTGGCATCCCATGCATGTATCAACCAGCTTGTCGGCGTCCGTCTTCGCGGTCAGCCAGTAGAATCCTTGCTGGAAGGGTTTGGAGACCAACGATCGAGGAGCGGTGTGATGCCCACAATCTCCGAGATGGATCTCACGAAGGATGTCAATACCTTCTTGCTGGGAAACACACTTAAGGTATACACTAGTGGTGCTTCTTTTGTAGAGCTGTCTATTGATTATGGTATAGCCCTTTGCTTGACGTACTATTTACCGACTTTCGACCTCGTCGATGGGCAAAGTTCCGTGTACGAGATATTCCATGAACGGTTTTGTTCAAGCCGGAGGAACCTTTGTCACTGTGTGAACAAAAGAGTCAACTCTATCCGGGTTCTTGGGGTCCGCTCCCTTCACGGATGGTTTCCTTAGACGTTCTAGAAAAACGCCAAGCAGAATTTGTTTGTGCCCTAATCCAAGCTTTGACAGTAGATCAGCCGCCTCATTTTGCTCCCTAGGGACATACTTGACTTTGTAGCCCAAGAAGCTCTTGGCTATCTCGTCCACTTCGTTGCGATATGCTGCCATCATAGGGTTCCGCGCGTTCCAGGTGCCAGCCACCTGCTGGGCAACCAAGTTGGAATCTCCACAGCAAACTATGCGCTTGATGCCAATATCCTTGGCTACGCGTAGTCCATGAATGAGTGCTTCATATTCCGACATGTTGTTCGTAGCCTTGAAGTGAATCTACAGAACGTAGTGTAGCTTCTACCCAGTTGGTGACTGTAACAGTACACCGGCCCCCGAGCCATTGAGTAGCTATGATCCGTCAAAGTGCATTACCCAGTATTCTGGCTCTAGCATAGGAGTAGCATCTGGCATCTCCGTCCAATCTGCAATAAAATCCGCTAAGATCTATGGTTTGATAGCGTCGCGTCTCTTATAGGTGATCTCGAAGGCGGCAAGTTCAATGCCCCACTTTGTGACCCTTCATGTCGCGTCGTTGTTGTTGATGATGTCGGACAGTGGAGCTTTGCTCACAACTGTGATAGGGTGCTCCTGAAAGTAGTGTCTTAGCTTCCGAGAATCAATAAACACTCCATAAGCTAGCTTCTAGTAGTGCGGGTAATGCTGCTTGGATTCCGTCAAGACCTCGCTTACATAGTAAACTGGTCGTTGAACTCCGTACTCATGCCCTGGTTCTTTCCGCTCTACCACGACGACGATGTTGATTACCCGGTTAGTGACCGCCATGTAAATCAACATAGGCTCCATAGGATCGGGTGCTGCAAGGATAGGCGCCGAAGAGAGTATCTCCTTTAGCTGCTTCAATGCTGCATCTGCTTCGTTTGTCCAGTTAAATTTGTCCGCCTTCTTCAACAACTTGTACAGCGGCAGAGCCTTCTCTCCAAGTCGGCTGACGAACCAGCTTACTGCTGCAATGCAGCCCGTGAGCCGTTGTATGTCCTTCAAATATGTCGGACGGTTTATGTTTAGGATGACCTTGATTTTCTCCGGGTTGACCTCAATTCCATGCTGGGAAACGATGAAGCCCAACAATTTGCCGGCTGGAACCCTGAAGACGCACTTCTTAGGGTTAAGCATCATGTTGTATTTCCAGAGATTATCAAAGGTTTCTTTTAAGTCGGAGATTAAGTTGTTGGACTTTTTAGACATCACCGTTATTTCGGATGGAAATGGGTACCCAATACCCGCAAACCCGATGGGGCCCCGCTTTAAATGGGGCCGGTATGGTAAAAATAATTATCCACGGGGCTAATTAATGGTTAGAAATCATGCCCACCGGGTCTAGTGGAGGCGGGTATGGAGGTGCCACACCCGAACCCGCGTACCCGCGTACCCGCTTATGACAAATGGACCCCACACGTCAGTGTCAAATGCCAAGAAAACCCTAGACACCAAATTCCCAGGCCCAGCCCCACGCCCCCCCCACTCGCCCACTCCCTCCGACCCTCCTGCAGCGCCGCAATCCTCCTCCTCGCTCCCGCAGTCCCGCACGCACCCCCCTCCCTCGTGGCCTCGTCGGCTCGCCCCACTTCCTGCTCCCGCACTCGACGCGTCGTCGCTGCCCGCATCGTCGACCGCCTCCCCCAATCCTCCGTGCTGCCCTGCCCTGCCGCAACGCCGCCATGGAAACTGCCCCGCTTGAGGTTGAAGAGGGCAGCGAGTCCGGTGACGGCGCGCTGCAAGACTGGGAGTCTGAGCCTGCACCGCCACCGCCGCCCGGAGAGGAGACACGTATTGAGCTTCCCCAGATTCCGCCGCACGGAAGCGGTGCACGGCTGGGCTTCCTTCTCGACGTGAATACCTCGCCATCAAGCACCAGGGGAGGCGCCGGTTTGCCGCCGGTGGCTGGCGTCGGGAGCAGCCGTAAGCGGGGGCATGCGCCACCCAATGTTGCGACCTCCCATGGTGGCGGCCGAAACCGGGACAAGGGGCAGCAGCACGTCGAGAAAAAGAGGAAGCACGCCGCCGGCCACAAACAACCGCAGAACGCCAAGTCTCCAAGTCCAGTGTGAGTTGATTCTCTGATTGTCTAGGTTGATCTGTTTGTGTGTTGTTTTTTGCTAGATGTACATGCTGTGAATATGTGACTGAATCATACATGTGCTTGTGGAAATAAATGGTTGCTTTTGGGCTGGTTTATATACATGCTGTGACTGAATCATAGAGTAATAGGCAGACTGTTTAATTGTGTTCATCTTATTATGTAGTGCAACAAGCTGTAGTACTAGGGCTGATTTATGTATTTTTTATGTAGTGCAACAAGCTGTAGTAGCCAAGGCCAAGCCCTTTCTGAATCTGTGAACTATATTTCCGATGATGAAGAAGATGAAGTGGTGGAGGTGACAGGTAGAAGGTCAGGACGCAAGCTCACTTCTGATGTGTGGAATGAGATGACGAAGAAGTTGGTGCATGGGAAATGGAAGGCCATTTGCAACTACTATAACAAGCCGCTTAGTGCAGTATCCAAGAGTGGCACAACACATTTACGTGAACATCTAAAGATATGTACTCAGAGGATGATTAAGTTGAGTAACAAGGGCGCAAATCATTTAGTCAGTCTTCATTGAGGATGACTGCCCAACCTGATGGGAAGGTGAATGTAGAGAATTATACATTTGATCAAGAGACTGCTAGAGAAGATCTTGGTAACATGATAGTGTTGCATGAATATCCATTGAGCATGGTGGACCATGCTGGATTTAGGAGGTTTGTGCACGCGGTGCAGCCATTTTTTACTCTACATACAAGGAGCACTTATAGGTTTGTTCATGCAGCAGCCACTTTATTTGTGCCATGTTTCTTTAGGAATGAATGATGATCTAACCTTTATTTATTATTTTGTAGGAAGGACATCATAGGAAGATATGACAAGGATAAAAAGGTTGCTGTTGAGTACATGACTATGCTGCAATCAAGGGTAGCTGTCACCACTGATATGTGGAGAGTGACAACCAAAAAAAGGGTTACATGGCTGTGATCGGTCATTTTGTTGATGAATCATGGAAGCTCCGAAGCATTCTCATGGGGTATATGGTTGAATCTTGTTGTAGATTTATTGCTGTCCACTATTCTTATTGTTGAATCGTGTAATTCTTATTGCTGTCCACTATTCTTATTGTTGTCCACTATTCTTATTGTAGATTTATATATGTGCCGGCACCACACTCCGGAGATGTTATAGCTGAAGTGCTCCATGAAACCTTGATGGCGTGGAACTTGGGTGAGAAGCTCATGACCATGACAGTTGACAATTGTACATCAAATGACAAGGCACTTGACCTCATGGTGGGCAAGATAGTAAAGTCTAAGCTGCTATTACAAGGTATAATGCTTCACATGTGTTGTTGTGCTCATATATTGAATCTCATAGTAAAAGATGGGTTAGATTGTAAGGTCATGAAAGCTGCTACACACAATATTAGAGAGAGTGTTGCTTACTAGATCGCCACACCAAAGAGATATGAGAAATTTGAAGAGATGGCTAGGTACAAGAAAGTAAAAATCACAAGGACATTGAGACTAGATTGTAAGACTAGGTGGAATTCTGTTTTTGTGATGCTAGAGATAGCTTTGCCTTATAGAGCTGTCTTTGAAAGAGCGAAAATAGTAGACAAGCAATATGAAACATTGCCTACTCCTGATGAATGGGATTTTGCTGATGAGGCTGTACCGAGGCTTAGGGTGTTCTATGATATAACTACCTTGTTCTCTGGCACTGATTATGTCACCGCCAATGTTTACTTTCCTAAGATATGTGAAATCAAGATGAAAATTAGGCAGTGGGGAACTTCTACTGATTTGGTTATCCAAGAAATGTCTAATGCCATGACAGAAAAATTTGATAAGTATTGGAAAGATATCCAAGGGCTGATGGGCATAGCTACACTACTTGACCCTAGATATAAGAGGCAAATGTTGATTGCATGTTTTGCAATGCTCCATGGCATTGAGTCGACCTCTTACGAATGCATAGAAAAGGTTGATGAATTAGTTGCTAATCTCCATAAATTGATTGAGGAGTATGAAGTGGAAGGAGATGGATATCAAGGCGCCACAGAATGTTCCTTGTCTTCAATGCCTGCTCCTCCCATTATGACATTCTTTCATGATATTGTAGCACAACAAAGGCCTGCAGCAGCTAGACTTCAAGGTGAGATGGAACATTACTTGTCTGATGACTTAGTGCCATATACCGAGAAGTTCAATGTGTTGGATTGGTGGAAAGTGGCTGGCACACGGTACCCAACACTAAGAAAGGTTGCAAGAGATGTATTTGGAATTCCGGTCACAATGGTTGCTTCAGAATATGCATTTAGTACTAGTGGTAGAATAGTGAATGAACATAGGAGCCACCTCACTTCTCACATTCTTGAGGTATTGATGTGCTATCAAGACTAGCTTCGGGATAAGTACAAAGGTGAGAAAATCATGCATTTCATTAACATTCATTTTCTATGTATTCTATTACTTATGCTTGTGACTTGTGAGCTTACATTCTTGAATGTGCAAAATTCCATGTGTAGATGCTCATATTGGTGAAGGCAGGTTTTGGACTTGTCTTCAAGACAAACAGGAAGAGAATGAACAGCCTGTGTGATTTTGTCTACTATTCTCCTGGTCATGTACCATGTGTGTAATATGTATTGGAATATTTGTTGTAATATGTCCCTCCAAACCTGGACTATTTATTGTAATATGGTTTGTACTATTTGCTACCAATTGCTGGACTACTTGTTGTTTTTAAAAAGACTGATTATGCACATGTATTACTAATATTTTCGTAGTGAATATTTGTTGTTTACGTACCTATTTTGTGTATATGAACCTGTCATTCTGATGTATATTTGTTGTACACTTGCTGTCCAATTTTGTTGTGAATCTATTGTCAAAACGCCTAATTGCTGTCATTTTTTCGCGGGTAGAGATACCCGTCGGGGCCCCGTTTACCCGGTGGGTGGCGGGTATGGTGAGGATCTATACCCGCCAATGTAATCGGGGGCGGGTAGCGGGGCGGGGAAATGGGGTGGGTGCGGGTATGGAGGTCTGGACCCGGACCCGAACCCGGCAGGTGCCATCCGTAACCGCTATATTGTCCGCATAAGCGTGAATGTTTCAACCAATTTGATCGTGTAGGCAATGTTGCATGGTCCGCTGGTACGTAGCACCTTCGTTTTTTCATCCCAAAGGACATCATGCCATAGCAAAACGTGTCGTAAGGTGTGGTGCACGAAGTGGCCAATTGGTCTGACTTCCTCATATTTATCTGGTGGTATCCTGAGTATGCATCGAGAAAACACAAAAGTTCCAAGCCAGTCGTCAAGTCAATGACTTGTTCAATGCGAGGCAAAGCAAACGGATCTTTGGGGTACGCTTTGTTCAAGCCGGTGTAATCAACGCACATTCTTAATTCTTTGGTTCTCTTTTTGGGGACAAGTACAGGATTGGCCACCTATCGGGTGTGAAGGACTTCTCGGACAAAACTAGCCTTAAGTAACCTAGCTATCTCTTTGCCTATGGCGCGTCTCTTCTCGTCTCCGAAGCGTCGTATAGGTTGCTTCACCGGTTTGCATTTTGGATCAATATTCAAGTTGTGCTCGGCAAGTTCCCTAGGTACACCTTTCATGTCGCAGGTTGCCAGGCAAAGATGTCCCTATTCTCACGGAGGAACTCGAAGAGTGCGCTTTCCTATTTGGGATCCAGGTTCGTCCCAATGGCGGTGGTCTTGGAGGCATCACCTACCACAAGTTCCACCGGCTTGGTTTTGATGGCGGCCTTGAAAGCTGAATCAGAAATCTGCTTCTTCGACGCCGGCATTTCCGTGGCATCGACCTTGCTCTGGATCTCCTTGAATTCTTCGTTGTAGAGAACAACTTCTACAAAGGTTGCTTCTCCAATCTCACAGTCCCTTACCATGGTAAAACTTCTGGATATGGTGATGACGCCGTTTGGTCTGGGTATCTTGAGCTTGTTGTAGACGAAGCATGCCTTGGCCATGAAGGTGTGGAAGATGTCACGGCCGAAGATGACGTGGTACATGCTCTTGAAGGGGACCACCTCAAAGGTCATGTGTTCTTGGCGGTAATTGTTGACATCGCCAAAAGCGACCTGAAGTGTGATGCACCCAAGGGACCGAGCCTCCCGGCTAGGAACTACGCCATGTAACATGGTGCTGGTCCGCCTTAGGTTGGCCTCCATCAAGTTCATCTTGTGCAGTGTATCCAGGTACATGATGTTGATGCTGCTTCCACTATCCACCATGCATTTGGTGAACTCATTGTTGTCAATCTGGGGGGTGATGACCATGGCGTACTAGTTCTCCTTAGGGATGAGGTCTCGGTGATCATTCTTGTCCTAAGTAATTGGAATCTCCGACCAGCGCAAGTACTAGGGGACTGGAGGTAGGGTGGCCATCAGTATCCTCAGGTAGTTTTTCTGTTGCCGGACAGTTGGGGTGCCAAGGAAAGTGTGGTAGACGGGGGCCTTCTTCTCAAAGGGGTTATTGCCCTTGCCATCGCTCTTGGCGGCGTGCTTGGGTTCAACGTCCTCGTCCATGTCACTTGAATCCTTGGACTCCTCGTCCTTCTTCTTCCCCTTGCCCTTTCCTCGCGGTATGTTCTTCCGACTTCACTTGTAGCCAGACTCCGGGTCCTCCTTGAGATCGTTGACGAACTTGAAATGGCGATTGGTGTGAGTGGCTTTGTCGCTGGCGTCGAGGTGTACAAGGCATGGCATATCACGGTACTCCTCGTATGTTTGGGGAACGTGGAGCGCTGCCGGGGTAGTTTCACTACCGCGTTGCTGCCCATGACTAGCCGCCCATCCTCGGTCGTGTTGTCCGCCATCACCGCGTCTTGCAAATGTCATGGCGACCATGTCGGAGGTTTTATTTTCTTCTGGCGGGCTCTTCCGCTTTGTGCTGTTGTTCCTCCTAGCTTGAGTTGGAACGGCCATTGCCGGGAGGGAGCCGCGAGCATCGTCGTTGGCAGCCGCGAACTCACTAGCCAGCTGGATCATCTGATTGAGATCTAGCCGGTGATTGTCCTGCAAGCGCTTCAACTTATGTCGGAGCAACATACCTTTCTACAACCCATCGATGAAGGCGGCCATGGCGGTTTGAGCGTGCACTCTTGCGCAGGAATTCTTCATATCCAGCCAGCGAGAGAGGTAGGCGCGATATGACTCGTCTTTCTCCTGCACGCACCGCTATAGATCGCCAACGGTACAGGGACGCTTATACGTACCCTCGAAGTTCTTGGTGAACGCTTCTTGCATTTCCAACCAGTTGCAGATGGAATTCTCCGGCAAGTCATCAATCCATTGTCGAGCCGTGCCCGCCAGCATCAATGGGAGGTACTTGATGGCGACGTTGAGGTTACCCCCGGCGATCTCCACCGCGTTGTCGTAATCCTGCAACCACGTAGCCTTTTTGGCGGTGCTGTCATAGGGCTTGATGGTCTTGTCAATCTGGAAACCCTTAGGGTAAGTTGCAGTCTGTATTACAGGTCCAAAACAATGTGGTTCCAGGTATTGTCCTTCCCGGGCCTCATGAATCTTGTCCAGGCGTGAACCTGCGTCGTATGGCTCCGGGCTTGCTCTTTTATTCTTGTCGCCAGGGGATGGTGTTGGGGAGGTGACCCCGGATAGGGCCAAGACAGGGGAAGGACGAAAGGAGCCTCCCTTGTCATATGCCGAGTTACTGTTTATATCGGCCGAGTCATATAAGAGTCGGCCGAGATAAGCAAGGTCATGACAACTACGGAAGGAGTAACACCTTATCCGACCGACATACGAGTTAAGTCGGCCGAGCGAGTCTGAATAACTTGAATGCAGGTGAAGGCCAAGCCGAGTTATGCGAGACAAGGCCGAGTAACACGAAGCTTGCAGGAGAAGGAGGTGCCTATAGTCAAACCCTAGTCATGGGCTAGGAGGAATCTGAACAGAGCCAAGCATAAAGGACAAGGAGCAGAGCAGCAGAAGGGCAGAAGAAGGTCACGGAGGTGACAGTCAGGGAACCCGAGGCACGCAGGTGGGGCTCTCTGGAACATTGCCGTCGATAGAAGGGGGACACGGAAAGAGGGTCATCGAGTTACCATATTGGGACAAGCATATTCCTAGAATATGCTTGCCACGTCAGCCCTAGGAGGAACCACGGCACCCCTTTATAAGGGGAGACGCGGGCTCCAGAGAGGGGATCGATTCATTCTGCGCCATAAGGCTCGTGTAGTAGTACTCTCCTTCCTGCAAACAGCTCCAGGAGCACTTGTAGTTCTTGTAAGGAGAAAGAAAGATCTATATGTTAGTCATTTGAGTGTAGAAATCACTACATCTTCCCTCCCCGGATCCCTCTAGCATCCATTGGCCCCATACTTTAGCCTACCCATGGCATCTGCCGTGCCACCACCACGACAGTTGGCGCCCACCGTGGGGCCGGCAGCGGTGCTAGCTGGAGTCAAGATCCGGACAGAAAACTTCATCCACACCGGCGAGCGCGTTGTCTCTGGCTTAGTCCAGTGATTCGATCTCTGGGACTATGTCAGCGATAACGCATACAGCTTCATGAAGAAAGCGCCTCCGCGTAACGGCGTGTTCATCAACTTGGGCATGCACAAGGTCTACGTCGGCGTCGACACCTCCTACGTTTATCCTCACCAAGTTGTTGATGCAGGAGAACCTCCCCTTAGTGTCGTTAACGGTCCGCGTGGAGCACGCCCCGTCGGCAGCATCGAGGTGATGGTCACAGTTGCGGTACATGCGGCAGGAGCAGGCGCCGGATCAAGAAAGGACCCGGCGGCAGGGGGACAGGTGACCACGAAGAAAGCATCTCCACAGCCCACCGAGGTAGATCCGTCGGCAGCCAAGCCAGCCGAGGTGCAGGAGACAACCCCAAAGGCAGCGAGGGTAAGATGGCCACCTCTGGAAAGACCAGAAAATATTCTCCAGGCAACTATAGATAATCTGACCACGCCTGTGGCGCCGATACTTGATTCGGCTAATGCTCAGGCAGAGTTAGAAGAGACTAGGCAGAAAGTACTGGTAGAGGCAAAAAAGGTGTCAGCCTTGCGGGAGTCCTTGAACAGGACTCTGCGAGAGTACGCTAAGGCAAATAAACTAGATGTTGCCCCCGAGCGGGTAGATGAATTAAGATTGAGAGGAAAAAACCTCATGAATGATATCAACAAAGAGCATGAGACTCATAAGGCAGATTCAGTTGATCTAGGCTTGCCGAGGTATAGCACCCCAGCAAAGAACCTAAGGGCGGCAAATGCCGCTGCATTAGAGTTAGAAGGACTAACCGGCGAAGCCCAGCAGAAACAGCAAGAAAGAGTGAATGAGCTGGTACGCATTGCGAACCAGCAGAATGAAGAAATGCTCAGGGCTGACCCGGCAAGACCGGGAGCCTCGCGTATGGTTCATTCGGCTGGAGCAGCGCCCGCACTGTCAGTGGCAGCAACATCCTCACCCGGAAACAACGCGCGAAAAGATAGAGCAGTAACTTCAGGAAAAAAGAAATAAGCAAATTGTTCTGTATGATCCGGCAGTAGCCGGAAAAGTCAATAAAATAGAGACAACGGAAGCCGAGGTAACAGTGGCGAAAGAAACCCCGGCCGTACCAACAAAGGCAACGGAAGCCGAGGTAATGGAGACCTCAGAAGAGGGAATCATGAGAACAATAACCCGACGGAAGGAAGGAGAGACCCACCACCCGATCCTCAGCCGAAGTATGAACCTCGGCAAGAGCGAGAAGTGAGACCAGCTTGCCATAATCAGGCAAACGAGAGGTACAATGATGGTTACTCAGATATGGAGTATGCAGGGCATGGTGGAAATAACCATTACGGAATGCATGAGAGAATCATGTACAGAAACTTGCCATCAAATGATGCAAGATTAAAACTGGACAGGCTGTATCGGTTCGAGTTGTTAGAGCAACAGGGTCCGCCTGGTACGGCGTGTTTCGGACCTCGGATCATGGGCGAGCCACCAGTGCCGAACTTTCAGCTGGCAAGGGGTACGAAAAGATACAATGGGAGCACCAAACCATAGGATTGGTTGATTGACTATGCCACTGCAGTAAAAATAGCTAGTGGAAATTTGCGATGGGCGGTAAGATATGTCCCGCAAATGCTGGAAGGACCAGCCAGAGTATGGCTGAAAAATCTGCCGGCAGGCAGTATCAACTGTTGGCTAGATTTTGAAGAGATGTTTGTCAGAAACTTCACCAGTACTTACAAAAGACCAAACATGCCACAACAGCTTGCTATGTGCAAGCAGAGGCCTAATGAGACGGATAGAGAATTCTTGACTCGGTGGTGTAACCTTAGAAACTCATGTGAAGGAGTTATAGAATCTCAAGCGATAGCTTGGTTTGCTCAAGGCTGCCGATATGCCAGTGTATTGTGGCAGAGGTTGCAAAGAGATATGCCGACCACCTTGGCAGAAACCATCAAGATAGCAGATTCGTATGCATTGGGGGATCCGACACAACCAGAACTAATGTCGGCAGAGCATCGGGATCATCAAGATCAATATGCAAGACATGCAGTCGGATCATCGAAGCGCAACGAATTTAGAGGTAGAAGAAGAGAGGAAAGACCAGACTATAGATATGCTTCCAATCAGGTGGCAGCGGTAGTGCAAGATCAGCCGAGTCATGGAAACAGTCAGCGGCAGAAGAATGGTCCTCAGCAGTAGACACCAAGGAATGAAGGGAAGAGACAGTGGACACCAGAACAGAAGAAGCAGTGGCAGGAAAGGCCGAAATACACGTTTGAGTCCATGTTGGATCAACCGTGTAAATTCCATACTCCAAATCCTGCCAAGCCGGCTAACCATACGACTCGGCAATGTGCTTGGATGAAAAATGCAATGGGGAACCCGGTGAGCATGCAAGCGCCTCCTCATCAAGCGCATCAATAGCAGCAGTCACAGTTAACTGGAGCAAATGCGCAGCAGTTAATGTTACCCCCACCTCCTCCGAGGTATGATAATTCGGACCGGAGAGACGCAGTGCATCAAGTGATAAATCAAGGTCAGGATGGAAGGGCAAACCCCGGAAATAATGGACGTAATGATTACAGGTAGCATCATCAATCATATTGTGTGTTCACAACAGAACAGCAAGACAGGCAAAGTGTACAGCGCCGGCATATGGAGGTAAATGCAGTTATGCCGGCGGTACCAATATATGTGCCTTGGTCGGATCAGGAAATAACCTGGAGCATAAAGGATCACCCGAAAATAATGCTGAATCCAGGATCGTACGCACTCGTACTAGATCCGATATTTGTCGGGCCCAGCATTAATGTGAAATTTTCAAAAGTACTCATGGACAATGGGAGCAGTATCAATATCATGTACAAAGATACGATGCATAAACTCGGAATAGCGCATAATATGCTGCAATCCACAAGAACCACATTCCATGGAATAGTACCGGGACTTTCGTGCGAACCCATTGGGAAAGTCCGAGTAGATGTATTATTCGGCACAAGGGAGAATTGCAGAGCAGAAAATTTGGAGTTTGAAGTGGTGGACCTAGAAAGTTCCTATCATGCTTTACTCGGACGGCCAGCATTGGCCAAATTCATGAGCAGCTGCCACATTACTTACTTAAAAATAAAGTTACCCAGACCACAAGGGGTGATAACAGTAGCAGGAGATTACATGAAATCGATGGAATGTGCATCGGCCGGATCAAACCTGGCCGAGTCATTGGTGATCGCAAGAGAAAAAAGAAGGATTCAGGAGGTAGCGACTCTCGCTCAGTCGGCACAGCTGAATATGCCGGCATTAGCCAACCCACATGGAAGTGTTTCTTTTCAGCCAACTAAAGAGACAAAAAAGGTCCAGATAGATGAGCAGTTCCCAGAGCGCACCATCACGATTGGTGCCGGCCTAGATGCCAAATAGGAAGGCGAGCTCACCAACTTCCTCCGTGAGAATCGGGATATCTTTGCATGGTCCACTCAAGACCTGCAAGGTGTGCCGAGGGAGTTGGCTGAGCACTCTTTGCATGTAAGGCCAGGAGCAAGACCGGTGAAGCAACCTCTCCGCCGCTTCGCCGAAGGCAGGAGAAAAATAATAGGGGATGAGATAGCTCGGCTCCTTGCGACAGGATTCATCATGGAAGTTCTTCATCCGGATTGGCTATCAAATCTGGTATTAGTGGAAAATAAAAAGGATGACCCAAATGTAGCCGTTGTATGGCGAATGTGTATCGATTACACGAACCTGAACAAGGCGTGTCCCAAAGATCCTTTTCCTTTACCTAGGATAGACCAAGTCATTGATTCGACCGCTGGTTGTGAGTTGTTGTCATTTGTAGACGCGTATTCTGGTTTCCACCAGATACCGTTAAATCCGGCCGATCAAATAAAGACTGCGTTTATTACCCCGTACGAGGCTTATTGCTATCGCACCATGCCATTCGGCCTGCGTAATGCAGGAGCAACATACCAGAGATGCATGCAAAAGTGTCTACATGACCAGATAGGAAAAAATATACAAGTATATGTAGACGATGTGGTTATAAAAACCAAAGAGAGCAAAACACTCCTAGATGATATTCGGCAGACGTTCGCAAACCTGAGAAGGTTCCGAATGAAGCTTAACCCGAAAAAATGCATCTTCGGTGTACCGGCTCGGAAATTACTCGGTTTTCTCGTATCTAGCCGAGGTATAGAGGCAAATTCAACTAAAATACAAGCAGTTGAAAAACTGGAATTGCCGAGGTGTCTAAATGATGTACAAAAATTCATGGGCTGCCTGGCCTCGCTTAGTCGATTTGTATGTCGGCTGGGGAAAAAGGCATTACCTCTGTATCAACTGATGAAAAAGTTTGATAAGTTCATTTGGACACCGCAAGCAGTTAATGTGTTTCATGAACTAAAAAAGATGTTGGTCACAACACCAATCCTGGCCTCTCCACTGTCAAAAGAGCCTATGTTACTTTATGTAGCTGCCACTAACAGAGTGGTAAGTGCGGTGGTTGTCGTGGAACGGAATGAAGGTGATAAGTCAATACAAAGTCCGGTATATTACCTAAGCGAGGTACTATCGGCCTCAAAACAGAACTACCCGCACTACCAGAAGATGGCCTATGGAGTATACATGTCGACGAAAAAACTTAAACATGACTTCGAAGAACATCCGATCAAAGTGATTTGTGAAGCGCCCATAGCCGAGATATTGAGCAACAAAGATGCAAGTGGCCGAATAGCAAAACGGGCAATCGAATTATCACCTTATGCTTCGCAATTCGATAGGCGAGATGCAATCAAATATCAGACAGTGGCCGACTTCTTTGTGGATTGGGCCGAGGTACAATATGAACCACCATTACCAGATCCGAATTATTGGATAATGCATTTCGACGGATCCAAGCTGAGAAATGGCTTGGGGGCAGGGATAGTGTTGACTTCACCGAAAAAAGATCAGCTAAAATATGTGTTGCAAATACATTTCGCCGCATCAAACAATGTAGCCGAGTATGAAGCACTCGTCCATGGGTTAAAGGTGGCAAAGGAAATTGGTATACGTCAGATCCTATGCTACGGGGATTCAGATTTAGTAGTACAGCAAGTATCAGGCAATTGGGATGCACTAGATGCAAATATGGCCCTATATAGATTCCATGTGCAAAAAATCAGTGGATACTTCGATGGATGCGAGTTTCATCATATACCTCGGGCGGAAAATGACGCTGCGGACAAATTGTCAAAACTCGGATCAACTAGGCAGTCAATTCCCCCAGGTATCGCCCTAGAGCACCTGAGAAAACCATCGATTATACCATCACCAGAGTCCGAGTCAATCCATATCTCGGCAGAATTGAAAGAAGTGTGCCAATGGAAATCGACAAAGAATGCAACCCAAGCTTTCTTAAAATGAACCCGGCCACCGCACGAACAAATACAGAAAAATCCGAAGCTGTTATGTCAGCAGAAAACATGGAAATCGATAGTGAAATTGTCCCAGAGAAAATCACGCCGACATGGGCGCAACCCATATTCTCCTTCCTCAAGGACACAATCTTGCCGAGTAATGAGGTACTGGCTAGAGAGACAATAAGAAGAGCAAAAGCTTACACAATCATAAACAATGAGTTGTATAAGAGAAGCGTCACAAACGTGCTGCAAAGATGTGTTGACTCGGTAGAAGGCCAGGAAATACTCCTGGATATACATCAGGGAGAATGCGGGCATCACGCCTCGTCCAGAGCTTTAGTAGCCAAAGCATTCAGGCATGGATTTTATTGCCCGACGACATTGAAGGAGGCAAAAGAGTTAGTAGAAAAATGTAATGGTTGCCAGAGGTACGCCAACAAGATACATATGCCCTCATCCGAATTAAAGACAATACCAATTACTTGGCCATTTTCTGTATGGTGCTTGGATATGGTAGGTCCGTTCAAGCCAGCACGGGGCGGTATGACCCACATTCTAGTCATGGTGGATAAATTCACAAAGTGGATCGAAGTAAAACCAATAAGAAAATGTGATGGACCAACAGCAGTAAAATTCCTCAAAGATATTATCTTAAGATACGGTTATCCACACAGTGTTATTACAGACAATGACACAAATTTTGCTGAAGGAGCCTTTGCTAGATTCTGCCAAGAGAAACACATAAGACTAGATGTTGCCTCGGTGGCTCACCCAGCATCAAACGGGCAAGTAGAGAGATCAAATGGGCTGGTATTATCCGGAATAAAAACCCGGCTTGTCGAACCTTTGCAAAGGTCGGCAGGATGCTGGATCGAGGAACTACCAACAGTACTGTGGAGCCTCAGGACTACACCAAACAGGTCGACAGGATATACCCCATTTTTTTGGTATATGGGGCAGAAGTCGTGCTTCCAGCCGACATAATGCATGACTCACCACGAGTGACCCAGTACACAACTGCCGAGGTAAATGAGGTAGCTCGGAAAGACGATGTCGATTTGCTAGAAGAGGCCAGGGAATTGGCCTTATCAAGATCAGCTATTTATCAGCAAGACCTCCAACGATATCACAGCAAGAAAGTCAACCCAAGATTTTTTAAGGAAGGAGATTTGGTTCTTCGGCTAGTGCAGCGCACAGCCGGCATGCACAAACTATCACCCCCATGTGAAGGACCATTCATCATGAGTAAAGCATTGCATAATGATGCATATTACCTAATCAATGCTCAGTCACCAGAAAAGAACAAGGCAAACAAAGCCGGCGACGAATCAAAAAGACCATGGAACATAGCGTTACTTCGCCCATTCTACACTTAGGAGCTTTATGATGTACATCGTAATATGACGCATCAAGTTGGAGTATCAAGCGTGTATTGAACCTCGGCACCTCGAGCAGCGACTCGAGGACTGCACGATGTTGTTTCTATTTTTTAAGACTATGTAGTAAACCTTGGCATCTCGAGCAGTGACTCGGGGACTGTACTGTGTTATTTCTTATTTTGAATTATGTGTTAAACCTCGGCACCTCGAGCAGTGACTCGGGGACTGTACCGCGTTATTTCTTATTCCTAAGTTGTGTGTTAAGTTTCAGCACCTCGAGCAGTGACTTGGGGACTGCATCGTATACTATCCCCTATTTTGGATTATGCATTAAAACCTCGATACCTTGAGCATTAACTCGGGGACTGCCCCAGGATGGTTTCTTGTTATGAAAATGCCTATTAAACTTTGGCACCTTGAGCATTAACTCGGGGACTTCCCCATGATGGTTTCTTGTTCTGAAAATGCCTATTAAACTTTGGCACCTTGAGTGATGAGTCGAGGGCTACCCCGTAGCATTCTCCGCGTTAACCCATGAATTATATTTCAGAAACCCAGCTCGTAACTCGGGGACTGCCGCATGATCCGAGATAATTCTTTGAGCACACGCAAGAACTCGATAACCCGAATAATAACTCGGGGACTAACTTGTATTACCCATTGTTTGTCGCCAGACACATAAAAGCTCCATAGCTCAGCTACAGACTCGGGGATTCCCCAAAATTGATGATCATAATTTGCAAGATATGATATAAACTTGTCTCAATAATCAGAGGAATAGCAAAGCGAAAACAAACAAAGATTTCTAAGGATAATGCAAAAAGAATAACAAACCCAGCAAACCGAAGTATGATAAGGGATGCAGCCTATTGTATCACTTTACCAGACATGGGCTTCAGAATTTGTACTTCAGATAGAAGTTGAAAACACAACAGCTACGCTATCGAGTTTATAAAGGGCAGGCAAGATAAATGCCGAACTAAGGTCAGCCACATGAAAAATACAATCCGAACCTACGAAATCAAAGTTCGCCAAAGCAAAGATATAAAACAATGAGACTTGTCAAACAAGTAATAATAATTACCATCACCCATGCCTCAGCGGCAAAAGGCAAAAAGGTTCGCACCACACCAAAAGCCGAACAATTGTTCCACAGACATACGCCCGGCATACCGGGGACTGAAAATAACTTAAGAGTTTTTGAACCTAAACAGCAAAAAGGGCCAGAGCACCCTTAAGGGGCAACAGCACGATCAGGAGCATCAGGAATGGCTATCTCGGATGATGGCGGGGCGACCTCGATCTCCTGCGCAGGGGCATTTCCAGGAACTGGGCGCTCCGAGGTAGACGGTACTTCAGCCAAAGTTACTTCGCCTTCAGCAGAAGCAATAGTAGCCTCGGGGGAAAGCCTGGGCTGCTGAGAAACATTAGCTTGAGCTCGAGAATGCTCAGTCCCTTTTGATGAAGATTGTGTGTCTCCATCCTCATTCAAGCTTGCATTGGAGTCACGGGAGTTGTCCGACTCACCCTCTGCCTCATCTTGATCGGCTGAATCGTCATCAGAGGCATCTTCAACTTCGACATCATCTGCTGGATTGGGAAGAAAACTCGGCCCTTCAATCCAATTATGTATGTCAGCGTACTCAACAAGCTGGAAGGCACGAGCTGGCGGCAAGCGACGAACTCGGGATCCTCAACCCAACGAGAGCCAGTGCGCAAATTCATCAAAGTCTCGAGCGAGATGTACTCGTACAAAGACAGAACAGCTGTAAGTGCCATATCAGCACCAGCCCTCCCAGCAGATTCCCTCCAGAGATTTAACTGGGTCTGAGATGCCATTAATCTCTCCACAAGTATTTTGACCTCGTCAATATCAGGAGTTCCAGAAGTATTCGGCCAAAGAACATGGTAGGCCCGAATGGCTGCTTGCACCAAATCCCTGCCCATAATCTTCATTGGTCCAATAGCAGCGCCGACGGCAATCAAGAAGTCTTCCATTGAGTATTTTGGACTCGAATCTATGGGGACACCTCGGCGCTGACGAGCAGAAATCACTGCCTTAGAGCTCACAGGTCTAGCTTCCAGAAAATGATCTACGCGAAAGGAAAACATATCAGTTAAAAATAAGAAAGAGAAAAGGATAACTCGGCCACGGTCGGAAACTTACGATGAATATAACTCAACATTTTCTGGAGATCCTGGGTCCAGTCGGCCTTATTCTTCTCAAAGCGAGTGATTTCCTCGCCCATCATCCGGTTCTTCAACTCGGCAGCATCGAGGAGTTCCTTGTCTTTCTGCAATTGCAGGCTTAATCGATTCTTTTCTTCAGAGAACTCCTGATCAACCTTTTCCAATTCGGATTTCTGCGAGAGCTTGAGAGACTCAACCTCGGCATGCAACCGGGTTATCTCATCATCCTTTTCTTTAAGATGCGTCGAATGCATGGCGGCTTGTTCTAAAAAATGCAGCATCATATCAGGCATGGATATGCATTCTTGATGCGACGCTGCAAGTGTTTGTAGCTCGGCTATACCAAAGCCAGAAGGTTATAAGAAACCCAGGATTAGTCTCGAACGAAAATCAATAGATGATAAGAATAACTAACCTTCCAGAGCTTTGACCTTCTTGGTAAGGCGGATATTAAGATTATTGATGTTAGCTGCATACCAGCAAAGAATGAATTAGCACATCAAGTCGAAAATATTAAGAACTTAAGGAACAATACAAAGGTTTATTAAATTACCAGTTTTCTTCACCGCGGGGAGAACTTTCTCATATTTCTCTTCCAATTTCTGGTGTGAAAAGAGCAACCTTTGAAATTCGGATGTCCGCCGATCATGGGCAACCTGAGTACCAAAATGAATTACACAGCTGGATATTCGAAGCTAAGACAGATCTGAATCAAGCAAAACTTAACTCGGATCTAGGTGGCTGGATTTCCAAAGCTAAGACAGATCCGAATCGAGCAAAACTTAACTCGGATCTAGGTGGTTGGATATTCAAAGCTAAGACAGATCCGAATCAAGCAAAACTTAACTCGGGTCTAGGTGGCTGGATATTCGAAGCTAAGACAGATCCGAATCAAGCAAAACTTAACTCGGATCTAGGTGGTTGGATAATCAAAGCCGAAATAGATCCGGATTAAGCAACGCTTAATTCGGAATACGGATGAACCACAATCAATCCAAGTCATACAAGAAATTAACTTAGCAAATAACGCATTTGAAGCCTAGCAAAGCTTCCAAACGAACAACAAGTTATTCGGTTGCAAGCTTCGGGGACTAGTGTATGTATATTATCATTTGAATAACAGACCAAATATCAATAGAAGCGCTTACCTCGTTCATCTTATCACTGTCAAGAACAATCTTAGCAGCCATATGCAAACGACTGCTAATGTCGGAAAGCTGAAATGGCTGGTTACTCGGATTGCCCTCAAGATGATCGGCGGTGTTCCAATTGTTGGCATATTTCACCAAAGAGCCGAGGCTGTTCCCACTCTCAGTACGGGTCAGCACTTTACCTCGGACCCGTTGGGTAACCACCGCCGCCGCGGGACTCTTGTGGAGAGTAAGCTGAGTATCAGCGGCCGGGGTGACAACAGGCTTAGCAGAGGAAGCCCCCTTGCGGAGTGCACCTGCTATGTTGGGTTGAGAAGAACTAGCCGGCCCCTTCTGAGTTGCTGAAGGTTTGGTGACAACAACCTTTTTAGCCTTAGAAGAGGTGTTGGCAGTGGCAGCAACCTCGGCACTAGGAGTGGCATACTTGGAGGCAGGAGGAACTGTGGTTTCCAAGGGGGCCGATATGGTGACATCATCGGCTAGAGTTGGAGATGCAGCTGGAATTGTGGGGATCAAAGGAATTTAGGGGGAAACTTCGGTGGTCATGACAGGGGCGACATGTTCAACAGGATGATCTACTAACAGAATCATGTCGGCATCAGCGATGGGAGGAGTGGGTACATTTCGCCGAGGCGATGTCTGAGTCGATGCAGGAGGAGAGTCAATGCGAGAGGGTCTAGGAGCCCGAGTATCTTCAGGGGGGCGGAGGAGAAGGCAGCCGAGTTGTATGGCTTGTCATACTCGGACCACTTGGCTTGGCAGAGAGAGGAGCTCTGCAAAGGACAAATGGTCGAATCAAAAAACAGAAAGAGAGAAACAAGAAATATGAATGAAAATAAACTCACCCAGTAACCCCAGGCATGGTTTTACGCCTCGGAATATGCTGGGCAGACTTCATCACTCGCTTCTTGGGATCAGCATCGGAAGGACCTGCCGGAGCGGTGCGCTTCTTCGAGGCAGCAGGAGCTCGAGAAGCAAGAGGCTCGGCGTCATGCACCTGACCGGCTGGATTAGCTGGGAAAGTAGGAGCCAGAAATGCGTAAGAGATAGGCATCACGGCAACTACCTCAAGAATTTGGACGTCATCCGAGTCACCTTCATCCCCGTGGGCCGAGGTATTTCCACGGGCTCGAGCCGGAGCAACATCCGACTTAGGGACAAACTCTTCCGAGTCGGGTTCCGCGCTGTCCGGGGAATTCCGATCTGCGGTCCACGGAAGAGCCAGAACCTCGGCATCCTCGATCTTTTTCTCCGCAAACCTCTGCGAGAAAAGAAACAAAGTAGAGTTAGCAAAAGAATAGTCACAAACGCGACTCGAAAACAAACACAAATGCGTAAATTTACCTCAGGAGGGGGATTCGCACGAGTGAATGGCTTCAGTCCCTAGGTCCAGTCCTTCGGCATATCAGTCTTGAAGATAGCTCGGACATGCTTGTAAATAAGATAGTCGTCGAGCTCAACCGTCAAAACTCGGTGTGGATCGAGAGGACCACTCATGTAACAAAGTTTGTGAGAGCGAAGCTGGAAAGGACAGATTCGACTGCTGACAAATGTGGTCATCAGATCCTCACCACGGAGCCCGGCGCGGATCAACTCCTTGAGCCAAATCTTGAATGCCTCGGCCAAAGCATGGCTCTTCCGGGGATTGTAGTTCCAATTCTTTTTGGAAGGGGTGTGAATAGAAAAGGCAGGGAGCCGAATCTTGTCTTCTTTTCCAGTATTCTTGACATAGAAAAATGATCTATGCCATTTCTTGCAAGACTCGAGGCCGGCGACAAGAGGGAACTCGGATTTTCTCCGAGGTGTAATGGACGCGGCCCCACATTGGGTGAGGGATTTCTCAGAGGGGTGAAGAGATTTGTCCGGAACGACATTAGATCGGATCTGGAAGAATTTAGACCAGACAGACACGGAGGGCCAGAGGCCGAAGTATCCCTCCGAGGCCGGGATGTAAGCAGACAAGGAGGCGATGGCATTAGCCGGAAGGTGATGCGGCTGGAGGCCGAAGTAATCAAGGAATTCCCTAGCAAAATCGCTAAGGGGGAGTCCGAACCCACGAGCAAAGTGGGACATGAAGACAATGTACTCGCCTTTGTTGAGTACAGGAGAGGATTCTTTGCCGGGCAAGCGACAGCTTACCCCAGCAGGAATCCGACGTGTCCTAATTAGCCACTCAATCTCACGACGAGTGACAGAGGAGCCCTGCCAGGAACCCCGCTCTGGACCGGATGCAACGTCGTCATCGTCGACGAGCGCTCCACTGGCAGAACTAGACATGGGTTCGCCGGAGGAATCAACAGAGGAAAAACTAGCGGCGGGGAGAGGCTTAGAGGCGCGGGGGGCGTTGTGATTCTAAGCAAGCACGGCGGCGGAGCGAAAAGGAACCGCCGCAAGAAATCTAGAAAAGCAGAAGATGCGCCTAGGGAAGGAACCTAACGACGGGACCGTAGAAAAAATCACCGGCGGAGGCGCCAGAGCAAGCGCACGGCGGTGAGGTCGTCGGAGCAGAAGGACTGCAGCATCGCCGTCGAGGAGATCGACAATGGCGCATCCACCAGCGCACGAAAAGAGGCACGGGCGCGAGAAGGAAGAATAGGAACGGTGAGCGAAGGGGGAAAGTAAATCCTCTAGCCCTGCACCCCTCCTTATAACCGCGCAGTCCTGGCGATAGTGGGATCATGCGTGCACACGCTAACCGTGTAAACCGCGCGTGCGGTGAAACCGCTCGCAGCTGAGTGGAGCCACACCGAAGACCACACAACGCAGGAGAGGATCGGCCCCCCTGACCGCTGCGGTAATCGAGGCGTCACTACGCCGACGCGATGGGCACAGTAATCACTGTAGCTTGTCAGTGGGCACTGTAGAGGAACAGAAAATTAGAAGAATAATGATGAGTGGTACACGTAGGACGAGGCGTGCTCAGGAAGCTGCGCGGATACCTCGGACAGAAAAAAGTAACTCGGAAATAAGGAGAAACGTATGTAGGGAAACTGATGTGGACCGGCCGAGGTTACAGGCAGGACCACACCAGCTTCGGGGACTAATGTTAGGGAGGTGACCCCGGATAGGGTCAAGACAGGGGAAGGACGAAAGGAGCCTCCCTTGTCATATGCCGAGTTATTGTTTATATCGGTCGAGTCATATAAGAGTCGGCCGAGATAAGAAAGGCCATGACGGCTACGAAAGGAGTAACACCTTATCCGGCCGACATACGAGTTAAGTTGGCCGAGCGAGTATGAATAACTTGAATGGAGGTGAAGGCCGAGCCGAGTTATGCGAGACAAGGCCGATTAACACGAAGCTTGCAGGAGAAGGAGGTGCCTATAGTCAAACACTAGTCATGGGCTAGGAGGAATCTGAACATAGCCAAGCATAAAGGACAAGGAGCAAAGCAGCAGAAGGGCAGAAGGTCACGGAGGTGACAGTCAGGGAACCCGAGGCGCGCAGGTGGGGCTCTCTGGAACATTGTCGTCGATAGAAGGGGGACACGGAAAGAGGGTCATCGAGTTACCATATTGGGACAAGCATATTCCTCGAATATTCTTGCCACGTCAGCCCTAGGAGGAACCAAGGCACCCCTTTATAAGGGGAGACGCGGGCTCCAGAGAGGGGATCGATTCATTCTGCGCCATAAGGCTCGTGTAGTAGTACTCTCCTTCCTGCAAACAGCTCCAGGAGCACTTGTAGTTCTTGTAAGGAGAAAGAAAGATCTATATGTTAGTCATTTGAGTGTAGAAATCACTGCATCTTCCCTCCCCGGATCCCTCTAGCATCCATTGGCCCCATACTTTAGCCTACCCATGGCATCTGTCGTGCCACCACCACGATAGATGGGCTGCATGAACGACGCGGGCCTCCTCCACCATGGTGGATGCTAGGGGGGGCGACGGAGGTGGAGGTGGCGGTGGGTTAGTATTCTTGCTGTTACCCTCCAGCGATGCCTCACGCTGGTCGTGGTTGCTTGTCGGACGCGGAGGGTCATGAAGCGACCTGCTCTTGTGTCCTTGGTTGCGCTCTCCATCTTGACGGGGTTGCTTCGCATTGTCACGGATGACGATGCCGCTCTGCCTTAGCGGAGGCATGTCCGTGCGATGGTGAGCCTTGGGGTCTTCACGATGTCGGGGGGATCGTGGCGGTGGAGATGGGCGACGAGGATGAGCCTTGCCCTCATGGTCGAAGGATATGGGGATAGCGTCCTTCCTATTGTGTGCATCCCTCCGTCTTCGTTCTGATGAACCCGTCTGGGACCCGACATCATGGGGAGATCCGTCCCTTGGCGGCTTAGGTTGGCTAGACTGGCAATACGCTGGGTCAGACTCGAGCCTCTGAGAGGTGGACTTTTCCTGCTGTTTTACCGCCTTGGCCACAAGGTCATAGACCTGCTCCACAGCTACGGGTTATCTATCCTGCTCCAGAAGGGTCTTGGCGATGGCGAGGTTGACAATAGAAGTGGGCATCACCTGCCTGCCCTCGCTGTCAATGTATGGCTTGGATTGTGGCGGCTTCGAGGGAGCCCATCCTAGGTTTCGTCGTACACCAGGATCATTGATGAAGCGAGCCAGAACTTTCTTAGCCTTCTGTTGCTTGAGCAGAGTCTTGTACTCGGCCTCCATTGCTCTAGATTTCTCTATTGACTTCTGTGCATCAGCCAAATCTCGATCTAGCTTTGCGCCTTGCTCCGCGATGGCCTGCGCTTCCTCCAGCAGCTGTTGGCGCTTCTCGTCAAGCTGGACTACGTTTCATATATGGGCCACAGTCATAGGCTCGACGAGCAAGTTGTCGTACATCACTCTATCAGCTGGATTGATTTGGGCAGCAGCAGACGTAGATGCCGGAGGCAGCAGGTTTGCGGTGTTGTTGTTACTCGGACCGGCGTTGAGTTCCTGCGGCTGCTGCACTGGGTTAGGCGGAGGGGGCATGACCTTTGCGCGATCGTTGTCGGCAGCAACAGGTGGTCCCTTCCTCTTGTCCAGTGCATTAGGCGGATCTTTTCCGGGTTGATCTTCATCCATCGTGGTCCCAATGGCGACGAACACCTCTCGGGACGTGATGGCGTTATTGGCCTGCTCGTCGCATTGAAAATCCTCCTCCATCTCCTGCATAGTAGAGTCTAACTCCTCCGGGCTGAAATCTATCTCCTCCGAGTCAACACTAATGAAGGCGTAGAGTGCGTCCAGAACAGAGTCGGGGGGTGCCGGGGCTTCCTCGATGATGGGTGGTGGAGGTGCGACAGCAGCGATGATGACTGGAGACGGTGGTGCAGCTGCAGCGACGACGACCGGAGGCGGTGGCGGCGGTGGCTGAGGCGGAGGGGCGCCGTCAAGGAGCACGAGCAATGTCTGGGTTGCCTCCTCAGCTTCCGTGTAGATATTGAAGGTGTTCACCATGCTTTCGAAAGTGAGGCGTCCTGACGCATGCTGCCGCCTTAGCGTATGTCGGAGAAGCGTGCCTTGGTCCAGTCCTTCCACAAAGTGATACATGGCATCATCATTGGGGTAATGCGCCAGGTCAGCCCGTATACGGAGCCACCTGGCTAGGTAATCGCGGGTTTTTTCACCCTCTCTCTACATGCAACGTGCCAGATCGAAGATGGTTACCACTCCGACGAACTTGGATCTCTGTTGTCCAGACGCATGTGCGAAATCGGCGGACTTGCACCGATCTTCCACCGTTATATCATGCACAGGGGCGGTTTGGGTGGGCCTTGAATTTTTTCGATCTTTGTTAGCAAACTACGAAGAGAGATCCGACATCGATCCTTCCGCCAACGTATCCTGCCTGTAGGCGGTCCGTGCGGGTCTTGACGCTCCTACGACTTCCAGCGAACTAGTGCCCCGAGTCGGTTTCCCCGATGAAGAGGTGGATGTCCCTGATTGGGACGATCGAGCAGCGGGTGGGGTTCGTCTTCAGCGGGATCCAGAACTCGTCAGGAGGGACGATCAGAATGTTGCCGGAGAAGAGAACACGACCAATGGCTACGGTTTTGCCGATTCCCGTGAATATCTTGGACCTCACCCGCTGTAGATCCCGAAGCGCCTCTTGCCCCACGGTGGGCGCCAACTATCGTGGTATTGCCGACGAGTACACCATGGAGGGGTCCTCACGGTGCGTGTTTAGAGACGTGGGGTAAGGCAGACGGTTGACGGGTACGAGGTAACACATCTTACCTAGGTTCAGATCCCACGACGATGGCGGAATCCTAATCCTGCTATAAATCACTATAATGGCAATACGCCGAGTTATAGGGATCGGTTCGCTGTGCGCGATATGAGTTAATTGGTGCCCTAAAGGCTCCCATAGGTCCGGCTTATATAGTCGCCAGAGCCTAGGGTTATAGGGAAAGTCCTAGCCGGACAGGTTTTAGAGTCCTACACTGCATACAACTAGCCTAACGTGTCTTGCACTCCAAGGCTCTGGGTACGTCGGTGACTCCTCTGTAGCCTTCCTTTATCCGACATGGGCCTCCCTTCTGGATCCATCTAACTGGACCGCCCAGCAGGCCATGGGCCATGCTACCAACTGTGGGCCACCCGGGTTATCCGGATTAGAGACATGCTATGAGGATACCCATATAGCATATCTCCAACACATAGGTAGGAAATGGCGCGGCTGAGCGGGAACCGACTCACACGGGCGGGAAATGGCATGACGGGAAAAGGAAGGGTGAACGGTCGAAAGAGTCATTATCGGGGGAATAACCCCCGGTAGGGTCATAAGGGATAAAACATTGCCCAACTTGGCTTGTGCCGAGTGAAGAATAAATCTGACCGGGTAACAATGGTCGGGTAAGAAGGTCATGTACGGCCGACATGAGAATTATGTAGGCACGTATAAGACAAGTTTGTTTACCTTGAAGTAAGCAACGAGCCGAGTCTCACGAGGGAAGGCCGAGTCTCAAAGGACGCATGGCAGCTTTCCGAGTGAGGTTCAGGAGGGACCATGGTAAAGCACGATCAAAAGAGAAGGGCGGCGCCGGATGACACAAAAGGAGTCGGGTGATGCCTAAAGCAAGGGCTGACGTACAAAGACACTATATGACGCCAAAAGAGGTGGAATATACGTACCAGAAGACCGTTAGCTGTCTAGCTTTGTGGACTGTGTCAAGGGGCTCAGGGCTAGCCCATGACCCGGTCTGTACACTAAAGACCAAGGTACAAACAGTAACCCCAGAACCCAAAGGGGTGTGACCTAGCTGCCAACGCTTATATAAGGAGGGGCATAGCTAGGGTTTGAGGAGGTTAGACCAAGTAGGAAACTAGTGCCCTGAGGCTTTGCTCAAACAGCTCAAGGAGCACTTGTAAACTTCTAGTGTCAATAAAATTCCTAAGTGTGGTGTCGTGGTGGTGGCACGGCAGATGCCATGGGTAGGCTAAAGTATGGGGCCAACGGATGCTAGTGGGATCTGGGGAGGGAAGATGCAGTTGATTCTACACACAAAAGACTAAGGAAAAGATCTTTATTTCTCCTTCCTTGGGCTACAAGTGCTCCTTGAGCTGTATACAGGGAGAAAGGAAGAACTTTACCAGCCTAACAGTACTAAATGAGTCGATGCCCTCCTCAGGATCCAAGCCTCCCCTTATAAAGGAGAGCCTTGGGTTCTTTTAGGGCTGACGTGGCAAGCATATTCTAGGAATATGCTTGTCCCAATATAGCAGTTCGGCGCCCTCCTTTCCCTGTCGCTCCTCTAATGACGGCAAGGTTCCAGAGGGCCCCTCCTGCATGCCTCGGGATTCTGGACTGTCATCTCTGTGACCTCCTTCTGCCCCTCTGTCGCTCTGCACCTTTGTCCCTCGTGCTTGGCTCTGCTCAGATTCTCCCTAGACTATGACTAGAGTTTGACTTTAGGCTTCTCCTTCTTCTGCAAGCTTCGTAGAATTCGGCCCCGCCTCGCGTAACTCGGCTCGTCCTTTACCTGCATTAAGATTATTCGGGCTAACCCGGCCGACTCACATAGTACTCCGGCTGGGTAATGCCTTGCTATTATCATTGAGGTCCTGCCCCTTTCATACCTCGGCCGACATCTACATGATTCGGTCGACTAAGATGGTAACTCGGAAACTGGACGAGGAACGTCCTTCCGTCTTTCCCCGTCTTTACCCTATCCGAGGTCACCTCCCCAACATTAGTCCCCGAAGCTGGTATGGCCCTGACGTTAACTTCGGCCGGGCCGTATCAGTTTCATGAGATTCTTTCTGCTTTGTTTCCGAGTTATCTTTTTCTCGTTCGAGGTATCATCATATCTTCTCAAGTATGCCTCGTCCTACGTGTCATACTCATCATTGTTTGTCTAGTTTTTTGCTCCTCTACAGTATTTACTGACAAGCTACAGTAATCACTGCGCCTGCGACGGCGCTGCGACGCCTCGTGTGCCATTTCCATCGGGGATCGTGGCCTTCCTTTCCACCGTGTGGTCGTTGGTGTGGTTCCACTTAGCGTCGTGCGTTCGTCCCACGTTCACGACCTACACGGTCTACCGCCACAGCCACGATCCCATTACCTTGCAGGTAGCGCGGTTATAAAGAGGGGCGCGGCGCTGGTGGATTCACTTTCCCCCTTCACTCAATTGCGCCCTTCTTCTACCTCTCCCCTTTGCGCCCGTTCGTCCTTCCGCCGTTGTGCGCTCGTCTGAGCCCTTGACGGAAGGGATCCCGTCGTACTGCTCCGTCCCCTTCGTCCCTGCTCGCTCGCTCAGGCACCGTCGCCGGTGAGTTCCACCGTTCCAATCGCCTAGCTTTTCCTCTAGAGATCTCTGTTTTTCTTCCGTACTCGCGCGGCGGTTCTTTCTCTGCTCCGCCGCCGTTTTTGGGTAGAACCACGACGGGGCCTTGCAGTTCTAGATTTTCCTCCTCCGCTATCTCCTCCTCCGTAAATTTCTCTGGCGATCTCATGTCGAGCTCGGTCAGCGGAGCGCTTGTTGAGGACGACGATACTGCATCTGGGCCCGAACGGGGCTCGTGGCAGGGCTCCTCCGTCACTCGCCGCGAGGTCGAGTGGTTAATCCGGACTCGCCGTATTCCTGCCAAGGTAGCTTGTCGCTTACCCGGCAGCGAGTCCTCTCCAGACCTTAGGGAAGGCGAGTATGTAATTTTTATGTCGCATTTCGCACGCGGCTTTGGTCTCCCTCTCAATGACTTCGCTAGGGAGTTTCTTGATTATTTCGGCCTCCGCCAACGCCATTGCCTCTCTCTCTGCCTTCATCTCTGCCTCGGAGGGATACTTCGGCCTATGGCCGTCCGTGAATGTCTGGTCAAAGTTTTTCCAGATTCGTTCTAACATCGTCCCAGAAAAATCTCTGCACCCCTCCGAGAAGTTGCTCACCCAATGTGGAGCAGCGTCCATCTCACCTCGGAGGAAATCCGAATTTCCTCGTGTCGCGGGGCTAGAATCATGTAAGAAGTGGCACAAGTCCTTCTTTTATGTCAAGAACACGGGAAATGAGGATAAGATTCGGCTCCCTGCCTTCTCCATTGGCCCTCCTTCCAAGCTGAACTGGACCAATAATCCGAGGAAGAGTCATGCTTTCGCCGAGGCTTTTGAGATTCGGCTGAAAGAATTGATCCGCTCCGGGCTACGCGGCGAGGATCTGATGACTACCTTCGTCAGCAGCCGAATCTTCCCAATCCAGAAGCGCACACACAAAATCTGCTACATGAGCGGTCCCCTCGACCCCAACCGAGTCTCGACGGTGGAGCTGGACAACTTCCTCGTCTTCAAGCGTGTCCGGTCTATCTTTAAAACGGAGATGCCGAAGGATTGGGCTTGGGGACTGAAGTCGTTCACCCGCGAGCATCCCCCACCCCAAGTAAGCTTACTCATTAGTGTTTTGCTTCCTAATCGCGTTTGTAACTCTCTTTGCTAATTTTTCTCCTTCTTGTCCTGCAGAGGTTTGAGGAGCAGAAGAATGAGGACGCCGAGGTTCTTTCACTCCCGTGGCCTGCGGATCGGAATACTACGGACAGTGGGGAGCCGGACTCAGAAGAGTTCGTTCCCAAGTCTGATCTCGCTCCGGCCCGCGCTCGTGGCAAGACCCCGGCCCGCGAGGAGGAAGGTGATTCAGACGAGGTCCAAGTTCTAGAGGTAGTTGCCGTAATGCCAATTTCTTACGCATTTCCGGCTTCTACTTTCTCAGCTAATCCGGCCGGTCAGGTTCACGACGCCGAGCCTCTTGTCTCCCGGCCTCCTGTTACCTCGGGGAAACGTGGTGCTCCCGCTGGTGCCTCAGAAACGGCCCCCAAGAAACGAATGAAGAAGTCAGCTCCGCATCCTCCTAGGCGCAAGACCATGCCCGGGGTCACTGGGTGAGTTGCTTTTGCTTGTATTCCTTGTTTTTCTCTTTCTGCTTTTTGACTTGACCTTTTTTGTTTTCGCAGTGCTCCACTTTCTGTTAAGCCCAGCGGTCCCAGCAAGACGAGTCGTACGACTCGGCCGCCGTCTCCTCCGCCTACTGAAGATACCAGGATTCCGAGTCCTGCTCGCGCTGCATCTCCTCCAGCTCCGAATCAGACGCCACCTCGCCATGATGCGCCTGAGGTTCCTCCCATTGATACCGATACCACTCGGCCAACAGATATTTCTATCGAACCTGCTGCCTCCTCTGTGAACCCTAATGTCTCCACTGAGCCTCTTTCGACCCCCGCGGTCTCTACAGTGACTCCAACTCTAACCGAGGACGTCAATATCTCGGCGCCCTCTGCAACCGTGATTCCTCCGGCTCCTAAAGACGCCGCTCCTAGTGCCGAGGTATCTGCTCCTATTGATATCTCTTCTAAAACAAGAAAGGTTGTCGTCGTCAAGGCTTCCTCCTCTCAAAAAGGTCTTGCTGGCTCTTCTCAGCGTAGTATTGCCGATGCGCTGCGCAAAGGGGTTGCTTCTGCCAAATCCTTTGTTACCCCGGCCGCCAGCACCCAGCTCGCTCTTCACAAAAGCCCTGCGGCAGCGGTGGCTACACAACATGTCTGAGGTAAAGTCCTAACTCGCACGGAGAGTGGGAACAGCCTCGGCTCGCTGGTTGAGTATGCCAATAATTGGAATGTTGTCGATCAGTTCGAGGGTAATCCAAGCAGCCAGCCGTTTCAACTCTCGGACATCAGCAGCCGCCTGCATCAGGCTGCCAAGATCGTTCTTGAAAGTGATAAGATGAATGAGGTAATTGTTTTTATGGAGTTTTGATTAGTTCTCCGGATACTATTATATATATATATATACTCTAGTCCCCGAAGCTTGCAACCGAATAACTGTCGTGGTGGTGGCACGGCAGATGACATGGGTAGGCTAAAGTATGGGGCCAATGGATGCTAGTGGGATCTGGGGAGGGAAGATGCAGTTGATTCTACACACAAAAGACTAAGGCAAAGATCTTTATTTCTCCTTCCTTGGGCTACAAGGCTGTATACAGGGAGAAAGGAAGAACTTTACCAGCCTAACGGTACTAAATGAGCCGATGCCCTCCTCAGGATCCAAGCCTCCCCTTATAAAGGAGAGCCTTGGGTTCTTTTAGGGCTGACGTGGCAAGCATATTCTAGGAATATGCTTGTCCCAATATAGCAGTTCGGCGCCCTCCTTTCCCTGTCGCTCCTCTAATGACGACAAGGTTCCAGAGGGCCCCTCCTGCGCGCCTCGGGCTTCTGGACTGTCATCTCCGTGACCTCCTTCTGCCCCTCTGTCGCTCTGCACCTTTGTCCCTGGTGCTTGGCTCTGCTCAGATTCTCCCTAGCCTATGAGTAGAGTTTGACTTTAGGCTTCTCCTTCTTCTGCAAGCTTCGTATCATTCGGCCCCGCCTCGCGTAACTCGGCTCGTCCTTTACCTGCATTAATATTATTCGGGCTAACCCGGCCAACTCATACAGTACTCCGGCCGGGTAATGCCTTGCTATTATCATTGAGGTCCTGCCCCTTTCATACCTCGGCCGACATCTACATGATTCGGCCGACTAAGACGGTAACTCGGAAACTGTACGGGGAACGTCCTTCCGTCTTTCCCCATCTTTACCCTATCCGAGGTCACCTCCCCAACATTAGTCCCCGAAGCTGGTATGGCCCTGACGTTAACTTCGGCCGGGCCGTATCAGTTTCATGAGATTCTTTCTGCTTTGTTTCCGAGTTATCTTTTTCTCGTTCGAGGTATCATCATATCTTCTCACGTACGCCTCGTCCTACGTGTCATACTCATCATTGTTTGTCTAGTTTTTTGCTCCTCTACAGTATTTACTGACAAGCTACAGTAATCGCTGTGCCTGCGACGGCGCTGGGATGCCTTGTGTGCCGTTTCCATCGGGGATCATGGCCTTCCTTTCCACCGTGTGGTCGTTGGTGTGGTTCCACTTAACGTCGTGCGTTCATGCCACGTTCACGACCTACACGGTCTACCGCCATAGCCACGATCCCATTACCTTGCAGGTAGCGCGGTTATAAAGAGGGGCGCGGCGCTGGGGGATTCACTTTCCCTCTTCGCTCACCTGCGCCCTTCTTCTACCTCTCGCCTCTGCGCCCGTTCGTCCTTCCGCCGTCGTGCGCTCGTCTGAGCCCTTGACGGAAGGGATCCCGTCGTACTGCTCCGTCGCCTTCGTCCCTGCTCGCTCGCTCAGGCACCGTCGTCGGTGAGTTCCACTGGTCCAATCGCCTAGCTTTTCCTCTAGAGATCTCTGTTTTTCTTCCGTACTCGTGCGACGGTTCTTCCTCTGCTCCGCCGCCGTTTTTGGGTAGAACCACGATGGGGCCTTGCAGTTCTAGATTTTCCTCCGCCGCTATCTCCTCCTCCGTAAATTTCTCCGGCGATCTCATGTCGAGCTCGGTCAGTGGAGCGCTTGTTGAGGACGATGATACTGCATCTAGGCCCGAATGGGGCTCGTGGCAGGGCTCCTCCGTCACTCGCCGCGAGGTCGAGTGGTTAATCCGGACTCGCCGTATTCCTGCCAAGGTAGCTTGTCGCTTACCCGGCAGCGAGTCCTCTCCAGACCTTAGGGAAGGCGAGTATGTAGTTTTTATGTCGCATTTCGCACGCGGCTTTGGTCTCCCTCTCAGTGACTTCGCTAGGGAGTTTCTTGATTATTTCGGCCTCCGCCAACGCCATTGCCTCTCTCTCTGCCTTCATCTCTGCCTCGGAGGGATACTTCGGCCTATGGCCGTCCGTGCATGTCTGGTCAAAGTTTTTCCAGATTCATTCTAACGTCGTCCCAGACAAATCTCTGCACCCCTCCGAGAAGTTGCTCACCCAATGTGGAGCAGCGTCCATCACACCTGGGAGGAAATCCGAATTTCCTCGTGTCGCGGGGCTAGAATCATGTAAGAAGTGGCACAAGTCCTTCTTTTATGTCAAGAACACGGGAAATGAGGATAAGATTCGGCTCCCTGCCTTCTCCATTGGCCCTCCTTCCAAGCTGAACTGGACCTATAATCCGAGGAAGAGTCATGCTTTGGCCGCGGCTTTTGAGATTCGGCAGAAGGAATTGATCCGCTCTGGGCTACGCAGCGAGGATCTGATGACTACCTTCGTCAGCAGCCGAATCTGCCCATTCCAGAAGCGCACACACAAACTCTGCTACATGAGCGGTCCCCTCGACCCCAACCGAGTCACGACGGTGGAGCTGTACAACTTCCTCATCTTCAAGCGTGTCCGGTCTATCTTTAAAACGGAGATGCCAAAGGATTGGGCTTGGGGACTGAAGCCGTTCACTCGCGAGCATCCCCCACCCCAAGTAAGCTTACTCATTAGTGTTTTGCTTCCTAATCGCGTTTGTAACTCTCTTTGCTAATTTTTCTCCTTCTTGTCCTGCAGATGTTTGAGGAGCAGAAGAATGAGGACGCCGAGGTTTTGTCACTCCCGTGGCCTGTGGATCGGAATACTCCGGACAGTGGGGAGCCGGACTCAGAAGAGTTCGTTCCCAAGTCTGATCTCGCTCCGTCTCGCGCTCGTGGCAAGACCCCGGCCCGCGAGGAGGAAGGTGATTCGGACGAGCTCCAAGTTCTAGAGGTAGTTGCCGTAATGCCAATTTCTTACGCATTTCCGGCTTCTACTTTCTTAGCTAATCCGGCCGGTCGGGTTCACGACGCCGATCCTCTTGCCTCCCGGCCTCCTGTTACCTCGGGGAAACGTGGTGCTCCCGCTGGTGCCTCAGAAACGACCCCCAAGAAATGAATGAAGAAGTCAGCTCCGCATCCTCCCAGGCGCAAGACCATGCCCAGGGTCACTGGGTGAGTTGCTTTTGCTTGTATTCCTTGTTTTTCTCTTTCTGCTTTTTGACTTGACCTTTTTTGTTTTCGCAGTGCTCCACTTTCTGTTAAGCCCAGCGGTCCCAGCATGACGAGTCGTACGACTTGGCCGCCGTCTCCTCCGCCTACTGAAGATACCAGGATTCCGAGTCCTGCTCGCGCTGCATCTCCTCCAGCTCCGAATCAGACGCCACCTCGCCATGATGCGCCTGAGGTTCCTCCCGTTGATACCGATACCACTCGGCCAACAGATATTTCTACCGAACCTGCTGCCTCCTCTGTGAACCCTAATGTCTCCACTGAGCCTCTTTCGACCCCCGCGGTCTCTAAAGTGACTCAAACTCCGACCGAGGACGTCAATATCTCGGCGCCCTCTGCAACCGTGATTCCTCCGGCTCCTAAAGATGCCGCTCCTAGTGCCGAGGTATCTGCTCCTATTGATGCCTCTTCTAAAACGAGAAAGGTTGTCGTCGTCAAGGCTTCCTCCTATCAAAAAGGTCTTGCTGGCTCTTCTCAGCCTAGTATTGCCGATGCGCTGCACAAAGGGGTTGCTTCTGCCAAATCCTCTGTTACCCCGGCCGCCATCACCCAGCTCGCTCTTCACAAAAGCCCTGTGGCAGCGGTGGCTACACAGCATGTCCGAGGTAAAGTTCTAACTCGCACGGAGAGTGGGAACAGCCTCGGCTCGCTGGTTGAGTATGCCAATAATTGGAATGCTGCCGATCAGTTCGAGGGTAATCCAAGCAGCCAGCCGTTTCAACTCTCGGACATCAGCAGCCGCCTGCATCAGGCTGCCAAGATCGTTCTTGAAAGTGATAAGATGAATGAGGTAATTGTTTTTTATGGAGTTTTGATTAGTTCTCCGGATACTATTATATATATACTCTAGTCCCCGAAGCTTGCAACCGAATAACTTGTTATTCGTTTGGAAGTTTTATAATGCTTTACTTAGTTCAGTTTTATCTTAGAGTTCGAACCTCTACCAAACTAGATCTGCATTAAATTCTGCTTGATTTGGGTATGTCTGAACCTTGAATATCCAGCCTCCTAGATCCGGGTTAAGTCTTGCTTGACTCGGATCTGTCTAAGCTTTGAATATCCGGCCACCTAGATCCGGGTTAAGTTTTGCTTGACTCGGATCTGTCTAAGCTTTGAATATCCAGCCACCTTGATCCGGGTTAAGTTTTTCGTGACTCGGATCTGTCTAAGCTTTGAATATCCAGCCACCTAGATCCGGGTTAAGTTTCACTTGACTCGGATCTTTCTTAAGCTTTGAATATCCAGCCACCTAGATCCAGGTTAAGTTTTTCGTGACTCGGATCTGTCTAAGCTTTGAATATCCAGCCACCTAGATCCGGGTTCAGTTTTGCTTGACTCGGATCTGTCTAAGCTTTGAATATCCAGCCACCTAGATCCGGGTTAAGTTTTGCTTGACTCGGATCTGTCTTAGGCTCGAATACCTATTTACCATTTGCTCTGTTGCTTAGGTCGCGCATGATCGGCGGACTGCCGAATTCCAAAGGCTGCTTTTTGCGCATAGAAAATTGGAAGAAAATTACGAGAAGGTTATTCCTGTGGTAAAGAAAGCTGGTAAGTCGACAAACTCTTGCGTTATCTCCGAAGCTCTCATTGTTCCGTATACTAGATGTTGGCTCACTTTGTTGGTAAACAGGGAACATCAATAATCTTAATATCCGTCTTGAGAAGAAGGTTAAGGCCCTGGAAGGTTAGTTACTCTTTTACTTTATATACTCCCCTTTGAAATGTGCACTAAGTTTCTTTTAACTCTTTTGGATTTGGTAAAGCCGAGTTACAAACCTTTGCAGGATCTCACCAAAATTGCACGCCCATGCCTGATATGATGCTGCATTTTTTAGAACAAAGTGCTACTCATTAGGCGCAGCTGAAAGAAAAAGATGACGAGATAGCTCGCTTGCGTGCCGAGGTAGAGTCCCTTAAGCTCTCTCAGAAGTATGAATTAGAAAAGGTCGACCAGGAGTTCTCCGAGGAGAAAAATCGGCTAGCTCTGCAATTGCAGAAAAATAAAGAGCTCCTCGAGGCTGCCGAACTGAAGACACGGGGGATGAGCGAGGAGATCACCCGCTTTGAGAAGAGCAAGATTGACTGGGCTAAAGATCTTTAGATAATGCTGAACTATATTCATCGTAAGCTTCTGACCGCGGCCGAGTTATCTTTTCCCTTACTTACTGCTTACTTACGCACTTGTGTTCTGCGTAGACCATTTTCCAGAAGCTAAGCCCGTGAGCTCTAAAGCGGTGATTAGTGCTCGTGTGCGCGGAGGTGTTCCTATTGATGCGGACTCGGAGTACTCCATGGAAGATTTCTTGGTTGATGTTGGCACTGCAGTTGGTCCGATGAAGATTATGGGCAGAGATTTGGTGCAGGCAGCTATCCGAGCCTACCATGTTCTCTGGCCGAATACTTCTGGGACTCCTAACATTGATGAGGTCAAATTGTTGGTGGAAATATTAATGGCATCTGAGAGACAACTAAGTCTTTGGAGGGAATCAGCCGAACGAGCTGGTGCTGACATGGCTCTCACTGTCATCATGTCATGGTATGAAGATATTTCTCTTGATATTTTGAGAAATTTGCGCACTGGTTCCCGTTGGGTTGAGGACCCAGACTTTGCCGCTCTCCGGCAAGCTCGTGCCTTCCAGCTTGTTGAGTATGCCGACGTGCATACCTGGAACGAAGGTCCGAGTTTCCTTCCTAACCCAGAGGACGAGGTCGTAGTTGAGGATGCTTCGGATAACACTCAGCTGAACAAGGAGAAGATGAGGGTGACTCGGCTACTTCTGGTGGTTCCAGTTCGAGCTCAGATGGTAACGGCGACGCGCGATCCTCCTCCAAAGGTACTGGGCATTCTACTGCGCAAGCTGACGCTCCTCAGCAGCCCCGGGCTTCCTCCGAAGTCGCTCCTGGGTCTGTGGAGGGCGAGGCAACCTCGGCCGAAGTTCCCCTACCTCGGAGTGCCCAGCCCCTGACCAAGTTATTGCCTCTCCAGCTAAAAACCTCTAAGTCATTTCTTACCCCTGGTATGCCGGGCGTATGATGTATGTGGAATATTTGTCCGTCTTTTGTATGGTATGAATTTCTTTTGTCGTGTGCCGCTGAGACATATATGGTTGTAATCGTTATTACTTTGTTTAACTGGTCTGGTTTGTCCGAATCCTTGCTTTGGCGGCCTTCCACTTCTTGAGTTTGGAGCATATATTTGCCTTTGTGCTCCCGTAGTTCGGCGTGCAATATCTCCTGACTTTGATAAACTTTGTCTCACTTGACCACTGTGGTTTGGACTGTTAGTTTGGGTGTAAAGCTTGAAGACCGTATTTGGGGGGAGCGAAATAATATCACTTTGGGAACCGAAGTTTGATACCCACTCTTGCGACAAGGGATAACCCATACTTAGGAATAGCGTAGGGTAGTCCCCGGGCCACCGCTCAAGGCAACGATGTTGAATGTATAAACCAAATTTAGAAACAATATAGGACAGCCCCCGAGTCATTTCTCAAGGTGCCGAGGTTTAATATGTGTCAGTCTCCGAGCCACTGCTTTGGCGCCGAGGTTCAATACCTGAATCAAACTTAGAAACAATATGGGGTAGTCCCCGAGTCACTGCTTATGGTGCCGAGGTTTGATACATAACATGAAATTAAAGACAACTTGCGGCAGTCCCCGAGTCACTGCTCTGGACACCGAGGTTTGATACATAACATGAAATTAAAGACAACATGCGGCAGTCCCTGAGTCACTGCTATGGACGCCGAGGTTTGGTGCATAACATGAAATTAAAAATAACCTACGGCAGTCCCCGAGTCACTGCTCTGGACGCCGATGTTAAATACATAAACCATAGTTAAAAAATAACATAGTGCAATCCCCGAGCCATTTCTCAAGGTGCCGAGTTTGATACATAACATGAAATTTAAAAACAACTTATGGCAGTCCCCGAGTCACTGCGCTGGACGCCGAGGTTCAATACATAGCTAGTGCTCCCTCCGAAGCACCATTTTACAATATGTCATGGATGACTCCTACGAGTAAAATGGACGAAGTAAGGCTATGTTCCATGGTCTTTTCGATTCTTCGCCGGCTTTGTTTGCCCTGTTCTTTCCTGGTGATTGAGCATCGATTAGGTAATACACATCATTGTGCAGTGCTTTGCTCACAATGAATGGTCCTTCCCATGGAGGCGACAGCTTGTGCATGTCGGCCGTGTGTTGCACCAGCCGGAGAACTAAATCTCCTTCTTTGAACACTCTTGGATTCACCTTCTTGCTGTGATATCGTCGCAAGTCCTGCTGATAGATAGCTGATCTTGATAACGCCAGCTCTCAGGATTCTTCTAGCAGATCGACATCATATTGCCGAGCTACCTCATTTACTTCAGCGGTTGTATACTGGGTAACCCTTGGCGAGTCATGTATTATGTCCGCTGGAAGTACAGCTTCTGCCCCATACACTAGAAAAAATGGTGTATAACCTGTTGATCTGTTTGGGGTAGTCCTGAGGCTCCATAGTACTGCTGGTAGTTCCTCAATCCAACATCCTGCCGACCTTTGCAGTGGTTCGACGAGTCATGGTTTTATCCCGGACAGTACCAGTCCATTAGACCTTTCCACTTGCCCGTTGGACGCTGTGTGAGCCACAGAGGCGACGTCTAATCTTATGTGCTTTTCTTGACAGAATCTAGCGAAAGCTCCTTCTGCAAAGTTTGTGCCATTGTTTGTAATAACACTGTGTGGGTAGCCATATCTTAAGATAATATCTTTGAGGAATTTCACTGTTGTGGGCCCGTCGCATTTCTTTATTGGTTTCACTTCAATCCATTTTGTGAATTTGTCCACCATTACTAATATGTGGGTCATCCCGCCTCGGGCCGGCTTAAATGGTCCCACCATATCTAAGCACCATACAGAAAATGGCCAAGTAATTGGTATTGTCTTTAATTCGGACGAAGGCACATGTATTTTGCTGGCATATCTTTGACAACCATTACATTTTTCGACCATTCTTTGGCTTCTTTCAACGTTGTTGGCCAATAAAACCCATGCCTGAACGCTTTGGCCACTAAGGCTCGGGATGAGGCATGATGTCCAAATTCTCCTTGATGTATATCTAGGAGGATCTCCTGGCCTTCTGCCGAGCTCACACATCTTTGCAATATACTTGTGACACTCCTTTTATACAGCTCATTGTTTATGATTGTATAAGCTTTAGCTCTTCTCACTGTCTGTCTCGCCAATATCTCGTTACTCGGCAAAATCGCATCTTTAAGGAAAGAGAATATGGGTTGAGCCCATATAGGTGTGATTTTCTCTGTTGTAGTCTCACTATCTATTTCCATATTTTCTGCCAACATAACTACCTCGGATTTCTCCATACTCATACTTGCATCAGCTGTCTTTGTTTTTGGAAATTCCGGGTTACATTGCTTATCAATTTCCATCGGCACATTATCTTCTCTTGATTTTGCCGGAATAAAGATGGATTCGGACTCTGGTGACGGTGTTATTGATGGCTTCCTTAGGTGCTCTAGGGCGATACCTGGGGGAATTGACTGTCTGGTTGATCTGAGTTTTGACAGTGTGTCTGCGGTGCCGTTTTCTGCCCGAGGTACATGATGAAATTCACATCCTTCGAAGTATCCACTAAGTTTTTGCACATAAAATCTATACAAAGCCATATTATCATCCAATGCATCCCAATTGCCTGAGACTTGTTGTACTACAGATCTGAATATCCATAGCATAAGATTCGGCGTATGCCAATCTCTTTTGCCACCTTCAATCCATGGACTAGTGCTTCATATTCAGCTACATTGTTTGGCGCGGCAAAATGTATCTACAACACATATCTCAGCTGATCTCTTTTTGGCGAGGTTAATACTATTCCTGCCCCCAAACTGTTTCTTAGTTTGGAACCGTCAAAGTGCATAGTCCAATAATTCGGATCTGGTAATGGTGGCTCATATTGTACCTCGGCCCAATCTACGAAGAAATTGGTCACGGCCTGAGATTTGATTGCATATCTCCTATCGAATTGCGGAGCATAAGGTGACAATTCAATTGCCGATTTTGCTATTCGGCGACTTGCATCTTTGTTGCTCAATATGTCGGCTATGGGTGCTTCACAAATCACTTTGATGGGGTGCTCTTCGAAGTAATGTTTAAGTTTATTTGCTGACATGTACACTCCGTAAGCCATCTTCTGATAATGTGGGTAATTTTGTTTTGAGGCTGATAGCACCTCGCTTAGGTAATACACCGGCCTTTGTACTGACTTATCATCTTCAATTCGTTCCACCACGATCACAGCGCTCACTACTCTGTTGGTGGCTGCTATGTAGAGTAACATAGGCTCTTTCGATAATGGAGAAGCTAAGACGGGCGTTGTGACCAACATCTTTTTCAATTCATGAAATGCACTGTCTGCTTGTGGAGTCCAAATGAACTTATCCGATTTTTTCATTAGCTGGTAAAGTGGTAGTGCTTTCTCTCCTAGCCGACATACAAATCGGCTGAGCGAGGCTAAACAAGATGTGAACTTTTGTACGTCATTCAGACATCTTGGCAATTCCATCCTTTTCCACTTCTTTTATCTTAGTTGGGTTGGCCTCTATACCTCGGCTAGATACGAGAAAACCGAGCAATTTTCCCGCTGGCACACCAAATGTGCATTTTTCCGGGTTAAGCTTCATTCGAAACCTTCTCAGGTTCGCGAAAGTCTGCCGGATATCATCCAGTAGCGTTTTGCTTTCTTTGGTTTTGATAACCACATCATCTACATATACTTGTACATTTTTCCCTATTTGGTCATGTAGACATTTTTTCATGCATCTCTGATACGTTGCTCCTGCGTTGCGTAGGCCGAATGGCATGGTGCAATAGCAATAAGCCCCGTACGGGGTAATAAACGCAGTCTTTATTTGATCAGCCGGATTTAACGGTATCTGATGAAAACCAGAATACGTGTCTACAAATGATAATAGTTCACAACCAGCGGTCGAATCAATGACTTGGTCTATTCTAGGTAAAGGGAAAGGATCTTTTGGACACGCCTTGTTCAGGTTCGTGTAGTCGATACACATTCGCCATACAATGGCTACATTTGGATCGTCCTTCTTCTTTTCTACCAGCACCGGGTTTGACAACCAATCCGGATACAGAACCTCCATGATGAACCCAGCCGCTAGGAGCCGAGCTATTTCATCCCCTATTATTTTTATCCTGTCTTCGGCGAAGAGGCGGAGAGGTTGCTTCACCGGCCTTGCTCCTGGCCTTACATTCAGAGAGTGCTCAGCCAACTCCCTCGGAACACCTTGCAGATCCTGAGTTGACCATGCAAAGATATCTCGATTCTCACGGAGGAAGTTGGTGAGCTCGCTTTCCTATTTAGCATCTAGGCCGGCACCAATAGTAACGGTGCGCTCTGGGAATTGCTCATCTATTTGAAACTTCTTTGTTTCTTTAGTTGGCTGAAAGGAGACACTTCCATGTGGGTTGGCTAATGCCGGCATATTCAGCTGTGCCGACTGAGCGAGGGCTGCTACCTCCTGAATCCTTCTTTTTTCTCTTGCTATTACCAATGAATCGGCCAAATTTGACCTGGCTGAAGCACATTCCATTGACTTCATGTAATCCCCTGCTACTGTTATCACCCCTTGTGGTCCGGGTAGCTTCATTTTCAGATAACTTACATGACAGCAGCCCATGAATTTGGCCAATGCTGGCCGTCCGAGTAGAGCATGATAACAACTCTCTAGATCCACCACTTCAAACTCTAAGTTTTCTTCTCTACGGTTATCTCTTGTGCCGAATAACACATCCACTCGAACCTTACCAATGGGTTCACACGAAAGCCCTGGTACTATCCCATGGAAAGTGGTCCTCGTGGATTGCAGCATGTTCTGCGATATTCTGAGTTTATGCATGGTATCTTTGTACATGATGTTGATAGTGCTCCCATTGTCAATGAGAACCTTTGAAAATTTCACATTAATGCTTGGTCCGACAAATGGCGGATCCAACACGAGTGCATACGACCCCGGACTCAGCATTATCTTGGGGTGATCCTTTATGCTCCAAGTTACTTCTTGATCTGACCAAGGCGCATATCTCGGTACTGCCGGCATAACCGCATTTCCTTCCATATGCCGGCGTTGCACACTCTGCTTGTCTTGCTGTTCTATTGTGAACACGCAATACGACTGATGATGTTTTCTGTAATCATTGCGTCCATTATTTCCTGGATTCGTCCTTCCATCCTGGCCTTGGTTTATCACTTGATGCAACGCATCTCTCCGGTCCGAGTTGTCATACCTCGGGGGAGGAGGTGGTAACATCAGTTGCTGCGTATTTGCTCCAGTCAACTGCAGCTGATGCTGCTGATGTGCCTGGAGAGGCGCTGCCTGTATGCATGTGGGGTTTCCCGTTGCATTTTTCATCCATGCACATTGGCGGGTCGTATGGTTGGCCGGCCTGGCTGGGTTTGACGTGTGAAATTTACACGGCTGATCTAACATAGACTCGAATGTGTACTTCGGCCTCTCCTGCCATTGCTTCTTTTGTTCTGGTGTCCACTGTCTTTTTCCTTCATTTCTTGGTGTTCATTGCTGAGGACCATTCTTTTGCCGTTGAGTAGTTCCGTGACTCGGCTGATCTTGCACTACTGCTGCCACCTGGGCTGAACCATATCTATAATCCGGTCTCTCTTCTCTTCTTATTCCTCTGAAGTCATTGCGCCTGGATGACCCGGCCACATCTCTTGCATACTGATCTTGATGATCCCGATGATCTGCCGACATTAATTCTGGTTGCGTCGGATCTCCCAATGCATAGGAATCCACTATTCTGATGGTTTCTGCCAATGTGGTTGGCATATCTCTTTGAAGTCGCTGCCATAAAACACTGGCATAGCGGCATCCTTGAGCGAACCAAGCTATTGCTTGTGATTCTATAACTCCTTCACACGAGTTTCTCAGGTTACACCACCGAGTTAAGAACTCTCTGTCCGTCTCATTCGGCCTTTGTTTGCACATGGCTAACTGGTGTGGCCTGTTTGGCATCTTGTAAGTACTGGTAAAGTTGCTAACGAACATTTCTTCAAAATCCAACCAACAGTTGATGCTGCCTGCTGGCAGATTATTCAGCCATACTCTAGCTGGTCCTTCCAACATTTGTGGGACATACCGTACTGCCCATCGTAAGTTCCCACCTGCTATTTTCACAGAAGTGGCATAATCAATCAACCAGTCTTGTGGTTTGGTGCTCCCATTATATGTCTTTGTGCCTCTTGCCAGCTGAAAGTTCGTCACAGGTGGTTCGCCCATGATCCGTGGTCCGAAGCATGTCGGACCCGGTGGACCCTGTTCTTCCAGCAACTCGGATCGGTATAGCCGGTCTAGCTTTACTCTGGCATCATTTGATGGCAAATCTCTGTACAGAACTCTGTCTTGCATTCCATAGTGGTTATTTCCACCATGGATCGCATATTCCATCTCGGAATAACCATCATTGTACCTTTCATTTACTTGATTGTGGCGAGCTGGTCTTGCTTCTCTTTCCTGCCGAGGTTCATGTCTCGGCCGCGGGTTGTGCGGCGGTTCTCTCCTTCCTTCGACCGGGATATTGTTCTCGTGATTTCCTCTTCCGAGTTCTCCTCTGCCGAGATCTCCATTGTCTCGGCTTCCGCCGCCTTTCTCAGCACGGCCGGGGTACCTCTCGCCACTGTTACCCCGGCTTCCATTGCCTCCGTTCTCGTTTGCTTTCCCGGCTATCGCCGGATCATTTGGAACAATTTGCTTGTTTCTCTTTCCCGAAGTTACCGCTCTGTCTTTTCGTGCATTGTTTACGGGTGAAAATGTTGCTGCCATAGACAAGGCAGGTGCTGCTCCAGTTGAGTGAACCATTCGCGATGCCCCTGGCCTCGCCGGGTCTGCCCTGAGCATTTCTTCATTTTGCTGGTTCGCGATGCGCACCAGCTCATTCACTCTTTCTTGTTGTTTCTGCCGGGCTTCGTCGGTCAATCCCTCTAACTCCGATGCTGCGGCATTTGCCGCTCTCAGGTTCTTTTCTGGGGTACTGTACCTCGGCAAACCTAAATCAACTGATTCTGCCTTATGAGCATCATGCTCCTTGTTGATATCATCCATGAGGTTCTTTCCTCTTAATCTCAACTCGTCAACCCGCTCGGGGGCGACGTCAAGCTTGTTTTCCTTGGCATATTCTCGCAGGGTCCTGTTTAAGGACTCCCGCAAGGCCGACACCTTTTTTGCCTCTACCAGCACTTTTTGCCTGGTTTCTTCCAACTCTACCTGAGCATTTGTCGGATCAAGTATCGGTGCTACAGGTGTAGTCAGGTTATCTATGGTTGCCTGAAGAATATTTTCTGGTCTTTCCAGAGGTGGTCCTCTTACCCTTGGTGCCTTTGGGGTTGTTTCCTGCACCTCGGTCTGGTTGGCCGCTGAAGAGATTACCTCGGTGGGTTATGGAGCTGTCTGCCTGGGCGCAACCTGCACACCAGCCGCCGGGTCTCTGCTGGATCTGGCGCCTGCTGCTCCCGCTTGCACCCCGGCTGCGACCATCACCTCAACGCTGCTGACTGGGCGCGCTCTGCGCGGACGGCTCGCGGCGCTAAGGGGAGGCTCTCCTGCAACAACAACCTGGTGAGGATAAACGCCGGAGATGTCGACGCCGACGTAGACCTGGTGCATGCCCAAGTTGATGAAGACGCCGTTGCGTGGGGGAGTTTTTCCCTTGAAGCTGCCTGCGTTGTCGCTGACATAGTCAGAGAGATCAAGTCTCCGGACCAAGCCATAGACAATGCGCTCGCCAGTGTTGATGAAGTTTCCCGTCCGGATCATGACTCCAGCTAGCACCGCGGCTGGCCCCACGGTGGGCGCCAACTGTCATGGTGGTGGCACGGCAGATGCCATGGGTAGGCTAAAGTATGGGGCCAATGGATGCTAGTGGGATCTGGGGAGGGAAGATGCAGTTGATTCTACACACAAAAGACTAAGGCAAAGATCTTTATTTCTCCTTCCTTGGGCTCCAAGTGCTCCTTGGGCTGTATACAGGGAGAAAGGAAGAACTTTACCAGCCTAACGGTACTAAATGAGCCGATGCCCTCCTCAGGATCCAAGCCTCCCCTTATAAAGGAGAGCCTTGGGTTCTTTTAGGGCTGACGTGGCAAGCATATTCTAGGAATATGCTTGTCCCAATATAGCAGTTCGGCGCCCTCCTTTCCCTGTCACTCCTCTAATGACGGCAAGGTTCCAGAGGGCCCCTCCTGCGTGCCTCGGGCTTCTGGATTGTCATCTCCGTGACCTCCTTCTGCACCTTTGTCCCTCGTGCTTGGCTCTGCTCAGATTCTCCCTAGACTATGACTAGAGTTTGACTTTAGGCTTCTCCTTCTTCTGCAAGCTTCGTATCATTCGGCCCCGCCTCGCGTAACTCGGCTCGTCCTTTACCTGCATTAAGATTATTCGGGCTAACCCGGCCGACTCACATAGTACTCCGGCCGGGTAATGCCTTGCTATTATCATTGAGGTCCTGCCCCTTTCATACCTCGACCGACATCTACATGATTCGGTCGACTAAGACGGTAACTCGGAAACTGGACGAGGAACGTCCTTCCGTCTTTCCCCGTCTTTACCCTATCCGAGGTCACCTCCCCAACATGTGGAGAGTTCATCTTGTTCTTCATGCGCGGCTAGACCGTGCACTCCCTCCCCGGTTACCACAAGCGTCCATTCGGCCCCCAACTAAAGCCTACCCATGGAATCTGCCATGACACCACCACGACAGTTGGCGCACCACCGTGGGGCAGAAGCAGACGCTTGCTAGAGTAATCATCCGGACGGGCAACATCATCGCTAAGGTTTAGGGCACTCAACTTCGTCAGCGACAACGCGGGATTCTTCGGGACCAAGTCGTTCCAAAAGGGCGGCCGCTTCGTCAAGTTCGGCGAGTACCAGGTCTACGTCGCAGTGCGCGTGGAGCGCGCATACCCGGAGCGCGTCGTGTTGGCGCCGGATCCACCTGCGGTTCCTGTCGCAGGAAAGCTTCATCAGCTCGTCTCCGTTGAGGTAATGATGACAACTCTGAATCCCTCACCACATCTAGTAGTCCCTGTGGTGAATGAGGATGTTGAAGGAGCAAATCGAAAGGAAAAGCCGAGAGCGGCAAGAACTGCAAAGGCACCGCTAGAAAAGCCAGAGAACATAGCTAGGAGTAAAAGAGCCAAAGAACTACAAGAAGCGATAGAAAAGTTAGCAGAGCCAGTAGCACAAGCAGCTGATTCGGCGCGCGTACATGCCGAGTTAGAGGAGGCCAGGATAAAGGTCTTGGAGAAGGCTAAGGAATTAGCACAGTTACAGCAAGATGTGGATATCACCATTCGAGAGCTCAACTCGGCAAATCAAGTCAAGGGCACTAAGACCCGACTTTATGCAACAAGGTTGAGAGGTAGAAACCTCAATGTCGGGGGGTTAACCTCGGGTAGACCAGAGACGGGGAAAGACGGAGGTATTATCCCCGTCTGGTTGCCGAGCTACGGCCTAGGTCGGCCGAATCATGGGTATGTCGGCCGACCAACGGAGGCAAGAAGCTCACATACAAGGTATCAAGTGGTTACTTGGCCGAGTTAATGAGAAGCTCGGCCGGGTTACACAAATGATCCTCATGCAGGTGAGGAACGAGCCGAATAATACAAGGTAAAGCCGAGTTATACGAAGCTTGCTGGAGAAGGAGAAGCCTAGGGTCAAACTATAGCTGCAGACTAGAAGGAATCTGAACAGGGCCAAGCACAAGAGACAAGGACGCGCAGGGACAGAGGAGCAGAAGGAGGTCACGGAGGTGACAGTGCTGGAGCCCGAGGCGCGCAGGAGGGGGCCGCTGGAACTTTGCCGTCATTAGAAGGGAGACAGGGAAAGGAGGCCGCCGAACTACTACTTTGGGACGAGCATATTCCACGGATATGCTTGCCCCGTCAGCCCTAAGGGCACCCAAGGCACCCCTTTATAAGGGGAGGTTTGGACCCTGAGGAGAGGGAGGTCCAAGGAGCAACGTTAGGCTGGGGAGATTCACATTGTTCCCCTGTAAATAGCTCAAGGAGCACTTGTAACCCAACAAGAGAGAAATAAAGTTCAACACCTTGGCGGCTTGGGTGTAAAGACAGTAGCATCTTCCCTCCCCAGATCCCACTAGCATCCATTGGCCCCATACTTTAGCCTACCTATGGCATCTGCCGTGCCACCACCACGACAGTTGGCGCCCACCGTGGGGCCAGCAGCGGTGCTAGCTGGAGTTGTGATCCGGACGGGAAACTTCATCAACACCGGCGAGCGCGTTGTTTCTGGCGTGGTCCAGAGATTTGGTCTCTGTGACTATGTCAGAGACAATGCAGGGAGCTTCAGGGGGAAAACTCCCCCGCGCAACGGGATCTTCATCGGCCTGGGCGAGCACAGGATCTACGTCGGCGTCGACATCACCGACATTTATCCTCACCAGGTTGTTGTTGCAGGGGAACCACCTCGAAGCGCGGCGAGCTGTCCATCAGGAGGGCGTCTAGCAGGCAGCGTCGAGGTCATGGTCGCAGAAGGGACACAAGCGGGAGCAGCGTTGGCCGGGTCAAGCAGAGAACCCGCCGCAGGTGCACAGGGTCCGCCCAAGCAGATCACACTGCAAACCGCTGAGGTAATTCCGCCGGTGACAAACCCGGCCGAACTACATGACACCACCCCAAAGGCACCAAGAGTAAGAGGACCACCTCTGGAGAGACCAGAGAATATTCTTCAGGCAACTATAGAGAACTTAACTACACCTGTAGCGCCGATACTTGATCCGGCAAATGCTCAGGCAGAGTTAGAGGAAACCAGGCAAAAGGTACTGGTAGAGGCCAAAAAAGTATCAGCCCTACGGGAATCCTTGAACAGGACCCTGAGAGAATATGCGAAAGCAAATAAGCTAGATATCGCACCCGAGCGAGTGGATGAACTGAGATTAAGAGGAAAGAACCTCATGAATGATATTAACAAAGAGCATGAAGCTCACAGAGCTGAATCAGGCGATTTGGGTTTGCCGAGGTACAATACCCCGGCGAAAAACCTGAGAGCGGCAAATGCAGCAGCATTGGAATTAGAGGGGCTAACAGGGGAAGCTCGGCAGAAGCAACAAGAAAGAGTAAATGAGCTGGTGCGCATAGCGAACCAGCAAAATGAGGAAATGCTCAGAACTAACCCGGCAAGACCAGGGGCATCACGGATGGTTCATTCGGCAGGGGCAGCACCTGCTTTATCTGCCGCAGCGGCATCATCACCCGGAAACAACGCTAGAAAAGAAAAGGCAGTAACCTCAGGGAAGAGGAACAAACAAATTGTGCCGTATGACCCGGCAATAGCGGGAAAGGCGAACGAGAACAGAGGCAATGCAAGCCGAGGTAATAGTGGGGAGAGAAACCACGGCCGTATGGAAAAGGACGGCGGCGGCCGAGGTAATGGGGAATACGGCAGGAGAGAACCCGAAAGAGACAATCATGAAAACCAAACCCCGGCCGAAGTAAGGAGAGAAGTGCCGCTCAACCCGCAACCAAGACCCGAGCCTCGGCAGGAAAGAGAAGTGAGGCCAGCTCGCTGTAATCAGATGAATGAAAGGTACAATGATGGATATTCCGAGGTAGAATACGCAAATCAAGGTGGAAACAATCACTATGGGATGCAGGATAGAATCCTGTACAGAGACTTGCCGACAAGTGATGCAAGAGTAAAATTGGATCGGTTGTACCGGTCCGAACTATTGGAAGAGCAAGGTCCACCAGGTCCGGCGTGTTTTGGACCACGGATCATGGGCGAACCACCAGTGCCGAATTTTCAGTTGGCAAGAGGCACAAAAACGTATAATGGAAGTACCAAGCCACAAGACTGGTTGATTGACTATGCCACCGCAGTAAAGATAGCGGGTGGCAACTTGAGATGGGCGGTGCGATATGTACCACAGATGTTGGAAGGACCAGCCAGAGTATGGTTAAACAATCAACCAGCAGGCAGTATCAACTGCTGGTTAGATTTCGAAGAGATGTTCGTCAGCAACTTTACCAGCACATACAAAAGACCGAATAGACCACAGCAACTAGCCATGTGCAAGCAGAGGCCGAATGAGACAGATAGAGAGTTTTAAACTCGATGGTGTAACCTGAGAAACTCATGTGAAGGAGTTATTGAATCGCAAGCGATCGCTTGGTTCGCGCAAGGCTGCCGTTACGGCAGTGTGCTGTGGCAACGCCTGCAGAGAGATATGCCAACCACACTGGCAGAAACAATCAGAATAGCGGACTCCTATGCATTGGGTGACCCAACCCAACCGGAGTTAATGTCGGCAGATCATCGTGAGCAACAAGACCAGTACACGAGAGAGTTGGCCGGGTCATCTAGGCGTGATTTCAGAGGAAGAAGAAGAGAAGAGAGGCCGGATTATAGGTATAATTCGGCCCAGGTGGCGGCTGTAGCGCAAGATCAGCCGAGTCACGGAGTAACTCAGCGACAGAAAAATGGACCTCAACAGTGGACCGCGAGAAATGATGGAAAGAGGCAATGGACCCCAGAGCAAAAGAAGCAATGGCAAGAGAAGCCGAAGTATACATTTGAATCCATGTTGGATCAGCCGTGTAAGTTTCACACGTCAAACCCTTCTAGACCAGCTAATCATACAACCCGGCAATGCGCCTGGATGAAAAATGCGATGGGTAACTCGGCAGGAGTTCAGGCTCCCCATCAGGTGCAACAGCAACATCAGCCGCAGTTAACTGGAGCAAATACCCAGCAACTGATGTTACCGCCCCCACCTCCGAGGTATGATAACTCGGATCGGAGGGATGCAGTGCATCAAGTAATGAACCAGGGGCAGGACGGAAGGATAAATCCGGCAAATGCCGGACGAAACGATTATAGGGAACATCACCAGTCTTATTGTGTGTTCACGACAGAACAGCAGGACAAGCAGAGTGTGCAGCGCCGGCATATGGAAGTGAATGCAGTGGTACCAGCAGTGCCGAGATACCAGCCATGGTCTGATCAGGAGATAACCTGGAGCATGAAAGATCACCCCAGAGTAATGCCGAGTCCAGGTTCATACGCACTGGTGTTGGATCCGACGTTTGTGGGACCAAGCATCAATGTGAAATTCTCAAAAGTACTCATTGACAATGGAAGCAGTATTAATATCATGTACAAAGATACCATGCACAAGCTCGGTATATCACAGAACATGCTGCAGTCCACGAGGACAATCTTCCATGGAATAGTGCCAGGACTTTCGTGTGAGCCTATCGGTAAAGTCCGAGTGGACGTATTATTCGGTACAAGAGATAACTGCAGGGCAGAAAATTTGGAATTTGAGGTGGTCGATCTGGAGAGCTGTTATCATGCTTTACTCGGACGGCCCGCACTGGCCAAATTCATGAGCAGCTGTCATATAGGTTATTTAAAGATGAAGTTACCCGGACCGCAAGGGGTGATAACAGTCGCAGGGGATTACAAGAAGTCAATGGAGTGTGCCTCGGCCGGGTCAAATTTGGCCGAGTCATTGGTTATAGCAAGAGAAAAGAAAAGGATTCAGGAGGTAGCAGCCCTCGCACAGTCAGCACAATTAAGCATGCCGGCATTGGCCAACCCTCATGGCAGCATTTCTTTTCAGCCAACCAAAGAGACGAAGAAATTTCAGATTGATGAGCAATTCCCAGAACGCACTGTTACTATTGGTGCAGGTCTTGACGCTAAATAGGAAGGCGAGCTCACCAACTTCCTCCGTGAGAATCGGGACATATTTGCATGGTCAACACAAGACCTGCAAGGTGTGCCGAGGGAGTTGGCTGAGCACTCTTTAAACGTCAGGCCAGGAGCACGGCCGGTGAAGCAACCTCTCCGCCGCTTCGCCGAGGACAGGAGAAAAGTAATAGGGGATGAAATAGCTCGGCTGCTAGCCGCCGGGTTCATCATGGAGGTGCTTTACCCGGATTGGTTATCAAATCCGGTGCTAGTAGAAAAGAAAAAAGATGACCCAAATGTAGCCATTGTGTGGCGAATGTGTATCGATTACACTAACCTGAACAAGGCATGTCCGAAAGATCCTTTTCCTTTGCCTAGAATAGACCAAGTCATTGACTCGACCGCTGGCTGTGAGCTCTTATCATTTGTAGACGCGTATTCTGGTTTCCACCAGATACCGTTAAATCCGGCCGATCAAATAAAGACTGCATTTATTACCCCGTACGGGGCTTATTGTTATCGCACAATGCCATTCGGCCTGAGAAATGCGGGAGCAACATATCAAAGGTGCATGCAGAAATGCCTACATGATCAGATAGGAAAAAATGTACAAGTATATGTGGATGACGTAGTCATCAAAACTAAGGAAAGCAGAACCTTACTAGAAGATATACGGCAAACTTTCGCAAACCTAAGAAGGTTCCGAATGAAACTTAATCCAGAGAAATGCACGTTTGGCGTGCCGGCAGGAAAACTACTCGGGTTCCTCGTGTCTAGCCGAGGTATCGAGGCCAATCCAACAAAGATAAGAGCAATAGAAAGAATGGAATTGCCGAGATGTTTGAACGATGTACAAAAATTCACAGGCTGCCTAGCCTCGCTTAGTCGATTTGTATGTCGGCTAGGAGAAAAGGCACTGCCACTTTATCAGCTGATGAGAAAGTCGGACAAATTCGGCTGGACTCCCCAGGCCGACCTCGCGTTTCACGAGTTGAAAAAGATGCTAGCTACAGCACCCATTTTAGCTTCGCCATTATCGAAAGAACCTATGCTACTTTATATAGCGGCTACCAATCGAGTGGTTAGTACCGTGGTTGTAGTGGAACGACTCGAAGAGGGTAAATCAGTTCAGAGGCCAGTGTATTATTTAAGTGAAGTATTATCCACTTCAAAGCAGAACTATCCGCATTATCAGAAGATGGCTTATGGAGTATATATGTCGGCAAAAAAGCTTAAGCATTACTTTGAGGAGCACCCCATCAAAGTAATATGTGAGGCACCCATAGCCGACATATTGAACAATAAAGATGCAAGTGGCCGAATAGCGAAATGGGCAATCGAGTTATCACCATATGCTCCACAATTTGACAGAAGAGATGCAATCAAATCTCAGGCTGTCGCCGACTTTCTCGTAGATTGGGCCGAGGTGCAATATGAGCCACCATTGTCAGATCCAAATTACTGGACAATGCATTTTGATGGTTCCAAACTAAGGAACGGTTTGGGCGCGGGAATAGTGCTGACCTCGCCTAAAAAAGATCAATTGAAATATGTACTACAAATACATTTTGCTGCATCCAACAATGTAGCTGAATATGAGGCACTAGTTCATGGATTAAAGGTGGCAAAGGAAATTGGAATACGCCGAATCATATGTTACGGTGACTCGGATCTAGTAGTACAGCAAGTGTCGGGCACTTGGGACGCATTAGATGCTAATATGGCTTTATACAGATTCCATGTGCAAAAGATCAGTGGATATTTTGAAGGATGTGAATTCCACCACATACCACGAGCAGAGAATGACGCTGCTGACACGTTGTCAAAATTAGGATCAACTCGGCAATCAATTCCGTCAGGTATAGCCCTGGAGCACCTCAGGAAACCATCAATAAACCCATCACCAGAGTCCGAGTCAATCTTTATCCCAGGAAGTTCTGCAGAGAATCATACGCCAATGGAGGTAGATCTGCAGAAAGATTCGGAATCCCTAAAGAGGGGGACATCCGAAGTAATAGCAATAATGGAAAGAGCCGAGGTATGTACGTCGGCAGAAAACATGGAGATAGACAGTGAAATCACTGCAGAAAGAGCAACACCGGTATGGGCACAACCTATATTTTCGTACCTGAAAGACGCGGTACTGCCGAGTAATGAAGTATTAGCCAGACAAACCGTCAGAAAAGCAAAGGCTTATACAATCATAAACAATGAGTTATATAAAAGAAGCGTAACAAACGTATTGCAGAAATGCGTGAATCCCGCGGTAGGTCAGGAAATCCTTCTAGATATACATCAAGGGGAATGTGGGCACCATGCCTCATCTCGCGCTTTAGTAGCCAAGGCATTCAGGCATGGATTCTACTGGCCAACGGCGTTAAAAGAGGCAGAAGAATTAGTTAAGAAGTGCAATGGGTGTCAGAGATATGCAACCAGAATACATATGTCGTCCGCCGAGTTAAAAACAATACCCATTACTTGGCCATTTTCTGTATGGGGTTTAGACATGGTAGGACCTTTCAAGCCGGCGAGAGGAGGAATGACCCACATCTTGGTTATGGTAGACAAGTTCACAAAATGGATTGAAGTAAAACCAATCAAAAAGTGTGATGGACACACAGCAGTGAAATTCCTCAAGGATATCATCTTGAGATACGGATACCCACATAGCATTATTACGGATAATGGCACGAACTTTGCAGAAGGGGCCTTCGCTAGATTTTGCCAAGAGAAGCACATAAGATTAGATGTTGCCTCGGTGGCTCACCCAGCATCCAATGGACAAGTTGAAAGATCTAATGGACTGGTGTTATCAGGAATAAAACCACGACTAGTCGAACCATTGCAAAGGTCGGCAGGATGTTGGATTGAGGAATTACCAGCAGTATTATGGAGCCTCAGGACTACTCCGAACAGATCAACAGGTTATACACCATTCTTTTTGGTATATGGGGCAGAGGCCGTGCTCCCAACCGACATAATACATGACTCGCCAAGAGTCACTCAATATACAACTCCAGAGGCAAATGAAGTAGCTCGGCAAGATGCCGTAGACCTGTTGGAAGAAGCCAGAGAGTTGACATTATCAAGGTCGGCCATTTATCAACAGAACTTACGGCGGTATCACAGCAGGAAAGTGAATCCAAGAGTATTCAAAGAAGGAGATTTAGTCCTCCGGCTGGTGCAGCGCACGGCCGGCATGCACAAATTATCACCCCCATGGGAAGGACCATTCATCGTGAGCAAAGCATTGCACAACGATGCATATTATTTGATTGATGCTCAATCCCCTGGAGAAGGCAAGGCAAACAAAGCTGGTGAAGAAACGAAGCGCCCCTGGAATGTGGCTTTACTTCGGCCATTTTACTCATAGGGTTGTATCTCAAGGTCAAAAACCAATGATGTATTTGCATCTCGGCACCCAGAGCAGTTACTCGGGGACTGCCGTAGGTTATATTTATTTCATATCATGTATTCAAACCTCGGCACCCAGAGCAGTTACTCGGGGACTGCCGAAGGTTAGGTTTATTTCATATCATGTATTCAAACCTCGGCACCCAGAGCAGTTACTCGGGGACTGCCGTATGTGATGATTATTTCATGTTTGGTATTTGAACCTCGGCACCCAGAGCAGTTACTCGGGGACTGCCATATGCAATGGTTATTTCGTGTTATATGCTTAGACCTCGGCATCCAGAGCGATAGCTCGGGGACTGCAATATGGTATATTTATCTCTTTCGCGTTACATACTTGAACATTGGCGACCAGAGCAGTGACTCGGCGACTGCCATATGTTGTGTTCCTTTCATGATACTAATATGCACCTTGGTCCCCAAAGCACTGACTCAGGAATTATTATAGGATATGTCAAATTCGTAGACACGTAAACTTCGGCACCTAAACCAGCAACTCGGAAACTACCGTATGATGCCTCGAACCTATGCTAAACATAATCATGTCCGAAACTTGATTTATATAAGGAAGTTCTGGATAGTAAACGACGATACAGCGATCGTCACTTACTTCCACAACGGAGTAATTATCTCATGACCAAAACAGGTCAACAACGTAAATATTCTGCAATAATGCCTGGATAAGATCATCGAAACAACGGCAAAAAATTGAACCCTGAAAGACGAAGAAATTATGAGCCAACAAGGCAAGAATTCAGACGAGCATCCACTTAACCAAGAATCTCAACAACACATAGCAAGAGAATCTCGAATCGTACGAGTTGACGAATTTGTTGTCTACATTGTACGCCCGGCATACCAGGGATCGCGAATAACCTAGGCATTGTTCGTTGGAGGGGCAACCACTTGCTCAGGTACGGGGCACTCCGAAGTAGGAGGAACTTCGACTGAGGTCGCATCGCCCTCCGCCGACCCAGGTGTAACTTCGGCGGTATCACGGGGTTGTTCAGGAGCGTCAGTACGCGCGGTAGAATGCCCGGTGCCTTTGGAGGAAGACCGCGCATCACCATTGCTATCCGAGCTTGAGCTGGAGCTATCGGATGTGGCCGAATCATCTTCACCTTCCCCATGCTCGGCTGAATCTTCACCAGCAGCATCCTGATCTGGATCTGGGAGAAAACTCGGCCCTTCATTCCAGGTGTGCACGTCGGCATATTCAACGAGCTGGAAGGCCCGAGCTTGCCGTAGAGCAACAAAGGTCGGATCTTCAACCCAGCGGGAGCCAGTGCGCAGATTCATCAGAATGTCAAGAGAGATATCTTCATACCATGACATAATTACGGTAAGGGCCATGTCGGCACCAGCACGCGCGGCAGATTCTCTCCAAAGACTCAATTGTCTCTCAGATCCCAACAGCCTGGTCACCAATAACTTAACCTCGTTGATATCGGGAGTCCCTGAGGTATTCGGCCAGAGTGCATGGTAAGCTTTGATAGCGGCCTCCACCAAGTCCCGGCCCATGATTTTCATCGGACCAACTGCAGCACCAACGGCAACCAAAAAATCCTCCATTGAATATTCAAAGTCAACAGCATCAGGTTCACCTCGACGAGCTCGAGCTACAAGAACAGCTTTAGAACTCACGGGTTTGGCCTCGGGGAAGTGATCTGCGCAAAACATCAACAGGTCAAAGGATAGCAGCGAAGACGAAGAAAGTTTTTAGCTCGGCCAGGCCAAATAACTTACGATGAATATAGCTCATCATCATCTGAAGGTCTTTGGCCCAAGCAGCTTTACTCTTCTCGAATCGAGCAATTTCCTCGCTCAAACCGCGAGTTTTAAGTTCGGCAGCTTCGAGGAGTTCTTTGTTCTTCTCTAGATCCAGAGTCAGCCGATTCTTTTCCAAAGAAAATTCTTGGTCGACCTTTTCTAGCTCGGATTTCTGAGAGAGCTTGAGTGTATTCACCTCGGATCTCAGGCGAGCTATCTCATCATCCTTCTCTTGTAGTTGCGCCGAATGAACTGCGCTTTGTTCTAAAAAGTGAAGCATCACGTCAGGCATTGGCACGCAATCTTGTTGCGACGCTGCAAAGTCTTGCAACTCGGCTTTACCACAACCCAACGCAATAAGGAAACTTAGCATAGATACTAAAAGAAGGAGTAAAAGTAGAAAGGAAACTAACCTTCCAAAGTCTTGATCTTCTTTTCAAGGTGGATATTGAGGTTGTTGATCTTACCTATTCAGCAAGAAGTAAGCCGGCATTCTGCGGACAAGTATATGAGAAAGTTGGGAATAAGGAAAAGAAGCTATTGACTTACCGGCCTTCTTTGCCACAGGCAGGACTTTCTCGTATTTCTCTTCCAGTTTGCGATGCGCAAAAAGCAATCTCTGGAACTCGGCAGTTCGCCGATCATGTGCAACCTGAGCAACGAGGCACAATGATAAGTCAACGAGCAAAACCGAACCAGATCTGAGTTAAGCAGAACTTAGCTCGGATCTAGGTGGCTGGATATTCAAAACCAAACCAGATCCGAGTTAAGCAGAACTTAACTCAGATCTAGGTGGCTGGATATTCAAAACCAAACCAGATCCGAGTTAAGCGGAACTTAACTCAGATCTAGGTGGCTGGAAATTCAAAACCGAACCAGATCCGAGTTAAGCGGAACTTAACTCGGATCTAGGTGGCTGGATATTCAAAACCGAACCAGATCCGAGTTAAGCAGAACTTAGCTCGGATCTAGGTGGCTGGATATTCAAAACCAAACCAGATCCGAGGTAAGCAGAACTTAACTCAGATCTAGGTGGCTGGATATTCAAAACCAAACCAGATCCGAGTTAAGCGGAACTTAACTCAGATCTAAGTGGCTGGAAATTCAAAACTAAACCAAATCCGAGTCAAGCAGAACTTGACCCGGATCTAGATAACCGGACATTGAAGATTAGACTAGATCCGAATAAAGCACGATTAAACTCGAATCTAAGCAGCCGAATCACCAAACCTTATAAATAAAATTAGATCAAACTTCCAAGTATAGAACAAGTTATGTCCTTGCAAGTTTCGGGGACTAGAGCATATAGTAACATCGACAGAATAATTCAAGGCTCAGAGGAAAAAATTATTACCTCATTCATTTTGTTGGTTTCAATGATGAACTTAGCGGCATGGTCAAAACGGCCGCTGATATCATAAAGCTGAAAGGACTGGTTGGCCGGGTTACCAACGAACTGATCAGCAGCATTCCAATTGTTGGCATATTCAACCAGCGCTCCAAGGCTGTTCCCACTAGCTGTCCGAGTCAAAACTTTACCCCGGGCAGGCGGGCCAACGACGGCAGTCGCAGGGCTCTTATGAAGAGCAAGCTGGCTACCGGTGGCCGAGGTAGCAGTGACTTTGGCAGATGCAGCTCCTTGGCGCAGCGCCTCTGCAATACTCGGCTGAGAAGTGCCGGCAAGACTTTTCTGAGAAGAAGTCTTGACGGCAATAACACTTTTTTGAGCAGAAGAGGCACCAACAAGAAGTTGCGCCTCCGAAGTAGGGACAGAGTCCTTAGGATCAGTGGAGGTTAAGCTCGCAGAGGGCGCCGGGGCAACGATTTTCTCGGCAGAGGTCGAGACGACCGTAGGAGCAGCCGGAGCAGATGGAGGCTCAAGGGTAACGCTGGGACCCACAGAGGGGACAGCTGGCTCGACGAAAGCATCGGAGGGCCGGATCGGATCCGGATCAATAGGAGAGATCTCAGGGGCATCACGACGAACAGGCGAAGTATTCAGAGCAGGGGGAGAAGCAGGACGAATGGGACTAGGGACTCTGGTGTCATCAGCGGGAAGAGGAGATGGCGGCCGAATCGGACGGCTAGTCATACTAGGACCGCCGGGTTTAACAGACAGAGGAGCGCTGCAAAAATAAGAAAGAAGATTCGTCAGTATGAGAAACAGAAGAAGAGAAACGAGAAATATAGGCAGAAGAACTTACCCAGCAACCCCGGGCATAGTCTTGCGCCTGGGAGGATTCGGAGCGGATTTCTTTACTCGCTTCTTAGGAACCGCATCCGAGGCACTAGCGGGAGCCCCGCGTTTCCCCGAGGTAACGGGAGGCCGAGAAGCAATAGGTTCAGCGTCATGAACCTGGCCGGCCGGATTAGCTGGGAAAGCAGAAGCCGGAAATGCATAAGAAATAGGCATGGCGGCAACTACCTCAAGAATTTGGACCTCGTCCGAATCACCTTCCTCCTCTTGCGCTGAGGTTTTGCCGCGAGCTCGAGCAGGAGCGGGATCTGAACTAGGGACGAACTCCTCGGAGTCCGGCTCTCCAGTATCCGGGGTACTCCTATCTGCGGGCCAAGGGAGCTGCAGAACTTCGGCATCCTCGTTCTTCTGCTCAGCGAACCTCTGCATGACAAGGAAGGAAAATCATGAGAACCAGTCTCTAAGAACTGGGGAAAAATAGAGTGATGGAGATTAGGCTTACCTCGGGAGGCGGACGGTCGCGAGTGAATGGTTTTAACCCCCAGGTCCAATCATCAAGCATTTCAGTCTTGAAGATAGCTCGGACGCGCTTACAGATAAGGTAATTGTCCAACTCCACGGTCGAGACTCGGTTAGGGTCCAGGGGACCACTCATGTAGCATAGCTTGTGGGTCCTTTGCTGGAAGGGGCAAATCCGGCTACTAATAAAAGTTGCCATCAGGTCTTCTCCGCATAACCCGGCCCGAATCAACTCTTTCAGCCGAATCTCGAAGGCCTCGGCCAGGGCATGAGTTTTCTTCGGATTATAGAGCCAGTTCACTTTGGAAGGTGGGCCTATTGAGAATGGGGGGAGCCGAATCTTGTCTTCCGCCCCTCTGTTCTTGACATAGAAGAATGACTTGTGCCATTTCTTGCACGACTCCAACCCGGTGACGCGGGGGAACACGGACTGCCTCCGAGGTGTAATAGACGCCGCCCCGCATTGGGTGAGCAACTTCTCGGAGGGATGCAGAGATTTGTCGGGAACAACGTTGGATCGGATCTGGAAGAACTTCGACCAGACATGTACTGACGGCCACAGGCCGAAGTAACCCTCCGAAGCGGAGATGAAAGCAGAAAGAGAAGCGATGGCGTTCGCAGGAAGGTGGTGCGGCTGAAGGCCGAAGTAATCAAGGAATTCTCTAGCGAAATCGCTAAGAGGGAGACCAAAGCCGCGGGCGAAGTGGGACATGAAAACCACATACTCGCCCTCTCTGAGAACTGGAGAGGATTCGCTGCCGGGTAAACGACAAGAAACCTCGGCAGGAATCCGCCAAGTTCGGATGAGCCATTCAATCTCGCGGCGGGAGACTGAAGAGCCCTGCCACGATCCACGCTCAGGCCCAGAGCCAGCGTCATCATCCTCAACTAGAGCACCGCTAAAGGAACTAGACATAATTCCGCCGGAGAGATCGCCGGAAGAAAAACCGGCGGCGGAGGAGAGCTTAGAGCTACAAGGCCCCGTCGGAGCTTAGCACGAAAACAATGGCGAAAAGAGGAGGAACCGTCGCCTAAGCGCGAAAACAGTGCGGATCGATCTAGGGCAAGATGGACGGAGAAAACTCACCGGCGGCAGGGCCACAGCCGTAGAGCGCGGGCAGGAAAGGCCGAACGACGCGGCGGAAACCTCGCCGGCGGAAGTTCTGGCTGGTGAGCGGCGGCGGAGCGGCAAGAGGATACACAAGCGAAGAGAAGAAGGAGAGCGGACGCGAGCGGTGATGGGAAAGATGAACCCCGCGGGCGCGTTTCCCCACTTTATAGTCAATCAATGAACAGGGGAGTGGGATCGTGGGTGTGGCGGTTACCCGTGTAGATCGTGGGGTAGCACGAACGCACGACGGTAAATGGAGCCACACCAACGGCCACAGGCAAAGAAAAGGAGCTACGATCCCAAGCAGAACGGCACACGAGGCGTCGTGACGGCGGCGCGGCAGGTACAGGGTTCACTGTAGCTTGTCAGTAAGCACTGTAGAAAGACCTAAAAACTAGAAAAGTAATGATGGGGTGACACGTAGGACATAGCGTATGATAGAAGGAACGAGGAAACCTCGGACGAGGCCATAGCTCGGAAACAAGACTGAAGAAAGTAATGAAGCTGATATAACCCGGCCAAAATAATTGACAGGGCCACACCAGCTTCGGGGACTAATGTCGGGGGGTTAACCTCGGGTAGACCAGAGACGGGGAAAGACGGAGGTATTATCCCCGTCTGGTTGCCGAGCTACGGCCTAGGTCGGCCGAATCATGGGTATGTCGGCCGACCAACGGAGGCAAGAAGCTCACGTACAAGGTATCAAGTGGTTACTTGGCCGAGTTAATGAGAAGCTCGGCCGGGTTACACAAATGATCTTCATGCAGGTGAGGAACGAGCCGAATAATACAAGGTAAAGCCGAGTTATACGAAGCTTGCTGGAGAAGGAGAAGCCTAGGGTCAAACTATAGCTGCAGACTAGAAGGAATCTGAACAGGGCCAAGCACAAGAGACAAGGACGCGCAGGGACAGAGGAGCAGAAGGAGGTCACGGAGGTGACAGTGCTGGAGCCCGAGGCGCGCAGGAGGGGGCCGCTGGAACTTTGCCGTCATTAGAAGGGAGACAGGGAAAGGAGGCCGCCGAACTACTACTTTGGGACGAGCATATTCCACGGATATGCTTGCCCCGTCAGCCCTAAGGGCACCCAAGGCACCCCTTTATAAGGGGAGGTTTGGACCCTGAGGAGAGGGAGGTCCAAGGAGCAACGTTAGGCTGGGGAGATTCACATTGTTCCCCTGTAAACAGCTCAAGGAGCACTTGTAACCCAACAAGAGAGAAATAAAGTTCAACACCTTGGCGGCTTGGGTGTAAAGACAGTAGCATCTTCCCTCCCCAGATCCCACTAGCATCCATTGGCCCCATACTTTAGCCTACCTATGGCATCTGCCGTGCCACCACCACGACACTCAATGAAGAATTGGCGGATCCAACGTCAAAGATAACACCAGAAAATAGCAACAAAATAGCCATGCGGCCGACATATAATACTACTGCAGCAAATCTGAGGGCTGCAGAGGCAGCAATGGCTGAGCTGCCCCATCTGACAGGTGAAGCAAAGAGGAAACAACAGGAACGAGTCAATGAGTTGGTAAGAGTAGCAGGAATGCTGAATGAAGCGTACTACAGGGCAAATCCGGGTATCGCTGGGAGGTCACATCTGGTTCACTCTGCGACTCCAATCCCGGCAAGATCAACAGGCCATACAGCCTCTTCGCTAGGAGTGGCGCCGAGGCAGAGAAAATAAAAGAGCATAGATTCAGGAAGAAACAAGCAGATGGTTGCCTATGACCCGGCAGTGGCTCAAGCAAACTTGGCCCGCGCGCGGGAGACGAGAAGAAATGCTATTTAGGGAAATGAGAACCAGGAAAACGCAGGCCGAGAAAGGCAAGTGGCACAGAGAAATGACAATGGGGGCAAACATTTGCACCTCAACCTAGGCGTGGAACTCACTCGGCAGGAGGAGGAAATCAGGCTCTGAATCCTTCGCCAGCTCAACCCGAAAAGAGACAGCAAAGCGCGGGAAAAGCAGTGCAACAGCCTATAGACCCGAACGCAAACAGATACAATGATGGTTACTCGATGATGGTTAATGACGGGTATGAACTGTCGGATCACGCGTACCAGGCAATGGGCGCGAGACTCGGAGGCAGAAATATTCAGCCGGATGATGCAAGGCTAAAGCACGATCAGATAAAGATGGCAGAACTGATTGGATCGCAAGGTCCACAGGGATCATGAAGGAACCGTCAGTGCCGAACTTCCAGCTGGCCAGAGGGACAAAGACCTATGATGGGAGCACAAAGCCGGAAGACTGGCTCATAGATTATGGAACTGCAGTAAAAATCGCGCAGGAAAACCTGAGATGGGCAGTGTATGTACCGCAAATGCTAGAAGGACCAGCAAGGGTGTGGATGAATAACTTGCCACCCAGAAGCATCAATAGCTGGATTTATTTTCAGGACACTTTTGTCAGCAATTTCACAAGCACCTAAAAGAGGCCGAATCGCCCACAACAGCTTGCTATGTGGAAGCAAAGGCCGAATGAAACAGACAGGGAGTTCCTCACAAGATGGTGAACAATGCGCAACTCTTGTGAAGGGGTAATCGAGTCTCAGGCCATTGCATGGTTTGCACAAGGATGCAGGCACGGAAGTGTACTGTGGCAAAGGTTACAGAGAGATATGCCGACAAACTTGGCGGACACAATAAGAATCGCTGACTCTTACGTGTTAGGAGATCCGACTCAGCCTCTGCTTATGTCGGCGGATGGGATGACTGAGACTCAGATCTACAATGCAGTCGGGTCGCAAAGGCGCCAGGAAAGGGCCGAGTATAGAAGTAAAAGAAGGGATGAGAAACCAGATTACAGATATGGTTCGACTAAAGTCGCAGCTGTGAGTCAGGATCATCCAGACGCTGGAATCAGCCAACGTCAAAGTACAAGTGGGCAGCAGCAATGGATGCCAAAGAATGATGGCAAAAAGCCATATGAACAAAGGAAGTTGTACCAAGACAGGCAGAAGTATACTTATGAGATGATGTTGGATCAGCCGTGTAAGTTCCACACGCCAAGTCCGAGTAAGCCGACAAATCACACAACGAGACAATGCACTTGGTTCCAGAAAGGAGACAGGGTGGATTCACCGACTCGGCAGTTACCACCACCTCCCCCACCACCGCTCACATGAGGAAATGCTCAAACTATGGCAGCTGAGCATACATATGAGAACAGGCAGCCGAGATATCATAACCAAGAAAGAAGTGTAGGGGTTCGTAGCATAGAAAACAAAAAAATTCTACCGCATGCACACAAACAAGCCAAGATCTATCTACTAGATTGTAGCAACGAGTCGATTAGAGTACTCACCCTTGAAGATTCCAAAGCGATTAACGAGAGCATATTCTTGTGGATGATGTAGTCGTACACTTGCCGATCTCAAGATCGCGTAGACGATCCTTCCGGCGCTGCGTTCCAGCAGCGCTTCCGCAGTCGGTCACACGTTCGATGAAGACCTTCCTCTCCCTTGTTCCAGCAGGCAGCGGAGTTTGTAGTTCTCCCCTCGTTATTCCGGCAGCACGACGGCGTGGTGTCGAAAGTAGAGGGGAGATCCCGAAGGGCTTCGCTTAAGCCGGTGCGAGTTATGCTGGATCTAGGGTTTCCGGCAATCTAGGTTTAGAAGGCTAGAGAGGAGGAGGAGGTGTCAGCGGCGGCTAGCGCGACGGCGATGGGCCGCCGGCGGCGGCGTGGCGGCGACGGCTGGCGGCGGCGTGCGGCGGCGGCACAAAGGTGGGGAGGGCTACTGTTGTGTGGTTTGGGGCAGCCATCACCCTCTATTTACTAGAGGGAGGGCAGCTTTGGAGAGGGGAGTTTGAATCCATACCCAAACCCAAGTTGGATAGAAGGAAGGACTCTTTCCTTCTTCCACTAGGAAACTATTGTTCCAGTTTGACTTTTCAAACCTCCCTTTTGACTTTCAATTTCGAGCTTTATTTCTCTCTCGCAAATGCCCAACCAAAGTGACCTAGGACATGATCCAATCATTCCACTTAACCATGACACATTCATGGACCATTCCCCTTCCGGTCCGGTGAACCTTCTAGACCCTTCTAGAACCTCTCCGATGAAAACATCGAATTCATTCCCGAACTCCGGAATCGGACTTTCCTTATATGAATCTTATTCTCCAGACCATTCTAGATCACCTCGTGATATCCTGGATCCCATCCGAGACTCTGAACAACATTTGGTTTCCCTACTTACATTCCATATCTACTAAACAACATCGAATCCTTAAGTGTGTCTCCCTACGGTTCGCGAATTATGCGGACATGACCGAGACACTTCTTCGATCAATAACCAATAGAGGAATCTATAAATTCATATGGCTCCCACATAATTCTACGATTACTTTGCGATCGAATGAACCACTTACATATGATACCAATTTCCCTTTGTCTCGCGATAGTTTACTTATCCGAGGTTTAATCGTCGGTATCTCTGCATACCTAGTTCAACCTCATTACCGATAAGTACTCTTTTCTCGTTCCCGTGATATGTGATCCCTTGTGAGACAGTCACATTCTTGCAAGCTAATTGGATGACATTTCACCGAGAGGGCCCAGAGTATATCTATCCGTCATATGGATGGACAAATCCCACTCTTGATCCATGTGCCTCAACACATACTTTCCAAACACTCAATGACACCTTTATAGCCACCCAGTTACGGTGTGGTGTTTGATGTCATCAAAGCATCCTTCCAGTGATGGTGATTAGCATGATCTCATGGTCGAAGGAATTAGGTTACTATGTATCAGAAAGCTTATAGCAAATGAACTATTGAAATGACTTGATCTTTATGCTATGCTTATCTATAGGAGTATGTCCATCATACCATTCTCATAATGATATGATCTTGTTGTTAATAACATCTCATTGTTCATGATCAAGAAACCACGGTCATCCATTAACCAACAAGCTAGTATTATAAAGAGGCTTTACCAGGGACTCTAATTTTAGTTTACAAATCACACAAGTATTAATGTTTCCGGTCAATACTATTATAGCATGAATGTAAAAATTTATCATAAACACAAAGATATAGTAATAACCACTTTTATTATTGCCTCTAGGGCATATCTCCAACAGTCTCCCACTTGCACTAGAGTCAACTAATCTAGATTACATGGTAATATACCGAACACCCATGGTGGTTTGGTGCTGGTCATGTTTTGCCCTCGGGAGAGGTTTAGTCAACGGATCTGCCACATTCAGATCTATGTGTACTTTGCAAATCTTTATGTCACCATCTTGGACATGCTCTCGAATAGCGTGAAAACATAGCTTGATGTGCTTCAGCTTCTTGTGTGACCTTGGTTCTTGCGCATTGGCTATGTCGCCCATGTTATCACAATAGATAGACATTGGGTCCAGCACACTTGGAACCACACCGAGCTCTGTAATGAACACCTTCATCCATATCGCCTCTTGTACAGCCTCCGAAGCAGCTATGTATTTCGATTCAGTTGAAGATCTCGCCACAACGCTTTGCTTTGCACTCCTCCAGCTAACTACCGCACCATTCAAAGTAAATATGTATCCAGATTGAGATTTAGAATCATCTGGATCGGTGTTCCAACTATCATCGGTGTAACCATTAACAGCGAGTTGTTCAACACCTCCATAAGAAAGAACCATATCCTCTTCTCAAGTACTTAAGGATGTTTTTGACCGCTGTCCAATGATCCACTCCTGGATCACTTTGATATCTGCTAGTCAAGCTAACAGCATATGCAATGTCGGGTCTAGTACATAACATGGCATACATAAGAGATCCTATGGCTGAGGAATAGGGAGTTTTACTCATCCTTTCTCTATCTTCTGCCATTGCAGGACTTTGAGTTTTACTCAAGGTCGTTTTGGGCAACATGGACAAGAACCCTTTCTTGCTATCTTCCATTCCAAACCTCTTTAGAACTTTGTTCAAATATGTACTCTGTGACAATGATATTAGGCGTCTCGATATATCTCTATAAATCTTTATGCCTAATATGTAAACTGCTTCGCCAAGATCTTTCATTGGAAAACTATTATTCAAATAATCCTTGACACTATTAAGAAGGTCTACATCATTCCCAATCAACAATATGTCATCTACATATAGTATTAAGAATGCTACAGAGATCCCACTCACTTTCTTGTAAATACAAGCTTCTCCATAAGTTTGTATAAAACAAACACATTTGATCACCTTATCAAAACGTTGATTCCAACTCCGGGATGCTTGCTTCAATCCATAAATGGACCGTTGAAGTTTGCATACCTTGTTAGCATCTTTAGGATCGACAAAACCTTTGGGTTGTACCATATACAACTCTTCATCAATGTCTCCATTGAGGAATTCCGTTTTGACATGCATCTGCCACATCTCATAATCATAATATGCAACAATTGCTAATAAAATCCTCACAGACTTTAGCTTTGCTACCGGTGAGAAAGTATCATCGTAGTCAACTCCTTGAATTTGTCGAAACCCTTTTGCGACAAGTCAAGCTTTATAGACGGTAACATTATCATCAGCATCTGTTTTCTTCTTGAAAATCCATTTGTTCTCGATAGTCTTCCGGCCATCCGGTAAGTCCACCAAAGTCCATACTTGGTTTTCGTACATGGATCCAATCTTGGATTTCATGGCTTCTTGCCATTTATTGGAATCTGGGCTCATCATCGCTTCCTTATATGTCGCAGGGTCATCGGTGTTGTCCACCAACATGACACTCATAACGGGATCATACCAATCAGGAGTTGTACAAGTTCTTATTGACATGCGAGGTTCCGTAGTGACTTCAACCGAAGTTTCATGATCAACATCATTATCTTCCTCTCTTATTGGTGTAGGCGCCACAGGAACCACTTCCGGTGCTACGCTACTCTCAAGTTCGAGAGAAGGTTCAACAACCTCGTCGAGTTCTACTTTGTAACACCCTCAGAATCGGACCTATGCAAGTTTCAGCGATTCCCGCCAAAACCCGCATAGAAACGATTCAAAGGTGCCCACCAGGCACTTTTGTGCGGGTGGAAAACGAAGTAATAACATTACACAACAGTCCTCGATGGGACCCACAGAACAGATATATATATACAACAGCGACTCAATGAGTCAAGAATACAGATATAATATACAAAGATCCAAATCACCTTGAAAATGGTAGAGCGTCCGACTACGGACAAGATGCAAATGGGGCTAAGAGCCCTGAAGAATAACCAATGGCGTCCATAACCCTGCCCAGGCCAAGCCGGAAGGGTAACCCTGCTAACGACGTTGATCTCAAAACCTGCTTAAACAAAAGGGGTGCCGACAAAGGGCAAAGGAAAAAGAGGAGCGTCAGTACTGAGGCCAGTACACGGCGAGGCTAGAATTCGGCGGTCCTCGCCTACATAGGTATGGTGGACTGAAGCGGCAGCGCAGCATGCACTAAACACCCTATAGAGACTCGATACAACTAGCGGCAATCAGAGAGGGGTAAGAGAGACCTATTCGGAACCAACCTGATACTACCACCAATCAAACCCATCCTGGCGTTTCCCCCTCGAGACCAAGCGAGGAAGTCAACCGAGGAACTCACACAGTTGGCAGTTTTATTTATTCAGTTATCGTTGCAGCAATTACTAGTCAAGTATAGATAATCATCCTGATAAAATAAGCAGTGGGCACTTTTAGTTAATCATTCCGTTATAGTTGCAACACTTACTAATCAGATACAATAAGCATGAGATAACCCAAAAACCTAGCAGTTGTTGGTACTTTTATTTAGCCATTCCGTTGTAGTTGCAATATTTACTAGTCAGGTACAATGGTCGCAAGCGACCACACAAGCAAGCAATTGTTGGCAGTTTTATTTAGCCATTCCGTTGTAGTTGAAGCTGATTACTAGTCATAGCAGATACAAGTCAATTTATAACAGTAAACTTTAGTTATAGTTGTCTATGATCGAGATACTGTGCTCCAAGTCGTCCATAACCACGGACACGGCTTTCAGAAAGTTTTAACCCGGCCGGGGTGCACAAATAGCAACACACACACGATCAACCTCGGAAAAACCAAATCAAAACCCAACGAGGTCTTCACGACAGAGCAATCACAAGATTCAGAAATATTTCAGGGGGCCACCCCTTGGAGTACACCCGCAACGAAGTAAGCAAGCTCCGAGACAGACTCAAGGTTTGCGACAATGGCTGTAAACGACAGCAAATCCCCAAACGGGGACTGTCGATATCGCGAAAACACTCCGCTTCCAAAACAGTACAGCGTGCTCCTCACACAATCGTAAATAAAGCAGTAAAGCATGGCATAGGTACAGGATAGTAAAAAAAACCTCAAACTAGTTGTGGCCCCAAGAAATAAGACTGAATCAAGCTCTGGCTAAGGGGGGCCCATAATACCCCGTATGTGGATAGCGCGATAAATCAAGGAACAGGTATCAAGTACTCGGGGTCCTACGGGACACAAGTGGGCGGTCGGAAACCAAATGTTATCTATCACCCACCGATGCCTCTGCTTACTTCAATTTTAGTTGTTAAACAGGAATGAAAGTGGACGGTAAGTAAAGCTATGATCATCTCCAACATCAACATGCGGCAATACATCAACAACTGTGGCACTTGACGACACGCAACAGCACTAGAGCAAGCGACTACGACGCGCAAGTCCAACTATCTACCAAACAACATGTAATAGGAGGTGTCCAAGGCAATATAAGGCTGCAGGGGATATCACGGGTACGAAACTAGAGCAGCGCAACAAAGATAGCCATAGATCAACAGGAGGGAATAAATACTATAAAAGTAAGATAGGTAGAAAGGGGGAGATGCTCGCCTGAAAACATTGCCGAAGGTTCAACCGAAGATCGGGTCGACACTCGCATCAACTCAACGGCCTTATCCGCGAAGAACCAAAACACTAGAATAAACACCGGATGCAATATTTAATACGACGGCAGAAGATCGGCATGATGCATGTATGATGTATGGCATGGCAAAGGTGTGATGCAATTAGATCATATTAAGCGGAACCGGGGTCCCGACATTTAGGTAAATGGTTCAAGTTGTTTAACTACCTCGCAGTTAAATGTTGTGTTAGCATGGCAAAAGATAGCACCGGTTCGCTACACCAATTTAAATGAGGCCAATATGAGACTAGATTTGCCCGCATATGGGCCCCATATTTAATTATTAGGTGAATCGGCATAAGGCCCCCAAACCACATGACAAGCATGCATGTGAGATGAATGATTAATGCAACAAGTTTATATTTCATTTATAAAATAGGGCTCGAGGAGAGGGTCACACATTAGGGTTCGGCAGATCTTGGGGTTTCGGGGTTCGGGGTCGGTCTCAGGGTCCAGGGTTCGACGGATTCGGTCTGCGAGGGTCGGATACAAGATGGAGAGCTTGTCGTGTCGTGTCGGAGAACTTGGTCCCGCGCGGTCGATCTTGCCGTCGCGAAGATCTTGTCGGGTCGTCGGTCTTGTCGTTGCGAGGCTCTTGTCGGTACCGCATTCCGGTCGGTCTTGGCGTTCGGGATGCAGAACTTGGTGTCCAGGACGGAGTACTTGTCGCACCGGGGTCTTCGGATCGGACTCCGGGATCGGTCTTCGGTTTCCACGTGGGTGGGCTTGGCGTTCCGGGCATCGGGTCCTCGAGACCGGGGTCTTCGTCTCCGTGAGGAAGATCTGGTTGCATCCGTGTAGGGGAGCTTCGGACTGCGACTTCGTGTCGATGGCGAACTCGGATAGGCACCCGGGGTTCATCGAATCTGCGCGGTCGATGTCGATCTTGGCAGGGTACCCTATTGATCATCAGAGGAGAACTTGGGGCTCGACACCTGGGTCTTCCGGGGGTTCTGTGTCGGAGTACTTGGGTTCCCACTTTGACGGTTGGTGAAGGACATGAAACGGAGTCGGTTCCACGAGTTCCGGGCAGAAGATCTTATCGTGCTTCACGCGATCTTGCCCCTTGTGTACTTGGCCTACTTGGCTTCGGTAGGTCACATCGAGGTCGCATGAGCCGTACTACGGCCGGAGTAGCATGGCGGCTTCTGGACAAGGGAACACCGACCGCTGGGGACGCATCGAAGAAGGAGGCCGCAGGACGGGCGAAGGGACGGCGACGCGGGCCCTTGTGGTCGAGGCAAGGCGCACGGAAGCAGGGCCCTGGGCGGCGGATCCCAGCACCCAGTGGAGGATGACATCGAGTTGGTGACGGCAGGGCTGGAAACGAAGGAGGAGGGCTCGGGCGACCGAAGATGGCGAAGGCGACCGGCGGCGCTCGACGTCGCGCGCGGTCCGGCGATCGAGGCGGGGTCGCAGGGAGGATGCCGAGGCGGCCGGGGAGAGGAGGACCGCGAGGCTCGGAGGGGCGCGGCCGGAGGCGGTCGCCAGAGGAAAGGCGGTGCGCCGCGAGGTCGACGGAGGCGGGCGGGGCGCTGGCTCGGAAGGGGGGAACCGGCGGCGGCGGCGGAAAGCTCGGGGGTCGCGCAGCCGGAGAGGGCGCGCAAGCGGGGAGGAAGTCGGGGCGGGTTGCGCGGCCGGGGCGAGACGGAGGCAGAGAGGCATCGCCGGAGCGGAGGAGGGCGGGTGGAAGCCGCCGGCGACGCGGAGGGGGAGCGGCGCCGGGGGAGGAAGGCGAGGTGGTGGCGGCCGCGGAAGCGGTGGTTGGGCGGCGGCGTAGGGGGAGTCGGGCGGAGGGGCGAGCGCGGCAGAGGGGAGGAGGGGTCGCCGGGGCGCGGCCGGGCGCGCCAGCGCGCGGGCGCAGAGAGCAGGGGAGGGAGAAGGTGAGCGGGGTGGTGGTCGTCGGGGTGCCAGGAGGAAGAAGAACAGAGAGAGAGGGAGGATCGAGAGGTGGGGGACAGGGGGCCAGGCGGCGAGTGCGGGGTCTGCAGGCGTGTGGGGCCAGGGGGCTGGGCTGGCAAGCGGCTGGGAGAGGGGGTGAGGCTGAGGGGTGGGCCGCGTGTGGCGAGTGGGACCTGGGGCAGAGAGAGGGGTGGGTTGCGTGTGAGTGAGGGAGGGAGGTTGGGTGTGGGCCGGCTGGTGAGATGGGTGGAGGGAGAGGGAGTTGGAGGGGTGAGGTGGCACTGCCTGATAGGGTGGGGAAAATGGCCAGGGTGATGTGGCGGCCTGGGATAGGTGGGGGTGATGTGGAGAGGGTGTGGGTAGAATAGGACTGGTAACTTTAGGATTACGGGTGGGCCGTTTGTTTGTACTGGGGGTGGTCGCTCGGGTCGATTCGGCCCGTTCGACTGCCCCACTAAAATAATTTAATATTTTATTTGTTTTAAATGCACCGTTTGCAAACCGATAGCAGACAAATAAAATAATCCGGAGACCCGGGGTTTTGCATTTGAATAAAGATGGGGCGTTTAGAAAACAAAAACGGGTTTGTTAAGAATATTTTGATGCAAACAAATGCAAGATGATGACGATGCTCAAATGTAACGTGGCATGATGACATGAGCATGCGGTCATGATGATGCAATGCACAAAAATCAACGCGATTTTCTAGTAGTGGTTTTGCGGGATGCCACATACTTTCCTTCCAGTCACTTCTTTCGAGAGAAACTCCTTCTCTAGAAAGGATCCATTCTTGACAACGCAGATTTTGACCTCGGATCTATGATAGAAGGTATACCCAATAATTTCCTTCGGGTATCCTATTAAGACACATTTTCCGCTTTGTGTTCAAGCTTGTCGGGCTGTAACTTCTTTACATAAGCTTCGCAACCCCAAACTTTAAGGAACGACAATTTAGGTTTCTTCCCAAACCATAATTCATACGGTGTCGTTTTAACGGATTTAGATGGTGCCCTATTTAAAGTGAATGCGGTTGTTTCTAATGCATAACCCCAAAACGATAGCGGTAAATCTGTAAGTGACATCATAGAACGAACCATATCTAAGAGAGTTCGATTACGACGTTCGAACACACCATTACGTTGTGGTGTTCCCGGCGGTGTCAATTGTGAAAGTATTCCGCATTTCTTCAAATGCTCGCCAAACTCGTAACTTAGATATTCACCTCCACGATCAGATCGTAGAAATTTAACTTCTTGTTACGTTGATTCTCTACTTCACTTTGAAATTCCTTAAACTTCTCGAAAGTTTCGAACTTATGTTTCATGAAATAGATATACCCATATCTACTCAAGTCATCCGTGAAGGTAAGAACATAACGATAACCACCACGTGATGCTACACTCATTGGGCCACACACATCGGTATGTATGATTTCCAATAAGTCCGTAGCTCGCTCCATGATGATGCCCCACTAAAATAATTTAATATTTTATTTGTTTTAAATGCACCGTTTGCAAACCGATAGCAGACAAATAAAATAATCCGGAGACCCGGGGTTTTGCATTTGAATAAAGATGGGGCGTTTAGAAAACAAAAACGGGTTTGTTAAGAATATTTTGATGCAAACAAATGCAAGATGATGACGATGCTCAAATGTAACGTGGCATGATGACATGAGCATGCGGTCATGATGATGCAATGCACAAAAATCAACGCGATTTTCTAGTAGTGGTTTTGCGGGATGCCACATACTTTCCTTCCAGTCACTTCTTTCGAGAGAAACTCCTTCTCTAGAAAGGATCCATTCTTGACAACGCAGATTTTGACCTCGGATCTATGATAGAAGGTATACCCAATAATTTCCTTCGGGTATCCTATTAAGACACATTTTCCGCTTTGTGTTCAAGCTTGTCGGGCTGTAACTTCTTTACATAAGCTTCGCAACCCCAAACTTTAAGGAACGACAATTTAGGTTTCTTCCCAAACCATAATTCATACGGTGTCGTTTTAACGGATTTAGATGGTGCCCTATTTAAAGTGAATGCGGTTGTTTCTAATGCATAACCCCAAAACGATAGCGGTAAATCTGTAAGTGACATCATAGAACGAACCATATCTAAGAGAGTTCGATTACGACGTTCGAACACACCATTACGTTGTGGTGTTCCCGGCGGTGTCAATTGTGAAAGTATTCCGCATTTCTTCAAATGCTCGCCAAACTCGTAACTTAGATATTCACCTCCACGATCAGATCGTAGAAATTTAACTTCTTGTTACGTTGATTCTCTACTTCACTTTGAAATTCCTTAAACTTCTCGAAAGTTTCGAACTTATGTTTCATGAAATAGATATACCCATATCTACTCAAGTCATCCGTGAAGGTAAGAACATAACGATAACCACCACGTGATGCTACACTCATTGGGCCACACACATCGGTATGTATGATTTCCAATAAGTCCGTAGCTCGCTCCATCATACCATAAAATGAGTCTTAGTCATTTTACCCATCAGACATGCTTCACATATTTCAAGTGATTCGAAATCAAGTGATTCGAAATCAAGTGATTCAAGAAGTCCATCGGAATGGAGTTTCTTCATACGTTTCACTCCAATATGACCAAGACGACAGTGCCACATATAGGTCGAGTTATCGCTCAATTTCAAACGTTTAGCTTCAATGTTATTACTGTGTGTATTTCTTCAATCGAGATTCAATAAGAATAGACCATCTATCAAAGGTGCATGTGCATAAAACATATTACTCATATAAATCGATCAACCATTATTATCGGATTTAAACAAGTAACCGTCTCGCAATAAACATGATCTGGATATAATGTTCATGCTCAACGCAGGCACCAAATAACAATTATTTAAGTATAAAACTAATCCCGATGGTAGATGGAGAGGTAGCGTTCCGACCGCGATCACATCAACCTTTGATCCATTTCCAACGTGCATCGTCACCTTGTTCTTTGCTAGTTTCCGTCTATTCTGCAGCACCTGTTTCGAGTTACAAATATGAGCAACCGAACCAGTATCAAATACCCAGACACTACTGCGAGTACAAGTGAGATACACGTCAATAACATGTATATCGGATATACCTTTCTTCTTGATGTTGCCGTTCTTCAAATCCGCCAAGTACTTAGGGCAATTCCGCTTCCGGTGACCCTCTCCCTTGTAGTAAAAGCACTAAGTATCAGGCTTAGGCCCAGCCTTGGTCTTCTTCGCCGGCGCGGTAACTTTCTTACTGCCCTTCTTGAAGTTTCCCTTTTTCTTAGACTTGCCTTGCTTCTTGAATTTGGTGGTCTTATTGACCATCAACACTTGGTGCTCTTTCTTGATCTCCACTTCTGCAGAATTTAACATGGAGAAGAGTTCGGGCAATGACTTGTCCATGTTTTGTATATTGTAGTTCATCACAAAGTTCTTGTAACTTAGTGGTAGTGATTGGAGGACACGGTGAATCCCCAAAGCATTAGGAATCACTATACCCAACCTTTGAAGCTTGCTTGCGTGCCCAGACATCTTAAGCATGTGATCACTGATGGAGCTGCCCTATTCCATCTTGCAGTTAAAAAACTTTTCAGAAGCCTCATAACTCTCAATTGCCGCGTGAGCCTCAAATATCATTTTGAGTTCACAGACAATATCATGTGGGTCATGGTTCTCAAACCTTTTCCGAAGCTCCGATTCCAAACCATACAAGATAGCACACTGAACTATGTAGTACTGATTCTTCTGAGCGAGGAAAACATTCTTTACCTCATCGGTAGCATCAGCTGCAGGTGGGTCACCCAGCGGTGCATCCAGCACAAAGGTCAAATTACCAGCATTGAGGATAATACTCAAGTTGCGGAAACAATCCGCGAAGTTGCTTCCATTGTTTTTCAACTTTTCTTTCTCTAGGAACGCATTAAAATTGATGGTAGGGCCCGCCATTGATCTACAATATATTTACAATAGTTTAGACTAAGTTTATGACAGATTGAGTTCTAATTAATAGTTAAATTAATCTTGGTGAACTCCCACTCAAAACAATATTCCTCACATTGTTTTAGTGATCACACGAACCAAATCCACCACATCAAAACCGATCATCACGAGAGTTGATGTAGCTTCAATGGCGAACAATCAACATGTTCATCATATCTACTATATGACTCATGCTTTACCTTTCGGTGATCCGTGTTCCGAGACCATGTTTGTACATGCTAGGCTCGTCAAGATAAAACCTTAGCTTTCGCACGAGCAAATCTGGCTTGCTCCCGTTGTATACACTCGCAGAATCTAACACACCCGATCATCACGTGGTGCTTCAAAACAACGAGCTTTGGCAACGGTGCTTACTAAGGATGAACATTTTATAACTTGAAAATTTGTGAGAGGGATCATCTTATAATGCTACTGTCGCGAACTAAGCAATACAAGATGCATAAAAGGATTAACATCACATGCAATTCAAAATATGTGATATGATATGGCCTTTGTTCTTGTGCTTCCGATCTCCATCTTCAAGCACAAACATGATCTCCGTCATCACCGACATGGCGTCAAGGTCAATGGCGCCGCTTCATGGTTGTTGTCCACCAGCATCAACTATTACAACTACTTTGAATAATAGGCATGCATGTCTTAATAGAATTAAAAGACAACCATATGGCTACTGCCGGTTGCCGACTTACAATAAGGAACATTGCATACATCATATATAATCACAATCATGGCCATATTATATCACAGCACACCCCTGCAAAACAAAGTTAGACGCCTCTAATTTTCTTTGCATATTTTATGTGGTTTGGGGCTTTCAATAAGTGTCGATCTAACTTACGAACAAGAACCACAACGTTGATGCTTGAACTATCAAGTGCCCGTTGTAAATTGAATCTATACTATGATGGGAGAGACAGGCACCCGCAAAGCCACTTATGCAATACAAGTTGCATGTCAAGCGCGGAGCAAGTCTCATGAACGATGTCATGTAAGGTTAGCCCGGGCCGTTTCATCCCATCATACTTCAAGATGCTAAGTACACAAAAAGCAATTAATAATAAAAGCACCACCGCCCACAATGACCATTGTGTTATACTCGTGCAACAGATCTATATATAGACACAGCTCTGATACCACTGTAGGGGTTTGTAGCATGGAAAACAAAAAATTTCTACCGCATTCACACAAACAAGCCAAGATCTATCTACTAGATTGTAGCAACGAGTCAATTAGAGTACTCACCCTTGAAGATTCCAAAGCAGTTAACGAGAGCAGATTCTTGTGGATGATGTACTCGTACACTTGCTGATCTCAAGATCGTGTAGACGATCCTTCTGACGCTGCGTTCCGGCAGCGCTTCCGCAGTCGGTCATATGTTCGGTACTCGATGAAGACCTTCCTCTCCCTTGTTCCAGCAGGCAGCAGAGGTTGTAGTTCTCCCCTCGTGATTCCGGCAGCACGACGGCGTGGTGTCGGAAGTAGACGGAAGATCCTGCAGGGCTTCGCCTAAGCCGATGCGAGTTATGGTGGATCTAGGGTTTCCGGTAATCTAGGTTTAGAAGGTCGGAGAGGAGGAGGAGGTATCGACAGCGTCTAGGGTGACCGCGACGGGCCGGCGGCGGCGCGAGGCGACGGCGCGGCGGTGGCGGCGCACGGGTGGGGAGGGCTGGTTTGTGTGCTTTGGGGCAGCCCTCCCCCTCTATTTACTAGAGGGAGGGCAGCTTGGGAGAGGATAGTTTGAATCCATACCCAAACCCAAGTTGGATAGAAGGAAGGACTCTTTCCTTCTTCCACTAGGAAACTATTGTTCCAGTTCGACTTTTCAAACCTCCCTTTTAACTTTCAATTTAGAGCTTTATTTCTCTCTTGCAAATTCCCAACCAAAGTGACCTAGGACATGATCCAATCATTCCACTTAACCATGACACATTCATGGACCATTCCCCTGAAGGGTTTCGCGGCATAGTAAATCAAAATTTTCTACGGATGCGAACAGAGGGAAGCCAAGATATAATCTAGGAGATGCAAACAACGAGAGAGATTGGATTAGATCTTCATACCCTTGAAGATTCGCACAGCGGAACGTTCGTCGGAACGTGGGTGATGTAGTCGTACTCGCTTCTCCTCCTCGCGATCCGATCCGATCTAGCACCACAAGTGGCGATGCCTCCGTGAGATGCACATGTGCGGCACCTCGACGTCTCCTCCTTCCTTGGTCCAACAAGTATGGTGGAGAGATGGGTTGGATCTACAACGAGACAGCGCGGTGCAATTGGTGGAGAATTTCTGCAGCAGGGCTTCGCCTACAAGCAGTCGGGAAGGAGAGAGGAGGGCAGCAAGGGGCTAGGGTTGGAGGGAAAGGTGTGTGGTTGGTGCGCCCCCACCCCTCTTTATATAGAGGGGGCGCAGCCCTAGCCCCTCCCCCAAGCCCAAACCGGTGGCCCCAAAGGATAAGGAGTGGGGGGCAAGGAAACCCCCCCTTCTAGAAGGTCTATCTCGATTTTAAACCTCTCTTGGCCGGCTGGGCCCTATGGGGCCTTGTGCCCCTGGCCCAATGCGGCCAGGACACTCCCTCATAGGCCCATGCCCCCTCCCGGAAGGTGGGGCCACGTTGGTCCCCTTCTGGAAGGTTGTAGAAGCTTCCGGTACAATACCGATTAACCCGGAACAATTCCGAACTCCAAAAACTGCACTGCCTTATATGAATCTTATTCTCCGGACCACTCCGGAACCTCTCGTGATGTCCCGGATCCCATCCGAGACTCCGAACAAAAACTCATAAACCAATTATCCAATCTATCCTAGCGTCGAGACACGTTAAGTGTGTGACCCTGCGGGTTCGAGAATATGCAGACATGATCTTCTATAAATAATCAACAGCGGGGTCTGGTAACCCATATTGACTCCCACACATTCATCGATGATCATATCGGATGAACCACGATGCCAGGATTCAATCAATCCCATATATATATTCCCTTCGTCTCGCGATATTTTACTTGCCCAAGATTCGATCGTCGGTACCATCATACCTAGTTCAATCTCGTTCACAGCAAGTACTTTACTCGTTCCGTTATCCGATATCACTTTGTGATTAACTCCTTAACCACATGCTTGCAAGCGGTGTTGATATCGATTACCGAGTGGGCCCGAAGTATATCTCTCCAACTTGGGAGGGACAAATCGCATCTCGATACATACAACCCAACAGATACTTTCCGATCACCCGAGAGACACCTTTATGATCACCCTCTCATAGGATGAAGTTTGATGACCTCAAAGCTTTCTTCCGATACCAGGGAGTTGTATTATCTCATGGTCTAAGGAATACAATATTTGACATAAGAAAAGCTTCGCAAAGACGAACACGATGACACGATCTAATTGCTTCGCTTAGTTTGGGTCTGTCCATCATATCATTCTCCCAATGATATGATCTCATTATTAATTGACAACTCATGTCCATGGTTAGGAAACCTTAACCATCATTAATCAATGATCTAGTCCTTAGAGGCGTACTAGGGACACGGTGTTGTTCACAAACCACACAAGTATTAAAGTTTCCGCTTAATACAATTCTAGCATGGAATATAAACATTATCATGAACAAGAATTATAATAATAACAGCTTTATTATTGCCTCTAGGGCATAATTCCAACAGTCTCCCACTTGCACTAGAGTCAATAATCTAGTTTACATTTGGCAACAATCTCACACCCATGGCACTGAGGTGCTGATCATGTTTTACACGTGGAAGAGGTTTAGTCAATGGATCTGCGACATTCAGATCTGTATGTACTTTGCTAATCTTCAGATCTCCATCTGCTATATAATCTCGGATTATATGAAACTTGCGGTTGATATGCTTGGTCTTTGGATGATATCTTGGTTCCTTAGCGAGTGTTATAGCGCCAGTGTTGTCACACAATATCTCCAGTGGGTCCAATGCACTTGGAACCGCGCCAAGCTCAGTGATGAAGTTTCTGATCCAAACTCCTTCACTTGCCGCTTCTGCAGCAGCCATGTATTCCGCTTCTACTGTAGATCCCGTGATCACGCTTTGCTTGCAGCTTCTCCAGCTCACAACTCCTCCATTCAAAATATACACGTATCCTGTATGAGATTTAGAATCATCCTTGTCGGTGTCGAAACTAGCGTCGACGTAACCTTTTACGACGAGCTGTTCATCACCCCCATAGACTAAGAACATTTCTTTAGTCCTATTTAGGTACTTTAGGATGTTCTTCACGGCTGTCCAGTGTTCCACTCCTGGATCACTTTGATACCTGCTCGTCAAACTAAGAGCATTGGACACATCCGGTCTAATACACAGCATGGCATACATGATAGAACCTATGGCCGAGGCATAAGGCACTTTTCTCATAGCTTCCCTATCATTTACCGTAGCTGGACACTGAGCCTTGCTCAATATCTTACCTGACAACATAGGCACTGAACCTTTCTTTGCCTTATCCATTCTGAACCTTTTCAGAACTTTGTCTAGGTATGTACTCTGGCTTAAAGCTATCAGGCGTTTTTTTCTATCTCTATAGATTTTGATGCCCAATATATAAGCAGCTTCACATAGGTCTTTCATTGAAAAACACTTGTTCAAATAACTCTTCACATCGTTAAGCATGTTGATGTCATTTCCAATAATCAATATGTCATCCACATATAGTACCAGAAACGTCACCGAGCTCCCACTCACTTTCTTGTAGATATAAGCTTCGTAGCAATTTGGAACAAATCCAAAGCTCTTGATCACTTGATCAAAACGAAGGTTCCAACTCCGAGATGCTTGCTTTAGTCCATAAATGGAACGCTGAAGTTTGCATACTTTATCAGCATCCTTAGGATCGACAAAACCTTCGGGTTGCATCATATACAACTCTTCATCAATGTTGCCATTGAGGAACGCAGTCTTGACATCCATATGCCATATTTCATAATCATGAAACGCAGCAATTGCTAATAAAATCCGAATGGACTTAAACATCGCTACGGGAGAGAAAGTCTCATCGTAGTCAACACCTTGAACTTGTCGAAAAACTTTCGCGACAAGCCGTGCTTTATAGACAGTAACATTACCATCCGCGTCCGTTTTCTTCTTGAAGATCCATTTGCACTCAACGGCCTTTCGGTCGCTAGGAGGGTCCACCAAAGTCCATACTTGGTTTTCGCTCATGGATCCCAATTCGGATTTCATGGCTTCTAGCCATTTCTCGGAGTCTGGGCTCATCATTGCTTCCTCATAGTTCGTAGGTTCATTGTCTTCTACTAACAAGACAGTCAAGACAGGGTTGCCGTACCACTCAGGAGGGGCACGCGACCTTGTCGACCTGCGACATTCAGTAGCAGCATCGTCCGAAGCTTCATGATCCTTGTCATTAGCTTCCTCTATTGTTGGTGCAGGCGGCACTGGAACAATTTCCGGTGCTGCGCTACTCTCCAATTCAAGAGAAGGTTCAATAACCTCGTCTAGCTCTATTTTCCTCCCACTCACTTCTTTTGAGAGAAACTCCTTCTCAAGAAAGGAACCGTTCTTTGCGACAAACACTTTGTCTTCGGTTCTGTGATAGAAGGTATACCCAATAGTTTCCTTAGGGTATCCTATGAAGACGCATTTCTCCGCTTTGGGTTCGAGCTTGTCCGGCATCAACTTCTTGACGTAAGCTTCGCAACCCCAAACTTTAAGAAACGAAAACTTAGGTTTAGCACCAAACCATAGTTCATACGGTGTCGTCTCAACGGATTTAGATGGAGCCCTATTTAAAGTGAATGCAGCGGTTTCTAATGCATAACCCCAAAATGATAACGGCAAATCAGTAAGAGACATCATTGATCGGACCATATCTAATAAGGTTCGATTCCGGCGTTCAGACACACCATTGCGCTGTGGTGTTCCGGGTGGCGTGAGTTGCGAAATAATTCTGCTTGCTTTAAGATGCGTGAGAAAATCATAACTCAAATATTCGCCCCCACGATCGGATCGTAGAAACTTAATCTTTCTGTTACGATGGTTCTCCACTTCATTCTGAAATTCTTTGAACTTTTCAAACGTTTCAGATTTATGTTTCATTAAATAGATATACCCATATCTACTTAAGTCATCGGTAAAAGTGAGAAAATAGCGATATCCACCGCGCGTCGAAACACTCATCGGTCCACATACATCGGTATGTATGATTTCCAACAAGTCCTTTGCTCGCTCCATCATACCGGAGAACGGTGTTTTGATCATCTTGCCCATGAGGCATGGTTCGCATGTGTCAAATGATTCAAAATCAAGAGACTCCAAAAGTCCATCAGAATGGAGTTTCTTCATGCGCTTTACACCAATATGACCTAGACGACAGTGCCACAAATAAGTAGTATTATCACTATCTACTTTGCATCTCTTAGCCTCAATGTTATGGATGTGTGTTTCATCCCTTTCGAGATTTAGAAGAAATAAACCATTCACAAGAGGTGCATGACCATAAAAGATGTTACTCATATAAATAGAACAACCATTATTCTCCAATTTAAATGAATATCCGTCTTGCAATAAACACGATCTAGAAATAATGTTCATGCTCAACGCAGGCACATAATAACATTTATTAAGGTTTAAAACTAATCCCGAAGGTAAAACTAAGGAGAGCGTGCCGACGGCCATCACATCAACTCTTGATCCGTTGCCAACGCGCATCGTCACCTCATCCCTCGCAAGCTGCCGTCTATTCCGTAGCTCCTGTTTCGAGTTACAAATATTAGCAACCGAACCAGTATCAAATACCCAGGCACTACAACGAGGGCTAGTAAGGAAAACATCAATAACATGTATATCAAATATACCTTTGATGGTGCCAGCCTTCTTGTCCGCTAAGTACTTCGGACAGTTGCGCTTCCAGTGACCCTTGTCCTTGCAATAGAAGCACTCAGTGTCCGGCTTAGGACCAGACTTGAGCTTCTTCTCAGCAGGGGCAACGCGCTTGCCGCCGCCTTTCTTGAAGGGCTTCTCTGCACCCTTACCTTTCTTGAAGGTGGGGGGCTTGTTGACCATCAACACATGATTATCCTTCTTGATGTCCACCTCCGCAGCCTTCAGCTTTGCGAAGAGCTCGGTGATCGTATCAGTGGAACCAATCTGATTATGAGTCACTACAAAACTTTTGTAGCTGGGAGGGAGTGATTGCAGAACCCTGTCAATCTTGAGCTCCTCTGGAATCGTGCATTCCAGTTGCTCCAGGCGTTGAGTGTAGCCCGTCATCTTAATGGCGTGCTCACTAACGGAACTCCCTTCCTCCATCTTGCAGTTAAAGAACTTCTCAGAGATCTCATATCTCTCAGAACGGGCCTGAGTCTGAAACATGGTTTTCAGCTCTTCAAGAATCTCAAAGGGCCCGGGATAGTCTTCAAAACGATTTTGAAGTTCCGGTTCCATAGCAAACAACATGGTGCTCTTAATCACACCATAATCATCTTTGCGCGACTGATAGACAGTTTTCTCATCAGCCGACGCAGTTGCAGCAGGGGGGTCACCTAACGCTTTCCCAAGGACATAGTCCTTTTGACCGCCAGAGAGAATGATTCTTAGATTGCGGAACCAATTGGTGAAGTTAGACCCATTGTTTCTAAGCTTTTCCTTCTCAGCGAAAATGTTGAAGTTGAAGTTGGACTTAGCCATGTGATCTACAGTATTTGCAAGTACAAATTAGACTATGTTCATGATAACTAGTTCAACTTAATCAAATTACTAGATGAACTCCCACTAAATTCAACATCCCTCAAGTTGTTTAGTGAACACGATCCAAATTCACCACACCTAATCCGATCATCACGAGAAGAGATGTGGCTTCAATGGTGGACAACGAAGTGTCGATCATATCATTCATATGACTCATGCTTAACCTTTCGGTTCATGTGTTCTGAGGCCATGTCAGTACATGCTAGGCTCGTCAAGTTAGACCCAAGTATTTCCGCGTGTGCAAAACTGGCTTGCACCCGTTGTATGTGAGCGTAGAGTCTATAGCACCCGATCATCACGTGATGCTTGGACACGACGAACTTTCGCAACGGTGCATACTCGGGGAGAACACAGTTTTTATCTTGATCTTTAAGTGAGGAATCATCTTATAATGCTACCGTCGCGATCTAAGCATAATAAGATACATAAAAGGATAAACATCACATGCATATAACTTTAATGTGACATGGTATAGCCAATCTTCGCGCAATGATCTCCATCTTGTGCGTTCCGGCATGATCTCCATCACACCACCATGATTGCCTCCACCACGAATAGCAACTACAACTATTGCTAACTACTTAGCGATAAAGTGAAACTATTACATGGCGCATAAGAAGTTGACACACAGGTCATACACAATTATAAAGACAACCATATGGCTCCTGTCGGTTGTGTACTCATCGACATGCAAGTCGTGAAACATTACAAAACATGATCATCGCATACATTATACACATCACATCTTGGGCCATACCATATCATAGAAAATACTCCCTGCAAAAACAAGTTAGACGCCTCTACTTTGTTGTTGCATGTTTTACGTGGCTTATGGGAGTAGATGCTAAGAACGATTCTTACCTACGGAAAGCCACAACGGTGATATTATGGTTTCCAAACTCCGGTGTTAATCCCATGACAACTATAGTGAGAGAAACTGACATCCACCAGCCGCATGTGTGGAACAAGCCACACGTCAAGTGCGGAGCCGGTCTCGCGAACGACGTCGCGTAAGGTTGGCCTGGACCGCTTCAATCTCACTATCCCGCGTCATAAGAAGAACACAAACAAGAGGCTTGCAACAGAAAACATCAACGCCCGCAACAACCATGTTGCGTTCTACTCGTGAAACACATCTACGCATAGATCTAGCTCTGATACCACTGAAGGGTTTCACGGCATAGTAAATCAAAATTTTCTACGGATGCGAACAGAGGGAAGCCAAGATCTAATATAGGAGATGCAAACAACGAGAGAGATTGGATTAGATCTTCATACCCTTGAAGATTCGCACGGCGGAACATTCGTCGGAAGGTGGGTGATGTAGTCGTACTCGCTTCTCCTCCTCGCGATCCGATTCGATCTAGCACCACAAGTGGCGATGACTCCGTGAGATGCACATGTGCGGCACCTCGATGTCTCCTCCTTCCTTGGTCCAACAAGTATGGTGGAGAGATGGGTTGGATCTACAACGAGACGGCGCGGTGCAATTGGTGGAGAATTTCTGCAGCAGGGCTTCGCCTACAAGCAGTCGGGAGGGAGAGAGGAGGGCAGCAGGGCGGCTAGGGTTGGAGGGGAAGGTGTGTGGTTGGTGCGCCCCCACCCCTCTTTATATAGAGGGGGGCGCAGCCCTAGCCCCTCCCCCAAGCCCAAACCGGTGGCCCCAAAGGATAAGGAGTGGGGGGCAAGGAAACCCCCCCTTCTAGAAGGTCTATCTCGAGTTTAAACCTCTCTTGGCCGGCTGGGCCCTATGGGGCCTTGTGCCCCTGGCCCAATGCGGCCAGTAAACTCCCTCATAGGCCCATGCCCCCTCCCGGAAGGTGGGGCCACGTTGGTCCCCTTCCGGAAGGTTCTAGAAGCTTCCGGTACAATACCGATTAACCCGGAACAATTCCGAACTCCAAAAACTGCACTGCCTTATATGAATCTTATTCTCCGGACCACTCTGGAACCTCTCGTGATGTCCCGGATCCCATCCGAGACTCCGAACAAAAACTCATAAACCAATTATCCAATCTATCCTAGCGTCGAGACACGTTAAGTGTGTGACCCTGCGGGTTCGAGAATATGCAGACATGATCTTCTATCAATAATCAACAACGGGGTCTGGTAACCCATATTGACTCCCACACATTCATCGATGATCATATCGGATGAACCATGATGCCAGGATTCAATCAATCCCATATATATATTCCCTTCGTCTCGCGATATTTTACTTGCCCGAGATTCGATCGTCGGTACCATCATACCTAGTTCAATCTCGTTCACAGCAAGTACTTTACTCGTTCCGTAATCCGATATCACTTTGTGATTAACTCCTTAACCACATGCTTGCAAGCGGTGTTGATATCGATTAACGAGTGGGCCTGAAGAATATCTCTCCAACTTGGGAGGGACAAATCCCATCTCGATACATACAACCCAACAGATACTTTCCGATCACCTGAGAGACACCTTTATGATCACCCTCTCATAGGATGACGTTTGATGACCTCAAAGCTTTCTTCCGATACCAGGGAGTTGTATTATCTTATGGTCTAAGGAATACAATATTTGACATAAGAAAAGCTTCACAAAGACGAACACGATGACACGATCTAATTGCTGCGCTTAGTTTGGGTCTGTCCATCATATCATTCTCCCAATGATATGATCTCATTATTAATTGACAACTCATGTCCATGGTTTGGAAACCTTAACCATCATTAATCAATGAGCTAGTCCTTAGAGGCGTACTAGGGACACGGTGTTGTTCACAAACCACACAAGTATTAAAGTTTCCGCTAAATACAATTCTAGCATGGAATATAAACATTATCATGAACAAGAATTATAATAATAACAGCTTTATTATTGCCTCTAGAGCATAATTCCAACATCCCCTTCCGGTCTGGTGAACCTTCTAGACCCTTCTAGAACCTCTTTGATGAAAACATCTAATTCATTCCTGAACTCCGGAATCGGACTTTCCTTATATGAATCCTATTCTCTGGACCATTCCGGATCTCCTCGTGATATCCTGGATCCCATCCGAGACTCCGAACAACATTCGGTTTCCCTACTTACATTCCATATCTACTAAACAACATCGAATCCTTAAGTGTGTCTCCCTACGGTTCGTGAATTATGCGGACATGACCGAGACACTTCTCCGATCAATAACCAATAGAGGAATCTGGAAATTCATAAGGCTCCCACATATTTATACGATTACTTTGCGATCGAATGAACCACTTACATACGATACCAATTTCCCTTTGTCTCGCGATAGTTTACTTATCCGAGGTTTGATCGTCGGTATCTCTGCATACCTAGTTCAACCTCGTTACCGATAAGTAATCTTTTCTCGTTCCCGTGATATGTGATCCCTTGTGAGCTAGTCACATGCTTGCAAGCTAATTGTATGAAATTCCACCGAGAGGGCCCAGAGTATATCTATCCGTCATATGGATGGACAAATCCCACTCTTGATCCATGCGTTTCAACACATACTTTCCGAACACTCAATGCCACCTTTATAGCCACCCAGTTACGGTGTGGTGTTTGATGTCATCAAAGCATCCTTTCGGTGATGGTGATTAACATGATCTCATGGTCGAAGGAATTAGGTTACTATGTATTAGAAAGCTTATGGAAAACGAACTATTGAAATGACTTGATCTTTATGCTACACTTATCTATAGGAGTATGTCCATCATACCATTCTCCTAATGATATGATCTTGTTGTTAATAACATCTCAATGTTCATGATCGAGAAACCACGACCATCCATTAACCAACAAGCTAGTATTATAATGAGGCTTTACCAGGGACTCTAATTTTAGTTTACAAATCACACAAGTATTGATGTTTCTGGTTAATACTATTATAGCATGAATGTAAACATTTATCATAAACACAAATATATAATAATAACCACTTTTATTATTGCCTCTAGGGCATATCTCCAACAAGAAGAGAGGCTGTGCATCAAGTGCATAACCCAAGAGGTGATGTCGCTCATGTCGGTCATGGCACCAGAAATGAGTACAAAGAGTATCACCAGAGCTATGTCGTATTTGTCACACAGCCGAATGACAAAAAGAGTCAACAGAGACGGATGATGGAAGTGAATGCTACAATGCCGAAAATTCCAAAGTACATGCATTGGTCTGAGCAGCAGATAACTTGGAGCATAAAGGATCACCCCAAGATCATGCCAACACCAGGAGGTTATGCCCTTGTCTTGGATCCAACGTTCATGGGCCTAGATATCAATGTGAAGTTCTCCAAGGTACTGATTGACCATTGCAGTAGCATCAACATCATGTACAAGGATACCATGCTCAAGTTAGGTATCACTATGAACATGGTGGAGCCGACTAAGACAACTGTCCATGGTATTGTGCCGGGATTGTCCTGTGAGCCAATTGGCAAGATCTGAGTTAACGTCTTATTCGGCAACAAGGAAAATTGTCGCACTGAAGCCATAGAGTTCGAGGTGGTTGACCTGGTCATCTCATACCATGCTTTACTCGGCAGGCCGGCTATGGCAAAGTTTATGGCTACTCCTCACATCGCTTACCTAAAGATGAAGCTGCCAGGTCCGTGCGGAGTTATCACAGTCGAAGGAGATTACAAGAGATCAATTGCTTACGCCTCAGCCAGATCTTCGCTGGCCGAGTCACTGGTCATAGCGCAGGAAAAGCATCAAAGGATGGAAGTGGCAGCATTGGCCAAAGCAACACAAATGTCTATGCCGACACTCACTAATCCGCATGGTAGTGTATCTTTCCAAGCTACCAAGGAAACAAAGAAGATACAGGTTGATGAAACTTTCCCAGAGCGCACAGTTACCATTGGTGCTGGGCTAACTGAAAAATAGGAAAGCGATCTCACCAGCTTCCTCCGTGACAATCGGGATATCTTTGCATGGTCCACACAGGACTTGCAAGGAGTTCCGAGGGAGCTGGCTGAGCACTCTCTTCATGTAAGGCCAGACACCAAGCCGGTGAAGCAACCCCTCCGCTGCTTCGTCGAAGATAGGAGGAAAGTGATAGCCGACGAGATAGCCAGGTTCTTGGCTGCCGGGTTTATCATGGAAGTACTACACCTAGATTGGTTGTCAAATCCAATCTTGGTCGAGAAGAAAAAAGATGACCCGAACATGGCAGTGGTGTGGTGCATGTGTATTGACTACACGAGCCTCAATAAGGCATGTACAAATGATCCATTTCCTCTGCCACAGATCGATCAAGTCATTGACTCTACTGCCGGGTGTGAGTTGTTGTCGTTTGTGGATGCGTATTCTGGTTTCCACCAGATACCACTGAATCCGGATGGTCAAATAAAGACATCTTTTATCACCCCGTATGGGGCTTATTGCTATCGTACTATGCCATTCGGATTAAGAAATGCAGGTGCTATATACCAAAGATGCATGCAAAAATTCTTGCAAGATCAATTGGACAAAAATGTTCAAGTATATGTCGACGACGTGGTGATAAAAAACAAACAAAGTCATACTCTAGTTGAGGACTTGCGTCAAACATTCACAAACTTAAGAAGGTTTCGGATGAAACTTAACCTGGAAAAATGCACATTTGGTGTCCCGGCTGGAAAATTACTCTGATTTCTCGTGTCCAACCAAGGAATTGAGGCTAACCCGACAAAGATCAAGGCCATCGAAAGAACGGAATTGCCGAAAACCCTCAACGATGTCCAGAAGTTTACAGGATGCCTGGCCTCGTTGAGTAGATTTATTAGTCGGCTAGGCGAAAAAGCCTTACCATTATATCAACCGATGAAAAAATAGACAAATTCACATGGACACAGCAAGCTGATAGCGCTTTCCATGAACTCAAAAAGATGTTGGCAACAGCACCAGTATTGGCCTCGCCATTATCCAAAGAGCCAATGTTGCTCTATGTCGCCGCAACCAACAGAGTTGTTAGTGCAGTGATAGTGGTAGAGCGCGAAGAAGAGGGCAAATTAGTCCAAAGGCCAGTTTATTACTTGAGCGAAGTGCTCTCCATATCAAAGCAAAATTACCCCCATTACCAGAAAATGACATATGGGGTGTATATGGCAGCAAAAAAGCTGAAGCATTATTTCCAAGAACACCCAATACGGGTAATATGCGAGGCACCTATCTCGGATATTTTGGGCAGCAAAGATGCCAGCGGCCAAGTAGCAAAATGGGCCATAGAGCTAGCACCATACACTCCGCAATATGACAGGCGAGATGCAATTAAATCTCAAGCCGTAACTGATTTCTTCGTGGATTGGATGGAAATGCAATATGAGCCACCACTGCTAGATCCAAATTATTGGAAGATGCACTTTGAAGTATCTAAGACAAAGATGGGTCTAGGTGCCGAGATAGTGCTCACATCACCAAAGAAAGATAAACTCAAGTATGTGTTGCAGATCCAGTTTGCTGCATCTAATAATGTAGCCGAGTATGAAGCACTTGTTCATGGCATAAAAGTGGCCAAGGAAATTGGCATCAAAAGGATCATGTGTTTTGGTGACTCGGATTTGGTCATTCAGCAAGTCTATGGGCAGTGGGATGCATTGGATACAAATATGGCACTGTATCGTTTTCATGTGCAACAGATTTCAGGATACTTTGACGAGTGTGAATTTCATCACATACCCAGAGCAGAGAATGATGCAGCGGATGTATTATCCAAGTTAGGCTCATATCGTCAAGCAATTCCACCATGAGTAGCGTTGGAACATCTCAGAAAACCATCTATCAAGCCGTCACCAGAATCCGAGTCAATTAGGATCATCCCGGCAAACCAAGAGTCAGATGTTGTGCCAATGGACATTTACTCAGAGGCAGGATCGAGTAACTCGGGGACTATTCCACTCACCTCAGCGGTTGCCGAATCACACTCGAGGACTCCTCAGGTTATGTCAGCACAACATATGTCGGTTGAGCCAATGGAAATCGATAAGGAAACAGATCCGGCACCAGTAATACCAACCTGGTCGCAACCAATATTCAACTACTTGAAAGATGGAACGTTGCCAAATGACGAGATACTGGCAAGGCAAACATAAAGAAGAGCAAAAGCGTTCACAATAATCAACAAGGAGTTGTACAAAAGGAGTGTGACAAGTGTACTGCAGTGTTGCATAAGTCCATAGAAAGGCCAAGAAATATTATGGACATTCACCAAGGAGAATGTGGGCACCATGCATCCTCAAGAGCATTGGTAGCCAAGGCATTCTGACATGGATTCTACTAGCCAAGTGCACTGGCTGAGGCACAGGAGCTAGTAAGAAAATGCAACGGTTGCCAGCGTTATGCGTCGAAGTCACACCTGCCAGCATCTGAGTTAAAGACTATACCAATCACTTGGCCATTTGCAGTATGGTGCCTGGATATGGTAGGGCCATTCAAACCAGCGAGGGCGGCATGACTCACATACTAGTAATGGTTGATAAGTTCACCAAATGGATAGAAGTGAAGCCCATCAAGAAATTGGATGAAAAAACAGTTGTCACATTCCTAAAAGATATAATCTTGAGATACGGTTACCCGCACAGTGTGATCACAGAAATGGCACAAACTTTGCCGAAGGAGCCTTCACTCGCTTCTATGGGAAAAACCGAATAAGACTTGACATAGCATCAGTTGATCATCCAGAATCAAATGGACAAGTTGAACAAGCTAATGGCTTAGTTCTTTCCAGGATAAAACCCCGCCTAATGGATCCACTCCAGAGATCACCTCGTTGCTGGATTGAGGAGCTACCCTCAGTACTGTGGATTTTAAGGACAACTCCGAATAGATCAACAGGCTATACGTCGTTCTTCCTTGTGTATGAGGCGGAAGCAGTTTTGCCCGCCGACATAGAATATGACTCGCCAAGAGTAAGACAATACTCGGAAGCCGAGGTAAAAGAGGCCCGAGAAGATGGAGTTGACTTACTCGAAGAAGCAAGGGAATTGGCGTTGTCCAGATCCGCCATATACCAACAAAGTCTCCGACTCTATAATAGCCGGAAAGTTCAACCTCGTGTTTTCCGAGAAGGGGATATGGTGCTCAGGCTGGTGCAATGCACAACTGGGATGCATAAGCTATCACCCACATGGGAAGGACTATTTATTGTAAAAAAAGCATTGCACAATGATTCATATTATCTAATAGATGCTCGTGAGGCACATAAGAACAAAGCGGACATATCGGGTGATGAGACCAAAAGGCCATGGAATGTGGCATTGCTCCGTCCTTTCTACACTTAGGGGAAGCAGTGTATGTATCTCTCAAACTCTCGTATGTCGGATACTCATGCCGGCTATGTGCTGATGATAAAATGGTATGACTCGAAAAACTGACTCGGGGACTACCCCTTATGTTTATCCTTTGAAATTCTATGTCGGCGGGCGTTGACACTTAAGACTTATCTCGGAACAAGTAATGTTTACTCGGATAGATCAACTCTTCGACTATGTTGTTGTCCGAAAACACGGCTTCATGGCAAGCAAGAGGAAAAGATCAACGATGAGTAAACATGAACACCGGATAAGTAAAAGGAAAAAACGCGAGTCGACCCTATGTGTGTTTTCTAACTAACCCACTATAGGATTTATTGGTTTGTATGTCGAATGATCCTAGGTCAAGTGGTCTGGTTTCATATCCGCTAACTCAATCCTTAGAACTTTGAGACTCTAATGTCAAACTCCAAAAAAGATAGACAAGAGCCAAATTCAAGGAAAAGAGGTAACGGCAAAATGAAACTCGGGGGCTTGCCCCTGGATGATTGGCATTCAGAGAAAATTAAAAGTTTAGGCCTTATCAAAAGGCACACACCCAAAATAAGTGCACTATATGTTACATTTGCACCCGGCATACCGGGGATATCATCAAGGTTAAGTGTTTTTCATAACCAGCTTAAGCAGCAGCTGGACTCGAAGGAGTGTTCTTGGGGCTGGAGCTAGGAGCATCTGCCGAGTCAGGTGCATCGGTGGCCAAGTCTGCAGGACCATCTGACTTGGTGGCCTTGCTGTCAACACCTTCGTCGTCAACAGTCTCGGCAAGAGGCTCGCCAAGGTCAAGGAAGCTGGGCCCATCGCACAAGCATGCACCAGGGCATACTCGACCATGGCATAAGCTCTCTCCTGGCGCTTCTTGATGAGATCAGGATCTTGAATCCACTTACCTTCAGCCCTCATGCGTTCAAGAACGTCAAGGTTGATGTCCTCGTACCATGAGAGCACAAAGGCAAGGGCCTTGTCTGCTGCAGCTCGACCGACCGACTCACGCCATTAATCCAGCCTATCTTCGGTAACAAGCAACTTGGCGGCCAAGGGCTCGATAAGCGCAGGCACATCCTCATCCGGCCAGAGCATCCTGAACGCATGAATTGCCGACTTAAGCAAGTCGACACCACATGACTTTAGAGTGGTTGCACGCTTTGACAGCGCCGCCAGGTGCTCATCAATGGTAACCTCGCCATCAGTAGGAGATCCAGACTTGGCTTCGAACCTTCTTCATGGCCCTTATCACGAACATCTCAGCCTCGGGGAAATTCTCTGCAAAGGCGAAATGACATTAACAAAACAGTGAAAAAGAGGCAGAGAATAATGATGGGGGTATAGTAAAAAGGTAAAGACTCACTACCAAGAAAAGAGTTAATGACGCCAAGTTTGCTTTGCCAAATCTTAGCCCTGGACTGAAGAGCATCCAGATCCTGGTGCGCCGACTGAACGGCCAACTCGGCCTCTTTGAGCAGCTGATTAGTTTCTCGACACTAACAGCATGCTGGATATCCTTCTCGACAAGCTACTCCCGCAAGCCCTTCACCTCAGACTGGTGCTTCTGCTCCAGATCCGCCATCTGCTTCTTCAGCCGAGTCACCTCGTCTCGCTCCTGTTGGAGCTTGATCCGGTGCTTCTCTGCTTATTCGGAGAAGAGACGCGTCAGTAATAGCAGGCTATCTCAGATCAATCGAGATGAAAATGAAAAAAGAATAAGCATAAATGCAGAGCAGTGATGGAGTTTCTAAGAGCTTACTTTTAGCATCGCTGATCTGTAAGTGCAAAGCATCGATGGTGTACTGAGCGGAAGCTATGGAAAAACAATGCGAATATTTCAAGGAGATGAATCAAGAAGGATTTGCCGAATAAAGGCAAGATGAGTAAGGAAAAGTACCTTGGCCCTGAGCCTCAACTTTGAGATCTTGGTAAGCGAGCTCAAGATTTCTATGCTCCAAGAGGAGAGCCTGATGCACCTTGGTGCGCTCATTGTGCATGAGATACACAAAAAAGAGATAGTCAGAAGGTGTGCGATCAAGCTCACAGCCAAGTAACAGTTGGTTTCTAACTTAGAGCTTACAGCCGACTAAGTTCCTTACTCGGTAGTAACCTCGGGGACTAGGGATCATGTATAATAAAAAGATACTCAATACGCAAAAGAGTAAGAAAGTTACTAACCTCGTTCACTTCATCCGCCTTGGCCATCAAGGCGATGGCCTGCTGCGTCATATCCGAGACGGCCTTGGGGCCCAACTTCATCTTCTTACCAGCACCAGAGCTCAACGTTCCGCAGAACCAAGACCGTTCCCGCTGAGCATCCGGGTCAGGACTTGCCCTCTCTTCAGGGTAGTTCCCACCTCGGCATGGGTAGAAGCAGCGCTGGTGTGTAGGGCACCAGCTCTAGAAACCTGCTAGAGCCGGCAGCTGCACATTCGCCCAACTGACCCGCCGAAGTGGGTGCCGTTGTTGATATTGTGGGCCGAACCTGTGGGGCGGTGCCTGGGGCATGGATCAGGGTCAGTTGCTTGGTCATTGAGGGATTGCTGGTTGCGGGGCGAGCGTGGCATTGGGCAGCGGGCCGAGTCTGATTTTTGTCCAGAAAAGCAGGAGGAGTAGGTCTAGAACTGGTTGGAGGAAGAGACAGGAGCCGAGTGAGCAGGCTTAACAACATTCGGCGGGGCAACAGATGGATCAACAGGGACACTAGATACAAGAGAGCTAACATCAGGAGTCTTCTTGGCGCCGATATTGCTAGCGCCGAGATCGAGGGTCTGTTCTGACAATACAACTAGAGAGTTAGGTCGGGTCTCCTCCGACGGGTGCGCCGCCGGGTCAGCCTCACTCTGAGACGCATGAGTCTCAGTAGTGGGGGCAGTGTCCCGAACGGGATTCTGCACAGAAGTATTGGCATGAGGAGGAGGAGCTGGCCTTAATGGCAAAGAAGCCATGCTAGGTGCGGCTTGGCGAGCAGACAAGGCCGCCGCGATGAAAATAAGAACAGAGGCCTATAAGAAAACAATCATAGAACTGGAGAGAAAGATGAAAGCTAACGAGCATAAAAACTTACCCTGATACGGTCGGGTCATGCGGAATGGGACGAGTGACCAGGCGCCCAGCAGCTTTGCGAGTCTAGGATAGCGTGGCAGCAGGAGGAGCAGCAGGATCAACCTTGCGCTTCTTTGAAGGCTTAGTGCTGGAGGAGGCTCCACGTCGCTTACCCGGCTTTACGGCAGGGATCTTGCCGACTCCACCCACAGCGAGAGGGGGAACCTCGTGTACCTGGCCAGCTGCATAAGTAAATGGCGAGCTCATTCGGATAAGTCAGAAAGTTAAGGTCAAAAGACAAGTACCTCCAGAACTTCACAGTCATCATCATCATTGTCAGACCAATCTCGTAAGGGATTTCGAGTAGAGGTCTTACCCGGAGTAGAGGCAGCAACAACAACAACAGCATGCGGGATCGACATGAAGCACTCCAAGTCGAACTCAACTTCATGAGAGTCGGAGCGGTCCTCATAATATCCCCCAGGAGGGACAATACTGTCATCAACCTGGTGAACGAGATTTTGCGGAAGACAAACAGAATAAAATCAATAAAGAACGGAATGACAAGTGAACAAAATAAGAGTTATGTCGGCTCGAAGATGACTCGAACGCTTACCCAGAGAACAATCATATCCCGGCTGAAAGGGGGGCAGCTCCAGGCCCAGTTATCCGCTAAGGTCAGCTTGAAAATTGAGCTGACTTGACGGGAAACAAAGTCGTTGGTAAGCTCCAGCGTGGAGTGCCGGGTAGGATCTCGCAGCCTGCTCATGAAGCACACCTTGTGGCTTCTGGCCTGGATGGGGCTGACTCGGCATGTGATAAAATCACACATGAGATCCTCCTCAGTAAGGTGGAAGTTCTCATCCGGCGAGAGCAGCCTCTCAAGGATCCCGTGAGCCTCATTCACCACGACATTCTTGTCGCGCGGGTCAAGCTTCCAGAACTCCTTGCTAGGAACCTCGTCCTTGAAGGGGGAAGCCAGATGTAATCGTTGGACCCGCTATTCTTGACATAGAAGAAAGTTCTATGCCATTTCTTGCAAGAATCTATGCCGGTGACCCGAGGAAAGACAGACTCTTTCCTAGGCATGATACTAGTGGCACCGCACCTAGTGGACCTTTTCTCTCTACGGGGAACGTCGGGATCAGGCACTACTTGAATCCTAAAGTTAAAATACTTGGCCCAGAGAAGAACAGTGGGCCAAATGCCGAGATAGCCCTTGCAGGCATAAATGAAGCAAGACAGGGAACCAATCGCATTGGCAAGCAAATGGTGGGTTTGAAGATGGAAAGTGGAGAGGAAAGAAACAAAGAAGTTGCTAAAAGGCAAAGCAAAACTGTGCTCAAAGTGTGAGAGGAAAACTACCCTCTTATTAGCCTTGGGTTTGGGAGAAATCTCACCAGAGGGGAGGCAACAATCAACCTCAAGCGAGATGCGCCTGGTGGAGCGCAGCCACTCGAGTTCTTCTGCGGAAACTTCCGAGCCCTCCCAGCCGCCGCGCTCGCCGGCGGCGACCTCCTGCTCCTCTGCCCCCTCAGCAGCATCGCAGGCGTCCATGGTGTCACTAGTTTCTGGCCCTTCCGCAGTTGGAAGAGGCTTGGAGGTGCGAGGACCCGTAGTAGAATTAGAAGGGGAGGAATAGAATCGCAGGGAAGAAGCCACGGAGAAGAAGAACCGCAATGAGGAAGTTAGGATTTGGGGGTGCAAGGAAGAAGAAGATGGCAAGGGTAAACTGAACAGGCGAGGGAAGTTAAATTCCCCCCCCCCCTACTTAAGGGGAGTAAAAACCCCAAGCGTGGGATCCTCCTGCGCCGTGTGGCCACCCTATGGCCGTGTATCCTGCCGAGTGAGCATATCAGCGATTGCCACATGTAGGCAATACACGGAAAATCCATAGCCACGTCACGCTGCGCAAGACACGAGGCGCTGAGCGATGGGACTGCCAGAGTGACGGGGAGTTACTGCGCCGCCGTCATTGTGCGGTCAGAATTTGGGACAAAATTTGAGGCAACTCATCATGATTACAAGCTGTCAGTGACTAAGGCAAGCCAAAAATGACTCAGCAGCATCCAAAGTGACTCGGCTCGAGGCAAAAAATGAGCCAAAAAGTCAAAGATAAGACTCGAAAGGAGCAAGTTAGACTCGGCAAAGACCGATATTACGCTAAACAGTGCGCCTTAAGCGGTAAATGCAGAGAGGAAAAGAGGTTCCAAGCACATTAAAGGAACCTGGAGACGCCTAACAACAAAAACTGCTAGGCCTCACCATCTTCGGGGACTAATATTGAGGGAATAACCCCCGGTAGGGTCATAAGGGGTAAAACATTGCCCAACTTGGCTTGTGCCGAGTGAAGAATAAATTTGGCCGGGTAACAACGACCGGGTAAGAAGGTCATGTATGACCGACATGAGAATTATGTCGGCACGTATAAGACAAGTTTGTTTACCTTGTAGGAAGCAACGAGCCGAGTCTCACGAGGTAAGGCCAAGTCTCAAAAGACGCGTGACAGCTTTCCGAGTGAGGTTCAGGAGAGACCATGGTAAAGCACATCAAAAGAGAAGGGCGACGCCGGATGACACAAAAGGAGCTGGGTGACGCCTAAAGCAAGGGATGACGTACAAAGACGCTGTATGATGCCAAAAGAGATGGAAGATACATACCAGAAGACCGTTAGCTGTCTAGCTTTGTGGATTGGGTCAAGGGGCTCAGGGCTAGCCCATGACCCGCCCCGTACAGTAAAGACCAAGGTCCAAACAGTAATCCCAGAACCCAAAGGGGTGTGACCTAGCTGCCAACTCCTATATAAGAAGGGGCATAGCTAGGGTTTGAGGAGGTTGGATCAAGTAGGAAACTAGTGCCTTGAGGCTTTGCTCAAACAGCTCAAGGAGCACTTGTAAACTTCCAGTGTCAATAAAATTCCTAAGTGTGGAGAGTTCATCTTGTTCTTCATGCGCGGATAGACCATGCACTCCCTCCCCGATTACCACAAGCGTCCATTCGGTCCCCAACTAAAGCCTACCCATGGCATCTGTCGTGACACCACCACGACAGTCATTGCCATGCGAGAAATATAGTCGATCGATGCCATTAATGGATGTCGACGCTGCTTTGTCCGTTGACCAAATATGTGTAGGCCTGCTGGGTACACATTCACCCGCAATCGGACGAGACGAGTACATGGGTCTCCTGCCTATCCACAGGCCACCGCAAACGGACCGACTCAGTTCGAATCGCTGCCAAAAAGTGTTGGGGCATGCGTTGGAGTTGCCCTAAGTGAATAGTACCCTATGCTATTCACACATCATTTGGTTTTTAAGGAAGGGAGCGACTATATCTCAGGCGCCTGAGATTTTTTTATGTCTAAGTCGCTGACATTATCCTACTATCTGTGCTAATTTTTTTTGCGAAAATTCCACCGATCTATTAATAATCATCAACAGTAGTACAGACATGCCTAAAAGTAACAAAAATACAAACAGGTCGATGGACCACCCAGCGAAGACTACAAACAATAGCACGAGCCGAAGACGCGCCGCCGTCCTCGCCCCTCCATATCACCGGAGCCGGACAAAGCTTGTCGTAGTAGAGATTGTTGTAGTAGACAGACGGGAAGTCGTCGTGCTGAGGTCCCAAAGAACCAGCACACTAAAGCAGCAACCATCGCCAATGATAACATCAGTAGATTGGAAGAGACTGACATGAAATTAACACGAAAAACGATTAGATCCCAGGAGATCAGCCGGACACACGACTCCACGCACCCTCCGTCAGCGCTAGGAGCACCACCAGAGCGAGGATAAACCGGGGAGGAATTCTAACTTCAGCATGTAGCCATCGCCTCAACATCCAGAAAAAGACACGAAAAAATAGCCTAATCGAAGAACAAAAACCTCCCGTCGGCAAGAGACCACGGTCCGCCACAACTCTAAGGCCCTAAGACCATCGGAGGCGGAGTAGACCGACGACGTCACCGGCGGAGGGAAGGAATCCTAGATGGGTTTTTTGAGCCGCCGCCTCGGCCTCCTGGGAGCAGCCGCACGTACGTACAACCTAGTTGCAACTTAAAAAAACTATACTAATTCTCAGTTGCAACTATGTTTATGGTTTATTTTACTAGATTTTCTGAAAACTTGGAAGTACAACCTGTGGCAAACTGAAGTTTCCAGATAGTACACACGATACTCTTCAGAAAACGTCACGAAATTGCTAAATATTTTCACCTGCCCCTCTCTTACGGCAGCTCCTCTCTCGGCACAGTGAAGAAAACCCTAGCGGTTCCACCTGCGACTGCGAGAGACGAAGGGACGAACGTTAAAAAGAAAAAGAAAAAGAAAAAGAAAAAAGACAAAGGGCCTCAGCGGACTTTTGGTTCTGGTCTTCTGGGCCTTAATTAAAAAAGATCAAACCCGTTTGCTTTCTTGACCTTGTCCGTCGTCCTCCCTTTCTCCGCACACCAAACAGAAAACCCTCATCGAGCAGAGGGGGGGAGGTGTGGTGAGTAGGGGGAGAAAAATTCGAGCGGATTCGCGAGGGCTAGACCCAGGGTATTCGTGGAGGAGAGGCGGGCGATGGTGGAGGTGATGGCCTCGGAGAGGCAGCTGGTGGTCGCCGTGGAGGGCACGGCGGCGCTCGGGCCCTACTGGCCCGCCATTGCGGCCGAGTACGTCGAGAAGATCGTGCGGTACGTCCTGCGATGGTTTCCTTTTTCTAGGGTTTCGGTAGTGGAATTCGGATTGTCCGTGAAGGGAGAATTCGATCTCTTTTTTTCGTGATCCCTGTTTAGGTTTTGTGTGTGTGCAGACTGCTAGTGTTTTTTTTTCTTTCACTTAAAGTTGAGATGGAGTTTCTGTGAGGGGAACCAGGCGTAGCCTTTCCCACTGCCAGATTTTATCATGTTTAATCGTATTTAATGGAAAACATTTCTTTTTTTTTGAGGGAAAACATTTCTAGTGTCACTAATTCATGAAGAATTCTGAATTTTTGCAGGAGCTTTTGTGCAGCTGAACAGGTAACTCCCTACTGTTTAACCATTTGTGATCTGAATTCTTGATTGATCCATATCATCACCTGAATTCTGTCTAACTGTAAATACCTGATCTCTGCAGAAGCTTGGGGCGGTACCGCCTGAGCTCGCATTAGTTGTCTTCCATACCCATGGACCTTACAGTGGTACGATTTTGTTTTCCTCTATATAATCCTCCAGGCCACTGGTTCGATTCATCACCAAGTTTTCATGTTTAGCTCTCTATCAAATAGGTAATTTACGAAAATGACCTCCTGTTGCAATGCAGCTTTTGTTGTCCAACGCAGCGGTTGGACAAAAGATATGGATGCTTTTCTTTCGTGGTTATCAGGAATATTGTTTAGTGGTGGAGGCTTCAGTGAATCTGCTATCTGCGAAGGTCTTTCTGAAGCACTGATGGTATTGACGTGTTATCACTATTCACAATCTCTTTGCTAATAATAACTTGCTCTAGCGTTGCTTTATCGTTCTTGTACGCGTAGTTTGTTCTAAAGTTTCAGTAGTGTACTTAATTTCCTACCTGAATAAGATAATTGTAATGACACGAACAAAACAATCAACTTATTTAACCTACAATTTCTGTAATCGAGCCCACTTTTGTAGGTCATTTCCTTCCTTGGTAAATGAATTGTTCCATTTCTAGAGATGTTTTAGTTTGAAAAATAATACATGTTTCTACATCTCCTTGTACCCGAGGATACGGTTGGATTTTGTGTATGGTATGTGCTTGTTTTTCTCCATGCCAGGGCGTAAGCACTGGGCATAGTTAGCGGGAGCTTCTTAGTATTGCCATTACTTTCATTATTTTGTTAAGTTTTCCAGAAAGCGAGTTTGTATTTTGTACTGCTGTTATTTCGATTATAGGCCAGGTTCTCTTCTATTTATTTCTTGCACAAAGCCATTGTTTGGGTGAGAACGTACTCAAGTATGAGATTGAAATCCCTGATATGGCTATGGTTACTGTTGGGCAGTTGGACTTGTATAATAGGCAGAGCCCTAATTATTCTTCCGTGAGATAAAACTTGTATAAGAAATATCAGTAGATCAAGGTTCAAAATTTTCTGCAAACAAAGGAATCCTTGGAGCGACGTTCACCATTTTCTGCAAACAAAGTTATATCAGTAAATCGAGGTTCAAAATTTCTACGTTTACTCTTGTTAGTGTTTTTCAATTTCCTTGGAGCGGCGTTCGCCATTTTCTGCAAACTGGCATCGAACTATGTTTTTCTGCAAACCTTCATCTATGAAACAGACATGTAAATTCTTTTTTTTTGCGAAAACGCAAAAAGCTTTGCACTTCGATGCACTGATAGATAAGAAGTATATGATACAAGTCCTAGAGAGGACCAACACCCGCACCATACAACTCAACCTGAGAAGCTAGGCTAAGGGAGTATTTGGCGCAACCCCCGTGCTCCAGCATCAGCCCACGTCATAACCTCGGCTTTGATCGTGTCGACTAGGGAAGCCACCGAGGGGGACTCGTTGTTGAAGACGACCGCGTTCCTATGCTTCCAAATCCACCACGCTATGATAACTATGTCACTTTTCTATTCAATTTAGTTGCTATGTTGTTATTACCATATGTATTGCCACCATGCTTATTTCTTTTTATTTATTGAACCAGATACTCCAAGGCAGTCCTAGTAACAGCCAGAATAATCAAAACAATGAAATACAAAAGCATTGTATACTTGTTGCTGCGAGTAATCCTTACCCTTTGCCTACACCTGTCTACCGTCCTTATGTTCAAAGTGGTGATAAAAAAAAGAACAATGAAGCAACAAAGGAATCCTGTCTTGCTGATGCTGAGACCGTTGCGGTTGCATTTGCTCAGGTGCTGAATCAATACTACTAACTTGCATATTATTGATTACCTGTATTTAATGGAGTGCTAAGCAGTACTTTGTTGGATCTAATTAATGATTATGGATGCAGTGCTCTGTATCGTTGTCGGTGGTATCTCCTAAACAGCTTCCAACCTTGAAGGCAATATACAATGCGGTAATTCATCAGTTATTGTTTTGTCAATCTTAAATAAATTGGAAGCATCCACTCTTATGCTATTTCCTTTCTTTGATACCTTAGTCGATTCACTATTCTAGTTGATAGATTTATACTTGCTTATTTATTTTGACTTGCTCGGGAAAAACCTTGAACAAACATGATCATGTGAAGTTGTGCTTTCTGCAGTACCTCACCAAATAGCTTGGGCCAGTCCACTAGTTTCCAGAAAAGTTTAGATGTTCTTGTAGTTGTGGGTCTTAAACTCCCCCTTTTTTAGTCATAGTTTGTAAAATATAAATGTTTTGAAGCTTCAAGCGTTGTACCACATAACCTTTGTTGCGGATTACAAAAATAAAAATCCACCCACGTTAATTGCATTAAATTATATAGCAGAGCAGATGAAATTTCAAGACAATGCCTTTCCATGATCTCCATATTTCCCCACTTAATCATGTTAGGCGTCACTAACTTACATGATTTTAATCTGACTTTATGCAAAATGATGAGCACTTTGTTACTCTTGTGAGTGGGCTCCGAGTACTGATACTGTTCATGTTTATTGCAGGGGAAGAGGAATCCTCAAGCTTCTGATCCATCAGTCGATCATTCAAAAAATCCGCATTTCCTTGTTTTGTTGTCTGAGAGTTTCATGGAGGCTCGAACCGCTCTAAGTCATTCTTTACCAAACCTGGTACCAAACCACACCATTACAAAAATGGACACTGCACCTGCAGCTAATGTGCCAGGACCAACTTCGAATGTCAATTCCTCAGGTTGAGCAACTGCTAATTATACTTAGTTTCACTGAGATTTTATAGCCTTTGGTTCTGACCCCATTTTGCATGAAACCTTGTGGCTTGTGCTGTTGCTATGCTGTGTGCACAGGAGGGGTATAGAGAAGGCTTTTAAAAAAGAGGTATAGGTGTTTGTCCTAGTTTAGTGTGAAATTAGTTCAACAAAGCTGCAATTTGGTAAAAAGGTAAATAGCGTTGGGCTAAAGTAAAAACCACTTTGGATATTACCCTTTGGGTTGGGATACACAAATGAATATATACATTGATAAACACTTCTATCTGTATATACGCACGCTGTGTTTCCATGTGTATGAGTGTTGATGTAGTCCTTGTTTGTTAGTGAAGTAAATTTCACAAACTCACATTCCAAAATGCTGGGTTTTAGCTCTTGTAGTCAATGTTGCTATATACCTATGTATTCAATTGCGGTGATGCATTTTTGATATTGTTTACAAGCTCCAGCTATGTTAACCAAGGACTCCTGTGATTTCACATCGTGTTCTTTGCTTCTGCTCATATCGTCTCATTATTGCCCCACCAATTCGTGATGGCTAATATATTTATAATATCTCCAGTGAATGGATCGCTAATGGGCCGGCAACCGACTGCAAATGTTAAAGTGGTAGGCTTAAAAAATATACCTTTTATTTTCTGTATATGCTTTTGATTGTAACTGTACCTTAACAATTTGCATTTTCAGGAACCAACAACTGTACCAGCAATGGTTTCTGCTCCTGCATTCTCCCATATGACACCTATTTCAAATGTTACTTCACAAGGGGTAACAACCATGCAAAGTTCTTCACCATCGATTATTTCACAAGAAACAAATGGTGCAAATGAAATCTTGCAAGAACATAAGCCTTTAATAAACCCTATCCAGCAACAAGGTCGGCCTGGTGGCCCAGCAAATGTCAACAACATCTTAAACAATTTATCACAACATCGGCTTTCTTTACCAGGAGTTACCTCGATGGGACCTAACATGGGGGCAACTCCTATACAAGTGCACATGTCAAATATGATATCCAGTGGCATGACATCAACTCCCCCCATCATAACTTCTATGTCTGGAACAGTACAGCCAATTGGTGCTGGTCTCGGTTCTTTTGGATCGAACACTTCTACTGTATCTGGCAACTCAAATGTTGCTGTATCATCTTCTTTGGCTAACATGCAAAACAACATGGCTATGGCACAAGGTGGTCTGATGACTGGTTCACATGGTGCACAATCAGGACAAAGTGGAATGGGTACGAACCAAAATATGGTAAGTAGTATGTCTTCTACGCCTGCAATGATGCCAACACCAGGGATGGGCCAACAGGTTGGAGCAAATACTCTTAGTGTGAACAACAGTTCTGCTATGAATATGCCTGGTCAGAATCCTAATGGGCAGCAACCATCCAAGTATGTAAAAATTTGGGAGGTAAAGGTTCCAGCTTGTGCCTCATACCTTTTCATAGTAGCTTTTCCATAGATTGCTAAATGTAATGTACTGTTTTAAATTATGGTAAATAGTTAGTTAGTAACTATCACTTTGAAATTACTTCAGCAAAATGTTAACTGGACAGATATTCTCCAAATCTATCATATATTGTTCACATTGGGTCATATTCTAGGGAAGTTTAGTTGTATGCCACTATTACATGACCAATTTTGAGACACGCAACCGTCACCGATCAGTTTTGGGGTATGCTACTGCAATGTTTGTTCTTTGAGAAATGGCACTGGAACCATTTTCTTCCAAAAATGCTGCTATTGAGTACTCCCTCCGTTCAGAAATATAAGACATTTTAGCTTTGTGAATCGAATGTTTCTAGACGCCTTTTAGTGTATAGGTTCATAGAGGTTCGGAGTGAACCTATACACTAAAAGACGTCTAGATACATTAATTTCACAAAGCTAAAATGTCTTAAATTTCTGAACGGAGGGAGTACTTGACTGCTCGTTCTTTGAGATAGCCATGATGGACAACCTAAGATCAGGCCATAATGCTCTTCCTTCTCCATCCATGTATTGAGGTTATTATGTTATGTTTAAAGCAAAAGAGGTTAACGTTTAGTGTTTTATTTTCAATTGATTATGGAGTTTTCATTGGACATAGATTTTCCACCCATGTGGGTCATGTGATGCACATGTACCTTCTGAATTTCATGGATCCTATATCCTTGTATTTCTGTGATGTCTGGACCTTATTTCCTGATGTATAAACTGGAATGGAAATGAATTATCTGCGAGTATATTTACTTTGCCTTCTATACTTTAAGTATCAACTCTTGAAGAAAGCGTGTTACGTGTGAAATTAAAATACACATTGCTATGATCCTCTATTTATATACTATGCATGCTGGCATTAAATCTAGAATATATTATCGAGTCATTGAAAATTTCTCTTTTTGGATATAACCTAGCAACATGCTATGAAAAATGCTGTATGCTACAAGAGCTCATAGCTAACTCATGTGTTTATTTAAACTCATATTTTGTGATTAACACTTTTATAGCCTCATGTCGGGTTTATTCATCTTGCTGATGTTGTGTCTGGTGTGTTTGCCTAGTGGTACAGAACATGATGTCTTTCTATTTATATTTCAGGGAACTTTGTCTGGGCAAAGGCAAGGACAGCCTGTATTTATTTGTAAACTCGAAGTAAGTCTCCATCTGTATTGCTGAACTCACTCTGATACAGTGACAATTTCCCCCCTCTATTTATCTGGTTTTTTTCGAAACGGGCTGTTTATCTGTTGTGTTTTTAATGGAAAAGACGATTAACAATCTGTGTCGTCAAAATGGGGTCATATGTTTTTTCACCTCTTTTCTGTTAGGACTGCGCACTGATTGGATGCAATGATTCATTAGTGCATATGTAATGCGATCATTCATGACAATAATACCTCTCTAGAGTGTTCTCTATTCTTGAGACGGTCAGAAACTCACTACCTGGAATAAAACTTTTTTTTTGTGTAAACAGCATCTGAGCCCCACTGTGGATTATGTGAATTAGTAATGAAGATGTAGGCTATTGATCCATTAGATCCAAAATTGAAAAAGATCACAAACAAATGATACATAGAATCTACAAGCTATAAACGATACAATAGATCATAAGGGACATATTATGTAATATCCAACATATTGCATAAAATCGCTGACATCTCGGGAGAGATTGTGACTTTCAATCAGTTCAAATCCAAAAAACAACACTCTTCTGTCTATGCTGAGAGCTGACTGTTGCTCAGTTGGTGGGGGTGGGGGTGGGGGTGGGGGATCGTTAACCCACCCACCAGGGTTCGGCTTCCCTATATGTTTATTTGATGAATATGTTCAAAATATGCAATTGTTTCTTGTAATGCAAAATTCCAAATGAACCAACAGCCCATTGGTATTATCTCCTTGAAGAATAGCTTGGTTGGACCAGCTTGATTTCTAGTTCAGGCCAAAACATCCAAGACTTATAAAGATGTCCTCCAAGAGATTTTAATAAAAAAAGGTTCAATCTTCCAAAAACCTTATTGCTGCAAAGAGCACAGACTTAACTTCCCCCACATTAACATTCTTCTCTCCATTAAGTGTTGACTTTGTCGTGCAGCAAAATTCATAGAAACACTGTTTAGCATACATGTTTTTCTGAACCCAATGGAAGTTGGTGAAACATGGAACATGAACATCTTTTCATGGTTTTAATGTACACATTCAAATCTGAAACATATTGGTACAGTATTGGATTGTGTTCTGTAAATCTGCTATTCTTTTAACTGTTTATGCTGTACCATATTCTGTGCAAGCCATATTAATTTGTTATATTCTCATCTTAGCATATGTCTTGCAGGGTTACAGGAGTGGGACAGCGTCTGACACGTAAGTTTTCTTTTGCAATACTTTATATGTTTGTGAATGTTTTGTAGCTAGCTGCTGCCATTGTCTTGAATATGAATTATTCAGCAAAAAGAGTTACCTTTTAGTGCGTACTATGGATGCAACAGCCGTCCTCCTCATGAGGTCATTCTCATTATACTACCATTCCACCTGTTATGCATCTTGTGCTTTCTGGGAAATTGTCTGCACACATTTTAGAGCAGCAATAGGATTATGGGATGCTAAGGTTTGCAGACCCATTAAATACCAATTGCTCTAGATTGGTATGTCATGTTTATTTCGATTTGCAGCACCTACCAAATAATACTAGTGTACTATTGCCATATATTCACGAACATACAAATTTCCTGAGTTAGCTGCTGGTCAAGTACAATGACAGTAGGAAACCTATCAAAATTCCTCGTATTCCTAAATACAATACTGCTGGATGAAGAGACTTTTCATTCTCTTGCACTTGTTAGCAATTTTTGAAAGCAGATTACATCGACTCAGTTATAATCTATTAACATGTTCTTATGTTTCTCCTTGCGACGTGCTTTATACAGTCTGCACATTATGCTGTCAATACCTAGAGAAACTGAACCTGTACTTTCTGTTTGCAGTCTTGCAGCAGACTGGCCAGAAACAATGCAGATTGTGCGACTCATAGCCCAGGAGCATATGAATAACAAGTTTGTCGTTCAACTACCCCATTATTTTCCTTGTTAAAACCGTCACATTATTACATTATCTAACAATGTGATGGTCCTAATATCTTTCCTGCTAAACTTTTTCTGTTTGATCATGTAATTCTACAGGCAGTATGTTGGCAAGGCAGACTTTCTAGTATTTCGAACATTAAATCAGCATGGGTTCCTTGGACAACTACAAGAGAAGAAACTGGTCAGTGACTTTTACTGAATGTTACTCACTACATGTTTAGTCTATTTTGGAATACTCATATTCTCATTTGAACTGCATTTCATCAACCGTCATACATACATTTACTTAATTTTAATGTTCAAGCTGTTCCTTATTTCAGTGCGCGGTGATTCAGCTGCCTTCACAGACTTTGCTGCTGTCAGTGTCTGACAAAGCTGGGCGCCTCATCGGAATGCTTTTCCCAGGGGTATGTTGACAACTAATTGAAAAATTAGGAAACTGTCTCCATGTTTTCATCAACATAATTTTCTACCGAGTTTTTTGCAGGATATGGTGGTATTTAAACCACAGGTCTCGACTCAGCAGCCACCGATGCAGCAACAGCAACAGCAACTACAACAGCAGCAGCACCAGCTACAACAATTACAACAGCAACAACTACAACAGCAGCACATGCAAATGCAGCCACAAGGCCAGCAACTCCAGCAGCAGCAGATGCAGCAGATGCAACAGCAACAGATGCAGCAAATGCAACAGCAACAACAGCAACAGCAGCAGCAACTGCAGCAGCATCAAATTCAACAGCAGCAACAGCTCCAGCAGCAACAGATGCAGCAAATGCAGCAGCAGCAGCAGCAGCAGCCTCAACAACTCCAGCAGCAGCAGCAGCAGCCTCAACAACTGCAGCAGCAGCAACAACTCCAGCAGCAGCCCCAGATGGTAGGCACAGGGATGGGGCAGCAGCAGTTCATGCAGGGGCATGGTCGTGCAGTGCAGCAGATGATGCAAGGAAAGATCGCGCCACAGGGGCCAGGAAGCATGTCTGGGGGAGGCTACCTATCTTGAAACATCTCATGCTCTCTGGACATCATCTGAGTAAGCCGGCTCTCACTCTGCGGGTTCATGCGGTTCCAGGTGCCACCGACTTGTCAGATGAAAGACTACACTGAGCTCTTGATAGGTGGTTAAAAGTTAGTTTCACAAACCCGGCTATCGCGTGGTGGTTTTATTATGTTTATGTAAAGAGAGTCATGCGGGAAGTTTCCTTAACGTCTCATGCCTAGCCTGTAGCTGATGTATGTGATGATGATCATGACGTTGCATTCGTTGTGTGTGAATCGTGCCTGTGTTAACTTGTCGTGGTTTTGTGCACTTGTGCTTGCATGGTACTACCTCTGTTCCTGAAAAAAGAAAGCCTATAATATTTTTCAAAAGCCAGACTTTGTATAGTTTGACCAATTTTTTAAAGAAAACTATTAACATTTACAATGGAAAGTTAATATCATTAGATATATCATGAAATATTCGTTTCTACTAAAACTTGGTAAAACTTTACATTGTTTGACTTGGAAACGGAGGGAGTAGTATTTAGAACTGGTACATTGTTTGTGAGGGAGTAGTATTTAGAACTGGTACATTGTTTGTGTCTGAGTGCCACCTCTTCGGAGTTTGGATCCATCCTTTTGCTAACTTATCCACATGATCTATTGTGGCTGATGTACGTACGATGCTACCTCTGAACCGTAAGATGGCCGAACAGTCATACATGCACGGCTTGATTTCACTGTCGGCCACAAATCATGTGGGAAATTGTCGTGTGTATAGCACGGTTCCTACTATATATACAAGGGATGTACCGCTAAAGATCATCCAATATATAATTTAGTATAAATTGTTATCTGAAGTTACTGTAGAAGATAGTTATACTATCTTTTATGATAAAAGAGGCGAAGGGCGTTGATATTACTGTGGAAGAATTAAAAAGCTCAAAAGAATCTCAATTACCGATGGTGAATTGCGGCCTAGAATTATCCATGGATTACTACCACGAATTTATGGCCAAGATAGTGTGTCGAAAAATTATCGCAAAAGAATAACTGCCGGTGATTTACAGAGAGAATCATTGACCACCGAGACGTTACGGAATTACTGCCAAAGCCTTCACCGCCTTCCAAAATATCTAGAATGCATGTTGTCAACACCCGGATTTTTTAATCCTAGATGTCTGTTATGCCATACATCGCAATCTCAGGATTACCATTTTTGCGAGACATAACAGAATTGGATACCATAGTACATCATCCATTACAAACGATACATAAGTTCTTACATAAATAGGGATCTCATGATCCAGTTCTTAATACAACATCAAGCAGCGGAATACGTAATAATAACGGTAGCGTAGGCGAAGCTCCATCTTCGGGGTCACAGGCAATGCTGACGATGGGAGATGATCCTAGTTGTCGTAACCTTTCTGGGGTCCATCTTCCAGGTACTCCTCTTCATAGTCTGGCCATGGGAATAGCCAGGGACAAAGCCATGAGTACTCTTTAAGTACTCGCAAACTAAGGTTTTTTTTGGATAATAGGACACTAGGCTCTAGGGTTGTTTTGCAAAAGCCAGATTTATCTCTACTAAGTTCTAAAGCTAGTCACAATTTTATAACTCCTAACTGGAAACTTGTATTTCATATCACAACTCTGTTGTGGTCAAGTCAAAGTCTTAGTTCATTTCACAGGTCATTTTGAAAAGTCTGACGAGGGAACAGTATGGCCACTCCAACTGTCCATAACCGCGGACGCGGCTATTCGAATAGTTTGACACTCTGCAGAGATTGTACACTTTCACCACAACATTCGATACATCCGTCAGGAACAAATCCTGAATTCACCATACTCAGTATGCGGATAATCAATCCTAACCTTTCAATTACACGCCCTAGTATAAGCACCTCTCCTGTGAGTTTGGCCTTCCAACCATGACCAACTGTCATCTTGGGTACTGCACAGGTGGGCAATCTTCACAAGGTAGCCTCAGCTCAGACCTTGGCCGTGAGGGAACTAATACTAAGGAATATAAGTTTTCAGTCAAGCCCTACCCAATATTCGGGGATTATGGTTGTACGATAAAATTGGAATGGTATCGCATCCAGACAACTATCAGTTTTATAAAGGGCTAAGGCTCATGCCTCAACATTTTCATCACCAAAATCATTCGGTGTTTTCGGAAACACATGTCCAAAACATTTCAATAGAATGATCCATCATTCCAAGGTTTTCATAACCATTTTTCCACCAAGTATTCCCATCTAAGATCAAGTTTTATGCTTAGCACTAGCATATACAGGTGGGGGGTAGTACTAATGAGGGGTGGTAACTAGTGGAGTTTCAACTAAGTATAACCTCATGTCTCAGGCTGATGTCAAGGTTTCTATCTTAGGCCAAATTTTATGCTCTTTATGCAACCTTCAGCATCTTTCCAATATCTACCAGTCACTTAAGTAAACTCTAAGTAAGCTTTGATAAAGAAATAAAGTAAGAAGCTTGCTCATAAAACTAGGATTAGTTTATCAAGTGGGTATGATCACATATGCTTAAGGCATATAGTATTCATAGAACAAGTATGGGTTTGTTGCATCAGTAGGGTATCTTGCAAGGGTTAGCTTGCATAGGTATAGTATCATCTTGCATCAATATCAGTATAAGCTTGCACATTCACTAGTAGTATTAGACTTGCCTTGTGCAGAGCAGTGGTTGAAGTTCTCCTCGGCTTCTTCTTCGTAGTATCCTCCTTCCTCCTCGTATCCTTGGTCGGTACTAGCGTCTATGAATAAATACGAGGTACACAATCACCAAATAATACTTAACTACTTGCAATCATCACACACAAGGGTCCTATGGACGATCTAGCATCATCCCTAACATTACAAGGTTAAGGCTTGATTTAATTCCTTTTATTTTTAGAAAAGTAATTTCTACTCATTGAAAAACTACTTAAGATTTAATATTCTCCAAACCCAACATAGGATCATGTTGACACATGTCATCACCACATATTGTAGTCCATGGGAATGTGATTTAAAGTGGTGTCACAATTTAATAAGGTTTTACCCTTTTATTTTAATTAATTAAAGTGGCTAGAAATGCTTATGTAGCATTCTTTTATTACTTGAACATTATTTCTGTAAGTAAACCTATATATTTTTATATATTCTGAAAGGTATGGTTAAATATGATTTTTGAGAGTTGGAATTAACTCAAAAGCTATTATGGTTTAAATTTGAAAAATGTTTGAATGCAGAAAAGCTTCTGCCTTGTTATTTTTACCAAGGGTGATCTATAGATCCAAATGACTTGAATCCAACGGGCTTGGATTCAGCATTCACAGATCTTTCCAACAAAATTGGTTTCATTCAATTTGGTGCACTGAATCGATCTGGGTTGATTTTTGAATTTGGGTACTGAAGTGTGTTTGAATTGAAATAGAAAAAGTTTAATTTGAATAACTGGGCTTGCGCGGGAAAAGTTACTGGGCCGGCCTGCTAAGCGCAGTGCTCCCGCGGACTGCTTAAGTAGGTGTCCCCACTCTTCAGTGACACGGGGCTGGGCGAAGCGGTATGGGGCGATGTGGATCGTTCGATCTAGTTCTAATATAACGGCTGGGGGTCATCGTCGATGCGAGACAACTCCGGCGAGAACGAAACCTAGCGCGGCCAGTGGGGTTGCTGGGGGCTCACCGGGGTACTGGCGAGGGTCGGCGAGGCGGGCGAACGACGAAGTCGACGACGGCGAATCTCCTGGTACCGGTGGCTTCTCTTGGGGCGACTCCAATCACTGGCTCCCTTCTTCTCTAGAGGCGGCGGGCTCCGGTGAAATTCCGGCGGGGTGGTGCTTGTCTTGCTCTGAGAACGGTGTGGCACGATCAGTGAGGAGAGGGGAGTGAGATGGTGTGAAGAAATCGTGCGGGGGTGGCCTCTATTTATAGTCGAGCGAGGGGACCGTCGGGGCGCACGGTGAGCTCGTCGGGGGCGAGGTTACAGGCAGCTAATGGCATGAGCAAGGGTAGGGGACGGTGCGGTGTCTCCTGGAGATGCTCAACGGCATGGTCTCGAGGCATGGGGCGGTGTGGTTTGGTTTGGAACGGGCGGTGCTCTGCGCGGCAGAGGCGGCGTCTTCGACGGCGGGTGGTGGCTGTGCGGCACGGGGCGGCAAACGGGGATGTCTGGCGGTCTCCTGGGTCGGTGGGGATTGTGTATGCACGCGGAGAGGGCGGCGCACGGTCTGTGGGCTTCGGTCGAGGGTCGTGCTCTGGCGCATGCTCGGCATGGTCTCTGGCGGTCTGGACGCGGCTTGTGCGCGTGGTCCAGGGCTTGGCAACGCTCGCGGCTGGGACAGGTAGTGGCGGTGGACGGTGGGCTGCCTCCCAGACAAGGTTGGCAAGGCTAGTTCTTCCTCTAGCCTGCTGTCCACAATGGGGTGACAAGGGGGGTGCTCGGCTGTTCACCATTGATGGCAATGGCAAGCTCACAGTGGTGCTAGTCCTTAGTTAAACTTCCTAGATGATCTACTGAGCTGTGTCTGAGCTAACTAGGGAACAAGTTAGGCAAGAATCACTCCTCACAATAGTGTTTGATGTTTTGTTTGATTTGTCTCTGCAACCTGTTTGATGAAATGGCCGCATGAAATCAATTTTTGAATTTTGAAAAGATTTTTGGTGGGTTTGCTAGATTGGTGCTGGTGAGTCTGCAGATGCTTGGGTTTTGAAAGTTGAGCTTGTTTGAGTGGTTTTTGAAAAAGTGGGATCTTCCCATATGATAAAGATTCAATTTTGAATTGTCATTTAAACTATGTATTTGAAACTTTCTGGATGATCATAAAGTGGGCCTTGATACCTTGTTATGAGTACATTCAAGGGGTGCAAAGATCAAGAAAAGTTTCTGTTAGGTTCTGAAAGTTTGAGACAGCCAAAGTAGGCATGAGAGTTAAATTGGTCAAATTGACCATTCATTTCATATATGTGTTTTGATTTACTTGTCTTTAGTAAAAGTGTGGGAAATGTTTTAGATGATGTTTATTTCACCTAAGAAACATTTTACAAGCAATGAAACAAACAAACAAGGTGGTTTTAAAGGATTTCAAAATCCATGCATGTATGCATTCATGATTTCATTTAGAAAAGTTTTTGTTGACCTTAATTTTGATGATTAGAATTTGATGATCCAAGCTTAGTATTTTTGGGATGTTACAAACCTTCCCCCCTTAAACAAAATCTCGTCCCAAGATTTGAAAAAGGATGAAAAGATTACCTAGGATTTGAAGAGATCGGGAAACTCCGTCCTGATGTGATCTTCGCGCTCCCAGGTAGCTTCCTCTTCTGTGTGGTTGCTCCACTGAATCTTGAGAAACTTGATGCTTCGGGTTCGGGTAGTTCGAAAAGATTCTTCCAAAATGCGGATGGGTACTTCGGGATAGGTCAGGTCATCGTTGATCTCTATGGTCTGGTGATCGATATGCTTGAACACTTCGGTCTTCTCGGGGACTTCGAGACATTTGCGAAGTAACGAGATATGGAACACATTGTGCACAGCTGACATCTCTTCAGGTAGTTCCAATTGATACGATACTTCTCCTCGACGGTTCAGAATTTTGAAAGGTCCGATATATCTAGGGGCTAACTTTCCTTTGAGTTGGACACGTATTTTTCAAAAGATTTAACCCTGCAGGGGTGTACAACTTTACCCACACGTACTAACATTCTCTTAGTGCCACATGATTAGCCCTCTTCCTTGGAAGGCCGGCAGAGGGTGGTTAGACACGACCTTTACCTTGCTTTCGCCGAGACCATGAGTCACGCCCGAGGAATTTATCTTTTTCATCAGGGGTGGACGAAAAGGTTTCAGATCCCACTTTTGGGATAGTGTCCATATAAGGTGGTCTAGTATTTTTGTAAAATATGGTGGTTGCATTTTGAAATAGCCATTTGGTGGTTGCTTCACAAAACCATCCATTTTTTATGCTCGGAAAATGAAAAATGACTTTTTGGTGCGATGGAAAGAAAAACTTCCTCCTGCAACATTGCTCGCCATCCCATGATGCACATGTATGTATAATATGGGCACATTATCATAAAATTTGCCTTAATTCTAGCCATAACATTGGTCATTTGACCCGAAAGGCAAGAAACCTCGAATGAGATAGGTCATTTTATGAAGGTTTTTTAGACATAATCAATATACCAAGTTTAATATTTTTCCTTATAACTATGTCACATAATATGACCCCACGCGAAGGTTTCACATTGTTTGGATCGTTTTTGAATTTCTTATGCCCGTTTTAAACTATATACAAAGTTTTATGTTTCACTTAATTTTTTTTACAAATATGTAATATTTGAGTGTAGATAGATAGATCTTATTTTTTTAACAAATTTTGATATATTATTTGTGTTTTTCCGAATTAGAATGTAGTTATGATTTTTCTAAGTTTAATGAGGTAAAAGGAAAAATAGCTACGCCGAGGGCAACGTAGGATACGCCGAGGACAGGTGTATGCCGAGGGTGCGGAGGGGAGCTGGCCTGTACGATGACTATGCCAACGGTCCTATGTTTGGCCCTCAACATAGCTCCCACTTCCTATTCTTGTAGTGAGATAGAGACCACAGTCACGGTATGTAAAGTTTTCTACTCTCAACTAACAGAACACAAGCATAGGAATACACTGCATCCTGGCCAGGTATGGTAGGCCAGACATCCTCCAACGAGCGCCTCAGGGTCATAGATGGGCGGACTCAGCGAGGGGCATCAACCGGCTGGGGCAGATCTTGATGATGTGCACTAGAACACGCAGAATTTGTGGGAGTTAAAACCAGTGAAGGATACATCAAATCATTTTACTATTAAGATCAAGAAAACTATCTACCATATATGCATGGTCGCATTTCTTCAAAGCAGCTGAATAGATACAAAATTAAGGAAAATGATACCATGCCCCCGGGGGATCGCGTTGCTCGCGTCCCACGGCTCCTCCTCGTGACACGCGTCCCCCGGGCGCAGCAGTGGGTGGGCCCAACTCCCGTTCTTATCCATTGATCCGTTCTGAAATCTCCTCTTCCCTGTCTTCTTCATCAGCCAAACATGGATAGCTTGAGCTCGCATCTGTCACCGGGGTACACCTCCGCCAGCTCGCCATACGCAATCCGCCGGCGACCTCTTCCCCTCTGCCTCCACCTCTGTGTGCTTGCCCCGTCGCCGGCCCACACCTCGCAGGCACGTCCGCGCCGTCCCCTCGACTCCACCTCCGTGAGCTCGTCGCGCCGTCCCCTCGAATCCACCTCCGTGAGCTCGCCGCGCCGTCCCCTCGACTCCACCTCCGTGAGCTCGCCACGCCGCTAGCCTGCAGCCTCGTCAACAATCCTGCATGAATTTCGCCGCCCTCCAGCTCCATGAGCTTTCCCCTTGGACTCCATATCCGTGCCCCTCAAGCTCCATGCCCACGTTGCTACCTTGGGCGTCCTCCTCTGCTACCTTGGGCATCTGTCGTTGCTACGTCGGGCAGGCCGCTCTGCTAGCTTTGGGCGTCAGCCGTTGCTACATTGGGCGTCTCGTGTTGCTACTTTGGTCGACTGACTCTGCTACCTTGGGCAGCCAATTCTGCTACATTGGACGGCCGCCGCTCTGTTATGTTCTGCGTCCGTCAGGGCACCCCGGCGTTGCTACCTTAGGCATATGCCTTTTCTACCATGGGCGTCCGATGCTGCTGCCTGACCTTGGGCGGCCGGCGTTTCTACGGTCGGCAGACGGTGTTGCCGCTTTAGGCGTTCAGCTTTGCTAGCATCCGGTGTTACTGCCGACCTTGAACAGGTGATGTTGCTTCGGTGGGTGGGCGGCCTTGCTACTTCAGGTGTCTGGCCTCGCTACACCCCCTCCTCCACTCGTTTCTTTCATGTTGTTTCATCTTTCTTCTTTCCTTATCTCTTCTCCATCAGGTCTCTTACGAGATTTGATTTGCTACAATATGGCATTTTTTTGCTACATACATTTTGTAGTCTTGCTACAATAGCATAAAATTTTTGCTACACGGTCTCCGGCGAAATTCTCCGGTGAGATCTCCGGCGAGATCGGGTTTGCTACATTAGCACAACTTTTTTGCTACACGGTCGCCGGCGATGTCTCCGGCAAACTCTCCGGCGAGGTCCAGTCTATTTTTTTATTTTCTGGGTCAAACCGTTTTTTGCTACGTTGTAGCAAAAACGGGACTATTTGTAGCAAAAACGAGTATGTGTAGCAAAAGCGGGATTTTGACCCAAAAAGAGGACACGTGGTTGGCTTGGGACCCGGGGATAAAAAACACAAATCCCCGAGAGACGTGTAGTACTGTCCATAATTAACCCTGCTACTTTCCAGAAATCTAGTCACAACCAAGGTAGGTACAGGGACACGTAGTTTTCCATTAAGGAGTCATTAACTCTCACAAATCAGAATTGGCCATTTACTAGTTTCAGTGAACCCAAATACTTCCAGACGTGCGGGCGCTGGCTGGACGTGCCGAGCGCACCCGCTACATGACAAGAAAACACACGCTCTGAAAATCCCCACTTATCCGATATCCTTTCTCAGCGCGGCGTCGTCGCCCCGTTTACCCTCCGTAGGCCAGGAGCTAGTGGCTACCCTGCCCTCATCTTCCCCAGCGGTCAGTCCTGCAACTTCCCGATGATGATGCCCCGTTTCTCCACCTCAGATTCGCCCCCCCCCACCCCACACACACACGCCGCCGCCTCGATTATCCACTGACGCAGCCACCCTGCTACCCCTTGCACTACAGGAATGGCCAGATGCCGACGGCCGCTATGCCGACGGCCAAACGTCGGGGCCGTCGGCGTAAGACCGGACCAGGCCAGTTCAACTGGCCAGCCCTCGGCGTAGTATACTCTACGCTGACGGTCAGCCTCGGCGTACCAAGCGGACGCGTGGCACATACCGGCCAGCACGGACGGCGCGCTAACGGTGCCGTCCGTTAGGCCGACGGCGACCCTCGGCATACTATACGCCGACGGCGACCCTCGGCGTACCAGCCACGTACGCCGACGGTCACCCTCGGCGCAGCCTTCTGCATTTTTCACTTATTTTATATTTGTATCAATTATTTATGTTTTTTTATTAATTGGATGATTTCGTACCCTCTAAATAGCAGTCTACACACCTACATGAAATGTCGTTGCGAATCTTCTCACACCCCGAGAAATTTCTATATGTTTATAAGTGTTATTATCGCATGTGGTTCCGAATAGCACTCACCACGCCCACCTGAAGTGTGTGTGAATTTTATGTATCACACATTTTGGAAAAGCTGTTCAAAGATTGAATGCTTTTATCGCAAGTGGTTCTGTCAACCCTAATGAGGAGCGGACGATACTTTCTCTTGTAGATATAGCATGTTCCGTACCCGTATAAGGGGGGAATCTCCCCGTTTAGGTAAAACCGGATAGGATAGTGCCCCAACTTGTGAACCAACATGGTTTTACATCACCCTATGACCTAAACAAACACAAAACAAGAGAGAGCTACGCCGGGCTACCCCTGTCAGAGGAACGTCTAGGGGGTAGACAATCCGAGTGTGCACAAAGATCAGGGTTTCGCCGGAGGAAGGCCACGAGAACATCGAAATCAGATGAAAACTTGCATGTGTCCCTAGCATATGTGTGTGAGTGTGGTGATAGGTTGGTATAGGTGCTTGCATGTGTCCCCCTCGCATGCATGCGCTCTAACCTAGAGGCCAAGGTTCTGTACCCGTATAAGGGGGGGAATCTCCCCGTTTAGGTGAAACCAGGTAGGATAGTGCCCCAACTTGTGAACCAACATGGTTTTACATCACACTATGACCTAAACAAACACAAAACAAGAGAGAGCTACGCCGGGCTACCCCTGTAAGAGGAACGTCTAGGGGGGTAGACGATCCGAGTGTGCACAGAGATCAGGGTTTCGCCGGAGGAAGACCACGAGAACATCGGAATCAGATGAAAACTTGCATGTGTCCCTAGCATATGTGTGTGAGTGTGGTGAGAGGTTGGTATAGGTGCTTTCATGTGTCCCCCTCGCATGCATGCGCTCTAACCTAGAGTCGAAGGTTCCGTACCCGTATAAGGAGGGAATCTCCCCGTTTAGGTGAAACCGGATAGGATAGTGCCCCAACTTGTGAACCAACATGGTTTTACATCACCCTATGACCTAAACAAACACAAAACAAGAGAGACTAACGCCGGGCTACCCCTGTCAGAGGAACGTCTAGGGGGGTAGACGATCCGAGTGTGCACAGAGATCAGGGTTTCGCCGGAGGAAGACCACGAGAACATCGGAATCAGATGAAAACTTGCATGTGTCCCTAGCATATGTGTGTGAGTGTGGTGAGAGGTTGGTATAGGTGCTTGCATGTGTCCCCCCTTGCATGCATGCGCTCTAACCTAGAGGCGAAGGTTCCGGACCCGGATAAGGGGGGAATCTCCCCGTTTAGGTGAAACCGGGTAGGATAGTGCCCCAACTTGTGAACCAACATGGTTTTACATCACCCTATGACCTAAACAAACACAAAACAAGAGAGAGCTACGCCGGGCTACCCCTGTCAGAGGAACGTCTAGGGGGGTTTACGATCCGAGTGTGCACATAGATCAGGGTTTCGCCGGAGAAATACCACGAGAACATCAGATGAAAACTTGCATGTCTCCCTAGCATATGTGTGTGAGTGTGGTGAGAGGTTGGTATAGGTGCTTGCATGTGTCCCCCCTCGCATGCATGCGCTCTAACCTAGAGGCGAAGGTTCCGTACCCGTATAAGGAGGGAATCTCCCCGTTTAGGTGAAACCGGATAGGATAGTGCCCCAACTTGTGAACCAACATGGTTTTACATCACCCTATGACCTAAACAAACACAAAACAAGAGAGAGCTACGCCGGGCTACCTGTCAGAGGAACGTCTAGGGGGGTTTACGATCCGAGTGTGCACACAGATCAGGGTTTCGCCGGAGAAAGACCACGAGAACATCAGATGAAAACTTGCATGTCTCCCTAGCATATGTGTGTGAGTGTGGTGAGAGGTTGGTATAGGTGCTTGCATGTGTCCCCCCTCGCATGCATGCGCTCTAACCTAGAGGCGAAGGTTCCGGACCCGGATAAGGGGGGAATCTCCCCGTTTAGGTGAAACCGGGTAGGATAGTGCCCCAACTTGTGAACCAACATGGTTTTACATCACCCTATGACCTAAACAAACACAAAACAAGAGAGAGCTACGCTGGTCTACCCCTGTCAGAGGAACGTCTAGGGGGGTAGACGATCCGAGTGTGCACACAGATCAGGGTTTCGCCGGAGGAAGACCACGAGAACATCGAAATCAGATGAAAACTTGCATGTGTCCCTAGCATATGTGTGTAAGTGTGGTGAGAGGTTGGTATAGGTGCTTGCATGTGTCCCTCCTCGCATGCATGCGCTCTAACCTAGAGGCGAAGGTTCCGGACCCGTATAAGGGGGGAATCTCCCCGTTTAGGTGAAACCGGATAGGATAGTGCCCCAACTTGTGAACCAACAAGGTTTTACATCACCCTATGACCTAAACAAACACAAAACAAGAGAGAGCTACGCCGGGCTACCCCTGTCAGAGGAACGCCTAGGGGGGTAGAGGATCCGAGTGTGCACAGAGATCAGGGTTTCGCCGGAGGAAGACCACGAGAACATCGGAATCAGATGAAAACTTGCATGTGTCCCTAGCATATGTGTGTGAGTGTGGTGAGAGGTTGGTATACGTGCTTGCATGTGTCCCCCCTCGCATGCATGCGCTCTAACCTAGAGGCGAAGGTTCCGTACCCGTATAAGGGGGGAATCTCCCCGTTTAGGAGAAACCGGGTAGGATAGTGCCCCAACTTGTGAACCAACATGGTTTTACATCACCCTATGACCTAAACAAACACAAAACAAGAGAGAGCTACGCTGGGTTACCCCTGTCAGAGGAACGTCTAGGGGGGTAGACGATCCGAGTGTGCACAGAAATCAGGGTTTCGCCGGAGGAAGACCACGAGAACATCAGAATCAGATGAAAACTTGCATGTGTCCCTAGCATATGTGTGTGAGTGTGGTGAGACGTTGGTATAGGTGCTTGCATGTGTCCCCCTCGCATGCATGCGCTCTAACCTAGAGGCGAAGGTTCCGAACCCGTATAAGGGGGGAATCTCCCTGTTTAGGTGAAACCGGGTAGGATAGTGCCCCAACTTGTGAACCAACATGGTTTTACATCACCCTATGACCTAAACAAACACAAAACAAGAGAGAGCTACGCTGGGCTACCCCTGTCAGAGGAACGTCTAGGGGGGTAGACGATCCGAGTGTGCACAGAGATCAGGGTTTCGCCGGAGGAAGACCACGAGAACATCGGAATCAGATGAAAACTTGCATGTGTCCCTAGCATATGTGTGTGAGTGTGGTGAGAGGTTGGTATAGGTGCTTGCATCTGTCCCTCCTCGCATGCATGCGCTCTAACCTAGAGGCGAAGGTTCCGGACCCGTATAAGGGGGGAATCTCCCCGTCTAGGTGAAACCGGGTAGGATAGTGCCCCAACTTGTGAACCAACATGGTTTTACATCACCCTATGACCTAAACAAACACAAAACAAGAGAGAGCTACGCCGGGCTACCCCTGTCAGAGGAACGTCTAGGGGGGTAGACGATCCGAGTGTGCACAGAGATCAGGGTTTCGCCGGAGGAAGACCACGAGAACATCAGAATTAGATGAAAACTTGCATGTGTCCCTAGCATATGTGTGTGAGTGTGGTGAGAGGTTGGTATAGGTGCTTGCTTGTGTCCCCCCTCGCATGCATGCGCTCTAACCTAGAGGCGAAGGTTCCAGACTCGTATAAAGGGGGAATCTCCCCGTTTAGGTGAAACCGGGTAGGATAGTGCCCCAACTTGTGAACCAACATGGTTTTACATCACCCTATGACCTAAACAAACACAAAACAAGAGAGAGCTACGCCGGGCTACCCCTGTCAGAGGAACGTCTAGGGGGGTAGACGATCCGAGTGTGCACAGAGATCAGGGTTTCGCCGGAGGAAGACCACGAGAACATCAGAATCAGATGAAAACTTGCATGTGTCCTTAGCATATGTGTGTGAGTGTGGTGAGAGGTTGGTATAGGTGCTTGCATGTGTCCCTCCTCGCATGCATGCACTCTAACCTAGAGGCGAAGGTTCCGGACCCGTATAAGGGGGGAATCTTCCCGTTTAGGTGAAACCGGGTAGGATAGTGCCCCAACTTGTGAACCAACATGATTTTACATCACCCTATGAACTAAACAAACACAAAACAAGAGAGAGCTACGCCGGGCTACCCCTGTCAGAGGAACGTCTAGGGGGGTAGACGATCCGAGTGTGCATAGAGATGAGGGTTTCGCCGGACCCGTATAAGGGGGAATCTCCCCGTTTAGGTGAAACGGAATCAGATGAAAACTTGCATGTTTCTTCTATAATATTAGACACCAAATAATATATTTTCATTTGTTATATTAGTAAACATCAAATAAAGTTTCTTGTAAAATTTTTTATTAATAAAAAAAATTGCCCTAGCTACGCCGACGGCTGCCCTCGGCGTATGCCTGGCCGTCGGCGTAGCCTCACCCGTTTTTTTGACCCGCGGCCCACCCCGGGCCACTCGTTTCCCATCGTCAATCCCTCCCCATCCCCCTCCCCACCTCCCGCCTCCCAACCCCCTCCCCACGCCCCGACCCGCCGCCACCCTCCGCCGGTCCCCGAGCTCGGGGCCACCGCCAGCCCCCTCTCTCCCTCCCGCGAGCCCTCCTCCACTTCCCCACCCCGGCCCTCCCCCACTTCCCTACCCCCACCACCCCGACGCCACCAGCACCCCACCACCCCGCCGCCGGTCCCCGAGCTCGGGGCCGCCGCTGCTAGCCCCCTCTCTCCCTCCTGCGAGACCTCCCCCACTTCCCCACCCTGGCCCTCACCAACTTCCCCACCCCCACCACCCCGCCGCCACCCCCACTTCCCCACTGCCCTGCTGCTTCCCCCAGTACACCGCCGCCACCACCCCTAGTACACCGCCGCCACCACCACCCCGCTGCCACCCCTACTACCCCACCCCTCCCCCACTTTCCCACCCCCAACCCCACTGCCCCGCCACCTCCCCCACTACTCCACCCCTTTCGGCACTGCCCCGCCCCTTCACCGAGCACACCCACCCTCCATTGGTTAGTTTTTTTTTAAAAATTGTTCTTGTTTTTATTTTAGTTTGTAGTTGTAGTTTGTACTAATTGTAGTTTGTGGTTTTAGTTTGTAGTAGTAGTTTGAAGTAGTAGTTTGTAGTAGTAGTTTATAGTTTGTAGTATGTAGTTTTTATTATGTACTAGTAGTTTGTAGTAGTAGGTTGTAGTATCTAGAGGTAGTTTGTAGTTTGTACTATGCAAAACAATAGTTCATGTTTAGTAAAATAGATGAAATTTGCTAAATATATGTTGTATATGGTATGTTGTTTGTAGTTATCGGAGGGTGAGCGTGGGGAGTGTTTCGACGACTCGTCCCGGATCATCTTATACGATTTGATCACGCTTCGAGGGTGAGAATCCGTTCGCCTCTCTTGTACCTAGGATTATTTTCGTGTCTAGATCACCAAGTATGTCGCGTCACCTAGGCGTCATCCCGACCGTAAGCGTTACGCGACTTAATATGCATTAGTGGTCTAGCATATTTTGGACCGTAACGCTTATGGCTTTTATCGGGCAGTCGGCGGATTCGTAGTTGGGTTTGGTTCTCCCTGGCTCTACCTCGATTCGAGACAGGATTTCGGTGGCGCCTCCGCGTTGTTCTCTGGATGCACATCCTCTTGGCTTTTTGTCGAGACGTGTATCGGGAGAGCAGCGGGGAGGTGCTGCCGAAATTCTGCTTGGATCGGGGTAGAACCAGGGATAACTTACCCAATCTACGGATCCGGCGGCTGGTTAGGACCCTCTTTTCCTATTGGACATGTAGGTTGATGAATGCGTAAAAATATGAAGCATTTAATCTCCTGTTTGATATAAAATGTTATATTTGTTGTTTGTCTCCCAACAAAGCAGAAGAGGATGGCTGATAATGGGTGGATGTACAGTGGCCGTATTAGTGCGACTAATAAAACAGACGATTGGGTACGGAACACTCATTTGTTAGTGAATGAGTTAGCGCGTGGTTCGAAGGCAATGGTTCGGGCACTTTGTCCCTGCGCTCATTGCACTAAGCGTCATCGTCAGGGAAAGGATGACATGTACAAACACCTTCTGCAATATGGGTACATGTCTAACTATGTCATCGGTACGAACGTGACAGAGGTGAGGTGATGCGTTAGTGGCTCAATGGCAATGAGCACGATGGGATTAGAAACATGCTAGATGATCTTATCGATGCCGACCGGCCTAATTCTCCACCTCCACGGGAGGAATCACCAGAACCGGAGGAACCGCTAGAACCGGAGGAACTGGAGCCAACCGCGAAGACCTTCCTTGATATGATGGCCGCGGCTAAGAGGCCTCTGTACGAGGGTGCAAAGATATCTCAGCTCGATGCCATCTCTCAGTGTCTAGCCGACAAGTGCCAGTACTCCGCCACCCGTTCTCACTTTGAAGCTAATCTGAGAACATGTGGTAACATGTTGCCCGAAGGGCATTGTCTGCCAAAAACCTTTCACGAAACGAAGAAAATCATGAAGGAGCTCAACATGGATTATGAAAAGATAGATTGTTGTCCAAAAGGCTGCCTTTTGTTTTGGAAACAATTTGAGGGTGACAAGTACTGCTCCATTTGTAAGGCCTCTAGATATGAAGAGATAAAGGGGAAGGATGGTCAGGTGAGGCAGTCGAAGGTCGCTAAGAAGATACTTCGATATCTCCCATTCATAAAAAGAATCCAGCGGCTTTACTTGAGCGAGGAGACTGCCAAACAGATGACGTGGCACAAGAAGGGGAAAAGATACGAGGACGAGCACGGACGAAAGAAGATGGAACATCCATATGATGGTAAGGCATGGAAGAACTTCGATGACAAATACCCCCAGTGGGCAGAAGAGGCTCGTACAGCTGCTGGCCGGTGTATGTTATTCCGCTCAATCTCCCTCCCGGAGTATTAATGCAACAGAAGACCATGTTTTTGTCGCAGATAATTCCAGGACCTGAGTATCCGGGGAAGAACTTGAGTGTCTACATGCAGCCGATTGTGGATGATTTGAACCACTCTTGGATACACGGGACGTTGATATACGACCGAGCATCAAAGAGAAACTTTTTGATGAAAGTTTGGTTATAGTATACTATGCATGACATGCCCGGGTACGCCCTAACGTGCGGATGGTGTATAGCTGGTAAGTGGCCATGCCTAGTGTGCAGGCACCGACTTGAGTTCCTTTGGCTAAAGTCGGGTCGCAAATATGTTGCGTTTGACACGAATCGACACTACCTCAAAAGAAATCATTCGTTCAGAGAAGATAGAAAGAACTTCAAGAAGGGCAAAGTTGTGCATGAAGTAAAAGAGGTACCAAAGTTCGAGGGTGCAGCTGTTGATGCCGAGATACGTGCTCTCGTGCCCGCGGCGCCGGGAACTGGCCATCAATTTGCGGGATATGGTGTAACGCATAATTGGACTCACGTGGCAGCCTTAACGAATCTCGTGTATTACAAGGACCTCGAACTTCCTCATAACATCGATGTGATGCACACCGAAAAGAATGTCGGGGAGTCCCTTTTTCACACAGTCCTTAACATTCCTGGGAAGTCAAAGGATAATGTCAAGGCTAGAGTCGATGTTGAGAAGCTTTGTGATAGGAAGAGATTACACATTCAGCCTCCTACTGTCCGTCGAAAGAATTGGTTCAAGCCGCATGCCTATTACTGCCTTGATAATGTCCAAAAGAAGGAGTCATTTAGGTGGCTCAAATACGCCGTGATGTTCCCTGACGGTTATTGTTCAAATATAAGTAAGGGAGTCAATCTTTTGACGGGACAAGTCAACGGGCTCAAGAGTCACGACTATCATATATGGATTGAGCGGCTGATGCCGGTGATGGTTCGAGGGTATCTCCCCGAGAAAGTATGGCGAGTGCTTGCGGAGTTGAGCCATTTCTTCCGCACCCTCTGTGCTAAGCAGATATGTCCTCTGGTGATTGAGAAGCTGCAAGTTCAGGTGCCGGAGTTGCTATGCAATTTGGAGATGATCTTTCCGCCAGGCTTCTTTACTCCGATGGCACATCTCATTGTGCACCTCGCGAACGAGGCACTCTTGGGGGGGCTGGTGCAATCTAATTTTGTATTGAGAGAGAGTTTAAGTATATTCAAAAGATAACTAGAAACAAAGCCAAGATTGAAGCATGCATAGCTGAAGCAACATGCCTTCGGGAGATGGCAGACGCCGCGACAACCTACTGGCCCGATGATGTTCCCACTATGCATAACCCGGTCTCTCGTTACAATGTCGACCTGCCCAAGAATGACCCCAATCTCGAACTATTCCAATTTCCCGGTGGAAAGGCCGGTAAAGGACTAAAATATAGGTTGCCGAAGGAAGAGAAGGATTGCATAATGCTCTATGTGCTTATGAACATGAAGGAAGTGGTCGATTTCATTAGGTAAAATGGTGAACACCCTATTTCTCTATGCAGCTAGTAACTCGGTCTCCGTCTAATGCTTATTTTCTCCTTCTTAGCGATTTCACGGATGAACAGTGGCCGGGACCGACGGATCCCTCTTCCATGGAGTTGGACACTCTACTGAAAGAGGATGCTCACGGAAATAAAAAAAACTTTGTGTCCTCGTTTATGGAAAAAGTAATTTCTAACCTGTCCCTCTTACCTTGCAATATGTGACTTGTCGCTCTTATTCCATGTAACTACTGATCCTCTTGTACCAGTAGGGAGCTGATCCCAACGTTGAGATGTCAGATGAGCTGAAATGTGTTTCCCAAGGTTGTAACAGTGTCGTCATTAAGTATGAGAAATATGATGTGAATGGGTTTCACTTCCATACAGAGACGCACCAGAAAGGGCGACCGAATGCAAAAACGGTAAATACTGGGGTGTTCACCAAAGGAGCCGATTCCCTTGATTACTATGGATGGTTAGAGAATGTATACGAGCTGACCTTCAATCGTACAAATGTCGAACTCAATCTTGTTGTGTTCAAGTGCCACTGGTTTGACCCAAGGGGTGGACTGAGAAGTACCCCTTCCATTGGGTTAGTTGAAGTTAGGCCTTCAACCACCTATAGCGGAGCCGACGTCTTTGTTGTTGCTCACCAAGCCAACCAAGTTTATTATTTGCCCTACCCATGCCAGAAAGTGGAACTCCAGGGCTGGGAAGTCGTGTTCCAGGTATCGCCACATGGTAACCTAACGATTCCCCCCGAGGACGATTACAACAACATTAACCCTGTAACGTACGAGGGAATTTTCTATCAAGAGCAAGAGGACTTCGGACACTTTGATTTAGAACCAGTTGATTTTGAGGACCTTGGGAACGATGTAGAAACTCGGGGTGAGTCAGTGGTGAATCTACATGACATAAGTATGCTCGAGAAGCTCCATACCGAGAATGACAACGATGATGAGCCTACACCCTTCGATGAGAATCCAGATTTCTACTCAAAAGATAGTGATAGTGAGAATGAGAATGAGAATGAAAATGATAGTGAGTATTTATTTTTTAATGCATTTTATTTTGTCTTTGTGCTTAACTATTTTCTTAATTGCATTATGCCTTTATTATTTGTGTATACATTTTATTATGTCTTTGTGCTTAACTGTTTTCTCTTACTTAATGCAGGTGATTAAACAATATGAGCATCGGCAAGGTAACCAATTCGTCCTTGCTTAATGCGCTGAAGCAGCACAAGAAAAGAGCTACACGGAGTGGGAGACAGCCAAATCCCAATCCACGTTACCCCGATCTTGCTCTTGTGGCGGAGGACGGGGTCGAGGCCGAGGTCGAGGAGGACGAGGACGAGGTGCCACGGGAGGAGGCGTGGACGTTGACCCACCACCCTCTGCTTCTGGCGACGTGGCTCCTGAGTTGTTCCTGACAGAGCAGCCTTTCAGGGCTGAGAGGGAGGCAGAGTCTAAGAGGGAGGCGAGGACCGAGAGGGAGGCGGGGACCGATACGGAGGCGGACACTAGCCGCGAGTTGGTGGGACGAAGAAATTACGGAATCGTGGGGAATAGGGAGTCCCTGACGAGAAGTTTGAGCCTAGGACTCAGGAGGCGAAAGCCCTTATTATTCCATATGGCCTTGAGTAAGTGTACTAATTTGGCAATTTAAAACATTTTATTTCATGTTGGTCATAAATTATTATTGTGTACTAATGTTTATTATTGTGCAGCAATTGGACATTTCCTCCGGGGACCAAGGCTCGCCTTCCTAATAGCCTCGTTGGAGCTCTGATTAGGAAGTTCTGGCCGGGCTATCACATTACCCACGAGGGTGACAGGAAGCTAGCTACTACTTGGGCGGACTACCAGACTACCCGTGTCCCGGGCTTTCCGACAGCTGCTGATGTTGTCATCACCAAGTTTTGGGTAAGGCATATTTCTCGAGTTATGTTCATACTTGCTGACCCCACCGTGCTAACTCATGACTCTAATGCATGATTGAAGTGCTTTTACCGTGTGGCCGAGGAGGACCAGGAGAAGGCGCAGAGGACTTTGCTTGGGGCTTGTGTGAAGTTGACCCCCCAGGTGTGGTACAACTAGAAGGTCACGGCCGCTAGCCACTTCTGGGCTGACAGGGGCGTGAGGGTCAGGAAGGAAGACATTGTCAGTAGGAACCCTAATCCTGAGTACTCGATGACGCCAGAAGAGTACATGTCGGTGAGTAAAATGTCAATGAGATTCTACATTGCTGCTAAGTTGCCATTGCATTGTCTGGAGTTGAGTATTGCATTTTCAGGTTATCCCCGATTGGGTCGAGCTGCATCGACTCGCATGGGAGGAGCTGGTTAGGACGAGGTGGCTCAGAGAAGACGAGGAGTTTGCAGCCTTGTCAAGGCGGAACGCGGATAACCGAGGCGATGGTGGAACGCACTGCGCGGGAAACCGCAACTTTGACCGCTTCAAGGGGAAGGTGGTACGTATATACATGGAACGACCTGCGTGTATTTCTCGTCATGTTTGTACTTCATATGCATAATATTTCTTTTCGCGATACAGGTGGCCGAGGCACAACACGGGGAGGTGATTCATGACGTCTCCGTCTATGAGATGATGCGGCGAAAGAAGCCCAATTACTCGAAGCCTCAACCCTCGTTGCCCGTGTACTTCGGCACTGCCCAGAACGACTTGGGGAACTACAGCACGATGGTGAAGGCTCGTCACCCGCATGTGGATGACCCCATTCACGCGGAGATCGACGAGGAGTCGTTGGTCCTGTCGGGGCACGGATTGCAGCATGGACGCCTCAAGATTCTGAATAAGAAGGTCAAGCCTACCATCAACACAAGCTTCAGCCGTCTCAAGGCTATCTACCCCGCCGACGGCTCCCCTATCCCGCCTCATGGCCAGCCTCGTCGATCCAGAGAGGATGTAAGTTTTTCTCGTTTTCATCATCTTTATGACTTTTGTTCCTGCATGGCTAACCGCTGACGAGATTCCTTGTATTTGAAATTGTAGCCTGAGTTAGACGCGGCCTACGATGCCGCTCATGAGGAATATCAGGTGGCCTTTCGGCAGCATCAGGAGGCGAATGCGATCTACATGCAATACATAAATGTAAGTCCGAACCTTTATTTTTGCAAAAGATACAAGTCCCACTTCCCCCCGTTTGTTGTACTACGGCCTGACATTTAAACTATATTGCAGGCCATGTTGGTGAATATTCAAACTGGCCAGAATAGAGATTTAGGGCCCGTGCCTCCCATGCCAGGTTCGGCGCCATTTTTGCCATCGAAGGACAGCTTCGCTAGGAGCTACGACGCATCGACACCGATAAGTTCTTTGCTAACCCACTGGTTATCGCTTTACTTTGCCTCGCAAGTTGCTAACATGTAGGGAACATGTAGGGAACGGGAGCTTCTGGGAACCGGAACTTTGGCCACGCCTCGCCGGATGGGCGTCAGATCACACCGCTTCATGACAATGGTCCATCTCCTGGCCATTCTGCAGGTGGTTCTCCCGAGCTTCACACTTCTCCTACTCCCTCGCCAGGTGGCTCTTCTGCTGCTTCTACTGGACGCAACCCTCGCCAGAGGTAGCCACTTTTCACCAGGGGAGATCTCGTGTACACCCCCTCTCCTCCAGAGTTGTAGGGATGTGTGATAATGTCGATGCATGTATGAACGATGTATGGATGATACATGTTTGAACTATGTGATCTTCTTTGTGGATGATACATGTATGAATGATGTTTGAATTATGATGTATGGATGATGTTGATGCATGTATGAATTATGTTGATGCATGTATGAATTATGTTGATGTATGGATGATGTTGTGCTGTGAATGGTGATGTGCTGTGAGGGGTGCTGTGAAAAGGCATAAAAAATACTGTGCAGCTGCTACGCCGACAGCAATGCCCTCGGCGTAGCAGCTGCCATGTGCCATATGGTCGTGGCTACGCCGAGGGCATGGCCGTCGGCGTAGCAGTTGCGCCTACGCCGACGGCCCCAGCCGTCGGCCCAGCCCGTGTCCTGGGGAGGCAGCAACTGCCACGTGTGGTGCTACGCTGAGGGCCAGGCCGTATATTAGTAAACATCAAATAAAGTTTCTTGTAAAAAAATTTATTAATAAAAAAATTGCCCTATATACGCCGACGGCTGCCCTCGGCGTATGCCTGGCCGTCGGCGTAGCCTCACCCGTTTTTTTTGACCCGCGGCCCACCCCGGGCCACTCGTTTCCCATTGTCAATCCCTCCCCATCCCCCTCCCCACCTCCCGCCTCCCAACCCCCTCCCCACGCCCGACCCGCCGCCAACCGCCGCCAGTCCCCGAGCTCGGGGCCGCCGCCGCCAGCCCCCCTCTCTCCCTCCCGCGAGCCCTCCCCCACTTCCCCACCCTGGCCATCCCCCACTTTCCTACCCCCACCACCCCGCCGCCACCACCACCCCACCATCCTGCCGTCGGTCCCCGAGCTCGGGGCCGCCGTCGCTATCCCCCTCTCTCCCTCCCGCGAGACCTCCCCCACGTCCCCACCCCGGCCCCGCCCCACCCTCGCCCTCCCCCACTTCCCCACCCCCACCACCCCGCCGCCACCCCCACTTCCCCACTGCCCTGCCTCTTCCCCCAGTACACTGCCGCCACCACCCCCAGTACACCGCCGCCACCACCACCCCGCCGCCACCCCTACTGCCCCACCCCTCCCCCACCCCAGTTTGAAGTAGTAGTTTGTAGTAGTAGTTTATAGTTGTAGTATGTAGTTTTTCTTATGTACTAGTAGTTTGTAGTAGTAGGTTGTAGTATCTAGAGGTAGTTTGTAGTTTGTACTATGCAAAACAATAGTTCATGTTTAGTAAAATAGATGAAATTTGCTAAATATATGTTGTATATGGTATGTTGTTTGTAGTTACCGGAGGGTGAGCATGGGGAGTGTTTCGACGACTGGTCCCAGATCATCTTCTAAGATTTGATCATGCTTCGAGGGTGAGAATCCGTTCGCCTCTCTTGTACCAAGGTTTATTTTCATGTCTAGATCACTGTTATCGCCACATTTTGGCCAAAGGAGGAGATGGGCCGTAATCAAGATGGGCTTGGAAGATACATATATGCAACGTGTTGTTGAATCGGCCTTGTGCGTGGATTTGGGCTAAATTGCCCGTGTATCTTATATTGTAGTAGGTTTCGTTTCGGTTTAAGTAAGAGATAGAGTTGTTAGGGTTATTCTAAAGATAGAAAGTCTCCGGACTATAAATATGTACCTAAGGTTATTGAGAAAAGGAGGACGATCACGTTCACAACAAACACAATCTCGGCGCATCGCCACCCCTTGTTTCTAGGGTTTTTCTCAGGTAAGTGCCATGATGCCTAGATCGCATCTTGCGATCTAGGCAGTATCTGCTTATGCGTTATTTGGTGTTACTCGTACTGAAGCCTTATTGTTGGCGAGTAACACTATTATCATAGATTTTTTTAGGCTAGCATCGATACTTTTTTGTTATGATTGTTTAGTTATGCTGCCTCTAGTTATCTCGCCGCCTTTGCACCTTTTCCCGGGTGTAAGGGTGGCACCTTGCTTGATCTTTATTCAGTCGATTTGATCTGTTATAGTTATGCCTTGTTCTCCAAGGTTTAGTTTGATATCTACATGATCAGGCCTTGCAAACGGGTTGAACGATCCAGTAGTATATAAGATATGGTTTGCCAGTCCGAGAGGAGTTGTTCCGGGAATTGACTTTACGTTGGTTTTTAGGCCTTCTCTAGGGTTAGTTTTCTATCATCTTTTGTATCTACCAGGCTCAATTACGTGTAGGATGTTCCAATTATGTGGTGAAAACGTTAAACTGTCGTGGATCGATTTAACTTGTATTGATGAAGCAAAACCCCATGTTATCGTAGATTTAATGCAGAACCATGGGATAATCGGCTCTAGGAGCCGATTCACAGGGAAACCTGGGAGCCGGTTGCGGCTCGAATTTTACGTATGTTTGTTTGCCATGCAGGAAACCACTCGAATCAACCCATCACCTTCCTGACCAGGTATAGGTCAGGTGGCACGCCCTCGCATCCGCCAGGACGTGTGCCGGAGTTTTGCTGGCCGTTGCCCGAGGGACCAGGGCCCACCAGCAGTTCTGGGAGCCTCCCGGCTCTTCGTGTTGCTCGTCGCTGCTCGCCGGTGGGTTTTGACAGGCAACAATCACCAAGTAGGTCGCGTCACCTAGGCATCATCCCGACCGTAAGCGTTACGCGACTTAATATGCATTAGTGGTCTCGCATATTTTGGACTGTAACGCTTATGGCTTTTATTGGGCAGTCGGCGGATTCGTAGTTGGGTTTGGTTCTCCCTGGCTCTACCTCGATTCGAGACAGGATTTCGGTGGCGCCTCCTCGTTGTTCTCCGGATGCACATCCTCTTGGCTTTTTGTCGAGACGTGTATCGGGAGAGTAGCGGGGAGGTGCTGCCGAAATTCTGCTTGGATCGGGGTAGAACCAGGGAGAACTTACCCAATCTACGGATCCGGCGGCTGGTTAGGACCCTCTTTTCCTATTGGACATGTAGGTTGATGAATGCATAAAAATATGAGGCATTTAATCTCCTGTTTGATATAAAATGTTATATTTGTTGTTTGTCTCGCAACAAAGCAGAAGAGGATGGCTGACAATGGGTGGATGTATAGTGGTCGTATTAGTGCGACTAATAAAACAGACGATTGGGTACGGAACACTCATTTGTTAGTGAATGAGTTAGCTCGTGGTTCGAAGGCAATGGTTCGGGCACTTTGTCCCTGCGCTCATTGCACTAAGCGTCATCGTCAGGGAAAGGATGACATGTACAAACACCGTCTGCAATATGGGTACATGTCTAACTATGTCACGCAAGTCGACTTTGCTCGGTACGAACGTGACAGAGGTGAGGTGATGCGTCAGCGGCTCAATGGCAATGATCATGATGGGATTAGAAACATGCTAGATGATCTTATAGATGCCGACCAGCCGAATTCGCCACCTCCACGGGAGGATGTAGGTTTTCGTAGCATGGAAAACAAAAAATTTCTACCGCATACAAACAAACAAGCCACGATCTATCTACTAGATTGTAGCAACGAGTCGATGGAATAACTCACCCTCGAAGATTCCAAAGTGTTTAACGAGAGCGGATTCTCGTGGGTGATGTAGTCGTACTCTTTCCGATCTCAGGATCGCGTAGATGATCCTTCTGGCGCTGCGTTCCGGCAGCGCTTCCGCAGTAGGTCACACGTTCGGTACTCGACGAAGACCTTCCTCTCCCTTGTTCCAGCAGGCAGCGGAGGTTGTAGCACTCTCCTCGCGATTCCGGCAACACAACGACGTGGTACCGGAAGTAGAGGGGAGATCTCGCAGGGCTTCGCCTTAAGCCGTAGCGAGTATGGTGGACAATGAGAGAGAGCCTCGGTGATCTAGGGTTTAGACACACCAAGGAGGAGTAAGGACGGCGGCTAGGGTTTGACTAGGCGGCGGCGGCTTGCCCTAGGCGGCGGCAACGGGAGGTGGCGGCGCCGGCGGCTAGGAGCTAGGGTTTTGGGTGGAGGTGTTGTGTGTTTGGAGGGGCAGCCCTGCCCCTCCTTATATAGGTAGAGGGGGCGTGCCAGGGGAGGGGAGTCCCTCCCCAACTCGGTCTCCAAGTGGGCCGGCGGTGGAGGGAGGGAACTCCTCCCCAAGTAGGTTTCCTACTTCCCCTCCACCTCACAAAATAGCCGTTTGACTTTTCAAATTGGCGTTTGACTTTTCAAACTAGGATTTGATTAAACCCTTTATTTTGTTCAGCGATGACACCTAGTACATGATGCAATCATTCCAACTTGTTATGACACATTCATGTACCCTTCCCCTCCGGAGTGTCGGACATTCCGGAACCTTCTAGAACATTCCCGATGAAAACACCGGAACCATTCTCCAACCCCGAAACAGGACTTTCCTTATATGAATCTTATTCTCCGGACCATTCCGGATCTCCTCGTGATATCCTGGATCCCATCCGTGACTCCAAACAACATTCGGTCTCTTACTCATCATTCCATAACTACTCAAACAACGTCGAATCTTTAGTGTGTCTCCCTACGGTTCGTGAATTATGCGGACATGATCGGGACACTTCTCCGAACAATAACCAATAGAGGAATCTAGAAATTCATATGGCTCCCACATATTTCTACGATTACTTTGCGATCGAATGAACCACTTACATACGATACTAATTTCCCTTTGTCTCACGATAGTTTACTTATCCGAGGTTATGATCGTCGGTATCTCTGCATACCTAGTTCAACCTCGTTACTGATAAGTACTCTTTTCTCGTTCCCATGATATGTGATCCCTTGTGAGTAAGTCACATGCTTGCAAGCTAATTGGATGACATTTCACCGAGAGGGCCCAGAGTATATCTATCCGTCATATGGATGAAAAAATCCCACTATTGATCCATGTGTCTCAACCAATACTTTCCGAACACTCAATGCCACCTTTATAGAAACCCAGTTATGGTGTGGTGTTTGATGTCATCAAAGCATCCTTCCGGTGAAGGTGATATGCATGATCTCATGGTCGAAGGAATTAGGTTACTATGTATCAGAAAGCATATAGCAATTGAACTATTAAAATGACTTGATCTTTATGCTACGCTTATCTATAGGAGTATGTACACCATATCATTCTCCTAACGATATGATCTTGTTGTTAATAACATCTCAATGTTCATGATAGGGAAACCATAATCATTTATTAACTAACAAGCTAGTATTATAAAGAGGCTTTACTAGGGACTCTATTTTAGTTTACAAATCACACAAGTATTAATGTTTCCTTGTTAATACTATTAAAGCATGAATGTAAACATTTATCATAAACACAAAGATATAATAATAACTACATTTATTATTGCCTCTAGGGCATATCTCCAACAGTCTCCCACTTGCACTAGAGTCATCTAATCTAGATTACATGGTAATATACCGAATACCCATGGTAGTTTGGTGTTGGTTATGTTTTGCCCTCGGGAGAGGTTTAGTCAACGGATCTGCCACATTCAGATTTATGTGTACTTTGCAAATCTTTATGTCCCCATCTTGGACATGTTGTCGAATAGCGTGAAAACGTAGCTGATGTGCTTCAGCTTCTTGTGTGATCTTGGTTCTTGCGCATTGGCTATGACGCCCATGTTATCACAGTAGATAGACATTGGGTCCAGCGCACTAGGAACCACACCTAGCTCTGTAATGAACTCTTTCATCCATTTCGCTTCTTGTGAAGCCTCCGAAGCAGCCATGTATTCCGATTCAGTTGAGGATCTCGCCACAACGCTTTGCTTTGCACTCCTCCAGCTAACTGCTGCACCATTCAAAGTAAATACGTATCCAGATTGTGATTTAGAATCATCCGGATCGGTGTTCCAACTAGCATCGGTGTAACCATTAACAACGAGCTGTTCATCACCTCCATAAGAAAGAACCATATCCTTAGTTCTTCTCAAGTACTTAAGGATGTTTTTGACCGCTGTCCAATGATCCACTCCTGGATCACTTTGATATCTGCTAGTTAAACTAACAGCATATGCAATGTCTGGTCTAGTACATATCATGGCATACATCAGAGATCCTATGGCTGAGGCATAGGGAGTCTTACTCATCCTTTCTCTATCTTCTGCCGTTACTGGACTTTGAGTTTTACTCAATGTCGTATTGGGCAACATGGGCAAGAACCCTTTCTTGCTATCTTCCATTCCAAACCTCTTTAGAACTTTGTCCAAATATGTACTTTGTGACAATGATATTAGGCGTCTTGATCTATCTCTATAAATCTTTATGCCTAATATATAAGCTGCTTCGCCAAGATCCTTCATTGAAAAACTATTATTCAAATATTCCTTGACACTATTAAGAAGGTCTACATCATTCCCAATCAACAATATGTCATCTACATATAGTATTAAGAATGCTACAGATCTCCCACTCACTTTCTTGTAAATACAAGCTTCTCCATAAGTTTGTATAAAACCAAAACTTTTGATTACCTTATCAAAACGTTGATTCCAACTTCGGGATGCTTGCTTCAATCCATAGATGGACCGTTGAAGTTTGCATAACCTGTTAGCATCTTTAGGATCGACAAAACTTTTGGGTTGCATCATATACAACTCTTCATCAATGTCTCCATTGAGGAACGCTGTTTTGACATCCATCTGCCATATCTCATAATCATAATATGCAGCGATTGCTAACATAATCCTCACAGACTTTAGCTTCGCTACAGGTGAGAAAGTCTCATCGTAGTCAACTCCTTGAATTTGTCGAAACCCTTTTGCGACAAGTCGAGCTTTATAGACAGTAACATTACCATCAGCATCTGTTTTCTTCTTGAAAATCCATTTGTTCTCAACAGCCTTCCGGCCATCCGATAAGTCCACCAAAGTCCACACTTGGTTTTCGTACATGGATCCAATCTCGGATTTCATGGCTTCTTGCCATTTATTGGAATCTGGGCTCATCATTGCTTCCTCATATGTCGCAGGGTCATCGGTGTTGTCCACCAACATGACACCCATAACAGGATCATACCAATCAGGAGTGGTACGAGTTCTCGTTGACCTGCGAGGCTCTGTAGCAACTACAACCGAAGTTTCATGATCATCATCATTAGCTTCCTCTCTTATTGGTGCAGGCGTCACAGGAACTACTTCCGGTGCTACGCTAATCGCAAGTTCGAGAGAAGGTTCGACAACCTCGTCGAGTTCTACTTTCCTTCCAGTCACTTCTTTCGAGATAAATTCCTTCTCTAGAAAGGATCCATTCTTGGCAACGAAGATTTTGCCTTCGTATCTATGATAGAAGGTATACCCAATAGTTTTGTTCGGGTATCCTATGAAGACGCATTTTTCCGCTTTGGGTTCAAGCTTGTCCGGCTGTAACTTCTTTACATAGGCTTCGCAACCCCAAACTTTAAGGAACGACAATTTAGGTTTCTTCCCAAACCATAATTCATACGGTGTCGTTTCAATGGATTTAGATGGTGCCCTATTTAAAGTGAATGCGGATGTTTCTTGTGGCATCCCGCAAAACCACTACTAGAAAATCGCGTTGATTTTGTGCATTGCATCATCATGACCTCAGCATGCATCTGTTTGCCTAAAAGAATTTGCTAAAAGCCTAGTTTTGCTTTGTACAAATACCCCTCTTTATTTCAAATGCAAAACCCCGATCGTATCGGATATTTTATTTACCTATAAACTAATTGCAAAGTAGTCTTGTTTTAAAATAAACAAAAAAAAACAAACAAATATTTTACCAAAATGATCAAACCTAAAACCCAGCCCTTTCCTACCTAAACCTAGTCTACCCACCAACCAGTGCTTTCCACCTCACTTTCCCTCCACCTCATCACAACCACCGCCACCTCACCAATCCACCAGCCACCACCTCCTGCAACCGGTCCCACCCGCAGCCCCACTCCCCCTGGCCCCACATGCCAGCCCCCCACTCCCTCTCTCTCTCCCAACCGGCCACCCACACACGCCAACCCACCCCTCCTTCTCTCCCTGTCGCCTGGGCCCCACCCGACCCAACACGCCACCACGCCACGCCCAGGCCCCACTCTCCCCCCGCACGCGTCCCACCCCACCTGGAACTCCCCCGCTTGGCCCTTCCTCCCTTCTCTCGTTCCCACCCCGAGCGCCTCCCCTCTCGCCGGCAGCCGCCGCTCGCCCCAGAGCGCCGCCGCGGCCCTTCCTCCTCCTCGTCGCCGTCGCAGGGCTCCCCCCCGAGCCGCCTTGCCGCCGGCAGTGAGCCCCGCCGCTGCTTCTTCCTCAGGGAGCCCCCGCCTCCGGCCTTCCTCCCTTCCCTCTGTGTCCCCGGTCTCCACCCTCCAACCGCCGCCGCCCATCAGGCTTCCTCGCCTCTGCCCGTCGGCGTCCGCTCCTTCCCGCTCGACGCCGCTGTCGCCCCTGCTATAGCCTCGCCAGGGACCTCCTCGCCCCGCGCACGCCGACGCCGGCGAGCCCGCCTCCCCCGGACACGGGCACCTCGACGTCGTTCCCTGTCCCCGGCCGCCGTCCTGCACGCCCACGACCTCGGCCACGTGCGCCTCCATCCTCGCCGCCGGCGTCCCCTCCACCGCGTCGGCCCGGTCTTCGCCCTGCTCACTGTGAGCCCGTGCGCGGCCGACCTCGCCGGCCGTCGTGCCTCCTCTATGGTCGCCTCTCCGCCTCGCCGGCCATACCGCGCCGTGGTCGCAGGACCTCGCCGAGCTCGCCGACCTCCTCCGTCTGTGAGCCATGCGTGTTTTCTGTTGCCCTGCACGTCTACAGCGCCCTGGTCAGTCGTCGCCGAGCCACGCCTTCCGACGGCCACGGCAGCGTTTTTCCTCGTGGGACCTCGTCTTTGTACCGGTGTTGGCCGATGTGGTGCATGTGCTACGGGTGCTCTATGTAAGATCGTCCCCAAGCCACCCTGCCGACAGATCTTCCTGATGTTGTTCAGCTGTGGTGACAAATATGTCGACTATGCGACGCATGGCAAGATCAACGGAAATACCCCAACTTAGACCACTGGAGTGCGACAACAAGTTCGGCACCGACCCGAACAAATACGGTGAACCCCGATACCCTTCCGAGTTCGACACCGACTACCCGGACTCCAAGATCACCGTCACGGAACGACATGATCTTCTCCTCGGACGCCAAGATCTACCTCCCGGACCCGAAGACCGTACCTTCGCGGAACAAGTTCACGGCCAACAACCAAAGTCGGAACCCCAAGGTCGTCAACACGGACTCGGAGGATCCCCGGACGACGAGCCCTTCATCTCGGACGCCAAGTTTGTCGAGAACCCGAACGCCAAGGTCGCCGATGCGAATACGACAAGTACTTCATCCCGAACGCCATGACCGTCGACATGACCCGAAGACCACGGATGCGCCAAGACCTACTCCGTTATCCGAGAACGATCCCGTCGAACCCTGAACCCCGGAGTCCGAACCCCAGACCCGAACCCTGAGTCCGAACCCTGAACCCCGGAACCAAGATCTTCGACCCTAATGTGTGACCCTTATCCGAGAACCCTATTTTATAAATTGTCAACTATATAAATTGAAGCATATTAAATTGCCATGCTGCACACATATTATCATGTGGTTTGGGGGCCGTATGCCGATTCATCTCATAATTAAATATGGGGCCCATATGCGGGCAAATCTAGTCTTATATTGGCCTCATTTAAATTGGTGTAGCGAACCGGTGCTATCTTTTGCCATGTTACATTTAAATTGCGGGGTAGTTAAACAACTTGAACCATATAATTAATTGTCAGGACCCCGGTTCCGCTTAATATGATCTAATTGCATTGCACCTTTGCCATGTCATACATCATACATGCATCATGCTCGATCTTTTGCTGTAGTATTAAATAGTGCATCCGGTGTTTCTTCTAGTGTTTTGCTTCTTCGCGGATTAGGCCGATGAGTTGATGCGAGTGTCGACCCGATCTTCGGATGAACCTTCGGCAATGTTTTCAGGCGAGCATCTCCCCCTTTCTACCTATCTTACTTTTATAGTATTTATTCCCTCCTGTTGATCTATTGCTATCCGTGTTGCGATGCTCTAGTTTCCGTATCCGTGATATCCCTTGCAGCCTTATATTGCCTTGGACACATCCTATTACCCGTTGTTTGGTAGATAGTTGGACTTGCGCGTCGTAGTCGCTTGCTCTATTGCTGTTGCGTGTCGTCAAGTACCACAGTTGTTGGAGTATTGCCGCACGTTTGATGTTGGAGATAATCATGGCTTTACTTATCGTTCACTTTAATTATTGTTTAACAACTAAAATTGAAGTAAGTAAGCAGAGGCACATGTGGGCAATAGATGTTATTTGGTTGTTAACCGTCCACTTGTGTCCCGTAGGACCCCGAGTACTTGATACCTGTTCCTTGAATATTCGCGCTATACACATCCGGGAGGATTATGGGACCCCCCCGAGCCAGAGCTTGATTCATTCTTATTTCTTGGGGCCACAAACTAGTTTGAGGTTTTATTTACGATCCTGTACTTATGCCATGCTTTACTGCTTTATTACGATTGTGCGAGGAGCACCTGTACTGTTTAGGTAAGCGGAGTGTTTTCGCGGTATCGACAATCCCAGTTTTGGGTTCCCAGTCGTTTACAGCCACTGGCGCAAACCTTGAGTCCGTTTCGAAGTCAGCTAACTTCGTTGCGGGTAGCTTAATGGGGTGGCCCCCTGAAATATTTCTGAATCTTGTGATTGCTTTGTCGTGAAAGCCTCGTTGGGTTTTGATTTGGTTTTTCCGAGGTTGATCGAGTGTGTGTTGCTATTTGTGCACCCCTGCAGGGTAAAACTTTCTGAAAGCCGTGTCCGCTGTTATGGACGACTTGGAGCACAGTATCTCGATCATAGACAACTATAACTAAAGTAGTGCTATAAATTTGACTTTATAATGACTAGTAATCAGCTTCACTATAATGGAATGGCTAAATAAAACTGCCAACAACTGCATGTTTTGGTTGTCGCTTGCTACCTTTGTACCTGACTAGTAAGTATTGCAACTAAAACGGAATGGCTAAATAAAAGTACCAACAACTGCTGGGTTTTGGGATATCTCATGCTATTTGTATCTGATTAGTAAGTGTTGCAACTACAACGGAGTGATTAACTAAAACGGCCCACTGCTTATTTTATCAGGATGACTATCTATACCTGACTAGTAATTGCTGCAACGATAACTGAATAAATAAAACTGCCAACGGTGTGTGTTCCTCGGTGGACTTCCTCGTTTGGTCTCGAGGGGGAAACACCAGGATGGGTTTGTTTGGTGCTAGAATCAGGTTGGCTCCGGATAGGTCTTTCTTATCCCTTTCGGATGGCCGATAGTTATATCGAGTCTCTATAGGTTGTTTAGTGCCTGCTGCCGCTGCCGCTTCAGTCCACCATACCTATGTAGGCGAGGACCGCCGAATTCTAGCCTCGCCGTGTACTGGCCTCAGTACTGACGCTCCTCTTTTCCCTTTGCCCTTTGTCGGCACCCCTTTTGTGTAAGCAGGTTTCGAGATCGACGTCGTTAGCAGGGTTACCCTTCCGGCTTGGCCTGGGCAGGATTATGGACGCCATTGGTTATTCTTCAGGGCTCTTAGCCCCATTTGCATCTTGTCCATAGCTGGACGCTCTATTGTTTTCAAGGTGATTTGGATCTTTGTTCTGTATATCTGTATTCTTGACACTTTGAGTCGCTGTTGTATATATCTGTTCTGTGGGTCCCATCGAGGACTGTTGTGTAATGTTATTACTTCGTTTTCCACCCGCACGAAAGTGCCTGGTGGGCACCTTTGAATCGTTTCTATGCGGGTTTGGTGGGAATCGCTGAAACTTGCATAGGGTCAATTCTGAGGGTGTTACATTTCTAATGCATAACCCCAAAACGAGCGGTAAATCTTTAAGTGACATCATAGAATGAACCATATCTAAGAGAGTTCGATTACGACGTTCGGACACACCATTACGCTGTGGTGTTCCCGGCGGTGTCAATTGTGAAAGTATTCCGCATTTCTTTAAATGCTCACCAAACTCATAACTTAGATATTCACCTCCACGATCAGAACATAGAAATTTAATCTTCTTGTTATGTTGATTCTCCGCCTCACTTTGAAATTCCTTAAACTTCTTGAAAGTTTCGGACTTATGTTTCATGAAATAGATATACCCATATCTACTCAAGTCATCCGTGAAGGTAAGAACATAACGATAACCACCGCACTATGATACACTCATTGGACCACACACATCGGTATGTATGATATCCAATAAGTCCGTAGCTTGCTCCATCATACCAGAAAATGGAGTCTTAGTCATTTTACCCATCAGACATGCTTCGCATGTTTCATGTGATTCAAAATCAAGTGATTCAAGAAGTCCATCAGAATGGAGTTTCTTCATACGCTTCACTCCAATGTGACCAAGACGACAGTGCCACATATAGGTCGAGTTATCGCTCAATTTCAAACGTTTAGCTTCTATGTTATTAATATGTGTATTTCCACTATCGAGATTCAATAAGAATAGACCATATATCAAAGTTGCATGTGCATAAAACATATTACTCATATAAATCGAATAACCATTATTCTCGGATTTAAACAAGTAACCGTATCGCAATAAACAAGATCCCGATATAATGTTCATGCTTAACCCAGGCACCAAATAACAATTATTTAAGTATAAAACTAATCCCTATGGTAGATGAAGAGGTAGCGTGCCGACCGCGATCACATCAACCTTTGATCCGTTTCCCACGCGCATCGTCACCTTGTTCTTCGCTAGCTTCCGTTTATTCTGCAGCACCTGTTTCGAGTTACAAATATGAGCAACCGAACCAGTATCAAATACCTTGCACTACTACGAGTACTAGTGATATACACATCAATAACATGTATATCGGATATACCTTTCTTCTTGATGTTGCCGTTCTTCAAATCCGCCAAGTACTTTGGGAAATTCCGCTTCCAGTGACCTTCTCCCTTGCAGTAAAAGCACTCAGTATCAGGCTTAGGTCCAGCCTTGGTCTTCTTCGTCGGCGCGGTAACTTTCTTACCACCCTTCTTTAAGTGTACCTTTTTCTTAGACTTGCCTTTCTTGAATTTGGTGGTCTTATTGACCATCAACACTTGGTGCTCTTTCTTGATCTCCACTTCTGCAGATTTTAACATGGCGAGGAGTTCTGGCAACTGCTTTTTCATGTTTTGCATATTGTAGTTCATCACAAAGTTCTTGTAACTTGGTGGTAGTGATTGGAGGACATGATAAATCCCCAAAGCATTAGGAATCACTATGCCCAAGCTTTGAAGTTTGTTTGCGTGCCCAGACATCTTAAGCACATGCTCACTGACGGAGCTGCCAGCTTCCATCTTGCAATTAAAGAACTTTTCAGAATCCTCATAGCTCTCAATTGCCGCGTGAGTCTCAAAGATCAATTTGAGATCACGGACAATATCACGTGGGTCTGAATTCTCAAACCTTTTCTGAAGCTCCGATTCTAAACCATACAAGATAGCACACTGAACTGTGGAGTACTGAGTCTTCCGAGCGAGGTAAACATTCTTTACTTCATCGGTAACAGTAGCTGCAGGTGGGTCACCCAGCGGTGCATCCAGCACATAGGTCAAATTACCAGTTGTGAGGAAAATCCTCAAATTGCGGAACCAATCTGCGAAGTTGCTTCCATTGTTTTTCAACTTTTCTTTCTCTAGGAACGCATTAAAATTGATGGTAGGGGCCGCCATCGATCTACAACATATTTGCAATAGTTTATGACAAATTGAGTTCTAATTAATAGTTAAATTAATCTAGGTGAACTCCCACTCAAAACAATATCCCTCACATTGTTTTAGTGATCACACGAACCAAATCCACCACATCAACACCGATCATCACGAGAGTTGATGCAGCTTCAATGGCGAACAATCGACATGTTCATCATATCTACTATATGATTCATGCTTTACCTTTCGGTGATCCGTGTTCCGAGACCATGTCTGTACATGCCAGGCTCGTCAAGATCAAACCTTAGCTTCCGCATGAGCAAATCTGGCTTGCTCACGTTGTATACACTTGCGGAATCTAACACACCCGATCATCACGTGGTGCTTCGAAACAAAAAGCTTTAGCAACGGTGCTTACTAAGGATGAACACTTTAGAACTTGAAATTCATGTGCATGAGGGATCATCTTATAATGCTACCGTCGTTAATTAAGAATACAAGATGCATAAAGGATTAACATCACATGCAATTCATAATATGTGATATGATATGGCCTTTCTTCTTTGTGCTTCCGATCTCCATCTTCAAGCACGAACATGATCTCCATCATCACCGGCATTGCATCGAGGTCAATGACGCTGCTCCATGGTTGTCGTCCACCGGCTTCAACTATTACAACTACTTTGAATAGACACGCGGGTCTTAACAGAATTTAAAGACAACCATATGGCTCTTGCCGGTTGCCAACTTATAATAAGGAACATTGCATACATCAAATATAATCACAATCATGGCCATATCACATCACAGCACACCCTTGCAAAACAAAGTTAGACGCCTCTACTTTCTTTGCATGTTTTACGTGGTTTGGGGCTTTCAATAAGTGTCGTTCTAACTTACGAACAAGAACCATAGCATTGATACTAGTATTGTCAATCACCCGTTGTAAATTGAATCTTAACTATGTTGGGAGAAACAGGCACCCGCAAAGCCACTTATGCAATACAAGTTGCATGTCAAGCGTGGAGCAAGTCTCATGAACGATGTCATGTAAGGTTAGCCCGGGCCGCTTCATCCCACCATCCCGCAAGATGCAAAGTACACAAGAAGCAATCAACAACAAAAGCATCAACGCCCACAATGACCATTGTGTTCTACTCGTGCAACAGATCTACATATAGACACGGCTCTGATACCACTGTAGGGTTTCATAGCATGGAAAACAAAAAATTTCTACCGCATACAAACAAACAAGCCAAGATATATCTACTAGATTGTAGCAACGAGTCGATGGAATAACTCACCCTCGAAGATTCCAAAGTGTTTAACGAGAGCGGATTCTCGTGGGTGATGTAGTCGTAGTCTTTCCGATCTCAGGATCGCGTAGATGATCCTTCCGGCGCTGTGTTCCGGCAGCGCTTCCGCAGTCGGTCACACATTCGGTACTCGACGAAGACCTTCCTCTCCCTTGTTCCAGCAGGCAGCGGAGGTTGTACCACTCTCCTTGCAATTCCGGCAGCACAACGGCGTGGTACCGGAAGTAGAGGGGAGATCTCGCAGGGCTTCGCCTTAAGTCGGAGCGAGTATGGTGGACTATGAGAGAGAGCCTCGGCGATCTAGGGTTTAGACACACCAAGGAGGAGCAAGGCCGGTGGCTAGGGTTTGCCTAGGCGGCGGCGGCTTGCCCTAGGCAGCGGCAACAGGAGGTGGCGGCGCCGGCGGCTAGGAGCTAGGGTTTTGGGTGGAGGTGTTGTGTGTTTGGAGGGGCAGCCCTGCCCCTCCTTATACAGGTGGAGGGGGCGCGCCAGGGGAGGGGAGTCCCTCCCCAACTCGGTCTCCAAGTGGGACGGCGGTGGAGGGAGGGAACTCCTCCCCAAGTAGGTTTCCTACTTCCCCTCCACCTCACAAAATAGCCGTTTGACTTTTCAAATTGGTGTTTGACTTTTCAAACTAGGATTTGATTAAACCCTTTATTTTGTTCAGCGATGACACCTAGTACATGATGCAATCATTCCAACTTGTTATGACAGATTCATGTACCCTTCCCCTCCGGAGTGCCGGACATTCCGGAACCTTCTAGAACATTCCCGATGAAAACACTGGAACCATTCTCCAACCCCGAAACAGGACTTTCCTTATATGAATCTTATTCTCCGGACCATTCCGGATCTCCTCGTGATATCCTGGATCCCATTCGATACTCCAAACAACATTCAGTCTCTTACTCATCATTCCATAACTACTCAAACAACGTCGACTCTTTAGTGTGTCTCCCTACGGTTAGTGAATTATGCGGACATGATCGAGACAATTCTCTGAACAATAACCAATAGAGGAATCTGGAAATTCATATGGCTCCCACATATTTCTACGATTACTTTGCGATCGAATGAACCACTTACATACGATACCAATTTCCCTTTGTCTCACGATAATTTACCTATCCGAGGTTATGATCGTCGGTATCTCTGCATACCTAGTTCAACCTCGTTACTGATAAGTACTCTTTTCTCGTTCCCATGATATGTGATCCCTTGTGAGCCAGTCACATGCTTGCAAGCTAATTGGATGACATTTCACCGAGAGGGCCCAGAGTATATCTATCCGTCATATGGATGGACAGATCCCACTCTTGATCCATGTGTCCCAACCAATACTTTCCGAACACTCAATGCCACCTTTATAGCCACCCAGTTACGGTGTGGTGTTTGATGTCATCAAAGCATCCTTCCGGTGAAGGTGATATGCATGATCTCATGGTCGAAGGAATTAGGTTACTATGTATCAGAAAGCATATAGCAATTGAACTATTAAAATGACTTGATCTTTATGCTACGCTTATCTATAGGAGTATGTCCACCATATTATTCTCCTAACGATATGATCTTGTTGTTAATAACATCTCAATGTTCATGATAGGGAAACCACAATCATTTATTAACCAACAAGCTAGTATTATAAAGAGGCTTTACTAGGGACTCTATTTTAGTTTTCAAATCACATAAGTATTAATGTTTCCTTGTTAATACTATTAAAGCATGAATGTAAAAATTTATCATAAACACAAAGATATAATAATAACTACATTTATTATTGCCTCTTGGGCATATCTCCTACAGAGGAATCACCAGAACCGGAGGAACCGGAGCCAACCGCGAAGGCCTTCCTTGATATGATGGCCGCGGCTAAGAGGCCTCTGTACGAGGGTGCAAAGATTTCTCAGCTCGATGCCATCTCTCAGTGTCTAGTCGACAAGTGCCAATACTCCACCACCCGTTCTCACTTTGAAGCTAATCTGAGAACATGTTGTAACATGTTGCCCGAAGGGCATTGTCTGCCTAAAACCTTTCACGAAACGAAGAAACTCATGAAGGAGCTCAACATGGATTATGAAAAGATAGATTGTTGTCCAAAAGGCTGCCTTTTGTTGTGGAAACAGTTTGAGGGTGACAAGTACTGCTCCATTTGCAAGGCCTCTAGATATGAAGAGATAAAAGGGAAGGATGGTCAGGTGAGGCAGTCGAAGGTCGCTAAGAAGATACTTCGGTATCTCCCATTCATAAAAAGAATCCAGCGGCTTTACTTGAGCGAGGAGACTGCCAAATAGATGACGTGGCACAAGAAGGGGAAAAGATACGAGGACGAGCACGGACGGAAGAAGATGGGACATCCATCTGATGGTAAGGCATGGAAGAACTTCGATGACAAATACCCCCGGTGCACAGAAGAGGCTCGGAATGTTAGAATTGTGATAGCAACAGATGTCTTCAACCCATATGGTATGTCGACGGCCTCGTACAGCTGCTGGCCGGTGTATGTTATTCCTCTCAATCTCCCTCCCGGAGTATTAATGCAATGGAAGACCATGTTTTTGTCGCTGATAATTCCAGGACCTGAGTATCCGGGGAAGAACTTGAGTGTCTACATGCAGTCGATTGTGGATGATTTGAACCACTCTTGGATACACGGGACATTGACATACGACCGAGCATCAAAGAGAAACTTTTTGATGAAAGTTTGGTTACAGTATACTATACACGACATGCCCGGGTACGCCCTAACGTGCGGATGGTGTACAGCTGGTAAGTGGCCATGCCTAGTGTGCAGGCACCGACTTGAGTTCCTTTGGCTAAAGTCGGGTCACAAATATGTTGCGTTTGACACGAATCGACAGTACCTCAAAAGAAATCATTCGTTCAGAGAAGATAGAAAGAACTTCAAGAAGGGCAAAGTTGTGCATGAAGTAAAAGAGGTACCAAAGTTCGAGGGTGCAGCTTTTGATGCCGAGATATGTGCTCTCGTGCCCGCGGCGCCGGGAACTGGCCATCAATTTGCGGGATATGGTGTAACGCATAATTGGACTCACGTGGCAGCCTTAACGAATCTTGTGTATTACAAGGACCTCGAACTTCCCCATAACATCGATGTGATGCACACCGAAAAGAATGTCGGGGAGTCCCTTTTTCACACAGTCTTGAACATTCCTGGGAAGTCAAAGGATAATGTCAAGGCTAGAGTCGATGTTGAGAAGCTTTGTGATAGGAAGAGATTACACATCCAGCCTCCTACTGTCCGTCAAAAGAATTGGTTCAAGCCGCATGCCTACTACTGCCTTGATAATGTCGAAAAGAAGGAGTCATTTAGGTGGCTCAAATACGTTGTGATGTTCCCTGACGGTTATTGTTCGAATATAAGTAAGGGAGTCAATCTTTTGACGGGACAAGTCAACGGGCTCAAGAGTCACGACTATCATATATGGATTGAGCGGCTGATGCCGATGATGGTTCGAGGGTATATCCCCAAGAAAGTATGGCGAGTGCTTGCGGAGTTGAGCCATTTCTTCCGCACCCTCTGTGCTAAGCAGATATGTCCTCTGGTGATTGAGAATCTACAAGTTCAGGTGCCGGAGTTGCTATGAAATTTGGAGATGATCTTTCCGCCAGGATTCTTTACTCCGATGGCACATCTCATTGTGCACCTCGCGAACGAGGCACTCTTGGGGGGCCGGTGCAATTTAGTTGGCAATTTTGTATTGAGAGAGAGTTTAAGTATATTCGAAAGATAACTGGAAACAAAGCCAAGATTGAAGCATGCATAGCTGAAGCAACATGCCTTCGGGAGATGGCAGATGCCGCGACAACCTACTGGCCCGATGATGTTCCCACTATGCATAACCCGGTCTCTCGTTACAATGTCGACCTGGCCAAGAATGACCCCAATCTCGAAATATTCCAATTTCCCGGTGGCAAGGCCGGTAAAGGACTAAAATATAGGTTGTCGAAGGAAGAGAAGGATTGCATAATGCTCTATGTGCTTATGAACATGAAGGAAGTGGTCGATTTCATTAGGTAAAATGGTGAACACCCTATTTCTCTATGCAGCTAGTAACTCGGTCTCCGTCTAATGCTTATTTTCTCCTTCTTAGCAATTTCACGGATGAACAGTGGCCGGGACCGACGGATCCCTCTCCCATGGAGTTGGACACTCTACTGAAAGAGGGTGCTCCCGGAAATAAAAAAAACTTTGTGTCCTGGTTTATGGAAAAATTAATTTCTAACATGTCCCTCTTACCTTGAAATATGTGACTTGTCGCTCTTATTCCACGTAACTACTGATCCTCTTGTACCTGTAGGGAGCTGATCCCAACGTTGAGATGTCAGATGAGCTGAAATGTGTTTCCCAAGGTTGTAACAGTGTCGTCATTAAGTATGAGAAGTATGATGTGAATGGGTTTCGCTTCCATACAGAGACGCACCAGAAAGGGCGACTGAAGGCAAAAACGGTAAATACTGGGGTGTTCACCAAAGGAGCCGATTCCCTTGATTACTACGGAAGGTTAGAGAATGTATACGAGCTGACCTTCAATCGTACGAATGTCGAACTCAATCTTGTTGTGTTCAAGTGCCACTAGTTTGACCCAAGGGGTGGACTGAGAAGTACCCCTTCCATTGGGTTAGTCAAAGTTAGGCCTTCAACCACCTATAGCGGAGATGACGTCTTTGTTGTTGCTCACCAAGCCAACCAAGTTTATTATTTGCCTTACCCATGCCAGAAAGCGGAACTCCAGGGCTGGGAAGTCGTGTTCCAGGTATCGCCACATGGTAACCTACCGATTCCCTCCGAGGATGATTACAACAACATTAACCCTATAACGTATGAGGGAATTTTCTGTCAAGAGCAAGAGGACTTCAGACACTTTGATTTAGAACCGGTTGATCTTGAGGACCTTGGGAACGATGTAGAAACTCAGGGTGAGTCAGTGGTGAATCGACATGACATAAGTATGCTCGAGAAGCTCCATACCGAGAATGACAACGATGATGAGCCGGCACCCTTCGATGAGAATCCAGATTTCTACTCAAAAGATAGTGATAGTGAGAATGAGAATGAAAATGATAGTGAGTATTTATTTTTTAATGCATTTTATTTTGTCTTTGTGGTTAACTGTTTTCTTAATTGCATTATGCCTTTATTCTTTGTGTATACATTTTATTATGTCTTTGTGCTTAACTATTTTCTCTTACTTAATGCAGGTGATTGAACAATATGAGCAGCGGCAAGGCAACCAGTTCGTCCTTGCTTAATGCGCTGAAGCAGCGCAAGAAAAGAGCTACACGGAGTGGGAGACAGCCAAATCCCAATCCGCGTTACCCCGATCTTGCTCCTGCTGGCGGAGGACGGGGTCGAGGCCGAGGTCGAGGAGGATGAGGACGAGGTGCCACGGGAGGAGGCATGGACTTTGACCCACCACCCTCTGGCGACGTGGCTCCTGAGTTGTTCCTGACAGAGCAGCCTTTCAGGGCCGAGAGGGAGGCAGAGTCTAAGAGGGAGGCAGAGTCTGAGAGGGAGGCGAGGACCGAGAGGGAGGCGGGGACCGATACGGAGGTGGACACTAGCCGCGAGTTGGTGGGGCCGAAGAAATTGCGGAATCGTGGGGAATCGGGAGTCCCTGACGAGAAGTTTGAGCCTAGGACTCAGGAGGCGAAAGCCCTTATTATTCCATATGGCCTTGAGTAAGTGTACTAATTTGGCAATTTAAAACATTTTATTTCATGTTGGTCATAAATAATTATTGTGTACTAATGTTTATTATTGTGCAGCAATTGGACATTTCCTCCGGGGACCAAGGCTCTCCTTCCTAACAGCCTCGTTGGAGCTCTGATTAGGAAGTTCTGGCCGGGCTATCACATTACCCACGAGGGTGACAGGAAGCTAGCTACTACTTGGGCGGACTACCAGACTACCCGTGTCCCGGGCTTTCCGACAGCTGCTGATGCTGTCATCACCAAGTTTTGGATAAGGCATATTTCTCGAGTTATGTTCATACTTGATGACCCCACCGTGCTAACTCATGACTCTTATGCATGATTGAAGTGCTTTTACTGTGTGGCCGAGGAGGACCAGGAGAAGGCGCAGAGGACTTTGCTTGGGGCTTGTGTGAAGTTGACCCCCCAAGTGTGGTACAACCAGAAGGTCACGGCCGCTAGCCACTTCTAGGCTGACAGGGGCGTGAGGGTCAGGAAGGAAGACATTGTCGGTAGGAACCCTAATCCTGAGTACTCGATGACGCCAGAAGAGTACATGTCGGTGAGTAAAATGTCAATGAGATTCTACATTGCTGCTAAGTTGCCATTGCATTGTCTGGAGTTGAGTATTGCATTTTCAGGTTATCCCCGATTGGGCCGAGCCGCATCGACTCGCATGGGAGGAGCTGGTTAGGACGAGGTGGCTCGGAGAAGATGAGGAGTTTGCAGCCTTGTCGAGGCGGAACGCGGATAACCGAGGCGATGGTGGAACGCACTGCGCGGGAAACCGCAACTTTGACCGCTTCAAGGGGAAGGTGGTATGTATATACATGGAACGACCTGCGTGTATTTCTCGTCATGTTTGTACTTCATATGCATAATATTTCTTTTCGCGATATAGGTGGCCGAGGAACAACCCGGGGAGGTGATTCATGATGTCGCCGTCTATGAGATGATGCGGCGAAAGAAGCCCAATTACTGGGAGCCTCAACCATCATTGCCCGTGTACTTCGGCACTGCCCAGAATGACTTGGGGAACTACAGCACGATGGTGAAGGCTCGTCACCCGCATGTGGATGACCCCATTCACGCGGAGATCGACGAGGAGTCGTTGGTCCTGTCGGGGCACGGATTGCAGCATGGACGCCTCAAGATTCTGAATAAGAAGGTCAAGCCTACCGTCAGCACGAGCTTCAGCCGTCTCAAGGCTATCTACCCCGCCGACGGCCCCCCTATCCTGCCTCGTGGCCAGCCTCGTCGATCCAGAGAGGATGTAAGTTTTTCTCGTTTTCATCATCTTTATGACTTTTGTTCCTGCATGGCTAACCGCTGACGAGATTCCTTGTATTTGAAATTGTAGCCTGAGTTAGACGCGGCCTACGATGCCACTCATGAGGAATATCAGGTGGCCTTTCGGCAGCATCAGGAGGCGAATGCGATCTACATGCAATACATAAATGTAAGTCCGAACCTTTATTTTTGCAAAAGATACAAGTCCCACTTCCCCCCGTTTGTTGTACTACGGCCTGACATTTAAACTGTCTTGCAGGCCATGTTGGTGAATATTCAAACTGGCCAGAATAGAGATTTAGGGCCCGTGCCTCCCATGCCAGGTCCGGCGCCATTTTTGCCATCGAAGGACAGCTTCGCTAGGACATACTATGCATCGACACCGGTAAGTTCTTTGCTAACCCACTGGTTATCGCTTTACTTTGCCTCGCAAGTTGCTAACATGTAGGGAACATGTAGGGAACGGGAGCTTCTGGGAACCGGTACTTTGGCCACGCCTCGCCGGATGGGCGTCAGATCACACCGCTTCATGACAATGGTCCATCTCCTGGCCATTCTGCAGGTGGTTCTCCCGAGCTTCACACTTCTCCTACTCCCTCGCCAGGTGGCTCTTCTGCTGCTTCTACTGGACGCAACCCTCGCCAGAGGTAGCCACTTTTCACCAGGGGAGATCTCGGGTACACCCCCTCTCCTCCAGAGTTGTAGGGATGTGTGATAATGTCGATGCATGTATGAACGATGTATGGATGATACATGTTTGAATTATGTGATCTTTGTTGTGGATGATACATGTATGAATGATGTTTGAATTATGATGTATGGATGATGTTGATGCATGTATGAATTATGTTGATGCATGTATGAATTATGTTGATGTATGGATGATGTTGTGCTGTGAATGGTGATGTGTTGTGAGGGGTGCTGTGAAAAGGCATAAAAAAATACTGTGCAGCTGCTACGCCGACGGCAATGCCCTCGGCGTAGCAGCTGCCATGTGCCATATGGTCGTGGCTACGCCGAGGGCATGGCCGTCGGCGTAGCAGTTGCGCCTACGCCGACGGCCCCAGCCGTCGGCCCAGCCCGTGTCCTGGGGAGGCCAGCAGCTGCCACGTGTGGTGCTACGCCGAGGGCCAGGCCGTCGGCGTACGCCTGGACCTACACCGAGGGTCGCGGCCGTCGGCCCAGCCCATTTCCTGGGGAGTCCCAATAGCCGCCACGTGCCCTTGCTACGCCGAGGGTCGCGGCCGTCAGCGTACGGGCCGCGCTGTTAGCTGGCCGTGTAACGGCGACGACGCCTTTCGCCGACGGATGGTACGCCGACGGGCCCGCCTCGGTCGTCGGCATAGCTCTATGCCGACGGTTGTCGCATACGCCGACGGCCATTTTTGCTCCGCCGAGGGAGACCTTCACCGAGGGTGCTACGCCGACGGCAGCCCTCGGTGTAGCGTATGCCGACGGCAAAGTGGGCTACGCCGAGGGCTTTTTGCCGTCGGCGTAGCCGTCGCGTGCTGTAGTGTTGATGCTAGGTGGATAAGAATCACGAGGGCCCCGCCCATCAATCCCGCCATTCACCGCCCAGCGCCCTTCTCTTCCTCTTCCGTGGTGACCGCTCGTCGGCCGAGAGCAGTACCCAGAGAACAGAAGGTGGAGTAAGAGGAGTTAATTGGATAAAACTACCACAATTGAGGCTGTCGGGACGACTCAATGCCATTTTTGGTAATTTTTGCGAGTCAGTACGAACTTTTGGGTCACAGCGTTGCGAATCAAACTAATTCATGTCTAATAGCATTCTGACAATAGCCCTGACGGCTGAAGCCCAGCTGTAAGTGCTGACTTGGCGGGCACGTGTCTAGAAGGATCTGAGGTTAAAGTGGGGCCCACTTGTCAGCTGCACATCTTTAAATAAATTGGAGTATTTTTCTTCTCTCCTCGTTTTTCTCCCTGTTGACGCGTTGTAACACCCAGTTTTAGCTAATCCATATTAGGGTTTTGATTGTGGATTGCAAAAGCATCATCTATCTTGCAAAGACTAAACTCAATTAAGATCAAATATAAAACCCTAAATCCTAGCTATTTTTACCTCTCTTCCTACAAGCAATTCAACAGGTTTTGAATAGTTTCAAAAGATTCAAAATGTTTGGATCCCAAATAGTATAAAGGGGTCCCTTCTGTATTTTCATATTTACAAAAGCCTCTAGTAATTTCAAAGTATTTAAAACAGAATTCAAAAGGAATTGCAAAAGAGAAATTACAAAACAGAAAAAGAGAAAAAGCTTTTGATAAAAAAAAGAGCAACATCCAGCTAGGCCGGCCCTTTCCTTCTCTCCTCTCCTCTCTGCCGCCCAGCCGTGCAGCAGCCAGCACCGCCACGGACCAAGCCAGCCCAGCCAGGGCCCATACCCCTTCGCATCGTCTTCCCCAACGAGCCAAGCAGCTTCCTGGCGCAGCAACCACCGCTCGCTGGCGTCGCGATGCCCGCCCGGCGCCAAGATGCCCGCTGCCGCCCCCGACGACTACAAGAACCCTTGCGCCGTCGCGGTTAACCCTACCCCCTCACTTTCCCCTCCCAGCGATTCCCCTCTCTATGGTTCTTCAAACCCGAACCCTAGCCGACGAAGCTCGCCGTCGCCCCGCCGTTTTCGGCCTCCCCGTGCCTCGTAGAGGTGTCTAGTAGCTCCTCCATGGTGGACTTGGTCACCTGGCCAAAGGAATCGAGGCCTCGCGCTCGTAATCACCGCCGCTGGTGTCATCTTCCTCGTCCCCGATGAAGCTCGCCGGCGTCGATCCGCGCCATCTCGACCTCACGCGGCCTCTCCGACCATCCTCACGCGCTTAGGGTGAGCACGCGGTGCTCCATCACCACCTATCATCTCTCCTCTTCCTCTAGCTTGCTCTGTTGCCGAGCGCCGCCGTCGGCCGCCGCGTTTTCTTGTCGCCTAGGCCGCTCCGATGACCACCCCGCAGCGGCGCCGCCAGGATTAGGTTCCCCACGATGCGCCCGTTCGAACGCAACCCTCTGCACTAGCCCGCTCGCCCCCTAGCTCCGCCAACCGCCGCCGTCTGCAGAGCTCGCCGGCGAATCCCGTGTGGCGCCTGTGTGGCATGTTGACTAGACCCTGGTCCCACTTGTCAGCCTCCCTGGCTAGTACTGCCTCGGTAGGAAATAACCAAACCGCCCCTCCTGCCCCACTTTTCCCACGAGGATGCTAAGGTGGCCTACACTACTAGGAAAAGGGCTGTTCGTGGCGCACCTAAAAAGCCCATCCATGGCGCACTAGTGGTGCGCCACTAAGCGTACGATGCGGCTAAAAAGTGCCCGTGGCGCACAACCCTGGTGCTATACGGTTATATGGGATAGGCGTAGCGCACTGCCAGGTGCGCCACGGGTAGGGATATAGGTGCGCCACAGATGTTTTTTTTTTGAAAAAACAAAAAAAATGCAAAAAACACCCTCGTTTTGAATTGCAAAAGCAATCGGGTCCGCATCGCCGCCGTCGCTAGAGCATGTTGGCCGTGACCACCGCAGGGAGGTGCCGTGCTAGTCTTCGCCGTTATCGAGGAAGAGAGGGAGAAGGAGCTGTGGCTGGAGAAGGGAGGAGGTCGCCGCAAGGAGAAGGAGGTCGTCGTCGCCGCTCATCGTGGCTGCAAGGAGGAGGATGCAAGGAGAAGGAGGTCTTCGTCGCCGCTCGTCGTCGCCACTCGTCGTGACAGCAAGGAGGAGGCCGCAAGGAGAAAGAGGTCGTCGTCGCTGCAAGGAGAAAGAGGTCGTCGTCGCTGCAAGGAAAGGAGGAGTCCAGAGAGAGGAGAAGGGGAAGGAGGAGGAGAAGAGAGAAAGAAAAGGAGGAGGGAGAAGAATGAAAGGAGGAGGGCGGAGAATGAAAAGGAGAAGAGGGAGTGAAGAGAAGAGGGGTAGGTGGCAGGTTGGGGATTCAAATTTTGAATCCCGCCCAACTTACTCGTAGCGCACTAGGTGGTGGTGCTCTACGGGTAAGTTGCCCTATTTTTTTTCTGCAGGAAAAAACAATCTTTTGACCATAAATTTTTACTCTTTTCGAATTTTTAAAATCTAAATAATCGCTAAACGACCGTTGTTGCGAGCGGATGCGGAATCTTGTTCTCGTGGTTTTGGTATATTATACGATTTTTTTTATATCGTATGCAAAAGTTACGGCCATTTTACCGTTGCGGGACTTTTTCGCAGATAAAGTCGAAATTATTGTTTGTTAATTTTTCTACAAACTATACCACATTACCTACCTAAATATGAAAGGATTATATTTTTTGAAGTGTTTATCATTTTTTTTTTGCAAAACCTAAAAAGGCGATCCACAGGGGGGTGGGGGGTGGAGTTGATGCAGGCCACTTAGCCGTAGGGCACTAGGGCAGAGTGCCCTACAGCTAAGTTGACCCATCTGCTGCAGCACACATGGCCGTAGCGCACAAGGTCAAGGTGCGCTATGGCTAAGTGACACATCCGTAGCGCACCTTGACCTAGTGCGCTACGGGTATATGTGCTGCGGCCACCTGTGCCCTGGCCCACACATAGCCGTGGTGCACCACCACCATGTGCACCACGCTTATGGCAGTTAGCCATAGGGCACCTGTGGGAAGTGCGCCACACCTATTTTATCCGTGGGGCACCACTAGCAAGTGCGCCACAGAAGTGTGGATAACCTATAGCCGTTTTCCTAGTAGTGCTAGGGCCCATCTGTCGGTCTCTAGGGCTAGTAGAAGCCCTGGTGTAAAAAGTTCCAGTGCTGTTTAATAATTTCAGAAAAAGGTTTTAGTCAATTTATAAGTCAGAAAAATACAAATAATATATCAAAATGTTCAGAAAAATGAAAACTATCTAATAGAGATATAATCATGCATTGTTCAACAAATTAAATGGCAAGTTTAATTATAAGATCAAACTAACCCCTCTCATATGTTCCAGAGTTCCTCCGAATTTCGATACAAATTAACTTGTCATATCATCATTCTTGTTTGAGCATTGCATCGATGCCATGTGTTGATTGTTTCCCTTCATTTCTGGTATTTGGTTCTTTCCGGCAGAATACGATGTCGAGATCGAGATCAAGACCATCGAAGATCGACGGACAATACTTGACCAACTACAATCAAGTCAAGTACAAGGCTCCCGAAGATCTGCTTATCTGCTATCAACAGTCAAAGGCAAGCATAGCCCCACCATGATATAATCCTATGATTTCTAAAGCATTTCAATTCTTGCCATGATGCATATGATTATACTGTGGTCTTTTATCGATCGATGGAGTATCCTATCTATTGCATTACTACCTTTTGAGCTTATATTACCTGATCCACTACTCCTAGCATAACTAGGTTTGGCTTGTGTGCACTGCTAGAGCTATCATCCATGTTCTGCTTAGCTTAGCCATGCATATGTCAGTTCTGGTCCATCCTGTTGATGTATCAGATGTAGAGAATCTAGTATGACAGGAGAACGTGATGATATGAGATCGGTGATATGAGTTAAACATGCTAAGGCTTGTATGGGAGGCCACGGTGGGATGTGGTTTTTCTAGTCCCATGCTCGCCACCACTAGGAACGGAGTGCTTGCCTTTGGAACCGAGATGAGCCTACAACCACACGGGGCTTGGTAACCCCTCGCCTGATTAACTTGCCTAGTATATTCCATGAGTCACATAGTTCGGGCGTTCCATTCGACTTATGCATAGAAAATCTTTTGAAAGATTTGCCGGGTGAAAGGTGCATCATAACAGGTAGGTAAGCATGGCCAGGGTTGCTTGGGGTCGATGGAGCCCCTGGTGAACCAACCTCGCCTCACATCTTTAAGTACCGGCTTCGTGATTTGACCCGTTACGGCGGAAGCATACTTATTGCGTGACTCATGGTCTCGGCGAAAGCAAGGTAAAGGTCGTGGCCAACCACCCTCTGCCAGCCTTCCAAGAAAGAGGGCTAATAGCTTGGCATTAAGAGTCGGTTGGTACGTGTGGGTAAAGTTGTACACCCCTACAGGGTAATAATCTTTTCGAAAAGCCGTGTTCACGATTATGAACGCTTGGTGACCAGATTCTAAGATCATAGAGAACTTGAACCTAATCATAAAACTTGGCAGATCAACGTGTGCTTAAGGATGCTTCCTCATGGGTACGAGGGGGTGATCCTAGTTGGTAGATGATGATGATTGGTGGATATCAAAAGATGATGATCAATACTTTGGAGATGTCGCTCTCTTATCCCCTTTTAAAATATTCTGAATAGACGAGCTTCTTCTCCCTCTTGTTTTATAAACAAAAGATGGCTTTATGCAAAACAACTCCACTAGACAGAAGTCTTCCGGAGTACACCCTGTACTCACCCTTGCTTTGTTGATACTTTTGGCAGAGTAAGTGTTCCTTGAAGATCAATTTGGCACTACATCGACATCGACGAGTAGCTTGGTGTTCCCGACTGGCAGCCTGGAATCTATGGGCTAGGACGTCATCGTTATGCTTTAGGCCTCTTAGGCCATTTGTTAAGTTTGCTATACTTAATATCATAATTTGCCTTCCGTTGTTTGATGTTTGTGGTCAGTGACCTCTTCTTGTAATAATTTGGTTCTCTGCTCAGTTATGAGCTTGCTGTAATAAATTTTGTGTCGTAGGGTCACTGCTGTATTACCGATTCTTCACTGGATATTCTCGAGCTCAAGGTTAAGCTTATGTCAGACGGAGGTCTGGGATTTATTTAGCCCTGATCCCAGGGTGTCACAGTTCTTAGTATCAGAGCAGTACCGACCGTAGGAAAGCCTTTCTATTGGTCGATGTTGAGTCTAGTGTTTGTGAAAACTATTTTAAAAGCTGAAAAGTATTTGCGAAAACTCTAGTATGCTTCTTTTTCTCCTCATACAGTTTCGCTCTAATTCTGGGTTATCTTATCTGGTGTTGACTTTGGGAAAGTTTTGATATCTCTTCTAGTTTTACAAAGCTTAGGTGCCTTCTTGGCACGCCGTTTCTCAACCAGTTGACCTAGTGTTGAGTTCTCTAGAGTTGTGTGTGTTGTGTATCCCTTGTTATCCTTTGCTTTTGTTCATCTGAGAGATTCCTTTCTATCATGATCTCTCTATCCTTTGGATCCGCAATATTATATTGTTGGATCTTCAGTTTTCTGTTCTAGGCTTTGAGGTTCCCTTTCGCCTCGTGTCCTCCTTTTGGTTTGTTGGGTACTTCAGAAGACGTTTCTTCTCTTGGAAGCTACCTCATGAATACTATCTTGCAGTGTAAACTATGTAACTCAAGTAGTAGTTACTCCTTTCTTTGGGTTTTAACCCTTGGACTTGAACCTAAGTTCCCTGACTATGCAGGATTCTATTTTTGTGGATCTTGTACATGAAGCTGATCTTTAATCCAAGATCCTTCCTTTGACCCCTGTCGTTAATGTTCACACATTACCTCAGTATGGCTGGTATTACTATTATAGCCTTCAAGCTTGTGGTCTTTATCACGATTGAGTTGTGACAATTAAGGACTTCCCTACCACATTCTATGGCAGATGTTCTTTAATGGAACCAAATAGATCACGACAAGAGTACTCCTCGTGAGTCTCGCATCTACCCTCGTGACTCTGCCACACCTTACCATCCTTTGCATTGGTTTTTGGAAGATTGTTAATCTATGCATCCACATCTCGGGATCCTATCCTGAGCATGTTCGTTTTTCTTGTTGTTTTCTGACCTTTGTCTACCAGTTGGTAGCCAAGTAGTTATCTTCATTGGTGTCTTCCGATGCAAGATACTCTTGTGGTTTGTCATGACAAACCATTTCGAAATGTCAGAAAAACAAACTCCAGTACCTTGTCATTTCTAGGACCAGGTCAAAGTGTTGTAATCCGCAGATCAAGAGGCATTGATTGTCTTCCATCTGTTCTACCTTAAAGTATCACACTCTTTAATACTAAGATGTGGTGTTGAGTTTCATGACCCCTTAATGCAGTGATGCTCTTAAACATATTTACCCACCCTTCCTCGAGCTTTCGCGCTCGTGAATGACGCGTGTGCATAATAATGTGGTCATCTGAGATTCTTAGCAATTATTATTGTTTTGATCTCTAAGGACATTTATATCATTTTTAGCGTGATTGGTTAATCCCATCACTAAGCAAAGGATGATTGTACTACCAAGTCCGTTATTCTGGTACATTCTCTTCGGTCAAAGAGTTAGGCTGTTGCCGAAGCTCTAAGACTACGTCTTCTTGCCTTAATAAGCAAGTTTCCTCTCGAACTAAGTGAAATATCGATGGTTCATGATATTCTAGATGTCTACTAGAAGTATCACCATGTTGCCACATGACCGTGTTGTCAAGTCTTGAGCAAGCAAGTTCTCTGAACTGCTATTTTCTCCAAGAATCTGTACCGGATACCCCTGAACTAGTTGGTTGAGCTTAAACAACAACTTGGAGAGTTGTAAGACAAAAGTTCTATCCGACTTAGTTCTTTCTTAAAGGGATGTCTAGTTCTGTTCGTGTTGAAAAAATATAGTATTTCCTTCATGGATATATTATCTTCCCCCACTGTTGATTTGATTCGGGTTATCGTCAAATCAAACTCAGTTCCAAGGATTATCTTGATGATGTTTCTTCTTGTGATGTTTCACTTGAGTACATCTTCATGTCTTTGGTCTGACCAATACTCTTGCCTTGTTCATATAACATACGAGTTCATCTTCTTAGAGTGTCTTGATAAACCATCGATGACATCCTCATCTTCTCCATAATAGATTTGATTCATATGGAACATTTGGCATTAATGTTGGAAAAATTCGAGAACCATCTTCGAGTCATCTCGAAGTATGTGTTCTGGATGTTAGAAGTAACCTTCTCCAGTTCACGTGCAGTTGTTGAAAGATGCCGCCGTGAATTCGAGAAGATTTATCTCGCTTTCCTTAAGGACACATGTGTGTTTGATTGTCAGTACCTTATGTGTATGAAGTTGTCTTTCGACAAGTTTCTAATACATGGGTATAGCAATCTAGCTCGTCTTTTGGAGCTTGACATTGTATTCCCCGTCTTGAGAATCTAGTGACTTTGCCTTTGTGGTAAATGTTGCAAACTTTCTATTCGGACATACTGAGTCTGAAATGTCATTCCACCTAACCAAAGTTGAATCTCAAGCAACAATGATGGTTGGTGTTCCTCAAGGTTTTGACATAGGTCTCTTTGTAAATCTGGCAACAATGATGTAATGGTTGACACACTTAGCCGGAAAGACCTTTTGCCATATTCTCTTAAATCAGCAGTAACAACCACCCTTCATGAGGCTTCTTCTATAATTCATTGTTGGAGTTGTTCTTGTGGTTTCCTTTGTATCCGAAGTCCGACCTTCAATTGATGTCTGATTTCTCGAACATCCAGGAGAACATTTAAAGTAGTGTTGCTAAATGTCTCTCGGTAGACCCTCCAGACCCTTCTATGTTGGCAAGCGTCTTGTTGTGCCAAGTAATTGAAGTCTGAGAATGAAGTTTCTTTCTTCTCGTGTTATTAGGAATCTTCGTACCTATTCATCTAGTGGTGTAAACTGATATCATGATCTTTGGAAAAGATCTTGATAGTCCTGGATGAATAAATAGTTTCCTTCCTCTCATCAACCATGTTTTAAGAGTGACTATGATTTTGGTAATCTGTAGTTTTTCTTGATACATGTTTCTTGTGACTCTTATGAGTCCTCTCCACCAAAATACCTTCCTGTCTTGACCTTATGTTGGATGAAAGAGTGAACCTTCTGTGTCAAAAGTAGTTCAACAACTTGGTTTTGTTGATCCATATCTCTGCAACCTGAAATCTCTATTTAAGTCATTTAGTAGAGGTTCCCTATCAAAGTCTGTGGTCATGTTCTATCTGTTGGAAGCTTTCTTCTTCAGAAGCTTCAAAACCTTCTGTAAGCTCCATGGTCTCAATCCTTATGAAGACCAGCTATCTAACAACTTGAAACCTTCTCCTCTTGTTCCTCCGTTACCTTGATGTGTTTCATGTTTGTCATCTCAGAGTTATTTCTGAACAATCCATCCATGAGTTGACCATGAGATACTCGGTGTGTTGTTTACTGTGTTTCCCTCTTATCTTTAGAGTGACCCTATTTCTTTCTCTCTCTGTCTCTCTTCCTACTTTTGGAATCTCGGGTCGAGATTCTCGTAAGGGGGATAGAGATGTAACACCCCAGTTTTAGCTAATCCATATTAGGGTTTTGATTGTGCATTGCATAAGCATCATCTATCTTGCTAAGACTAAACTCAATTAAGACCAAATACAAAACCCTAAATCCTATCTATTTTTACCTCTCTTCCTACAAGAAATTCAACAGGTTTTGAATAATTTCAAAAGATTCAAAATGTTTGGATCCCAAACAGTATAATGGGCTCCCTGCTGTATTTTCATATTTACAAAAGCCTCTAGTAATTTTAAAGTATTTAAAACAGAATTCAAAATGAATTGCAAAAGAGAAATTACAAAAGAGAAATTACAAAACAGAAAAAGAGAAAAAGCTTTTGATAAAAAAAATGAGCAACAGCCAGCCAAGCCGGCCCATTCCTTCTCTCCTCTCCTCTCTACCACCCACCCACGCAGCAGCCAGCACCACCGCGGCCCAAGCCAGCCCAGCCTGGGCCCATACCCCTTCGCGTCGTCTTCTCCAACGAGCCAAGCAGCTGCCTGGCGCAGCAACCACCGCTCGCCGGCGTCGCGATGCCCGCCCGACGCCAAGATGCCTGTCGCTGCCCCGACGCCTACAAGAACCCTTGTGCCTTCGCGGTTAACCCTACCCCCTCACTTTCCCCTCCCAGCGATTCCCCTCTCTCTGGTTCTTCAAACCCGAACCCTAGCCGACGAAGCTCGCCGTCGCCCCGCCGTTTCCGGCCTCCCGGTGCCTTGTAGAGGTGTCTAGTAGCTCCGCCATGGTGGACTTGGTCACCTGGCCAAAGAAATCGAGGCCTCACACTCCAAATCACCGCCACTGGTGTCATCTTCCTCGTCCCCGATGAAGCTCGTCGGCGTCGATCCGCGACATCTCGACCTCACGCGGCCTCTCCGACCATCCTCACGCACTCAGGGTGAGCACGCGGTGCTCCAGCACCACCTCTCGTCTCTCCTCTTCCTCTAGCTTGCTATGTTGCCGAGCGCCACTGTCGACCGCCGTGTTTGCTTGTCGCCTAGGACGCTCCGGTGACCACCCCGCAGCGGCACCACGAGGATTAGGTTCCCCGTGATGCGCCCGTTCGAACGCAACCCTCTGCACTAGCCCGCTCCCCCTAGCTCCGCCAACCGCCGCCGTCTGTAGAGCTCGCCGACGAGTCCCGCGTGGTGCCTGCGTGGCATGTTGACCCGACCCTGTTCCCACTCGCCAGCCTCCCTGGCTAGTACTGCCTCGGTGAGAAATAACCAAACCGCCCCTCCTGCCCCACTTTTCCCACGAGGATGCTGAGGTGGCCTAGGGCCCATCTGTCGGTCTCTAGGGCTAGCAGAAGCCCTGGTGTAAAAAGTTCCAGTGCTGTTTAATAATTTCAGAAAAAGGTTTTAGTTAATTCCAGAAATTCATATAATATTGTAAATTTAATAACTTTTAATTTATAAGTCAGAAAAATACAAATAGTATATCAAAATGTTCAGAAAAATGAGAACTATCTAATGGAGCTATAATCATGAATTGTTCAACAAATTAAATGGCAAGTTTAATTAGAAGATCAAACTAACCCCTTGAATATGTTCCGGAGTTTCTCCGAATTAGGGTTTTCACCCCTCGGAACCCCGATTAAATCGTCGAGCATGCTTTAGGGTTTTATTTAGATACAAATTAACTTGTCATATCATAATTCTTGTTTGAGTATTGCATCGATGCCATGTGTTAATTGTTTCCCTTTATTTTAGGTATTTGGTTCTTTCTTGTAGAATACGATGTCGAGATCGAGATCGAAGACCGAGATCAAGACCATCGAAGATCGATGAACAATACTTGACCAACTACAATCAAGTCAAGTACAAGGCTCCCGAAGATCTGCTTATCTGCTATCAACAGTCAAAGGCAAGCATAGCCCCACCATGATATAATCCTATGATTTCTAAAGCATTTCAATTCTTGCCATGATGGATACGATTCTACTGTGGTCTTTTATCGATAGATGGAGTATCCTATCTATTGCATTACTCCCTTTTGAGCTTATATTACCTGATCCACTGCTCCTAGCATAACTAGGTTTGGCTTGTGCACTTCTAGAGCTATCATCCATGTTCTGCTTAGCCATGCATAGCTGTCAGTTCTGGTCCATCCAGATGATGTATCAGATGTAGAGAATCTAGTATGACAGGAGAACGTGATGATATGAGATCGGTGATATGAGTTAAACATGCTAAGGCTTGTATGGGAGGCCACAGTGGGATGTGGTTTTTATAGTCCCATGCTCGCCACCACTAGGAACCGAGTTCTTGCCTTTGGAAACGAGATGACCGTACAGCCACACAGGGCTTGGGAACCCCTCGCCTGATTAACTTACCTAGTAGATTCCATGAGTCACATAGTTCGGGCGTTCCATTCGACATATGCATAGAAAATCTTTTGAAAGATTTGCCGGGTGAAAGGTGCATCATAACAGGTAGGTAAGCATGGCCGGGGTTGCTTGGGGTCGATGGAGCCCCTGGTGTACCAACCTCGCCTCACATCTTTAAGTACCGGCTTCGGGATTTGACCCGTTATGGCGAAATCATACTTATTGCGTGACTCATCGTCTCGGCGAAAGCAAGGTAAAGATCGTGGCCAATCACCCTCTGCCAGCCTTCCAAGGAAGAGGGCTAATATCTTGGCATTAAGAGTCGGTTGGTACGTGTGGGTAAAGTTGTACACCCCTGCAGGGTAATAAAATCTTTTCGAAAAGATGTGTTCACGGTTATGAACGCTTGGTGACCAGATTCTAAGATCATAGAGAACTTCAACCTAATCCTAAAACTTGGCAGATCAACGTGTGCTTAAGGATGCTTCCTCATGGGTACGAGGGGGTGATACTAGTTGGTAGATGATGATGATTGGTGGATATCAAAAGATGATGATCAATACTTTGGAGATGTCGCTCTCTTATCCCCTTTTAAAATATTCTGAATAGACGAGCTTCTTCTCCCTCTTGTTTTATAAACAAAAGATGGCTTTATGCAAAACAACTCCACTAGCCAGAAGTCTTGCGGAGTATACCTATACTCACCCTTGATTTGTTGATACTTTTGGCAGAGTAAGTGTTCCTTGAAGATCAGTTTGGCACTATATCGACATCGATGAGTAGCTTGGGGTTCCCGGCCGGCAGCCTGGAATCTATGGGCTGGGACGTCATCGTTATGCTTTAGGCCTCTTAGGCCATTTGTAAAGTTTGCTATACTTAATAGCATAATTTGCCTTCCGTTGTTTGATGTTTGTGGTCAGTGACCCCTTCTTGTAATAATTTGGTTCTCTGCTCAGCTATGAGCTTGCAGTAATAAATTTTCTGTCGTAGGGTCACTACTGTGTTACCGATTCTTCACTGGATATTCTCGAGCTCAAGGTTAAGCTTATGTTAGACGGAGGTCTGGGATTTGTTTATCCCTGATCCCGGGGTGTCACACGCGTCGCCCCGGCTTAGGACTGGCCGATGCCGACGAGGTCATGTGCCTCGACCACGCGCTGATGCGTACGCCACTAACACCGCCGTTGCTAGGGTGCCATGTTGTGTGGTTGTTTGCGCCACCCGGACCCACGCCTGCTGCTCCCTGCGCTCTGTGGCCTTGCCCCGCGCTCTGCCGATGGCTCCTGCGTGCACCGCGCGCTCGCCGGCCCTGCCCATGCTCTGCCGTCGGCCCGTCTTGCGCCTGCTTGCGCACCCGCCGTGCTTGCCGCCCTACCTGCGCGCCCGCAGCTCCGTCGTGTCCCTATAGCGCCGCCACGCATGAGCAACAGTGCGGCACTCGCTGGCCCCGTCCCGCGCTCTGCCGCCGACCGCGTCCCGCGCCTGCCTGCGCGCCCGCCGCGCTGTCCCCCATAGCTCCGCCGGCCCCACCCCGCGCCTGCCTGCGTGCATGTCGCGTCGCCCTACCTACGCGCCCACAGCTCCACCCCGCGCCCACAGTACCACCCCGTAGAAGCTTGCCGCCCTCACCGGCCCCGCTCCCTTGCCGCCCAGCGCCGTCACTGCCCAGCACTATCGATGGCGATGCGTCCTTGTCGGCCCCGCTCCAAGCGCCCATCCCCGGCGTTGACACCCCCAGCATGCTCGGGCTGCAGTACCTCCTCGCCGGCGGGCCGAGGCGGTTCTCGTACGCGGAGCTGAAGACCGTGACCAAGGACTTCATGGACGTGGTGGGCCGTGGTGCGTACGGGCGGTGTTCCCTAGCGAGCTCCCGGACTGGCGCGCGGTGGCCGTGAAGTAGCTTCACGGCGTGGGCGGCGACGAGGTGGAGTTCTGGAGGTGCGGCAGCGTGAGCACCTCGAGCGGGAAGGTGGCCGTGTCCTTGCACGACTGGTTGGGATCCACGTCGAAGTCTAGCCGCGTGACGTGTAGTGGCGCCGCCATGGATGCTCCTATAGCAGCGTTGCCGTTGCCGGGCGCGGCGGCGGTGGCCGGATTGCACTCGAGGCCCGGCCAGGGCGCGCTGCAGGGGTCGGAGCTCTCGGAGCGCCAGTCCTGGTCGGAGGAGACGACGTCCATGACGAGGAACGGGGTGGGGAAAAAGTAGTGCGGGGCGAGCGGCCGGCGGCGAGCGTCGGCGCGCAGGAAGGGCGAGCGGCAGCAGGATGGGGCCTCTGTACCACCAACGGGATGGAGGAAGAAGAAGGTGGGTGGGGAAAATTAGTGAGACTGATGGGTGGGACCCACTGGCAGTAAATAGTAAAATAAGAGACAAAAGTAAAAAATAACATAAGATATGTCTGACATGTGGGCCCCACTTCCACCTCAGCTTCTCCTAGACACGTGGCGCCAACTCGACACTTACAACTGGGCCTAAGCCGTCAGAGAGCGTGTCAAAGTGCTCTTAGCTATGAATTAGTCCGATTCACAACGCTTGTACCCTTAAATTGGTACTGACATGCCAAAATTACCGAAAGTGGTACTGACCCGTCCCGACAGCCCCAATTGTGGTAGTTTTATCCAATTAACTCGGAGTAAGAGCACAGGGCGGAACAGAGCGTGGGCGAGGGGAACGAATCGAGGGATAGAGAAGATGATTTTTTTGGTGGGGAATTGGTTGAGGGAGGATGTTGGGGCTGTGTCGGTTAACATCTGCAGTAAAGGAGGTTGACGACAACCGAAATTAGCGGTAGGAGGCATTGACTGAACGAGTGGGAGAGAGAAGTTTTGCGTAAAGAGTGTTGGGAAACTGGGCCGGTAGAGGCCCACTCGGTGTGGCCTCTACCAGGCTAGGGTTGGCCCATGTGGGTATCGTATCCCCCTTTAGCCTATAAATAGAGGAACAATCTGTGTACGGGAGTTTACCGAGAGAGTTATCAATAAAGTTCCCTGTTTCATCTACTTTGTACTGTGTGTGCCTTCTTCTAGTCTTCTTCTCCGGTGTGGAACAGCATCGGGACCGGCCAGTCGGCAGGGGGTGTTCCAACACGTTATCAGCACGAGTCTTCTCCGTCGAGCCTCCGTCAAGCCACCGCCGAGCCTGCATCACGCAGGCTTTCGTTGAAGGTAACATAAATCTGACCGCAAAAATGGATTCGTTTCGCGTTTTTCTTTCAAGATTTGCGTTCAGATCTTAGATCAGATCCCATCTGGGGTACGGATTTTCCTTTCCGGGAGTCGAGCTGACCTGCTGTCGCAGACCAATGTCGATTTAATCACTCTCGGATTAGGAACTTGTTGACTGTACCGTGCACCTGCTGTGCCGATCTATTTTTTTTAGATCCGATTGACCTTGGACATCACCTATAATAGATCCGATTGATATACATTTTTTATATACTTTGCATGCACGAGATCGGATCTACCATTTTTTTACTCTGCATGCACGCGCGTTTGTACTCGCACGCACAGCAGACGCTGCGTGGCCTCGCTGGCCGCCGACGGGCTACTAGGCGCTGCCGCAGCTGCCCTGCGCCGCATCCACGCCGCCCAGCTGGCCGCGCGCCCGCACAGCCGACCGCGCCGCACGCCGCCCACGCGCTGCACAGCGCGCCGCCGCCGGCGAGGCCCTGCTGGCCACGCTCGTGCCACCGCCCGCCGCCCAGCCCGGCCCCGCTGGCCGCCTCCGCCATCCGCCCGTGCGCGTCGCCCTGCTGGCCGCACTGCCGATGCACGCGAAGGTCGCACAGCTGCTGGCCATGCGCCGCGCGCTCCAGCTGCGCCGCGCGCAGCTGCTGGACATACGACGCGCGCCCCTGCTGGCCTCGCATGCATGTGATGCGTGCTCTTGCTGGCCATGCGTGCGCTACTGCTGATGCAAGCCTGCTGCTTGTAAGTGTATTATCCATATGCCATGCGTGTTGTGTGTATACTGCTGCGAGCTGCGTCCGTGCTCACTGCAGGCCGGCCGCACGCCAGATTAGAACGAATATTGCATCTGGCCGCTGCTTGCACCCCTGGCCGCTCGCCGCGCGCCCGCGTCTACCGCAGTTTGTCGGCCGCGCGCTCGCGCAGGCCACGCTTGCCGTGCAGCTGGCCGCATGCCCGCGCGCCACGCACTGCTGCGGCTGGCCTGCGCCGCGACCGCCGGCGCCCCGCTGGCCGCGCTCGCCGCTCCGCTTGTGACCGCGCTCGCCACGTGCTGCTGGCCGCGTCGCCGCTGCCGCCCGGCCGCCGCCTGCTGCGAAGACCGCCGCGCCGACGCGCCGCATGCTGCGCTGGCCGCCCGCTGCGCGGGCCGCCGCCGGTCTGGCCTGCTGCCGGCACCGCCGCCCCAGTCGGGAGCTAGCTCTGCTAGCTCCGTTTTCCCGCTTAGCGGGCAGGGACAGTCTGGAGCGGACCGGCCGCACACAGATAAGGGTAGCTGGGCCGTTTGGTAACACGCGATCGCGGGCGGTTGGACCGTTTTTCTTTGTTCAGTTTTCGGTCCGATTTTCTACAAGCTATTGAACTATGTTTTACTACAGCTATTAATTAACGCATGTTTTTAATACTTTGTACCTCATAGATAGCTTGTACCGTTTTTTAATTTAAATTTTGGAACGCCGTCATATTTAAATTATTGTATCGATTATCGCATTTATGCAACCGATTACCTGCTGTAATCTTACACACTTTGCATAAAATGCAGATGACCGGAATCGTCAGCCGCGAGTTCCCGGAGTTGACCCAGGATGGGCTTAACTACCTGACTTGGGCCTCGGACGTTGAGATCGTCCTTGAGGGCCGATGCATCAAGGATGCGTTGATTGAGGGGACCCCGACGGCCCCCAGCAAAACCATCCCGGCGGATAACGCCAAAGCCCTGCACTTCCTCCGCCATCACATGTGTGAGACTCTTAATAATGAGTACATGGCAGAACGGAGTGCTTCTGCCCTTTGGGCCGCCCTCAACAAGCGGTTCTCTAGGCTGAAGTACACCATTCAGCCACAGGCGGAGGCAGATTGGATACGTCTGAGGTTTGCGGACTTCAAGACGATGGGAGAGTACAACTCCAGGTTGCACCGGATTTGTACTATTCTTCAGCTGTGTGGAACCAGTACCACCGATCAGCAGAAGATAGACAAAACCCTCTCCACATTCCATCCGGACAACATCCAGTCCTCGCGAAACTTTCGCCAGGAAGGATTCACGGAATATGCAGCGCTTATTGATGCTCTCCAGGTGGCCGAGGCGCAGGATAATGTTCTGAAAAAGAACTTCTCCGCGCAACCCTTCGCAGCGGGCCCAAGTCATGAGGCCAATACTGGTGCCTACAAGGTGCGCAAGCCCATCCACAAGAGATAGGCAAGAAGGGCAAGAAGGGCCCCAACTCCTCCAACCCGACCAAGCAACGCAAGGCAGGCAAGGGGGAGGCGAGGCCCCAGGACTGCTTCCGTTGTGGCTCAAGACTCACTTCTCCAGGCAGTGTTTGGCCCCAAAACACGTCGTGGACGCGTTCAAGGCCAAAAAGAAGGCGCGCGAGGTGCATCTTGTCCAGGTTGAGGCACCACTGGCGCCCGGAGCGGCGCCTGTGCAGAACGTCGTGCACATAGTGGCGCAAGACGAAGCACAAGTGGCAGCACCCTCAGCGGTCCCCACGGACGCCGCTGTGCCCATGGAGGTTGAGCACGTTGTGCCCCTGCCGCCTCAGCTAGGCCCCTTGTCCATGATGATGGTCAATGAAGAGCCGCCCACCGACCTTGAGATACTGGCTGAGCTTGGTGATTTCCTCGCAGAATCCACCTGAGCTCCTTTTGTTGTGATGATTCCTTTTCCGTAATAATCAAATACATTTTTTTCGATATGGTTGTAAGCTCTATGAGAGCATAACATTTATTTGTTTTTCGGCGATTGGATGACATTTATTTTATTCATTTATTCCATTATTTGATTATGTGATGTTTTGAAATGTCTATGTGTTTTACTTACTTGATGTAGCAACTTCATCGCTCCATTATATTAATTAGGCACTATATTTTAGAACGCATGTGGCGTCCAAATGGAGGAAACGTGCCTTGCTGATAGCGGCACCACCAATACCATCTTGAGAGAAACAAAGTATTTTGAGTCCATTACCAAAAACCCTGGTAACATAATGACGATCGCCGGCTGCGGTCCGAATGTAGTTGGCCCCGGAAGAGCAACTATCATACTCCCAAATAGAACAACTCTGATCATTGAAGAGGCATTGTTGTATCCGGAATCGACTCGTACTCTCTTAAGTTTTAGAGACATCCGCGCAAATGGTTTCCATGTCGAAACTGATGATGATGATGAGAATGGAAAGGAGTTCCTACTCATTACCAAGCGCGACAAAAATGGTAAACATGTTGTCGAAAGACTCCCTTCATTAGCTACTGGGCTGTACTACACTAAGATAGTAGCACCACCTATTTACACTACCCTTAAGACTGTATTTAGAAGCTCCGAACTATTCTACCTTTGGCATGATAGGTTAGGCCACCCCGGTCTTAGGATGATGAGAAATATAATTAACAACTCGAACGGTCATAATGTTAATATAAAAGAATTCCCGAATCCCGATGATTTCGTGTGCTCCGCATGCGCTATGGGGAAATTGATCATTAGACCGTCCCCCCTAAAGGTGAAGGATGAACTCCCCGCGTTCTTGGAACGCATTCAAGGGGATATATGTGGTCCAATTCAGCCCCTCTCAGGGCCGTTTCGGTACTTCATGGTGCTCATCGATGCTTCCTCTAAATGGTCCAATGTTTGCCTGCTGTCAACAAGGAACCATGCTTTTGCAAAGTTGATCTCGCAGATCATACAAATAAGGAATAAATTCCCTGATTATCGTTTAAAGTCTATTCGAATGGACAATGCCGGAGAATTTACTTCAAAGGCATTCGATGATTATTGCATGGAAACTGGAATTAAACTTGAGCACTCCGTATCGCATGTCCACACTCAAAATGGACTCGCGGAGGCATTGATTAAAAGGATTAAATTCATTGCCAGACCACTCCTTCAGGGTTGTAATTTACCAACTACATGTAGGGGACACGCGGTGTTACACGCCGCTAATCTCATCAACTTTCGACCATCGGCCTACAACATCCACTCTCCCATCCAACTTGCGCAAGGGTCGGCACCGAAAATTTCCCACCTACGTAGGTTCGGCTGCCAGGTATATGTACCTATACCACCACCCCAGCGATCAGCAATGTGACCGCTCCCTAAGTCGGGGATATACGTTGGTTATGAGACTGTGTCCATAATCAGGTTCTTGGACCCCTTGATAGGTGACTGTCACACGGCCCGTTTTGCTGACTGCATTTTTGACGAGGATCTTTTCCCGACTTTGGGGGGAGGTAATCAACCCCTGGATGACAAAAGTCGAGAAATCACGTGGAAAGCCACGGGGATCCATGCTCATGACCCACGCACTGTTGAGACTAATAGAGAAGTCCAAAAGATACTAGATTTGCACTCCCTAGCGAATCAACTGCCCGATCATTTTAGTGATTTAAAGACTATGGCAAAGTCGCATGTGCATGCACGCAATGCACCGGAAAGGGTTGAAATACCAAAGAAAAATGATGGTATACCCGCTCCTGCTCCAAGGCCTAAGAGGACGTGGATTCCGGTTTCTCAAATCCTAAGTACACGGGGACGCCCGAAGAAAAAGGATAAGAGAGATTTATTACAGTCTGCCTCTGTTGAGGGGAGCCAGTTGAGACCTGGCACGAGTACGGATATTTCAGTGCATAAAATTCCGGACTTGAACTTTCCTATATCGGAAATACCCAGCGAATTTGTGTGCGCACACATCGGAGCGGGAAAGCTAAAGGACCTAGCTCCTGGATTGGGAAATCCGGTGGAGCAAGAGGATGTGCCTGATGCACTCCATGACGAAATGGCCATTAACTATGTTAATTCGGGCGAGTCATACAACCGAGCCATGGCAAATGTCGACGTTAATTTTGCCAAGAAAATTGCCTCAATCATAGATCTTGACCCTGAGCCTAACACGCTCGCTGATTGCAAGAAAAGGTCGGATTGGAAAGATTGGCAGAAGGCAATTACTGCTGAATTATTATCGTTAAACAAAAGAGAGGTATTTGGACCTGTTTGTCTAACTCCTCCTCACATTCGCCCCGTTGGCCATAAGTGGGTTTTTGTTCGAAAGAGAAACGAGAATAATGAAGTAGTAAGGTACAAAGCAAGGCTCGTTGCTCAAGGTTTCACTCAGCGATCAGGTGTCGACTTTGAGGAAACTTACTCCCCAGTCATGGATGGAATTACCTTTAGATACTTGATCTCAATGGCAGTAAACATGGACTTAAAAATGAAACTAATGGATGTTGTCACCGCTTACCTATATGGTAACTTGGATTCGGACATATACATGAAAGTACCAGAAGGTATCCCTGTCCCGAACCAGGATAGAGCAAACAGGAGCTTATACAGTGTTCAGCTTAAGAAGTCATTGTATGGACTAAAACAGTCAGGTAGGATGTGGTATAATCGTTTAAGCGATTTCCTTTATGAGAAGGGCTACGCGAGCAATGAAGATTGCCCATGTGTTTTTATACGGAGATCCCAGGATGGTTTCTGTATTATCTCGGTGTACGTGGACGATTTGAATATAATCGGTACACCTGCCGATATTGAGGAAGCGAGTCCTACCTGATGTCGGAATTCGAGATGAAAGACTTAGACAAAACCAAGTTCTTCCTCGGTCTGCAACTTGAGCATTCCCCTACTGGGATTCTAGTTCACCAGTCGGCCTACACCCAGAAGGTGTTGGAACGATTTGGGTTTGAAAAGGCATATCCTTCTAAGACCCCGATGGTCGGAAGATCTTTGCAGCAAGACAAGGACCCGTTCAGGCGTAAAGAAGAGGGGGAGGAAATTCTGGGACCGGAATTCCCCTACTTAAGTGAAGTTGGCGCACTTATGTACCTCGCAAATTGTACACGGCCGGATATTGCATTCGCCGTCAATTTGCTTGCAAGATACAGTTCTGAGCCTACCAAGAGGCATTGGAAAGGCGTTAAAGACATCTTTAGGTACATACAAGGGACGAAGGACCTTGGCTTGTTTTACCAAAAGAACCAAGACCTATTTGTTGTAGGCTATGCAGATGCTGGGTACCTTTCGGACCCGCATACATCCAAGTCGCAGACTGGATATGTTTTCCTTTGTGGTGGAACAGCTATTTCCTGGAAATCGTCTAAGCAAACTCTTGTGTCGACTTCGACGAACCACTCGGAAATCATAGCATTATATGAAGCATCACGAGAATGTGTATGGCTTCGACGAGTAGTCAGTCACATCCAGATGTCATGTGGACTGAACACCGTACAAACCCCAACAATTATCTATGAAGATAATGCCGCTTGTGTTGCACAAGTCCAGACGGGTTACGTGAAGAGCAATCTCACAAAGCATATAAACCCCAAGTTCTTCTATGCACATGAGTTGCAAAAGATGAACGAAGTGAAAGTCTTGCATACTAAGTCGTGTGAAAATCTCGCTGATTTGTTCACTAAATCATTGCCAGTGTCTTCTTTCGAGAGATGTGTCCGAGGGATCGGCATGATGAGACTTAGGGAGATGCAAGGGTCAGGGAGAGAATCTTCACAAAATCATCGCTGAAATCTTGATCCCGATGATTGAGTACTTAACTTTATAGTTAAGTGAATTGTACTCTTTTTCCCTTAGTGAGTTTTTATGAAGTTTTTCACATGAGGTTTTTAGTGAGGCAATTCATGCAACATAGCAAGAAGTATACCATGTGCATTTCTCTATATTTTTCTCACTGGGTTTTTCGGAGTTTTAAGCCATGGTTATACATATAAGATACCTAGGGGGAGTGTTGGGAAACTGGGCTGGTAGAGGCCCACTCGGTGTGGCCTCTACCAGGCTAGGGTTGGCCCATGTGGGTATCGTATCCCCCTTTAGCCTATAAATAGAGGAACAATCTGTGTACGGGAGTTTACCGAGAGAGTTATCAATAAAGTTCCCTGTTTTATCTACTTTGTACTGTGTGCCTTCTTCTAGTCTTCTTCTCCGGTGTGGAACAGCCTCGGGACCGGCCAGTCGGTAGGGGGTGTTCCAACAGAGAGATGCGTGGGAGGAATAAGATAAGGAGAGAGAGGGATCAATACTTTGTGGACCTACGCGAAGAAAAGGTTCCTTCTTTGTATGCAGTTACACGTAGGAAACTAGTTTAATAATACCATTTTCTTGCCTAAAATATCGTATTAGTTGCTAAAACCCTAGTTTCTTGCCTGGCAGTACTTTGATGCCTAAAAATTATAAAAAATTGCCAATTTGTTGTCTAAAACCACATAATAGTTGCTAAAATATGCTAGTTTTTTGCCTAAAATTTCTGACATGGAAATTTATGTGCCCGACGAGGCTACTTCGGTTCCCGGCGAGTCAACTTCGGTGTTCGGCTAGGAAACTAGTGCCAGACTAACATTTTGCCCTGCGAGGTAACTTCGGAGTCTGACAGGGCAACTTCTGTGCCTAACAAGGGAAGTTTTTCCCCGCGAGACAACTTCTGTGCCCAGCAAGACAACTTCGGAGCTCGATGAGGCAACTTTGGTGCCTAACAAGGCAACTTCGGTGCCCGACAGTACAACTTTGGAGCCCAACGAGGCAACTTCTGTGCCTAAACAGGAAACTTCGGAGCCCCACCAGGCAACTTCAGAGCCCGGCGAGGCAACTTCAGTACCCGACGAGGCAACTTGTGCCTGACGAGACACCTTCAGAGCCCGACGAGGCAACTTGTGCCCGGCGAGGCAATTTTGGATCCCGGCAAGGCTGACGAGGTAACTTGTGCCCAACTACGAAAGCCGACGAGGCAACTTGTGCCCGACGAGGCAACTTTGGTGCCTAACGGGGCAACTTTTGTGCCTGGCGAGGAAAATTTTGCAAGACGAGGCAACTTTGGAGTCCGACGAGGCAACTTCTGTGCCTAACAAGGCAAGTTTTGCCCCAGAAGGCAACTTTGGTGCCCGACGAGGCAACTTTGGTGCCCGGCGAGACAACTTTGGAGCCCAACGAGGCAACTTCGGTGCCCGACCAGGCAACTTGTGCCTGACGAGGCAACTTCGGAGCCCGACGAGGCAACTTGTGTCCAACTTCGAAAGCCTACAAGGCAACTTGTGCCCGACGAGGCAACTTTGGTGCCCGACGGGGCAACTTCTGTGCCCGATCAGGAAAAATTTGCCCGACGAGGCAACTTCGGAGTCCGATAGGGCAACTTCTATGCCTAACAAGGCAAGTTTTTCCCCACGAGGCAACTTCGATGCCCGACGTGGCAACTTTGGTGCCTGGCGCGGCAACTTCGGTGTCCAGCGAGACAACTTCGAAGCCCGACGAGGCAACTTTGGTGCCTAATAAGGCAACTTTGGAGCCCGACAAGGCAACTTGTTCTCGGCGAAGCAACTTCGGAGCCCGACGAAGCAACTTGTGCCCGACGAGGCAACTTGTGCCCAACTTCGGGATCGTTAGGCACATAAGATCTTGACGAGACAACTTCAGAGCCCGACGAGGCAATTTCGGAGTCCGACGAGGCAACTTCTGTCCCTAATGTGGCAACTTCGATGCCTGACGAGGCAACTTCGGTGCCCGACGAGGCAACTTCGGTGTCCGACGAAACAACTTCGGAGCCCAACAAGGCAACTTTTGTGCCTAACAGGCAACTTTGGAGCCCGGCGAGGCAACTTGTTCCCCGCGAGGCAACTTCGGAGCCCGACGAGGCAACTTGTGCCCAACTTCAGGCTCGTTAGGCACATAAGAGCCCGACGAGACAACTTTAGAGCCCGGCGAGACAACTTCAGAGCCCGACGAGGCAACTTCTGTCCCTAACGTGGCAACTTCGGACCCCGATGAAGCAATTTTTTAGAGTTGCAAAATTAGCATGCTGTGATTTATTAGGCAAGAATCTGGAAAATAAACAATTTGACACAAAATCTAACACAAACCATATCAAATCCAAATCTGCTCTCCTATTCTTCACATTTACACAAACCAGATTAATTCATTCATGGATTAGGAGACCACACACGAGCATACCGGATCACACAAGCATATCGTAGCACATCATCTACTTCCTCCGTCTCGGTTTATAAGACTTACGTGTATTTTTAGGTTGACAAATTAACCAACTTAACATGAGGTACATAAGATAAAAACTATATTATTAGAAACTTTAAATGTTATATTTTCTAATGATATAATTTTTATATTATATAATTCATTTTATATAGCTCATGCGGACGACCTAGATATACGCGTAAGTCTCGTCTTTTTATCAAAACTCAATAGCACTGCATGGCGTTTCTTGGAACTTAAGTGCGCGAAAGTACTAAATCGAAGTGAAATGAACGTAAACTGGATAGAGGGAGTAGTAAGTCAAGTAGGTGGTGGTAGCCTGGTAGGTACGTACACTGTGCTTCGGGCAGGTACGGGTAGGCTAGGCATTCTCCTGTCTGCAGACGAGCGCCTCAGGGTCGCAGACGGGCGGACTCAGCAAGGAGGTATCAACCGGTTGGGGCGGATCTAGATGATGGGCACAGGCAACACAGATAATTTAAGGAGGTTTAAACTAGTTAGAGCATCTCTAGCGACATCGAAAAAATCCGAACCAGAAACGTGTTTTTAGGTCGTGTTTCGTGAATTTTTTTCAGGTCGTGAGCGGCGGGGCGGAACAGAAACCGGAAAAGGAAATATTCGATTTAGATTCCGCCCGTCGCTTCAGGTCCTGTGTCGTACACAAATAGGAGGCGCCTACGCGTTCATCCCCATCCATTCTCTCCCTCTCCAATCTCCACCGCGCCGCCATGGAGGTGCCCCCGCTGAACTTCTACGAGACGGTGATGTTCGCGCACTTCGATATCGTCGCGCCGCCGGCCGCGACGGTGCCCCACGGATGGCGCATCAGCTATGCGGGGGTGCCGGTGGCTCCACTCCCGGGCCGAGCCGAGATGGAGAGGGTGCTGCCCCGGTATGCGGCGGCCAGTCCGTACTGGCCGGCGTTGTTCAAGAAGGAGCGGAAGGCCAAGATAGGCAACCGCATCGTTTACGGGCGCGTGGTGCACCGAGATCTCCGCAACCGAGAAGGGCGGGAGAGGTTCTGGTCCGTCCCTGGACGGACCAAGTACACCTTCATCACCGCCGCTCGCCGCGATAAGGTCCTGCGTCTCGCGAACAATGTGGAAATCGTGGAGGTTCCGTCCGACGACGAGGAGGAAGCCGACGCTCTGAGGAGGGGGAGGAGGAGGACGGCGCGGAGGACAGCAGCATCGGAAGTGACTAGTGGTTGAATCAATTAATGTAGGATGTGAAATCGTAGTTTTGTTTAGGAAGAATTCGTGGTTGAATCAATAAAATGCAACTATGTTTTCGCCTCGATTTAGATCTCCTTCCCGGATCAATTTCTATCACAGCGAGGGTTGGAAACGTGACTGTCGAATGGCGGAGGCCTTGTTGGCGGGCGGAATTTGTCTGCAGGGGCCTGGGTCGACAGTGGCGCCCGCCGGCGCCGGCGACGGGTGGACGCAGAAGGGAGAGGAACGCGCTGAAACTTCCATGCCGCCAAGCATCCTATGGTTTCCAGGTTGGCTACGTGTCGGGCTTGAAACCTGGGGATTTAGGGTTCCGCGGGGGTGTTTTCTCGGCCTAAATTTTTTTTCGATTCGGGCGGTTTTGAAGCGTCTGTTTTTAGCACACGAAACCGAATAGTGACGGTTATTTTTCTGGTTCCGCCCTTTTACGATGTCTGCTAGAGATGCCCTTAGTGTTTGAGTGATAAATCACTGGGATGACAGAAATGCATACATCAAAAACCGATGTCCTCACTTGCTGACGGGGCGGAGAAAGCAGGAGCGGCGATGAGCGTGAGAGGAGGCGGCGACGAGCGTGAACGGCAGCGATGCTTGGGGTGTGAGGCGTCGGCGGCGGCGGCAGACGAGCACGGGGAGAACGGTGGAGAAAGATTTTAGAGCCTCATTGGGTTGGATGGGACTGGCTTTGAAGTCTGGACCATGCCGGTGAGGATAAGCAGGGGTGGTCAGCGGGGGGTGAGATCGTGATGCAGCGGTGCCGCTCTGCCGGTTTGTGCCCCAACGTGGGGCCAGCTTGCGATCCGGTAGACAGTGCGTCCTCGACCCCTTTTTTTAGGGAAGTGCGTTCTGGACCTAAGCAGTGCGGATATGCAGGCTTGGGGGTTATTGGGCTGGGCCTTCGGAAGTTTAATTCAGCCAACAAATTAAACACGCCTCCATCATATTTCGTTTTTCTGTGGTCCAATTTGCTGAAAAAAGATGGGTCCAAAAAGCCCAAACGACCAAACTAAAATCGGTTAGTGATTCTTTTTTCCGAAATGGGGATAAAGCCCCGGCCTCTGTAACAATCGATGCATGCATCCTGTCTTTATTAATTTATTGAATTTTATAATTTATTACAAATCACTGATCACACAAATCGGTTAGTGAAATTGGAAACAGACAAATTTCTATGTCGATGGAGAAAACGAGAAGTCTGTGTTCAGTTTTCGGGTTCTCTGCTCTTATGCACACTGTCACTCATCTATCTCAGAGCAAGCGCAATCCATCATGTTAGCTTATAAATCTTACAACATTAACCAAGCTAGTAGTTTATAAATCTTGGACACTTCGACATGGTAAACCAGTGTATAGGAAAACCCTAGCAGGCGAGCTAAGCTGGTTAAGATGATGACAATCTCTTCACCGCCACCGACATGGTATGTGGCCGGTGTTGTTTCCCTCACCTCCAACAGAAAGAGAGACCTCGAGATGCTCATGGCGAAGATAGAGGCATCTACTTCTTAGGATTTTATTGTAACTTCGAGTTTTCAAGGAGTTTTTGTTGTTCTTTTTGCTATAGTTTCACTAGTGCACAACACACCCTCTAACAGCGGTTCAGGAGACCCTTTAACAGCGGTTTCCGAACCATTGTTGGGGGTTCGGTGTTAGAGGCCCCTCCTTTAACAACGGTTCTTATACGAACCGTTGTTAAAGGGTGGCGCACGTGGGGCTGCCACAACGCTCAGGCCGTTCTCTGCCGCGGCAGGAAAATAACATAAATCTCTGTCGCGGCAGAGTTCTGCCGCCGCCCCGTTCTGGGCGGATTTCTGCGGCGCGGCGGGGTAGGGGAGAGGGAAGGAGAATCGATCGGGACAGGTATACACATACATCGTCGGTATATACGAGTACATGAATAATTAACCAACTATTATTATACACAAACATCGTCATTATGGTATTCTCCGTACACGTTGAAGCATCAAGTACAAGAAAAACACGTTCAAGCATATATACAATATAACATCTCCGTACACGTTCATTTTGGTGGATATCTAAAGAGTTCTCCGCCAGGCGTGACGACCTCATCAAGTATGAACCCCGCCAATTCCTCTTGAATGGCCCGTATGCGGTCAAATGATAGGAGTTGGTCCCGCATCCGTTCGATCTAATATATATGAAGAATGAGTCAATATATATATATATATATATATATATATATATATATAAGAATAAAACTCAACACAACTGACGGTAATAAAATAATGTTGTGTACTTCGTTTACTTACTCTAAGTTGTTCTAGTGCGGCTTGGCCCGTCGCATATATCGTGTTGCGAATGAACTCGTAAACATAGTATCCACATAAGTTATTGTCGGGCCTCTGATACGCGCACTTTACGAGAATAGAGAGTTCAATCAAAATAATAATCAATAAAACATGATATAATGGAATTGGAAGCAGAATCAAAGAGATACGCGGACCTAGCTGGCTAGTATTACTTACATTTTGTTCTACAAATTTTAGTTCTTCTGACCATTCACCCATGGCCCTGCCCGTGAACCTTTTCCAAACTCTGTCCGGCAAAGAAAATGGATAAAAAAGTAATTAATTACTTATTGTCACGAAAGTTGCCGATCTAGTGCGATAATATGATTGATATTACCTCTGGAGCATCTCTTTAAAGTCTGCCCATAACTCTTGGTATTTTCGTAACGAGTCCATGACAAAGACTTTTTCTGCGTCAGGTTGAATGACTAGCAGAATAAAGTGGAACCTGCGCACGCATAACTCATCATCAGTTACACTTAACATCGAGTAAGATGAAACAGAATGTGTACAAAAGAGGGTAACCGTACTCACGAGAAGTTGTAAGGCAATAGCATTTCCCTTTTGGTTTGTTGTCTCAGTAAAGACCTTAGCAAGAAATCTTTTGTTTGCCAGGATCTGTGTTTTACCACTTGTTCATGAACTCTATTTGGGTCAACGAACCCAATGTCAAAAGGGCCTCCTTTCATGCATTTCATAACCTTTTTCCTGCATAATAGTATATACATATATGGTGAGTATATATATACATGCAATTAAATGAGATGAGATAGAAATTATAGAAATAGTACTTACACACAATAAAGGCTGATGGCAGCTTTGTCGAGTTCCTTCTGATTGAATAGAAAATGCAAGTCTTGAATGTTGAAGGCGATCTCGTCGTCTCCGCACAAGAAAATCTCATCTCTTATATGCCATCGTGATCCATTCTTCCTTTCTCGTCTTGCAGAAATCAAGGTACCACTTGTGCAATCTCCGCATCTTTGTTGGTAGATTCTTGAGCTCCTCTTTCTTGACGATATTCTTCGCATACTTTCATGGCTAAATGGGGTTGACATCGCCTTTGAGAAAGTTGTCTCCCATGATATTCAAGGATGCAATGTAAGTCATCCCCATCTCATTGGCCTTTCTTTGTAGCTCTGCCTCGTAATCATTTACATGAGCAGCTATCCGTGTGTCGAACACTTGGAGCGGGGCGCACCATTGGTTTTCCTGCTCTCCGAGGATGGGAGCTGGAGTGCCGCACGACTACTACTTTCAGACTCCCTCCGCCTTGCATTCCCCTTCATATTATAGCGCTCGTAGTCCGGCACAAGTGGGGTTTCATTTTTCAAAAGATTATTGTAAAACTTCTCCACCATCGCCGGATCTATTTTCTCCTTTGGCTCGGCCCGTCTAGGTGCAAAGAATTTCTTGACCTCTTCTTCCGAGATCCTCTTGGTCTCCTCGTCACTGCGATTCCACGGTAATACCGTCAATGGCTTGGCGGAAGGCATAGCCGACCGCCACCTTAATGGATAAGCCCATTAATCTCACAGGAAGCTCAGTGTGTTCGCTCTCCGTGATCTCATCCACGGGGTATCGAGGACCCGCCATTTCAAGCGTGGGCTGCACGTTCTCCGTGGAAGCCACGCTGCTTTTCCGCGCAGCGTCTGGGCCGCCGGCAGCTTCCAATGCAGGCTCTTCGTGCCGCTAAGATGGGCCGGTAGTTTGCTGGCTCTTGTGTGCATTCACTTGCGCATGTAGCGCCACAAGTGCATGTTCTATCTGTGTCATTCGGTCTGTACGCTCTTTTTCTTTTCTGCCGCGCCATCTGTAAGAGTCGCCCCACTCGGCAAACCCATCCTTCCACGTCATACCCACGTGCCTCGTGCAAGTCTAGGATGTTCTTTTTTACCGATGGCGCGTGTCAGCTGGTCATTCTCTCTATCGGGATGGAAAGTCCTGGCGGTTGTTTCCTCGTATGCCGTGATGAGTTCAGTGACGGGTTTGGCAAGGAGGGTTGAGAAGATACACAATCCCGTTTCTGGGTCCAACCTTGCCCCGTTTCCGTAGAACCAAGTCTTTGTACGTAGGTCCCACCCATGTGTCTGGGGTGTAATTCCTCTATTGCGCAGGGCCTTCTTAGCTTCCTCACACTTAGGCCTCTGAGATATGTAGCCACCTGACCCCGTCCTCTGGGCATTTAGCGTATTGGTTTCTGACCTCTTTGTAGCTATAGCATCTTCCTTGTACGCCACAAATTCGGGCCAGTGAGGTCTTATCTTCGCATAATATGCGTCTTCAAAATCTGGAGTCTCACGAGCTTTAACAAATTTGTTCAATTTTGTCTTCCAGTTGCGGAAAGCGTCAACCATCTTCTTTATAGTCCACTCTTTGACCTTTTCCTTTATAACCGGTTTATTTTCATCCTCCTCTGGTGGTAGGGTGAAATTTACCAACAGCGAAGTCCAAAGCGTTTCTTTGGATCTTTCATCGACAAAGGTAAAGTCACCCTTCTTTGGCTTATTCTAATATTCAATTATGATTGGGATTTGGTCCCTAACAATAACTCCAGCCTCACGTATAAATTTGTCTGCGGCCTCCTTGGGCTCCATCGTCCTACCATCAACACGGACTTCTTCGATCGTGAACTTTGCACGATCTTTCAACCGATGGCTCGCGCCTCGCTTGCTCTTTTTCGTAGAAGAAAATTGTTGTTGGCTGGCCGAGAAGCGTTAATTAATACATGTACATATATATACAAATCAATCGGTGCAAGTCAGCAGAGGATTAATCTATGCATATACCTCGACGAACTTTGTAATCACTAAAGTGCGTTCACCGGAGTCGTCATCTTCTCCATGACTACTTGAGCTGTCATCATGTCCCTCCAAGTTCAGATATTGTGAGGTGTCCTCGTTGTTCATGTTCTCCATTATTTCTTCCTCTTCAAGGTTTCTACTGAGTGGATCCATAGTTTTTAAAACAATAATATTATCACACAAATATCATTAATACATCTATTGAAATGTTGAAGCAAGGATGATGATATGATAGGTTAAAAGTATTGAAATGTAACCCTAATACGTGTTTGGTCATTTTAAACGGGGTCCAAACCCTAATTTGGAGAAACCCTACAACCCGGATTAACAATGCATGGTTATAATGTGCTATTGACAATGAGCGGTGTGCTAGGACAGCGACTGACGGCACTATGGAGAGAGCGGGGATGCGTGGGGGTGTGCGGTTCGAACCCTCGACACGTGTGTAGGCTCAGCGAGGGCAGAGGATCGAAGGTCAGGGGTCGACGGCAATGGTGGCGGTGGTCGTCGGTGGCGGACGGATATACATACACTATATATTCAATCAAAATATGCATATATTCATACAACAACATATATACAACAATCAAATATATACAACAATATATATACAATAATCAAATATATACAACAATATATACACAACAATATATGTACAATCAAATATATACAACAATATATGTACAATCAAATATATACAACAATCAAATATATACAACAATTATATGTACAATCAAATATATGCAACAATCAAATATATATACAACAATATATATATATATATATATATATATAAATTAATAAGGAGATCCCCTCACCGGCGGCAAACTATCGATCAGCCGGCGAGGTCGGCGGGGAGTGGCGGCACCGGGCGTGGACAGCAGGGTCGGCGGCGAGTGGCGGTGCACGGCGGAGGCTCCACGAGTTGCTGGCGGCGGCGCTGACTCCCGAGAGTTGTTGGCGGCGGCGCGGTGGCGGCGGCGCGAGTGGACGGGGGTGGCGGACGACACGGGCGCGGTGGCGGGCGGCGGACGACGAAGGCGTGGTCGAGCAGCCTGGCGGCGTCTCTGTTTCTCCGCCGCGGCTCCTCTGCTCCTCTCTGCGCTCGATCGAATTTTGGCTGGTGGGAAGAGGAAGAGGAAGGCGCGCGCCTTTATACCACCCCCCTTTAGCACCGGTTCCAGCCACGAACCGGTGTTAAAGGGGGGGCGGAATTTGTTTCGCGCACGCACCCCCCGTTAACACCGGTTCCATCCACGAACCAATGTTAAAGGGGGGTGTGCGCGCGAAACGAATTCCCGCCCTTTAACACTGGTTCGTGGCTGGAACCGGTGTCAAAGGGGAGGCATTTATTTCGTACATTAAAGGGGTGGGGGCTTTTTTAATTCAAAAACTAGGATAGAATTTAGAAAATTCATATCTTTTTCATTGTAACTCAAAAAAATATGAATAATATATTAGAATTTTCATAAAAATAAGATCTATCCATTCATATAAAAACATTTTATAGTTATTGTAGATGAACATTTTCAAAATGATTAAAACACTCACATATAAATTTTGATTATTCAATTAAGACAGAAATAAAATAGTCAAACCCTAAAACTTTGAACTTAAGAAATATTAAGCATCTGAAAAGGAATATAACAATATTTTATTAGATAAAATCATATTTTATTTTGTATTAACATTTTAGAATTGTTTGGATATTTAAATTTAGCATCTTTTGTACACTTTGGAATCTGACAGAACTTTCAACATGAAAATTGTTTGTATTTGAATAACTAATCCTAAAACATTTTTTGTTTTAAAAAAATAAAATTCTAACTATTCAAACTAGTAACATATGGGAAAGGGCAGGCAGAATGCGCGGGAGGAAAAGGGAGGGAAGAAAATTTTATTACGATAGAACTAGAATTAAAGTACATAATGCAACTAACAAAGCACGACTGAAAATTAAGATACATAGAAGAACTGAAAATTAAGATACATCCAGATTAAGTCACAATCGACCGAACTTGTTTTGAAATGTTGGAGTGATTGAGTCATGCTCCTGTCTACACCTGTAATACTCGCCACTGTAGTCGTCGTACTCGCTGTGGCCGTTGTTGTTGTCGTCGTCGGGGTCACCGTAGTTGAACCTTGAAGGCTGAGTACACGTGGGCTGGACTTGAGGGTAGCGTAGACGGGGTTAGAGTCGGCGGCAGTGTCGTAGGCCATGACGCTCTGAAAAGTCCGACCGCGCCACCACAGCCGACGACCAGCCTTGTTGAAATTCGGAGGAGGTGGGCCGTCCTCCTCGTGCCTGGTGAGCGCCCTCTCACGCCGATCCCCGAAGAAGGCTTCCCAAGTCGGGAAATAGTCGGGATGCCATCTGGGATTCCTCCGCTGCTCCGGCGTGACCTCGAAGTAGTAGTGGTTCGTGATGTCCATCCGGCGCGCCACACCTAGAGGGACAGGACGAACCGGCACGCCTCCGGCGCTCAGCATCTAGCCGACGCGGACGCAGTAGCCCGACGTGCAGGGGTAGTTCGAGGCGCAAAGCGCCTCCGCCTCCCTGGGGGTTAGTGGTACGGTCGAAGCCATATGAAAGAGTGATGAGGTTGCAAATATGAGTCTAGAGATGTGTAATGACAACGGAGGACAACCCTACATATATATAGTGAGAAATATGGCAGGAAGATAACTGGAGGGAAGAACTGGCTGGAAAAACTGGCGGGAAGAAATGGCGGGAAGAACTGGCAGGAAAGAAATGGCGGGAAGAAAAATGGCGGAAAGAAATGTCGGGAAGAAAAATGGCGGGAGGAAATATGGCTCATTTAATACATATAGTGTTAACAGAAGAAATATGACATTGATTTCCATTTTGAGATACATATGTGTGCCAAAAATGGCTCAATTAATACATATAGTCAATCTTATGATCGCGTCGGCCGTAACCATGGAGTATCAGCACCGTTTAACAGGATGGTTGGGTCAGTCTTCACTCTGAAGGGCGGAATTTCATCAAACTTATTATAATCTTCTGACATATCTGTCTTGTCCTCCACTCCCACGATGTTTCTTTTCCCTAAAAGAACTAAGTGACGCTTTGGATCATAGTGTGATGTATCTGTTTGCTTATTTTTTTCTTTTTTCAGTTTGGTAGACATGTCCTTTACATAGAAAACCTGAGCCACATCATTGGCTAAGACGAATGGTTCATCTAAGTTCTTGTCTACCTTCATAAGATTGTTGAGATCCACTGTTGTTATTTCGTACTTCTTGTCTACCTCAACCCCTCCTCCTGTTAGCTTGACCCATTTGCACCGAAACAAGGGGACCTTAAAATTAGGTCCATAGTCAAGTTCCCATATCTCCTCTATGAACCCATAATACGTGGTCTTTTGCTTATTGTCTTCTGCTGCATCAAAACGGACACCACTGTTTTTGTTGGTGCTCTTTTTATCTTGGCCTATCGTGTAAAATGCATTCCCATTTATCTCATACCCTTGGAAATTACATACAGTCGAAGATGGTGTCCTGGCCAACAAGTACAACTGATCTCCAACAGTGGTGTTATTGTGAGAAGTCTTTGTAGCCAGCCGCCAAAACTCGCCATGTGTTCACTTATAATCCATTCATCAGACTGCCCCGGGTGTTTGAGGCGTATAAAATTCTTGTGTTCATTGATATACGGGGCAACCAAGATAGATCCTTGTAAAACCATGTAGTGTGCTTGAATGCTCGTCCCTACATATCATTGCTTTACATCCTAGGGTGCCTTTTCCACGCAGTCTCCCCTCATGTCATGATTCTGGAACACCAATCTCCTTAAGGTCAGGAATAAAATCAACACAGAACTCAATGACCTCCTCTGTTACACAACCCTTGGAGATGCCTTCTGGCCTAGCACGGTTATAAACATATTTCTTTAAGACTCCCATGTACCTCTCAAAGGGGAACATATTGTGTAGAAATACAGGACCGAGAATGGCAATCTCTTCTACTAGGTGAATCAGGAGATGCGTCATAATATTGAAGAACGATGGTGGGAACACCAACTCAAAGATGACAAGACATTGGGCCACATCTCTCTGTAACCCTGGTAGGCTTTCTGGATCGATTACCTTCTAAGATATTGCATTGAGGAATGCACATAGCTTCACAATGGGTACTCGAACATTTTTAGGTAGAAGCTCCCTCAATGCAATCGGAAGCAATTGCGTCATAATCACGTGGCAGTCATGAGACTTTAGGTTTTGGAATTTTTTCTCTGCCATATTTATTATTCCCTTTATATTCGACGAGAACCAGACAGGACCTTTATATTCGACGAGAAGCCAGACAGGACCTTGATACTGCTCAGGCATTCAAAAAAGATTTTCTTCTCTGGTTTGGTAAGAGTGTAGCTGGCAGGAGTTAAGTAGCATCCTTTACCCTTCTCGTTCTCAAGATGCATATGCTCTTCAGGGTCTTTCATACGTTGTTGGTCCCGCCGTGCTTCCGGTGTATCTTTTGTCTTTCCATACACTCCGAGGAAGCCTAGCAGGTTCACGCAAACATTCTTCGTCATGTGCATCACGTCGATTGAAGAGCGGACTTCTAGGACTTTCCAATAGGGTAGGTCCCAAAATATAGATTGCTTCTTCCACATGGGCGTGTGTCCGGCATCGTCATTCGGAACAGATAGACTGCCAGGACCTTTTCCAAAAGATTACTTCTAGGTCCTTGACCATACCAAATACCTCCTCACCGGTACGGAGGACAGGCTTCCTCCGGGGTTCTGCCAGACATTTGAAATGCTTGCCTTTCTTTCTTACGGGATGCAGGTTCGCAAGAAATCGACGATACCCTAGGTACACAACCTTCTTATATTTATCCAAATATACACTTTTAGTCTCACCTAAACAGTGCGTGCATGCTTTGAATCCCTTGTTTGTCTGCCCTGAAATATTACTAAGAGCAGGCCAATCATTGATGGTTACGAAAAGCAACGCTCATAGGTCAAATGGCTCCCCTTTGTGCTCATCCCACATACGTACACCTAGTTTGGCCCACACCTGTAAAAGTTCTTCAACTAATGGCCTTAGGTACACATCAATGTCGTTGCCGGGTTGCCTCGGGCCTTGGATGAGCACTGGCATCATAATGAACTTTCTATTCATGCACAACTAAGGAGGAAAGTTATATATACATAGAGTCATAGGCCAGGTGCTGTGACTGCAGCTCTGCTCACCAAAAGGTTTCATGCCATCTGTACTTAGACCAAACCTTAAGTTTCTTGCGTCACGTGCGAAGTCCGGGTACTCTCGCTTGACTTTTCTCCACTATGACCCATCAGCGGGGTGTCTCAACATCGCGTCTTTCTTACGATCTTCCATGTGCCATCGCAACAACTTGGCATGCTCTTTATTTCTGAAGAGACGTTTTAACCGTGGTATTATAGGAGCATACCACATAACCTTGGCAGGAACCTTCTTCCTAGGGGCCTCGCCCTCAACATCGCCAGGGTCGTCTCGTCTGATCTTATACCGCAGCGCAGTGCATACCAGGCATGCATCCAAATTCTCGTACTTCTCACCGCGGTAGAGGATACAGTCATTAATGCAGGTATGTATCTTCTGCACGTCTAATCCTAGAGGGCAGACAACCTTCTTTGCTTGGTATGTACTGTCGGGCAATTCATTATTTCTTGAAAGCAGATTTTTCATTTTTACCAACAACTTTGAAAATGCGTTGTCAGTCACACCATTCTTTGCCTTCCATTGCAGCAAATCCAGTGTGGTACCTAGCTTTTTATGGTCATCTTCGCAAGTTGGATACAACAATGTTTTGTGATCCTTTAACATCTGCTCCAGCTTCTCCTTCTCCTTTTCAGTTTCACATTCTTCCTTTGCATCAGTAATGGATCGACCAAGATCGTCATCAGCGGGCCCATCTGCTGCCTCTTGATCTTCATTATCTACCCCCCGTTGCAGTATCATCGTATTCAGAATACATATTATGATAGTTGTCATCATCCTCTTCTTCTTCGTTGTCTTCCATCACAACCCCTTTTTCTCCGTGCTTGGTCCAACAATTATAGCTTGGCATGAAACCAGATCGAAGCAGGTGGGCGTGAATGGTTCTGGTATTTGAGTAGTCTTTCTTGTTCGTATAGTGAATACACGGACAACACATAAAACCATTGTGACCACGGTTTGCATTAGCCACCACGATGAAATTTGGAGGCCCGTAATGTACTCGGAAGTGCGTCGGTCACCGTACATCCGCGGTTCATCTGCATTATATAGTATATCAAAAATTAATAGGGAGATGACCACTTATATAGTACATCAATGACACATGAAAGGATAAAGTTGCCGACCTCGACCGAGAAGGAAAGAGCAACGAGAAAACTTAATTCGAGCTCTCGGGCATTTCACCGAACACCTCTTGTGCATAGGAAAAAAACACAAACTAGCACACCTCTCCCCCTCTTGCTAAGCTCCAAAATGAGAGAGTGAAAAATGAGAGAGAGAAGGGGTGTGGGCTGCGGTGTGTTATATAGGCGCACCCCTTTAACACCGGTTTAAGCCACGAACCGGTGTTAAAGGGGGGCTGCGCGGGCCACTGGTGCAGGGCCTTTAACACCGGTTCGTGGCTCGAACCGGTGTTAAAGGGGGTGCTTCTTTTTGCTTTCTGGACCACGCTGGCATGGGCGCCCCCTTTAACACCGGTTCGTAGAAGAACCGGTGTTAAAGCTCATTTCCAACCTCAACCAAAGGCCTCGTTTCCACTAGTGTTTCTTCGATCTAATACATATTTATATAATAATAAATGTAATTCTACTAGTTCTTACTTGATCGTAATTTCATAAAGTACAACTTGCACTTACCAAGAAAGTTCAACTAGGTGAAAAATTGCAAGTTACTCTTCCAATTGGTGAGACGTTTATGCTAGCTTAACATACATGATTAACGATCATTATTATTGCCTCGGATGCATGCGGGCACGCTAAAATTTTAGACGAGGCCTATCAATAATAATCATGGTTTTTTTTGGAAAAGAGTATATATTAATATTACAGGGATACCAATTACACTTCTCTGTAATAACGCATGCTCTAGTTGCCCTATGGATGCACACAGATCAGAAAAAAAAGAATTACAAAAAGGAAAATCCCGCTACAGAGAACTAATCCTCAAAGCAACGACACTGACACATTCAGAACAACACTAGTAGTCCTCCACTCCAATAACAACACCTTCAAGAAGGAAACAGTGCCCAAGCGCCGTCGTTGCCCGATCAAAGATCATAGGTTTTCACCCTGGAGAAAGTCCTTACTCACAAAACAATGCCTTCAATAAGGTCATTGCCAGGCACAACCAGTTAAGGCCAGACCTTGGATTTTCACCCCGCAAGATAAGACTGGGAACTCCCCCTGTGTTTTCTTTCCGCACAAACAGTCGCTGCAACGAGTCCCAGATCACGCAGCCAGTTCTCCGTCGTCACAAGAACAAAAATCACCATCGCTACCCTCATATTTCCGCTTTCTTGATATTTTCCTCATCTGCCTTCACCATGGATCTAAGAATGGCACTTGGTAGGAACAAACAACGGAGCTTCGCAACGCTCCCGCTGAAACAAAACGGCCAGGAAAACAAGGTGCGCACGACTGAATACCTTCCGATCCAGCAATCTCCAGGCATGATACGCCCATGGGAGTTCGCCGGCGGAGCCTTCCGGAACCCGCCTCTCCAGACCGGATCAACGAGGGCAGACATTAAGCAGATCTTCGTCTTCATGCAAAAGAAACCAAAGGACCACCACCTTTATTAGATCCGACAGAGCGATCCCCACACCGCCGGCCGGTTTCCGGAGAACGGATCGAGCAGGCAATTAGGGATAAAGAGCCGATCTAGGTCTTCCAACGGAATCCCATCGCCGACACCTCCTCCACCAGATCGCCACCCGCCCCACTTCGGTAGAGGCCGCCGCCTCCAGATCCGAGCTCCCACGAAGCCACCGCCGGCCAGAGCCGTGGAGACGTCGATGGAGAGGGGGGTCGTCCAGCGCCGGTGTTCTCCTCCCTACCGCCGCGCTGGGGCCGGGAGGCCAGATCCCCGCCGCCTCCATCACTGGCGCCTGTTGCCTGCCAAAACCCACCGGCGAGCAGCGACGGGCAACACGGAGAGCCGGGAGGCTCCCAGGACTGCTGGTGGGCCCTGGTCCCTCGGGCAACGGCCCGCAAAACTCCGGCACACGTCCTGGCTTGGCTCGAGGGCGTGCCACCTGACCTATACCTGGTCAGGAAGGTGAAGGATTGCTTCGATTGGTTTCCTGCATGGTAAACAAGTATACGTAAAATTCGAGCCGTGACCGGCTCCCAGGTTTCCCTGTAAATCGGCTCCTAGAGCCGATTATCCCATGGTTCTGCATTAGATCTACGATAACATGGGGTTTTGCTTCATCATTACAAGTTAAATCGATCTACGACAGTTTAACGTTTTCACTACATAATTGGAACGTCCTACACGTAATTGAGCCTGGTAGATACAAAAGATAATAGAAAACTAATCCTAGAGAAGGCCTAAAAACCAACATAACGTCAATTCCCGGAACAACTCCTCTCGGATTGGTAAACCATATCTTACATACTACTGGATCATTCAACCCGTTGGCAAGGCCTGATCATGTAGATATCAAACTAAACCTTGGAGAACAAGGCACAACTATAACAGATCAAATCGACTTAAATAAAGATCAAGCAAGATGCCACCCTTACACCCGGGAAAAGGTGCAGAGGCGGCGAGATAGCTAGAGGTAGCATGACTAAACAATCATAGCGAGAAGTACTGATGCTAACCCAAACAAATCTACGATAAAAGTATTACTCGCCATCAACAAGGCTTCAGTACGAGTAATACCAGATAACGCATAAGCAGATACTGCCTAGATCGCAAGATGCGATCTAGGCAGCATGGCACTTACCCGAGAAAAACCCTAGAAACAAGGGGTGGCGATGCGCCGAGATTGTGTTTGTTGTGAACGTGATTGTCCTCCTTTTCTCGATAACCTTAGGTACATATTTATAGTCCGGAGACTTTCTATCTTTGGAATAACTCTACAACTCTATCTCTTACCTAAACCGAAACGGAACCTATTACAATATAAGATACACGGGCAATTTAGCCCAAATCAACGCACAAGGCCGATTCAACAACACGTTGCATATACGTATCTTCTAATCCCATCTTGATTACGGTCCATCTCCTCCTTTGGCCAAAATATGGCGATAACACATGCCCCCCTGGTTTTGGCAATAATAATTCCAAAACCACTCTGTTTTTTCCTTCTCCTCTTTTTTTCTGTATTGGGTTACGCGTTGCCAGAATGCGTCGCAGAACAGAATCGTCACGCCACCCCCTCATCATGATGCCCTGTCTTCTCCATTTCTCCGCAGTGCATGATTTGACCATTTTGGCAGCACATTCTGGGAAACCGCTATAGCATTGAACCACCTCCCACTATTCCCCTTATTTAACTTCATCTGAACAGTTTGTACCCCCATCTTCTTCCATCAGCCAAAAAACCCTCTTTCTCCGCCGAAAAAACCCTCTTCCTCCGCCATGGCCTCTTCTTCTTCATCTGGCCTGTCCTCCCAAGCCTCCAACACAATGAGCGACCGGGAGCCGACGCCAGAGCACCCGCCGACGGCGGCGTACAACGCTCTCGCCCCACAATGGTGGGACGAGAGGGATTGGGATTTCGCCACCTGGTCGGAGGACGACGCGTCCCTGACTGACGGCGAAGAGGACCTGCAGTTCCTCGTCGACGGGGAACTGGAGGCGAAGAGCAGCGACGACGCCTGGTCCTGGGACGGCGTCGAGTCCTCCGACGAGGAGGAGGAGCCGGAGGAGGACACCTCCTCCGATGAGTATCCACCGGTGAAGCGCTTCCGCGCCGGGTCCAGCGAGGACACCAAAGACGACGAAGAGGACGAGGAGGCCCCCGCTGGCATCTTCATCAGCAGCAGCGAAGACGACGCCGGCAGCAGCGCTGATGACAGTGAACAAGACGACGGCGAAGACAGCGGCGACGACATCGGCCTCTAGATTAGGAACTAGTAGTAGTAGTAGTAGTAGTAGTAGATTTCCTTTTGTAAGCAATCAGCTCCTTTTGTAAGCAATCAGCTCCGCTGTAAATAATCGTCTTTTGAATGAACGAAGATTGCTTTTCCAACTCGAAGATTGCTTTTCCGACCCAATTTCGCCGATAGTCAAAATAGGTCGATGCTCCAGAAGCCGATAGCAACGTATCGGCTTTCACCCTGCTACGCTCATACAGTCAACCAAGTCACAGCCCAAAGAGCCGATGATAAAACATCGCCTTTCCCCAAAAACGTTGACAAGGTCAAGTTTGGTCGCATACTTAGACAAATCTGAGCGGCCACTTCCCAGTTTCAAACGGTAACCTGCGACCCTCTTCAAAAAGGGCGACCCAGATCTCCAATTGCTCATCAACCAAATCGAGCTCACAGCGCCAAGAACCCTCGATCCCCAATTGCACAGATCCATCTCCGCCGGCAAACTAGATGGCGGAATCGTCCAACACCAACCCAGAGGTCTCCGGTCTGAAGGTACGCCTACTCCCCGCAGTCTGAACGCGATGCTAGAATTAATGGCGAACACCTGAATTAATGCCTTATTCCATTATTAAATTTTCTAGGTTTCAGACATTCTGCTGCCGCATCCTTCTCTCCCAAATTCTCTCTGTCTTGGCCCTCGTACAGCATCTAGTCCTGCCCATCTGATTTCTTGCGAAGCAAACCGAATCCCCTTCGTAAGCCAAGACCTAGATTTAAACTCTTGGGCCGACTGCTTGCGAGCCTGGCCTAATCCTCCTGAACATTGGGTCTCTTGGTTCAGCAGGGTAGCTAGAGCTTACCAATCCCAATGGGAAACCACGGGAATAGCCGATGCCTTGCATTTGTCACTGTCTCCCATTGAAAAACATGAGAATCTTCTAAATACCATCGGCTACTTCTGGTCTGACGCTCTGAACTGCTTCATGTTCGGTCATGGACCTATGTCACCAACTCTGTTAGACGTGGTGATGATTACTGGTCTAGATGTTACATCACCCAGCCCTTCTGCTTTTAAACTGACCAAAGTCCCCTACAAACTGTCTTCTAAAACAAACTGCACGAACTGGGGTGCCTACCTCCAACGCCATATGAAAACTAAAGGCCCTGTCACAGAGAAAGAACACACAGCTTTTCTCAACTTCTGGCTGGAACATTTCATATTCTGTGGCCCTTCCCTTGCTCCAACCAAAAATTATCTCTCCTTAGCCTACGAGCTTGCCAAAGGCACTCAACTTGGCATCGGCAAACTGTTCCTTGGAGAGGTCTATCGATATCTCCAATTGATGTCTGTCAAGCTGTTCTCTGGCATAGCAGTCAAAACAGGAGGTCCTTGGTGGTTCATCCAGCTATGGGCCCAGCTGTACTTTCAAAACCATGTCCCCAACTTTCCCCTTTTGGCGAGTTGTACCTTCCCAGATGTCAAAGGGAAGCAGATCCGATGCACTAGTTATGGCCAAGCTTTGTATAGGCTGCCAGGTAGCAAACTATCCCCTCAGGAAGCTTCCAAGTGGTTCAGTATTTTCTTCCAAGGCCTGGATAATCCTATCTTCTTTCCTTACACGGAAGAATCGGAACATTTTGAAAATCCACTCTCCTTTAGGCTAGACAATTTTGCCGATGACACTAGCACTCGGCAGCTCTTTTCCATCGTGATCCGTCCCTGTTTCCTTCCAGTTGGCATGAGTACATCCAACAGAATAATCAAGCCTGGGTATGAATTCTACCAGCCGGTCGTAGTGGCTCGGCAATTTGGCCTTGGACAAGTACCTCCCCATCTCTTTCTCCACCATCTTACGGAGAGCAGAGCCGACCTGCCTGATCCTCTCACCAGTCAAAGGTGTTACTCCTTCTTTGATGCTCTGACCATCCCAATTCCCAACGACCTCACCTTCGCCTCATCAACCGATGGCTTTGAAGACTGGTGGTCGATGTGGAAGACTCACGCCTTCAGGAGAGCTCTGGGACCGTTGCTGAAACAGCTCGATGCTGACTATGACATCCCCGTGGAACAGGTACCACTACCTGTAAATTTTCTTGATGCAGCTCACAAATGACTCTTCTACTAACCCACTCTTTCTCTTTGCAGCAACAAGATGACCCTGAACCTATGCACAGTGATGGCTCCCCCTTTGAGTTCTTTCCGCCAGCTCCTGTGGTTCTTTTCTGCAAAAACTCGCCACCTTTGAAAAAGGTCATGATGCAGAACCAGCCAATAACACCACAATCGGCTTCTAAGAAGCAAGTAACTTCAAGGTCAGCGGCCCCTCAAGTTCCAACTAAAACAAGAACGGTGGTGAAGAAGGTAGCTGCCAGGAAGACTTTGAGGCACCGGAGCCCTTCTCTAGAAAGTTCGCATGTACGCTGATCCATGCTTTGGTTGATCTCTCTCATTCTTTCATTCTTGCAGACATGCTCGTGTCTAATAGCTTTCCTTCTCTTGCAGGCTTCCGTCGAAGACACCTCCCATGAGGACACACAACCCGATCCAGGAGAGTCGAGCCCAACAGACTCTGAGAGGACTGCCACACCAAACCAGCCAGATGTGCCACCATCGGCTCCCAGGAAAAGGCCAGTTCCTGAACCTGCTGCCCCCCGAGCATCAGTCGAGGCGGGGCCAGCTGTGGGTCCCAAGAGAGCTTGCAAAGGACTGCAAGCTTCTTCGTCGAGCCAGGAGGTCTCGAAAATCATCACCCTTCATGCTCTTACCACTTACTTCTTTTTTATCTGCCGATTTATCAACATTTACATCGGCTAAACACCTTCCATGCAGACGACTGACGCTTCTAGTGGGAAAGCTGGGGCAGTGCCGATGCCTTTAGCCAAGCCGGATCTAGCAATCCCCGAAGGTGCAGATGAAACGGCTACCAATTTGGCCAAGCCTCCAGCAACTACCAACAAGCCGATTGCCTCGTCATCTGCAATCCCCTCGATCTTAGGAGAGGTATGTTAGCTTCCCTCGGCTAATTCTTCTCTGTTGGACGCATACTGACGCTTTTTCGGGCTGCCAGGGTTGTGATATTTCAGGCTTGTTGACGTTCGACCCTGAATCCATCGAACCAACTCCCTCTGTCGCCACCGATGAACCACAAGCCAGGGATGTTCCACCTCAATTCCAGCGTCTTAAAACCCTGCTGTCCTCCCCGATCGAAGAGTTGATCGAGGGTTCTGAGGAGGTGAAGAGCGTTCTTGCTGAAATAAAAGACCAACTCCCAGTAGCATTGCAGGTGAAGCTTTGGCCCGTTGTAACTCTGTCTTTCTACGGGTCAAGGGTGAAACTAGCTCGTGAAAGGATCAACCTGCGCCGTGCCCAACTTCCACTGAAGGCCAATATTGCAGACAGATGTCAGCAGCTCAACGAGAAAAATGCGTCTCTGGATGCCAAAACTGACACCTCTGTCAGTACCGCTGAACTCGCCTCCTTAAAAAGGGAGTTGGAAGATCTTGAAGAAAAGGTCCGGGCGACTAAACAGCTCATTCGTGACAAGGAAGCATCCATCGCCCGCTCCCAAGACGAAGCAGAAGGCCTCAGAGCTCAACTGAAGACTGATCTGACAGAGATACGTGCCCTAAACAAGCAACTAGTGACGGACAAGGACGAGGATGACGAAGCCGAGATCGCCGAGGTGGATCGTGTCCGTGCTGACGCCCTCCACGCCTTCGAGGCATTCCTTGAGTAGCACGTTCATGTAAACTGACACCTGCTTGTAACAGTTTGAACCTCTAGAGTCGATGGCTGTGCATCGGCTGTATATTTTTTATTGGCCGATTTCATGTATCGGCCCCCATATCTCACTGTCCATCATCCCACATGCTTTGGGAAACATATATATATATATATATATATATATATTTTTATTGGCCGATTTCATGTATCCGCCCCCATATCTCACTGTCCATCATCCCACATGCTTGGGAAATATTTCTTGAGATGCTGACCGTTGACAGCCACTGGGAATTTCACACCGTCCAGCTCCTCCAGCATGTACGCGTTCCCCCTTAAGACCTGATCAACTCTGTATGGCCCGTGCCAATTTGGAGACCATTTACCGTATGCTGCATCCTTAGTCCCTAATGGCAATACAGCTTCCCACACCAGATCGCCAACGTGGAACTCCTTTGGTCTCACTTTCTTGTTATATGCACGAGCTACCTTGGCCTTGTTCTCTTTGATTTTCTCAAGCGACCACAGCCTGAGCTCCGTTAAATCCTCAACACTGTCACTCATCAAGGTTGCATATTCTTCAGTTGTCAGATCGTTCTGAAAAGTGACACGTCTCGATCCAGCCGTAATTTCCCAGGGCAATACGGCTTCTTGTCCATAGACTAGATGGTATGGCGAGGTTTTTATCGCTCCATGGCATGACATGCGATAAGCCCATAAAGCTTCTGACAAAACCTCGTGCCAACGCCTAGGGTGCTCATCGATTTTCCTCTTGATCAGCTTGATAAGGCTCTGGTTGGACGCTTCAGCTTGCCCATTTTCTTGAGCATAGTATGGAGATGATCGAATCAGCTTAATCCCTGTGTCCTCACAGAACTTTCTGAACTCGTGAGAAGTGAAGACCGAACCTCCATCGGTCGTGATAGTCTGGGGAATCCCGAACCTATGAATGACGTGTTCTTTCACAAAATCGACAACATCCTTCGAGCTCACTGACTTCATAGGGACGGCTTCCACCCATTTAGTGAAATAATCCGTAATGGCCAAAATCCACATGTGGCCTTTGCTTGACGGAGGATTGATTTTACCAATCATATCCATGCCCCAGCCTCGGAATGGTCACGGCTTGATGATGGGGTTCATTGCTGACGCGGGTACGATCTGAATTTTTCCAAATTTCTGACATGCTTGACACCCTTTGTAGTACTTAAAACAATCCTCGAGCATGGTAGGCCAATAAAACCCCGATCGCCTGATCAACCACTTCATCTTGCGAGCCGATTGGTGAGTTCCACAGGCGCCTTCATGTACCTCATGCAGGAGCCGATTGGCCTCGGCTGTCCCCAGACATTTGAGCAATAACCCCTCCAGAGTCCTGTAAAACATGTCGTCCCCAATGAGCACATACTTCATGGCCTTGTACCTTATCCGTTTAGGTGCCCCCCGAGCCGAATCCTTCAAGTAATTGAAGATATCGGCTCTCCAGTCGTCTACGTCCAGGAATTGTACCTGAACATCGGCTCCCTCTGCTACGTCCTTGTAGCCTGAAGCCATTTGTGCAAGATCATTCGCCTCGGTATTCTGCGATCGCGGGATCCAGGTGAAGTTTATGTACCGGAACTGTGCCATCATCTCACGGCATTGCAGCCATAAAGGGAAGAGCGACTCGCTCTCACACTTGTATTCCTCCGTGAGTTGAGAAATCACTAACTTGGAGTCTCCAAAAATTTCCACTGCTTCTGCTCCAGCTTCGATGAGCAACTCCATTCCCTTGCGTATCGCCTCATACTCAGCGACGTTGTTGGTGCGAGGGGCAGATAACCTGATGGAGAAGGAGAATGTTGCCCCCCGGGGAGACACGAGTAGCATGCCGATGCCGCACCCATCTTCACAAACCGATCCATCGAAAAACATAGCCCACGCTCGTATAGACAGTGCTGCTATATTAGTGTTGATCCTTTCAGCGATAAGGTCGGCCAATGCCTGTACCTAAACTGCTTTCGCGGGTTGATACTGGATGTCAAACTCAGATAACGCAAACATCCATTTGCCCAGTCGGCCTTTCAACATAGGAGCCGACAGCATGTGCTTTATGACATCTGATTTGCATATGATGACAATCTCCGCTGATAGCAAAATGTGGCGCAACTTGGTGCAGGTGAAAAACAGGCAGAGGCACAACTTGTCGATCTCAGGATACCTTGTCTCTGCATCCAGCATCCTTCTGCTGATGTAAAATACAACTCGCTCCAGCCCATCATAAACTTGCACCACCACTGAGGCGATGGACGTGTCAGCTACTGATAAGTAAATGTAGAATGGCCTATCCGGCTGGGGCGGAACCAATACTAGCGGCTTCGTCAGATATTTTTTGATCTCGTCGAAGGCTCTTTGTTGTTCTGCCCCCCAGCTGAATTCCTCGTCAGATTTAATCTTCACCAGTCCCATGAACGGCTCTATTCTTCCTGACAGATTGGAGATGAATCTTCTGACGAAGTTGATCTTGCCGATGAGAGACTGCAGTTCTTTCTTCGTGGTAGGTGGCTTCATTGTTCGCACTGCCTCCTAACTTTTCAGGCCGATCTCAATTCCGCGTTCATGGACCAGGAACCCCAAGAACTGACCGGCCGTTACACCGAAGGCACACTTCTTTGGATTCATCCGTAGGCCGAATTTTCTTGTGCGGTCCAGGACGCGCTGCAGATCGCCCAAGTGTCCTTCTACTGAGGCAGACTTGACCACCACGTCATCGATATAAATTTCCACCAGCTTGCCGATCAGATCATGGAAAATGTAATTCATGGCCCTTTGGTACGTGGTGCCGGCATTCTTTAGTCCAAACGTCATGACTACATATTCAAACAACCCCACCGAACCTGGGACTCTGAACGCAGTCTTGTGTATGTCTTCTGGAGCCATAAAAATTTGGTTGTAACCGGCATTGCCATCCATGAAGCTCAAGATCTTATGACCAGCCGCTGCGTTGATTAACGTTTCTGCCACCGGCATCGGATACTCATCCTTTGGAGTAGCCCTATTGAGATCCCGAAAATCTATGGCAACACGCCAGCGGCCATCCTTTTTCTCTACAGGTACGATACTAGAAATCCACTCAGCATACCTGCATGGCCTGATTAACTTGGCTGTCAACATTTTCTCGACCTCTTTCTTGACTTCTGCCAAAATTTCGGCCTTCATCTGTCGTGCTCGCTGCTGGAATGGCCGAAATCCTTTTTTAAGCGGGAGTCGATGCTCAATGATGCTCCTATCTAATCCAGACATCTCTGTATAGTCCCAGGCGAAGCAGTCTGGATATTCTTTCAACAGAGCTATCATCGGACCCCGCAGACTCGGATCTAACTTCTTGCTGATAAATGTTGGTCGTGGCTTATCCCCAGGACCGATGTCGATTTCCTCTAGTTCATCAGCGGATGTAAACCCATACCCTAGCTTTCCGTCACCTGTTAAATCGATGCTAAACACAGGGCAAACAGTAGGTGAGGATAACAAAAATAATTTGGGCCGATTGCCTGAATCGGCCCCCTTTTTGATTGCATTAGTCAAGGACGGTTTACACCTTATTTGTGTTTTACAATGGCAGGGAATCTCCCTGCTACGACTACATGATCTGCTTGTCGTAAGATTGCTGCTTTTTGTTTTTTGTGGCCGATCGCAGGGATCGGCCGTACCACGTACGATCGTGGACTTTGCTACTCTGTCAGGCCAGTGGATAAGACCAGCCTCACCCCGTTTTTTGTAGCTTCAATGCGCTCACAGCCGTCTAGACTGATTCCAGAGATCGGCTCTTGGTCTTCTGCTTCCCAGATGTTCATGCCAGCTATGGAGATCTCGACGGAATCATCTGCATGAATGACCTCCACCTCGTCTCCATCCCACTGTATTAGGCACTGGTGCATCGTGGATGGAATGCAGTAGTTAGCATGAATCCAATCCCTCCCTAGCAAGACAGCGTAGGTGCTTTTGCTGTCCACGACGAAGAATGACGTAGGGATGGTTTTTCTGCCCACGGTCAGATCCACGTTCAGTACGCCTTGCGTTTCTGAAGTTTGGCCGTTGAAGTCGCTTAACGTGACGTTGGTTTTGATCAGATCTGCAGTGGAGCGTCCCAAACGCCGTAGCATGGAGTATGGCATTATATTGACTGCCGCTCCGGTGTCTACCAACATCTTGCTGACAGGCTGCCCATTGATGTAACCTCGTAGGTACAGGGCTTTCAGATGTTTGTAGCCCTTCTCACGTGGCTTCTCAAAGATAACTGGCCGTGGGCCGCAGTCAAACTGTGCCACTGGTAGCTCGTTGGTTCTTGGCGCGCAGAACTCTGACGGAAGTATGAATACCATGTTTGTGCCAGCCGATGTCTTTGCATCGGCTTTTACCGGTTTGGGGCGCCACTCTTTCTTTTTCGGGCGATCTTCCGTTTCCAAGGTCTGCCGAATCTTAACGGCCAGATCGGGCCGTGCTTTCTTTAAAGCGTGGAGATACTGCGCTTCGGCTTCCTCCAAGTTACGCAGCCGCTGCACTCTACGCTTTTGGGTGTGTCTGAGTCCGTCGGGACACCACCTTGGACGATGATATCTGTCTTTTTCTTTGTCATCCCTTGGCTCCTCGAGATCTTTTGCTCGAGCGGACTCCCTGTATCGGCTCTGAGGTGGGAGAGGCCCTAGACGTTTGAACACTGACACTGGCCCCGTGTCCTCCTTCTGCTGTCCGCATTCCGGGCAGTTATCGATTGTAGGCAATCGGCTCATTCCCGCGTCCCAGCAATACTTGAAGAAAGGACAATCCCAATGTTTGTCTGCGCCTTCCTTTTCTTTTGACGGTCCCCTAGCGAGGTGCTCATATCCTTCATCGTTCCCATCGCGCTGGCGACGTCGGTCATACTGACGCTCATACTTGTTAAGGAGATGCGTGGAATGTGGCTTCTGATATCGCACGCTCCTCACCTGCTCCTCTGTCAAATACCGCCTGTCATCATAACGGGTCCGGTCACGTGGACCGGCCTCCTCTCTTTCTCTGCCCCGAGAGCGACCGTCTTCCTCCTTATATGCGCCACGGTGGTACACAGGTCCTGCCATATTAACATCGAACGAGAAATCCAACTGACGCCTTGTGGACTGGCTGTGTTCTACCATGTTGACGCCAGGAAACGGGTTGGTGTCTACTTTCATGGCGAATTGCCCCAGGATCAGACGGCCCTGCTCTATCGCCGTTTGGATCTGACGACGTAGCTCTTTGCAGTCATTGGTGGTGTGGGTGAACGAGTGATGCCACTTGCAGTATGGTCTTCCGTTCATCTCTTGAGCCGTAGGGATTTTGTGGCCTTCGGGTAACTTCAGCTGCTTTTCTTTCAGCAGTAAATCGAATATCTGCTCAGCTTTGCTCACATCGAAGTCGAACCCTTTTGCAGGCCCTTGCTGTTTCACCCATTTGCAGGATACAGGATCTGCCCCCCGAGCCCATTCAGCCACGACCACCTCCTGGTCTTGCGTAGGATCTTCTTCTGTATCGACCAGGCCTATCGGACGTTTGAACTTGTCCTGGTACAACTCAGGGTGGCGCTGTTCATACATCGTCAGCTTCTGGGCCATGTGCGCCAACGAGTTGTACTCTACTTGGAAAGCCAGATCCTTGATAGGTGCTGAGAGACCCAACGCTGCCAGCTCGACCGCTTCCTTTTCAGTTAACCGAGCTGAGTAACATCGGTTCTTGACAGTCCTGAAGCGCTGGATGTACTCGGCTACAGTTTCTCCCCGCTTTTGCCGCACCTGTGCCAGGTCTGCAATGCCAGCCTCGGTAGCCTCTGAATGATACTGAATGTGGAACTGCTCTTCCAGTTGCTTCCAGGCCTGGATCGAATCAGGTGGCAGCGAGGTGTACCACCCAAAAGTTGGTCCTGTCAGAGATTGCGCAAAGAACCTTACGCGCAACTGATCCGATGCTGAGATCATGCCTAACTGTGCCAGGTATCGGCTCACGTGCTCGATCGAGCTCGACCCTTCTAACCCACTAAACCTTGAGAACTCAGGGAGCCGATACTTGGGTGGCAGCGGAATCAGGTCAAACTCGTTGGGGTACGGCTTTGAATAGCCGATTGTCCTTCTCTTTGGCACGAAGCCGAACTGGTCTCTCAAGATGGTACGGATTTGCTCCACTGTTTGGGCTGTAGGGGCTAGATTCTCATGACTCGTTCTAGTGGCATACTTGGCTAGCCACGCCTGTTTGTCGGCGTCCATCCCAGAGATTCCTGCTCCAGAAACCCCTGCTCCCGAAACCCCTGCTCCAGAAACTCCTGCCGCAGAAATCTCTGCGGTCGCAATCTGGTTGGTGCGTGTCAGGTTATTGCAGTCCGGCACGTAGGTGCACACATATCCATGTGGGATTTCCTTAGGTGGCTCAAACAGGAACTGGCAATCGCCTGGGTCGCCTCCGACCTTGTAGACGACGTACGCCGCTGCCCCTGGTGGCTCCGGAGCTGCAAGTGTGAATGGCAGCGGTGGCCTGGCCTGGAGCGGTCTTTCTCCCTGGTGAGTCCCCAGAGTAGGCCCCGACGGAGAGTACTGATGTTTCATGATCTCCTGAACTACGCGAACTGCGATCCGCTCGAAAGCGTTCACCAGGCTCTCAGAATGGCGGTGAAGAGAATGAGCCACCATGTAGTTGACTTCCTGTCGCAGAGCTCTGGTGCGCTCCTCTGAAGGAACAGACAGATCCACCTCATCAAGAACACCTTCGGGTGAGAACCCTTTCCACCTGATACCATGTTTACGAGTCCTCTCAAAAGAGCCGATGAGATCGGCTTCGAAGAGAGTTTTGATGTCATCATACTTCGCCTTGTGCTCCTCAGGCAGATCGTCGTACGTGACCGGTTTGTTCTCCATCGCAACGCCGGATGTTGATGTAGACGTTGTTGAATGTCCCACCGGGCGTGCCAGAATGTGTTGCCTGCCAAAACCCACCGGCGAGCAGCGACGGGCAACACGGAGAGCCGGGAGGCTCCCAGGACTGCTGGTGGGCCCTGGTCCCTCGGGCAACGGCCCGCAAAACTTCGGCACACGTCCTGGCTTGGTTCGAGGGCGTGCCACCTAACCTATACCTGGTCAGGAAGGTGAAGGATTGCTTCGATTGGTTTCCTGCATGGTAAACAAGTATACGTAAAATTCGAGCCGTGACCGGCTCCCAGGTTTCCCTGTAAATCGGCTCCTAGAGCCGATTATCCCATGGTTCTGCATTAGATCTACGATAACATGGGGTTTTGCTTCATCATTACAAGTTAAATCGATCTACGATAGTTTAACGTTTTCACTATATAATTGGAACGTCCTACACGTAATTGAGCCTGGTAGATACAAAAGATAATAGAAAACTAATCCTAGAGAAGGCCTAAAAACCAACATAACGTCAATTCCCGGAACAACTCCTCTCGGATTGGTAAACCATATCTTACATACTACTGGATCATTCAACCCGTTTGCAAGGCCTGATCATGTAGATATCAAACTAAACCTTGGAGAACAAGGCACAACTATAACAGATCAAATCGACTTAAATAAAGATCAAGCAAGATGCCACCCTTACACCCGGGAAAAGGTGCAGAGGCGGCGAGATAGCTAGAGGTAGCATGACTAAACAATCATAGCGAAAAGTACTGATGCTAACCCAAACAAATCTACGATAAAAGTATTACTCGCCATCAACAAGGCTTCAGTACGAGTAATACCAGATAATGCATAAGCAGATACTGCCTAGATGCGATCTAGGCAGCATGGCACTTACCCGAGAAAAACCCTAGAAACAAGGGGTGGCGATGCGCCGAGATTGTGTTTGTTGTGAACGTGATTGTCCTCCTTTTCTCGATAACCTTAGGTACATATTTATAGTCCGGAGACTTTCTATCTTTGGAATAACTCTACAACTCTATCTCTTACCTAAACCGAAACGGAACCTATTACAATATAAGATACACGGACAATTTAGCCCAAATCAACGCACAAGGCCGATTCAACAACACGTTGCATATACGTATCTTCTAAGCCCATCTTGATTACGGCCCATCTCCTCCTTTGGCCAAAATATGGCGATAACAGCGCCACACACTTAGGCCGGCTGCCCTCCGGGGGCGATGAGAAGGGAGAAGGATGGAGGGGGAGGAGGTGGCGACGGGGTAGGGTTTGGCCCCCTTGGTCGCCAGGAGGGGGCGACGCGAGGGGGCTATACTATGCTTATGGCAGCGATAAAACGTCTTAAAAATAGAGGGAGGATTTCACTTCCCCAGCCTCTGCACCAACTAGGGATGCACACAACCATTAAGTATGAGTACCAGGTTTTTTAAACTTGGTTAAGCACCAAGCCTGGTCCTCAAAATAAATTGCATGAGTACCAGGAGAGCCTGATCCTCAAGTATAAATAGGAACCTTAATTCGGTTTCGTAAGGATTTGAACTCAGGTGTCGGGTTTGTACATCCACTCCCCAACCGGTTGAGCTAGGCTCACTCCAAATAAATTGGCTAGGAGTCCAAATAAGCAAGAAGCGTTTGTTGCCTTGGCAATGTTAACATTTGAGCAATTATCAGCCTCAAGTAGATGACAAAGTTATGAGCTAGTCTCATTGCATTACTAGTCAATAGTCATGCATACCTCTAGTCAATAGGCTCACTCCAAATAATAATCATGGCTAGGGCTCTCTTCCTCACACTAGCTGCACCACCGACGATGTCCGACGAGTAACCTAACCATGCCATCATCCATGCATAACCAACTCCTGAGAGCGAGAGAAGGAAGTTTCAGTCCCACCTCAAATAAAGTTGCGTGGTGGTAGTAGTAGTCTACTATACTAATATATATAATTAATGGCAGTGTTCTTACAGCTTTTTAATGGATGTGTGCATGTTTTGCAATGAGCCCCCCTTAGCAGTCTAGAAATTGTTATCTAACGAACTGATGCCAACACTTCGCTGCTGGGCGATGGAGGGTGATTACTCCCTTTGTTTAGAAATATAAGATGTTTTAGATTTATGAAGCAAATGTATCTAGACACTTTTTAGTGTGCAAATTTACTTAAATCTATACACTAAATGATGTCTAGATATATTAGTTTTATAAACCTAAAACATCTCATATTTCTAAACGAAGTGAGTACTTGTGTTTCAAGCCAAATAAAATATTGGAGATATATATGGCCAGAAGCGACAGGTGTATTCCCTGCTAGCTAGCCCCTCTTTTGTTAGAGAAACGAATTCTGAGAATGACTGATGGCCATCTTCAATGCATATCATGGAGAAGGACATGGCAAAAAATAACATATTGCTTTTGTTTCAGCTGGGTTTCCCCCGAAAATCCATGACATTTTTATTAATAGATTAACAGAGGATACCGTAAATACTCCACCGTAATTCTAAAAAAGATTGTAGGGTCGTGTCACTATTTTTTAAAAGAGAGACAATCCCTACAGTTTCAAAAAGCCCGCATCTAGCAAAGAAAATTACCGACCTTGACATGGGATCCAGAGACTTTCGCTTTCCTTTAATAAATAAATTTCCAGGAAATCTATCATTAGAATACATGTGCATAGCCCGCGCCCGCGGATGCTTCCGCGAGGAGTTGCATACAAGCAAAACCTTCTACCTCATGCTAACATCATCAACATTAATTTCTATCAAAAAATTCAAAACAGTTTATCCCACAAACCAAAGTATGTCTTCACCGATGAGTTCGTATCGACTGTTGAAGTATATAAGTGGATTGCACTAGACATTTCCATCAGTTCGGACTTTTGGTTGCGTTGGCTAGTACATGAAGCTTGACATGATATCAGAGCCTAAGGTCTCGAGTTCGAGTCCTGGCTTTCGCAATTTATCCTAAAATTGCTGTTGACCCCTCTATGTCCACGTATAGGCCTCTTAAGTCATACGTGAGTTTCGCGCGCCGTCGCTCTTTTCCGGTTGCACGTGCTGACTTCTTCTCGTCACACATGAGAGGGGATGTTGAAATATATAAGTGGATTGCACTAGACCTTTCCATCAGTTCGGACTTTTGGTTGCGTTGGCTAGTGCATGAAGCTTGACATTAACAAGAGCTTAAAAAGAAGACCCACATTGTTATGCTTGGGCAATTTTTTTCCTATCATAACTAGTTGCAAAATAATAGTACCGTGACTGTTATGTTAGTTGTGAATGGTTACCACAATAAAAGTTTAATGTTACCGGTGTATTGCTTGTATCTTTTGGGGCATTACAATATTATGCGGATTTAGAATTTGAATATAAAGGTTATATTGACAAGTAAGAGACTGTAGCACACCATAAAAATTAGAATTACACAAGTCTTTCATGGGTAGAGAGTGACGGTCGGTAACCTAGTCTTACTCGAAACCAAACTAATTTTGTTGATGTCATGCTTGCATGCATTATTCTCATCCGTTGGGTACGTTTAATGAGAAAATTGGTGCGGTACAGGGAGACCAAAATCCATCAGTTTTTAGTATCTATGAAATTCAAATTTTATCAATATTTGTAAACTAACTTAATTATTCAAATTAAGATTCTTGGGAGCCAAACGAAAGGATTTAATGTCTTCACCACATGTTGTTTCCAGAAGAAGAGGACACGGGTATAAGCTAAATAAGCCAACCCATGCCTTAATTTTCTGTTTACTCTTAGTCCGAGATAACTTGTTTAAATAGTTGCATGGTCGATTTACCATTGGCTAATCTTTATGAGGTCATGCATTTATATATTGATTAATAAAATATTTCCTAGCTACTTTAGATGGAATGCTCACTATCAATGTACGCTCCAACATTGGAGTTACATTGCACACTTCGAAGGGGAACACATCTGAAGGCTAGCAATGGTCCATAATAATGTAATCGGCTGGGGAGGATTTTAGCTACAGATCAGTCACTGGGGTCGGGTGGGGGTGGGGGGTTCACTTGTAATGAACCCTTTATTGGTTCTATGTCTTGATCGATAGCTAGGCTTTAAGACATGAACATAGTGCGGAAGGCCCGGAATAGCAATCACTAATCATCCAACTTTTGCATTACATCCATACAAAGAACAACACTAAACCTAAATAATCAATTAGCTCAACAACCATGTCATGGACCATGAAGACCAAATTTCCACAAGTGGTCTAACCTAGATAGTACAGATTCCAGTTCGTTGAGACAACTAAGATAATTTCTACTAGTTTCTTGTAAAACTCCTACATTCTTGTCATTTGGCATGTATATATTACTATGAATGTTGGATGGATACATAGATCTTCGAGGAAACACAAATGAAACTCACAGTAATCACATGATACAATGGACGACTAGGAAAATAATCAAAAAAGACGTGTTTGATTATTTTCAATACTGAACGCATATAAGAAAAAGAAATATATGATTAATTTATGTATACTAAAAAAAGTATCGGTTGGGTTTAATACACTTAATCCGGGCCATAAAAAATCCAATGGATGAGCAATAAGTTGGAACCTGACAGGCTATAATAACCTATCCCTCCGCATGCAGTGGCCCCCCTTGCCCATTCTCACAGTTGCTTATGTTTTTTCAAGGATTTCTTAGGGCTGCATATGTCAATATAGATTTTGTGGTATATATTTTGTACGATTTATTTTTGTATACAGATGCTAGTAGGCACAAAGGAATCTCTTCACCAAACCCATTCATGCACTTTTTCTCACATATTTGAAAGGTTGTCAGCATCATTGCTAGCTTTCCGACAAGAATGATTGCCAATGAGGCCCAGCAGATTTCATCATTATCCTACAAGGTTAGATTAAAAGAAAATATTATCCGAAAACAAGACAACTTTATTCCGCTTTAGATTTGGATAGTCCTATATGTGTGTTTTCTGGTAATTTCTTACATTTTAATCTAAAGAATATATAACAAACCTTCGTACAGAAAATTAACCCTCTGCAGATTTTCCACACCAAAAGTATGAGTAGGAAGTCTTGAGAATATAAAGTGTGGTAAGCGTGCTTGTACATATATGTACGTGCTTTCTTAGCTTGTCACTAAACACATAAGGAAAGAGACAATTCACGGTTGTTATCTCGTCATAATAACGAACCGGCATGCATGCGTGATGCCCCCGGAACGATAGAAAACGCGCGCACAAACTTGTGACGCCGACGCGTCATCAGCTGCTCGATGATTCTTCTTTTTCGATCGAGAAAGCCTTGAAACATAAGGTGCTCAAATAACGGAACTGGGTGTGACGCACGAGTAGAATTCAGTGACCATTTTGGTTCCCACGTACACATCAACTCGATATATACAATGCGTCCGACATGTGTGCATGCATGCATGCCAAATGGTCTTTCGAAAAAAATATGCATACGTGTTAGTGGTAGAGCAAAGGTGCAACCTTTAGCAATATATATAGAAGCTAAGATGTGCCGACAATTATAATAATTTTTGTGGTAGACTGAATTCCACTTTGTAATTACACCAAAAAAATCTATTTTATAATCCAAATATTCACCTGTCAATAATTTTTTCAACCATAGATATATGTACAAAAGTAATGGTGAAAGATACATTGTGGACTTTGTCAAAAATGTCATCTATTTAAGAATAGAGAGAGCATTATTTTATTCAACCATGTTATATTAATTGTTAGAACATGTCCTCCGTCTTGAAATACATGTCACAGATTTATCTAGATTTACATTTGTCTATATACACTATAATATGTCTAGATACATACAGATCTAAAAAAACTTGTGACATCTAACTTAGACAAAAGAAGTACAAACTTTTGGTATAGGAATGGCAAAAGCATTAAGGGAACTGAAAATTGGAGAAGCTCGTAGCGTTTGCGATGCCTTTTTCAGAGCATTCAAGAAAGCATGCTACTGAGCCTTTTTCAGAGCATTCAAGAAAATTGGAGAAGCTCGTAGCGTTTGCTGCCTCATCCACGTCGATCCATCCCTGTCGCTTACGTCTTTTTTATCAGAAAAGTAATATTCGTCATCATACCTTGGAACATAAGGAATCGATATTCGTCTCAAAATATAACGAAAACGAGTGTGACGTCGTCGTAGATTGATGAATATAGTTTGGATGCGCGACAAGGTCGTCATTCCGTTAGCCTTTCAATTCTGCCACTTGATGATTAGTTTAGCCTTGCATATATAGCTACGCTAAGCTGCGTACGTGTAGACTATCAGCTTAATGTTTCCAATAGATTAATTTATTTTAGCCCGTGATGGTATCCGGCTTTCGAGATGTCGGTAGCTGGACAAGAGATCATGGTGCACGCGGTTTCAACGATCAGTATGCGCACTCCACTCCGGCAAAAAAACACAAGTCTCGTTAATCCTACTGAGCTACGGATACGAAGTCCTACTGACATCCATGGCCAACTATGAAAATAATCGAAGCAGATATGTTTTACTATTTCTAACAATAAACTTCTTCAAACTGGCACTACGCCCTGCTTTATAAATAAAGCAACAACCATTCAGAGTACAGCCAACATTAGTAGTTCATCCCAGTTCGGAGCATTACTCCCGGTTATGGTTGGACCTGGGACTAATGTGGGCATTAGTCCCGGTTCCAAGGGCTAGAACGCCAGCAATCTTTAGTCCCGGGTCAAACGGGACCTTTAGTCCCGGTTCGTATCACCAACCGAGACTAAAAGGGGTGCCTCCGGTGTCAACCCCTTTAGTCCCGGTTCGTATCACCAACCAGGACTAAAGGTGTGACCTTTAGTCCCGGTTCGTATTACCAACCCGGACTAAAGAAAGTGGGCAAAAAAAATTCTCAAGTTCTGCCGTGACAGTAAAACGGGCACAAATCCGTCTAAAGATCGTCTTTTCTAGATTTAAAATCATGCGGAAAAATTATAAAAATAAAATCCTTCGTACTGTAGTTATATTAAGTGATTTAGTTGTTACGAAAATTAACAAATATAAATTTTGACATAATTTACAAAAAAGTATTATGAAAAATTCAAATGGCCATAACTTTTGTATACGATGTAAAAAAGGTACAACCTATCAAAACGTGTAGAAAAAAGGCCGTTTTGGATTCTTAAAATTCAAAAATATTTTTTTTCAGAAATTAAATTATTTTAGTATTTTTATGTCATATTTGAATTCCTTGCATTTTTCTGATAATAATGGATATATTATTCGTCGAATTTCGATTTACAGATTTGAAGATATTATTTATGTCATATTAAATGAATAAATGGCAAAAAAGAATAAAATATTTATTTAATTATTTTTTACTTTCATTAGAATAAAATATTATTATTACTTATTTATTGTTGTTTACTAAAAATAGTTGTTGTTAATTTCAAAAAATAAAAACGTGTCACATATTGATATGAGTTAATAAGATTGATATACTAGGCTTGACAACAAGGTATAAGGGTCCTTCACGAGACGTGGGAGAGATAGAATGAGAAAGTTAAACGTGCTGGGGATGGAGTAGTGCTAGGATGAGTGACCGGCCAGAAAGTTTGACCGTAAGTATGATTTGAACTAAGATTAAGTATAATTAGTGTTAAAAATGAGAGATGTGGGACATTAACGAGTCAAACAATTCAAAATTTTAAGAAAAATTTGAAAAACAAAATTGGAAAAAAATTCAAAAAAAATCTTTAGTCCGGGTTCGTATTACAAACCGGGACTAAAGGCCCCGCACGCTTGATGCTGCCCCGTGAGCGTCTTAAAGGGGTAGGCCTTTAGTCCCGATTTCGTAGTCCCGGTTGGGAAACCGGGACTAAAGGCCTTTACAAATCAGGACAGAAGGCACATTTTCCACTAGTGCAAGTCATCGACTCCCAGACATCAAAAGAAAAGAAAAGAAAAGTCCGCTGGAGCCACAACACATCATGCCCAAGGTAACAAGAAGAAAAAAGAAAAGGAGGAGCTGGAAGTGTGCTCCCTCTACGAGGCCACAGAAGTAAGGATGGCAATGGGAAGGGTATGGCCGGGTAAAACAATACCATACCCATACCCGTATAGTCAATGGGTAGAAAACTTTACCCATACCTGTACCCACGGGTATAAATATTTATCCATGTCCATACCCGACGGGTAGATCCAATGGTAAACGAATTATTCACAATTTTACATTAATTAATATCATATTTTACAAGAAAATATATATCTCTACTCAATAATAGGTAGACGAGTACATGACAATTATCAACATTTAGAAAATCGCAATCTCATACTTGTCCTTAATTAGGCTACTCGGTCGCATAGGTTGAAAGTCTACAGGTAAGTTTTACAAGTCAGTCTAAATGGGAAGGATATGAGTATACCCATGGGTACGACCATATACCCGTGCCCGTACCTATGACTTAACGGGCAGGGTATGGGTATTATCCATGGGTATAAAATTATGCTCATACCTTACCCATGCGGGTAGGGTACCCGCGAGTACCCGTACCCATGGGTAAAATTGATATCCTTACACAGAAGCACTAGCAGGAGCCGTGAAGCATTGCGCCGACGCCCTGAGAGCATGCAAGATGTCGTCCACGCTCTCCCGGTGTCTCTACCTAGACAGGGGTACCAATGTTGTAGGTATGCAAGAAATAAAAACACAGAGTCGGATGCACGCCGAGGAAAGATCCGCTCTATCACCATATTATTAGGAATACTTTATAATTTCCATGTAATGACCGCAAACACCAACCAGAAGAGGTGGTGCCTTCTACCGATACGGTTCACCTCCGTTTCTAGGAACTCGCCGAGCGTCTTGGGCCTGCCAAGTAGGCCCCATCGCTTCTCGGATAAAGTTACACAGAAACTGAATGGCGGGGCATGTGAATATAATGTGGGTGCACGTCTCCGGTGTCCCACATAGCGGACACAACCCATTACCGGGACCATTGCGTTTCCACACATCTACCCCCGAAGGGAGATGATCCCGTAGCAGATGTCACAGGAAGATACACAAGCTCAAGGGTAGAGGAGACTTCCAAAGGTGTGTCGTCCAAGGTAACTCAGGGCCCTAGAAGAGGGTCATATAAGCAGAACTAACTGAGAAAGCTCCCGAGAGGGAGTGGCCCCATGTTACCTTATCCCGCTGCTCTGAGAGGTACAAGGGCAAGGAGCCCCGCCACCTAAGGAAGTCAGACGACTCAGCATCATTGAAGGACCTCCGAAACGGGATGTTTCAGTGCCCTTCATGGGATGCCTCGGGAACCAACATCGTGGGAGTTGCGTAGATGAAAAACAGTGCAGGGAATTAATGGTAGAGGGATACCCCTGTAACCAGGGGTCAAGCCAAAACAGGACTTCCCGATCATTTCCCACCATGAAGAGAGAGCCCCGGCGGATAAATTTCTTAATGTCTTGGATGGCCATCCAGAACTGGGACCCCTCCCGACGTTCACACGCCATAAGGGGGCGTCCCCGAAGATACTTTGCCTTGATGAGTTGGAGCAAAATACCTCCATTATCTTGGAGGATCCACCAAATCCACTTCAGTAATAAGTCCACATTGAAGCGGCATGAGTCAAGGAATCCTAAGCCCCCATGGATTTTGGGGGGTACAGATATCCACCCACTTCACCATATGATACTTCTAGTGCCCATCTCTGGCAACCCAAAAAAACCTAGACAGCTCTTTCACAAAGTCTGCATGGGTTCCCTCAGGGAGCGGATAAAGGCCCATCTGATACATGGTGAGGCTGGACATGTACGAGTTGATCAGGATAGTCTTGCTTCCCTTGGACGTGAGGCGCGCACGCCACAGTTCGGCTTTGGTTTGAACCTTCGCAACCATGGGGGCAAGACCCCTGATTAGCACCCGAGAGTCCTGCACGGGCATTCCCAAGTAGGTTTGGAGAAGTCTGCCAAATGGCAGTTCAAGCGATCTGCGATGCGCTGCCTCTCCTCCTCGGGGAAGCCTAGGATCATGACCTCATTCTTGTCGAAGTTAATCTTGAGGCCCGACGGGGATTCAAAGCACATAAGCAGATACTTAAGGTTAATGATGTCAAGATTCGACCCGTGCACCATGAACATAGTACCAACAATAAACTCATTTAAGAGAAAAAGGATATATATAATAATCTATATATACAAATATGTGAAAACTATGAGTTGGGTTTAATCCACTTAATCCACTTGAAAGTTTACACGCCATAACCACTCATGTACTTCCTCCGATCCATAATAAGTGTTGCTGAGAGTACCAATTATCCTCTTAGTTGCATGATAGCCCTCATCTTTTACCAAATAATTGCCCTTTCCACCTCCTCCATTCATCAAATTCTATCATGCTTTCCTAGCTTGTCACTGAACACACAGGAAAAAGGTCAAAAACAATTCATGGTCGTTATCTCGTCATGACAGAACTAACACCTAAACGCTGCATTATTTCTACTCGATTCCGACCGTCGTACTGAAGATACCACTGAGACGTGAAATACTATATCTGCATGCCGCCGGAAGATAGAAAACGCGCGCATACTTGTGACACTGACGCCTCAGCTAGCTGTTCGACCATTCTTCTTTGTCGATCGTTACTATCGTATACCTTCCAACATAAGATGCTGAGATAACGAAAATGGGTGTGACGCACGAGTAGAAATTAGTGACCATTTGGTTCTCACGTACACATCAATTGGATAGACAATGCGTCGGCGGAAATGTACTCATTTAAGTGTGTATGCATGCATGCATGCACGCCAAATTAATGGTCTTTTCAGAAAACAAATACATATCAAACGATAGTGCTGATGCAAAGTTAAAGCCTTTAGCACTATCGTCTATAGAAGCTAAGATGTGTTGATAATTTGCTAGTTTATCCAAAACAAAATTATTCTTTCCGGGTGCAAAAAGCAGGTCTTTGCATCTAATTTTAGCAGCAAAACTCGCATCTAGGCAACTTCTAGGCTTCGTACTTTGCCTTGTCGCCATGATTTGGCCTCTATTTTTCTTTGGTAAAGAATGCTTGTATTAAAATCAAACTTTCGCATCGAACCAATAAAAGCCACAAGAGTTTACACACGACCACATAAATAGAATGCACACAACCGTATGAAAAAAAGTAGAAGTCAAAGTTAAAGTAGAAGTCAAAGTTCAAGCACATGAGTACATCTCATATAACGTCTAAGAGCAAGGGCAATAACACAGCCGGCTGCTGGCTATATGCCCATGCCAAGTCAACTAGAGCTAACACAAAGAAACACCCATACAATAGGTTGGCTTTTAGATTGGCTTTATTGAATATTCAATTACTTAAAGTTTGCATGCATGGAGATGGATCAGCCGCACAAAAGCATGTACTATCGTCGGCTGTAGGCTGTAAGCGGGCGATATCCATTTGATTTCTGTGCTGCAGCCGGCCCTTGATCTATCGTCGGCTCTCTTCTCTCTCTTAGTTTCTCTCACTTTCACCTAAGATTTTGCTGACGTAGACTAGCTTATAGTCAGCTGATTAGGACTTATTGTACATGCTCTAAGGTGGTGTAGGGCCAATCCAGGGACTATGTCGCCATCCAAGTGAGGTTAAAATATCCATTGACATCAAGGAAAACTAAGCTAGTAGGCACACTCGTGTAACGTCCCAAAATGTTCTAAAATTTTGAAGTTTTAAATTAAAATAACCAAATGATTTAATTTCTTGGATTTGCTGAAATTTCAAAAGAGTCGAAAAGTTTTGAGCACTTAATATTGTTCAAACCTTGCCCGAATAAAATGTTTTTCTAAATGAGGAAGTTTTGTACAAATTAAAAATTTGAAAACCATGCATGTATTTCATAAGCATCATGGTTTATTGGCATTTTTAAAAATAGAAAAATTACCAATTCCTAAAACACTATGTCATTTAATTTTTTTGATATAGCCCTGTAGGCCTATCTGCAATATTTTAAGTTTTATAAAATTTATGTTTGTATAAGAAAGGTCCCAATGGAACCTATTTTGAATAGAAAATTCACATTATTTGTTATTAAACTTTTCCAAATTGTTTTGAACCGTCTTTGTTTCAATATATGACTTCCATTAAATAAAAATATAAAAGCATATAAAAATGGAAATGGAAAAGTCCTCCTGACATGGATATGGCACATGAATATCCTCATGGAGGTAAAACATTGCCAAATATGAAGGCAGCCCAACACGACGACTAGACAGGCTGGGCCCACACATCATGTCGACTTGGACTATAGAAGACATATAAGCATATGTAAACCATAGATGGTTGTATATATAGGGCCAGTAGGGCCACCCCTTGAGAGGAGGCGACCTCGTGTCAGAGTAGAGAGATACAATCTAGACAATATCCGCCGTCAATGCTATGAACCACAGTAACTACACTATAAACCAATTTATGATCATATAGTGAATTATATCAGGATGTAAGGATCCCTCACCGCTAGGGACCTGGACCTAGATATATCGTGTGCCAATCTCGCACCTGGATTATCCTATGCCGCCTTGCCCAACTCTCTAAGCTACCCCTATAGCATCTCCTGAGAATCCCCCACGTCACCTCCGAAAGTCAATCTGGCCTAGGCCAACATCAGGCCCAAAGTCCTCCCAGGTCACCCTTCTCCCTCTACCCTCTCTCATTGACGGGAGGGCCCTTCTCGTGACCATGATCATCATCCTTGCCCCCACGGCCCCACCTCGCATCCTCTAACCTCCCCCAAGCCCCCCTTTTAAATCCCCACATCTCCTCTATGTTTTGCCCTAGTCCCCGCTCAAAATCCCATCACTAGGATGGCAAAAATTTTCATCGAAGATTTGTGTGACAAAACCCTTCTACTGATGATTTACACTAGTAATCTAAGATCTCGTGCCCCCCTCTCATCCTTCCTTCTTCCCTCTTGCTTGCACAACGCCAGAGGCCTCTCTTAGATATTCTTCCGTAGCCAACAATATCTGCAATGATGACCGAGGTGTCGCCTCTCCAGCCACTTCCCGATGTTGGTTGAGCACGCAAGCGACGAGGAAGACCATGTATATGACTCCTCCTTGATGATATATAAATGTCTACTTCCCCCAAGGTTCAAGGACAATTGCATTATCATATACGTCCATGCATGAACCCTCCACTGCTTTCTCCATTGATTCTTGTGGCCTCTACCGCTGGAGAGCCTCTCCCCCTTAGTTTTTTCAAATTGTTGAATCTTGATCCAACAACTTAGAACATATAACTTAAACGAAATGGTGTCAACCAACAACGGCATGCCATGTGTCCCAACCTTTATACATAGATTTAATCATACAAATTTAAATGGAAATTTTGCAGAAAAACCCTTACATCTTGTAGACATAATTTCTTTTCTTCTCTGAAATAAAAAATTCAACTAAAATATCTCTAGAATTCTTAGAATGTTTATAATATTTTCACAATATTAATTTTTAAATTTTGAATACTTTATCTTAAACAAAATTATAGAGATGACATTGGTGTATTTAGGGCATAACTTTATTTCTGAAAAATATTTTAAAATGAATCATTTTTCTAAATGATCATAATTTTCTCCTCTATGAAGTGAAGCCAGAAAATAAATATCTAAAACATCTTTATACCAAAATGCGAACTATACCTTATTAAATCCATTCTATGCATATAATAATCTTCATTACATTGAATTTTGTACATGATTTATTTTGTAACATTTGCATACCAGAGAAGTATTGAATGAAAAATGTTGAATTTTGTTTGAAGAAATGGCCATGAATAGCATGCATGTTCATGATTGTTTGTATCATGTTTGTTGTTGATTGGAGTTCTCCAACATCAAGATTGTCCATAGTGTATCCCGGGTTGTTGTGAGAAGTGTGTGTGAATTTCAAGAATCACTAAGGCAATTTCTCTTTGACCATGATCCCAAATATATACATGTGCTTTCAAATGTTTTTGTAGAATGCCTGAATATGCATTTCATTGTATTATGATATGCTAGGAAACCCAAGTAGGATAGCCATATCATAACTGGTTTCCCCTTGTCACTATCATATCATTGTGTTTGATTTCTTAGCATGTATAAGCTTAGACACGGGGCGAAAAATTCAGATTAGGACGATGAGTTAGTTGGAAGGTGACCAAAGCAAGAAAATCGCCTGGGTGGAATGTATGAGAAGGTTTTAAGTCAAGTAGCATAGTAGGGGCATTGATCCCGACTTACTGACATGTGTTCTAGTGGAAGAACATTTTAAATTAAGTGGCATGGTAGGGACATTGAGCCTGATATATTGACATGTGCACTCGTGGGAGAGAATTTTAAGTCGATCGGCATAGTAAGGGAATTGAGACTGACTTACTAACATGTGCATATCTTAGTTGAAGGATAAGTGGCATGGTAATCAGGGAGAGGCTCCCCGTAGGGCAGAGGCGGGGTGCTAGCCCTACCTTAGCTCATGGCAGAAAAGTTTTTAAAGGTACATATCATATAATTCATGAACTGGTTCAAAAGATAGAAGAACAGAACAAAAGAAAATTAAGAGTAAGAAAACTTTCCACTAGCTCTTGGGCCTTTGCCAACTCGTTCAGCGCAAACTTCTTGGCTTTGTATTGCTCTACTTTTTTTCACGGTCGATGGAATCATACTGAGGCGAGGCACCGAGGGAGGGACTTCCTAACGGCGACGGGGTTGGCCTTTATGATCCATATTGAAGGGAGACAGATCCAAGCCAGGCAAGGGAACGATGACCGACAAAGGCTTCACCGTATTTCCCAGTCGCTGAGCGCTAGGTGCGGATCGGGAACTACGACTATGGATCCTTCTTGAGTATCTAGTGGGCAGCCGGTAGCAGGGGAAGCGGGCTGAATGGCGGGTGGTCTCGATGGGAAAACCGCGTCTTCATTTTTCTGGATGATAGGAAGGGGAAGGGGTTAGGAAAGGAGGGAAGGTACATTTTCTAGAATTTTGCAATCAAGCACTAATGTCTTATTCTGTGAATCTGTGAATTGTAAATTTCTGATTTGACATAGTATTTTGTGCAACTTTCTGGTGGAAGCAGCTCTAAACCAAGCATACACAAGAGTGGTAATGTTATCTACCTTATGGTACATCAAGAGCAAAAGTGAGAAGTGTAAGAAGAGGCATAAAATTCTAGGTTTGATGAACAAGTTGAAGAAGATATTGGAGATTCAGTTAGAGCATGGAAAAGAACGTCGATGAAGAAGAAAATGAAGCTATAACTCATTTTGGTCTAGATGACAGCAAATTTGATGTAGGACTTCCCTTCCAATTGATCTCTTTCATCCCAATATTAGAGATGATGTTAAAATTTGCTTAAAATCATATAAAGTATTAATGTGTCTAGGCATTTTGGTTTTTTGCATCAATATTTTTTAAGTTTTAGACTTTGTCTGACCTTAAATTTTTTCGTCCTCCGCCACTAATGGTAAGGGCCATGGACCTGACTTACTAACATGTGCACTAGACGTATAGAGAGTGGCATGATAGGGGCATTGAGTTTGACTTGCATGTTCACTGGCGGAGTTAAAAGATTCAAAATAGTTGGGAGAAGGTAGGGAAAAATGTTCTATAAAGATAAGCCTAAACTCCACTTAGCCAAAAGTTCTTGTACATGGTATGACGATTAAACCTTCCAAATGACACTTGCAAATACATTCAATATGTTGACCATTCATGGCTACAACGTTTATTGTTGCAGGTTACTCCAAAGACACGTGAGGTACAATGTTAGGGTCGCGAATCTCCACTCAGCATGTTTCTCCTGTGATGCTGATGGGATTCATTACCATTTATTTGCATTCCGATGTTGAACATTATTTGTGTTGACCTAGGCCTTAGGTTGCGTAAGTTGTATGGGTCTATGTTAAATTTCTAGATCATTCAATGCAATATGATCTATGTTTCCTGATATCACAACTTGAGTTATGTGTGCTAGCGAGTCGACTCAGGAAACTAGCACCATAAAACACCTAGACTTGAACCCTACTAGGTCGGGTCACTTTAACGGGTAAACAACCTACAAAGAAGATAAAGTCCAACTATTAAAAATCAAATAGTTTCCACATAGTCATAGCAATCGTATTATGGAAACCTGTCCAAACCTAACGAGGATACTATAGTTGTGATCAATGTCGCACAACCAGTTGCTGAAGAATTTTTTCTGCATTAATATTTCGCCTCTACCGCTGAAGAATTTTTTCTGCATTAATATTTCGCCTCTAATATTAATACACCTCTACGATAAAATTTTGACAAGGTGAAAATAACACATTTGATTCGTTCAAACGAATTACACATTTTTAACCCATGTGTATGTGGAGCTCTCACGGGAATACTGGCTAGTGAGACGAAGTTCCACTCTGCCCACCTGTTCTAGTCTCCTCACACACTATTTTCTTCCCCCTTCAGCATATTTTTTTATATTTATGACAAATTTTACATCATTTACAATTCTGGCATGGTAACAATAGCACAATTAACTTGCCTTTAGTAAATAGAGTGTATTCCATTTTTTTCTCATGTTTGTATATTTATGACATGTTTTATGGAATTTAAAATTGGCCATTACATTGGCCATTTACACATTTTTAACTCATTCATTGATAACCGAGTTCATACCAGAATCTTTTACACAGAGATTAGAGATAAACAAAGGAACGGGAGGCAGCCACACTTTGCTAACCCTGTTAGACTTCGCTATCCTGGCAAGTTGACGGGCAATGGAGTTACACATCCTACTGGTTTTGATCACCTCACAATTAGAAACGATATCTCTCAGGCGCTCAATATCCTTGTACACGCCCCAGCTCCTGGAAGCACAAGAATTAGGCTTGTTGGATGCAGTCACAACAATTGCACAGTCAGATTCGATCAAGGCTGGCACCAAGTTGTGGTCCAGGCTCAGCTTGAAGCCCTCCCTTAGGGCACAGGCTTCAGCTTATTCTGCATCCCTGTATTTGTCAATGGCAAGGCTGGCTGTTATGGTGATCAGCCCGTGATGGTATCTGCCAACAATACGGTAGTAGTTTCACCCAAGTTTGGGTCGAAAGACGCATCGAAATTAAACTGCAGTCTTCCTTCGCATGGTTTTTGCCAACTTACACAGTCCTTCATGTCCAAGCAATTTGTGGCATAGTTCGAGTTAGCAGCAGGTACAAGACTGTTTAAATAAGAGGGAAAAACAGAGTAAGAATGAAGCAGGTTCTGTAGGTCTCTGTCGTAACTGAGTAAGAAAGAAGCAGATCTGGCAATGGTCTCTTCTCCTTTTCCGCGAGTAACATTACAGCACGGGTGCCATGATCTCCACAAAATCATGAGAGTTCTACTTCTTTGAACATTGTCGCAAACAGACAAGAGATGTTGGAGCCAGTCTGGATCGTGGTATGATAAGAATTGTTTGGATGGTAGGTTTCAGTCTTTTATCATCTCCCATCTTAAAGCTTTTAGTTTGTTGCAGCTGATCATCGCATGAAAACTGCTCTCCTCCTCTCTTCAGCACAAACTACATGTGTTGTCGAGTTCTAGCTAGATTCCTTCTAAATTTATTCTTCTTAGTGGCCAGGTTGTCACGAGATATTCTTCATCCGAAGATTCTCACCTTGCTTGGAACATTTTCCTTCTAGATAACCTTCCAAATATTCCTGCTTTTATCCTGAGCTAAACTCGCACCCACGCACCATCTGGTTCCATGGAGAAGATTGTAAGCCAGTTTGTATGCACTCTTGACCGTAAACACTCCAGTACGATCATAATGCCAGGCCAAAAGATCATCACAAGGCTGGAAGCTTTTGGTTTAGAATCCAGTCAACCTCTTTGGGGCACAAATCTTTCTTAACAGCGCCTCATTCTATTTACTTTGGTTTTTGAGTAGTTGATCTATGTTGGCCCAGCCCCAAACGCTGAGTGCAGTCCGGCGTGACGACGACGAAGTAGTCCGGCGAGTTGCGCGCACGTATAAGAACCAGCTAACCACGATCAGCAAGCTAGCTGTCTAGCCTGATCAAAAGAACTAGCTCTCTCAACTCACACGAGTACGTACCAGGAAAAACAATGTTGATGGCTAGAGGGCCCTCTCGGTCCTGTTGTTTGTATTGAATCTCACGGTTGTCTTACAAGGCTACTATATGGGTGTATATATACCCGGCAAGACGCAACGTCAATACGAATAGGTGTTGGACTACTAGTCCTACTCGAAACACACACACGCACACGACACCGTTCCGTGTCCTATCGGGATTACTATTCCTAACAATCACCCCCCTAAGCACGATGTGCCTAACTTCACAGCTTGGACGCCGATCCTTCCTCGCATCTCCGCAAACTTCACTCGTCCCAAAGATTTAGTTAGGATATCCGCAAGATGATCATCGGTGAAAACATAGTTGACTTCAATCTTGCTCTCCTCTACACACTGTCGTATGTAGTGATACTTCGTATCAATGTGCTTACTCCTGTCATGATGCACCGGATTCTTGCACAATGAAATTGCAGACTTGTTGTCAATATTGAGCACCACTTGTTCCGCCTCCCGATTGGTGAGATCACCAAGTAGACTCCTTAGCCACACACCTTGACACGCCGCAGTTGCAGCCGCAATATACTCAGCTTCACAGGATGACTGTGCCACCACTTTTTGCTTTTGTGATAGCCAACTTACTATGCTTCTTCCTAAGAAATATGCCACGCCCGAGATACTCTTACGGTCGTCAATATCTCCTGCCATGTCGCTATCACTGTAGCCAAGTAGCTTCACCTCCTCCTTCTCTTTCAAGTAGACAATACCAAAGTTTGTAGTACCTTTGATATACCTGAGTATATGCTTCACGGCTGTCCAATGCTCCATTGTGGGTGCTTCCATGAAGCGACTCACATAGCCAACGGAATAGGCCAAGTCGGGTCTTGTGTTGATGAGATACCTCAAACTTCCGACAACGCTCCTATACTCCGTTGCATCAACCGCATGTGCTTCACTCCTTTTGCTCAGTTTAAGACGAGGTTCCATCGGAATATGAGTTGGATTGCATTCTTCCACGCCACACTTCTCGAGTATCTTCTTTGCATATGCCTCTTGGCATAGCGTGATCTCACCCAGCTTTAGATGCACTGGTGGAAACAACCCCATGCGTCCCGGTTGGTAAGGGGCATTAGTCCCGGTTGCCCAACCGGGACGGGGCAATCGGGACTAAAGCCCGAACCTTTAGTCCCGGTTGCCCCACCAACCGGGACAAAAGATCATACACGTGGCAGCTGCACCGTGCGAGGAGGGGGGGCTTTAGTCCCGGTTCGTAATACGAACCGGGACTAATAACCTTCTGCCGCGGCAGAGATTTGGCCCATTTCTCTGCCGCGGCAGAGAATTCATTTTTGCACATTTTGTTGCCGCGGCAGCATTTTCGCCACTTTTTGTGCCGCGGCAGAGAATTCATTTAGGTTGTTTTATTGTTTATTTAGTGTTTTGCACTTATCAATGAAGGAACCTTATATTACACAAGATCATCATGACAATATTACATTCAATACACGGATCACGGATCGAGTTCATGCACTACATACAAAAGTATTCCCCTTGTCTATACACGGATCGAGTTGCTATTTTTACAATCCCTATTGTCTATACACAGCAGAATAGTACTCCCCTTTCGGGTCTAGGACTTCTGCATCCAAGAATCCCGCCAATTCCTCCTGAATTGCTCGTACGCGATCCTTTGGCAGAAGACCGTCCCGTAGACGTTCGATCTGATTTAAAAAAGGAGTCAGCCTATATGAATATGAAACTAAACACAATTTGATTGTAATTAAAAACTATAGAAATTGTTTACATACGTGGAGTTGCTCTAAATTTCTGCCCTTCTCATCGCACATCTGCCGGATGAACTCGCATACATAGTATCCACATAGATTGTTACCTGGTCCCTGCGTCAGACACTTTACGACAACAGAGTTCAATCAAAATAATAATCAAGCATGATAATAACTGTATCAAAACTAGAATCAAAGAGATGCGCGGATATAGCTAGTGGTGCTTACATCTAGTGGTTGAAATGTAAGCTCCTCTTTCCAAACACCCCTAGCCTTCTTGGTGAACCGTTTCCAAGCGCTGCCCGGCGTAGAAAACGAATAAAATAAGTTATTAAGTACTTGATATCATAAAATTCACGAACGTTGCCGATATAGTGTCGTAATGATTAGAATTACCGCTGGAGAAGTATCTGCATGTCCTTCCACGTCTCAAGGGGTTTATGTTTCGAGTCCATGACTAGTACACGCCCTTTGTCAAGTTGAATGATTAACAGAATATAGTGGTACCTGCGAATGCAGAACTTATCAATTATATACTTAACATCGAGTAAGCGAAATAGAAAGTGTATACAAGACAATAACACTCACTGGAAGTTGTAAGGAAATAGTATTTCCCTTTTGGTTTCTTGAAACCTTAACGCGTGTACTATATTATCCTCCGTATCCTGGGGGCTTATTTTGAGATTAGCTTCATGAACCCAATATGGGTCAATGAAGCCAATGTCATAGATTTGTCCTCTGCTGCATTCGAGAATCTTCATTCTGCATATTAAAGTATGATTATATACATGCAATAAACAAAATAATATAGATGGAGACTAAATTAATTACAGAATTAGTACTTACAGACAATAGGCACTCATGATTGATTTGTCCAAGGCGTCTTGATTGAATAATTGAAATAGTTCATCAAATTCAATGGATATCATGTCATCACTTTCTTTCCCATGATGCTTTTTTGTAACCCTCAGCACTATCCAGTTAGCCCCGGCCCTTGTGGCATGCATGTACCAGTTATGCAATCTTCGCATTTTTGTTGGAAGATTGTTTACCTCCTCAGGTTTGACGAGAGGTTTGCCGTACTGGTATTTGTATGCTACTTCACTCACGGGGAAGAACTCTAACTGGGATAAGTACTGGGCAATACTCATACCTTGAGCAGCGGCAGCTTCTCCGTATTGTGCAAGCACCTCTGGATCATACTGCACTTCGGCCCCATATTTGCTCGACCCCACATTGGTTTGGGAAATCACCTTGAGAGGGGCGCAAGTCTGTTTTGCTTGTTCTCCGAGCTGGGCAATAGATTTCTCGCTTGCATCAGTACTGCTCTTCGAGGCTTTTTGTGCCGCATGTGACTTGAGAATAGAACGCTCATAGTCTGATGACAGCTTTGGCTCGGGTTGATGAAGAGTCTTTAGCATTTTCAACACTTTGGCTTTTTCTTCTTTGGTGCTGGGGAACTCTGGCTCTTTCGGCCGCCTCAGCTTAGCGAAAAACGCTGCCGTTTCCGCATCAACCCGAGCCGCAGTCTCCTCTTCAGTACAGTCATAAGCTCTCTTGGGAGGAACCGTTGGTACTTTTGGAAGAGGCTCTTGTTTACGTTTCGGCGATCGCTTACGACGCACAGTAGCGGTACGCTTACGCTTTTTTTATCCTGAGGCGCCGGCGATGGCTCCCGCGGCGATGGCTGCACCGGAGATTGGTGAGGCGACGGAGCCGGGTGAGGCGACGAAGACGGCTGCCGCGGCGGCGACGACCTCGCTGGAGACGGGTGAGGCGGCGGCGAAGATGGCCTTGGCGTGTGATTTCGAAGCACGATACAATCCTTCGGCCATAGAATGGTGACGTTTTTTGCGTCACCCAGCACAGTCACATCCCCTTCACCAGCAGGGTAGTGAAGATCCAAAACCTCAAAGGTGGGCATGATTTCATCCACGCCGACAACAGCGTAGCCCTCTGGAACCGGACGACTGTGGTAAGTTGGTGTGGGTCCAATTGGTAAGGCATAGCCGACCGCCACCTTCATTGATATGTTCACAACTTTGACATGTAGCTCGCAGTGTGTCATCTCTGTGATATCATCCACTGGGTAGCCAACAGGAGCCATCGTCGGTGCATCATCGGCATCGCCATTGTCATCACCCGGGACCTCGGTGGAAGCCACACTGCTTTTTCGATTATTCGATAGGCCGGTAGCATCGAATGCAGTGTGCTGCTGAGATGGGGCGCCGGTAGTACTTTGCTCTTTAAGTGAGTTAATTTCATCTTGTTGTTGCTTTAATCGTTCTTCAATTAAACGCATTCGCTCTTTCTGACTTTCTGCTTCAACTGCCGCCCTGTCCTTACTCCTCTGACGGCTTCTATCAGGATATTTCTTCCTCTCTTCGGGAAACCCAGTCCTCCATGATTGGGAGCCTATTGTGCCTCGTGTTCGTCCATCATGTTCCTTATTTCCAAGGGCGAGTGTGAGCTCATCATTCTCTCTATCGGGAATGAAGTCCCCATCTTTAACAGCCTTTACTGCTTTTCTCATCCTCTCGATTGGCAAGGGGTCTTCTTTATGTCGTATGGTATATATACACCTCCCTTCCGAGTCCAACGTGCCCCCATGCCCGTAAAACCAATTCCTTGCACGTTCTACCCAATCGTCTGTCTCTGGGGTGATATTTTTATCACGCAGTTCCTGCTCAAGTTTCTCCCACTTAGGAATGCCAGCCCTGTAGCCACCTTGCCCCATAGTATGGTGATACTTCTTGTTAGCAGCATTCAGCTTATTCGTTTCAGACATTTTCTTAGCTTTTTCTGATTTCTTGTATTCCACAAACTCATCCCAGAATGGTTTTATCTTCTCAAACCGAATATTCTTGAAATCGGGAGTCTTCTTTTTCACGACATAGTCAAGGTGCAATCTTTTCTTCTAGTTGGTGAAACACTGGGCCATCTTCTTCAAAGCCCACTCCCTGACCTTAGCCTCCATGGCTCTCCCATGTTGTAAGGCGTCCTCAACTGGATCCTCCGCATTTGGATCCAGCTCTATCTTCGGTAGTTTGAAATTAACCATGAGCCTCTTCCACAGTAAATCTTTGGCGTGGTTAGGGACAAATAAACATGTTCCCTCTTCATCCGCATTAGCAGGCCTATTCCAATTTCTAATGGTGATCGGGATTAAGTCCCTAACGATTACTCCGCATTGTGCCACAAATTTGGTTGCGACAACTTCGGGAGCTGTCGGTCTGCCGTCTTCAGCGACATCTTCGATCCTGAACCTCTCATGGTCTTCCAACTTTTTGGTTGGGCCTCGTCCGCTCTTTTCAGTAGATTCCTTCGATTCGGAGGGCTAAAAGAAGAAAGATCGCCGTTACTATTTCTATATAGATAGCAGATGATTAATTAATGAATTGATTTATATTACATGCACCTTGCCGGAGCGGTCGTCTTCTCGATTACACAAGGCATCGCCTTCTCCCTCGCGGAAGGCAACACCTTCAACCTCAAACAAGTTGTCTACTCCGGTAAAAAGAGGATCACCCTCACCGGAGTTGTTCAGAAACGTTGATACGTCTAAATTATCTTCCCCACGGATCACACCTTGGATCAACTCTTCCTTTTCTTCGTCTCTGACGTGTGGATCCATATTTTCTGCATAGGTGAAAAAACGAATAAGTCAAAGCGGCTAAAGGAGAAAGTTAAGGAGAAACCCTGATATATACATACACAATAATAAAAATGAAGAGAAACCCTAAACCTAGCTACAAAAAGGAAACCGTGTAGTAGATAGGTAACTCTAGCTAAAATCAACGGTTATCAATATTCCGGAGTTCCGAGGGGTGTAACCTAGTTCGGAGAAACCTCCGATGCATATGAGAGGGGAACCCACATGCACCTAAGGGGTATTAATGATTCCTTATCTAACCACAGTGACTGGCAATGTGAATCGGGTCTGGGGCTACCCACATTGACTGACTAGTGGGGCCGAAGACCAATAATACCAAACTAATTAATAAACCTAATAATACCTAACTAATAATAAACCTAATAATCGAAACACCGAAAAGAAAGGGAAACAATCAACACATGGCATCGATGCAATGCTCAAGCAAGTATGATGATATGACAAGTTAATTTGCATTGGAATGTAACCCTAAGACATGCTCGACGATTTAATCGGGGTTCCGACGGGTGAAAACCCTAACTCGGGGAAACTCCGGAACATATGAGAGGGGTGCATTTGTTCTTCTAATTATACTTGTCATTTAAATTGTTGAACAATGCATGATTATAGGATAAATAGATAGGTTTCATTTTTATGAACAATTTGATATATTATTTGTATTTTTCTGACTTATAAATAAAAAGATATTGAATTTACAAGTTTATATCAATTTCTGGAATTATTAAATCATTTAAAATTGAATTACCGTGTCAATATGACATCAGCAAAGGGTTGGGTTTTTTTTTACCAAGACAGAACCTAGCCACTGTCACTGAGTGCTGGGCCCTATGCCACATCAGCAAGCCACCGTGGTGGTCAAAGGTCAGCGGGCCCGTGGGCCACGTCAGCGTGACGCCGGGGTGACATCATCTCGGCGGCCACCGTCGGGTGCTCACCGGGGACGGCGCTGTGGCGGCTACAACAAGCAAGCGGGCAAACGGAGGGCACTGGGAGGTGCAGAGGCTCACCGCGCGTTAGAGAGAGGCGGCGCCGCTCCTTCTTGGTCACCGGAGCGTCGCCTCCGTCGAGCAGTTATAACCAAACAACTAAATCATCTAACAACGAAATCATCTAACAACTAAATAATCATCTACACATACACCTAAAATAATCATCAACTAAATCATCTACATCATCTAAATACACCTAAATCATCTACATCATCTAAATACACCTATATCATCTAACAACTAAATCATCTAACAAATAAATCATCTAACAACTAATACACCTAAAATAATCATCACCTAAATCAACTAAAAAACTAAAAAAGGGGAGCCTCGGGTACGTGCGGTACCGACGGCGACGGTGGGTGCGGGCGGCACTATGGCGATCGGGGAGGAGAGGGAGAGGCGGCGCGGTGGCGCGACGCTGGTACCGAGGCGGCGGCGCTGGTACGTGTAGGATGGAGGCGCCGGTGCTGGCCGGTACGGAGGACGGAGGCGGCGCTGGTACGGAGGACGGAGGCAGCGCGCGGCGATGGACGGAGATGAAGGGTGGAGGCGGCGGTGCTGACGGCGACACCGGGCGCGCAAGGATGGGGCAGCCTGCCGGCGTCCGGGGGATCGGGGCGGCGGCGTCTCTATGCGGCGCGTCGGGTTGCAGAGAATGGAGAAGGGGAAGAAGAAGAAGAGGCGTGCGCAGTTATAAAGGAAGGACCTTTAGTCCCGGTTGGTGGCTCCAACCGGGACTAAAGGGTCATACGTCCCGGTTGGAGCCACCAACCGGGACCTATACTCCAAAATTTTCAGAAGACAAAGGGTTGGCGCGCAGTGGGTCTTTAGTCCCGGTTGGTGGCTCCAACCGGGACATATTCCCCTGTTTTCAAAAAAATTCAGGTGTTTTCTCTCTGTTCCCGCCTTATTTTTTATTTTGGGGTTTAAATTTGTATTGTTTTTTAAATGATAATTAATTTGGAATTTAGAAAAACTTTAAACATAAAAAGTGTTTGGATTTGAATAAATAATTCAAAACCATTTTCTGTTTTAAAAAATAATTAATGTAACCATTTAAAATATGAACCATTTACAATTAAAAATGAATTAACTTTTATTTTTTTAATATCAATTTGGAATTTAGAAAAACTTTAAACATAAAAAGTGTTTGGATTTGAATAAATAATTCAAAACCATTTTCTGTTTTAAAAAACAATTAATGTAACCATTTAAAATATGAACCATTTACAATTAAAAATGAATTAACTTATATTTTTTTATCAATTTGGAATTTAGAAAAACTTTAAACATAAGAAGTGTATGGATTTGAATAAATAATCCAAAACCATTTTCTATTTCTAGAAAATAATTAATGTAACCTTTTAAAATGAATTAACTTATATTTTTTAATATTATTTTGGAATTTAGAAAAACTTTAAACATAAGAAGTGTATGGATTTGAATAAATAATCCAAAACCATTTTCTATTTCTAAAAAATAATTAATGTAACCTTTTAAAGTTAATTAACTTATATTTTTGAATATTAAGTTGGAATTTAGAAAAACTTTAAACATAAGAAGTGATAGGGGACGGCCATTGTTCGGATTTTTCCTTTCGAAACATGATCAATATACCAAGTCTGGTATTTTTCCTTTCAACTATGTAACATAATATGACACCACGCGAAGGATTTTTATTGTTCGGATTTTTTTTGAATTTATTATGCCCGTTTTGAATTATTTGAATTTCTAACTATGGTCGAACCGGTGTGCATGAAGATAGGGGACGGGCATTGTTAGAACTTGCATTGGATCTCTGAAGAAACCACATATTGCGAGTCTAAAAATGATTTTTTCAAAAAATCACGGGCGATAGATCATGTACCTGTAGTACAAACCGGACCCACTTCCTACCGATTCGGCAGACATTTGTCCTTTTTACCAGGGATGGACGAAAAGGTTTGAGATGTACCGGTTGGGATATAGTCCATGTAAGGTGGTCTAGTATTTTAGGAAAATAGGACGGTAGCATTCTGAAACGGCATTTTGGTGGTTACTTCACAAAACGACCCGTTTTTTGCGCTCGGAAAATGGAAAAGGGCTTTTCCGTGCGACAAAAAGGAAAACTTCCTCCTGCAACATTGTTCTCCATACCAATGTCCACACACATGCATAATATGGGCACAACATCACAAACTATGCCGTGATTCAGCACATAACATCGGTCATTTGGACCGAAAGCCATGAAACCTCGAACATGATAGGTCATTTTGTGAAGGTTTTTTCGAAACATGATCAATATACCAAGTCTGGTATTTTTCCTTTCAACTATGTAACATAATATGACACCACGCGAAGGATTTTCATTGTTCGGATTTTTTTTGAATTTATTATGCCCGTTTTGAATTATTTGAATTTCTAACTATGGTCGAACCGGTGTGCATGAAGATAGGGGACGGGCATTGTTAGAACTTGCATTGGATCTCTGAAGAAACCACATATTGCGAGTCTAAAAATGTTTTTTTTCAAAAAATCACGGGCGATAGATCATGTACCTGTAGTACAAACGACCCACTTCCTACCGATTCGGCAGACATTTGTCCTTTTTACCAGGGATGGACGAAAAGGTTTGAGATGTACCGGTTGGGATATAGTCCATGTAAGGTGGTCTAGTATTTTAGGAAAATAGGACGGTAGCATTCTGAAACGGCATTTTGGTGGTTACTTCACAAAACGACCCGTTTTTTGCGCTCGGAAAATGGAAAAGGGATTTTCTGTGCGACAAAAAGGAAAACTTCCTCCTGCAACATTGTTCTCCATACCAATGTCCACACACATGCATAATATGGGCACAACATCACAAACTATGCCGTGATTCAGCACATAACATCGGTCATTTGGACCGAAAGCCATGAAACCTCGAACATGATAGGTCATTTTGTGAAGGTTTTTTCGAAACATGATCAATATACCAAGTCTGGTATTTTTCCTTTCAACTATGTAACATAATATGACACCACGCGAAGGATTTTCATTATTCGGATTTTTTTTGAATTTATTATGCCCGTTTTGAATTATTTGAATTTCTAACTATGGTCGAACCGGTGTGCATGAAGATAGGGGACGGGCATTGTTAGAACTTGCATTGGATCTCTGAAGAAACCACATATTGCGAGTCTAAAAATGATTTTTTCAAAAAATCACGGGCGATAGATCATGTACCTGTAGTACAAACCGACCCACTTCCTACCGATTCGGCAGACATTTGTCCTTTTTACCAGGGATGGACGAAAAGGTTTGAGATGTACCGGTTGGGATATAGTCCATGTAAGGTGGTCTAGTATTTTAGGAAAATAGGACGGTAGCATTCTGAAACGGCATTTTGGTGGTTACTTCACAAAACGACCCGTTTTTTGCGCTCGGAAAATGGAAAAGGGCTTTTCCGTGCGACAAAAAGGAAAACTTCCTCCTGCAACATTGTTCTCCATACCAATGTCCACACACATGCATAATATGGGCACAACATCACAAACTATGTCGTGATTCAGCACATAACATCGGTCATTTGGACCGAAAGCCATGAAACCTCGAACATGATAGGTCATTTTGTGAAGGTTTTTTCGAAACATGATCAATATACCAAGTATGGTATTTTTCCTTTCAACTATGTAACATAATATGACACCACGCGAAGGATTTTCATTGTTCGGATTTTTTTGAATTTATTATGCCCGTTTTGAATTATTTGAATTTCTAACTATGGTCGAACCGGTGTGCATGAAGATAGGGGACGGGCATTGTTAGAACTTGCATTGGATCTCTGAAGAAACCACATATTGCGAGTCTAAAAATGATTTTTTCAAAAAATCACGGGCGATAGATCATGTACCTGTAGTACAAACCGGACCCACTTCCTGCCGATTCGGCAGACATTTGTCCTTTTTACCAGGGATGGACGAAAAGGTTTGAGATGTACCGGTTGGGATATAGTCCATGTAAGGTGGTCTAGTATTTTAGGAAAATAGGACGGTAGCATTCTGAAACGGCATTTTGGTGGTTACTTCACAAAACGACCCGTTTTTTGCGCTCGGAAAATGGAAAAGGGCTTTTCCGTGCGACAAAAAGGAAAACTTCCTCCTGCAACATTGTTCTCCATACCAATGTCCACACACATGCATAATATGGGCACAACATCACAAACTATGCCGTGATTCAGCACATAACATCGGTCATTTGGACCGAAAGCCATGAAACCTCGAACATGATAGGTCATTTTGTGAAGGTTTTTTCGAAACATGATCATTGTTCGGCACAGATTTAGTCCCGGATGTAGTCACAAACCGGGACTAAAAATATTTTCCGCCATTTCCCACCTCTTCCCGCCAAGTTTTCCCGCCCTTTCCCTCTATATTTAGGGTGATCGTGTCATGGCTATCCACACATCCACACCTTCCTGAAGGGATTGCGGCAGAGTGGGCCAGACAACACTAATAATAGGGGTGAGTGTCGACATTATGTCGTGCGGCTTGTACCTTGTCCCGGATGGTGTCACCAACCGGGACTAAAGATGAACCTTTAGTCCCGGTTGGAGACACCAACCGGGACTAAAGATGATTCAGCACTAATAATAGGGGTGAGTGTCGACATTATGTCGTGAGTGTCGACATTATGCCGAGCTGCTTGTACTATAAATATGCATCCTTGTGAGTCCAGTCCTCCAGCCAGTTTGAGGCATCTCCAAGATGAATTTAGAGAGCAGGGACACCACTACGGCCAGTTTCAGGGAGATGCCGACGGAGCCCAGTCCTCCGGCATCTCCGAGAAACTGGTCATAGAGGCACTCCCTAATATGTGAAATTAGTTAGCTCCGAGGCGTATTGATCTAGTTAGTGAAATTAGTTAGCTCCGTCCCTACATATCAGTGCTTTCTTTCCCAGCGTGCCTTTTCCACTTAGTCTTCCCTCATGCCGCGAGTCAGAAACACCAATCGGCTTAAGGTCAGGAATAAAGTCAACACAAAACTCAATGACCTCCTCTGTTCCATATCCCTTGGAGATGCTTCCTTCTGGTCTAGCACGGTTATGAACATATTTCTTTAAGACTCCCATGAACCTCTCAAAGGGGAACATATTGTGCAGAAATACCGGACCGAGAATGGCAATCTCTTCCACTAGATGAACCAGGAGATGCGTCATAATATTGAAGAAGGATGGTGGGAACACCAATTCAAAACTAACAAGACATTGTACCACATCCTTCTGTAACCTTGGCAGAATATCTGGATTGATTACCTTCTGAGATATTGCATTGAGGAATGCACACAGCTTCACAATGGGTACTCGAACATTTTCTGGTAGAAGCCCCCTCAATGCAATCGGAAGCAACTGCGTCATAATCACGTGACAGTCATGAGACTTCAGGTTTTGGAACTTTTTCTCTGCCATATTTATTATCCCTTTTATATTAGATGAGAAGCCCGACGGCACCTTGATACTGTAAAGGACTTCAAAAAAGATTTCCTTCTCTGCTTTGGTAAGAGCATACCTGGCACGACTTAAGTGACGCCCTTTATCCGTCTTGTTATCTGTATGCATGTTCTTTGGGTCTTTCATAATTTGTTGGTCCTCCCGTGCTTCAGGTGTATCTTTTGTCTTCCCATACACGCCTAGGAATCCTAGCAGGTTCACGCAGAGATTCTTCGTCACGTGCATCACGTCGATTGAAGAGCGGACACGCAGGACTTTCCAATATGGCAGCTCCCAAAATATAGATTTCTTCTTCCACATGGGTGCGTGTCCTGTAGCGACGTCGTTCGGAACTGATTGACCGCCGGGACCCTTTCCAAAGATTACTTCTATGTCCTTGACCATACCAAATACATCATCACCAGCTGGGAGTTCAGGCTTCTTTCGGTGATCTGCCTCACCTTTGAAATGCTTGCCTTTCTTTCTTACGGGATGATTGGTCGGAAGAAATCGTCGATTCGCTAGGTACACAACCTTCTTGCATTTATGCAAATATGTACCTTCGGTCTTATCTAAACAGTGGGTGCATGCCTTATATCCTTTGTTTGTCTGTCCTGAAAGGTTACTAAGAGCAGGCCAATCATTGATGGTTACGAATAACAACCCTCGTAGATTAAATGGCTCCTGTTTGTTCTCATCCCACGCACGTACACCTGGTTTGCCCCACAACTGTAAGAGTTCTTCAACTAATGGCCTAAGGTACACATCAATGTCGTTGCCCGGTTGCTTCGGGCCTTGGATGAGCACTGGCATCATAATGAACTTACGCTTCATGCACAACCAAGGAGGCAGGTTGTAGATACATAGAGTCACGGGCCAGGTGCTGTGACTGCAGCTCTGCTCCCCAAAAGGATTCATGCCATCCGTACTTAGACCAAACCATAAGTTCCTTGCGTCACCTGCAAAGTCTGGGAAGTCTCTCTCGATTTTTCTCCACTGTGACCCATCAACAGGGTGTCTCAACTCCCCGTCTTTCTTACGGTCTTCTTTGTGCCATCGCAACAACCTGGCATGCTCTTTGTTTCTGAACATGCGTTTCAACCTTGGTATTATAGGAGCATACCACATAACCTTAGAAGGAACCCTCTTCCGGAGGGGCTCTCCCTCAACATCACCAGGGTCATCTCGTCTGATCTTATACCGCAACGCGTTGCATACCGGGCATTTATCTAAATTCTCATACTCCTTACCGCGGTAGAGGATGCAGTCATTAATGCATGCATGTATCTTTTGCACATCTAATCCCAGAGGACAGAGAGTCTTCTTTGCTTCGTAGGTACTATCGGGAAGTTCGTTATGTTTTGGAAACTTCGGCTTCATTATTTTCAGCATCTTTTCAAATGAGGAGTCAGTTAGACCACACTCTGCCTTCCATCGCAACAATTCCAGTGTCGTACCGAGCTTTGTGCTGCCATCTTCACAGTTTGGGTACAACAATTTCTTGTGATCTTCTAACATTCCCTCTAACTTCAACTTCTCATTTTCTGTTTCACAGTCTCGCTTTGCATCAGAAATGACCCTACCAAGTTCATCAGCCGGCTCATCTGATGCCCGTTCTTCACCTTTTTCCTCTCCATTGTCTTCCATTGCAGTATCACTGTATTCAGGAAACATATGATGATAGTTGTTATCATCATATTCTTCTTCACCATCTTCCATCATAACCCCTCTTTCCCCGTGCTTGGTCCAGCAATTATAGTTGGGCATGAAACCTTTCATAATCAGGTGGCCGCGAATGATTTTCGAGGAAGAGTACTCCTTGTTGTTCCGACATTGAACACATGGACAACGTATAAATCCATTCTCTTTGTTTGCCGTAGCCACATCGATAAATTTATCCACGCCTTTGATATACCCGGCTACCCGCCGGTCACCGTACATCCATTCCCGACCGTTCATCTGCATCATATAAGTAAGTTTATCAAAAAACAGGACATCATAAATAGTGAAATAACCAATTCACACCGACACATGAATTGTATCAATGACCTAGAAAAGATAAGATTGCTAACCTCGATCGAGGGAAATAAAGAGGAGAAAGCTCAAGTACGTCTCGAACACCTTCTATATTTTTGTTCTATGAGAAATTCAACGGGATTTTTCACTCAAACATTTCAACAAACACCTTCAATGCATGCATAAAAAAAACTAGCACACACCCTCACACCTTACACCATTCGAAAAAACAGAGTGGAGGCAGAGGGGGCTGGGGCGTTGCATTTATAGAGGGCAAGGTGTCTTTAGTCCCGGTTGAAGCCAGCAACCGGGACTAAAGGTGCGTGCCACGCCACGTGGCTGCGGCCAAACCTTTAGTCCCGGTTGGTGGCTCCAACCGGGACGCATGCCCCCTTACCAACCGGGACCCATGCCCCCTGGCCCCGTGCCCGCTACAACCGGGACGCGTGCCAGCATTAGTCCCGGTTGCTGGCGCAACCGGGACTAATGCTCCGAGGGGTCGCGAACGGATGGCCCTTTTTCCTCTAGTGATGTACCTCGATCCCAAGGTAGCAGCTCAACAAGCCTAGATCACTCATCTTGAATAACTCCTTCATCTGTAGCTTGAACTTTGCAATCTCCTTCTCATCCGCTCCTGTTATCAATAGATCATCAACATAGATGCCAACTAGTAGATGATCCCTTCCTTTACCTCGTTTATACATCGCATTCTCCAGTGGGCTCTTCTCGAATCCGAGAGAGATCAATGTACGATCAAGCTTGATGTTCCACGCCCGAGGGGCTTGCCGTAGCCCGTACAACGCCTTATGTAGCTTCAAAACCTTGTGTTCTTCTCCCTCTTTGATGTATCCCGGTGGTTGCTTCACATAAACTTCTTCTTCTAACTCCCCATTCAAAAACGCGGATTTCACATCCAAGTGATGCAATTTCCAAGATTCTTGAGCTGCGAGAGCAATAAGTAATCTCACCGATTCCATCCTTGCAACGGGAGCAAACACTTCTTCAAAATCCATACCTTGCTCTTGCACGTATCCCTTGGCCACTAGCCGAGCTGTGTGTTTCACCAACTTCCCTTCGGCATCCTTCTTGATCTTGTACACCCACTTGAGCCCTATGGCCTTGTGGTTGTTGGGTAGATCGACAAGCTCCCATGTATCGTTGTCGCGGATCGACCCCAACTCCTCATCCATAGCCCGACGCCAACACTCCTCCGTATTAGCATCCTCGAATTTCGTCGGCTACTCGGTGAGTAAACACCGACCTTGTCCTCTCCCTCGCGCACGCGCTGTACGAAGGGTCTCCGGCGGATACAACTCCAGTACACTTCGGAATTTTTCTGGAGTAGGTGGCTGTCTCCTTTCTTCCCATGCGCTTGGAGGAGACGTGGAAGCTGACGTAGTACTTGTTTCAGCGTCTACTGAATTTCCTACAGTTTCTATCGGTGTACTGCATGTTGGCGATGTGACATCGTCGCTCGCGTCCACTTCTGGACTGCCGCTAGTCCCTCCTGGACGGGAGTGTGCAGCTGATGGGCCACTTGCGCCAGGGCTCTCGTCCGCGCGTGGACTGGATGGCGACGCCGAGCCTCCAGGTGCAGCGCGTGAGCTGCTGCTCGTGCCGGGGCTCCCACGCGGAGATACCTCTCTAGGCGTAGCGCTGCTGCTGCTCACTTCCGGACTTCCATCTTCTGAACCATCACCTAAACCCGTAACGCCACGGGACGCTGTTTCTTGATCATCTGCATGCGAATCACTGTAGACTACAGTAAATATTTCATCAGAAATTGATTGTACCGGTTCCATAGAGCCCCAATTCCATGATTTCTCCTCCTCGAAGACGACGTCACGTGTCACCACCAACTTTTTGTTCACTGGATTGTACGCGCGATACGCCTTCGAACCATATTCATAGCCGATCATGACCATTGGAGTACTTCGATCCGCCAACTTGCTAGTATGCCCGGTCACCGTCTTCACATGCGCCACGCATCCGAAAGTGCGAAGATGATCAACCGAGGGCTTGCGCCCGTACCATGCTTCATACGGCGTCATACCAACTACACTCTTAGTTGGCGCCCTGTTCAGCAAATAGACAGCTGTACTAACTGCCTCACCCCAAAACCTGCCTGGTATGCCTTTGCTCTTCATCATGCTGCGTGCCATGGCCACCACGGTTTGGTTCCTTCTTTCCACAACACCGTTTTGCTGCGGTGAATATGGTGCGGTGAGATACCGCCGGATCCCATGAGCTTCGCAAAACTCCTTGAATTCATTGGATTTGAACTCCCCACCCCGATCGGTACGGAGGGCCTTCAACTTTGCCTCGGACTCCACCTCGACTGCCATCTTCACAATCCTGAACGCTTGCAAAGCTTGATCCTTACTCTTCAGCAACACAACCCACATGTATCTACTGAAGTCGTCGACGATGAGCAAAAAGTACTTGTTCTCGGCGGGGGTCGCCGGCGTGATTGGTCCGCATAAGTCTCCATGCACCAACTCAAGAACCTTACTTGCTCGATATTGTCCCTCCCTTGGAAACGGGGCTCTCCTTTGCTTCCCAATGAGACAACCGTCGCACACCTGCTCAACATGATCAACACACCGTAAGCCACGTACCATCTCCTTCTGTCCAAGTTGTCGTAGAGCTTGGAAATTTAGATGTCCGTAGCGAGCATGCCACTTCCACGCCGAGTCTTCCATGCTTGTCATCAAACATACTGGATCCGCCCGATTGAGATTGAGGATGTAGAGTCTATTCTTCGACCTCTCCACCTTCATTATGAGCTGCCTTTGGCGGTCATATCCCCACAGAAACTCGTCCTCCAACACGATCTTGCATCCACGCTCCGCGAGCTGACCAAGACTGATAATGTTGGTCTTAAGCTTGGGAATATAGTACACGCCAGTGAGTACCTTGTGACCTCCATCCTTCAACTCAAACAGGACAGTGCCTCGTCCTGCAATCTCCACCTTCGACCCATCGCCGAATCGGACGGAGCCTCCAACCGTGAGGTTCAACTCAGAAAACTGAGCCTTGTCGCCGGTCATGTGGTTGCTAGCGCCTGTGTCGAGGTACCAAACGTCGTGAGCCGTCTGCATCCTCCGCGGGAAGACCTTCTCTTCCACGAGCGTGACGATCTCCGTAGCAGACTCCTGAGGAGTTGATTCCTTGGTGGTCATTAACTCGCAAGCTTCGAGCATGAGCATCATCGGTCCATCATCTCCTTCCTTCGCCATGAGAGCCTTCTCCTTTGAACGGTTAGGACACTCCCTTTTGAAGTGCCCGAGCTGATTGCACTTATGGCAGCAAAGATTCTTCTTGTCGAATTTCTTCTTTGGCTTCTTCGGCTTGCTGTCCGACTTCTTCGCCGGGACCGAACCATCGCCACTGCCAGATGCCTTATCGCTCCTCTCCTTGGCGACCATTGCCTGCCACTGGGCACGTGTAAGCATGAGGTGCTCATCTTGATTCGCGTCGCCGTAGGTGATCTTCATCCGCTCGTCATGCGCCTTGAACCGTCCAACCAGGTCATCCATCGTGAGGGTGGTGAGATCAACGCATTGCTCGATTGCCGACACCATAGATATGTACCGCGGCGGCGCCGCGCGAAGGAAACGCATTACGACTGAGATATCTTCTAGCTTCTCACCTTGCGCGCGAATCCCGTTGACAATTGTGGCTACCCTCGAGGCAAAAGCGTCCAGCGTCTCATCTCCTTCCATCTCCAGGTTCTCGTACTTCTTCTGCAAGGTTTGTAGGGTCGCCCTGCGGACGCGCTCGTGCCCAAGATTCAACGTCTTGAGTGTCTCCCACGCCGCCTTTGCAGAATCCTTCGAGATCAGGTGCTGCATCACGTCCGCTGGCACCACGGAGCCGATGGCCGTGAGTGCCTGTCAGTCCTTGCGGTACTTCGGCGCGCCCCTCTTGAACTCGTCGCCGCCGGGATCGACAGCCTCCCAGATGTCGTTGCCCTCCATGGCCCACTCCATCCTTTTCGCCCACGTCATGTAGTTGCCGCGATCATACCGCGGGTACTGCGACGACACCGATGCACCCGCAGCCGCACCGGAGTACTCGCCTTGATCCTTGCCCGTCATGACCTCCCGTTACTAGGAGATCCTTCGCGAGGCTCTGATACCAATTGTTGGCCCAGCCCCAAACGCCGAGTGCAGTCCGGCGTGACGACGACGAAGTAGTCCGGCGAGTTGCGCGCACGTATAAGAACCAGCTAACCACGATCAGCAAGCTAGCTGTCTAGCCTGATCAAAAGAACTAGCTCTCTCAACTCACACGAGTACGTACCAGGAAAAACAATATTGATGGCTACAGGGCCCTCTCGGTCATGTTGTTTGTATTGAATCTCACGGTTGTCTTACAAGGCTACTATATGGGTGTATATATACCCGGCAAGACGCAACGTTAATACGAATAGGTGTTGGACTAATAGTCCTACTCGGAACACACACACGCACACGACACCGTTCCGTGTCCTATCGGAATTACTATTCCTAACAATCTACACGTCTGATGCTGAAGCTCGTTTCCTTTGGTGTAGCTTTGAGATTATTGTAGTCTCCCGGGATGATCCAATTATCTCTCCAAATATTAATACTCTTCTATCTTCTCGTTTTTGACTCTCCAAATCATACCTTCCTTAAGGAGCTCCAGGCCAAACTCAATCACATGCCAAGAAGGGGAGGCGTCCTATTTTAAAATAGTGTCCAAGAAATTTCTACGAGGAAAAGTAAATGGATTTTAGTAGTCTGACACATAGGCTGTTTGGTTATTTGATGGTCCTCCAACATTGTCTAGCAAGGAGGGCTTGGTTTATCAGTTTGGGGTCTCTAAAACCCACACCTCCAAGGTTCTTCAGGCTAGTGAGGACGTCCTAAGAATCCCAGTGAACTTTTCTTTTCCTCTCATTTCTCCCACCAGAAAATCCTCACAATCTTCATATATTCTTCGTGAAACCTAGCAGGTAGCTTGAAGACACTAATGACGTGGTTTGGAATAGCTTGAGCCACTGGTTTTATTAGTTCATATTTAGCTCCCATTGACATGAAGCGTTCAGCCCAGTTGGTCAGTCTTTTCGCAAGATGATCTTTTGAAGGTTCGAATCTTCCTTTTCTCATTCTACCTTCCAGAGTGGGAAATCCTAAGTACTTGTCGTCAAAAGTTTTCTTAGTCATTTCCAAGACTTGTCGAACTTGTTGCTGGACCTATTTTGGGCAATTGTCGTTGAATAGGATAAAGCATCTGTTTGTGCTTAAGAGCCGACCCGATCCTTCCTCAAACAAAGCGATAGAAGATTTAACGATCGAAGCGTGTTCTTCATTCGCTTGGAAGAAGAGAAGGCAGTCATCGGCAAACATCAGTTGAGAAACACCAGGAGCTCCCTGTAGATTTTGAATTCATGAAGAGTATTAGTCCTTGTACCTTCATTGATGTTCAAGGTGAGGCTTTCAGCCACAAAGAGGAACAGATATGGGGACAAAGGATCCCATTTGTCGTAGACCTCAGGTTGGGGTAAACTTCTCAGTTACCGTGCCATTAATTTGGACTAAAAACTTTACCGATTTGACACAGGTCATGACCAAGCTTACCCATTTACTGTCGAAACCCAATCTCAACAGCGCTCCTTCCAAGAAAACCCACTCCACCCTGTCGTAAGCTTTGGACAGATCCAATTTATAAGCACAAAAAGAGCTCCCATCCTTCTTTTCTATGTAGATAGCATATAGCATTCGAATGCTATTGGGGAATTGTCAGTTAAGATGCGTCGCACTTTGAGTTTCTGATATCAGCCCCTAAAGAAGTGGCCTCAAGCAATTGAAAAGGCACTTAGAGAGGATTTTGTAGATGACATTACAAAGTGAGATGGGCCTGTAATCCTTCGGATCCGTAGAATTATCAATTTTAGGGATGAGAATGATCTTAGTCATATTAAATCATCTGGAATCTCACCATCTTGGAAGAACTTTTCAATAGCAACACATACTTTCTTTTTTAGTAGACCCCAATTCCGTTGGAAAAATCTCGCTGGTTTTGACGGTAATTTCTCCTCCGAAGATTTACAAGCTTCTTTTTTAAAAGTTGTTTTCTTTATTCACCAAGCCAAAGTTGTCCTTACTCCACATACCTATAGAGGACATTGTGTAGGTCAGCTTCTCTTGAATATCTCCAAGAGTATTTGCAGGTTTGAGGTGCACTAGTAGAAAAAGGGGTTTCAGTTCGATCTAGAGTCTAACACTAATTCCGATTTGTTATAGATCGGGACTAGTATGAGCACTAGTCCCGGTTCGTACCGTTTTCAGCGTCTATGAGTCCGAGAAAACTCTAGTCTCGGATTATTCTGGACCTTTATTCTCGTGTCGTGATACGGTCCGGGACTAAAGGAGTGCGGGCGCGGACAACACCCTTGAGTCTCGGGTCATGATACGGTCCGAGACTAAAGGGGTGCGGACGCGGTCAACTTAAAATGGCTATAACTTTTGCGTACGATATCGGAAAAAAAGTACAACCTATCAAAATGTGCGGAAAAAAATTTCAGTTTGATTTCAATGGCCTTAGGCCGTTTGTGATTCTTTTAGATTTTTAAAATTCGGAAAGGAAAAAAGTTATTTAAAAACTTAATTTTTTAGCAATTTTTTATGCCATATTTGGATTCCTCACATTTTTTGATAATAATGGATATATTATTTGTCAAATTTCGATTGATAGATTTAAAGATATTATTTATGCCATATTTAATGTATAAATGGCAAAAAATAATAAAATATTATATTATTTAGTTTTTTACTTTCATTATTAAAATATTATTATGCCTTATTTATTGTTGTTTATTTAAATAGTTGTTTGTAATTTTGAAAAATATAGATGTATGCCATATTGATATGGACTAATAGGATTGATATGATAGTGTTAACAACAAGGTATAGATGGACTTCGTGCAAGGACATCCTGATGGAATAGAGAAGTTAAGTGTGCTAGGGATGGAGTAGTGCTAGGATGGGTGACCCACCGGGAAGTTGTAATTTAACCTTAGATTAAGTATAGTTAGTGTTAAATATGTTTCAAGTGAGAGGATTAACAAGTCAAACAATTCAAAAGTTCAAGAAAAAATTTGAAAACAAATTTAGAAAAATATTTTATTTTTTGAAAAAACATCTCTAATCCCGGGACGTATTACGACCCGGGGCTAAAGATCATCCGTCTCACGCGCTGCAAAAACGGCCATGTGGTGTCCTCTAGTCTCGGGTTGTAGCAAACCAAGACTAAAGGTAGGGGTCTTTAGTCCCGATTTTATAGTTCCGGATGCAAAACCGAAACTAAAGGCCCTTACAACTGGGAAAGTCCTTTTTCCACTAGTGGTGGCACCAAACTTCATCGACACAATCAAACAGAGAAGCCTCTCGCTCCCACATAGCTTCATACCTGAGAGGTCGATTCTTTGGACCGTGGTTGTCAGTCTTTAGCTATTCGGTAGTGATCTGATCTTGAAGATATTACATGCTGCACTGAGGCCCGGGGGTACATAGAAGACCAAGCTAGAGAAGCAACTGATCGGTCCAACTGAACTCTCACATTCTTCCTCCCTTGTTGTTTATTGTCAAAGGTCCAGGGTGTCCCTCGATAGCCAAGGTCATGTAGATTACATAAATTTAAAGTTTCTCTGAAATTATGAACTTTCATAATTTCAACTATGGTATATGTAAAAAAGAAATAGTCAAAGAAAAGCATATTAGAAACCTGATAAATGTCTAAACCGTCATCTATCAAGAGAGTTTTCTTTTCAACCACGTTAGGAGAGAGCGCAGCGGCAATTCTCGAAGTGGCGAGTGACGTACGCATGTGCTGGCGTTTATATTTATCTATGGAATTTAATGGTGGCAACTCCATCACACCCTTGCTTGTCAATTGTCATGCATGGCAAAGTATGATCGATTAATTAACGAACAAATTGAACCAGCACCTAAAAATGATTCGCGCGCACTGAAGACACCAGTACTGAAAAGGGTGTTGCGTAAGCATACGGAATACACCGGTGCGCCCGTCGGCTGCCTGATCGACATCTATCGATCTCCGTCACAAATTTTTAATCAGAAAAGTAATATTCGTCATCATACCCCTTGGAACATAAGGAATCGATCTTCTGAAAAATAACGAAAACGAGTGCGACGACGTACGTCGTGATGTATGCATGCATGGTTTTGATGCGCCACAAAATCTTCATTCCGTTAGCCTTTCAGTTCTTCTACTTTATGATTAATAGTATATAGCTACGTTAAGCTGCATGGAGACCTATTTTATTTACCCTTTACATAGGTCAAAAGAAAATTACCATTTAAATTAATACTGTAGATTATTTTATTTCCAGTTGCTGTATATCTTTGAATAGACTGAAAAAATATATTTTCACTGTCCGAAAATAAGTAAATTTGATCACCAAACTTGAATCAACTGAAGGCCGCAAAAGAGACCCATGCACCAAAGACCAAGGCCAAGCAAGCTAAGACATAGACCTAATTAAACGATCGCTCATAAGATAATGCTCTGCAAGCATGTTGAATATGGCACATATATAGAATTAATGTGGCGAATATGCCAAAAAGCTGAGGCATAACAATCATGGCTATCTACGCGTGCAAACATGAAGAGTCTGTTGCCTAGGCAACGTCGTTAAGGTTGTTGCGAGTGTCAGCCCCAATCTCAAGGAGACCTAGCAGCTAGCTAGATAGCTCACCGCTGCATGCCTCCGTTGCCAGGAAGCTTCAAGATCGTCTTCTTCACTACACCTGCAAGTGCTGCGACGAGAAGTTTCAGTCCCATGCTTAACCAACATCAGAGAGTGAGAGATCGAAGGTTCAGTCCCACCTCAAATGAAGTTGCTTAGTAAGTACTAGTAGTCTAGAAATATATAATGGCAGTGTTCTTACAGCTTTTAAAGATGTGTCCATGTTTTGCGATGAGCCTTAGCAGTCTAGAAATTGTTATCTAACGGCCTGATGCCAACACTTCGTTGCTGGGCGATGGAGGAAAGCAAGTACTTACTGCCGAGTACTTGTGTCTGAAGCGAAATACTAGAATCTTGGACCTATCATACTCAACTTGGCCAGAAGCGACAGGTGTATTCCCTGCTAGCTAGCTCCTCTTTTGTTAGAGAAACGAATTCTGAGAATGACTGATGGCCAACTGATTTGTATATCCCGGACAAGGACATAACCAAACTAACAGATTTGCCTTTGTTTTAGCTTTTTTTTTCCTTTGGAAAATCCATGGTATCTCTATTAACAAATTAATAGAGGAAACTGCAAATAATTCAGCATAAATATAAAAATATTGTCAGAGTAGGTTCACTACTTTTTTTTCACTACAAAAGGTTGGCGAAGATAATCCCCACGGTAGCAAAAAGTCCAACTAAAACAAAGAAAAAATATATGTCGTCCTTTGGGACATGTGTCCACGAGTTCTACACTGTATTTACTCGAAATGGATATAGAGACCTTCTCTTGTCTTTAACAAATCTATTTTTAGGAAATGTTTTGGCATACATGTGCAAAATAGTCATAATGTGTAGATGCTTTGCAGAGTTGTGCACACATGTAGAATCTCTCACATCATGCTAATATTACAAACATTAATTGCTAAATCCAAAAATTCAAAATGATGTATGTGACTAACCGTAATATTTGTCTTTATCGATCTCGACGAGGACTTCATTATAAGGTCCCACATTGTTATGTTTTCATGAATATTTTAGGGTGCCGCTATTTGCCAAGTTATTGCAAGCCTCTTATTTGTCATGCCAATTAGTAGCCAACAATGAGCACAATAAAAGTGGGAAGATGATACAGATCCCCGGGTCATTGTCGTGTCGCGCCGCTCGCGTCTCTGCTCCCCCCAAACGAAATGATCCCCACGATGCCAGCTCTCCTTCCTAACCGCCCACGACGTCGCCCGTGCCTACGCTCCCACTAGACACAGGCACCCGCCGCCACTGTCGTTGGACCGGATCCTTTGGCACGCCCATGCCTCCATTGCCGCCACGTGCCGCCACCTGCACTCGTGCGCTCCACGCCTCCCGGTTCAGCTCCTCCCGGCGGCGCCGCCTATGCTCCCTACTCCACTGCCCGCATGCCCTGCTCCTTCCCCGGAGTGCCACCGGTGCTCTTCCCCAGCGTGCTGCCCATTTGGCCTTTGTTCCTCTCCACCGCTCCCGCCTCCTCCAGTCCTCTCCGCCGCTCCTGCGGCCGGTGTGTCCTCCTATTGGGACCGGCACTGAGGATGAATCCCAAGCAACAACCCCTCAACGACGCCTCCCAATGCTTCTTGATTGCTACAAGCGGCATCAGGATTTGATACCACAAGTGATGGAAGTGCTACGTGCAACTTCTAGGTTTGCTACATGCGACTGACATTGATGCTACATACGGCCGCTAGCATCGTTGTAAGCGGCGTCAAGTTTTTCTACATGTTGTTGGTGGCGATGCTACAAACCTTATTGGTTTTTGCTATGTATGGCGGTGGCGGCGATGCTATATGGGCATCATGCTTTTTCTAGGATGCTACAATAGCATGCATTTTTTGCTACAATAATACAAATTTTTTGCTACAAGGTCTCTGGCACTTTTACTACAGTAGCACATCTTTTTTGCTACAAAGTCTACGACGAGGCCTTTGGTAAGGTCTCTGATGACCCACAAGTATAGGGGATGTATCGTAGTACTTTCGATAAATAGGAGTGTTGATCCCAACGAGGAGCAGAAGGTGCTGAACAGTGGTATGGAGCAGAAAATCCCTGTGAATACTTAGCAAACAGATTTTTAGTGGTTTTCTGACAAGGAAACAAAACAAAGAGCAAGTAACAAAAGTAACGAACAAACGGAGCAAGTGGCCCAATCCTTTCTTAGCAAAGGAAAAGCCGGTGGAAATACTTATAAGGACCAAACATTCTCGAGGACACATGGGAATTCTATCAGGTGCTTTCGCTTCAAATAGCTGAGTACTCTTCTATGGTGTTTGTAAGTGTTGTGTGGGTGAACCTGTGCTAACATACCGCCCTTCCTAGGACTAATATATACTTGTGATTAAACCCCCTGCAAACATCCGTAACTACAGGAAAGTAATTAAGATATAAATCTAATCACAGCCTTAAACTCTCAGATCCTACACTCCCTTGTGCAAAGGTGTCCTACAGGGGTTCAGGTTTCTGTCACTCCGACAACCCCACAATTAGTAGCCAAATACACAATGCATTCACCTAGTCCCATAAATGGTGAAGTATCATGTAGTCAACGTTCACATGACACCAGTAGAAGAATAGCACCACAACTTAAATACTAAACCATTGAATAATAACTCATCACAGATTCACTACTAACAACATGACTTCTCCCATGTCCTCAAGAACTAAACGAACTACTCACAAGACATCATATGGATCAAGATCAAAGATTATATGGTAATGGATAACAATCTGAACATAAACAATAATCCAATGGTTCCACTCACAAGCATCAACTACAATAGTAAGCAACACCGGGAAAGTTTCCCATAAGAACTAAAGCAATATCCAACACAATTGTTACAGCGGGACAGAGTGGTGGTATGGTGCTGGTGAAGATGATGGTGTGGATGATGATGATGATGATGATGATCCCTATGAAGCTTAGCTTGACGACGGTGTTGATGGCGATGGTTTCCCCTCTCCGGGAAGGAATTCCCCCGGCAAAAATCTGTCTGCCGGAGAGATCTTTCTCTCTCGGTGTTTTCCGCCCCCAGAGGTGGAGGAAATCTATCTGTGGTCGCTCCCCAAGCTAAGGGTTTTGAAGGGAAGATATAGGCAAAGGGGCGGAGTCGGAGGCCGGGCAGGTGGGCCACACCTGCCCTAGGCGCGGGGTCAGGTGGGCCCGCGCCTTGGGGTGTGTGGGCCCCCTACGGCCCCTCTTCGCTCCTCCTTCTGGCTTCCTTCGTCTTCTGGTAAAATAATATGTTTCCATATGTTTCTGGTATTTTTCTGATCTTCGCGAAATTGCACTGAAACGCCTTCTTTTCCATCAGAATCCAGACTCCAGCAGTCCATCCTCCAGGAATCATCCAACATGCATAAACAGATGAAAAGCCATAAGTAATACCTCCTAATAAGACAAATATCAATGAATAGAGGTAAATTATGATATAGAAAGGTGATGCAAATTGGGCGTATCAACTCCCCCAAGCTTAGACTTTGCTTGTCCCCAAGTGAAAACTGAGCTCAGTAAACATGTCCACAGGTTTATGGAGTGAGTTGTCGATAAAAGAATACAAACAAGAAGCATCACACTTACCATTGCACAACTCATAGAATAAAGCAACTCACCATTATATAACTTAGCTTGCAACCAAGTACATCAGTCACAATAAAGATGCATAAAGATAAATCATAATTGGAATTGGAAAACTTGTTCTTGGTCAAAGAACACCCGGCATACAGTTTCACAAAAAGCTTTTTGTAGAAGTTTCAAAGCAGGAGCACTCTTTGCTCAAAAAGGTTTTTCACAAGTGAAGGATTTCAAAGTAATACTCAATAGATAAGAGTTTTGTGCAAACAAGGAAGATAAAGAACATGATTGAATAAATCACCATATGAATGCTTGAAACACAACAACTCAAATGCTTGCTGGATATAGAGAGGAAGTAGGTTTACTGACTCAACTTGGAAGTGGGAGAAAGGTCCCTTCATAGAGGGAAGCAGGGATTACACGTCATAAAGAGCTTCCAAAACATTATGGTACTTACTAGCTTTGAGCCCTCATTGCCCCAATCATAAGCATCTTGAGATGATTAAGGTTAAAGTGAACAAAGATTGAGTATATGCTTGACGAAATATAAGTTGGCAATCTCATGTCCCTTGAATATGAGGGCCACTCCTCATGCATACTCAACTTTGGGCCCAGGTAAGTTCTTGTCATTGTAAGTATTTGCATATCATTGAGAACCGCCAACGGGGTACCCCTTGCACATGGTACATGAGCTTTCCCATAACCAAAATGACAAGGCAAGCAGACAATGAGCATCTCAGCGATCTTTTTATTTACTATATGCATAGATTTTTATTGAAGATGCTTCATAGATAGCTCACTATGGTGATGCTCCAAGTTTCCACCATGATTAGGAATGACTTAGGCTAGCGGCCTAGGCATTTCTCTAACACAGGATACAAACTCCATGGACTTACAAGTTCCCTCTTTATTTCACACCGTTGACATCCATAGACAAAAGAGCATGATATCAATTGTGTACAGAGTACAAGTGCAATGTTGAAAACGTTCCCCGTGACAGCACGGTTCTGCTAATTCCAACGTATAGATGCAAGCATATACAACTTCGATGTTCACAATGGTTCAAGTCTATTAGGGGAAAGGAAATAAGGTGTGCCATCAAGTTCGTGAGAGCTTTACTAACTAGTTTTTACATAACAAAATACTTTTTAATTCGAAAGGTAGATGAAGCTTGAGAATTTGCTTGGAATAGCAAAAGCTACTAGGTAGATATGGTGGACACAAGTGGAAAAAGTTTTAGGTTCAAAGGATTTTGGAAACATGAGAAGTATGCCTTCTCAAAACAGGTTTTTTTGCTAGCAAGGCTGGGTAGCAAGTAAGAGAGTTGAAAGAAACAAGCAAACATACAAGTAATAAAGCCAAACATGTAATCTTCCTTGAAGACACAAAAGAATCTTAAATAAAGAATACTAAGCTTATGAGCCAACAAGAAAGAAAACAAATGATACAAAAAACCTGAAAGCTTTTTCTTTCTTTCTTTTTCTTTCAAACTAATGCCACTGACCAGAACTCGGTTTGCCAAAACCAATTTAGATCCACTTGATGATCCCAAAGTGGTGCCAATACTGATCAACAAGATCCATCATATAATAGAGATTGCAAACTAAAATAATAAGTGCAAAAAAGTAAAACACGAGACTTCTCATTAATATTCAATAAAGGCACTCACACCAAGGGATACATAGATAATCAACTAAAGGAGAGATACTTCCACATGCAAACCAAACTATAAAATAACCTATCTACCACAGATATGAATCCACTAAAAAGGTAAAAGATAAAAGATAATGGTGGTGATACCGCGGCACTCCCCCAAGCTTGGAACAAGCCAAGGGGATGCCAAACCCGATGATGAATTACTCCTTCGGTGGTGGTGGTGTTCTATTGTCATGGGTCAGAAAATCTCCCAGCAACTTACGAAGCCTGTTATTCTCCTCTTGAAGCGTATCCACCTTCATCCTCAAAGCACGATACTTATCACAAAACTCGTTGGTGGTTCGAAGGGCTTCCGCTGCCTCAGGGCAGTATATGAGTTCTGGACCGAAGGCAATGATTCCCAGCATGTGATGAGAAAAAGCATCCGCAGTGTTAATTTCTCCTATAAAAGTAGGTTTCCTCCCCTTGTTCCTGTGGCATTTTGTTCTTCCAACTCTATCTCCACGGGCTTCTTGCCTTTGTCGTTGGCAGAGGCCATGGTGCTCTAAACTTGAGAAGATTTCCTGACGGAAACAGATTGAAACGAAAACACGACGAGAACACGATGCACGAAACTCGGGGGATCCGGGAGGTTATTTATTACGAAGTTTCAATGCATAAGGAAGGTTTTGACATGGAAACGAGGCGGAGACGGAGTTCGAGGGGGGAAGACCCCCCTTAGGCGCGGCTAGGCCGGGCACGCGCCTGGGGTGGGTTCGTCCACCCCGGGCTCCATTTCCTCTTCAGTTTCGTCTCGTAACTTCCCTTATGTATTAAAAACATCAAAAATATAAAAAGATCGGGGTTTCACGAACCTTCTGTTTTCACCACTTTTACCTATTCAAAGACGAACTTTGCAGATTCCTTCTCTCTTTCTCCTGAGAATTTCCTTCATACAAAACATTTGCACAAACTCAATGAAAACATTAGTGTAAGAAAAAACAATAAACCTTTGGTCAACATTTCAACTGAAAACCCATCAAAACAGAAGTTTCTGTATGAGGCAAATGCAAATGATGGCAGAAATATGTCAAAACAGACTAGCAGGTAAAGATTGATTTTTTTGAAGACCTTATGTTGCTCAAATCAAAAAGTACAGAACTGATGAAAGTTGGGTAACAACTTGGACACCAAGCTCAGAAAAATTCAGCTCTATCCGAAATACTGAGCTCCCTCACGAATTTTTACAATGCAGCACAAAAATCTGTCCCAGGACAGCCACTTTTCACAACTCCTCTACTTCACAAAAGTAGTTGAACTTGACACAAAAACCAAAACAAAAAGGATAAGGAGCGGTTATTACAGAGGTAATAACTTTCAAGACTCGACAAAACTCTTGGGTTATCTCCCAACAAGTACTTTTATTTAATGCCTTTAAGTTAGGCTTGAAACTTCCAAAGATGCTCACATAGGATATATATCTGAAGTGGAAGAGAGCATCAAGAAGCAAATAACCAACACACTTGAGTCTAACCCACTTCCTATGCATGGGGTATCATGAGAAAACTAATTGTTGAAACAAAAAGCCACTAGCATAGGAAGACAAAACAGATGCAACTTCAAAGATTTCAACATAAAACAGGGAAACTTAACATTATTGAGATGCATAAAACCATGTTTTCCTCTCTCAAAATAACTTTCAGTAGCACTTTGAATAAAGTTGACAATATAACTGTCACTGGAAACAACTTTATCATCAGAATAAGCATACTTACAGTCATCAAAAAGAGGTCCAAGGTCTTAGACTGGATCAATAGAAGCAAGTTGTTCCATCCTGAAATCTTTATTAGGCAAGCTATTTTCACAAGGAGCTTTAGCAAATTTGGAAAAGTTAAACTCATAAGAATCTCCATCAAACTTAGTTAAAACTTTTTCCTTCTTACAATCAATAATAACTCCACAAGTGTACAAGAAAGGTCTACCAAAAATTATGGGACAAGTTTTGCTAGCCGCTGAATTAAGTACTACAAAATCGGTAGGATACTTAATCTTACCACAAAGAACCTCCACATCTCTTACAATGCCAAATGGTTTCCTTGTTACCAAGGTGAAATACCACATCAATGTCCTCAAGCTCACAAGGACCAATCTCATGCATAATTTCCCTGTAAAGCTCATAAGGAATAGCACTAGAACTAGCACCAATATCACATAAACCATAGTAGCAATGATCACCAATTTTAACAGAAAGCACGGGAACACTAGCTTTTCTAGCCTTACTAGGAAGAGAGATAATATTAGAAGCGTCTTCACAGAATACAATGTGCTCATCCTCTATATTTCTAGTGACAGTGTCTTTCACAATAGCTACCACGGGTTCATCACTCAAATGCTTACTAGGCTCCACAGTTTGCATTGTACCTTTGTTATTTACATTAATAATCATAGAATACTCCTTTAACTTAGCTGGGAAAGGCATTTTTTCAACATGAGGTTTAGGCACAATATGATTAGTAGTACAAACTTGAGTACTTCTAACAAGAACATGACTAACAACATCTTTATACGGAGCATGGTGCTTATTCCACTTCTTTTTGGGAATTTCAATGTAAGAGGAAAAGGCCTTAAAATAGTTGGCAATAACTTGGGAATCAAGACCAAACTCATTACTAATATCACGGAAGTTGTCAGTTCCCATAAAAGATTTAATGCATTCATAATCATAGTTTATACTTGACTTTCTTCCTTTGTCATTATCCCAAGCTTTAGTGTTCTCTTGAATACGGTCTAGAAGATCCCATTTAGCTTCTTCCTTCATACGTGTGAATGATCTAGCACAAGAAGCATCTAGTAAATCTTTATCATGAATAGAAAGACTAGCATAAAAGTTATTGAGAATAATATTGTTAGGGAGTTCATGAATAGGACATTTAAGCATTAGTAACTTCAATCTCCCCCAAGCTTGAGCTGTACTCTCTCCATCAAGTGGCCAAACGTTATATATAAGATTTCTATCCTTATGAATTTCACTAGGAGGATAAAATTTAGAGTAAAAGAGAGATGCCATCTCCTCCCATTCCATGGATTGTCCATTCTTTAGCAGCTTATACCATTCTTCAGCTCTCCCTTTCAAGGATATGGAGAGTAACTTCTTCACATGTTTAGTTATGATACCTGCACACTTAAACAACCCGCATAATTCATGGATAAAAAGCAAGTGATCACCGGGATGGACAGTTCCATCCCTAAAATAATAATTATCTATAACACGATTAACAATACTTGTAGGTATCTTAAAAGGATCTATCTCAACAGGAGGTGGTTCATCTACTACCCTAGCAGTGGTAGTAGTTTTCCCAAACAGAAAACCAAGTGGGTTATCCATATTGGAAACAAAGTAACAAGCAATAACAAAAGCAATACTCACAGTAAAAGTTTCCTTTACCAGTTCCACTCTTCAATAGAGCTTCACTCCCCGGCAACAACGCCATAAAATAGTCTTGATGACCCACAAGTATAGGGGGTGTATCGTAGTACTTTTGATAAATAGGAGTGTCGATCCCAACAAGGAGCAGAAGATGTTGAACAGTGGTATGGAGCAAGAAATCCCTGTGAATACTTAGCAAACGGATTTTTAGTGGTTTTCTGACAAGGCATCAAAACAAAAGAGCAAGTAAAAAAAGTAACGAACAAACGGAGCAAGTGTCCCAATCATTTCTTGGCAAAGGACAAGCCGGTGGAAATACTTATAAGGACCAAACGTTCTCGAGGACACATGGGAATTCTGTCAAGTGCTTTCGCTTCAAATAGCTGAGTACTCTTCCCTGGTGTTTGTAAGTGTTGTGTGGGTGAACCTGTGCAAACATACTGCCCTTCCTAGGACTAATACATACTTGTGATTAAACCCCCTGCAAACATCTATAACTACATGAAAGTAATTAAGATATAAATCTAACCACATCCTTGAACTCTGAGATCCTACGCTCCCTTGTGAAAAGGTGTCCTAACAGGGGTTCAGGTTTCTGTCACTCCGACAACCCCATAATTAGTAGCCAAATATACAATGCATTTCCCTAGGCCCATAAATGGTGAAGTATCATGTAGTCGACATTCACGTGACACCACTAGAAGAATAGCACCACAACTTAAATACTAAACCACTGAATAATAACTCATCACAGATTCACTACTAACAACTGAAGGGAATATGCCCTGAGAGGCAATAATAAAGTGTTTATTATGTGTATTCCAAGTATATGATAGATGTTTTATTTTGCATGCTATAATTGTATTAATACGGAAACGTTAATACATGTGTGTTTAATTAACAAATAGAAAGTTCCTAGTTATGCCTCTCTCATAAACTAGCTCGTTGATTAACAAGATGATCAAGGTTTCCTGATCATAGACATTGGATGTTGTTAATAACGAGATCACAACATTAGTGTAATGATGTGATGAACATTCATCCAAAGTATAGCATTACGATCAAAGTCATTGAGTTTATATTGCTATAAAAAATTACAATGTAATCCTAATCCTTAGACCATGAGATCATGTCAATCACTAACACCGGAAGAGTTTCTTGATAACATCAAACATCACACCGTAACAGGGTGATTATAAAGATGGGTTTAGGACTAATAAAGTGTTACGTTGAGGCCCATGGATCGATAGTGGAATTTGTTCATCCCGATGACGGATAGATATACTCAGTGCCCTCTCGGTGATATCACATTGGTTAGCTTGCAAGCAAGTGATTTGATCACTAGAATGTTATATCACGGGAACGAGAAAAGAGTGCATGCCAGTAACGAGATCAAACTAGGTATGGAGATACCGATGATCGAATCTCGAACATGTAATATATCGCGAAACAAAGAGATTAAGATACTAGCATAAAAGGTTCCGATCACAAGAAAGTCATCGTTGAATGTGTGGGAATCAATATGGGTCTCCAGATCCCGCTTATGATTATTGATCCGAGAGGGGTATCGATCATGTACTCATTATTCACGAACCGTAGGGTGACACACTTAAGAGACACCGACATCCAATTGGAGCAAAAGTTTCATGCTGAAAGAATAAACAAGCGCAGGAATTTATTTCACTAGATACCAAAACAGGTTTTCGGGTGAAATTGCATAAAGAGTTTATGCATGTGAAATAGAATTCTAGCAAGGGGTTATATGTGAATGTTTGTCATTAAATTAATTGACAAAATTCTGAATAAATAAAAGAGTTTTATTTAATGAGAGTTTGCATTAAATTTGGTGGAAATTTAATAGCAAGTTTGAGTGGGATTTTGAGTGGAGGGATTTGAATGGATTTTTGTGACTGGAGTGTCCACCCACATGAAGAGGGGAGGGAAAGGGGGCAGCCCCAATGCTCCGGCTACCCCCTTGGGGTCCCCCCTCTCCTATAAAAGGCACCCCTCTCCTCACTCTTCACTCACACCTCCTCGTGAAGGATCTCTCTCCCCCTCTAGAATTTATCCCCCATGGTCTCGGACTAGCGAGATACATGTTCCCGGTGGCTATTTGGCAAGAAAGAGTTGTGCTTCCGCTGCATCGCTAGAGCGAGGAGGCGGAGGTTGCTCGGTGCCTCGGACATGTGTGCGAGCACGGATGCGCTGCTGATTTGCGTCGCTAGGACTTCCTCTCGATCTTGAGATCGACAAGAGATCGTCTACATCAACCACGAGTCGAACTCGTTAAGCTTGGTAGGTCTTCAAGGGTATGTTCTCTACGGATATACATCCGCCCTTTGTTTGTATCTAGTAGATAAATCTTGGTACATAGTTCCCATCGTAGGAAATTTTTTGTTTTCTATATTGCGAACCCTACAGTGGTATCAGAGCCGGATCTATGCATAGATGCTTTACATGGGTAGTACACATATGAGTATGTGAGCGACGATGATCATGTTGTTGCTCATTAGTTGTAATTTTGGATATTGGTGGCATAGTGGGATGAAGCGGCCCGGACAAACTTTACATGTCCTCGTACATGAGACCTGTTCCACGCTTGACATGCAACTAGTTTGCATAAGTGGCTAGCGGGTGTCTGTCTCTCCTACTATAGTCAAAATCTATTTTGCAACGAGTTGTCAATAATTTGGTTATCCTCGTTGTGGTTCATGTTCGTAGGTATGAACGGTTCTATCTCGACAGCCCTAAGCCACGTAAAAACTTGCAATGGATAAATTTGAGGCGTCTAGTTTAGATTGTTGCTGGGCTAGTGTTATGATATGGTGATGTTGTAAGTATAAGTATGAGATGATACTCTTACAACACACATAACGTGTAAGTTCCATAGACCTTGGAGTTACACATAAAGGTATGATAGTGATCATACCACGGTGCACATGATAGAGATCATATGCGGGAACCATATCATTTTACTAATAAACATATGATGTTTGATAGCATCTTATATTGCTTGTTTGGCATTTTATTAGCATAATAAGATGATCCCTCATTTAAATATCAAGATAAGAATGTGTTCTTCCTTTAGTATGCACCGATTATGTTTTCGTCGCTCCAAGACATCACGTGATGATCGGGTGTTCTTGGATCCACGACCAAATTTCGGGTGTAAGACAGTTACACACGCGAATACTAAGGTTCTTACTTGGCGAGCTTAGCATGTATAGACATGGCCTCGGAACACGGACCGAAAGGTTAAGCATGAGTCATATAGTTGATATGATGCCCATTTGATGCTCGCTTTTGAAGCTATACCGACTCACGAGATGATCGGACTTGGTATAGTGGATTTGGTTCATGTAATCACCAAAAGGATACGAGGGATGTCGTTTCTGAGTGGGAGTTCATTCGTAATATGGATTAGTTGAACTCAATCTATCATAAACTTAGTCTAAACTTTACAAATTCTGTTGTAGATGGCACCACCTGCTTTTAATTTCAATGTGTTCATGGAGAAAGAGAAACTTGCAACGAACGGTAGCAACTTTACCGAATGGGCCATGAATTTGAGGATTCTCCTCTCTGCTGCACAAAAGCAATATGTGCTAGAAGCGCCGCTAGGCACCCCACCTTTGGAGGATGCCCCTGACGAGGAGAAGAATTTCTATCAGACTCATCAGGAGGACCACAACTTAGTTCATTGCGACATATTGTATGGGCTAGAGCCGGAACTTCAAAAGCGTTTCGAAAACGGCAATGCATTTGATACAATGGGTGAGTTGAAAATGATTTTAGACACACATGCTGCTGTAGAGAGCTACAATGCTTCAGAAAAGTTCTTTAGCTGCATGATGGAAGAGCACAGCTCCGTTAGTGAGCATGTACTCAAGATGTCGGGTTACGCCGATAAGCTTGTGTCCTTGGGAATATCGATTCCCATTGACTTAGGCATCCATCGTGTTCTGCAGTCTCTGCCACCTAGCTATAAGAGCTTTGTGATGAACTATAATATGCAAGGCATGAAGAAGTCTCTCCTCGAGCTTGTGTCAATGCTTAAAACTGCAGAAGTGGAGATCAAAAAGGAACATCAAGTGTTGATGATCAATAAGAACACTGGTTTCAAGAAAGACAAGAAGGGAAAACGGAAGGGAAGTAAGGGTGGCAAGCCGGTTGCCATGCCTGAAAAGAAACCCCGAGTTGGACCTAAGTCTGATACCGAGTGTTACTATTGTAAGGGGACTGGCCACTGGAAGCGCAACTGCCCCAAGTATTTGGCAGACAATAAGGCCGGCAAGGCAAACAAAGGTATATATGATATACATGTTATTGATGTGTACTTGACTAGTGCTCGCAGTAGCACCTGGGTATTTGATACCGGTTCAATTGCTCATATTTGTAACTCGAATCAGGGGCTGTGGAACAAGCGACCGCTGGCAAGGGGTGAGGTCAAGATGCGTGTCAGCAATGGATCAAGCGTTGATGTGATCGTCGTCGGAACGCTACCTCTCCATTTTCCGTCGGGATTAGTTATAAACTTGAATAATTGTTATGTGGTGCCTGCACTGAGCATGAACATTGTATCTGGATCGTGTTTGATGCGAAGTGGTTATTCATTTAAATCCAAGAACAATGGTTGTTCTATAAAAATCTTTTATGGTCATGCACCGATGATGAATGGTTTATTTCTATTAGATCTTGATGATAATGTTACACATATTCATAATGTTGATGCTAAAAGGATTAAACTTAATGATGATATATCCTCATATATGTGGCACTTCCGTCTAGGTCATATTGGCGTTAAACGCATGAATAAGCTTCATTCGGATGGACTTTTAGAATCACCTGATTTTGAATCATTTGATACATGTGAGCCATGCCTTATGGGCAAGATGACTAGAACGCCGTTTTCCGGTTCAATGGAACGGGCGACAGATTTATTGGAAATCATACATTCTGATGTATGTGGTCTGATGAGTGTGTCGGCGCGAGGTGGATATCATTATTTTGTTACTTTCACGGATAATTTGAGTAGATACAGTTATATCTATTTGATGAAACACAAGTCTGAAACCTTTGAAAAGTTCAAGGAATTTCAGAATGAAGTGGAAAATCATCGTAATAGAAAGATCAAATTTCTATGGTCAGACCGTGGAGGTGAGTATCTAAGTTACGAGTTTAGCATTCACATGAAAGAGTGTGGGATTGTTTCACAACTCACACCTGCCGGAACACCACAGAGAAATGGTGTGTCAGAACATCATAATCGTACTTTATTGGATATGGTTCGATCTATGATGTCTCTGACAGACTTGTCGTTGTCATTTTGGGGTTATGCACTAGAAACTGCTGCATTCAGTTTAAATCGGGCACCATCTAAATCCGTTGAAAAGACACCGTATGAATTGTGGTTTGGAAACAAACCTAAGCTGTCATTTCTTAAAGTTTGGGGATGCGATGTTTATGTGAAGAAACTTCAACCGGATAAACTCGAACCCAAAGCAGAAAAATGCGTCTTAATAGGAGACCCTAAGGAAACTATTGGGTATTCCTTCTATCACAGATCCGAGGGCAAAGTTTTTGTTGCCAAGAATGGATCCTTTCTAGAGAAAGAGTTTCTCGCGAAAGGTGTGAGTAGTCGGAAGGTAGAACTCGAAGAGGTTATTGAACCTTCTCTTCAAAGTATGGCGAGTAGCACAGCGCCGAAAGTTGTTCCGGATTTGGCTTCACCTGTTGAAGAGGGAACTAATGATAATGATCATGAAACTCCGAAAGAGAGTACTACCAAACCTCGCAGGTCTAGCAGGACGCGTGCAGCTCCTGAGCTATACGGAAATCCTATCATGAATTTCATGGTTGATGAAAATGATGACCCTGCGACGTATGAAGAAGCGATGATGAGCCCGGATTACAACAAATGGTTATATGCCATGAAATCCGAGATGGAATCCATGTATGAAAATCAAGTTTGGAACTTGGTGGAATTACCTCACGACCGAAAGGCCGTGGAGAACAAATGGATTTTCAATAGGAAAACTGATGCTGATGGTAATGTGACCGTCTATAAAGCTCGACTTGTCGCAAAGGGTTTTCGACAAATTCAAGGAGTTTACTACGATGAGACATTCTCTCCCGTAGCGATGCTAAAGTCAGTTAGGATTATGTTAGCAATTGCTGCATATTTCGATTATGAGATATGGCAGATGGATGTCAAAACCGCGTTTCTCAATGGTAATATTGAAGAAGAGTTGTATATGATACAACCAAAGGGTTTTGTCAATCCTAAGGATGCTAAGAAGGTGTGCAAGCTTCAACGATCCATCTATGGATTGAAGCAAGCATCACGAAGTTGGAATCTCCGCTTTGATGAGCTGATCAAAGAGTTTGGATTTGTCCAAACTTATGGAGAAGCTTGTATTTACAAGAAAGCGAGTGGGGGCAATGTGGCATTTCTAATATTATATGTGGATGACATATGATTGATCGGAAATGATATAGATCTTTTAAACAGTGTTAAAAGTTATCTAAAAAGCAAATTTTCAATGAAGGACCTAGGTGAAGCGTCATACATATTAGGCATAAAGATCTATAGAGATGGATCTAGATGCCTAATAGGGCTATCGCAAAGTACATACCTTGATAAGATTTTAAAGAAGTTTAAAATGGACGGAAGTAAGAAGGGGTTCTTACCTATGTTGCAAGGCAAGACATTGAGTAAGACTCAAAGTCTGGCTATGGCGAAAGAAACAGAGATAATGGACAAAGTCCCCTATGCTTCAGCCATAGGCTCTATAATGTACACCATGCTATGTACAAGACCGGATGTGGCACATGCTATTAGTTTGACTAGTAGGTACCAATCAGATCTAGGTTCAGAACACTGGATGTAGGGTTTCGTCGCATGGAAAACAAAAAATTTCTATCGCATACAAACAAACAAGCCAAGATCTATCTACTAGATTGTAGCAACGAGTCGATGGAATAACTTACCCTCGAAGATTCCAAAGCGTTTAACGAGAGCGGATTCTCGTGGGTGATGTAGTCGTACTCTTCCCGATCTCAAGATCGCGTAGACGAACCTTCCGGCGCTGCGTTCCGGCAGCGCTCCCGCAGTCGGTCACACATTCGGTACTCGACGAAGACCTTCCTCTCCCTTGTTCTAGCAGGCAGCGGAGGTTGTAGCACTCTCCTCGCGATTCCGGCAGCACAACGACGTGGTACCGGAAGTAGAGGGGAGATCTCGCAGGGCTTCGCCTTAAGCCGGAGCGAGTATGGTGGAGTATGAGAGAGCTCCTCGGCGATCTAGGTTTTAGACACACCAAGGAGGAGAGGCTAGAGCCGGCGGTTAGGGTTCCGGGGACCCCCAAGTCGGCGGCTAGGGCAAAACCCTAGGGGCGGCGGCGGCTATGGTGGGCTGCAGCTTCTAGGGTTTGAGGTGAGGGACTTGTGTGTGCTAGGAGGGAGCCCTGCCCCTCCTTATATAGGTGGAGGGGCCGGCGGCCAAGGGGAGGGAGGGGAGTCCCTCCCCAACTCGGCTTGGGTGGTGCGCCGGCTTGGGGAGGAGGGACTCCCTCCCCAACTCGGTTTCAACCTCTTCCTCCTCTTTCCAAAACTTGTCGTTTGACTTTTCAAACTAGCCGTTTGACTTTTCAATTTGAATAAACCCTTTATTTTGGACAGCGAGGACACTTAGTACATGATGCAATCATTTCAATATGCAATGACACATTCATGTACCCCTTCCCCTCCGGAGTGCCGAACATTCCGGAACCTTCTAGAACATTCCTGATGAAAACACCGGAATCATTTCCGAACTCCGAAACGGGACTTTCCTTATATGAATCTTATTCTCCGGACCATTCCGGATCACCTCGTGATATCCCGGATCCCATCCGAGACTCCGAACAACATTCGGTCTCTTTCTCATAATACCATAACTACTCAAACAACGTCGAATCCTTAAGTGTGTCTACCTACGGTTCGTGAATTATGCGGACATGATCGAGACACTTCTCCGAACAATAACCAATAGAGGAATCTGGAAATTCATATGTCTCCCACATATTTCTACGATTACTTTGCGATCGAATGAACCACTTACATACGATACCAATTTCCCTTTGTCTCACGATAGTTTACTTATCCGAGGTTCTGATCGTCGGTATCTCTGCATACCTAGTTCAACCTCGTTACCGATAAGTACTCTTTTCTCGTTCCCGTGATATGTGATCCCTTGTGAGCCAGTCACATGCTTGCAAGCTAATTGGATGACATTCCACCGAGAGGGCCCAGAGTATATCTATCCGTCATATGGATGGACAAATCCCACTCTTGATTCATGTGTCTCAACCAATACTTTCCGAACACTCAATGCCACCTTTATAGCCACCCAGTTACGGTGTGGTGTTTGATGTCATCAAAGCATCCATCCGGTAAAGGTGATATGCATGATCTCATGGTCGAAGGAATTAGGTTACTATGTATCAGAAAGCATATAGCAATTGAACTATTAAAATGACTTGATCTTTATGCTACGCTTATCTATAGGAGTATGTCCACCATATCATTCTCCTAATGATATGATCTTGTTGTTGATAACATCTCAATGTTCATGATAGGGAAACCACAATCATTTATCAACCAACAAGCTAGTGATGTATAGAGGCTATACTGGGGACTTCAAATTAAGTTTACAAATAACACAAGTATCAATGTTTCCTTGTTAATACTATTATAGCATGAATGTAAACATTTATCATAAACACAAAGATATAATAATAACTACATTTATTATTGCCTCTAGGGCATATCTCCAACAGTCTCCCACTTGCACTAGAGTCATCTAATCTAGATTACATGATAATATACCGAACACCCATGGCAGTTTGGTGCTGGTCATGTTTTGCCCTCGGGAGAGGTTTAGTCAACGGATCCGCCACATTCAGATCTGTGTGTACTTTGCAAGTCTTTATATCCCCATCTTGGATATGTTCTCGAATAGCGTGAAAACGTAGCTTGATGTGCTTCAGCTTCTTGTGTGACCTTGGTTCTTGCGCATTGGCTATGGCGCCCATGTTATCACAGTAGATAGACATTGGGTCCAGCGCACTAGGAACGACACCCAGCTCTGTAATGAACTCTTTCATCCATATCGCTTCTTGTGAAGCCTCCAAAGCAGCCATGTATTCCGATTCAGTTGAAGATCTCGCCACAACGCTTTGCTTTGCACTCCTCCAGCTAACTGCTGCACCATTCAAAATAAATACGTATCCAGATTGTGATTTAGAATCATCCGGATCGGTGTTCCAACTAGCATCGGTGTAACCATTAACAACGAGCTGTTCATCACCTCCATAAGAAAGAACCATATCCTTAGTTCTTCTCAAGTACTTAAGGATGTTTTTGACCGCTGTCCAATGATCCACTCCTGGATCACTTTGATATCTGCTAGTCAAACTAACAGCATATGCAATGTCGGGTCTAGTACATAGCATGGCATACATTAGAGATCCTATGGCTGAGGCATAGGGAGTCTTACTCATCCTTTCTCTATCTTCTGCCGATGTCGGACTTTGAGTTTTACTCAAGGTCGTATTGGGCAACATGGGCAACAACCCTTTCTTGCTATCTTCCATTCCAAATCTCTTTAGAACTTTGTCCAAATATGTACTCTGTGACAATGATATTTGGCGTTTCGATCTATCTCTATAAATCTTTATGCCTAATATGTAAGCTGCTTCGCCAAGATCCTTCATTGAAAAACTATTATTCAAATATTCCTTGACACTATTAAGAAGGTCTACATCATTCCCAATCAACAATATGTCATCCACATATAGTATTAAGAATGATACAGAGCTCCCACTCACTTTCTTGTAAATACAAGCTTCTCCATAAGTTTGTATAAAACAAAAACTTTTGATCACCTTATCAAAACGTTGATTCCAACTTCGGGATGCTTGCTTCAATCCATAGATGGACCATTGAAGTTTTCATACCTTGTTAGCATCTTTAGGATCGACAAAACCTTTGGGTTGCATCATATACAACTCTTCATCAATGTCTCCATTGAGGAATGCTGTTTTGACATCCATCTGCCATATCTCATAATCATAATATGCAGCGATTGCTAACATAATCCTCACAGACTTTAGCTTCGCTACTGGTGAGAAAGTCTCATCGTAGTCAACTCCTTGAATTTGTCGAAACCCTTTTGCGACAAGTCGAGCTTTATAGACAGTAACATTACCATCAGCATCTGTTTTCTTCTTGAAGATCCATTTGTTCTCGACAGCCTTTCGGCCATCCGGTAAGTCCACCAAAGTCCATACTTGGTTTTCGTACATGGATCCAATCTCGGATTTCATGGCTTCTTGCCATTTATTGGAATCTGGGCTCATCATTGCTTCCTCATATGTCTCAGGGTCATCGGTGTTGTCCACCAACATGACACTCATAACGGGATCATACCAATCTGGAGTGGTACGCGTTCTCGTTGACCTCCGAGGCTCTATAGCAACTTCAACCGAAGTTTCATGATCATCATCATTAGCTTCCTCTCTAATTGGTGCAGGCACCACAGGAACTTCTTCCGGTGCTGCGCTACTCGCAATTTCGAGAGAAGGTTCGACAACCTCGTCGAGTTCTACTTTCCTTCCAGTCACTTCTTTCGAGAGAAATTCCTTCTCTAGAAAGGATCCATTCTTGGCAACGAAGATTTTGCCTTCGGATCTATGATAGAAGGTATACCCAATAGTTTCCTTCGGGTATCCTATGAAGACGCATTTTTCCGCTTTGGTTTCAAGCTTGTCCGGCTGTAACTTCTTCACATAGGCTTCGCATCCCCAAACTTTAAGGAACGACAATTTAGGTTTCTTCCCAAACCATAATTCATACGGTGTCGTTTCAACGGATTTAGACGGTGCCCTATTTAAAGTGAATGCGGCTGTTTCTAATGCATAACCCCAAAATAATAGCGGTAAATCTGTAAGTGACATCATAGAACAAACCATATCTAAGATAGTTCGATTACGACGTTCGGACACACCATTACGCTGTTGTGTTCCCAGCGGTGTCAACTGTGAAAGTATTCCGCATTTCTTCAAATGCTCGCCAAACTCGTAACTCAGATATTCACCTCCACGATCAGAACGTAGAAATTTAATCTTCTTGTTATGTTGATTCTCTACCTCACTTTGAAACTCCTTAAACTTCTCGAAAGTTTCGGACTTATGTTTCATGAAATAGATATAGCCATATCTACTCAAATCATCCGTGAAGGTAAGAACATAACGATAACCACCGCGCGATGCTACACTCATTGGACCACACACATCGCTATGTATGATTTCTAATAAGTCCGTAGCTCGCTCCATCATACCAGAAAATGGAGTCTTAGTCATTTTACCCATCAGACATGCTTCGCATCTATCAAGTGATTCGAAATCAAGTGATTCAAGAAGTCCATCGGAATGGAGTTTCTTCATACGCTTCACTCCAATGTGACCAAGACGACAGTGCCACATATAGGTCGAATTATCGCTTGATTTCAAACGTTTAGCCTCAATGTTGTTGATATGTGTATTTCCACTATCGAGATTCAATAAGAATAGACCATCTATCAAAGGTGCATGTGCATAAAACATATTACTCATATAAATCGAACAACCATTATTCTCGGACTTAAACAAGTAACCGTCTCGCAATAAACAAGATCCCGATATAATGTTCATGCTCAACGCAGGCACCAAATAACAATTATTTAAGTATAAAACTAATCCCGATGGTAGATGAAGGGGTAGCGTGCCGACCGCGATCACATCAACCTTTGATCCGTTTCCTACGCGCATCGTCACCTCGTTCTTCGCTAGCTTCCGTTTATTCTGTAGCACCTGTTTCGAGTTACAAATATGAGCAACCGAACCAGTATCAAATACCCAGGCACTACTACGAGTACTAGTGAGATACACATCAATAACATGTATATCAGATATACCTTTCTTCTTGATGTTGCCGTTCTTCAAATCCGCCAAGTACTATGGGCAATTCCGCTTCCAGTGACCTTCTCCCTTGCAGTAAAAGCACTCAGTATCAGGCTTAGGTCCAGCCTTGGTCTTCTTCGCCGGCGTGGTAACTTTCTTACCACCCTTCTTGAAGTGTCCCTTCTGCTTAGACTTGCCTTTCTTGAATTTGGTGGTCTTATTGACCAACAATACTTGGTGCTCTTTCTTGATCTCCACTTCTGCAGACTTCAACATAGCAAACAGTTCTGGCAACTGCTTGTTCATGTTCTGCATGTTGTAGTTCATCACAAAGTTCTTGTAACTTGGTGGTAGTGATTGGAGGACACGGTAAATCCCCAAAGCATTAGGAATCACTATACCCAAGCTTTGAAGTTTGTTTGCGTGCCCAGACATCTTAAGCACATGCTCACTGACGGAGCTGCCCTCTTCCATCTTGCAGTTAAAGAACTTTTCAGAAGCCTCATAACTTTCAATTGCCGCATGAGTCTCAAAGATCAATTTGAGATCCTCGACAATATCATATGGGTCTGTATTCTCAAACCTTTTCTGAAGCTCCGATTCCAAACCATACAAGATAGCACACTGAACTATGGAGTACTGATTCTTCCGAGCGAGGTAAACATTCTTTACTTCATCGGAAGCATCAGCTGCAGGTGGGTCACCCAGCGGTGCATCCAGCACATAGGTCAAATTACCAGCTGTGAGGACAATCCTCAAATTGCGGAACCAATCCGCGAAGTTGCTTCCATTGTTTTTCAACTTTTCTTTCTCTAGGAACGCATTAAAATTGATGGTAGGGGCTGCCATTGATCTACAACATATTTGCAATGGTTTAGACTAAGTTTATGACAAATTGAGTTCAAATTAATAATAAAGTTAATCTAGGTGAACTCCCACTCAAAACAACATCCCTCACATTGTTTTAGTGATCACACGAACCAAATCCACTACATCAACACCGATCATCACGAGAGTTGATATAGTTTCAATGGCGAACAATCGACATGTTCATCATATCTACTATATGATTCATGCTTTACCTTTCGGTGATCCGTGTTCCGAGACCATGTCTGTACATGCTAGGCTCGTCAAGATCAAACCTTAGTTTCCGCATGAGCAAATCTGGCTTGCTCACGTTGTATACACTTGCAGAATCTAACACACCCGATCATCACGTGGTGCTTCGAAACAACAAGCTTTAGCAACGGTGCTAACTAAGGGTGAACACTTTATGACTTGAAATTCATGTGCATGAGGGATCATCTTATAATGCTACCGTCGTCTACTAAGCAATACAAGATGCATAAAGGATTAACATCACATGCAATTCATAATATGTGATATGATATGGCCTTTCTACTTTGTGCTTCCGATCTCCATCTTCAAGCACGAACATGATCTCCATCATCACCAGCATTGCATCAAGGTCAATGACGCTTCTCCATGGTTGTCGTCCACCGGCTTCAACTATTACAACTACTTTGAATAGACACGCGGGTCTTAATATTAATTAAAGACAACCATATGGCTCCTGCCGGTTGCCAACTTACAATAAGGAACATTGCATACATCAAATATAATCACAATCATGGCCATATCACATCACTGCACACCCCTGCAAAACAAAGTTAGACGCCTCTACTTTCTTTGCATGTTTTACGTGGTTTGGGGCTTTCAATAAGTGTCGTTCTAACTTACGAACATGAACCACAACATTGATACTAGTATTGTTAATCACCCGTTGTAAATTGGATCTTAACTATGCTAGGAGAAACAGGCACCCGCAAAGCCACTTATGCAATACAAGTTGCATGTCAAGCGTGGAGCAAGTCTCATGAACGATGTCATGTAAGGTTAGCCCGGGCCGCTTCATCCCAACATACCGCAAGATGCAAAGTACACAAGAAGCAATCGACAATAAAAGCATCAACACCCACAATGACCATTGTGTTCTACTCGTGCAACAGATCTACATATAGACACGGCTCTGATACCACTGTAGGGTTTCGTAGCATGGAAAACAAAAAATTTCTATCGCATACAAACAAACAAGCCAAGATCTATCTACTAGATTGTAGCAACGAGTCGATGGAATAACTCACCCTCGAAGATTCCAAAGTGTTTAACGAGAGCGGATTCTCGTGGGTGATGTAGTCGTACTCTTCCCGATCTCAAGATCGCGTAGACGATCCTTCCGGCGCTGCGTTCCGACAGCGCTCCCGTAGTCGGTCACACGTTCGGTACTTGACGAAGACCTTCCTCTCCCTTGTTCCAGCAGGCAGCGGAGGTTGTAGCACTCTCCTCGCGATTCCGGCAGCACAACGGCGTGGTACCGGAAGTAGAGGGGAGATCTCGAAGGGCTTCGCCTTAAGCCGGAGCGAGTATGGTGGAGTATGAGAGAGCTCCTCGGCGATCTAGGGTTTAGACACACCAAGGAGGAGGGGCTAGAGCCGGCGGCTAGGGTTCCGGGGACACCCAAGTCGGCGGCTAGGGCAAAACCCTAGGGGGTGGCGGCGGCTATGGAGGGCTGCAACTTTCTAGGGTTTGAGGTGAGGGACTTTTTTGTCTCCTAGGAGGGAGCCCTGCCCCTCCTTATATAGGTGGAGGGGCCGGCGGCCAAGGGGAGGGAGGGGAGTCCCTCCCCAACTCGGCTTGGGTGGTGCGCCAGCTTGGGGAGGAGGACTCCCTCCCCAACTCGGTTTCACACTCCCTCCTCTTTTCCACTTTCCAATTTTAGCCATTTGACTTTTCAAATTAGCTATTTGACTTTTCAAATTAGGATTCAATTTAATCCTTTATTTGGAACAGCGAGGACACTTAGTACATGATGCAATCATTTCAATATGCAATGACACATTCATGTACCCCTTCCCCTCCGGAGTGCCGGACATTCCGGAACCTTCTAGAACATTCCTCATGAAAACACCGGAATCATTTCCGAACTCCGAAACGGGACTTTCCTTATATGAATCTTATTCTCCGGACCATTCTGGATCACCTCGTGATATCCCGGATCCCATCCGAGACTCCGAACAACATTCGGTCTCTTTCTCATAATACCATAACTACTCAAACAACGTTGAATCCTTAAGTGTGTCTCCCTATGGTTCGTGAATTATGCGGACATGATCGAGACACTTCTCCGAACAATAACCAATAGAGGAATCTGGAAATTCATATGGCTCCCACATATTTCTACGATTACTTTGTGATCGAATGAACCACTTACATACGATACCAATTTCCCTTTGTCTCACAATAGTTTACTTATCCGAGGTTCTGATCGTCGGTATCTCTGCATACCTAGTTCAACCTCGTTACCGATAAGTACTCTTTTCTCGTTCCCGTGATATGTGATCCCTTGTGAGCCAGTCACATGCTTGCAAGCTAATTGGATGACATTCCACCGAGAGGGCCCAGAGTATATCTATCCGTCATATGGATGGACAAATCCCACTCTTGATTCATGTGTCTCAACCAATACTTTCCGAACACTCAATGTCACCTTTATAGCCACCCAGTTACTATGTGGTGTTTGATGTCATCAAAGCATCCATCCGGTAAAGGTGATATGCATGATCTCATGGTCGAAGGAATTAGGTTACTATGTATCAGAAAGCATATAGCAATTGAACTATTAAAATGACTTGATCTTTATGCTACGCTTATCTATAGGAGTATTTCCACCATATCATTCTCCTAATGATATGATCTTGTTGTTGATAACATCTCAATGTTCATGATAGGGAAACCACAATCATTTATCAACCAACAAGCTAGTGATGTATAGAGGCTATACTAGGGACTTCAAATTAAGTTTACAAATCACACAAGTATCAATGTTTCCTTGTTAATACTATTATAGCATGAATGTAAACATTTATCATAAACACAAAGATATAATAATAACTACATTCATTATTGCCTCTAGGGCATATCTCCAACATAGGTCTCGTGACCAAAACCCATTACAAATAATTGGGCTCCAGGGTTTATGGTGGACAAAACAAAAATGATGGCAGTGTAATCAACGACATCAGGGCTTCAAGGTGGAAAAGAGAAGGGGTGACTCGTCCTGGTATAGTGACTGCGCCATGGGCCCTCTTTCCCCGCCCATTCACCTCCTAATGGCCCACTTTAGGTCATTTTGTTCGTCTCAAAGATTCCGAAGTGTGCTCTCTTATCTTGCCCTTTTTGGGGCCCGTAGCCCCTGAAAAATTAAAAATACTAACACAAGATGTTTTCTGTTAGACAAAGTTATAACCAAAATACAGAAAATCATTGGTAAATGTTACTGGTAGCGTCCGAACCACGCGCTACTAGTAGGAAAAGATGCACACCAGTAGTCCTTTTTCTACTAGTCTGTAGTGCCGCTCATTGGTGGTATTGTCTTCCATGAGCCGGCATGTCAGCCCTCGCCACCTCAGAGAAGGCTTACCTTCTGTCGCCAGAAGAAGCCATCGTCGTCGCCGAAAAACAATGCGGAGGAGGTCGAGGAGCAGTGGCATGCAGATGTGTGCCGCCACCAAGCCAAGGGACTCTCCGGGGCTTAGGCTCGCACTCGAAACATCGCCCAACGACCCGAGTGGGATAGTGGCGCTGCTGCCAAGGATGGCGTGCTATACTGAAAACTTTAACGACATCGACGACAACAACGACGACGCCAGCGCGCCCTAACGGCGTCAAGGACAACGACGGCGAGGAGGGCCCCATCAAGTACAGCTGGTTCTACTACCTGCAGCCCCCTCCTGCAGCGACTAGATTTAGTTTAAATTTAGGTTTGTTACACTTTGTAAATATAATCAAAATTTAAATAAAATTTGAAAAGTTTGACGAGTTTTAAAAAAGTTATGAAGTGCGCGGCTGGAGAGAGAGGCGCCCCCGTACGCGACTACTTGTGCCGGCGCTCCCATACGCCGGCCGGATCCGTGACAGCATTTGGGGGCGAAAGAGTGAAGTCGCTCTACCACCTAAAAGCGATCTGCTTTAATTTATTCGTAGACGATTCCGGCCGGACGATCGAGCTATTGGTACGGAAGATACCGCAATGTGGAGTGTATATATCTGCATGCATGCGTGATGCCGCCTTGTGACACTTGTGACAAAAAACGCGCGCACTTGTGACACTGACGCCTCAGCTGCTCGACCATTCTTCTTCTTTCTCGATTGAAAACCTTTGAAACATACGGTGCTAAAATAACGAAAATGGTGTGTGACTCGCGCAGGAGTAGAATTTTGTGACCATTTCCATTTGGTTCTCACGTACTAGACATCAACTGGAGGAAAGACGACGTTTCTGATACAATTGCTTGCGGGTGGTCGCCCCCCCCCCCCCCCCCCCGCGCGGGCGAGCAGGAGCCCCCATACGCCGCCGCCTCCCTTCCCTACCTCTCCCCTTCCCTTCCGCCGCCGCCGGCGTGGGCCTTCGGGCGTGGCCCGGACGGTGCTGGCGGCGGCGACGCCCCTTCCTCTACCCCCTGTGCTGAGAGCGTGCGTGGGATGGTTCTCTGGCGGGTGGTGCTTCTCGGCGACCTGGGCGCGGCTCCGGCCGGGGATTGAAGACATGCATGGCGGCGTCTACTTCCAGCGGAGCGGCGCAGGGAGTGACGGGACGGCGTCGGGAACGACAGCCGCGGCGGCTGCCCCCCGGATCTGGGGCCCTGTGGACCCATCTGGGCCGGCGACGGCTGGCCCCAGATCTGGGGCCCTGTGGACCTATCTAGGCCGGCGGCGGCTGGCCCCCAGATCTGGGGCCATGTGGACCCATCTGGGCCGGCGGCGGGCCGGCTTGTTTGTGTTGGCGCAGTTTCTAGGAGCTGGTGGTGGCAGGAGCCCGACTCTGGGTACGGTGGTGCTAGCGGTCGGCCTGTTGCAGCGCGGCGGCGAACTTTACGGGCATATTCCGGTCCCGGCCGGACTTATTGGGATTGGTATGCCTCCACGGGGGCTTTACGGGTCCTTTGGATCTGGCCGGACCTAATTGGACCGGTGTGTCGTCCTGTTGTGTCCGGTCAACTACCGTCTCCGATGGTGGAGGAAGTTCCCTCCCGCACGGCCGCGGTACTGCTGACCCTGGCACATGCTGCTTTTCAACTCCGTCCTGGCCTCGTGTTGGTAGATTCAGTGCGACGACGATGGCGGCTCCGTGACCGTAGTGGCTCATGCTCGTGGGCGACGAGTTGGTGGTTGAGGCTTCGGCCTCATGGAACTCCTGAGCAACGAATCGTCTGAGGGTACTGGTTAGGGTTTTCGGGAGAAATCCTTGTTGGCTTGCCCGACACCTACACGGTTCCGCCTGTGGGTGGCACCTATCCTTCCTGGAGGGCGTCGTGGCAACCCTATCCTGTTTCCGTCTGTGTGCCAGGGGAAACCCTAGGACCAGGAAGCTGGCCCGGGCAGTAGCGTCGTTGCTTCCTTCTTGAAGGTGTTGCCTAGTACTTGATGGTTTGTTGCTAGGAGCGTGGTGGAACATCCTCGGTGGGCGCAGCGGTTGTGGGTCGTCTTTCTTAGTCGATCCGCCTCTGTCTCCTTTGCTTTTTTTTGGGCTTGTGTTTTTGCTGTCGCCCCAGCAATGCGTCGGACATGTATACATGCATGCATGCATGCCAAATGGTCTTTCGAAAAACAAAATGCATACCAAATGTTAGTGGAAAAGCAAAGCTATAACCTTTAGCACTATCGATGTGCTGACAATTAGATTTTTTTTATCAAAAAGTTGAATTATTCATTTTGAGCGAGGGAATCTTAGCAGCAACTCTCACATCTCAGGGCTATATTTTCTCTATCTTCTACGCACGGCTCTTTTTAACCTACCACCCTTCCTATTTGTAATTACTACACGACTTCCTAGAATGCATAGTCTTTGTCATTTCTATCTTTTGACAGCATTAAATTTTGGCAAGGAAAGAATAACAAATACTTGAATTGTCTTTTTAAATTAGAGTGATTCTTTTTATTAGTCCATGTTTGTACATTTGTGAAATGTCTTAATTACACCCTAATTCTCTGTCACATTTTATCATGCAGTTGTTACATCGTGCAATGTTTATGTGGAAGCATAAATATGTTTGGCATGTCTATGTGGCTCCCAACCGCGTGCAACTATAACACGAACCATGAGAAAACCTTGCCCACATCTTCTTCTGCCATCGGGGGAAGCCTTCATATAATTAAAGATCGGTTGGTAGTCTTGTTGCCATGATAGTTGCCGTTTTCGCCTAAATCCCTAACCCTTTCGAGCATACGGCGACAAAAGTTAAAAAAAGGCTAAGTTACACAGTTCGAGTTTGGAGCCATTTAGACACACCTATAGATGTTTGTGCTTCCTATTTACCATCCGGACTAGTTACGTTGACTTGACATGCCTACCCAGCCTGGTCAAAAAATCAAGGAACCATTAATATTCGTAAAACCTGACACAATAATGTAACAACTAAAAGCTATAATATCACAGAAATCTTAAATGGGTTAACCTAAAACAAATGTACTAGTACTCTACAAACAATGAAATTAAATGCAGAGAATATTCTCTTAATAATTTTCAACCACAATATATGTACAAAATCAATGGTTAAAGATATGTAGAGCGGGCCTTGTCCGAAACGTCATCTATTTAGGAACAGAGAGAGCAATATTTACTCAACCATGTTATTATCTTGTTTGAAGACGTGCAAGGTTTTGGTGTAAGGCTAAGGTTAGAAAATGGCAAAAGCATGAAAGGGACTGAAAATATGAGAAGATGGTAGCTTTTGCGATGAAAAACGAAAAAGACTTGTCATCCAAGTGGCCGGCATTTCTCAAAGTGGCGAGTGACGCACGCCGGCCTGTGGTGGCATATTTTCTTATTGAATTTAATAATCGTGCATGGCAAAGTAAGATCGATTAACGAACAAATTGAACCAAACACCTAAAAGAGGCATGCAGATGATTCGCGCCGAAGTCAGACCAGTGAAAACGAGTGTTGCACCGTTGTTGCGCGCGCCGACGACGTGCATGCGAGTGCGTATTTACGTCACGTTTGTGTTTGAGACACAGGTGCGCGCGTCGGCTGCCTCATCGACGTCGATCCATCCTTGTCACGTACTTTTTTTTTTTAATATTATAGTCATCATGCATGCCTTTGAACATAAGGAATCGATCTTCTGAAAAAATATAACGAAAACGAGTGCGACGTCGTAGTTTGGGCCTGAAAAAAGATTTAGCTAGGGCCTAACCTAAAACTGAATCACCAAACTTGAATCAATTGAAGGCCGCAAAAAAGAGCATATTGTAGTAACCTAGCTTGTAGGACGACTAGAGCCAATTAAAACTAGCTGGACCCATTCATCGTCAACTGAACCAATTAAACGAAAATATATCTCTCATGCATGCATAATGATCGATGTGCAGCTAGCACATATATGGAATGTCGTGAATATGCCAAAAATCTCTCATAGCTAGGGCGCTCCTGCCACCGTGTTGCCACGAAGCTTCTTCAAGATCATCTGCTTCTTCGCTACACAGCGGCGAATCCGGAACGCGACGACGAGTGCCGACGACAAGTTTCAGTCCCATATTGCATAACCAGCTTGAGAGAGCGAGAGATGGAGGTTTCAGTCCCACCTCAAAATAAAGGATGAAGAGTTTGTTAGCCTTGTTCCCTTGGCTGATGGCTATGGCTCAACACATGGTTGGTACAGCTAGCTAGTGACAAGATGAGACGTACACACAGTAGTCATACATGCACACTGCTGGCGATTTCAACACTGATGATGATATGATATATGCTCGCTCAAAGCGTGTACTTGATTTGGACTAGGGCTTAGAGGCCTCTTGAAGGAACCCCAGCTAGCAGTGAAACGAAATGAAATGGAAATATGGAATATGGAATAGATGGTTGGTGAAGTGGCACACTAGCTAGCTCAGCTAAGCTTGAAACCTACTACCACATCCCACTTGTCTCCTAGCTAGCTAGTAGAAGGATCGAGGTGCATTCGTGGTGCTAGATAGCTCATCTATAAATTGGTGCAACTATTGGTTGCTTCAGCCATCCATCATTCATTCGATCGGGCTTGCTGCATTGCATCGTTCTAGCTAGAGAGTCCATCATCCGCCATGGCTAGAGAGATGGAGAAGACAAGGAAGGCCACCTCCCCTAAGGTTGGGAAATGCATGAGATACTACATACATATGGATGCATCTTCTTTTGCCTGCCGTTTTAGCTAGGATTCATCGATCGGTTGGGTATTATTTGGTTTTCTGGGCTTACACATGCATTTAGTGGTCTAGGACGAAGCTGTGGTCTGTAACATGTTCAATGGTGTTTCTGCCAATATGGTTCAAGCTGCACGACCTTTCGTTGTTTTTTGTAGGGGCTCTTTTAGTTCTAGCATACTGCTCACAGCTAGCTTAGTTATGAGAGTTCTCCCCTTCAACATTGTATCTTCTTGCACAAGTTACCACTAATAAGTTGCCTGATCGTTCTTAGTGACACGTACGTACGTCTTGTTTTCAGTTACTTCCAAGTTAGTTAAAGTCTTTCCGGACAAGCTAGCACTGGGCGATTGTGTTAGCTTGGGTATCATTTTCCTTACTTTTTTTTTCTGTAACTGTCCAAGTGGTCAAGGCAAGCTACGCTAGCTAATCAGCTTGCTACAGCTATGCACATAGAGTGCGGGACTGCGGGGGACATGGTTTTAAAAGCTTATCTTATAGTAAAGTTGGTTTAATATTTAAACTGTTTATCGGAGTTAACTTTTTTATGGTTGACTCAGTTAGTATTTTTATTTGTTTCCCTGCAGAGCACTTCGACTAGTTCAGGTCCGAAGAGCCCAGCTAGGAACGGAGGGTCTCCACCTCATCAGAAGAACATCACCGAGGTACATTTCTAAAGAAACTGGATGCTGTATATTCATGCATCTAGCACATCTCTTTATCATGTACACTCAAGACATGGGAGGCCAAACTTTCAAAAGCGCAACATCTCATTCTCATCTCATCTAGCTAAAGTTCTTTTATATGACTACACATTTTCTTTCACGTATTCTGGCCGGGTATGAGATGGTCAGGTACCACAAGATATCCAGATAAATTTGCATTCAAACTGTTTTACTAATAGTTTTCTCGAATTATTTTCTAGCCACGACGGAAAAATGAGCAGCAAAGCGTGCGTAAAGGAGGTCCAGACTTGGCAACTCACGATGAGAGCAAACGTCGTTCTCCAACTTCACAAACCTCACCCAAGGTTCATTTAATTAGTTTTTTATAGATATAATTAACTAACTCAAAGTACAATGGCTTACACCATGAAGATATTTAAATACCATGAATTAATTAATAATTTTATATAATTGTTCCACATAACAGAAAGCGACAAAACACGAGCAGCCGCTGAGCTACTGCAGGCTTCACACCGAGGAACGAGCCATAAGGAGAGCTGGTTACAATTACCAGGTTATATAGCTAGATTCACATTTGTTTTCCTTGTCATAACTTCATATATAGCTATGTACCTCTCTACTTTGACAAGCTAAAGTTGCGAGGAACTTATAATGTTCACTTGGTACAGGTTGCTAGCAAGATAAATACCATGGAAATAATTCGTAGATTTGAGGACAAGTTATCACAGGTGATTTGAGGACATATATATATGTTTCTTTTCCTATTTAATAATAAGATGGTGCTTAACAAATAAGAGGTTTATTACATGCAGGTGATGGAGGAGCGTGAGATCAAGCTGATGAGGAAGGAGATGGTTCCCAAGGCCCAACTTATGCCAGCATTTGACAAGCCATTCCACCCACAAAGGCAACTGATTATCCACATTTGCATGATCATATATCTAAATCATTAGCACACCTGATTATATCGCTGAACAAACTTATCACTAATCCATCAAAGATGTGGTCACGGTCACCGTGTAGAACATTATTAGGCGAATATTGATGCAGTGTAGAGTAATCCAATAAAAAAAATGATTAGACTGAAGAACCAAAATGGATAGGCATATACAAGAACAGATTAAAGGACACATGAGTACATCGAACAGTTGGTAGGAGCTAGTCCATATATATCTAGCTTTTGGCTTGAGTGGAGCTTTTGTACGTGTATATAGTACACAAAGTGAAGGGACTAACTAAACTATTAACGACATGGTTAATCAATTCAATGCATGCCGTTGTATTTAGGAACAAAGATATAGTAGTACATAGATGCTGATGTTGCCGTACGTGCATGGATGCAGGTCGAGGAGGCCCCTCACCGTGCCCAAGGAGCCGAGCTTCCTGAGGCTGAAATGCTGCATCGGCGGCGAGTTCCACCGCCATTTCTGCTACAGCGGCGGCGCCGCCAGCAAGGCCATCCATTGACAACATACAACATCGATGGACGGATCATGCATGATGTGTATTTTTTCGCATGCGCAGCAGCAGCAGCAGTGTTTCAACTCGGGGATCTTCGATCTTACTTTGCTGCGGCCCTGCCAATCGTTTTCACGTCCGTACCGTACGTATAGCTGATAGTGCGTTCTTTCATCTTTCTTCTTTCTCACTCTTCTTTTCCTTGTTTCTCGGATCCTTTCTTCAATTGCGTCAACTAAAGGTTAGGAGATAAAGAATTAATGGCTCCACCATAAGGATATATGTATGTATGCATGATCGATATGGTGGTAATAATAATGAAAGAAAAAAAAAAGAGATGACCATATGCATGAGCATGCTCAGATGCATGTTTGCTCGATCGATATCCCATGCATGCATGTTTGTGTTGTCAAAGAAGGATACATGAACGCATGCAAGTCACTTTCATGTAGTATGTAGGAAATTGTATGTTCAACCCTGGTTCAGATCTGAAACTGAAAGCAGTCGATCGTCATCATAGATTTAAGTTGAACCCGATCGAGCATGATGCATGCGTAATCAGTAGCCTGCAATGTAAAGGATGCATGCGGATGATCTTCTAGATAGGCCTGTCAGGGTAAAAGCTTCCATGTACGCAACGGGTGAAACATTGCGACAACGACACCAACCGCCGCGTACAAGTAGTCAAACGCTACAGAAAGGGTTTAAGCCCAGACGCCCAGTCTCTCTATTCTGCGGGCCGTGGATTAAGCCCAAAAGCCGCTGACATTCGGCCCTTCTTTATGGCTGTCCTTAAGTTTGAACATGCTCTCAACATCATTGGGAGCTCATGGATTTGGCTACATTTTAATTTAGCTTTGGATTTAGATCATGACGCCATCATGGACCTTTACAATATTTAGCCAGTCGTTTGCCCCCTAGCTACATCGTTTTATCAATCCCCATTTCACCATATCTCCACTGCTAGGAAAAAGGACATTCGTGGCGCACTAGCAGTGCGCCACTATCCTCGCGCTACGGTTAAAAGTTAGCCGTGGCGCACTAGGTGGTGCGTCACGTCTATGAAAATATAACTGTGGCGCACTATGTACTATGCGCCACGCGTATAAAACGATAACCGTAGCGCACTACGTGTTGTGCGCCACAGATACAAATTTCAAAATTTAAAAAAAGCGGCAGATCGATCTGGATCTCATCGTTAGTGCCGTCGCTCGTCGGTGCAGGTCGTCATCGTCGCCTCGTCGTCGTCACCTCGTCGTCGTCGTCGGAACTGCAAGGAGGAGGAGAAGAAGAGGAGGAAGATGAGGAGAAGAAGAGGAGGCCTCGTTGTCGTCGGAACTACAAGGAGGATGAGGAAGAGGAGGAGAAGGAGAAAGAGAAGGAGGAGGAGGAGGAAAATGAGAAGGAGAAGGAGGAGAAGGAGGAGAAGAAGAAGGAAAGGAGAAGGGAGGAAAAGGAAAAGGAGAGAAGAGGAGGGAAAAGAAAAGGGGTAGGTGGGTGGGGTGGGGATTCAAATTTTGAATCCCGCCCAACTTACTCGTAGTGCACTAGGTAGTGGTGCGCTACGGGTAAGTTGCCATCTTTTTTATTTCTGCAGGAAAAACAGTCTTTTGACCGTAACTTTTTATTCTTTTCGAATTTTGAAAATCTAAATAATCGCTAAACGACCGGAGGTGGTTGCGAGCAGATGCGGAATCTCGTTCTCGTTATTTTGGTATATTGATTTTTCCGATATCATATGCAAAAATTACGGCCATTTTACCGTGGCATGACTTTTTTTTGCAGATAAAGTCGAAATTATTGTTTGTTAATTTTACTACAAACTATACCACATTACCTACCTAAATAGAAAGGATTTTACTTTTGGAAGTGTTTATTATTTTTTTATATTTTACAAAACCTAAAAAGGCGATCCACGGGAGGGGGTGGAGTTGGTGCAGGCCACTTAGCCGTAGGACACTAGTGCAGAGTGCCCTATGGCTAAGTTGACCCAGCAGCTGAAGCACACATGCCCGTAACGCACTAGGTCAAGGTGCGCTATGGCTAAGTGACACATCTTAGCGCACCTTGACCTAGTGCGCTACGTGTATGTGTGTTGCGGCCACCTGTGTCCTGACCCACACATAGCCGTGGTGCACCACCCCCATGTGTACCACGCTTATGGCAGTTAGCCGTAAGACACCTGTGGACAGTGCGTCACGCCTATTTTACCTGTGGGACACTACTAGCAAGTGGCCACAGAAGTGTGGATTACCTATAGCCGTTTTTCTAGTAGTGCTCTCTTTCATTTTTCTACTAGATCATGCAGTCCAAGTCTTTGGATCAAATAAAAATTACTAGATACAGTTGTCGGATGGTGTGGACGAGTTCAAATAAAAATTACTAGAAAATGATAAATTTTCAGTTGACTTATTTTATAGATCATTGATTCAATCTGATATTCCGGTCAATGATAATAGTAAAATTTGGAAAATAAAAATACCCGTAAAGACGAAGATATTCATATGGTATCTTCGTAAGAGTGTGATTCTTACAAAAGATAATCTTGTAAAGTGGAATTGAAATGGAAGTACATAATGTGTTTTTTGTCATTATGATAAGACAAACCGTCATTTATTTTTCATTATAAATTTGCTCGCTCTATATGATCATTCAATTAAATAGCCCCTGGTTTATCTCTCACACGTTTCGGTGGCCAATGTATTTGGTAATTGGTTGTATGGGATAGATGATAGATACATGACTTTGTTTAGGGTGGGAGCGCTTGTCATTATTTGGTCGCTATGACTATATAGAAATGACAAGATTTTTAATAGCATTGTATCTTCTCCTCTGCAGGTTACATATCGGGCCATGACTATCCTCTGATTATGGACTACTCTCCAACGTATGAAGTTCCGCGACTTGTTCGTGGAGGGGTGTACGCGTTTAGAGGACACGGCAAAAGATATTTTCTCCCGACATGGATGGCCGTGTGATTTGCGGATTGATCTTCCATAGCTCGTGCCTTTTTTATAGCGATTTATGTAATATTAGTCTACTTTTTTTATTCTCTAGTTGTGTGGTTTGTGCAGCTGTGTGTATCTTAGTTATTCAGCGGCCGGATGTAAACATTACTCAAAGTAATAAAAGCATCCATTTGAAAAAAAGTCTTTGGATCAATATCCGACCATGTTGACCATCTACCTCATTCCTACAGACGAAAAATGGGAGTAATACTTTGGAAAAAATACAGTTTTATGGCTTCACTTTTAATGCCACTAATATGCAACTTGATGAATGTGATTTAATTCCAAAATAAAAGGAGGGAACGGAGAATTAGGAAAGATGATTTCTAAAACAAGCCATGTGTTTAGGTAGTACGTACATACATTTGACTGTGTTGAAACTAATCCATGTACTCCTTCCGTTCTAAAAAGGATGTCTCAAATTTGTTTGAATTTGAATATATCTATATACTAAATAGTGTCTAGATACATTCAAGTTTAGACAAACTTAAGACTTTCTTTTTAGGACGAAGTGAGTATATCTTTCCAACAACCAAGTTTCAACCATTAATTTCATCCTGTTCAGAAAAACCATTAATTTCATAGGTGCATGCTGCAAACTAATGTTAAACCAATTACGCCAAGCAGCTCGATCGCCGAAGCTTGCTGCAAGTACGTGAAACAAGAACTGCTACAATTGGTCCCAGCCGTACCTAAGCTATCAGCTGTCCCCCAACATGCATGTATCGACCACATATGAGTTTCAGAACGTACGTATACCTGCCTTTTGGACGCAAGAGAGTTATCGCATGTGAAGACCGGTTCTGCGGTGTCAGCTGGTCTCCTAACAGCTTGCATATATGTATGGTTATCTCTCTCTCAAACATACATCTGCAGATCTGTTCTCTAGTGCTTTGTCCAACGGCATGCATAACTGTAGTTTGTTTGGTTTCTGGTTCAGAACCAGAGAGAAACTCGCTTGGAAATGGACAAACGCTAGCCGGCCGGTGCATGTGTGCCAGAGATCTCAGAGGAAGGAGAAGAACAGGAGAAAGGCGACAAGCGCTGCCAGCTTGACTACTGTAGCTGCATACCAGTGCGTGTTGCTTGAGAATTTATTGGCCTGGAGCGCTATACCAGCAGCTACCCTCCTCGTTGGTGTATGCATGCAGCAGATCGGATATAGGGAGAAGGGAGATTTGGTAAGACGTTGAATTTGTCTTGTTAAACAGAGTCAGTTGAAGATCGGAGCCGTATATGATCAAGTCATGTTTAGCTACCCGATTATGGTTTTAGACATAGCTCATAAACTGGTTGGACTTCTTGTTGTAATCCTAACTACATATAACAAGCTTGGCAACAAAACTAGGGATTCAGTTAGTATATGATTTGGCAGATGAAGGTGATGGAGGTCTTGGGGAAGAAGGAAATCCTAGGGTACAGTGACAGGTTGGTGATGAAGCATACTGATGTTATCCCGCTCCTGGATCGAGCAAAAAAATCTTGCTGCTGCCAAAGAACCTGGATAACACTAAAGATGTTTCTGAAACTCCAGGTTGATGATGGAGCATACTTAATACAAATGATGATACTTGGATTGAATTAGTGCACCCGCGCCCCTCCTCGTCGCTCCCGTGGGTGACGGGAGGGCTCCCGTACCGCCGCCGCTAGGCCCCCTCCCCCTTCTCCCTCCCTCCCTCCCCTTGCCGGCGCCGGAGGGCGTCGCCGGCCGAAGGCCGAGCGCTGGCGGCGGCGGGGCCCCCTCTCCTCCTCGCTTGGGCTCGCGGCACGGGCCAGTAGACTCGGCCGGGGCGGCGCACTGGCCTAGGGGTGCGTCGGCGCGGCCTCCGGCGGCGGCGCGGCGACCTGTGGTGGCTGTGGCGGGGCTTGCACGGGAGCTGGCGGCCAGGGCGGCGCGGCTCAGATCGGGGCCCATCCGGGCCCAATCTGGCCCTGTGCTGCCTCGGCTCGTCTCCTGGGTGGGTCTGCGTCGACAGGGAGCAAGCCAGCGCGGTGGCGCGGCCATGGGCGGCGGGGCAGCGCAGTGCATCCGTGGCAGGCAAAGCTCGGGGCGGTGTGGCCATGGCGTCCCAGATCGGGCCCATTTGGACCTAGATCTGGGTCTGGTGGGTCGACCAGCTTTGCTTTGGTTGTGCTATAGATCTTGGCAGGTTAGGGTAGACGGGATCCTCGGCGTCCTCGGCTGGCCTGTTGCAGCGTGGTGGCGGACTTTATGGGCCCGTCGGGGCCCGACCGGACCGCCATGGGACTGGTTTGCCTTCGCGGAGGCGTTACGGGCCTGCTAGGCCCGACCGGACCTATGGCCGACTGGTTTGTCTGCAGCCGCGTCCGGTCGACTACCGCCTGAGGCGATGGAGGAAGTTCCCTCCCGCGCGGCCGCGGTACTGCGGGTCCCGTTCCATTTCTATCGGTGCCGCGATTTGCAGTCCTCGCGTCGGCTTGCTCGGTGAGACGATGATGACGAAGTCGAAACCGGAGTGGCGCATGCTCGTGGGAGGCAAGGTTTGGTGGTGGCGCGACGGCTCGTCCGAGGGTTTTGGATAGGGTTCTCGGGAGAAATCCTTGTTGGCTCGACCGATACCGACGCGGTGCCGCCCGCGGGTGGCATCTTCCTTCCTGGAGGGTGTCGTGGCTTCCCTTCATCCATTCCCCTCTGTGTGCCGGGGGAAATCCTAGGGCCAGTTTCTGGTCCGGGCAGCAGCGGTCGCTTTCCCTCTTGAAGGTGCTGCTTGGTGCTTGACGAGTCGGGGCTAGGAGCGTGGTGGGCATTTTTCGGCGGGCGCAGCGGTTGCGGTCTTCCTCGTCTAGTCGATCCGTCTCTATCTCCGGTTCTTTTTGTTTTTCCTTGTTTTAGTTCTGGCGTGTGTGTGCTGCTGCCCCAGCATCGTGTATCGTGTTGTGTGTCTGTCCTTGGGCGTTGTGATGTCTGGCCCAGCAGCGGTCTCACCGATGTGCTTTATTTATAAAGCTAGGCGAAAGCCTGTTTCGAGAGAGATTGAATTAGTGAAAATTATTGGTGCAGATTTGGGTGTCTCGGTTGATATGATGGAGATCAATCTAAATTTCAAATTAGAGCGCAAGAGTATGGTAGAGTAAATTTGTACCGTGAAAATAAGATGCAAGCAACAACACCTGCTACAGAACCTGAAGATGTGATACTACAAACTGTTGTAATAGACACAATTCTTCAGGAACTCTAGCACTAACCTCTAATGATGATAGCAATGGAGAAAATGATTCTTTGCAAACTTGCATTTACACTACATTCTCTAGTGGGTGAAATACTAAAGAAAGCTTCAAATGTAGTTTTCACAGTTAAATCACCAGTTAAGACTGTTGAGGGGGAGAAACAAAGAAACAATGTTAGCTGGACTTACTTGGAATGACATTGGGTTAGGAGACACAGCAAAGAGAGAATTTATCAAGGGTATTGCTTCAGTTTCTGCTCTAGACTTCATAGTAATAGAGGAAACAATTATGCAAGAGTGCCCTGAGGTGATTTTAAACTCTCTTAGTGGTGATCTTGATTTCAATTTGACCGGTATACCTTCTAGGGGGAGAGTTGGGCGCATTTTAGTAGGAGTTAATAACAATAGCTTTCAAGTGCCAGAAAAGTAAATAGGTACATATCATATAAGAATTAAGTTGAGTAATAAAGTTTTTGGTTTTGTTTGGAATCTAATAATGGTGTATGATGACCCACAATAAACTGGCAAGGTTGATTTTTTGATTGAACTAGCTCAGTTCATAAATAAATCTAAATTGCCCATGTTGATTGCTAGAGATTTCAACTGGACAAGAAGAGAGAGTGACCATAACATGCTAGATGGCTTTAATAAACTGAGTATGTTATTTAATTTGATCATAGTGCAAGGGGAGTTTATGGAAAAATTCTCAGTGGCAGGAGATATACCTCATCTAATAATCATGAGGATAGTCGAACCTATGAATAATTGTTGGACAGGGTTCTAGTATCTCCTACATGGGACGAAAAATATCCTTTAGTGATGGTTACAACCTTGACTAAAGAGCACTCAAATCATACTTCCCTCCTAAGACTGGATAAAAGCCTAATAAACCTGCTATTTTCAGATACAAATAATGATGGTTTCTTAGAACTAATTTGAAAGAGATAGTTAGAAATGAATGGTCCAAAATTTTCAGGGAAATACTGTGGAGGAACAATGACAGAATAGATTGAGGAACATGAGACAGTCTTTGAGTGGATGGAATAGAAATAGGGAAGATAAAAATAGAAAATATAAAAAAATTATTAGAAAAAATTGATAGTCCGGATATCTTCAATGAGCTGAATGGTTTGTTTGTTGTCGACAGAGCAACACAACTCCATTGTCAGCAACAACTGACCAAGAACCCCTAATAAAACTCAAAGTCTCATGACACAGTATATGTCATTACGTCCCTCCCTAATCCCTTCATTACACTAAGGTGTAGCCACACAATCCCATGACGGTAAAGTAACATGCAGTCGACGTTCCCATATTACCATCATATAACCATATAGAAGATTAAAACTTGATTGAATACTGCGCTGGTCCATTATAAAAAACTCTGCCACGAACATCTCGGAGTAAAGGGAAATTGACGCTTTTAATGAATGACGGCGTGAGGCGCCGAGAATTCAAAGAAGAACTCGGCCGCGTGAAGCCTAAGACCATCGACCACCTGATGAACATCGCCAATCGCTGGGCTGATGGCGAAGATACCGTCAACCGAGCACGTTCGGATGACGAAGATGACTTCGGCCGTAGGCGCGATCGCCGCGGAAAAAGAAGACCGCGTGTCTATGACGACCCCGAGGAGGTCGACATGGTTGCGGCTGGCTACGCCGATCGTCAAGACGATGTCAATCGCAACAGCGGGTATCGCGGTGGCAACTACTGCGACAGCGGAAGACCCACCCAAACATGGCAACTCCGCAACCGCGATGATGAGCCATCCACATTCAAAAAGTTGTCGCGTCCCTGGACCTCCACTTTTACATCGACAAACGGGATGGTAAGAGGAGGGCTACCCATATGCTCAAGGATTGCAGGGAGTTCCAAAAACTCCACGAGGGCTTCGCTTAGATGCGTTGCCAAGCGGTGAACCTAGGATTCGCCCCCGCTCCAGGATCCGCCGTGCACGAAGCTCCACCGCCACCACCCGGAGGACCCGCGCAGCCTGCGGCTGCGTCGGCGCAGAATAATTGAGCAAATGCATACCCGCCACCGCTAGGGTCTATGATGATACAAAAGGGGCGCCCAACCAACAGGGTGCAGAAGAAGATCACGCGCCAGGTTAACTTGCCCGTCACCTTTCCGTCAGCCATACCTGAGTACCTTAGCGTCTCAGAGTCATGCATCACGTTAGACCGCTCAGATCACCCGCGCCAGATACCTCGCCCAGGTCACTCTGCCCTGGTGCTCGAGGCCCATATGGGAGGATTCAAGATGAGCCGTGTCTTCATGGACGGCGGCAGCGGCATCAACCTGATGTTCGCCAGCACACTCGCAGCTATGCGGATCCCGCTATGCAGCCTAGAGGCGTCGGACACGACGTTCCACAGCATCGTCCCAAGGAAGGGCATATACCCCCTGGGCAAAATATGGCTCGACGGCATCTTCGCAAGCCCGCCAACTTCAGGCATGAGCGGCTTGAGTTCGAAGTGGTGGACTGACCCTCACAGTACCACGCCATCCTCGGGCGTGTAGCATTCGCAAGATTCCTGGCAGTGCCGCATTACGCGTACCTTCTACTGAAGATGCCAGGACCCAACGGTGTCATCACCGTCCCAGGAAGCTTCACCAGATCAAAAAGCTGCGACAGGGACTTCAATAGAATCTCCCAATCGTAAGACATGCAGGAGGAGCTCGCAAGGCTGAAGGAGGTCACAGACAACGGTTTTCCCCCAGTCACCAGGAAAAATGCACCTGATATGTTGTTCGACTCCACAGTCAACACCAATAAGGTGCAGGTCCACCGGACGGATGCCTCCAAGACGGCGTTGATCGCCAACGACTTGAGTCCTGCATAGGAAAGTGCGCTCGTCGAATTCCTCCATGACTGCTGGGAAATCTTTGCCTCGTGTCCTGCGGACATGCCAGGAGTTCCCAGGTAATTCTCCGAGCACGCACTCAATGTGTTTTCGGATGCAAAGCCAGTTAAGCAGTCGATGCGTCGATTGTCCAAACCAAGAGCCGAAGCCGTTGGTATTGAAGTCAACAGACTCATCGACGCCAACTTCATAAGGGAGATCAAATAAAGCACCTGGGTATCTAACCCCGTGCTGGTCCCCAAAAAGGACACGGACATCCTACGGATGTGTGTGGACTTCACATCGCTCAACAAGCACTGCCCAAAGGACCACTTCCCCCTACTACAGATCGATCAAATCATCGATTCAACTATAGGATGCAAGAAACTCTCCTTCCTCAACACCTACTCAGGCTACAACCAAATTCGAATGAAGGTTGAGGATCAGGAGAAAACGGTGTTCATCACACGGTTCGGGGTGTTCTGCTACAACACTATGCCTTTTGGGCTGAAGAACGCAGGCGCCACATATCAATGATGCATGTAGGTGTGCCTGAAGAGTCAGATCGGATGCAACGTCCAGGTCTATGTCCATGACATAGTAATGAAGACCAAGGAGGCCAAGACACTCATTGACGATCTCCACAAGACGTTCAACAACCTCGATCGCTACAAGATCAAGCTAATCTCGGACAAGTGCGACATCTGCGTCCCGTCCGGGCAACTACTCGGGTACTTAATCTCTCAGAGAGGCATCGAGGCCAACCCGAAGAAAATCAGGGCTATACTATCCATAGAGGAGCCCAAGAACGTCAAAGGGGTCCAGCAGCTAGTTGGTCGAATCGCGGCGCTCAGTAGGTTCATTAGCCGCATGGGCGAGAAGTCCCTTCCTTTCTATCAGCTACTACGCAAGGCCGAAAAATATGAGTGGACGGGCGAGGACAACAAGGCATTTGAAGACCTCAAGCGCCTGCTCTCCACATCTCATGTACTGGTAACGCTAAAGGAGAGGGGGCCTATACTTCTATACATTGCAGCCACTCACCAGGTGGTCAGCACTGCCCTTGTGGTCGAGCGACCCGAAGACGGCAATACCCACGGGGTATAACGCCCAATCTACTACCTCAGTGAGGTACTGACCCCAACAAACCAAAGGTATGCCCACTACCAGAAGCTCCCCTACGGCGTATTCATGATGGCACGTCGATTGAGCCACTACTTCCTAGAGCATCAGATCATAATCGTCAATGACGCGCCGCTGTCAAACATCCTGAACAACCCCGAAGCTACTAGGCGAGTACCCCTATGGGGCATCAAGTTGTCACCTCGGGACATCGTCTACGAGCGTCGCATCGCCATCAAGTCTCAGGTGCTCCTTGACTTCACCGTCCACTGGATGGCACTCGAGCTACCGGATACTCCGGACATGTCCCAGTCCTAGACAATGCACTTTGATGGCTCCAAGCGCGAGGCTAGAGCAGGGGCCGTAGTGATACTGACGTCCCCTCAAGGGGATAAGATGAAATACGTCCTTCGGATGAAGTTCCGTGCATCCAACAATGCGGATGACTACGAGGCACTCCTGCATGGCATGCGGATAACCAAAGTGTGCGGCGCTACGCGCCTCGTCATCTATGGTGACTCCAACCTCATCGTCCAACAGACGATCAACGAGTGTGACGCTCATAGCGCCAACATGATCTCATATCATGCTCTCTACACCTCACTCGAAGGGGACTTTGATGGCTGCGATCTTCGACACATTGGCAGGGAAAGCAATGAAGAGACTGACAAGCTCGCCAACATCGGCTCCACTTGTTCCCCAGTGCCACCAGGTGTGTTCCTCAAATAAATCTATAATCCCTCCATCAAGCGAAAAATTCTGAAGGACACAGCTGAAGCTGCAGGACACTCGGGGGTTGCGCCACCCGAGAAAGCCAACGGACCCCAAGAGCTCGACACGGAGGTCGAACTGGTGAGCCTCATGCAGGTCATGGCGGTCGAGCAGACGTGGATCCAACCGTACCTCCGCTACCTGATAAGTGATACGTCGTAAACGTATCTATATTTTTTGATGTTCCATGCTTGTTTAGTGCCAGTTGCATGTTTTCTGTTGTTTTTGGTTCCAGAAAAGTCAGAAAATGAATATTCTCAAAATTGGACGAGACAAAAGCCAAAGTTAATATTTCATCGAGTAGAACATGGAGCCATAAGACGAGACTGGCGAGGTTCGATCTCGTCAATGCCCATTGTTATGAACTTGGGTTTTGGAGAAGATGGGGATGCTGGAGATCACGGAACGGTTAATAGACAAGCAACGCGGGGACACGAGGTTTACCTAGGTTCAGGCCCCCGTAGGGAAAACCCTACTCCTGCTTGTCTGCTCTTGATTACGGCGGAACCGAAGGTTACATGGGTGAACAGATGCAATCTGGCGTGAGGTGCGTATGAGGTGAGTTGAGGAGCTCCTCGCCGTGCCCTCCTAGCCTTTATATAGATAGGCAGGTCCCAGGCACAGGTCGAGTCAGATACAGATTAGGGTTTGTCCCCTTTGAAATTCTATCTACTCTAGTCTTGTTCTCCAAGGATCCAAAGGCGTCATGGGCTTGGGCCAGCCGAAATCTCCACAGGCCATGTATCTTATCGTGGGCCTTCCTTGGGATGGACTAGGTATGCTAATGTTGTGTACCCGTGGGGTATAACCATGTCAGTAGCCCCCAAGTGTTCCATCGAATCGTAGATTCGGCTGAGGACTCTTCAATCTTTTGGGTGCAGTTGAACCTGTTTGTAAGAGAAAATGATTTAGTTCGTAGGGATTGTTGATGCGTGTGCCTGACTCTCCCGACGAATCAGGGCCAGTTAACTATCATAGGACAAAACAACACGATCTTTTCAGACTCGAGTCCCCGGACTCGAATTTGTAACGAATGCTGGCGTAATTCGACTCAGGTCGTTGAGGTCTTATAGGAGTCGAATCCTAGTGGTTTTAAAGTGATGTACCCAACGCGTCCGTCAGGATTTTTCGTCGTGCCTGTTGACATGGTATTTTACTGGCAGAGCACAGTCACATGCGTTACCAGGCCATCAAATGATATATGTAGGTCTTATCCTTGCGTCCTAGACACAGCATCCGAAATTTTATCACCACGGAGGTGTTTCGAGTGGCCAAGGAGAATGCTTCTCACTTAGCGTTGGTTTGGGCAAAGTTGCTAGAAAGATTTTTTTTATATTTTGATCTGAAGGATCACATTCGAATAATTCATAGGGTGCGCGTCCAGCGCTCCCTATGGGAGTAGCCCCCGAGTGTCTGTTTGAGTCGTAGACTCGAGCAGAGACTTTAGTTCAGTTATTTTTAGCTTAAGGTCCAAAGGACACAATTTTTTTGGATGCTTGACCAATCCTCCCTATGGGAGTAGCCCCCGAGTCCTTAGTGGAGTCGTAGACTCGACGTAGGACTCGAAGATAGTTGAGAGGTGCAGTACCTTAATTATGTCTCAGGTGCGCGGCCAGCGCTCCTGATAGGAGTAGCCCCCGAGTAGTTGTTCGAATCATAGATTCGAGTGAGTACTTGATTTGTTAGCCGAAAATTTCTAGCCGTTGCTAGCTTAGTCTTGATGACGTCAGTGGTGACAATTGGTGATCTCACCCTTCTGCAACGGCAGAGATGACACGACGGGATGATCGTGGGTCCCACCGCCTGACTTGAAGTTGACTAGTCATGCACGAATGTGGCGAGAATTACGGTGTCTCCTCGGTTTCCGTGCATACTGGACAGCGTGCTGGAGACGATTCGTTGCTATGCTGACACGTGTAGTGTTGGATCTTGCTTGCGTGCTAGGGCTTCTGGATCAACGGCTCGTGTTCGTCATATTTGTCCTTTAATACCGTGGGTAAACAGTGATTTCGTTTTACCCTTTGCCATTTGCTTTCTCGCCATTGCCTCCATTTTCATGAGCACTGCCTCTCTCGCCCTATACACTGGAAGTTCTTCGTTTGTTTCCCTCTTCTTTTCTTCACGCGCAACGCCGCCCTCGACGGCGCACAATGGGCAAGTCGAAAAAGACCACTGTCGGAGCTGGCTCGAGCACCGCCGCCGGCGGCAAGAAGGTTACTGCTGCCGCTCGTATCACCGATGGCAGGTGGAGGCGCACAGAGGTGCGTGATACCAATCTGCGCAACCTGCGCGACGCGGGGTTGATCCCGCTGAACAAGGAGGACGTCAAGCTTCCTGGCGATGAGGTAATCCCCCGCCCACCTGTAGGGTTTCGGGTGATGTTCGTTGTCTTCGTTCTTCGCGGTCTCTCGCTTCCTGTCCAAGATTTCCTTCGTGGACTCGTTTTCTTCTATAGGATTCAGATACACCATCTGTCTCCCAATTCTCTTCTCCATGTCGCTTGCTTCATAACCCTTTGTGAGTGGTGGCTCGACATCGAGCCACACTTTGGCCTCTTACGGAAGCTCTATTCTATGAAGAGGTAGTGCGGCACCGGTGGAGTCTATCCGCTTGGAGGCTGCATCATCTCCCTCCGTCCTTTCGTCCAATTCTTCTCCTTTTCTATCTGCGAGTCCGTCTAGCAGTGGCGCCAGAAGTGGTTCTATATCCGCGATGCTAAGCTAGACGGTCAGCGATATGTGCTTGCCCCCTTCGACTTCGAGCAGAAGATCGTCCCGAAGAGATTATGGAAGAACCACATCTTGGAGGGTGAGGTTGTGGAGGTGGAGAGACTCTACCAGCGGGCGGAGGCCCTTCAGCTGGTGCCAGGCAAAGAGGTCAATGGTGTGGATATCATCTGCACCTTCCTCAAGCGATGGGTGCAGCCGCTCCAGGCTCGGGCGCACCCAATGTTTCTCTACGCTGGCTCCAGTGATCCAATGAGGGTTTCATCTGAAGAGTTGTCTTCGGGTGACCTCGATAGGGTCCTTCGTCCCCTGCTAAAGTTCAAGGCCGGTGAGGATCTCCCGGGGAAATCGTTGACCCCCCTCTTAGCGCCAATAAAGGGGTTTCTCAGGTGATGCATGTTCGTGCGTGTAGCGCTTTCTGCGGGTGTTTGTTGTTGTTACTTATCTTGTTTCTCTTTGTATTTTGCTTGTAGTGCCTCCATGTTATGTGGTATATGCCTCCTCTGCCTGAGAATTTTAGGGAGGCGCCAGATAATGAGGATGTGGACTCCGAGTGTCGTGGGAATGACCACGGCAGATGCTGCAATCGGCAGCGAGTAGTAGAACATGGGGAAAGGGCGGCCAGCCATCTGCGGTGCGAGATGAGGGCGGAGACACAAGGATTTACCTAGGTTCGGCCCCCGGAGGGTAAAGACCTTCTCCTGCTAGATTGTATTATGGTGAGAGTACAATGGGGCGAGGTCAGAGGCTAGGCAGCGAGTCTCTTGGGTATTGATGGAACGTATCCTCTATGCGTCCTCTAGGGGGTTTATATAAACTCACCCCCTAGGGTTTACAGATCTCAACCGAATCAGTTAAGGTTTCAGCGATCGTTTAACCTAATACGACTGGGCCTATCTACGCTTCTGGGCCTTCAGCTTCCAGTCGTTTGAGTCCACGCCATGTCTTGATCCAGTCACCGTCCCGCAGGCCCACTCGCTGGCACCTGGGCCAGTCGGAAACGTCCTGCTGGGTATCCCCGGTAGGCATATCCCCATCAGTAGTCCCCGAGGCCGACGTTGATTGGTCGCAGGTGGTTGCTAGCAGTCGGTGTATACGGGTCCAATGCGGACGCCTAGTCGAATCGGCGGCGTACTCCTGAATAATGGAAAAACTAGTTATTCTAGTCACACTAACGGCGACCGATCGGGTCGCAGCTCGACGAATGGGTCGGCGAATATTCAGTCACTGTTGTAGTGATCGGGTCGGCGAATCATCAAGTCGCGCGGAGCGACGATTCGAGTGGATGAAGTTGGACCATCAAGTGTGGTCAAAACTAGCCGTTGGGGTAATCCAACGGTAACTTTTGGCGTAATCACCGCGTAGTAACGGCTCCCGAAATTGGCGGGTAACAACCGCTATATAAGGAGAATGACAGGCGAGCGGGGAAACACTCCTTCATCTTTCCTCCAATCTCGCCCATCTTCGTTTCGACTCCGCATCGCGATCCAACCGATCCAGAGAGCCTCGACCTCCACGAATCTTCCAACCAATGGCCCCCTCCACCGAACCATGGGGCAGATCCAAGTGCACCAGGGCGCTACTGGCGTCCTTCGAGAAGGCCGGGATCCTGCGCGCCGGTAGATGGCGCATCCCCGCGGCCGGAGAAGTGACTCCGGACCCGCGCAAGGGAGAGTTCGTCTGCTTCACCAGCCACCTGGAGAGGGGGCTGGGGTTTCCCACTTCTCTCTTCTTCCGGCATTTCTGCGCCTACTACGGGATCCAGCCGTCGGACCTGGGCCCGCATAGCATCGAGCAGCTCGCCATTTTCGTGGCGTTTTGCGAGTGCTATCTGGGCTGCAGGCCCTACTTCCCCTTGTGGCTAGATCTATTCCATGGGAGGATCAGTGGCGAAGAATCAGGCGGCCCGATGCTGGCTGCGGGTGGCCTAACATTTCAACTGAAGTCGAAGGCGTCGTTCTTCGACCTGATGCTGCCCGCCAAGGCGGCAAACGAATGGAAGAAATCCTGGTTCTACGTTACCAAGTCGACTCCAGACGGCGAGGTGGCGCTTCCAAGGTACTCTGCCGACCGGCCCGAACCGCGTCGGCTCCATGTCGGCAAGCTCCCGCTGGACCAGCGGATGGTTGTCGATGAAATGTGGCAAACCATCCGCAGTCTGAAGAAGAAGGGCCTCCAAACCATCAAACTCTACAACTGCTAGCTCGGGCGGCGGCTCGTGCCTTTGGCTCGCCGCGACAATTACATGTACGAGTATACAGGTAGGGACGACCCGACGAAATCCTGCCTCGTCGAGTGGAAACTCGAAGACTACATCCTGGCCCTGAAGAAGATCACCCAGGCGGCGTACCTGGACGCGAAGGCCGGGGTCGCACCCTATACCGCAAGGCGCCCAGCTCCGACGGTAAGTCGCCATTTTCGCCATAATTCGCAGTCGCAGATGATACATTCGCGGTTATGCTAACGTTGTCTCAGGCTTATTGTGGGTGGAAGGATGGCTCCCACCCACAGACGACGAGAACTCGAGCTTGTCCGTCCAGGACGGGAGCGAGTCGCCACCCGCCAAAGGCGACGTTAGGAGCGACGCGGGTGATGACGGCGATGACGACGAAGACGAGCCCGTGGAAGACGCCGCCCCGATGGTTCGCAAAACTCGCGGGCAACATCAGCGCGAGCTCGAGGCGAGTAGGAGCCCCGAACCTCACGATGACGATGACGACGAGCTCCCCGAGCACACCTCACGTCGTGAGGCCATGCTGTCGAAAAAGAAGAAGAAGGAGGAGGTGAAGGCTCCGCCGAGGAGGAAGACGAAGCCGGCGAAGCAGGCTTCTCCGCCCCGTTCTGCGACTAGTTCCGACGCCACCATCTCGGCTAAGGGCGAAGCGGCGCGACGACAGTAGCACCGGATGCTGCCGTTCCCCTGGATGAGGCACCTCTAGCATCGCTTCCACCCCCATTCGCCCCGGTCTCTGGGTTGGGGGCTACTACAGCTGCAGCAGCTTCGCCTCCCAGGAAAGCTCCCGCAGATGTCATCACGGAGGCTCCTGCCACGGACTCGTCTTCGAAGAGGCCCTCTGTGTCTTGGGAACACGATGTGTTCGAGATGGGCCTTAGTCGGAAGTTGGGTCCCGAGCTGGAGAAGCCGGACAGCATCCGCACGGGTCTGCGATTCATACCAGTCGCCTAGTAAGTCTTGTTCATCTGCTTGCCTTCCGTTGTAATCGAACAGTTTTACTCATATCGTTGTTTCACAGGACTGGAGTTAAAAAGATCGGCTATCCTTCCGTGGCCAAGATTCCACCAGTCGTCACCGAGGAGGACCCCTCGCGGAAGAGGAAAGCTGACGAAGTCGCTGCTCCCACAGACAGCGCTAAGAGGGCGAAAGGCGACGACGTCGTCACGTTCTCTGACGACACGGAAGTTGATCCAAGCGATCCTCCGACTGCGGCGGTGTGGCCAAGCCGGCTCCTAGTGACGCTGGGGCGTCCGCTGCGACTTTCCCCCGCTTCATGGCTGTAACACCCTCAGAATCGGCCCTATGCAAGTTTCAGCGCTTCCCGCCAAACCCGCATAGAAACGATTCAAAGGTGCCCACCAGGCACTTGCGTGCGGGTGGAAAACGAAGTAATAACATTACACAACAGTCCTCGATGGGACCCACAGAACAGATATATATACAACACGACTCCATGAGTCAAGAATACAGATATATAGAACAAAGCTCCAAATCACCTTGAAAACGGTAGAGCGTCCAGCTACGGACAAGATGCAAATGGGGCTAAGATCCCTGAAGAATAACCAATGGCGTCCATAACCCTGCCCAGGCCAAGCCGGAAGGGTAACCCTGCTAACGACGTCGAAACCTGCTAAAACAAAAGGGGTGCCGACAAAGGGCAAAGGGAAAAGAGGAGCGTCAGTACTGAGGCCAGTACACGGCGAGGCTAGAATTCGGCGGTCCTCGCCTACATAGGTATGGTGGACTGAAGCGGCAGCGGCAGCATGCACTAAACAACCTATAGAGACTCGATACAACTGACGGCTATCAGAGAGGGGCAAGAAAGACCTATTCGGAACCAACCTGATACTACCACCAAACATACCCATCCTGGTGTTTCCCCCCCTCGAGACCAAACGAGGAAGTCAACCGAGGAACTCACACAGTTGGCAGTTTTATTTATTTAGTTATCGTTGCAGCAATTACTAGTCAGGTGTAGATCATCATCCTGATAAAATAAGCAGTGGGCCGTTTTAGTTAACCATTCCGTTGTAGTTGCAACACTTACTAGTCAGATACAATTAGCATGAGATATCCCAAAAACCCAGCAGTTGTTGGTACTTTTATTTAGCCATTCCGTTATAGTTGCAATACTTACTAGTCAGATACAATGGTCGCAAGAGACAACTCAAACAAGCAATTGTTGGCAGTTTTATTTAGCCATTCCATTATAGTGAAGCTGATTACTAGTCATTATAAAGTCAAATTTATAGCACTACTTTAGTTATAGTTGTCTATGATCGAGATACTGTGCTCCAAGTCGTCCGTAACCGCGGACACGGCTTTCAGAAAGTTTTACCCTGCAGGGGTGCACAAATAGCAACACAAACTCGATCAACCTCGGAAAAACCAAATCAAAACCCAACAAGGCCTTCACGACAAAGCAATCACAAGATTCAGAAATATTTCCGGGGGCCACCCCGTTGAGTACACTCGCAACGAAGCTAGCTGACTCTGAGACGGACTCAAGGTTTGGGTGGACGGCTGTGAACGACTGGGACCCAAAACTGGGCTTGTCGACACCGCGAAAACGTGTCCCGATCCTAAACAGTACAGGTGCTATCCATCGCACAATTTAAATAAAGCAGTAAAGGATGGCATAAGTACAGGATAGTAAATAAAACCTCAAACTAGTTTGTGTCCCCAAGAAATAAGAATGAATCAAGCTCTGGCTCAGGGGGGGTCCCATAATCCTCCCGGATGTGGATAGCGCGAATATCCAAGGAACAGGTATCAAGTACTCGGGGTCCTACGGGACACAAGTGGACGGTTAACAACCAAATAACATCTATTGCCCACCTGTGCCTCTGCTTACCTACTTCAATTTTAGTTGTTAAACAGTAAGTAAAGTCTTGATCAACTCCAACAATAAACGCACGGCAATACTCCAACAACGGTGGTACTTGACGACACACAACAGCACTTGAGCAAGCGGCTACGACGCGCAGGTCCAACTATCTACCAAACAACAGGTAATAGGAGGTGTCCAAGGCAATATAAGGTTGCAAGGGATATCAGGGGTACGAAAACTAGAGCAACGCAACACAGATAGCAATAGATCAACAGGAGGTAATAAATACTATAAAAGTAAGATAGGTAGAAAAGGGGAGATGCTCGCCTGAAAACATTGCCGAAGGTTCATCCGAAGAACGGGCGAAGCTCACATCAACTCAACGGCCTAGTCCGTGAAGAAGCAAAACACTAGAAGAAACACCGGATGCAATATTTAATACTACGGCAAAAGATCGGGCATGATGCATGAATGATGTATGACATGGCAAGATGCGATGCAATTGGCCATATTAAGCGGAACCGGGGTCCCGACATTGGTTCAAGTTATTTAACTACCCCGCAATTTAAATGTTGCATTATCAAGACAAAAGATAGCACCGGTTCGCTACACCAATTTAAATGAGGCCAATATAAGACTAGATTTGCCCGCATATGGGCCCCATATTTAATTATATGGTGAATCGGCATAAGGCCCCCAAACCACACAAATATGCATGCGAGTATGACAATTTAATATGCACCAATTTGTTATTACCTTTATAAAAATAGGGCTCGAGAAAAGGGGTCACACATTAGGGTTCGGCGATCTTGGTTCCGGGGGGGTTCGGTCTCGGGGTTCAGGGTTCGACGGAATCGTTCTCGCACTCCGGGATTTAGGGTCTTCGGACCTGGGAAGTAGATCTTGTCGCACGAGCGTCAATGTTTCCGGGAAGGAGAACTTGTCTTCCAGGGTCCCGGTGTCCGGGGAGATCTTGATTCGGCTTCGGTCGCAGTGTTCGAAAGCAGATCTTGGTGTAGGGACGGTCCTTGTCGGCGATCCTTCGGGTTCGACACTTCTTCGGGGTCAATCTTCGGCAACAGGGGTCTTCGGTGTCCGTGTGGTAGATCTTGATGTTCCAGGTCGGAGTCCTCGGAATTCAGCACCAGCGGTCTTCAGGGTTCCATGTCGGCGGTCATGGCGATTCCAGGACGAAGGCCTTGACGGCGGCACGAAATCCTTGTGGGGGTTGCGGGGCGCTGGCCGAAGCAGGACTCGCGGGCGGTCTCCAGGGGAAGCACACGGCGGCGAGCGACGCACACGCAGGCACGGGGCCGGGCGAGCTCGAGCGGCCGGAAGCCAGCGGCGAGGGAGCGCCCGAGAGGAGGGCACGCGGGTCCGTACTGCGCAGGCAGACAACCTCGGCGAGGAGCAGCACGGCGGCTCGGACGCGGCCTGGAACGCAGGGGCAGCAGGATGAGGGTCCGACGGAGGAGGGCGGCGGGGTTGGGTCGAGGGGGGGCCCGCGAGGCAGAGAGGAGGTGAGGTGCGGCCGCGCGGGCGACGCTTGACGGCGGGGCTCCGGGAGGGCGAGCTCGGGCCGGAGGAGGACGGCGCGCTGGAGCGGAGGAGGCGAGGATGCGGGACCCGGCAGTCCGGAGGCGGGGGCGCACCGGCGACGAGCACGGGCGTGCCCAACGCACAGCGGCCGGAGGAGGAGAGCCGGAGGTGGCCGGCGAGGAGGACGACGGGGGGGCGCATCGGCGTCGGGGCGACGCAGAGGAGGCTGCAGGCGGGAGGAGAGAGGGCGACGGCCGGCGCTGCTCGGGCCGGCAGCGGCCCGCGGGCGGCGGACGGCGGGGAGCAGAGGCGGTGGCGGGCGCCGGAGAGGCGGGCGAGGTGGCGGGGAAGGGAGCTCGGGCCGACGAGCTCGCTGCGGCGGCGGGAGGCGAGGCCCGGCGGAGGCGCACGGCGACGGCGGTCGCGGCCGGGTGGCGGCGGGGCAGGAGGAGCCGGCGGCTCCACGGTTAGAGGGAGGAGCGGCCGGAGCGCGCCGGGGGCGGGAGGCGGCCGGTGGCGGACGGAGAGAAGAGCAGGGCGGGGTGAGGGAGACGCGGGGCGAGGCTGCGCCGGAGAGGCGGGAGAGAAGGGCGGCAGACGCGGGGTGGGGAGACGCGGGGAGGGGAGAGAGGACAAGCGGGGTGGGGCATCGTGGTGGGGCCGCTGCGGGAGTGGTGGGCCGGGGTGGGGTCTGGGTCGGCGGGTGGTCAGGTGGGGTGTGGCGTGTGGCGTGTGTGCTTGTGTGTGTTGTGTTTGTGTGGGCAGGGATCGGTGGGGCCGGGGTGGCAGCGTGAGCGGGTGGGGAGAGGGAAGTGGGTCCAGGTGGTGGGGGCCCAGGTGTCAGTGGGGGTGGGTACGGTGCGTGCTGTGAGGGTGTGGCTGGGCCAGGGAGGGGTGAAAAGTCTGGGATTGATGAGGTGACAAGGTGGGTGGGGGTTGGGTCCAGGGGTGATGTGGCGAGCTGTGGTTGGTGGGTAGAATAGGATTGGGTGGGAATAGGTTTAGGTGGACCGTTTTATTCTGGGGGTGGCCGACTGGGTCGGATCGGCCCGGTTTGGCTGCCCCCACTAAAATAATGAAATATTTTATTTGTTTAAAACAGGGCATTTGCAAACCGACAGCAGACAAAACAAAATAATCCAGAGACCCGGGTTTTGCGTTTGGAATATAGACGGGGCGCTTAGGAAACAAGAACAGGTTTTTCCGCAAATAGTTTTATGCAAGCAAATGCAAGATGATGACGATGCTCAAATGCAATGTGGCATGATGACATGAGCATGCGGTCATGATGATGCAATGCACAAAACAACGTGATTTTCTAGTAGTGGTTTTGCGGGATGCCGCAATGGCGAAAGAGGCCACAGCGAGTGGCGCGGCGCCAACGAGCCAGACGCCTGGGGTCGCCGAGACGAAGGTCGAGCAGCGTCGCGGACACACTCCGGTCCTGCTTGCGTCTGTGGACGCGCTGCAGCTCCACGGCATGCTGGGCGCAGCCATCCAGGTATGTCCAGTCCCCGTGGATCGGGCCACTGAATTTCAGGGATCGGATTCTTTAGTGTTTTTGTAGCGTCCAGTCCCCGAGTGCCTAGTCGCTGAATTTCAGCGGGTGGGCACTTAGGATTTTTGATCTCCAGTCCGCGAGTGCCTAGTCGCTGAATTTCAGCGGGTGGGCACTTAGGATTTTTGATCTCTAGTCCCCGAGTGCCTAGTCGCTGAATTTCAGCGGGTGGGCACTTAGGATTTTTGATGTTGTTGATGGTTTAATTTGTGCGCAGGGCCTGCAGCGCGAATCAGCCGATCGGCTTGCAGCAAAGTGTCGCATGGAGAAGTAACTTGTTGCCGTCCAGGAGACGAACAAGGGGATGCAAGCCGTTGCAGCCGAGGCGGAGGAAGTCCGCCGGGGCCTTGTCCCGGTGGGTGACCTGACGGTGGATCAATCTTCGTTGAGTGCGGCCGAGAAACGGATCGCTGACCTGGAGCACGAGCTCAAGGAAGCAAAGGCGGAGGCGAGCTCGGCGGAGGGACGAGCGAAAGCTGTTGTCACTGCTACCGCTGAAGAACGGAAGGTGTCGAACGCACTCGTTGTTGGGCTGCAGAACGACTTCTGCTCGCTTCAAAGCTTCATCACGGGCCTCTGCCGTCCGCTTATTGGTAAACTTTTCTTCCTCTGCCTGGAGTCGTTATGGAGTCGTTGGTGTACTCACTGCCGGCTTCTGTCCAGAGGCCGGATTATTGACAGCTCGGAGGAGGCGCAGTCATACGACGCGCGGCAGTGTGTGACCACTCTGGTCGACTCGGCCGCGTTGTCCGCGGCTTGCATTCGAGCGTATCTTCAGGAGATATCGCCCACGGAAGTGATTCCTAGAGACCTCGTCGAGGTATGGCGTTATCTGGAGAAGGCTCCGGCAGTCGTCGAATTCATGGCGCGGTCGGCCTTCCGGCGCGGGGCGGCGACGGCTCTGAGCCCGGGGCTTGCCCATTTCCCGGAGGATTTTGACCTTGATGATGTGACGAGTGGCTACCCATCGTCGATGGGCTCTGTGGAGATTGCTCAGGTGCTGAAGCTGACGGACCGGGCCGCGGTGTATGCCGATCACGTTTGGGCGATGGGCGACCTCCTCCCCTACCAGGAGACGACTGTCGCCCCCAACGATCGTGAACCGAAGCATCGGGACTTCAAGGTCGAGCAGCTGTTTCGTGCGGCGATGGCGAGTGAGTTGACGACGTACCCGTCGAACCTGTACATGCCCTTCATTCACAATCGCAGGGGTGGCGGCAAGTCGGCATCGGAACCTGCGGAGTAAAAGCATTGTGCCCTGGGGCGTTAGTAGTAAATAGTCATTGGACTTATCTTGTATTTTGGAACGACTTTGTTCTGCTGTAACGCGAATTCGTGTTATTTTTTGGATTGTTTCGTGATTTTGATTGTTGATTGGACGAGTCCCCGAGCACGTCCTCCCTTTTTATGGGGTTTACCTTGTTTGTTATGTGTTTGCGATTTTGAATGTTTTTCGATTGTTTCGTTATTGAGGTCGACTCTCCAGAGCTCAGAGAGCTAGTCGCAGGGCGACTCCCGTGGGTGCTCTGTACTTGACCGTTTTCCCGTGCGCGAACGAGGTCGGGTGGCCAAGTCCCCGAGCGTGGTACTTGGTGTTTCTAGTCGCAACTCCAAGATAGGTGAGGGCTAAGCGCGTTAGAGTGAGCGCGTCGCTCCTGCCTGACCCGAAGGATCAGTCGCATGGCGAGTCCTGGGCACGCTCTCATACTGGGCGTTTTTCCCCAGCCGCTCATATTTGACTGGACGTCAGTCCCCGAGCGTGGTACTTGGCCGTTCGAGTCGCTATGCCGAGGATGCGGAGTACTTGGTCGCTGTAAGAAGCGAATGCAGTTGTCTTGGCTCGGTGAGCCAGTCGGGCTAGGCGACTCCAATGGGGCTCCGGGTTGGCGTTTTTCGTGGACGTTACGAGGCCTGGAGTTTTCCAGTGCCCTCGTGCCACACTACTTGGCCGTGCCGTTCGCTTTACCAGAGGTTGACTTCCGCGAGTAGCATAACGTTGTTATTACGAGTGCGAGTGGCACAAGACATGGACAGTAGACACAATTTTTGGTAAACGATCTGTTTTATTTCATAGCGGGTGGAGAGTACATGTATGGAGTTCTAGGAGTAGAACTTCCGTAGGAGGTTTACGTTCCATGGCAGCTTGACGTCGAGCTTTCCGTCTCCTCGGACGTCGGTGAGGTAGTAGGCGTTGTTGCCTAGAACTCGCCCGATGGTGAATGGTCCGTCCCAGGGGGGAGAGCTTGTGCAGGCCCTTTTTGTCCTGGATGAGGCGAAGTACCAGGTCGCCTTCCTGGAAAGTGCGAGTCCTTACTCGCCGGCTATGGTAGCGGCGGAGCCCCTGCTGGTAGATGGCGGTGCGGGAGCGAGCTAAGTCGCGTGCCTCGTCGAGCTGGTCCACTCCATCCTGGCATGCGAGTTCGTTTTTGGCCTCCGTGTGGTTGACCACCCTGGGCGAGTCGTGCTCTAGGTCGGTGGGCATGACTGCCTCGGCGCCGTACACCATGAAAAAGGGGGTGAAGCCTGTCGACCTGTTGACGGAGGTGCGGATGCCCCAGATGATGGAGGGTAGCTCCTCGACCCAGCACCCGGTGGTGCGCTCGAGCCGTACTTGGAGCCGTGGCTTCAGGCCATGGTGGATGCTCTGGTTGGCTCGTTCCGCCTGGCCGTTGGACTCCGGGTGGGCGACTGATGCGAGGTCGAGTCGGATGTGATGTTCCTCGCAAAACTCGGCCATGGCTCCTTTGGCGAAGTTGGTTCCGTTGTCCGTGATGATGCTGTTTGGGAACCCGTAGCGATAGATTAGCTCGCGTAGGAACTTGGTGGCGGTCTTCCCGTCGCATTTCCGGACTGGCTTGGCCTCCACCCATTTTGTGAATTTGTCGACTGCGACCAGGAGGTGGGTGAAGCTGGAGGGAGCTTCTTGAAAGGGCCTACCATGTCCATACCACACACGGCGAACGTCCAGGTGATGGGGATTGTCTTGAGCGCCGAGCTCGACACGTGGGTCTGGTTGGCGTATTTCTGGCACCCGACGCACCACTGGACGATGTCGACCGCGTCTGCGTGTGCAGTGGGCCAGTAGAATCCGTGTCGCATAGCCTTTGCGACAAGAGAGCGGGTGCCGGCATGGTGGCCGCAGTCGCCGGAGTTGATGTCTTGGAGGATTTTGCGTCCTTCAGCGGGTTGAACGCATCGTTGGAACACGCCGGTCACGCTGCGCTTATGGAGCTCGCGGTTGATGATGACGAAGGATTTGCAGCGACGTGCTATCATCCGGGTGTCCGTCTCGTCTGCTGGCAAGGTGCCCCCCTCCAGGTAGGCAACGTACAGCGTCGTCCAGTCGTCTAGCTCGGCGATGAGTGCGACCAGGGCTGCCTCTGGCTGCAGCGGGATTCCGATGTCGATCTCCCTTGGGGGAGAGACGGAAGGTTTGGTGATGGTGTCGAGGAAGACGTCGGCGGGTGGTGCGAGTCGAGCCGAGCTGATGTGAGAGAGTGTGTCGGCCTCCTCGTTCTTTTGCCTGTCAATCCACTCGACGGAGTATCCTGCGAAGTGTCTGCCTAGCTTGTCCACTGCTTGGCGGTATGCCACCATGGTGGGGGAGACGGCGTCGCAGGTGCCAGCGACTTGCCCGGCGACGAGGTCGGAGTCTCCGTAGCAGCACATGCGGTTGACGTTCATCTCCTTGGCAGCTCGCATGCCGTGGAGTAGTGCCTCGTACTCGGCCATGTTGTTGGTGCAGGGGGTGAAGTCGAGGCAGAGGACGTAGCGGAGCTTGTCGCCCTTTGGAGAAGTTAGCACGACCCCTGCTCCTGCGCCATCCGCGTTTTTGGAGCCGTCGAAGTGTAGGCTCCAATAATGGAGGTACGGTAGCTTTTCTAGCTGCTGGGCCTCTTCCCAGTCGGCGATGAAATCCGCGAGAGCCTGCGACTTGATCTCTTTGCGCGGCTCGTACTTGATGTTGTGTACGCCGATCTCGACGGCCCAGTTGGTGACTCGCCCGGTCGCCTCACGGTTGCGGATGATGTCCTGCAACGGTGCGGAGGAGACGACCGTTATCGAGTGCTCCTGGAAGTAGTGTGGCAGTCGCCGTTGTGCTCTGAAGACCGCGTATACCAGTTTCTGGTATTGCGGGTAGCGCTGGTGTGACTCGGTCAGGGCTTTGCTGATGTAGTACACCGGTCGCTGCACTGGGCGCTCCTTTCCCTCATGTGGTCGCTCGACGACCATGACAGCGCTGACGACGCGCTCGGAAGCCGCGACGTAGAACAGCATGGGTTCCTTGTCGACGGGAGCGGCGAGTAGCGGTGCTGCGAGTAGCACCTTCTTGAGGTCGCGGAGCGCATCATCCGTCTCCTTGTCCCACTAGAAGGTGGGATTTTTGCGCATCAGGCGGTAGAGGGGCATCGCCTTTTTGCCCAATCAGGGGATGACGAGACTGAGAGCCGCAACTCGCCCGGCCAGCCTCTGGACGTCGCGCAGGCACTCGGGTTTGCCGAGTCGAGCGATCGTGTCGATCTTGGTGGGGTTCGCCTCGATCCTGCGCTTGGAGACGACGCATCCCAGTAGCTGCCCAGCTGGCACACCGAAGGTGCATTTGCCTGGGTTTAGCTTTATCTTGTATTTTCGCAGGTTGGTGAATGTTTCCGCTAGGTCGGCGAGTAGGTTGCTCTGGCAAGCGGACTTCACCACCACGTCATCGATGTAGACATGGATATTGCGGCCAATTTGGCTCACAAGGCACTCCTGCATGCACCGCTGGTAGGTTGCCCCGGCGTTCTTGAGGCCGAAGGTCATGGCAGTGTAACAGAAGGCTCCGAAAGGCGTGATGAACATTGTCTTCTCTTCGTCCTCAACGGCCATTTTGATCTGGTTGTACCCAGAGTAGGCATCAAGGAAACATAGCGACTCCGAGCCCGCGGTGGAATCAATGATTTGGTCGATCCGCGGGAGGACGAATTGCTCCTTCGGGCAGGCGCTGTTTAGGTTTGTGTAATCAATACACATCCTCCAGGTCCCATTTTTATTCTCGACCAGGACTGGGTTTGCCGACCACTTGGAGTACTTGATTGGCCGGATGAAGCCTACAGCGAGTAGACGCTGCACTTCCTCGACGATTGCTCGGCGGCGCTCTTCATTGAAGGGCCGCAGCGACTGCTTGACGGGTCGCACTTTGGGGTCAGCATTGAGTTTGTGCTCAACGAGTTCCCTAGGGACACCAGGCATGTCAGAGGGCTTTCATGCGAAGATATCCCTATTCTCACGGAGGAACTCGATGAGCGCGCCTTCCTATGTTGGGATCATGCCCGTCCCGATTGACACCGTCTGGCTGGAGCCACCTGGGACCAGCTCGACGGTGCGGGTATGCGTTGTTGCCTCGAAGGCTAAGGTGTTGCCGCCCTCCGAGTTGGGATTCTTGAGTATGGTGGGGTCGTCGTTGTTGACCCCGCTCGCGTACTTGGCGAGCTCGTCGGCGTGGTTAGCCTCTTCCGCGATGACGGCGTCGGCGAGTTCAGCTCCTTTGGCCTCGCACTCGGCAGCCATGTCGGGGTCGCCGTGGATTGTGATGACGCCGCATAGTCCGGGGAGCTTCATCGCGTTGTACGCGTAGTGGGGCGCCGCCATGAACTTGGCGAACGCCTGGCGCCCCAAGACGTAGTGGTAGGGGCTATCGAAGGGCACCAGCTCGAAGACGATCCGCTCGGTGCGGAAGTTTGCCGGTGTGCCGAAGGTGACTGGCAGCGTGACCTTGCCGATCGGGTACGCCTTCCGACCGGGGACGATGCCGTGGAACATGGTGTAGGTCGTCTCGACCATCGACTGCGGGAGCCGCAGTCGCCTGAAGGTGTCCAGGTACAGGATGTTGATGGAGCTGCCGCCCATCAATGTCTTGGGGAGCCAGTAGTCTCCCACCTTGGGCTTGACCACCAGGGCGACTCGGCCAGGGTACTCGATTCATGGCGAGTGGTCCTGGCGGCTCCAAGTGATTGGTTGCTCAGACCAGTTGAGGAACTGGGGGACGTCCACCTGGGTCACCGCGTTGATGGCGACAGTGCGGGTGATGACCTTATTCTCGCACTTCGTGTTGAAGCCTGTGAAGGTGTGGAGCGATCCGACCACGCTGCTGAATTTTCCGCCGTTTGGGGGTTGTTGTCGGGGTCTTCCCGCGCGCGCCGTGCCTTCTCGATCTCCTTGAGAGAATGGCAGTCGGCGGTCATGTGCGTGGCGGGCTTTCCTTGCCTGCTGTGAAATACACAAGGTTGGTTAAGAAGGGTCGCAGGGTCGAACCTCGGCTTCGCCTTGTAGTTGCCACCGTCGCGGCGGAAGCTCTTGGGCTCGCGCTGCACGTACGCAGCGTGGGCGACGAAGTCGACTCGCCCGTCACTGCGGCGCTTGCCGGTGAGGCGAGTGTTGCTGTAGCGTAGATCGGATCGTCTTCCGATGTCGTTGCCGCTCGTGCAGCGTTGTCCTCCCGACTCGTCGTCGGTTTCTTGGTTTGGGTCTTCCTCCGCGTATCTTTTGGCGATCTCCAGGAGATCCGGTATGTTGTCGAGTGTGCGGTATGCTCGTTTGAGCTTGGCGACCAGGGACTCGTAGCGGCACGAGGTCTTGAAGCAGTGGATTGCGGTGTCTGGGTGGATACCGACCGCGTTGTACCACAGTTCTTGCCACCATTGGACCCATCTGCGGGTCGACTCGCGAGGTCCTTGGACGCATCGTTCCAGGTCCTCGATGGTGGTGGCGCGGGTGTATGAACCCTCGAAGTGCCTGACGAAGGCATCGCGCGTCTCTTCCCAGGAGTCGATGCTATCCGCGGGGAGAGTGTTGATCCATTGCCTGCACGCCCCCTCCATCATCAGGGGGAGGTAGCGGACGGCTAGTAGATCGGTGTGGCCGGCGATCCCCATCGCCATGAGGTAGGTATCCAGCCACACAGAGGGATAGTACGAGGGGTCGTACTTCTCTATTTCCTTAGGCGCTTTGAAGTTCGCCGGGTATCTTTCGCCTCGGATCATCGGTCCGAAGCACCGGGGCCCGAGTCGGCTTAGCGACCCCCTCGGCTCGCCGTCGCGGCGGTTGGTTAGGGTATGCCGTAGGTCGTCGGGCTGGCGTGCGCGCCAGCTCTGGTTGTTGATGATGTGGGTGCAGGCATCGACGGGCTGACCGTTGGCAGCGACGAAGTTGGTCGCCGGCCGGGGGTCGTTGGTGGAGAGTACCGCATTCGCGGGTCGGTGTTGGAGCTGCAGTGGTTCGGGTGGCGGGCAGTTGAGGGTGTTTGCCGCCATGGGGCGGCCGCTTGAGGCCGCTGTGCTGCCCGATGAACGCGAGTACATCCGATCTGTGATTCGACGCATGCGTTTTGTTGCTCGGCCGCTTTTGCGAGCAAGGCCTTGGCGTACTGGATCTGTAGGGCGCCGTCACCGTTGGCCGTGATGTTGTCGACTGCTGCTCGGCCCGCGACGAGGTTGTCCATCGGGGTGGAGAATAGCGGTAGGCCGTTCGCGTCTCGCTCCCGTGAGGAGACCACGATCCTCGGCTGGTCCCTGGGTGGTGCGTGGTTGGGTGGTGGGAGGACTCCATTGGCCGTTGACCCTGGTAGGGGCCGAGCGCTTCCTCCTGGTGGCGCGTTCTCGCAGATCGCGCGCTCGGCCGTGCGGGCCGGGTCGCTCTCGTCATCGAAGTTCAGGGCGCGACCCTGGACGATGGGGTTCAGGCGCGACCTGATTCGGAGCTGGGGGTAGCGCGACAGCTCCTGCGCTGTCACCTGCTCGAGGCGAAATTTTTCGCGCTCAGCTTGTTCCTTGCGAACTGCTTTCGCCAGCTTCAGGCGGAGTTCCTCGACCTCCGTTGCTGTCGCGTTGGGAGGGATCGGAGTGGAGAATGGATCCTCCGGCGGGTCGGCGCCATTCTCCATATAGGTCACGATGTGGCGGCCGGTTCCGTCGCGGAGGTCGGCGGAGTTCTCCGACCCAGAGTCAAAGTCGAAGGTCCCAAGGATAGAGGGATCCTCGAAGTCTCCGACGTTGGAGACCTGGGTGATGGAACCCGCGGGCGACGCGGAAACAATGGATCCGGCGAGTGACGCCGGGGTCACCGAGTCGGCGTCGTCGTTGAGGGCCGCGTCTTTCGCGGCTGCGGTGGTTTCGGCCACGTCGTTGTGGGCCGAGTCGTACTCGGAGGCGACGCGGTGGATCGTGCGGACCTGACTCTCAGAGAGCCGGTCGCGTGGCGGCGACTCGCGGATGCGAGCCGAGTCCTCCGAGACGATGACGTCGGTGAGGCCGACGAAGAGGCTGATCGTGCCGACCGGCAATAACATGCTATGCGTGACGGGTCGCGCCGCCGGGACGTAGCTGCTCGGCAAGATCTGGAGCATCTCGCCGATCGCTATCATGTGGCCGGTGGCGATCGACTCGTTGATGGGTAGATTGGATCTCGCTGCAGAACACCGGCCTGACCGTCCAGGCCCCACGGTGGGCGCCACTATCGTGGGAATGACCACGACAGATGCTGCAATCGGCAGCGAGTAGTAGAACATGGGGCAAGGGCGGACAGCCATCTGCGGTGCGAGATGAGGGCGGAGACATAAGGATTTACCCAGGTTCGGCCCCCCGGAGGGTAAAGACCTACTCCTGCTAGATTGTATTATGGTGAGAGTACAATGGGGCGAGGTCGGCGGCTAGGCAGCGAGTCGCTTGGGTATATGATGGAACGTATCCTCTATGCGTCCTCTAGGGGGTTTATATAGACTCACCCCCTAGGGTTTACAGATCTCAACCGAATCAGTTAAGGTTTCAGTGATCGTTTAGCCTAATCCGACTGGGCCTATCTACGCTTCTGGGCCTTCAGCTTCCAGTCGTTTGAGTCCACGCCAGGTCTTGATCCAGTCGCCGTCCCGCAGGCCCATTCGCTGGCACCTGGGCCAGTCGGAAACGTCCTGCTGGGTATACCCCGGTATGCATATCCCCATCACCGAGTCTGAGCTTCCTCTAGCTCAGTCGCCTACTCCGGATGCTCCTCAGGCGAGTGAAGGGTAGACCCGAAAGCGCTGTCGGAGCGAGTCTTCAGATGCGTCTACCCTGCCAACGCCAAGGGGTCTGTGCTTCCTCGAGCGCCATGGCGAGGATGATGGTGCTTATTCCGCGCCTATTCCTGTTGTGACTATTCGAGCATTGGCGCCGCAGCCACCGGCCAAGAAGAAGAACAAGAAGGAGCGGTACCCATGTTCAATCTGTCGGATATTGATTCGTAAGTGACTCCATCTGCATTATTTTCTGTCACTTGTCTGTGTAATGTAGGTTATTGTCTTGATCAGACTTTTTCTTGCAGACATTCTTCGGAGGAGCCTCTTAGTGAGGGCACTCAGGAGGTTGTAGGGGAGTCGAAGCTGATAGCTCCTCCCTCTTAGGTGGTGGCCGACTCTGAGGACGATGCCCTGAACCTCTCCAAGCGAGAAGCTCGGGCGGTCGTAACTCAGAAGACCACACGCCGAGTTGAGGCGCTCCTCGTCGTGCCCTCCTAGCCTTTATATAGATAGGCAGGTCCCAGGCGCAGGTCGAGTCGGTTACAGATTAGGGTTTGTCCCCTTTGAAATTCTATCTACTCTAGTCTTGTTCTCCAAGGATTCGAAGGCGTCATGGGCTTGGGCCACCCGAAATCTCCATAGGCCGCGTATCTTGTCATGGGCCTTCCTTAGGATGGACTAGGTATGCCAATGTTGTGTACCCATGGGGTATAACCATGTCAGATACGGAGGAGGGCCTCGAGGGGCCCACACCCCTTGGCCACGCGGCTAGGCCTGGCCCGCGCCTTGGGGGGTGCGACCGCCTCGGTCTCCCCCTTCACCTATAAGAAGCCCTCAATACCTAAACCCTAAGCACCCGATCAGATCTCCACGAAAAAGTCCGTAGCCGCCTGTAACACCCCAGTTTTAGGTAAATATTAATTAGGGTTTGTTTGTGCATCATGAGCATCATGTTTGAGATTGTGCATTAAATAAATCATGCAAAACCCTAAAATCCTAACCTTTCCCCCTCTTGAAAATCATTCAAAAATAGTTTGAATATTTGAAAAGTACAAAATGCTTGGAGCCCAAATTGAATAAAAGGTCCCATAGTATTTTTCATATTTTACAACACCCTCTGGTAGTTTTGAATGATTCAAATTAGGAATGAATTTGAAAATAAAAACCAGAATATAGAAACAGAAATGGAAAATTGTTTCAGAATAAAAACAGGGCCAGACCAGCTAACTGGGCCGAGCCCATCTTGTTCTCCACTCTCTTCCGCTCAGTGCGCAATACGTAGCAGCTCGCCGCAGCCCAGCCGAAGACCATACGCTGCCCATACAGCTTCATCCCCTTTTCGTCGTCTTCCTCCTCGGGAGGAAGCAGTTGGGTGTCACCGGCGCCTCCGTCGATGCCCGTCGCCTTCTCCTGGCCGTCCGAAGAGCTCTGAGGTGAGGATAAGAACCACGCCGACCCCCTGATCCATCCTTATCCCCTCCCGCTCTCCCCAGCGACCTCCCTCTCTCGTTTTAGTCCCCCTGGCGAAACCCTAGTCTCGGGCTCCTCCCCTCGCCATCGCTCTGTACCTCCCCAAGGCCAGCCAAGCATGCCACGAGGTCCGCCTCGCCTTCCCCGTTCTTCCTATCGAAGCACGCAAGCCCCGGAGCACCCTGCTCGCCGGAATCGATGTTTCTTCCCCGCCACCGACAACCACCGCCGACGCCATTACTGCCGACCTAGAGCTCCTCTGGCCAAGCCGACCTAGCCAATCGAATCACGGTGAGCCCGTGTTCCCTGTGGACCCTTCCTCTTCCTGCCTCCCATTCCGTAGCTTGTTGTCGTCGTGCTCCTACCATCGCCGCCGATGTCCGTTGTTGTTGTCGACGCTCCGGTGACCAAATCTGGGTGGCGCCACCTCTACCATGCTCGCCTGGATCCGCTTGCTCGAACGCACATAACCGCGCAGTCCCGCAAGCCTCCTAGCACCGCCAACTACCGCCGCATGGCCATTCTCTGGCGAGCCCATGTGGCGCCACCATGGCGTCGACGTGGTGCCTGTGTGTGCCTGACGTGGGCGCTGACCAAGTCGTGTATGCGTGGCTAGTTGACATTTCCCCGACCCCACATGTCTGTGACTGGGGCTAGACCCAGCCCCAGTAAGAAACACCCAACCCCCCTAGCTGACGTCAGCATGACGCAGTAAAACAATTTAAATGGTTTAATAATTTCTGAAATTGGTATAATATTGTAAAATCAATAACTTATTATTTATAAGTCGGAAAAATACAAATAATATATCAAAATGTTCAGAAAAATGAAACCTATCTATCTAAGCTATCATCATGCATTGATCAACAACTAAAATGACAAGTTTAATTAGATAACAAAATCAACCCCTCTCATTTGTTTCCGGAGTTTCCCCGAGTTAGGGTTTTTACCCCTCGAAACCCCGATTAAACTTACGAGCATGTTTTAGGGTTTCAATTCAATACAATTTAACTTGTCATATCACCATTCTTGCTTGAGCATTGCATCGATGCCATGTGTTGATTGTTTCCCTCTCTTTCCGGTGTTTGGTTCTTCTTCGGTAGAATACGATACGATATCGAGATCAAGATCGAAGACCGAGATAAACACCATCAAAGTTCGAAGATCGACGAACAATACTTGGCCAACTATAATCAACTCAAGTACAAGGCTCCCAAAGATCTGCTTATTGATTATCAACTGACAAAGGCAAGCATAGCCCCACCATGATATAATCCTATGTTTTCGAAAGCATTTCGATTCTACCATGATGCATACGATTCTATTGTGGTATTTTATCGATAGATAGAGTATCATATCTATTGCATTACTCCCTTTGAGCTTATATTATCTGATCCACTGCTCCTAGCATAACTAGGTTTGGCTTGTGTGCACTTCTAGAGCTTTTATATGTGTCCTGCTTAGCCATGCATAGCTGCTAGTGCTGGTTCATCTAGATGATGTATCAGATGCAGATAATCTAGTATGACAGGAGAATGTGATGAGATGAGATTGGTGATATGAGATTAAACATTCTAAGGCTTGTATGGGAGGCCACGGTGGGATGTGGTTTTTCTAGTCCCATGCTCGCCACTACTAGGACCTGAGTTCTTGCCTTTGGAACCGAGATGAGCGTACATCCACACGGGGCTTGGGAACCCCTCGCCTGATTAACTTGCCTCGTAGATTCCATGAGTCACATAGTTTGGGCCTTCCATTCGAGATGCATTCTGGATCTTCTCGAAGGCGTTGAAGGAGGTGCATTCATAATAGGTAGGGAAGCGTGGACCGGGTTGCTTGGGGTTGATGGCGCCCCTGGTAAACCAACCTCGCCTCACATCTTTAAGTACCGGCTTCGAGATTTGACCCGTTACGGCGGAACCATACTTATTGCGTGACTCATGGTCTCGGCGAAAGCAAGGTAAAGGTCGTGGCCAACCATCCTCTGTCGGCCTTCCAAGGAAGAGGACTAAAACGTTGGCACTAAGAGTCGGTTGGTACGTGTGGGTGAAGTTGTACACCCCTGCAGGGTAAAATCTTTTCGAAAAGTCGTGTTCACGATTATGAACGCTTGGTGACCATATTCTAAGATCATAGAGAACTTTAACCTAATCGTAAAACTTGGTAGAGCAACATGTGATTAAGGATGCTTCCTCATGGGTACGAGGGGGTGATCCTAGATAGGGTTCAGATGATGATGATTCGGTGGATATCAAAAGATGATGATCAATATTCTGGAGATGTCGCTCTCTTATCCCCTTTTAAAATACTCTGATTAGACGAGATTCTTCTCTCTATCGTTTTATAAACAAATTTGGCTTTATGCAAAACAACTCCACCAGCCATAAGTCTTGCGGAGTACACCCTGTACTCACCCTTGCTTTGTTGATACTTTTGGCAGAGTAAGTGTTTCCCTGAAGATCAGTTTGGTACTACATCGACACCGACGAGTAGCTTGGGGTTCTCGGCCGGCAACCTGGAATCTATGGGCTGGGACGTCATCGTTATGCTTCAGGCCTCTTAGTCCATTTGTTAAGTTTGCTATACTTAATAGCATAATTTGCCTTCCGTTGTTTGATGTTTGTGGTCAGTGACCTCTGCTTGTAATAATTTGGCTCTTCGCTCAGTTATGAGCTTGCTGTAATAAATTTTGTGTCGTAGGGTCACTGTCGTGTTAGCGATTCTTCACTGGATATCCTCGAGCTCAAGGTTAAGCTTATGTTAGACGGAGGTCTGGGATTTGTTTAGCCCTGATCCCAGGGGTGTCACACCGCCGCCACCATCGTCCCTAGATCGGGAGTATCTGAAGCTCTTTACAACACCCTGCCAGAGGGGAGATATCATCCCGGAGGCCTTCTTCATCACCATGCCAGCCTCCGATATGATGTGTGAGTAGTTCCACCTTGGACCATGGGTCCATACAGTAGCTAGATGGTTGTTTCTCCTCCTTTGTGCTATCATGTTTAGATCTTGTGAGCTTCGTTCATGATCAAGATCATATTTGTAATCATGCATGTTGTGTTTGCGGGGATCCGATGGATATTGAGATTACTATGTCATATTGGTTAATGATTCTATCATGTCCGTGTTGTTTGAGATCTTGCATGCTCTCTGTTTCTAGTAGCTATCTTGGCCAAGTAGATGCTAGTGACTCCAAGAGGGAGTATTTATACTCGAACGTAGGTTCATGCCTCTATTGAATCTGGGAAAGTGACAGAAATTTCTAAGGTTGTAGATGTGCTGTTGCTACTAGGGAGAAAACAACAATATTTTGTTCATGGAACAATTGTATTGTTTACTTTACACACCTTGCTTAAAGCAGTTATCCATTGCTTGCAACTTAATACTGGAGGGGGTTCGGATGATAACCTGAAGGTGGATTACTAGTCATAGATGTAGTTGGATGGCGGTCTATGTATATTGTTGTAATGCCCAATCAAATCTCATAGGATCATGAATTTCTAGTATTGTATTGTTATGCCTTGCTTTGTCATGTCAATTGTCTCGCTGTAATTTGTTTACCCAGCACGTTATGTTGTTTATCTTAAGGAGAACACCTCTAGTGAACTGTGGACCCTGGTCCAATGTTTACCATTTATACATCTTCCACTTTTACTGTTTACTTTCTGCAAGCCACCATTACCGTCCACACCATATGGTTACTCCTTTGTTATCAGCAAACCAGTGAGATTAACAACCTCACTGTTTGTTGGGGAAAAGTCTCGATTTTGTGTTGTGCAGGTTTCCAAGTTTCTAGCAACACCTTTGAGTCATTTAATTCCTCATACTGGTTCGATAACCTTGATTTCTTACTGAGGGAAAACTTACTGTTGTGCTCATCATACCTTCCTCTTGGGGTTGCCCAACGAAGCTCTACAGTGATCTGAGCTACACAATCAACAAGCTTTTCAGGCACTGTTGCCGGGGAGGCTAAGGACGGCTTCAGAAGGGGAGTCTTTCACAACCTTTCTCTTTACTTTATTTTTGTTTTTCTTAGTTTCTTTTGCCTTGTTTTGATTGGTTCTTTTTATCAAAAATTACAAAAAAAATAGTTTCATTTGGTTTGCCTTTTCTTATCAAAAACACAAAAAAAATTAGTTCTTCCTATAGTTGTCACCTGCTCTAGCTCACCATGTTGATACCTAAGTTCCCCTGAAATACCTTTCAATAGGTAGTGGGTCAATAATTGGGAAAGAAAATATTGAAGAATTATTTAATCATGTTAGCAAACATGAGGATATTGAGGACAGATCCTTAGAAAAACTTGCTCCTAATTATGAAATTGCTGCAGCTTATTTAGTTCACATGTTGGAGGCTAGGTTTGTTAACCTTAACCCCATGATGCAAATAATATTTCTTAAACTAAGAGAAATTGAGGATGCTGAAAAAAGAGATTTTATCCTAGAAACTTTGTTAAAAGAGTTCAATGATGTTGCTAAGGAAGCCAAAAAGGTCTTTGATCGTTTTAATATGATAGGATCATGTGTAGATGTTATGGGTATATTAGAAAAGTTGTATAAAACCAAACCCAAGGGAGAGGAAATTAAAATACCCATACCTTTTAAACATGTAGGAATGCATGAAGCCCTAGAAAAGAATTTTGATTAGATTGTTCCTGAAAACCCATTTGATGAAAGTAGTGAACCCAAGAGTATTGATAAAGGATCCTAAAAAACTCATTTGTATGAGATACCTTTCCTAGTTGAAGAAATTTCGAGTATTGATCTTAATGCTTCCTCATTTGAAAATACTTGATTCTTGCTTCTTGTGCCTAACTTAAAGGCGTTAAAGAAACGTACTTCTTTGGAGATAACCCAATAGTTTTACCAAGTCTTGGAAGTTATTAATTCTTTAATAACCTCTCCTTATCCTTTTTATTTGATTTTTGTGCCAATAATAACCTCTAATGAGAGGGAAGTAAGATTTGGCAAAGTGTTGTCCCGAAACAGATTTTTGTGCTTCGCTATAAAAATTCTTGAAAAATATCTGTAAGTCGGTTTGATCTGTAATTTTCTAAATAAATCCCCCAGGTTGTTAGATAACTTTTGTTAGCTCAACACTTTTAAATTTAAGCAACATAAGGTCTTCGAAAAAATTGGTTTCTACCTGCTGGTCTATTTTAACAGATTTCTGCCATTATTTGCATTTGCTTCTTATTGATTCTTTTTGGGTTATTTTTTGGGAAATTGAGCTTTTTGAGGGAATTGATACAGTATCTTGTGTCTTTAGTGAAAGTTTTGCTATTTTGAAACTAAACCCAAAGGTCTATTATCTTTTGAATGCACTAATGTTGCTAATGAAAATTGTGTGAAGTTCTGTATGAAGGAAAACTTTCAGGTGTAAGGTAAGAATGATGTAATGAGATGAAAAATAGACAAAAGCTCAAGATTGGGGATACACCCCATGTCACCCCAAGAAATATTCAAGAGGTACAAGCGTTAAAGATTGGGGATGCCCAAGGCATTCCCTTCTTCATCAAAAAAAATCCCAGGTCTTTCTAGACACTTCGTTTTTATTATTTCATGCACAGTTGTGTTGTTCTTGGAGCGTATTAGTTTTCATTTTTTTTGTTTTTGTTTGATTAGTTTGCTTGAATAAAGTAGTTGGACCCCCGTTTTCGCCGTGTTGTTTCAAATAAGTTGATTAGTGTTGGAAAGGAGTAGGAAGTTCTTGCTTTAGTACTACAAGAAGGAGCTTGCTTTGACTGTGACTTAGACATTATCGTGTCATGATAGGTGTTGTTTTGACCTTATGCTTAGTGATTATTGCCATATCATGACTAGTTCCAAACAATTAGGATTGCTTAATGTGCCTTGAAAGAATCATGTGTTGTTTTAGCATACAAAAGCATAGTATTGTGGTATTCCCCTTTGATGCTTTGTTTGGGTTGACTTGGCACATGATCACACCATGTTATGACTATGAACCAGTCACCTTAGCCTCTATGATCATTTAGTTTTTGACTTGTGGTACCATCCACTACTAGGAAAACGGCTATAGGTAATCAACACATCCGTGGCTCACATGGTTGGAGTGCCCCACGGCTAAAACAGGTGTGGCTCACCAGTGGGCAGTGCCCTACTGGTAACTAGAACAACCGTGGCGCACATGACTATAGTGCGCCACAGATGTGTGTGGGCCAGGGGCCTGTTGGCCGTACGCCAAACATCTGTAGCGCACTACGGTCATGTGCGCCACGGTTGTTAGTCTCATCTATGGCGCACATAGGGGGGGTGCGCTACGCCTAAGCGCACGCTCCCTTCTGCTGTGAAACGGCCACACACTTCTGTGGCGCACTCGGCCTAGTGCGCCACTGGGAGTAGGAACATCTGTGGCGCACATGGCCCAGTGCGCCACAGTTGTTTCTACACCCTGTGGCGCACTACGGCCGTGTGCGCCACGGATGTGTCGATTTTTTTAGGACAACACTTTATGTGTGACCACACATCACCACCCCACACTTCACTTTCCCCTTCTTCTTCCTCCTTAGATCTAGTCGGGATCTTCTCCTTCCCACCTCAATTTCTCCACCCATTCACCATTTTTAGCATGTAAAACTTGCTTTGGATGTTACATAAGTAATAGAGGAGGTCTCCGGTATCTCATCTCCTTCTCCGGTCGATGCGCGCACCTCTCCTTTCCATCTTTCTCGCGATCGGTCTCTCATCTCGGTAAGTTGTCCATGTAAGGATGTGTTCATGTGTATATGGATGATGCATGTGCTCATATGTATGTAGATGATCTATCGATGCTCATGATGTGTGTATGTGTGGAGAGGATCGATGGTCATATGTGTGTGTATATGGAGAGTATCGATGATGCTCATGCATGTGTGTATGGAGAGGATAATGATATGTTCATGTGTGTATGGATCGGTTTCTCTCTCTCTTGTGTTTGTATGTGAACTAGTTGCCTTTTGTTTTGCCAAAATGTTGATTCATTTCCATTTTGGCAAGACTTTGGCATTTCGCAAAGGTCCTAATTTTAGGATAGGTCATGCCGAAATTTTCTATCGACCATTGCATGCATGCATTCATTATGTGGTTCTAATAGACTTCAAAATTGTACCGTGTACATCGTGCAGGCAAAAATGGTCCGCATAATGAGCGAAGGCATTGTGGCTAGATTTTTGAAATGTGCGACGGCCGACATGATACGAAATAACAAGACAGATATAAGATGTCCGTGTAGAAGATGCAAACTCAACTGGGTGATCGACCCAGATTCCGGGAATCTGCAGGCGCACCTGCTCCGCCATGGTTTCATGGATGGATACACTCATTGGATAAGCGATGGCGTAGATGATGGAGACGGTGAAGAAGGTGGCCAACATGACGATGATCGTCATCACGACGAGAACGGGCGAGATGATGAAGAGTCTCCTGGAGATGGTGAAGGTGCGGAAGCAGACCGGGATGATGATGATCTAGATGCCGGAGGAGCAGACGACGATGGAACAACGTCAGGCTGGGTGCGGGACCCTTATGTGCAAGAGCTGCTTCTCAAGCAGACGAGTAACGCCAGGGCTGCCGCTAGAGAGAAAGCCAAGCTTGCGCAACTTGAGAAAGACGCGGTTACTCCATTGTATGAAGGATGCAGGCCCGATGATACCCGGTTGAATGTAACGCTCAAGGCTATGGAGATGAAGGCAAAGCACAAATTGAGCGACGCAAGCTTCGACGATATGATGGCATTCTGGCACGATCGTCTCCCGGAGGGGAACACATGTCCAACTAGTATCGAGGATGCCAAGAAAATCGTCTGTCCTCTCGATCTACCGCACGTTAGATATCACGTATGCATCAACGATTGCATCATTTATCGGGGCGAGGACGCGGAGAAAACCACATGTCCGGTGTGCGGCGTGAGTCGATACAAGAAAGGGAAGAAAGCACCTCGAAAAGTGGTATGGTACTTTCCTATCACCCCTCGTCTGCAGCGCTATTTCGCGGACCCTAAGGAAGCGAAGCTCATGCGATGGCATGCGGAAAGGAAGAAGCCAGGAGATGATGATGACCCCGAAAAGGATGAGCTGCTGACGCACCCTTCAGATGCTAGCCAGTGGAAAGCATTGGACCTCGAATTCCCAGAATTCGGTGGAGATTCGAGGAACATCAGGCTTGGTGCGAGCACCGATGGACTCAATCCGTTCGGTAGCCAGAGCAGCACGCACAGCACTTGGCCTGTGTTTGTATGGATGTACAACCTCCCTCCATGGTTGTGCATGAAGAAGAAGTACATACAAATGAGTATGCTAATTCAAGGGCCGAAACAACCTGGTACCGACATCAATCTGTATCTCGGGCTGTTGAAAGAGGAGCTAGCCACGTTATGGGAATCTGGAGCCAATACTTACGACGCCGTCGCACAAGATTATTTCACTATGAGAGTCGCGTTGGTCACTACGGTGCAAGACTATCCAGGTTGCGGGTATATCTCGGGGCAGGTTATCCAAGGATTCTACGCATGCGTTAGGTGCATGGATAACACAAGCTATCTCCAACTAGAGAAAGATCCAGGGTCATCGAAAACCGTGTTCATGGAGCACCGGAGGTGGCTCGGCAAGAATGATCCATGGAGAAAACGTGGAGACCTGTTCGATGGCAAATCAGAGACCCGAGGAATCCCAGAGCGTAGGAGAAGCGAAGAAGTGGAAGAGTTGCTGAAAAACTGGAAAGATTGTCCTAAGCCTGGAAAGAAGCGAAAGAGGCAGCAACAAGACAAGCCGCTGATGAAGGTATGGAAAACAAGGTCTGTTTTCTGGGAGTTGCCATACTAGAAGTTTCTCCGCACGCCTCATAGCCTCGACATCATGCATATCACGAAAAACGTGTGCGAGAGTCTGGTCGCCACCATAATCAACATGCCAGATAGGACGAAAGATGGTCCGAAAGCAAGGCACGACCTGATATGCTTGGGTATCCGGAAGGAGCTTCACGGAGGACGCACTACTCCTGATGATCAGGAAGATGACGATGATCATGAGTCGGAGACGACACAAGGTCGTCGGAAGGGTAAAAAGTTCAAGAAGAACGAATATTACTGCCCTCCTTCTTGCTTCACTCTAAGCCAGGATGAGATCAAACAGTTTTTCAAGTGCCTTCTAGGAGTCAAATTTCCTTACGGCTACGCGGGCAAGATAAGCAGATACCTAGACGAGGCGAAGCAGAGGTTCAGTGGCATGAAGTCTCACGACTGTGTCGTGCTAATGACGCAGGTACTTCCGGTCGCACTAAGAGGGATAATGGACGAGCACGTCCGTGAAATGTTATTTGGCCTATGCAAGTTTTTCGACGTCATCTCTAGGAAGTCGATTGGCTTGAATCAGCTCGGAAGGTTACAGGAGGAGATCGTGGTGATACTATGTGAGCTTGAGGTCTACTTCCCACCCGCATTCTTCGACATTATGGTGCATCTGCTGGTCCATGTCGTGGAGGACATCGTACAACTCGGGCCGATGTTTCTCCGCAGCATGATGGCGTTCGAAAGGATGAACGGACACATCAAAGGATACGTTCGCAACAGGTCCCGTCCAGATGGAAGCATAGCCAAGGGCTTTCTGGCCGAAGAGTGCATCTCTTTCTGCACTAATTATCTAGACATCGAGAACCCTGTCGGTCTTCCCGTCAACAGACACCTTGGCAAGCTCGACGGATCTGGTCACCGAGAGGGTCGTCGCATACTGCATGCAGACTTCGATTTTCGACGCGCAGACTTTGATCGAGCAAACCTCGTCGCGCTACAGCATTTAGAACTGGTCGATCCTTGGGTACAGAAGCACAAAAGGTTAATCGAGAAGAAGTACAGTGACCGGGGCATACAGAGGACGCAGGGAGAAATAATCAAAGAGCACAACTCAGATTTCACGCGTTGGTTTAGGCAGACGCTCCTTGATAATCCCCCGCGCTCGCATTCTTCTGACACGGAAAAGATCATATTCACCTTGTCACAGGGACCGATGCAAAACCTGGTGACCTATCAGGCGTATGATATCAACGGCTACACATTCTACACGGAGGAAAAGGACAACAAGTGTGATTATCAGAACTCAGGCGTAACGTCGGAATTCTACACCGATGACAACGTGAAGGAAAGATTCTACGGAAGAATCGAGGAGATCTGGGAGCTCGACTACTGTGGAGAAAAGGTGCCGATGTTCCGTGTCAGATGGGCAAAGAGCGTCGAAAGAGAAGACCGGTATTCCACAACCATGGTTATACCCGAAGCAGCCAAATCCAAGGCCGCCGGTGCAAACGTGGCCGCGAAAAATGAACCGTGGGTACTGGCTACCAAAGTGGACCAATGTTTTTTCATTACCGACCCGACAAAGCCTAGCCGTGTTGTCGTGAGGAGAGGAAAAAGAAACATCATCGGAATGGATGGAGTCGCCAACGAGCAAGACTTCGACCAGTACGGCGATCCAAAGATTGAAGATGACGACGACTACGATGCAGCAACATACATCACAAGAAGAAAAAGGACAACCCTACCCAAAAAAGGTAGCCCGTTCGAAAGAAGAAACATTAAAGTGTCGGGGCTAAATTATTCAACCGCGACAAAGAAGGGAAAAAAGATTGTAAAACGCTAGCTCAAAAAATATTGTAAACGCGTGGTCAAAAAAGATTGTAATATTCATGAACAAAGTATTTTGTTTAAAATATTGTAAACGCGTGGTCAAAAAAGATTGTAATATTGTAAACGCTAGCCCAACCGGTTCATCTCAAAAATATTCAAAAATCAATACACTTCTTATGTCTAAATTCCAAATTAATATTCAAAATATAAGTTAATTCATTTTAAAAGGTTACATTAATTATTTTTTAGAAATAGAAAATGGTTTTGGATTATTTATTCAAATCCATACACTTCTTATGTTTAAAGTTTTTCTAAATTCCAAATTGATATTAAAAAAATATAAGTTAATTCATTTTTAATTGTAAATGGTTCATATTTTAAATGGTTACATTAATTGTTTTTTAAAACAGAAAATGGTTTTGAATTATTTATTCAAATCCAAACACTTTTTATGTTTAAAGTTTTTCTAAATTCCAAATTAATATGCAAAAATATAAGTTAATTAATTTTAAATGGTTACATTAATTATTTTTTAGAAATAGAAAATGGTTTTGGATTATTTATTCAAATCCATACACTTCTTATGTTTAAAGTTTTTCTAAATTCCAAATTAATATTTAAAAAATATAAGTTATTTCATTATTAATTTTAAATGGTTCATAGTTTAAATGGTTACATTAATTATTTTTCAAAACAGAAAATGGTTTCGAATTAGTTATTCAAATCCAAACACTTTTTATGTTTAAAGTTTTTCTAAATTCCAAAGTAATTATCATTTAAAAAACATTACAAATTTAAACCCCAAAATAAAAAATATGGCGGGAACAGAGAGAAAATAACTGAAAAAATTTGAAATCAGGGGAATACGTCCCGGTTGGAGCCACCAACCGGGACGAAAGAGCCCCCTGCGTGCGCGCCCCTTCAGCTGCTGAAAATTGGACTATAGGTCCCGGTTGGTGGCTCCAACCGGGACGTATGCACCTTTAGTCCCGGTTGGAGCCACCAACCGGGACTAAAGGCCCTTTAGTTATAACAGCGCGTGCCTCCTCTTCTTCCCGTCCCCTCTCACTTCTCATCCCCATCTCTCCATCTCTCAGCCCAATCGAGCACGATCTGCCGCCGCCGCTCTCGATCCGCCGCCGCCGCGTCTGAGGAGGAGGAGGGCTCCCCGCGTCTCAGGAGGAGGCCCGCGTCTCAGGAGGAGGCCCGTGTCCGAGGAGGGGCAGCCGCCGCGTCTCAGGAGGTGGAGGCCGCCGTCGTCGCACTCCGTCGTCGCACTCCATCGTTCGCCCGTCGTCGTCCGCCCGTCAGAGGTGAGCGTCGCCTCTCCCCTCTCTCCCTCTCTCCCTCTCTCTCCCCTCTCTCTGCAGGCCATGGTTAGGGTTCAGTATAGGTGTCGGAAGCTGGTTCAGCCATCGGGGCTGTACGACCCAGGTCGTATAGGGTTTCTTTCCAATTAATCCTAGACATTGACAAAAAAAAACGATTCTACTCATCCCAATCCCTGCTTCCACGAGCCACTGTCGTTGCACTGTGCTTTAATATCGGGTGCGGCATGTGCGTCCTTGTGGGGGGAAGACAACAATATGAATATGAACCAGTACAAAGGAGTATTCTTGTTTGGATTGTAGTTATTGTACTGCCCAAAAATTTGATAAATTAGCCTCATTGGCTAGCAACCAACTGATTTGATAAGTATACTAATATTTGACACATCTATTATCTAAGTTTGAAAGGATAGATAGATGAATTAATAGCGAAGGGAGAGAAAAAAACCAAAGAACCAGAAAAACTGCTGCTGCCAATGCAGTAAAATAATGCGAGATAGGACCCACTGAAACAGCCACAAGTTGCTTTTGATTGGTCGCCTGATATTCTGGCTGGGCAGCCAATTGATTGGCAATAGTCCAGAAAAATAAGGAGTACGTCACGATTCGGTGTTTTTCATTTTCAATGGGAGGATACACATATGAATATAGTACTCTGGCAGCACTACCTACATGCTCGACTACCTACATGTCGACACAGGCTCGAAGCAAGGGTTGCGCCGCACCCTAGGCTCGCTCACTTGCCTGGTCGATCGTCGGCATGCTCGCCAAGGCACTAGGCATCATCGCTGGTGATCTCCAAAATGAGGCACGCCGGTCGAGCACAGCGCGCTCAAGGTTCGGGATGAGAATGGACCGGGTTGACCCAACGGGTCCATGAAACTGTGGTTTGGTCCTTATGGAAAACCAGGAATGGAACTTGTTCTTTTTGAATGCAGGTTCTTGTATGAAATGATTCCCGATTTTTTCCGGAATGTTGATTAACTTCCGTTTCGGCAGAAATCGGGCACTCCTAGTTTAAGAAAATTAGCAAAGGTCATGCCGGATTTTTCCGTGCATTTAACCAATTATTTGTTTTTTATTAGTGCAAAGATGTGTGACAACGACGAGGCTGGATGTTCTAAGCGCATCAGCGCTGAAGGAGAACTCAGACCTCCGAATAAACAATTGACATTCTGGGAGGCGGCCCAGCGTCTAGAAGACGATGAAGAATACCATCCTTCGGAGAGCGAGGATGATGAGATGGAAGACGCGGAGGAAGAAGCCGAAGGAACGGCGGACGATGAAACCACTGATGGCGGCGAGGGCACAGGGAGTGGTAGCAACCCTCCTAAGAAGAAGAAGCCGAAGGACCGGCGCCCGAACACGGTCGGCACGGTCAGGGAGGAAATTACCGAAGTGAGCCCATCAGGGGTTCCTTTGGAGCCCGCCCTTGTCGTCAAAGGGTATGGTGGGCAAGTGGCGGCGATCACCCGGACAACCATCTCGATCAACACCGAGAATCTCCGGCATAAAGATAATGGCCACTTGCGCACACTCCTCTTCGAGAAGCTGCACGCAAGATACAAGTTCCCCGCTAAGTATCAGAACACAAATTATCATGGGAACGAAGTAAACAAATCCGCCCTCACAAAGATGAGCACCGCCCTGGCCAGCTGGAGAACCCGGATAAAGAAGAAGATCTATAAAGAAGGCAAAAGTCTCGAGGAGATCCAGAAGATTGACCCGCAGATCACCGAAGATCAGTTCCGGGAGTTCAAGGAGAGGTGTGGATCCGAAAGAGCCCTGGCCAATAGTAATTGGGGAAAGGCGCTGCAGGCGATGAATATAGGTCATCACCATCTCGGATTTGGTGGATACAGAACCGCGGAGGCCAAATGGAATAAGGAGGACGAAGAGTATAGATCCAAGGGGATAGAAAACCCCTTTGCTAAATTCGAACCCGGGCAGGTTCGAAACTTCATCAGGGCCCGTTACCATGTGGACCCAAAAACCAAACAACTCACCGCGGATCCTGCGGTGAAGGAATTCGAGGAAATTGTGGTAAGTATAATCTAATTACCGGTGATCAACACAATTGCAATCTAATCGATGATCTAAATGATTCACTGTTACTTCTTCTGCAGGAGGAGGAAATTGTTGCTAGTCATGGATCCGGCCGAGGACTTCGAAGACTGGAATGATCACTTCTTCAGCACTCAGTTTGGCAACGAAGAAGACCTAGCTGGTGGCCCCACAGAGAAAGCCACTATCACCAAGCGTCTGTTTGGTTCTCAGGAGACGCCTCCAGCTTGCGCCTTTACAGAGCCAGCTGATACAACCAACCGGCCCTTTATTCTAAGCCCTGACACACTACATAGGGCGGCCGGTGCTCAGATTGCGGTGCCTGCCCGCTCTCCAAAAGGAAAAAGGGCAGGAAAAGAAAATCTAGCAGCTCGAGCCAGCCGGTGGCGTCAACAACTGCGAATCCGATCAGGTTTCGGGACGGGCCACCAAGACCCGAGGGTATTATGTGGAGGATTCATGTGGCGGGTGAGCCCATGCTACCTAAGAATTTGCGGAAGCTCGCCAGTTCGGAACTGCAGAGTGTGCATGACGGCGTGCTGACGATAGAGAGACGCCTTCTATCGGAGAAAGATCCCTCGCACCCGGTATTCGTGGTTAAGGTGCCACCAGGCTTGGGCTTCGTCAACACTGCCCCCGCGGATCTGTTCTTCCTGCGGTTCGAAGACATCTTCAATATGTTCCACCTATACCCGTTGCACTATACCATGGTTCGTCTCTTTTCTCTCAGCCTGGCCATGCAGATCATTAGAGAGAACACACCGAGCATCGCTATAGTGGACCCCTACTACATGCGTGACGGCTGCTTGGGTTCCCCCGCCGAACGACGTATCGTGGCCTCGTACCTAAAAAGAATCCTCGTGGCGAACAAGACAAAGGAATACATTCTCGTGCCTTACTTTCTCGAGTAAGTCGTTATTCAGTCGCCACCGTCGATTGGCTTTATTAGATCATCATCATTCTTTTTTCAACACATTCCATTTGAATTTTTTGCGCAGAGATGAACACTGCACGCTCATCTCCTTATCGCCGAAGCATTCCCACGCCACGTATTTCGACTCGGGGAGTCTAGAAAAGAAGAAAAACTACGACAAGATCAAGGAAGTTCTGGATGATGCTCTCACTGGCTTTGCCTCGACGGAAGGCACCAGCTTCGTGCGTAAGAAGGTCAAGTTCGGCAGGCACGTCTTCAACCACGTAACAGAGTTCCCCTGCGTGAAGCAGCCGGAAAACAGTAAGAAGGAAGCCTACTACGCACTCCATCACATGAGGGCGTTCCTACTTGACCAGCAGAATTCTACGCTGCCAGATCATCTCAAACAGTGGGCCGAAGCAAAGGCCAAGATCAATGATTCGGATATTAGACAAGAGATGTATCGCATCCAGCAGCAGTTTGGGGCAATCATCTTTCGTGATGTCATGACTTCGGGGGGGATCTTCTACGGAGGAAATATCCCGAATAACCGTGACATAGAAGATCGCCTAGAGATGCAGGGTGACTATAGGAAGTTCATGACGAGGCAGGGCGTCCTCCCGTTCCCTAAGCCGAGCCAGAAGGCTTGATGTTGGTCTAGTTGTAGTTGCAAACTATAGATGACCTTCGTGTGTGTTTTTGCTTATTATTATTATATATCAATCAATGCTTGGTTTTTTTGCTTACTCTTTGGTTCTCGGACAACAAGTGTGAGTTATTTTTGTCTTTTTCGAGAATATGCCGATGATTGAAATGTCGTGGCACAATATATATGTGAATGTGCTATGACGGGATTGTGAGCCTTGTGATATGCACAAGTCCAGGAATTGTGCATCCTACTTGGCTGACAGTCCCGTCATAAGCAATTCCTGTGTCCAACGACCTAGCTAGTTATATATGAGGCATGCTTTTCGAGTTATTTTTGTCTTTTTCGAGAATATGCCGATGATTGAAATGTCGTGGCACAATATATATGTGAATGTGCTATGACGGGATTGTTAGCCTTGTGATATGCACAAGTCCAGGAATTGTGCATCCTACTTGGCTAACAGTCCCGTCATAAGAAATTCCTGTGTCCAACGACCTAGCTAGTTATATATGAGGCATGCTTTTCGAGTTATTTTTGTCTTTTTAGAGAATATGCCGATGATTGAAATGTCGTGGCACAATATATATGTGAATGTGCTATGACGGGATTGTTAGCCTTGTGATATGCACAAGTCCAGGAATTGTGCATCCTACTTGGCTAGCAGTCCCATCATAAGCAATTCATGTGTCCAACGACCTAGCTAGTTATATATGAGGCATGATTTTCGAGTTATTTTTGTCTTTTTCGAGAATATGCCGATGATTGAAATGTCGTGGCACAATATATATGTGAATGTGCTATGACGGGATTGTTAGCCTTGTGATATGCACAAGTCCAGGAATTGTGCATCCTACTTGGCTAACAGTCCCGTCATAAGCAATTCCTGTGTCCAACGACCTAGCTAGTTATATATGAGGCATGCTTTTTGAGTTTGCTCTTTTTGATTTAAGAGTACTTTCTATAAGTGTATCTTCATATGCGACTTTAATTATACATGTTTTTTCAATCACCGGTTAGTTATTATTGTCAACTTGTAGATGACGTGGTACGTCGTGTACAAGGGACGGGTTCCCGGAGTCTACGATGATTGGGAAGACTGCCGGAGACAGGTGCACCGTTTCAGCGGCAATAGCTACAAAGGGTACAACACTATGGCGGAGGCGGAAGATAGATACACGCGCTATCTAGTGGGAGTTAGGACAAGGAACCGGATGAAGACCTACACCTTCGTCGCGGCGGTGATCATGCTTATCTTATTTGGTTATTTATCCCGCGTTTGTGTCTAGCTAGCTAGTTTAGATGTCTAGGCGAGCTTCCGAGCTCTAACTTGTTCGATCGACACATGTATTCGCATGTCACCAACTACTACTTTGTAACATGATCAAAACAATGTAACTTGGACTATGTATTCATGTATGAGACTTATCTATATGTATTTGTTTCAATCTTGTTTTTCATATCGAGTATTTATATATATAATTGTATATCTTGTATCTGTGTGTGTATATCTGCTGTAATATTGTATATAATCTGTATTGCATATAATCTGGCTTGGAAATTAAAAAAAAAACAAAAAATACATCTGTGGCGCACATGTTCTACCTTCTGTGGCGCACTACACCTAAAGCGCACCATGGATGTTTAGTGGCGCACTGGGTAGTGCGCCACAGAAGATCCAAGGGGTAGCGCACCACGCCAAACTTCTGTGGCGCACTAGGTGGTGCGCTACGCCTATCTCTACACAACCGTGGCGCACTAGGCAGTGCGCCACGGCTGAGAGATAGCCGTAGCGCAAGGCCCGTGGCGCACTACAGGTGCGCCACGGATGGGCCTTTTAGGTGCGCCACAGACGACCATTTTCCTAGTAGTGATCTATGCTTTGATTAGTAATGTTTTGTCGCTCTGCATGATTATGGCCATTATTGCTCTCTTAGTTGGTCGCTCCCAGTCTTTTGCTAGCCTCCACTTGTATGAGTAAGCTCTACTCATGATTCCAACTCCCAAGAAACCAAGGTATTCCAAAGTGTCCACTATAAATTCCTATGCATGGTGTGTTACATCATTCCAAGTATATTCTAGTTTTCACCTATCTTTCAATTTAAAAGTATTTTGTTATGTGAAAACTTAGTGATTAAAGCTCTCATGAACTTGATGGCACACTTTATATTTCCTGCCCCTAATAAAATTGAACCATTGTGTCATATATGTTGTATATGCTTGCACTTATACGTTGGAATTAGCAGAACCATGTTTTCATGGGGAACGCTTTCAACATTGCACTTGTACTTTGTACACGGGTGATATCATCCTCTTTTGTCTATGGATGTCATCGGTGTGAAATGAAAGGGGAGCTTGTAAGTCCATGGAGTTATGTATTTTGTGTTAGAGAAACGCCTGGGATGCTAGCCTAAGCCATGCCTAATCATGGTGGAAACTTCTAGCATCACCATAGTGACATCTATGAAGCATTCTTCTTATAAAAAAGAGATTGAGAAAAATAGACATATTGAGAAAAGAGGAAAGAGAGAAAAAAGCACCATATCCCATGGTAAATAAGAAGAATGTTGAGATGCTCATTGTCTGATTTCCTTGTCATTTTGGTTATGGGAAAGCTCCTGTACCATGTGCAAGGGGTACCCCGTTGGCGGTTCTCTATGATACACATATACTTACTATGACAAGAACTTGCAAGTAACTAAACTTGAGTAGCATGAGGAGCGGCCCTCGTATTCAAGGGACATGAGATTGCCAACTTATACTTTGTCAAGCATATACTCCATAGTTTGTTCACTTTAACCTTAATCACTTCAAGATGCTTATGATAAGGGCAATGAGGGCTGAAAGCTAACAAGTACCATAATTTTTGGAAGCTCTTTTTGAAACTTGAAATCCCTGCTTCCTTTTATGAAGGGCCTTTCTTCCACTATTATATTGAGTCTCCACCTTCTACCTTTAGGCACCAGTTAAGAGAGCATAGTTTCTATTCTTAGTTCTATATGCAGTGTCCCAAAACTTATTGATTGATGCGTATTGTTGTATTACTTGTTCTTGTGCTATTTGTATCTGGTCACTGTTATGAACTTTGAAGGTGTCATATGCATCTATTTGCTACTCTATGAGGGACAAGCTGAATGCCACTATGCCATGTTTTCTGTATGTGAAACAAACAAACTTTTTTCAATGCATGTTATTCATGATCTTTGTTCGTAGCCTTTCATGTTGCATGCATATTTACTTTGTCTTATTGTTAGAACTCCATTTTTCATGCACATGTTTAGAGTTCTTTGATCCCAGCTTTCAATGCTTGCAAATGGTTTGATCTTGATTTTGATGGTGCATGTCACCTCAAAAATTATTCTTTTTATCACTTACCTACTCGAGGACGAGAAGGAGTTAAGCTTGGGGATGCTTGATATGTCGAAAACGTATCTATAATTTTTGATGTTCCATGCTTGTTTAGTATCTACTTTGTTTTGATTTGTCCACACTTTGAGGTGATTTTTATATGTTTTCTGGTACTAACCTATTAACAAGTTCCCATAGTGCCAGTTGCCTGTTTTTGGTTCCAGAAAATCTAGTAAGGAAATATTCTCGGAATTGGACAAGACGAAAGACAAAGTCAATATTTCACCGAGGAGAACACGGAGTCCACATGAGAGACGGAGGGGCGCCACAGGGCGGCTGCACCCCCCAGGCGCGGGCCCACCTGTATCTCCTCCCTTGTGCTTTCATGTCTATATATTATGAGCTCCGTTCATGATCAAGATCTCATCTATTTGTAATCATGCATGTTGTGTTTGCAGGGATCCGATGGATATTGAGATTACTATGTCAGATTGATTAATGGTTTTGTCTTATTGATTCTATCATGTCTGTGTTGTTTATGATCTTGCATGCTCTCCATTGTTAGTAGCTATCTTGGCCAAGTAGTTGCTAGTTACTCCAAGAGGGGGTATTTATGCTCGATAGGGGGTTCATGCCTCTATTTAATCTAAGGGAAGTGACAGAAATTTCTAAGGTTGTAGATGTGGTGTTGCCACTAGGGAGAAAACAACGATCTCTTGTTCATGGAACAAGTGGATTGTTTACCTTACACACTTTGCTTAAATCAGTTGTCTGTTGCTTGCAACTTAATACTGGAGGGGGTTCGGATGATAACCCAAAGGTGGACTTCTAGTCATAGATGCAGTTGGATGGCGGTCTATTTTACTTGTTATATTGCCGAAACAAATCTCATAGGATCTTTTTGTCTAGTATTGCATTGTTATGCCTTGCTCAGTCCTGTCAATTGTCCTGCTATAATTTCTTTACCCTGCATGCCATGTTTTTTTATCTAAGGAGAACACATCTAGTGAACTATGGACCCCGGTCCAATCTTTACCATTGATACATCTTCCATTGTTACTGTTTACTTGCTGCAAACCATCATCACCTTCCACACCATATAGTTAATTATTTGTTACAGCAACTGGTGAGATTAACAACCTCACTGTCAGTTGGGGCAAAGTCTTGAGTTCGTGTTGTGCAGGTTTCCACGTTGCTTTCAACACCTTTGAGACGTTTCTTTCCTCCTACTGGTTCGATAACCTCGGATTCTTACTGAGGGAAGAATTTTTGTTGTGCTTCATCATACCTTGCTCTTGGGGTTTACCGACGAAGCGCTCCACGTTGACGTAGCACCATCATTTGGATCTTGTGTACAACACCAAACAGCTCAACTGGCTACACGCCCTTCTTCATTGTGCACGGAGCCGAAGCCATGTTGCCTGCTGAGGTACGCTACAAGGCCCCGAGGGTCGTCGCCTACAGCGAAGCTGAATCATAGGCCGCACTCGAAGACGTTGTCGACACATTGGACGAAGCTCACGACATCACCACGGACCGTTCGGTAGTGTATCAACAAAGTCTTTGCAACTACCACAGCCATTGGCTGCACCCAAGGTCCTTCGTCGAAGGAGACCTCGTCCTGCGACTCAAGCAGAAAGGGCACCTGAAGCTCGAATCACCCTGGGAAGGACCCTACATAGTGACTAAAGTAATATCAGGTGGCGCCTACAGCCTGAAGGAGGTCGAGTCCGGAGTTGAATACTCCAACCCCTGGAACATTGCACAGCTACGATGCTTCTACCCTTAGTTCTCTTTTACTTTCCATAAGACTATTCAGCCGGGCTACTTAGCCAAACACTATACCTCCTACATTACGATGAATAAAATCTAAGTTCCTTGGCCAAAAATTTCTCTCTTGCATACATTTACATCGTTAAAAATGCTCGGGGGCTGCGCCTCACCTTACGACTTCGTCGATTGACAAACAACGCATAAAACCTAAGTAGCTGACCACGTCAGGATAACGAAAAGGACATGCAGAACCTATAGTCAAACAATGCACTGCGTGCCAATGCATACAAATTTACAAGGACACTAAAGCCCACTCGACAATATACAGACTTTACATTGTTCCGTTTGCTATTTACAGGATTCAACCATGCTGAAGTAGGACATTTGTCCGCTCCTTGAACACATCTACGATCTCCTCAGCATGTTGCGCCACGATCGCATAATGCGGACGCATGTCCCAGGCAATACCATCTGGAGGAGGGGCGTCCCAGCTGCTATCTCCGCAAGGTTGACATCACGACGATGCAGCCACACAAGTGATAGGGTCGCCTTCACACCCGCCACTAGCTGATGACGCACCAGCTCCTTCATGGCGCTCGTGTCACGAAATCTTCCAAGCAAGCCCAAGAAGCTGGAGGGATCCAAATCTAGAGGGAACATCATGTCCCAGATCACCGTGAGTGAAGACCTTGCATGCTTTAGCACCTGAAGCACTTGATGGACGCGGTCTTGAACTGTTGCAAGAACAACTGCTCGATCATGGTCCATCCAGAAGATGTCGCCGGCCTCTAACTCATGTTGCATCAAGCAATTCATTCGAATTGCAACACGCTCTTTCTCTTTCGTCGGAATAAGATTCACAACTGCACAATGAAGCAGCAGGTGAGAAGACATAAAAACATGGTGCAGTTGAAAAGAAAAGGATCATGGTGACTTACACTAGAGTTGCTCGCCAATCAGCCAAAATTCCTCAAGGAGAAATTCTTCCCTAGCAACGGCCCGCTCGGCCTTGGATTTCCAAACATCCGCATGACCACGGATCATGAGAACATCCTTCTCCAGGCTTCAGATGCGATCGCGCAGCAGCGGCAATTGCGACGTCTCACTCGGTGGTGGACGGGCACCAAACAAAGGAGGAGGCGTAACCACCGGATCAGCACTCGAAGGACCCTAAGGGTGTACAATTAGCAGAGTATAAAAATCAAGGTATATGATAGCAGTCAAGGGAGACACTTATATTTACATCAATAAGCCACTACGTGCCAGAGTAATACTTATTCTGCTCGAAGCATTACATGTGCAAAAGTCAAAAATAAACTTAGCCAAGCAAACTACGAGGCAGATGACCTAAGCAGTCGCATCAGGAGTAGCTGAGGACCCCGAGGCTTTCGCCTTGGCCGCCCGCTGCTCCAGCGCATATGTGTCCAGAAGATTGATAAGCTTCAAGACAAAATGCTTGCACTTCGAGATGAAGGGAGCAAACGCTACCTCGAAGCCATCTGCTGATGTCGGCATCTTGGAGGTGATTTGCGGAAGATCCAGTTGTGCGCCACACGCCATATCCTTTGCCAGCCCCATAGCGGCGCCCACCCCCTTCTGTGATCGCTTGTAGCTCGCATGAGCATCACCCGCCAAAGCTTCTGCTAGGGAGTTGACGTCGTCAAGGACGACGCCCTTCGGGTTGATCTCCTTGTAGAAGTGGGTGGGGACCTCTTTGGCCTTGCCCAGCGATTCCATAGCAGAGCTGCAGCGATCTTCGATCGCTGCAGCAATATCTGCAATGGGATCCCCACGCTCCAAGATGATGCGATCAAATGCAATGCTAGTCGCATCTACAAGACGTGACCAAATTTCAGATCAGACAAAAGGAACCACACCCGAAGGAAACACAAGATCAAGAAGAGGAACATGATGACTAAACGGATACCATTTTGGCAGCATCCATAAGCTTCTCCGCCATGGCCTTCACCCGAGACAACGTGGCAGATGCAAGCTGCTGCTCACGGTCCTGGGCATCCTATTGTTGGCGCTGAAGGGCATCCATGGCATCCTTCGCCTTGGTCTCCGCTTGGCCGAGACTCTTTTCGAGTGCTTTCAGCTTGCAGAGGGCATCATTGTTCTCATCTGCAATACTCAACAAGGAGGAAGTCAGCACAACAAGTACTCTACAGTATTCACAATCGAAACAGAAGAAATCTTTGAACGCCGGAGTTCCTGGAGGTCACCCTCCAAGGCAAGGTATTGTTGGCCTAGGCGATTGACATCGCGGATGAAGGGCTGCAAAGAATAAAAGCACACCAGATGAATAAAGGGCTCGGGGGCTCGCCCACGAGAATAAATAGACTACTTACATGGTCACCCGAAGACTCTGAGGTTTTTACTTGCGTCTTCCGAGCAACAATTGCACGAGCCCCTGGCCTCATGGAGCTCGAATTGTTGTCTTCGGAGTCGGCCACCACATTTGGGAACATCGACACAACCTTCGACTCCCCATGCATCTCTTCGAGTTCCTCCTCGAAAGATTCTTCCGAAGAGTTCCTCCTAGCACATTTGAAGAATCAAGTCAACAGCAAGCTAATACTTAGCATACCAAAAAATAACAAGAGGGGATCGAATCACTGGAGCCTTCTTATTCTTCTTCTTCTTCTTCTTATTCTTCTTCTTCTTCTTGGCTGGCGGTTGAGGATCCATGGCCCGAACGGGCACAACAGCAATAGGGGAGGCCGCACCCTCGTCCCCAACATGACGCTCAAGGAAGGCAGGACCCCTTGGCGTCGGCGGCGTCGATCCATCCGAACTTTTGCTCTGGGACCTCTTGCGAGACATCCCTTCGCTTTGCTCGGGGGCTTCGGTGGTAGGCGACTGAGCAGGGGAGCTCGGAATCAGACTCCATGTCCCCACTATTTGGTGCAGCCTTGAACTTTTTAGGCAGAGGCGGTATCATGCCCGCTACCTTGGAGTTCTGTGAGTCAAAGATAAAAGCAAAGTTCAGTCAAACAAAAACAGCAAGCAATGAGCACACGAAAAGCATTACATGCAACCATAGGTTTCACCTGAGGGACTTCCTTCTTCGCATGAAAGGGGGAAGTCAGAGACTTCCCCGGCAGATCCTTATCGACTTTATGCTTCAGCAGAGGCCGAAGCACTTTGTCCAGCTCGGTCGAGGACATCTCCTCCTCTTACACCCTTGTCGGGTCGCTGGCACCAAAGTACAAAAACATCGGATGCGCCCTCGCTTGGAACAGATGTACCTGACGTTTGAGGAAGGTGCGAATAATGTCAACACCACTAACCTCCTTGCCTTGTATCAGTTGGAGCGCCTCTACCCGCTGATACAGCTTCTCCACCTCCTTGACTTCGTCCTACATGATGTCGTTCGACCATGAACGCTTTTGGATGACTAGCTTGCTGGAGTCGAAAGGAGCCAGGCCATAGAGTTGTCCATCGATCTTGATGTCGCGGATGTAGAACCATTTGTTCCACGACTGATGTAAGGACTCGCAGAGATAGAAGGAGAAGAACTGGACAGTGGGGCAGATAGAAATTCCGCACCCACCCAGTGGATAAACACCACCGGTGCCATATTGCCTCTTCAGAGAATAGTGTCTGTTAAAGATGCCGAAGTGTGGCTCGACACCAAGCCAGCACTCACAAAGCATGATGAAACATGCGATGTGGAGAAGAGAGTTGGGTGACAACTGGTGGAGTTGTATCCCATATAGAAAAAGAAGCCCATGAATAAATTCGTGGGCAGGGAAAGAAAGGCCGCGAACAACGAAAGCATAAAACATGACTAGAAACCCTTTGGGTCAGTGCAGGATTACCTCCTAGCCAGGAAGTATAGCAATGTCCTTGTTCTTGGAGATCAGACCAGACTCGCTCATCTTGCGCAGGTCCGCATCCCTCATCTGGGAGCGCTACCACCCACCATCGGTGATGCGTCTAGGAGCGGCAACCTTCTTGGTGGCGCCAGCGAGGCTCGATCCCGCTACAGCGGAGGAACTCTTCTTCGCCTTGCTCATCTTGGCGGCGCGGCGAGAACGGTGATGAGAGAGGAATAAAGACAAGGGAAAATGCGAAGAATGTCCAGCACGCAGCACGAGCTCTAGAAATGGCACCAGCGAGAAGATGATGGCAAATGACGAAGGAGAAGATAACTCTGGTTTCACCATGGTATAAAAGGATGAGGAATATGAAGTGGAGTCGTTGATACAGAAGCCCTCACACGTGCCCTTCATCTCACCGTACATGTGTCAATAGCCACCTGAACCGTCATGAACACGCCTCCCACTACGCACGGAAATCGAGGAGGCGTAGTAATTTTCACCAAAGTTACACGTGACTAGTCAAATCCACGTCAGAAGGCGGGACTCACGATCGTCCCATCGCATCGTCTCTGCTACCTCAGACGGTTGAGCTCACCAGGCGTTAGCAATGACATCATCAAAACAAAAGCCAGCAACGGCTCGAAACTTTTGACTGAACAAAAGTACTTACTCGAGTCTACGACTCAACAAACTACTCGGGGCTACTCTTATCAGGAGCGCTGGTCACGCACCTAAGAAATATAAACATGGTGAACAATACTTCTTCGAGTCCTACGTCGAGTCTACCACCCTACTACGGACTCGGGGGCTACTCCCATAGGAAGCGTTGGCCACGCATTCAAAAAACAAAGGTGTTGATGGCATCTACAGAACTAAAGTCTCTGCTCGAGTCTACGACTCGAACAGACACTCGGGGGCTACTCCCATAGGGAGCACTGGTCGCGCACCCTATGTACTATTTGGATGAGATCCTTTGGATCACATGTAACAAAAATCTTTTTGGCAACTTTGCCCAAACTAACGCTGAGTGAGAAGCCGTCTCCTTGGTCACCCGAAACACCTCCTCTAAGATAAACTTTTGGATTCTGTTCTACGACGCAAAGATAAGCCCTACAGATATCATCTGATGGCCTGGTAACGCACCAGACTGTGCTCTGCCTGTAACATACTGTGACAACAGGCACGATGAAAAATCCCGACGGACGCATTGGTTATCTAACTTAAAACACTAGAATTCGATGCTGTAAGACTTCAACGGCCTCAGTCGAATAACACCAGCATTGTTCCAGATTCGAGTCTGAGGACTCGAGTATGAAGAAGATCGTGTTGTTTTGTACAAAGACAATTAACTGACCCTGATCTGTCGGGAGAGTCAGGTACACGCATCAACAATCCCTATGAACTAGTATATCCATCCGAAAACATGCTCGGGGTGAGAAAGCACTCGAAAGACTATAGAGTCTCCAGTCGAATTTGCGATTCGACTGAACAATCGGGGGCTTGGTGCTTGACGTGGAGCACTTCGTTGGAAACCCCAAGAGCAAGGTGTGATGATCACAGCAACAAGTCTTCCCTCAGTAGAGACTGAGGTTATCGAACCAAAAGGAGGAAGGAAACGTCACACAGGTGTTGCAAGCAACGCGGAGACCTGCACAACATAAACTCAAGACTTTGTCGCAACGAACAGTGAGGTTGTCAAGCTCACCGGTTTGCTGTAACAAAGTATTAAACGTATGGTGTGGAAGGTAATGGTTTGTAGCAAGTAAACAGGTAACAGTGGAGGATGTATCAATGGTAAAGATTGGACCGGGGTCCATAGTTCACTAGAGGTGCTCTCCTTAGATAAACAACATGACATGAAGGGTAAACAAATTACAACAGGGCAATTGACAGGAACTGAGCAAGGCATAACAATGAATACCAGACAAAAAGATCCTATGAGATTCGATTGGGCAATACAACAAGATACATGGACCGACATCCAACTGCATCTATGACTAGAAGTCCACCTTCAGGTTATCATCTGAACCCCCTCCAGTATTAAGTTGCAAGCAACAGACAACTGCTTTAAGAAAAGTGTGTAAGGTAAACAATCCACGTGTTCCATGAACAAGAGACCGTTATTTTCTCCCTAGTGGGAACAGCACATCTACAATATTAGAAATTTATGTCACTTCCCTTAGATTAAATAGAGGCATGAACCCCCTATCGAGCATAAATACCCCCTCTTGGAGTCACTAGCAACTACTTGGCCAAGATAGCTACTAACAACGGAGAGCATGCAAGATCACAAACAACACAGACATGATAGAATCAATAAGAATAAACCATTAATCAATATGACATAGTAATCTCAATATCCATCGGATCCCCACAAACACAACAAGCATGATTACAAATAGATTAGATCTTGATCATGAAGGGAGCTCACAAGATCTATACATGAAAGCACAAGGAGATACAACCAGCTAGATACTACATGGAACCATAGTCCAAGGTGGAACTACTCACGCATCATACCAGAGAAGAAGGCCTCCGGGATGATCTCCCCTTCGGCAGGGTGCCAGGAAGAACTTCAGATCCCCCCGATCTAGGGACGATGGTGGTGGTGGATACAGACGGTTTAGTGGAGTTTTGATCGGGTTGCTAGGGTTTCTGCATCGGGGGCTTATAGGCGAGGAGGCGAGGCAGGGGTTCCCGGGGGGCCCACACCCTGCCCAGGCGCGGGCTGCGCCTGGGGGGTGTGGCCACCCCGTGGCGCCCCTCCGTCTTATCTTCTGGATTCGTGTCGCCCACGGTAAAATATTGACTTTGGCTTTTGTCCCGTCCAATTCCGAGAATATTGATTTTCTACCTTTCTGGAACCAAAAACAGAAGAAAACAGGCAACTGGCACTGTCGCAACTTGTTAATAGGTTAGTTCTAGAAAAGATATAAAAACACCTCAAAGTGTAGACAAAGCAAAGCAAAGTATACTAAACAAGCATGGAATATCAAAAATTATAGATACATTTCCGACATATCAAGCATCCCCAAGCTTAACTCCTGCTCGTCCTCGAGTAGGTAAGTGATAAAAAGAATAATTTTTTAGGTGGCATGCACCATCAAAACCAAGATCAAACCATTTGCAAGCATTGAAAGCTGGGATCAAAGAACTCTAAACATGTGCATGAAATATGGAGTTATAACAATAAGACAAAGTAACTATGAATGCAACATGAAAGGCTACAAACAAATATCATGAATATCATGCATTGAAAAACGTTTGTTTGTTTCACATACAGAAAACATGGCATAGTGGAAATCAACTTGTCCCTCATAGAGTAGCAAATAGATGCATAGGACACCTTCAAAGTTCACAAGGGTGACTAGAAATAAGTAGCACAAGAACAAGTAATATCACAATATGCATCAATCAATAAGTTTTGGGACACTGCACACAGAATGGAAACTATGCTATCTTAATGGTGCCTAAAGGTAGAAGGTGGAGACTCAATAATAGTGGAAGAAAGGCCCTTCATAAAGGGAAGCAGGGATTACAAGTTTCAAAAAGAGCTTCCAAAAATTATGGTACTTGTTAGCTTTCATCCCTCATTGCCCTATCATAATTATCTTAAAGTGATTAAGGTTAAAGTGAACAAACTATGGAGTATATGCTTGACAAAGTATAAGTGGCAATCTCAAGTCCCTTGAATACGAGGGCCACACCTCATGCTACTCAACTTCGGTCACCTATAAGTTTTTGTCATTGTAAGTACATGCGTATCATAGAGAACCGCCAACAGGGTACCCTTGCACATGGTACATGAGCTATCCCATAACCAAAATGACAAGGGAAGAAGATAATGAGCATATCAGCGATATTTTTATTTACTATGTGCATAGCTTTTTATTGAGGATGCTTCATAGATAGCTCACTATGGTGATGCTGTAAGTTTCCACCATGATTAGGCATGGCTTAGGCTAGCGGCCCAGGCGTTTCTCTAACACAAAATACAAACTCCATGGACTTACAAGTTCCCTCTTTATTTCACACCGGTGACATCCATAGACAAAAGAGCATGATATCAACTGAGTACAAAGTACAAGTGCAATATTGAAAATGTTCCCCATGACAGCATGGTTCTGCTAATTCCAACGTATAAGTGCAAGCATATACAACATATACGACACAATGGTTCAAGTTTATTAGGGGAAAAGAATATAAAGTGTGCCATCAAGTTTATGAGGGCTTTAATCACTAAGTTTTCACATAACAAAATAGTTTTTAATTGGAAGATAGCTGAAAACAAGAATATACTTGGAATGGTGTAACACACCAAGCATAGGAATTTATAGTGGACACTTTGGAATAACTTGGTTTCTTGGGAGTTGGAAGCATGAGTAGATCTTACTCATACAAGTGGAGGCTAGCAAAAGACTGGGAGCAACCAACTAAGAGAGCAATAATGGCCATAATCATGCAGAGCGACAAAACATTACTAATCAAGCATAGAGTGGTACTACAAGTCAAGGACTAAATGATCATAAAGGATACGGTGACTTGTCATAGTCATAACATGGTGTGAGCATGGACCATGTCAACCCAAACAAAGCATCAAAGGAGAATACCACAATACTATGCTTTTGCATGCTAAAACAATGCATAATTTCTTGAAGGCACACTAAGAAATCCCAATTTTTTGGAACAATACATGCTACAGCAATAATCACTAAGCATAAGGTCAAAACAACATCTAGCATGTCATGCTAAATTCTAAGTCACAGTCAATGCAAGCTCCTCTTGCACTTTTAAGCAGGAACTTCCTACTCCTTTCCAACACCAAGCAACTTATTTGAAACAACACAGCGAGAAGGGGGGTCCAAACTACTTTATTCAAGCAAACTAAACAAACTAATCAAAGCAAATGAAAACTAAGACGCTCCAAGAACAACACAACTGTGCATGAAAAAATAAAAACGAAGTGTCTAGATAGACCTGAGCTTTTTATTGATGAAGAAGGCCCCAAGCTTTGACGCTTGTACCTCTTGGATATTTCTTGGGGTGACACCAGGGTGGCATCCCCAAGATTTATCTTTTGTCCATTCTTCATCTCATTACATCATTCTCTCTCTACACCTGAATTTTTTTCCTTCATACAAAACTTCACACAATCTTCATTAGCAACATTAGTGTATTCAAAAGATATTAGACCCTTAGGAAAAGCTTTGTAACATCAAGACTTTTCATTAAAAACACAAGCTACTGTATCAACTCCTTCAAAAATCTCAATTCCCCAAAAGAGAATTCAAAAAGGAATCAATAAGAAGCAAATGCAAATAATGGCAGAAATCTGTCAAAACAGACCAGCAGGTAGAAACCTATTTTTTAGATAATCTTCCGTTGCTCAAATCAAAACGTGTTGAATTAACAAAAGTTATCTAACATACTGGGGGATGTATTCGTAAATTTTTAGCTCAATCCGAGTTACAGAGACTCCTCACGAATTTTTATGGTGAAGGACAGAAATCTGTTTTGGGACGGCAACTCCCCAAATCTTACTTCCCTCTCATTAGAGGTCATTCTTGGCACAAAAAGCAAACGAGAAGGATAAGGAGAGGTCATTACTGAAGTAATAACTTCCAATACTCAAGGAAACTCTTGGGTTATCTTCCAACAAGTACTTTTCTTTAATGCCTTTAAGTTAGGCATGATAGTTTCATAAGATGCTCACATAAGAAATATGAATTGAAATAAAAGAGAGCATCAAGAAGCAAATTCAAAACACATTTAAGTCTAACCCACTTCCTATGCATATGAATATTGTAAAGAAACAAGTTATTAAAGCACAAAGCAACAAGCATAGGAAAGCAAAACAGGTGCAACTTCAAAATTTTCAACATAAAGAGGGGAAACTTAATATTGTTGAGATAGATAAGACCATGTTTCCCTCTCTCATAATTACTTTTAGTAGCATCATGAATAAAATTAACAATATAACTATCACATAAAACATTCTTATCATGAGCCACATGCATAAAATGATTATTACTCTCTACATAAGTAGTGGGAGCAAATTCAACAAAATAACTATCATTATTATTCTCATCACCATAATCATCAAATATAGGAGGCACATTGTAATCACAATAAATTTTCTCCTCAATAGTAGGTGGACTGAAAATATCAAATTCATCATTGTAATCATCATACAATGGAGGTATAGTATCATCATAAGCAATAGTATAGCTACCTTCCAAAGCTGGGGAACTAAAAAGATCATTTTCATAAAAACTAGCTTCCCCAAGCTTAGACGTTTCCATAGCATTAGCAATAATGGTGTTCAAAGAATTCATACTAATAACATTGCTATTAGCATGCAAATAAAGCTCCATAGGTTTTTAATTTTCTCTTCAAACACTTCATGTACTAACTGAAGATAAATTCTATAGAGCCCTCTAATTTTTTGTGTTTTTGAATAGGGAAAGCAAACCAAACTAAATAATTTTTTTGGAGTTTTTGAAAAGAGGCAAACAAACCAAGCAAAATAAACTAAGCAAACTAAAAACAAAGTAAAGAGAAAGGAAGTGGAGGACTCCCCTTGTGAAGACGTCCTTGGCCTCCCCGGCAACGGCGCCAGAAAACTTGTTGGTTCTTGACATGGAGCACTTCGTTGGAAACCCCAAGAGCAAGGTGTGATGAGCACAGCAGCAAGTCTTCCCTCAGTAGAGACCGAGGTTATCGAACCAAAAGGAGGAAGGAAACGTCACACATGTGTTGTAAGCAATGCGGAGACCTGCACAACACAAACTCAAGACTTTGTCCCAATGAACAGTGAGGTTGTCAAGCTCACCGGTTTGCTGTAACAAATGATTAAACGTATGGTGTGGAAGGTAATGGTTTGCCGCAAGTAAACAGGTAATAGTGGAGGATGAATCAATGGTAAAGATTGGATCGGGGTCCATAGTTCACTTGAGGTGCTCTCCTTAGATAAACAACATGGAATGAAGGGTAAACAAATTATAGCAGGGCAATTGATAGGAACTAAGAAAGGCATAAAAATGCAATACCAGACAAAAAGATCCTATGAGATTCGATTAGGAAATACAACAAGATACATAGACCGCCATCCAACTACATCTATGACTAGAAGTCCGCCTTCAGGTTATCATCCGAACCCCCTCCAGTATTAGTTCCAAGCAACAGACAACTGCTTTAAGCAAAGTGTGTAAGGTAAACAATCCACTTGTTCCATGAACAAGAGACCATTGTTTTCTCCCTAGTGGCAACAACACATCTACAACTGAAGAGATTTTTGTCACTTCCCTTGGAAACTAGAGGCATGAACCCACTATCGAGCATAAATACCCCCTCTTGGAGTCACTAGCAACTACTTGGCCAAGATAGCTACTAACAACGGAGAGCATGCAAGATCACAAACAACACAGACATGATATAATCAATAAGAAAAAACCATTAATCAATATGACATAGTAATCTCAATATCCATCGGATCCCTGCAAGCACAACAAGCATGATTACAAATAGATTAGATCTTGATCATGAATGGAGCTCACAAGATCTATACATGAAAGCACAAGGAGGATATACAACCATTTAGCTACTACATGGAACCATAGTACAAGATGGAACTACTCATGCATCATACCGGAGAAGAAGGCCTCCGGGATGATCTCCCCTCCGGCAGGGTGCCGGTAAGAACTTCATATCCCCCCTAATCTAGGGACGATGGTGGTGGCGGCTACAGACGGTTTCGTGGAGTTTTGATCGGGTTGCTAGGGTTTCTGCATCGGGGGCTTATAGGCGAGGAGGCGAGGCAGGGGTTCCCGGGGGGCCCACACCCTGCCCAGGCGCGGGCTGCGCCTGGGGGGTGTGGCCACCCCGTGGCGCCCCTCCGTCTTATCTTCTGGATTCGTGTCGCCCACGGTAAAATATTGACTTTGGCTTTTGTCCCGTCCAATTCCGAGAATATTGATTTTCTACCTTTCTGGAACCAAAAACAGAAGAAAACAGGCAACTGGAAATGTGGCCACTTGTTAATAGGTTAGTTCCAGAAAAGATATAAAAACACATCAAAGTGTAGACAAAGCAAAGCAAAGTAGATACTAAACAAGCATGGAACATAAAAAATTATAGATACGTGTCCGACGTATCAGGGATAATGACATGGATATACCCTATGGGTACCTTACATTGGCATACCTGGTCTAGCCCAGTGAAGGCCCACGTGAAGACTTGCTGCCCAAGGAGACTCCGGATGGCCCAAGCCCGGTATAAATTTGACTCCTTGGAGAACACAGCCTAGTTGTAGATTGAAATTTGAAGGGTGAAACCCTAACTTGTAATCGACTCGACCTACCCCCGAGTCCTAGCCTATGTATATAAAGGCTAGGAGGGCACGGCGAGGAGTACCTTGACAACTCATACACACACCTCACGCCAGATTGCATCTGCGCACCCACCTTCGGTTCCACCGTATCAGGAACAGACAAGCTGGAGTAGGGTTTTCCCTCCGAGGGCGGAACCTGGGTAAACCTCGTGTCCCCTTACTGCGTGTTTTTTAATCGTCTCGCGATCGCCAGCATACCCATCTTCTCCAAAATCCAAGTCCATAACAACGGGCATTGATGAGTCGAACCCTTGTCAGGGCCCCATAGGTGCAAGAAAACATAGATGGCTATAGTTTGTGACGCCACGTATGCTCTCAATGGGTCCCACGTACACGAGAAACCACGGACGACATCGGCTTATGGCACCACATCAACTCCGGGCAGGACCCATGGCCACGAGAGACCGCAGTCGTCATGGGCTCAGGGGGCCACGTCGGCCCAATGCGGCCAAGAACGCCTCTCACCGAGCGCAATATTGTATGTACGCTGACGGCGGCCAAGGATGCATGCGTGGTCCACCATGCGCCTCTCACCGAGCGTGGTATTGCCCGCGTATGCTAACGGCAGGCCCAGGGTGCACGTGCGGTCCACCATACAGTGAGCAAGGGTCCTGCAAGGCCCATGCATAAGCGGCTCCCATCGCACTTTATGGTCGAAATTGGACGCCAAAGATCACTGGACGCGGGATTAGAGTAAAATTTTGGGTCCGAGGGACGGGTTTTAGCCATTGATCGTCTATATCCCTTGGCTAAAAAGAATCGGGGTGACGTGGATAGCAGTTTCAGCATAAACAATCTAGCGCTATTATTTACTGTGATTGCTATGCACCAAACCATCTGCCGCCATATATCATAGAAGGCGGTAAATTTTTTCCATTGTCTTAACTATTGCCCGGAACCTAGTTAGTGCCGGCCTATAATGGGACACGTCGTTAACGTCGTGCTAGCACTAGCTCGGCGGATGACGATGTGCTGAGCCAAAAAAACACCGCCTAAAAAAATTCCTGACGCAGTTAACCATGGCGGTTTTTTTGTCATGCCAGCACGAGCGGGACAACTAGGCGTGTGCCTCGGTGTTTATAAGCATCAGAGCACGCGACCCTTGTTGTAGTGTTTCCAAATTTGGGATGGCTTTGTGGTCCAGCGGAATGCCTGCACATATGAGGCATACGTCTATTGGTATGCCTCGGGCAATCCAGCCATCCATACACCCGTCACACCGGTGACACCATTCTCATCTCGCTCCTCCCCTCTCACCCAGTCACCACCCATTGCCACCGAATCATAGATCCATGGATGCAAACCATGTCCATGACGGTCCTCCCAATGGCGCGGAGGTTGGGATGGACGACGGCGAGGGCCTGTCTCCCAGACCACCGGCGCCCCTCCGGCTGGCATGTCCTTGGTGGAGTCTTCCTGATGGATATGAAGCGCATGCGATCCCTTGACGAGGCTAACTTGGTGCGCTTCTATGAGGTGTGCATGAACCCCTCCTTCACGGTTTCCCACGTCTGCCTCGAAGAATCTCAGGAGGATATCGACATGTAGAAGGTGACCATGTGCTCTCTCAAGGAGCAGTGGGGCCTCGTTCGACCGCTGCACCCGCTTAACAAGGCCGACTTACGCTCCATTGGCTTCTGAGGGACCTGCGCTCTAGCGATGATGAACACTGTGGCCTTCCTCTACCTCAATAGTTGAGGTTCTGCGCTCCGATGATGATGTATAGTATCATCGATCTAGGGCTAGGTTAGTATAATGCGGTGACCCAGCAATACCACTGCATGTGTAGTACACTATAGTCGTTGACATGACATTCACAGAATATCATTCCGCAAATATCACATCCCTCAGAGTGGTACAACAGAAACATTACGGGTACAAATTACAAACATACACACTTTATTATTATTACAGTACTAGAAGTTTAGTACTTCAAGTGATTCAAACTTACAAACCAAACTTAAACAGTTTTAGCGGAAGATCAAAGTTTCAAACTCATACTCCGAATTGAGTTCACCAACTTATTATATAAATTTTATGTTGCTCGGCTCAATTGGTTTACTACTAACTAACGTAACTACTCGGACTCATTTCCCTCCACTCCATAGCATATTTCATAATCCACCCCTTCCACTCCTCCAGACAGGTCTGGTTCCTCGTAGTAGACACCCTCTTGTCCATCAGCAGCGTACATCGGAGTGTCTTCTGGCTCTTCAAAGTCTAAGAAGGGGATCAAAGGAAAGAGTGGGTAATAGCGCTACCCAGCAAGTTCATTATATGCAAGGTAGGAAGTTTGATGCTTTATCTACCACCTCGGACTATCAGTCCTTGGCACTATGCAGTTTTCATAAACATTTCTTTAAAGATTAATTTTAATATCCACAAAAACTATGCCCATCAGCCTTCACAGGTTGACCAAAACTTCATGGAGTTCCTTTCCTATCACGTTCGTGGCTCCTTCTCAAAACAGGGAGTAACAGGTTATAGATTTTACACTCTGCAGAGGTGCGTTACTTTATCCATGAGAGATCAACTCCTTGTTACACAACCGGGCATACTTTTCCGTCCATAATTCCGTGATGTGGGGCCCAGTAGGTGATCTAAGACAATCATTGTTCCTCTCCGTGACCCCATATGTCTGCAGGACCCTTCGGGTCGAGCTACATCTCCGTTAAGCCACCTCCAGGGTAAGATATAACCCTGATGAGTTCTCAAAGACTCTATGAGCCGGTGATGCCCCTGGCAAGCTCCATATAGGTCCGACTATACCTCCGGTAGTCGCTCATGGATAATCTAGACACCAAAATCGTGGGGCCTAAGGGTGCCCACCCATATGCTGGATCCTCGCAAGGAAACACAACGTCACGTTAAGGTCGTCTTTCCTACATATGAAAGGAAGAACATCCAACTGACTTCTCTGCCCCATTCCAAATCTCATGGTTAACACGTAATATATGGCGCTAGAATCACTGATGTCATGGGTTATTAATTCCTATGTGATGAATCTCATTGCAACTGGAAACCTAAGTTCCATTGCCCACCTTATCTTTATCACCACTTAGGATGATAATAACATCTTATTTGTTTGAGAAAATAATATTTTCTTTCTTCAGAAACTAGATGATAACACACAATTTGCAATTACTTTGATAAAGACTCATCAAAGGACATGAGCAAGTGATAAACTTGCCTTGTGAATACAAGCTAATAAAGTTGGATTATTGCACTCGACCTTGAGCTTCTATTTCTACAAAACACCATTATTTTCAGGGGCATCACTTCTTTGAGGTCAAATCTGGTGATATTGTTTTAATGTAGAAAAATGACTGGTTAGCTGGTATAGCTTCTGAAATGTTCCCTAGAGCATTCTCCTTTGCAACTACAGAGGATGTTTTAGTCAGAAACTTCTTGTTGTCCCCTAATCTAGCTACCAACTTTGCCCTCCCAATATCCCCACAAGCAATGAATGAACTCAGAGAACTGCAAGCCAAGACTGCTGATGTGATTCTACAAAACAATGCTAATGATGTGTGGAGTTATAACTAGGGATCCAAGGAATACTCAGCAAATATGTTTTATCAGTTCTGCTTCAGGAATGTGAAGACACATGTTGCCTTTGATTGGCTATGGCAAAGCAAATGTACACCCAAAATGAAATTCTTCTTCTGGCTTCTATTAAATGATAGGTTGAACACAAATAACATGCTCAGGAGGAGACATTATAACAGCATATCCACTTTTAACTGTGACATATGTCACTACAATATTGAAGAAACTCTAGAGAACCTTTTTTTTCCTCCGCCCCTTTAGTAAATAATGTTGGAATTCTTTGGGCATATAATGGGAAGATCAGGGAGACATACTACAGGTTATACAGCAAGGGAAGGTCGATTGGAACAGAAAATTTTTCATGGAAACTTTCATAGTAGCTGCCTGGAATATTTGGAAAGAAAGGAATGATCTTTGCTTCAATAACATCACTCTAGAACTAGGATCTTGGAAAGATAGATTCAATCTAGACTTTCAGATGTTGGTTTATAGGACCAAAGCTAACCTTCACCCCCTTATTCATTCTATTTGTAATATCCTATAAAATCTCTCACCACTTTGTAAATATGTAACCATTGAGTCCCCCCCCCTTTCATGATGTCACATCCCAAGATTTTCCAAATCTTGTAATGTGAAAAATAAATAAACAAAATAAATAATTGTTGAAAATTAGGGTGAAAAGAAACTTTTGTTTCTAATTGGAAACTTAAAATCCCATCTTGAACAAACTTTGGTTAATGTTTGAATATAATTAAATTCAAATCAAGTGGATTGCAATCTTCATAAATGCATCTGGAAATTTAAAACACTTGGAGAATAAGCCAAAACCCTAAAACCCTAATGGAAGAAAACATTTCCAAGCTATCTCTAAACCTATGGATTTGATCCATATAAAATTTGTCAAACAAACATTTCAAAATGATCAAGAATGACAAATAGAAATATTATAAAACCATATGAATTGGTTTCACTTAATTTGGAGCCATAGATAAAATCTTATGAATTTAATAAGAAAAGGAAATTGAATTCCCAAAGCCAATGAAGCACCTATCTAAAATCCATACCAAATGGTGAGCAAATAATCTTAAAGATATTTAAAAGGATAAATAAATATCAAATAAGATTTTTACAAATTGGAAACACCAAGTTTGGATCTACAAATAAAAAGATATGGATTTTAGAAGATAAAGATAGAAATATTAAATAAGAAATATTTAAAGACCAAATTAAATCTTGGCCTAATCAATTAAGCAAATGGAATGAATAGAATCCAAATCCAAATAAAATAAAAGGATAAAGAATTACCAAATAAAATGGCATTAACCAAATTCTATTGGAATAAAGATAAAATCCCTATTAGAAATGATTAATTAAATCATGGGAAATAATATTTGGAATTTACCCAAGTGGATTAAAAGTTATTTAATTAACTTAAATAAGATCAAAGAAATCTTCCAAACAAAATTTATGGAATTAAAACTATATTTAATTTCATTGGAATAAAGACAAGTACCCAATTTAAAATGATTAATAAATCATAATAAAATTATTCCAAATAATTCAAAGTGAATTATTTGACATCCTTATAATTGAATGAAACTTACTGAAAAGGTTTTGTGGAAAAATGAAATTTAAATAAGGATTAAAAATATATTTGATCTTATTTGAATAAATGCAAGGGCCTATTTTAATTAATTAAAAGACCCTAAAAAGAATAAAAGAAATATTCTAAATTTGACTTTAAATGTATTATTAATCAGTATTAAAATCTGAACAAAGTTTGGTTGAGGTTTGAAATTCAAAAGTTGTTTGAATTGATTAAGCAAAATCAAAACAGAATAAAAGAAATGGAAAAAGAAAAGACACAGATCAAAAAAAGGGAATAGGAGCAGCCCAGCCCAGCCCATCTGGCCCAGCAGCCCACTCCCTCTCTTCTCCCGCGGGAAAACGATTCGAACCAGAGAAGCCACCCGCAAAGTCGCTGACTGCCTGACCCCACCCCCACTCTCTCTCACTCGCTGACGCCAAACCCCACTGCAACCTCATCGTCGTTCTCACCCGCGCGCTAACCTCGCCGGCAGTTTCTGCCCGATTTAATTCGCGTCAATACTCGTTACTGCCGCGTTGATTCAGCCCCGTGATCACGCATACATAACCGCCTGCCCCTCCTCTCCACTTCCCCTCTCTCGCTCGCACCAGCTCGCCACCGGGCTGCGCTAATTTCACCAGAGACCACGCTTTGCTCCGGCGAGCTCGGATTCGAATTCCGGCCACCACCGTCAGCCCCACTGCCTCCTGAACACACGAGCACGACAGTTGGCTGAGAACTCTTTGAACGTGAGGCCAGGAGCAAGGCCGGTGAAGCAACCTCTCCGCCGCTTCGCCGAAGACAGGAGAAAAATAATAGGAGACGAAATAGCTCGGCTCCTCGCGGCCGGGTTCATCATGGAAGTCCTATACCCGGATTGGTTGTCGAATCCGGTGCTAGTAGAAAAGAAGAAAGACGATCCCAATGTAGCCATTGTATGGCAAATGTGTATCGATTACACCAACCTGAACAAGGCGTGTCCAAAAGATCCTTTTCCATTGCCATGAATAGATCAGGTCATTGATTCGACCGCTGGTTGTGAGTTATTGTCATTTGTAGACGCGTATTCTGGTTTTCACCAGATACCGTTAAATCCGGCCGATCAAATAAAGACAGTGTTTATTACCCCGTACGGGGCTTATTGTTATCGCACAATGCCATTCGGCCTGCGGAATGCAGGAGCGACATACCAGAGATGCATGCAAAAATGTCTACACAATCAGATAGGAAAAAATGTACAAGTATACGTAGACGATGTGGTCATCAAAACCAAAGAAAGAAAAACATTACTGGAAGATATACGGCAAACTTTTGCGAACCTGAGAAGATTCCGAATGAAGCTTAATCCAGAAAAATGTACGTTTGGCGTGCCGGCAGGAAAATTACTCGGTTTTCTCGTTTCTAGCCGAGGTATAGAGGCCAACCCAACAAAGATAAAGGCAGTAGAAAGAATGGAGTTGCCGAAATGTTTAAATGATGTACAAAAATTCATGGGGTGTTTGGCCTCGCTTAGTCGGTTTGTATGTCGGCTAGGAGAGAAGGCGCTACCACTCTATCAGCTGATGAAGAAATCAGATAAATTCGTTTGGACTCCACAAGCAGACATCGCATTTCATGAATTGAAAAAGATGTTGGTTACAGCACCCATTTTGGCTTCTCCATTATCAAAAGAGCCTATGTTACTCTATGTAGCGGCTCCCAACAGAGTAGTGAGTACTGTAGTCGTAGTGGAACGACTTGAAGATGGTAAGTCGGTTCAGAGGCCGGTGTATTATCTAAGTGAGGTGTTGTCCACTTCAAAGCAGAATTACCCACATTATCAGAAGATAGCTTATGGGGTATATATGTCGGCGAAAAAGCTTAAACATTACTTCGAAGAGCATCCCATCAAAGTGATCTGTGAGGCACCCATAGCCGACATACTGAGCAATAAAGACGCAAGTGTCCGAATAGCAAAATGGGCAATCGAGTTATCACCATACGCCCCACAATTTGATAGAAGGGATGCAATCAAATCTCAGGCGGTCGCCGACTTTTTCGTGGACTGGGCCGAGGTACAGTATGAGCCACCATTGCCAGATCCAAATTATTGGACTATGCATTTCGATGGTTCCAAACTAAGGAACGGTTTGGGGGCAGGAATAGTGTTAACCTCGCCTAAAAGAGACCAACTGAAATATGTGTTACAAATACATTTTGCTGTGTCCAACAACGTAGCCGAATATGAAGCACTGGTCCATGGATTGAAAGTAGCAAAAGAAATTGGCATACGCCGAATTTTATGTTATGGCGACTCGGATCTAGTAGTACAGCAAGTCTCAGGCAGTTGGGACGCATTAGATGCTAATATGGCTTTATACAGGTTTCACGTGCAAAAGATCAGTGGATACTTTGAAGGATGTGAATTTCACCACATACCTCGGGCAGAAAATGATGCCGCGGACACATTGTCGAAATTAGGATCAACCCGGCAATCGATTCCTCCGGGTATTGCCCTGGAACACCTCAGGAAACCATCAATAATCCCATCACCAGAATCCGAATCTATCTTTATCCCGGCAAATTCCGCAGAAGATAACGCGCCAATGGAAGTAGATCAGCAATATAACTCGGAACCCCCCAGGAGGAAGACAGCCGAGGTAAGCACAATCATGGGAAGAGTCGAGATAGGTATGTCGGCAGAAAACATGGAAATAGACAGTGAGATCACACCAGAAAAAGTCACACCGCTATGGGCGCAACCCATATTTTCTTACCTAAAAGACTCGACGTTTCCGAGTGATGAGGTATTAGCTAGACAAACTGTAAGGAGAGCAAAAGCTTATACGATAATAAACAATGAGCTATATAAAAGGAGCATCACAAACGTATTGCAGAAATGTGTGAGTTCGGCAGAAGGTCAGGAGATCCTCCTAGATATACACCAAGGAGAATGTGGGCACCATGCTTCATCTCGTGCCTTGGTAGCCAAAGCATTCAGGCATGGATTTTATTGGCCGACGGCGTTAAAAGAAGCAAAAGAATTAGTTAAGAAATGCAATGGATGTCAGAGATACGCAACCAAAATACACATGCCATCGGCCGAGTTAAAATCAATACCCATCACTTAGCCATTTTCTGTATGGGGTTAAGATATGGTGGGACCATTTAAGCCGGCACGAGGAGGAATGACCCACATATTGGTTATGGTGGACAAGTTCACAAAATGGATTGAAGTGAAACCAATAAAAAAGTGCGATGGGTCCACAGCAGTGAAATTTCTCAAGGATATTATCTTAAGATATGGGTATCCGCATAGTATTATTACAGATAATGGCACAAACTTTGCAGAAGGAGCTTTTGCCAGATTTTGCCGAGAGAAGCACATAAGACTAGATATTGCCTCTGTGGCTCACCCAGCATCCAATGGACAAGTCGAAAGGTCTAATGGACTGGTGCTATCAGGAATAAAACCACGACTTGTCGAACCATTGCAAAGGTCGACAGGATGTTGGATTGAAGAACTCCCAGCCGTACTATGGAGCCTCAGGACTACCCCAAATAGATCAACAGGTTATACACCATTCTTCCTGGTATACGGGGCAGAGGCCGTACTTCCAGCCGACATAATATATGACTCGCCAAGAGTTACTCAGTATACAACCTCGGAGATAAACGAGATATCTCGGCAAGATGCTGTAGACCCGCTAGAAGAAGCCAGAGAGTTGACATTATCACGATCAGCTATTTATCAACAGAACCTGCGACGATATCACAGCAAGAAGGTGAACCCAAGAGTATTCAAAGAAGGAGATTTGGTCCTCCGACTGGTGCAACGTACGGCCGACATGCACAAGTTGTCACCTCCAAGGGAGGGACCATTTATTGTGAGCAAAGCGCTGCACAACGATGCCTATTATCTAATCGATGCTCAGTCCCCCGGAGGGAACAAGGCAGACAAAGCTGGCGAAGAAACGAAGCGTCCATGGAATGTAGCATTACTTCGGCCATTTTACTCGTAGCATTGTATCTCAAGGTCAAGATCCAATGATGTATTGAACCTCGGCATCCAGAGCAGTGACTCGGGGACTGCAATATGTTATCGCAATTTCATGTTATGTATTTGAACCTCGGCGCCCAGAGCAGTGACTCGGGGACTGCCATATGTTATCTCAGTTTCATGTTATGTATTTGAACCTCGGCGCCCAGAGCAGTGACTCGGGGACTGCCATATGTTATCTCAATTTCATGTTATGTATTTGAACCTCGGCACCCAGAGCAGTGACTCGGGGAATGCCATATATTATTTTCATATTAAATATTTGAACAACGGCATCCAAAGCAGTGACTCGGGGACTCCCATATGCTGCTTCAGTTTTATGTTGAGCGCACCCGTATTAGTCTTATATTATTTCTGAAATTCGATTTACATATTGAAGTTCCGCGCGATAAACAATGATTCAGGGATTGCCATATATTGTCCCAGCGAAGTAGTCAATCTCTGTTCAGAACAGATCAATATTATATGATATTCAGAGCTAACGCCTAGATAAACCAAATATCAGGAAATCAGGAAATTGAGAGCCACCAAAGCAAGAATTCGGGCGAACACCCACTTAATCAAATAGTAACAACTACAAGCGTATATGTCACAGCAGTACACCGCAAAAGAAATTCGAATCATACAGAGAACGGACAAATGTTTCGCCTACATCATACGCCCGACATGCCAGGGATCAGAAATAACTTAAGCATTGTTCGTTGGGGAGGCAGCAACTTGGTCAAGCGCGGGGCACTCCGACGTAGGAGGAACTTCGACTGAGGTTGCCTCGCCCTCCGCGGACCCAGGTGCAACTCCGGCGGAAGCCCGAGGTTGCTCAGGAGCATCAGTCCGCGCGGTAGAATGCCCGATACCTTTGGAGGAGGACAGCGCATCGCCGTTGCTGTCCGAACTTGAACTGGAGCTGTCAGATGCGGCCGAGTCATCCTCACCTTCCCCTTGCTCGGCCGAATTGTTGTCCGAGGCATCCTCAACTACAACCTCTTCATCCGGGTCTGGAAGAAAACTCGGCCCTTCATTCCAGGTGTGCACGTCGGCATACTCGACAAGTTGGAAGGCACGAGCTTGCCGAAGAGCAACAAAAGTGGGATCCTCAACCCAGCGGGAACCAGTGCGCAAATTTCTCAGGATATCAAGAGAGATGTCTTCTTACCATGACATGATAACAGTAAGGGCCATATCGGCACCAGCGCGCCCGGCTGATTCCCTCCAGAGACTTAATTGCCTCTCATATGCCATTAGTCTTTTCACCAGTAATTTGACCTCGTTGATATCAGGAGTCCCCGAAGTATTCGGCCAAAGAACATGGTAAGCTCGAATAGCGGCTTGCACCAAGTCACGGCCCATAATCTTCATCGGACCAACTGCGGCACCAACGGCAACCAAGAAATCCTCCATTGAATACTTCGAATCAGCGGTAACAGGAACACCTCGGCGCACGCGAGCTACAAGAACAGCTTTCGAGCTCACGGGCTTAGCTTCGAGAAAATGATCTGCGCAAAACGCGAACACGTCAGGTGGCAGCAAGGACAAAGACAGAAATATAATTCGGCGGTGCTAAGAAGCTTACGATGAATGTAACGCATCATTATCTGAAGATCCTTGGCCCAATCGACCTTGCTCTTCTCAAAACGAGCAATTTCCTCGCTCAATCCCTGAGTTTTCAGTTCAGCAGCCTCAAGGAGTTCCTTATTCTTCTGCAGTTCCAAAGCCAGCCGATTCTTCTCTTCAGAGAATTCCTGATCGACCTTTTCTAATTCGGATTTCTGAGAAAGCTTAAGGGTCTCCACCTCGGGCCGTAGGCGAGCTATTTCATCGTCTTTTTCTTTTAGCTCCGCCGAATGAGTAGCAGTTTGTTCTAAAAAATGCAGCATCACGTCAGGCATGGGCGCGCAATCTTGGTGAGACGCTGCAAAGATTTGCAGCTCGGCTTTACCAAAGCCAAACGAAATAAATAAGCTCAGCACACATGTTAAAAAGGGAAAAGGTCCAAGATAAAAGGGAAACTAACCTTCCAAACTCTTAACTTTCTTCTCAAGACGAATATTGAGGTTATTAATATTACCTGTTCACCAAAGAAGTAAGTCGGCATCTAGCGGACGAATCAATAAGAATGTCGAGCATAACAAAAAGGAACTATCGACCTACCAGCCTTTTTTACCATAGGAAGGATTTTTTCATACTTTTCCTCCAGTTTGCGATGGGAGAAAAGCAACCTCTGGAATTCGGCAGTTCGCCGGTCATGTGCAACCTGAACAATGGAGCAAAACGATGAATGAATAATCAAAGCTAAATCAGATCCGAGTCAAGCAAAACTTAACTCGGATCTAGGTGGCTGGATATTCAAAGATAAATCAGATCCGAGTCAAGCAAAACTTAACTCGGATCTAGGTGGCTGGATATTCAAAGCTAAATCAGATCCGAGTCAATCAAAACTTAACTCGGATCTAGGTGGTTGAATATTCAATGCTAAAATCATATCCGAGTCAAGCAAAACTTAACTCGGATCTAGGTGGCTGGATATTCAAAGCTAAATCAGATCCGAGTCAAGCGAAACTTAACTCGGATCTAGGTGGCTGGATATTCAAAGCTGAATCAGATCCAAGTCAAGCAAAACTTAACTCGGATCTAGATGGCCGGATATTCGAAACCTAGAAATAAACTTAAATTAAGTCAAAGATCAGTAAAACTTCCAAGCATATAACAAGTTATTTTCTTGCAAGTTTCGGGGACTAGAGCATATAGTAACATCTGCGGAACTAATCTAAGCTCAGAGAAACAGCAATTACCTCATTCATCTTGTTAGTATCAAGGATGAACTGGGCAGCTTGGTCGAAATGGCCGCTGATGTCGGAGAGCTGAAAGGGCTGGTTGACGGGATTACCCTCAAACTGATCAGCAGCATTCCAATTATTGGCGTACTCCACCAGCGCGCCGAGGCTGTTCCCACTAGCTGTCCGAGTTAAGACCTTACCCCGGACATGTTGTGTAACCACTGCGGCCGCAGGGCTCTTATGAAGAGCAAGCTGAGTGCTGGCTGCCGAGGCAACGAAGGCTTTCGTAGGCGCAGTTCCCTTGCGCAGCATGTCGGCGATACTCGGCTGAGAAGAGCCGGCGAGACCTTTCTGGGAAGAAGAAGTGTTGGTGGCAACAGCTTTGCTCGCCTTAGACGAGGCGTCAGCAGGAAGCGATACCTCGGTAGTGGGGGCGGTGTCTTCAGGAGCAGCAGGAGTCACGGCCGCAGAAGGCGCCGGGATAACGACCTCTTCGGCCGGGGCTGGAATGGCTGCAGAAACTGCTGGAGCAGGTAGAGGCTCAGTAGCGGCGCTAGGGCGTACAGTGGGGGCAACGGGTTCGATGGAGATCTCGGAGGGCCGATCGGAACCACGGTCAACAAAAGGAGTTTTGGTTACGTCGCGACGAGGAGGCGATGGGTTCGGAGCTAGAGGAGAGGCAGCACGAACAGGACTGGGAATCCTGGTATCATCGACGGGCGGAGGAGACGGCTGCCGAGTCGGCTGGCTTGTCATGCTAGGACTGCCGGGCTTAACAGAAAGCGGAGCACTGCAAAAATAAGAAAGAAAAAAGAATGTCAGTGTAAAAAACAGAAAGAGAGAAGCAAGAAATACGAGCGAAAGGAATTTACCCGGCAACCCCAGGCATAGTCTTGCGCCTGGGAGGATTCGGAGCGGATTTCTTCGTTCGTTTCTTGGGGACCGCTTCCGAGGCACTAGCAGGAGCCCCGCGTTTCCCTGAGGTAACAGGGGGTCGAGAAGCAATAGGCTCGGCGTCGTGAACCTGACCGGCCGGATTAGCTGGGAAAGTAGAAGCCGGAAATGCATAAGAAATAGGCATTGCGGCAACTACCTCAAGAATTTGGACCTCGTCCGAATCACCTTCCTCCTCGTGCGCCGAAGTCTTGCCACGAGCTCGAGCCGGGGCAGGATCCGACTTAGGGACGAACTCCTCGGAGTCCAGCTCACCAGTATCCGGGGTGCTCCGGTCCGCGGGCCACGGAAGCAACAAAACTTCGGCGTCCTCATTCTTTTGCTCTGCGGACCTCTACAAGACGTGGAAAAAGAGAGTTAGCGGAATCCGTAACGAAAACAATGGAATAGCAGAGCGGTATTGATTAAGCTTACCTCAGGAGGCGGATGATCGCGGGTGAAGGGTTTCAATACCCAAGTCCAATCCTCAGGCATCTCCGTCTTGAAGATAGCTCGGACGCGCTTATAGATAAGGTAATTGTCCAGTTCCATGGTCGAGACTCGGTTAGGGTCAAGGGGACCACTCATGTAGCACAGCTTGTGAGTCCGCTTCTGGAATGGGCAGATCCGGCTACTAATAAAAGTAGCCATCAGGTCTTCGCCGCATAACCCGGCGCGGATCAGCTACTTAAGCCGAATCTCAAAAGCCTCGGCCAAGGCATGACTTTTCCTCGGATTGTAGAGCCAGTTCACCTTAGAAGGCAGGCCAATTGAGAAAGCAGGGAGCCGAATCTTGTCCTCTGTCCCTCTGTTCTTGACGTAAAAGAAGGATTTGTGCCACTTCTTGCACGACTCTAACCCGGTAACACGAGGAAATACGGATTTCCTCCGAGGTGTAATGGACGCTGCCCCGCACTGAGTAAGAGATTTCTCAGAAGGGTGCAGAGATTTGTCAGGGACTACATTGGAGCGAATCTGGAAGAACTTCGACCAGACGTGCACTGACGGCCACAGGCCGAAGTATCCCTCCGAAGCGGAAATAAAAGCAGAAAGAGAAGCGATGGCGTTCGCAGGAAGATGATGCGGCTGAAGGCCGAAGTAGTCGAGAAACTCTCTAGCAAAATCGCTAAGAGGAAGACCGAAGCCACGCGCGAAGTGCGACATAAAAACCACATACTCGCCCTCCCTAACATCCGGAGAGGACTCGCTGCCGGGTAAGCGACAGGAGACCTCGACGGGAATCCTCCGAGTCCGGATAAGCCACTCAATCTCACGGCGTGTAACAGAAGAGCCCTGCCACGAGCCTCGCTCGGGCCCAGAGCCAGCGTCATCGTCCTCTACCAGAGCGCCGCTGAACGAACTAGACATGGGTTCGCCGGAGAGATCGTCGAAAGAAGAGCTGGCGGCGGAGGAAAGTTTAGAGCTACGAGGCCCCGTCACGATTTTGCACGGGGGCGGCGGCGGAGGAGAAGAGGAACCGCCGCACGAGTACGAGATTCAAACGGAGAAATCTAGATAGAACCTAGGCAATGTGGCCGGAAAGAACTCACCGGCGACAATATCGGAGCGGACGACCGCAGGCGAGGCAGGCGGAACAGCACGGCGTAGTCCTCGCCGTCGGAAGCTCCGATGAGCGCGCGGCGGTGGAGCTGCAAGAGCGCGCGGAGGCGAGAGGAATAAGAAGGGCACAGGCGAACGAGAAGGGGAAAAGCGAACTCCCAGACGCCGCGCCCCTCTTTATAGTTAAGCCACGAACGAGTAGTGGGATCGTGGGTGCGGCGGTTGAACGTGTAGATCGTGGGCGTGGCGCGAATGCACGACGTTGAGTGGAACCGCACCAGCGGCCACACAGCAGCAAAGAAGGTTGCGATCCCCCGGGAAACGGTACACGAGGCGTCGCAGCGCCGGCGCAGCAGGTACAGTGTCAACTGTAGCCTGTCAGTAAATACTGTAGAAGAACAAAAAACCAGAAGAACAATGATGAGGGTGACACGTAGGACAAGGCGTAAGAGAGAAGGAACATGGGTACCTCGAACGAGAAAAAGATAACTCGGAAACAATACAGAAAAATATGATGAAGCTGATACGACCCGGCCGAAATTATCGGCAGGGCCACACCAGCTTCGGGGACTAATGTCGGGGGGGTGACCCCGGATAGGATAAAGACGGGGAAAGACGAAGGTATGATCCCCGTCTGGTTCCCGAGTTATAGTTTAAGTCGGCCGGATCCCGTGTGAGTCGGCCGACATAAGGAGGCGAGAGGCCTGTAAATGTATATTGAGATATTACCAGGCCGAGATATTACGTAAGTCGGCCGGGTCAGCCCGAGTGATCTTAATGCAGGTGAAGGAAGATCCGAGCTATTCGAGGAAGGACCAAATGATAAGAAGCTTGCAGGAGAAGGAGAAGCCTGAAGTCAAACCCTAGCTGCAAGCTAGGGAGAATCTGAGCAGAGCCAAGCGCTAAGGACAAAGGCGCAGAGCTACAGAGAGGCAGGAGGAGGTCACGGAGGTGACAGTGCGGAAGACCGAGGCGCGCAGGGGGGGCCCTCTGGAACCTTGTCGTTGTTAGAAGAGCGACAGGGAAAGGGGAGCGCCGAACTACTATATTGGGACAAGCATATTCCTCGAAAATGCTTGCCACGTCAGCCCTAGCGGAACCCAGGGCTCTCATTTATAAGGGGAGGCTTGGATTCAGAAGGGGCATCGAGAAAAGAGAGAACCGTTAGGCTGGTAAAGTTCTTCTCCTCTCCCTGTAAACAGCTCAAGAAGCACTTGTAGCTCAAGGAAGAAGAAATAAAGATCTTGACCTTCATCCTCTGTGTGTAGAATCAACTACATCTTCCCTCCCCAGATCCCACTAGCATCCATTGGTCCCATACTTTAGCCTACCCATGGCATCTGCCGTGCCACCACCACGACACTCGCGCTCGCCCTGCAAGCTCAGCAATGTCTCTGCCAGAGCAGCGCCACCGTATGCCGACATTCCGACGACCTCTCCCCGTAAGTCCCGTCCTCCCCTCTCTCTCAAGATGACACACGCATGGTCGCCAAACTCTCCCGCATCTAATGACCCTCTTCGTGTGTCTTCTCGTGACCTGCAGCTCTCTCCAAGGATGACGAACGGAGAAGCCGTCGACAGACACATCTCCGGCGAGGAATTCCGACTGAACCCGTGCGCCCCTTCGACCAACGCGAACAAGTTGAGAATCCCCGTGCCACGGCGATCTCGATGAGCCACACCACGTCCCCTCTCGCTTCTTGTATCGCCGGCTCCGCCGCTGACAGACCACGCCGCTGCCAGCCACCGTCGCTCGCACCGCCAGTTCCTGGCAATCGCACTGTAGTCGTAGGATGCGTTTTGACTGGCTAGGATTAGATCTAGACGAAGAGGTAAGTTTGATCCTGAGCCACTCGATCTAATTTAAATCCAACGCTCTACAGCGACCGATCTGAGCGAAACGGTACCAGCGAATAGGAACAAGACACGTGGCCAGTCTGTTTGAATAAAAACCAGAAATGATCTATTTGATGTGCCAATTTGAAAAATTCATAACTTTCAAACCACACGTCCAAATTTTGCAAATTTTATATCAGTGGAATCAGCAAGACAAGTACTTTCCAACCATGCCCTTTGTTTAGTAAATTGCTTCTGGTAAAATGGTTGTTTTTGCAGAAACTAGTGTAGGCATGTTTTGAATATAAAATTCTTTCTAAAATTATTTTTGTGATAAAAACTTTGGGAAAATGGATTGTTTGAACCTACTGACCATCTAAATCAACTTGTGGTTTCAAAAACCTATTTTGTGAAGCAAGATAATAAAACTTTGAATTAAAGCATTTCTAGTCAAATAAAAATATTGTTTATTTGTTGAAAACTATTTTTGGATAAAACCTTTGGGAAATGTTTTGATTTAAACTCTATGACCCCAAACACCAAGTTTTATGATTTAAAAATACATTTGGTGAACCCTATAAAGATTATTGTTTGCTAAAGGCAATTTTAACCACATAAAATATTGATTTGGATTAAAATTGGTTTATAGGTAAAATCTTTTGCAAATGGTTTTGCCACTTTTATAAAATGACCAATAGGTGTTTTAGAATGTCTATAACCTATTAGAAACCACTTTTCCGAATAAAACAATATTTTGCATGCTTGCATGCATTGCTTTGGGTCTATTATTTTATGTGAAGAATTGCTTGAAAGGTAGATTGATTTCTTGCTTGCTTGATTGATTGTAGTGGAATTTGAAGAGTGTGAACATTGAAAGATCAAGGAGTGAACTTATATTCTCTACCAAAAAGGCAAGTGATGCTTCATACTTTTGTCCCATTATTTTCACTATGCATTAGTGATATTTCTAAAATAGGACTTGCATGGAATTTTGCTAAGTGTAAACTATGCCATGGGAAATCCTAGTAGATGAAACCTTAGTAGAATTTCCTAAGTTAAGATTCCTACTACTACCATGCTTAGCTTAGATAATAGAAAACAAGGGTGGATTATATTCATGCTATGGAATATTTCTAAGTCAAGGACTTGTGTTTTGTTTAATAAAACAACTAAGTGAGTGAATCGCCTGGGTGGAATGGAAGGAATGGTTTGTGTTGAGTGGTTACACAAGTCCCATTTCTATGGCTTACCTTGTGTATCTCACTTGTGGATGGCCACCCAGGAACAAAGAGATTTGAGATGTCAAATGTTGAGAAGCTTCAAGTGCAGCCACTTGGCATTATGGGCTCTGCCTGGATCATATAGGTTGCAATAACTTAGCCAAATGGACAGTTGGTGGTAGGGGATGATAGGTTGGAACGCGTCCATTCTAGTCTAAGGGAAGGATTTTGAAAGATCTTATCTTGGTGAAACCAAGTCTTGTGGGGAAAGTGCACCACCTCTACAGAGTGTAAAATATAAGTACTTAGCCATGTCCCTGGTAAAGGAGAATTTGAGCGTCAAGACATGGAAGCTATCAAGAATCTCCTCATCCCAATTTCTAAGTTAAAATTTTGTGGTTGAACAAGGGTTGAAGGATCACCAATTTCTATTGGGAGATGCCTTGGGTGATGTTGTCAAGCAAAAAAACTTAGTGTTTTCAAATGATAAGGAAAATATATTTTGAGCAAAGCAAGCCTAAGCTCCACTTAGCCAAATGCATATAGATGATAGACTCCACTATATTACCATAGTATCACTTGCCAATACAATTCAAATGTATTGACCCTTGTGGCTGTAACTTATTATGTTGCAGGTTTGTTTGATGTTAGTGAAGTTTATTGATTAGGATTACAAGTCTACAACCAACATGACTGCCTGTGGCACTTTGAAGATGAAGGACCCTATGCTATTGTTATATTCTGCTGCATTGTAATGAAATAGCCAAATGAGCTATGTAAGATGTAATAAATTATTTTATTCCTGGTTATAAAGTTGTATTATGACCTTTGTTTCTTGATATTAGATCTTAACTGTGGATGCTAGCTATTGATCCAGGGACTAGCATTGCAATCACAGGGATCTCTACCTTATTAAAGGTTGGGAACCTTACACATGAGGGGGCTCCCATTAATAGAAAAGCAGTAGGAGCCTTTCCTACAGTTAATTCCTCAAAAAGGACATTTTTTAAAGAAGCAATAATGATTATACATAGTAATGCAATGCATCCTTTATTAGTTATCTTCTTTGTGTGTTTTACCCACCTTATTAAATTCTTACATTCCTATTTCATAAAAGAAATTTGTTAATGGATAATCCCTAAAATTTTGTAAATATTATATTTAATCTTTTTGTGGTACTATATAAAATAAGATATTAAAACTTATTTTTATCTAATTTTAACTCCTATTATTATTTTCTTAATATTCTTTTTAAGAATAAGCATTTTAATTTATAAGATTTTATTTTTCTAACTTAAGTAGCAATCTAGTATTTTTATAAAATACTATACTAATTTAGAATGATAAAGGTAGATTTTATTTATTTTTAGGTATTTTATTTATTTTTATAAAATTCCAAAAGGAATATATATTATAAAAGTAATTAACCTAAATTTATTCTATTAAAAATAGAATTCTTAATTTTTATTGAGTAGTTTATATTTTTATGAACTAATGGATATATTATTTGTGTTTTTAGGATTTTTATTCTATTTCTTAGAGATTATTTAGTTTTAGGGTTATTTTGGTCTTTAAAAAATTGTTTAGATTCTTTATTTAAGATCTGGACATAACCCATTGGGCTGGCCCAGCCCTAACCCGGCCTATCTGGGTTGGTCAAATCCACTCGACTCGAGTGGTACTGGCCCGTACCGGCACAGTAAACTCTTCCTCTTCCTCGCACACCCGTGTTCTCTCCTCTCTCTCTCTATATCTATCTATCTATCTATCTCTCTCTCTCTCTATCTCTCTCTCTCTCTCTCTCTCTCTCTCTCTCTCTCTCTCTCTCTCTCTCTCTCTCTCGCCCCGCTATGGCGTTGTGTTGCCGCCGTCGTCGCCTATGCTATTCCGGCCTCCTCAGACTTCTTCGGCTGCCGTCGTGGTGCATGAAGAGACTATCGAGGCCGCTCCATTGACTGGTCCCGCTCGATTCGATGCTAGGTATCTCTCCTGACCAGGCCACCTCCACCCCAAACCCTAGGGTTTGGTGACTGTCGGCTATGTGGTGCTCCACTGTCCCTGTGGTGTTGTTCTGCGGCTTGGTGTCCTTGTGGTGCCATTGTTGCTACTCGTGTTGTGGTGGTCGTCGTGCCCATGGCTTGGAGCGGTTTGCAGCGCCCTCGGGTGCTCCCCGTGCCACCATGTGCGAGCTCGTCGGTTGGTCTGCTTCCTCTTCTAACTACAGTGAGGACCTCAGGTGAGTTCCTCCTTTTCTCCCCCTCTTGTTCTCTATCCTACCCTATTGGCTCTTGTGCGCTCGCAACATTTAAACCCTAATTGTGATTGTCCATTGTTCTAGGGTTCCACCCTTTGTGCTAGGGTTCATCCCTTGATAACATGCGGTTTTGAGGTGATTATCTATTAATACCGGTAGTGTGGATTTCATTGCTGTATTGTGTTCTTAGTGCTGACAGTTGCTTTGTCAGTAGTTCTTAACTGAACCTTTACCTATAGGTCTATATTGGTATGTTTTGATGTGAAGAAATTGGAGTTGGTTATATATTCTAGTAGTTCTCTTATAATTTTAGATAATATAGAATGTACAGGTGACAAAATGATTCCTAATTATTTATCTCAGGAAAATGATTGAGTATAGAAGCTAAGTTATGTAGCTTGTATACTTGGATTGCTTATTAAGCAGGTTCTTGTGACACCACAATTTGATTGGTACACATTTCATGTCTTTGAATAAGCTTTTCATGAGCTTTACTATGGATTGGTTTAGTTTGTAAGCTGGGAAAGATTTATGTTATCTAAAGAACTATATTGGATAAATAGCTTAGTCTATGATGCTGGTCTAAGACTTTGCTAGGTATAAACCAAGGTTTTTACCTGTTGCCTCATTTCTTATATGACCTATGATGGATAATCTCTAGGTATGATTCCTATAGGGTTTAGGAACATGATTTGATAGGCTTTTGTAAGGATAATATGGTGGATCCTTACTATCTAGGATGAATTATTAAGATGTAATTATTTCTGAGGTGCTACTATCCATAAGATGTGCCTAGAAATGTTCATTTAAGATTGCTTGTGTATCTAGTTATAAAACTAGAGATTTATGTCCAAGATCAGTGATGCACAGGCTGAGATCTTGGTTCTGGTTTGTAAATATTTATTGTTAGCTTTGTGTACTTTCTTCTATGATGGATACACCTCACTTGGGTGTTTTTATGAGAAATGGATAGGATCAATCATGTGATGGTTTTGTATAAACTCACCACACAACTGCTTGTTGATGATGTTGATGTGTTGGTTGCTCTTGTTGGCTTGATCTTGGTGTGGTGATCACTTCCTGGACCTTGTCCTGCACCTCCTGGTGTGGTGGATTTGTTGGATATTTGACAATATTAGTGGTGTTCTTGGTCGTGTGCTTGAGAATGTGGTGGTGAACTGAGATGTCCAGCAGTTGTGCTGCGGCAGTGTGATCCCTTTTGACTGTGTTGAGCTGATGATGTTGTGTTGACAGCACACAACATGCAGTTAGATGATTGTGCTGCTTCACTGTTCTATTCATTTTAGATCAGATCAAGTGAATATTTTTTCACTACTTAACCTTTTACTAGTTACTAACATGGTGAAACTTGCCCCCTTTTCTTGGGCTGATGATGTTGATCTGAAGCTTATTTGCTTAAAATAATAGATATTACACATTGGTGAAATTTTCCCCTTCGATTTACTCAATGATGTAAATAAGAACAGTGCACTTCACTATTCTCCACTTAGAGTATTACTAACAAATTAATATCCTGCTTCTCTTTGAGTTTTTTTATTTTGCAAGAACAGAGACTTGGAAGATCAAGATTTGGTGTAAAAGTAGATATTTAGTCTAGTTTTTTATCTTAAATTGTAATTTTTCATGTATGCTTATGTAATAATATTCTTTTATTCAATAAAGTTTCAATTTACTATATGTTGTTTCTGTAATATTTTTTATTTAATGTATTTATCTTTCTTTGTATTGTTGTAATAGAACAAGGAAATGAAATAAAAATTCCTTTCTTATTTAAATTACTTTGTTATCATATCTTAAATTCTCATTATTGTTTAATATATATAACATAGTCAAACAATACCACTAAATCATTTTGGAAAAACAATTTAATATTACTTAATTCTAATTTTCAAATCTTTTCCAAATCATTTAAATTTCAAATTTGCATTCGAATTGTTTGCCCCAAAATTCATGAATTCCTAAAGGTCATGTCAAAATTTATAGCAATCACTATAAAGAGCTAATTCTTCCTCTAGATAGTGAAAGAAACTCTGATCTCCTTAGGTTTTTGTTTGGCGAAAAAATTTCCCTGTTTTTACAGATGAATGCATGTAGATGATCAGATTCCTATTTCTACCCTTCGTTGGTTCCTAAACGTTGGGGTGTTACATAGAACTAGTAGACTAAGTAGAAGAATTTATGTGTTTCATAAACTACCTTGTAAAGCTATTTTAATTTACTGCCATTTTCATTAAACCACTATATGTGGAATGTGCAAAATAAAATATCAGAAAAAATACCGAGCTGCAGATAAATGGGGACGTTGTTGTTGAGTGCAGTGGCCTGTCCTGGGAGGACATGGACACAATTAACACTAACACTTTATTACTGCTTGTAGCTATGCGTGGCCTAGCTAATTGCGCATGGCGTGCCGTCCCATATATGCACGGGAGAAGGAGAGAGGGAGGGAGAGGGAGAAAGAGAAGACAGTAGCAATGGAGGGAATGCACCCAGAAAAAGAGGAGATGAAACATGGAAAAAGAAAAGGCATCTTGTAGACAGACACACACACGCAGAGTGAGAGTGAGAGTGAGAGTGAGAGTGAGAGAGAGAGCGCTGCAGCGTTGCGTGTTGTGTGTGTCATGCGTGACCATATATGCATGGTCTGTGGCCGGCGTGTGTACGTCCTCGAGGGTCGCGCCATCCTATGCATGCGTACGCGCAGGCTAGCCTCTGGGCGATGCAGCAGCTAGCTGGGTCTGATGGTCCCATGCAACCATGCATCATCCCATGAGCGAGGAGAGCGAGGGAGAGGGAGCGCCTAGTGCCCTAGCTAGTGTATATGCCGGTCCCTGCTTGTCCCCTCCCTGCCCTAATGCGCGCCTCCAACGCCCTGCCCCTGCAATCTCTATATGACTATGAGACATGTATACACGACCGGATACGTCCACGTCCTACAAGCACTAGTAGTCACCACTGATCATCCACATACCCATGCCCCTCGCTACTTGGCCGGTCTCTACTCCCTACAAAAGGCAAGCTAGGTTGATATTCTTTGGGCTCAAACAAATCTTTTTGCATGTCTTCTTCCATACTCCGTATCTTCCTAGCTTTTGCTTATCCTCTATGCTTATTCTTCCTTAATAGTGGACCCATTATAACTTTTTTTTTACTTAAGCGAGAACATTGTAATGTGGTTTCGAAAACAAATAGTACATGCTCACTGGCTCTCAAACTTAACAAGTGTATCCGGAAGTTAGATGTTTTAGTGCCGTAGTGACCTCTTATGATCTAGAAACTAAATCGGCAAGAACAAAATTCCGATAATGACATAGAATCAGGTTTTAAATTTTGGAAACCCAAAAAAATGGAACTCGCCTAAATATCTTATCAGAATTTCTTCTAAATTTTGCTCTATCAAAATTCACTTAATTTTAACAAAGATAATTTAAAATTGGTTTGAATTAATTTGAGTCTTGCATGATATTTCAAGGTTACAAGTATTTCGGTATCCACAAAAGTTGCAAAAAAAAATTTGAAGAGACATGCATGAATAGAGCAAGAGTGTGAAATAGACAAAGGGTGTATATGGCATTTATAGAAAAGAACGAAATGAGGTTTGAGCTTGTGATGGTGCTCTTTTTATGTCAAAGTGTAGTGTATCAATTTTCGTTAAAAGCCAAATTACTCCGTAAGGTTTGATCAAGTATATATATATGCAGTACAAAAAAGATACCAACACCTTCATCAAAGTAAATATTATTATGCTCAATAAAACATATATACATTCATATTGTATATATTTGATTGTGTATATTTTGATATTTTTGTCCATATATTGGTCAAACTTTAAGAAGTTTGAGTTTGACTAACACAAATATGCATTGGGGACCCGCAAAAATACATATTGGGACTATATATATTCACAAAGAATTTGGGCACCACAGATGCACGCGGTAGGAATTTAACAACTCCACTCCTAATCCTATGATCAACAAGAAAATTCAAAGGATTAGAATCCTCCAAAAATGTATAATCAAGTGTCACTCAATCTGCTACAGGTATATTAAGGGTATGTATAGGCGTGTACCCCATGGTGCACGTGCAGGTACCCCCCTACACTAGTTGCTACTATACCAATCATTCACTATACTTAGGCCCCTGTCTTCTCACCAGCTATATATAGCGCGCGCCTCCCTTCTCACCCCACCCAGTACGTAATCAGACAGAAGAGCTCAGCTAGCTAGAGACCGGCCGGCGGGGTTATAACTTTATAGGCTGCCTTCTCTTCCTCTCCCACACTGGTTGCTCCCCTCGCTTCCAATCCAGCCTCAGATCCCACCCAAACTCCCACACATCGACCGAGAGAACCATGCACAGCTACAGAGCCATGCACCCTCACCCGTGCCACACCGCCCCTGCCCCTCCGACCAAGCACGCCACTGGCCATGGCGGTGGCACCGAGGAGGACGACCAGTCCATGCTCCTCCTCTCCCTCTGGCCTCCCGGCCACCACCACGAAGCCGCCTCCTCGTCCGCGTGCTCCTCTCACTCCGCCGCGCACTCCACCGCGTCATCACCCTGGTTCAACCAAAGCCATGTTTACAATGGCTGCGGCGGCGGCAACGGCGGCTTCCTGTTCCACGAGCAGGACCCGAACGTGACCATTTCCCTCTCCATCGCCCCTCCGTGCGGTGGAAATAACCTGTCTTCCTGCGCCGGGAGCTTCGCCGCGCCGGTCCCGCCGCCGTCGGTCGCCGCCACGGCCAGCGGGAACCAGCTGGTGCCCAGCCAGTACTGGATCCCCTCCGCCGCCGAGATCCTCGTCGGCTCCACCCAGTTCTCCTGCGCCGTCTGCAACAAGACCTTCAACCGCTTCAACAACATGCAGGTTCGGTAATAACAAGATCATGCATCTCTAGCTTGTCGTACTACAGCATTTAATGTAGTACGTACGTAGTACCGGTGTCGATCGATCGATCGATTAACGTGCCTTGAGCTCCTGTCTTCCTTCCCGCAGATGCACATGTGGGGGCACGGGTCGCAGTACCGGAAGGGGTCGGAGTCGCTGCGCGGGGCGGTGACCGTGGGCACGACGACGGCGCCGCCGCCGTCCCTGATGCGGCTGCCCTGCTACTGCTGCGCCGAGGGCTGCCGGAACAACATCGACCACCCGCGGGCGCGCCCTCTCAAGGACTTCCGCACGCTGCAGACCCACTACCGCCGCAAGCACGGGGCGCGCCCCTACGCGTGCCGCCGCTGCGGCAAGCGGTTCGCGGTGCGCGGCGACTGGCGCACGCACGAGAAGAACTGCGGCAAGCTCTGGTTCTGCGTCTGCGGCTCCGACTTCAAGCACAAGCGCTCGCTCAAGGACCACGTCCGCTCCTTCGGCGGCGGGCACGCGCCGCACATCGTGGAGTCCGTCGCCATCGACGACGACGAGGACGACGAGGACGATATGCACGACGACGGCGACCTGCTCCATCTGCCCGACGAGAACGGCCACGTTGCCGGCGACGGCAGCGACATGATCTTGCTCTAGCTAGCTAGCTAGTCACTGCTTACGACCTAGCCGCCTGCAGCTAGCCCTCTTGTTAGTCGAGAGATCCACCTTAATTAGTACTAGTTCCTCAACTAGCTAGTGCGTACGTAACCTAGCTAGCATCATCTAGCTTTACTAGTTAATTTGCTTCCCAACTGCATAAGCATTAGGATCAGTACGTTCATGGCGCTTGCATGGCGAGGTGTTACTGCCCTAGTGCAAGCAAGCTTATTAACTAATTAATGGCATTCGTCTGTTGTGTCTGTCCCAAGCTAGCTAGCTAGCTAGCTAGGTAGGAAGAAGTGTCGTGGTACGGTCAGAGCTAGTCATACCGACGGATGGAGATGTGTAGCAGCTAGCTAGCGTACGGTCTGCATGGTCGTCACTTCATGTATCTCTCTGTCGTTTTGGTCTTTATCTGCGCCTAAAGTTCTACCGCTGTTTCATCGTGTCTCGTGCATGCCAAATAAAGGAGCACTGTTCCTATCTTACTACACTACTGCCGAGTTGTTTATTAATTTGCCGCCAAAAAGCGGTTTTATTACCATGCATGCTCCGATCGCACTGTGGTTAATTTCTTTCCCTGATCGGCGACTCGTCAATCTCTCGGATGCTTCTCTTTTGTGCTTTCCCTCCTAGGCGACTTGTCATGTCCCCCACAGCTCTGACTGATGGGGAGCCCGTTTCTGATCTTTTCCTCGATCGGCGCCTAGCCACCAGGCCACTTTTACCTGCTTGTCTTTTCACAAATATGTGCAAACTCAGCTGCTCATCATCAATTGGGGTAAGAAAGAATCAAATCATACCCTCCCTCTCTCTCTCTCTCTACCCACGAAACAGCTCGTACATGGGTTTTTTTTTGTTTTGAAGGGTAACGGTGATATTTATCTAGGGTTTTACGTACCAAAGTAAAAAAGCTTAAGGCAATGAACAACATGCATGCTGATCAAGATTCAACAAGTCACCACATTAGTAAGAAGGCACCCTGAAAATTCTATGACTTATATAGAAAATAAATATGAAATGTTTTTAGGAGGCACATAGTAGACCTAGTCCTCGATCTATTAGAAACTTAAGGTCTACACCAATAGTATGTAACTAAAACTTGACATGGAACTTACAAGAAAAAACCTCGAAGGGTGCCGCACCCTCGGGCTACCACACAGAGTTGCTCAACCTAAGATATACACCTAGATGTTGGAGCAACACCAAGCTTGATCGCCTTACCAGGCCGAGCTCACCCGTAAGAGTAACCATCATGGTGCGACGCGAAATAAGAAAGCCTGATAGCATAGCACAAGACAGGGGAAACAACACACCACCTTCAGGGTTGGCCAAGTCTTGTGGAGAAAGCACTAGGCTTTCCACGCCACCAGCATACTACGATGCTGGAGAGAAGGACCTTATCAGAGTATGTGAGTAGAGACACGTCAAAGGGGCGCGCAGAAGAATCGGGGGAAACTAACCAACAACAGGGAAGTAGGTGACAACCAAACTAAGTTCCTACATGATGTGTGATACTAAAACTCTAACTTATAGATTGTCAGTATTTGCATGATCTCATACATGAAAAAAAATATCAAGAATGTGGTGGACCACTCTGATATTTTTCTGTGAGCTCTGTATTTCTCGATTGACTAAGAAATAACTATGTCTATGTGGATGCAGGGAGACATGAGAGGTTGATCAGATCAGATCAGTTAGATTAAAGGGTTGTGAAGATCTTTATTGAGTGGACCAGACCGTTTTGAATTTTAGTATAAAAAAAAAACTAGTACATTTTTTCTATAATATAACATGTTTTGGTTGGCTAAAAGAGCCTACCAAGTAGTATATATGTATTTAAGGTATGTTTGGAAGCACCCTTTTGTAGCTTTATTATGATTATATATAGGTTTTGATCAGAAGTAACCGCTACTGCATGCGCCCAATCAATGTCTAGGTTGAAGACCATATATATGTAACTTTCCATACATGTGTGTGCTTGGTGGTAGGGTGGGCCGTGTATCGTACGTACTAGCTAGACACGGATATATAGGTGCAACCATATACGCTTTTTCTGCAGATTTGAGCATATGCAAAGGCAGTGGAAGCCGCCAAAGTCTTGAGTTTAAGGCTAGCCATGCCATGCCACGCCATGTCATGCATGGGGTCAGGACCGGAAGCACGCAGCTTTCGGCTGCGGCACTCACTTGGCGCGCGCCTAATAAACGAGAGGAGGAGAGAGGTGTGTGCGCGTGTAGCTTTGGGCGAAGAGAGGGGGGAGCAGTACGTACTGGAAAAGGAAAAGGCGTAAAGAAAGCTCTCTCTCTCTCTCTCTCTCTCTCGCTCGAGACGGACGGCCGCCCCTGGGAGAGTGCACATGGAGATGCAGAGCAAAGGGGGCTGCTTTCGCTAGGTTAAGGTGGAGCAGAATGCCGGGGGCATGCATGCATTGTTGCTGTGCCGACGAGAGACTGCCGGCCGCTAGCTGCGCCTGCATGCATGCGATCGGCGGTCGTCGGCTCGCCGGCCGGTCGTGGCCTGCTGCAGTGCACGACTGCACGTACCGGCAGCAGCAGTCTACGACTACGTGAATGCATGGAGACCATCCATCGATCGGGGCCGGGATGTGGCGCGACGGGATTGGCGCTGCGTCCGTCTGATGATATCACCGAGAGAGCGCCGGCGACCGGCCGACCGCCGCCTCAAAGTGAGCGCCGGCGCCTTGCACGCTCCGCCCAAAAATCATGCGTTGCGTTGCGTTGCGTGCTCTCCTGCATGCTCTCTCTGCTGCATGCATGGGCGCCCCGGCCGCGATAGCAGCATGCATGCATGCATGGAGATGCCTGAAGACGCTATGGCATTTTTTTCTTCTTCAAAATGGAATACCCTGGCTCCTATCTGAGACACGATTCAATGAACTCACGGGACGCAGTGCGATCGACCAACCTATCTGAGAAAAGCCTTGCATGCGTGGAGTAGGGCTGCTGGCTGCATGTTGTACATAGTACAAGCTAGCACAAGCACAGTGCCTGTACAATGACATAGTATATATGTACGCACGTACCCTTGTACACATGCATGATGCATGTGGCACAACAAGTGGTTTGGTTTGGTTCCTTTCTTTTATCAAAGGAACAGACATCCCGTCTGCGCTGCATGCGCAGACAGCACAGTGCCCCGCTGCGCGCATGTATACACATACACATACACATACACATGCATGAAATGAAATGAAAGCAGCATGTGTGCGGGCATCTGTGTGTTTGCCTAGCCCGTGTTTCTCTCATCGATCAGTTCATCAGCCCTCTGCATCTGCATGCATCGTACGCTGCGCCTTGCTCCACAGTCGCTTTACGCAGACAGACAGACACAGAGAGAGAGAGAGAGAGGCTGGCTATGGCTATGGCTATGGCTATGGATGCATGCAGCTAGCGACCGATCGATCACCCACGTACAGCAAATTACTGGCAGCCATGCATGAATGCTTGGACCACAGTGCAACTATATTTGTCCCTCTGTCTCTACCTGTGTCCCGGCCCTGAACCTAGAGAGAGGGCCGGGATCGGGCCAAGGCCAAGGTGTAGCTAGCTAGGAGGAGAGAGACGGCTGCTATCAGAGTAACGTGCGCGGCCTAGTCACGTACGTCTAGCTGCGGTGTGCTGCGTACGTGTACGTTGGTGCGTGGGCCCAGCTAGCGGTATATGTAGTGGTGTAGCTCGTGGTTTTGTCTTTGGGGCACGTACGTTGGGCCCAGGGAGCATGCAGCTGACATGGGTCGCAACCAGGGCACCATTTCTGGTGAAAGAACAAGCACAAGAGTCTCGTCGCATGGGCAGACCGGGCAGAGGCTTGCATATGCATGCACAGTACGTCTTCTTCGCAAACTCCGGCCCTGGTCCCTACCCGGTGTTGTCTACAAGTACCGTGGCGCTTAATGGCGCAAGTACGTCGTCTAAAACTGGGGCTGGGTTTCACCCTCTTTTCCCCCTACGTGTACCTAGCTGGTTTGTCTCTTTTTTTTTTCTAGATAGATAGATAGATAGCTACGTACAATGATTGAGCGATCGATGGGTTTTGTGGCGCCTTTTCTTTTGCCACAAATGGTTTCATATGGTGATATAAATTACTGTTGGTTTTTGCAATTTTAAGGAATATGTTCATTTTTTTTTACTCCAGCACATCTCCTGAGATCCGGTGCTCCCTTCATTAAAAAATTTAAAACTCATATTTATAAGTTTTAGAAAAAAATCTAAAAATAAATTCTGGGCATATTCAATGTTGTATAATGCAAGCATGGAAAATCGCAACCCGAAATTCTCTACATTATGGGCTAGACGAAAATGACAAAGTCGGATTATACTTGGAGATCGATTCGAAAATATACATACTCAGATCCACACTTTAATTTATCAGTTTTGTATATATAGCTCATAATACAAAGTATTTGAAATTGATATTTTGCACGTTCGTAGGATACAGCGCTGGCTACATCCAAATGTTCTGTTAGAATTTTTTGAAACAAGAGTCATTGGTGTCCATGTGTACCAAATCTCCACTGGGCACATTCTTCCCCTTATGCATGACCCCTAGACTAGAGTGCATCGACCCTTTTTTGGGGGTGAAATTTATGTCCATCTGTGGGGTGTATGAACAAAATAAGCCACATACATTGGTTGCTTTAAACTAACTGTCTCTCTCTCTCACTGGCAGAAGTGAGCTTAACCTCATGGTACTAGCTAGTTCCCACTGTGCCATCACCTAGTAGATTTATAAATGCATGCTGTACCCAATCATCCATGTAGATGCATGCAATGTCCCCCTCCTCCTTGCCATGCAGATGTTGTCCCTATCTCTCCGTCTCCATCTGGAAAAAAAAAACAAGAACAATATAGCATGCGAAGTACGTGCATAGACAACTTATTAATTGAGAACCCTAATAAAAATGAACAAGGACCAAATGGCCGTGGCCGATGGGGACTAGACGAAGGGTCCCACGTACGGTTTTGCATCCAACGGGATCCGACAGCAACTCATTTCCATGCTGCTCGGCTCGCATCGCAAGGTGTAGTGCCCTTCTAACATGCATGCACTGGCGATCGATGCCTCGGCGTTAGCAAGTGTACGGTCGTCGACGTGTGCTTTTTCCGCATGATTGCTTCGATCTCGTGATTTTGAATCGAGCCAAGACCGCCTGAGAGACGCTTTGTTAACGGTAAAAAGTGACGAGACGAGAAAAGGCCGACAAGAAGTCGATCATTTTGTTGCAGGTTCACGTCAGCGCGGTACACGTCTTTAGTTTGTGAGTAATTCAGAGCCAAATGTATGGAAAGCGACCGCGTGCCTCGGCCTTTACGTACGGCCGTTAGCTAACACGCTACGGTTACTTGCCTACTGCTCTCTCCGTTTTTAAAATATAATAATCTCTCCAAACTCATATTAGTTGACTCCTCATTCAAATTTTAAAAAAACCCAAATCAATTAATATGGGTCGGAGGAAGTAGATGTTTTAGGTTTATAAACCTAATGTATCTACATAACTTTTAGTACTCCTTCGGTCTCAAAATAGATGTCTTAGGTTTGTCAATATTTGAATGAATCTAGACACTATTTATTATATAGGTTTATCCAAATTTTGACAAATCTGAGACATTTATTTTGAGACGGAGGGAGTATGTAGATTCGGAGTTAACCTCTTCGAACTTGTACACTAAAATCCGTCTAGATACATTATCTTTATAAAGCTAAAACATCTTATATTATGAAATGGAGGGAGTAGTGTATAGCTTAGCTCTTTTTTCTCACTCTAAAGAACTCTTGTAGACAGAGCTTATTACTAAGTCGTCGCCGCTTCCAGACCGAGGACATAATTAACAAGGACCGAACGTGTTTAGATAAGTACTGTTTGCGGATGTGAAGAAGATCATGTTCTGGAATGATGTTTGGGTTGGTGAGTGTCCCTTCAAGAATTTGGTCCTACCAATTTATGCTTTGTTGTGAACACCAGTTAATAACTGTTTCTAGGGCTCGTGGTGAGGACTAGCCCCAATGGGGATATCATAGGTGGTATCATGCATCACATGCATGCAAAATGCTTATGTGTCACTGCAATTAATGATGAACGATATTGTACTGGTATCATAGGTAGATACGGTATCATAGCACATAAAACCAGAAAAACTAATCTCAAATAAATCTTGTACACAATTTTACATTGAGATTCTACAAAACAATAAATGCACTAAGACTATGATAGTATTATATGATACTATGCATTGTGGAGATGGTATCATATACTAGTATCATATGCATGATACTACTATATGATACTCCCCACTGTGAGTAGTCTTAGGCCCCGTTGAGATTGGAGAATGAGGAGAGCTTAAAATTTTAATTGTTGATGTGACATTGGTTGATGAGGAGGACCTTTTGAGTCAAAGTAAATAAATTCACTTCTAAGTCCCTTTATTGTTTTGTTCTCGGTTGTTGAGTCTGAGATGTAAGGATGATGAACATGTGGGGAGCTAATTTTCCTCCGAAGCACAATTTTTTATGTGCTTCATAAGACAGATGCAGTCTGCAATGAAACTGGTTGCTAGAAATTGGCTTGGATCTGAAGCATTAGTTGTTGGGCTTCCAAATATGCTCATCATATATTGTTTCTTTGTCGGTAGCTAGATATGTGTCTTATGTAATCAGTGTAGGTGGATTCAGAACCCATGTGGCCATGTCAAGAGAGCAATATATTGTGTTGTTCTTTAGGGGCGTGTTTGTTGATGTAGCTTGGTCTTTGTGGCTCACTAGGAATGATAGAATTTTCCAACATAAATCGTTGAGAAACCCTCTGCAACCTCTTTGCAAAGTTTATTTCTTAATGTTGTAGTGAAAGCAACTGATATAACATAAACATCTACCTAAGATTGCAGGAAGACATGCATTTTCCTAGTTAACCCGCGCGCGTACGTGTCCCCCCTGCACTGAATAGGTTTACATTAACGTACTGCTGCGTTGCAGTTGCAGCCTGCTTGCAGATAATACTACTAGTTTTCAAGGTTGTATCCAATCCATGGCTGCATGATCTGATGTCTATTTGACCTGACCAACACGCTTGCCCATCCAGACGCCAAAGCCTGTTCTCTTCTGCATGGAGTGCCGTGTGTTGTGTCAACACTTTCTCAACCATGTTTCTCTTTATGCCTTGTTTACTTATCCGGTATTTTTATCCCAAAAGATATATATAGGGATATGCGGGGATTTGGTGTTCACCTAATACTCTCAAATTCTCTTAAATATCCTAGCGTAGAGAGGTTTTAATTTGTGGAGATATTTCAGGATTATCCTTTTCAAATCCAGCCTAGTAAACGACCTATCGAAAAAATCAAATACCTTAGAAGAAGTAGACAAGACCTTTGATATAAAATCCTCACCGACCCAATGTTAACTGTTACATGCATACACATGGGATATGTACAGTAGTAGCTTTATAAAGGGAGGGGATTTGTTGAGGATGTTAGGAGTATGTATTTTTCCCTCCAAGAGATGGGCAAAAATGGTATGCAGTCGAATTAGGGCTGGTATGGCGGTGCGGGCCACCACATGGCCTTTAGAAGGATCCATCTCCATCCACGCCAAAAGTTGGCTTGACTCACGCATGTGGGCCAGCCAAGAAAAACAATCATAAATCCAACGTCCAACAAAACAAACACAGCATTCGCTTTCCTTCTTTGTTTCTCTCTCTAGATCTGATCCTCATCTTGTCCCCCTCAGGACCTCCTTTCTCTCTCTCTCTCTCTCTCTCTCTCTCTCTCTCTCTCTCTCTCTCTCTCTACTTTTTTTGTTGTTGTTGTTGTTGAGGAAAAGAGCAACTCACCACTTTCTCTCACTCCCTACTATCTTGCTGACGTAGGCCGTACATCTTCTCCCTCCCTTACTTCACAAAACTATTTGAGAGAGAGAGAGAGAGAGAGAGAGAGAGAGAGAGAGAGAGAGTAGTGGTCGGAGAAGATGGAGTATGTCTGATGTTTCTTCAGATGTTGTTGTGGTGCAGGAGAAACATGGCGCTCAGATGGGAAGCGACGGCCATGCATGAATTCCAAGGCTTCTTGTCTAGTCGAGGGCGCAATTCCAAGGCTTGGGAATTGTCTTGGAAACTTGGAATGTGGTGGCGCGGGAGCTATGGAGATGCAGTGATGCAGAAGCGGAACCAGGGGTGCAGTGCAGCCGTGCAGGCAGTGTGTTAAACCAAGCTCTGGTGGGTGGACATGTTCAGTTTGTTGCCCAGCCTTGGGCAACGTAAGACGTACCCCAAGAAACAAATAAGAATGAAGATACCATTGACTCTCCGAGTCCTATACCAATGTTTGCGATTTGTGAACTACTCCCTCCCTCCGTCTCAAAACAGATGTCACAAATTTTTCTAAATTTGGATATCCAAATTTAGACAGAAACTTGATAGTAGTAGTAGTAGTAGTTTTTTGGGGTGCTTCGCCTCGATTTGACAGAAATTTGATATACCAGCACCATGGGATGGGAAACAATTAGCCTCGGATTCTCAAGGCCAGAATTTCTTATCCATTGTTGTTTGTTTTGTTGATCTTGTTTCATGGCTGTCCCAGACACGAATCACCAGACACTCGGACAGGGAGACAAACATTCATTTGCTTCTTAACGTCACGCCAAAGCATATCACATGGGAGGCAATGCTGCTGATTCAAAGCAGACAGTATTTGCAGTAACAGGCAATGTTTTACATCGTACGTACGACAGAGAATGGGGATTCCACTTGTTTGGACAGTTAACGGCTTTGAGAAAACAAATTACCTTTCTCTAGGATCTAGTTCAAATTCGAGAAATGGTATTCTAAGGCGATTGCCAAGAAAATTGCATGGCCAAGCCACTTGCACACTCAAGTTCACGTTTCTTGCCAACATTGTTCTATGGGCAAGCAAACAAGACAAAATCTACGTCCTAAAATTTCCCAAAAAAAAAAACCCTCTCATCAAACAGCACATGGACTCACATGGAAACAAGACTAGAACCCAACAGAGAAAAAGTGACAATTGCAGTCACAGGGTAAGTTCCCTATCTGGATGACTATTCACCCTTCATGCAAAAAAATAATTAGAAAAGAGATAACCTCCTCTTCAAAGCACTAGTAGGAAGAAGAGGCACATATGGGAAGCGCAAAGAAGAAACAAATAACCCTTCCCCGCCACATAAAAAAAAGGTTAAATGTTATGGTCTGTGACAGATGATAGCTCAAGTCAACATCCTGTTGTAGCATGGATATATTCTCAGTGCACGTAAGTATGCAACATGTAAAAACTGAATAGAAAAGAAAATGAACAGGGCAAACAAGAAAGCTGTAAACTTTCAAAACAGCTAGTTGTATAAAAGAAGGGTCTGCATGCAAAAATAGCACTAGGCTATACTTTAGTTAGTTACTCCTATCATTCTAACCTTCGATCAGTCTTCTTCTGGATCTTCCGGACGCTGTAAAAAGATAAGGCCAAATCAGCATAGTGGCTTTTCTGGAAATAATTGACAAACAAAAGTACATAGTTCTTATCGTTCCAATCACAGTTACAACCATGAAGGTCAGTATAAATCAATGTAACATATTTATGCACTAAATGAGAACCCGGATATTCTGGTACTTCTGAAACACTGTTTGGTACACTCCATTGAATAACACAAAAGAAAATTCAGCAGTAAAAAGTAATCACTAGAGAGCAAAAGTCAGAAGATAAAACCTACTCCATGGGGCTATTCTAGAAAAAAGAAAAAAACATAAAGAAAGATAAAAGAGACCATTCCCAGATTACAGTGAACCTTAGGGGAGACTGATTTGTTCAGTTGGTAATACTTCCAAAAAAAAGAGTCAATTGCTAGATGGAACGGATCAGTTGATGTTCTGAACCTTGATTAAGAGCAGGAACAACCGTGCAGAATACAGCCAGACAGAACAGCTGCAGGGAATTGGGTTGAAACATACGTTGAGATGAGAGAATAGCCGGAGAGAATAGGTTGATTCTTCTTGCTTGCCTCGGGCATAGATACATAGCATTGAACTTTGCTAACATATTAGACTCCTATAACCTAGATTTACTAACACAATGCTACTGCCTAGAAGACTCCTGATCTCCGCATGTCGGATTCCCTGCTAGTAGTCTACAACAGTTGACATGAAACAACAATGCGCTATCTGTTTTTATGTATTGGTATCCATGCAGTAAGGTGTGAAGTGATCTTCGGTCAACCTTAACCCTACTAGCATGGATATGAATCCTAATAATGGCCTTACGTAGAGTCCAAGTAGGGATAAAGGCATCCCCGACAGTACAAGTAACAAAAGACTAATGAAAGAAAGTTGGGAGGCTTGGAGCACAAGTGATGCAGCGAGGACAGGAGCGAGTGCCATCCAGACAGGTTTGGTAACAATGCAGTATGCAGTAAAGTGAAAGTTGAAAATTGCACTATCGCGTATCGCCCTTCAATGTAGCTCTACAACAGAAAGGTGCTATTTCTGTGTAAATATGAGTAATACGATGGTTATTCAATATCATTATAACCATGTTTTACTGGCTTTGATAGCAAAGGCTGAAGCAGAAGCTAGCAAGTAACAATATCAGTCATGGTTTTTAGACGGTAAAGCGTCCTAAGGCGTTTTAGCCCCGCTCCGATGCCTAATTGGTGTCTAAAAGCCTAAGGCAGACGCCTAAAGCACGCAAAATTCCAAAGCGCTAGGGGGAGTGGGTGCTCTATCGCCTAAGTATCACCTTAGAGACGCCTTAAAACCATGATCACAGTACCTCTTAGGCTACAGTTAGCTAGAAAAACACATTTAAGGTGCCCAAGAAAAGCAAGGTATTCCAGAACCCAGATACTGTAAAGAAGAAAAAAATACTCCCTCCTTCCAGAAATAAGTGACTTGGGTTTGTCTAGATTCGTATGTATCTAAACGTGTTTTAGTATATAGATACACGCAAATCTAGAGAAGCCCATGTCACTTATTTTGGGACGGAGGGAGTAGCAAGTTGTTCAGGGATTAAGAATGTCATACCGGTAGGAAATCCCAATCTTCCTCTCTCATATAAAACTTTTCAGTAGTTTCTTCATCAAGCAGTAACTGAACCAAAACAAATAATATATAAGCAATTACTCAGTAGATATCATTGAAAAATCATATATTAGCAAACTCACAGTATGCATTCCAGTGTACTCATCATAATCATGTACAACTGCTGGGATATACCTGAATGGTATAGTGTTGACAAAAAGGGGTGTTATAATGGATCACAAACTGAATACAACAAATAAAAGGACACCTAACTTCCTCGATCGGATTTGAAATTGTTAAGGCGTACATTTTGTCCCGTCGATCCCACAAACGAATAATCTCCCCAATACAATTATCTGAGGTTGTCTTTCTTTTCTTCATATCACACTTATCTTGTGAGCTTCCTGAGTTGCCATTGTGAAGGACAACTGGGTTGAACGGCTTAGATGCGCCAACCCTTTTTCTGCAGTTTGAAGATCCACAATGACAATCTTGATCTGCTCCAAACTGGACAAACCTGTCAGATAAGGACATAAGATTGCAAGCAGAAACAGCTTTGTATACACAATGTGGTAAATAAAGGTGGGTGAGATATAAAGTAACCAGGAAATTGGACGAACATACTTATAGTCATAGGTCAGCTCCTCGCCTTTCTTTATGTCACGAAGAGAAAAAATTCCAACTCTGGTCTCTCCATCTACAGTCCTGGAGCACCATTATACCAGTAGCATATGTCAGGGTCATCAACTGAGATATAGAATAAGCAGTACAATGTAAGACTAACCATTTCTGCATTTCTGTGTTTGGTTCGCAACTATGATTGATAAACCTGGACTTATTTCCCTTGTTTGTTGCATCAATGACCATGTTGCTACTGACCTCACAAAGATAAAAGTTAGTGTACCGCTGTCTCTTCATTTTCCATAGTCTTTCCTCACAAGTTCTGTCATCAATAACTGCAATATTGATGCAAGAAATATGGATATTAGTTTGGTTGCCCAGAGTACGAGTGAGGAATCATCATAATGTATATAACTACAATACTTGTCTGCATTTCATTTGCTTGCTCAAAAGAGATTAGGACAAAGCCGTACCTTCTCCTACATATTCTATAACAAATTCTCCTTTCTTTATTTCGTCCACAGCTACCAGTCCAAAGCCACATTTCTCTGTCTAGAATAAAATGAATAGCCTTTTAGCAAACCATTCAGAAGGGATAAGTATTTACTACGTACCCAGTAAAAGTTTTATAGAACAAGTAAATTTACACACCATTCAAAGTTGCACATGAAATCAACAATTCAAAACATCAAATAATAATGTTTGGTTACAATATACTATATACATAAATATCAAACATGAAACAAGCTGGTCAGATTCTCTATATACATTAACATGGAGCATTTGGAAATTCTGAAGTATTCTGTGTTGAAGTACTGTACTGCTTCAATTGCACATGAAGATACTACCTCACAAGATAAACAAAGTTTCAACCAGAAAGTGATTTGCAATAGTTTAGCTGTTTAAGGCGCAGGATCAGTTACAGAAAAAATGTGACTATTTTGTATATTTCGCAACCATATAGATAATCTCAATCAAACAAGCAGATATAAGGGCCATCTCAAAATACATAGAATTCATGGATATGTAATAAGGCTTCCAATATTTCTCCAAAATCTATATTAGTTAAAAAAATCATAAAAACAACTTGCAACTTCTATTTCCAGAAACAGTTAATGCTATTAAGCAAATTAAAAACATTGTATTAAGCACTATAGAAAGCATAACATCCTAATAAAAAATACAGATTCGACACACATATATGTATAGGATGTAGCCAAACATGGTAGGTCAAGTAGGAGTATTTGTTTTCCTCTGCATTTCCAAAGGCGAACACCTAAACAAAAAGTAGACTGTATACCGACATGTACTTGGTTAGCTAAACAGAATTTACAATGTATAGAACATTACAACCCACTAGAATCAAGAACCTGCAGTGGAAGGAATCAAGAGCCAGAGGAAGTCGTACTGTTGGAGGTGCCGACAACAGCAAGAATTGGGAGGGAGAGAATAGCATGTCATCAGGACCTTTTGGGTGAAGAAGGCCCTCTGTGGTTGGTTAGGCTCCCAGCATCACTCTGGCAGAGTCACTTGTGGTAAAAAGGCTCGCGGAACAGGTCAAGGATACATGGACTTGTTTCCAAGGTCTCAAGGAGATAAAGGCAGCTTGGAATTGGGAGTTGGGACCATTAGATGCAATTTTTTTATTGTGATGGATTGCAGGCCCTAGAAGGGAGACAAAAAAAGTGTGATCACTTCCCCTATTTGACAGGGTTCATCCCGCAATACATGGTTACCCCTATGACAGTAGAAATGACACATCCTTGTTTTCCTATGGAAAATTTTATCTGGGGCAACAATCCAGTCAAAAAATGGCCCAATAGAGGAATTCTTGACTGGGAGAAAGGAAATGCAACCCCATTAGTGTCCTTGACATGAGAAGACTTCATACATGTTTGCTTTACACAAGAGTGCATTACTAAGTTTCATGCACCAACCAGTAGAACGAAAAGTTTGAACTGATGGAGACGGTTGGGCAAACCACATATACTTCACCACCCCCTCTCACATGTGGCTCGATAAGACCTAAACATGACAGAAAGAAGGCAAGCAAAAATCTTCCATCTAAATTGCGAAATCCAAGACTTGAACTCTAAGACATCTGCTCTGATACCATATTAAGTTTGAGGCACCCACCAATAGAGCCAAAAGTCCCAACTGAATGGATAAGATTGGGCAATCCACATATATTTCAACATGCATCGCATATGGCAGAGCAGGGTCAAAAACTTATGCACACTTGCCTCGAGAAAGGGGTTTAACTCCTTCTAGTTGCATTGAAGTTTGAAGATGAATATGTATGGAAAGAAACGGATAGACAATTTTTCCAGGGAAACAGAGGACTCTATTTGTGGCAAGAATGAGTTGTCACAGAGTCACTATCTATTAGAGATTCATCATAATAACATTACTAAATTCAAACATTTATAGATTTGTTTCTTCAAGCTAGATTTTCCCTTTTTCATCTTAGCATGTTTACAACCATTTCCTCTATAGGCTCCTCTAATCTTATCCAGTAAGCAACCCACAGTCCACTTCGTATCATACAACATAGAAAATTGAACACCTTTTCTCATGGCAAGCACAGAGATGATAGACTATGTCCAGATATTGCATTATAAAAGCAGTGTTCCTCCTCACTTTTCCCCTTGAATGGTCGTTTCTTCCCAGCTTACTAATTTTTTAAATGTGAATCAGTCGTACCTTGATCAACTTTGTTTGTGTCAGAGGTCGGAGCTGGAATGATTTATTGGCACAGTTGTTCTCACATTTGCAGTTTGATGAACAACAAGAGAACAGCATCCTGCACCAATGAAATAATGTTTTAGGGAAAAAATGACAATGCTGAAAGCACAAGTGCGTTAATAAAAATCTAAGAACAGTTTACATGGTTTCTTTTCATAAACTGAGCACAGATCAGTATTACAATTATATTCTGAGCTGTAATTGTGTGCGCGTGCATGCATATAAACATGGAGAGAGAGTACCCGCATTGGCAATCTTTGCCACAAATAACTGGTGATTCCGAAGAAAGGGAGCATGAACAGAAAATGCCATCATCTTCAACCCGTTTCTTAGTAAGATAAACATCTTAGTAGAATTAAGGACATCAATGTAAATGAGAAGTCCGCATAATGGGAATGCAAAAGGGTAATGGAGAAATAGCAATAGAACTTGATATTACCACTCATCAAAAAAATTAAGGAAGCAGTGAAGCAGTCCACGAGTCCATATTAAGCTATTTTGAAATGCATCCATGTGGTTACATTATTGCAAAATGTAGACAATACCAAGGTGTTTTCTGCTTCAAAGGACTATACGGTACCAAGTTTCTTAACAAGTTATTACTCTATCTATATGGGTGTATCACTAATCTAGACTGACAAGTGAAATATGTAGAAAGATATGATAATGGTAAACTTCAACCTGAAATTTCACAAAGTTAAATCAGGCAATGATGTACAATATTGCTGCTGCGCTAAGTAGGTTTAGGGAAACGGTAGGTGCGGATACTCCGCTTAATTGGTATGTAGTAGCCCAGCTTCCATTCTTTCAACGCAGAAGGCAGATCAAAATCTATAAAATCTGCAGGATCTTTCAGCGCCTCGGCCAATACATCAAACACCTGCTCAGGTTCCTGCAGAACAAATATAGATGATAAAATAAGCATAAAACATATTGCTAGAATTTATTTCTTTGAAATTGTTACAATCTGTATTTTAATGGCTTGTATATATCATTCAAATCTGACAGGCTGTGCCCACTGCTTAACCCATACAGAGGCAGGGCTTTTCACCGGCTAAAGTGAGAGCACCGGGCAACTTAAGGGACTGTTGGTGAGTTTTACTCTATGTTTACGTTAGACTGAACATAACCTGGAAGCAAGGAAATTGTACCGTCAATGTTCCCCAGTGAGGAGTGTGAAGAAATATACGAAAACCTAGTGTTCGAACTAGGAGCCACAATCTACAATCTACCAGGCTGTCTTATCTACAATCCACCAACTTCTCAATCTACAACAAAACAACCTAGTAGCACTGAAATGGGAAACTTTGCTCCCAGTTTAGCCTGGTCAGACTCGGTTCAGCCCAATTTCTTCAGCTATGGCGTGCAAGGAAACAGCAGGCCTAGAAGAAATAGGGAAAAAGGAACTCACCACCATGGCTGGGGAAGACATCCGGGCAGGGTGCAGTGGCGACGCCAGGATTAGACCACGCCCTGGCCAAAAATTAAACGCTTATTATGGCCTATACAAACAGGGGCGGATCTAGATGGTGTGCCGGGTGTAGAAAGAAATTGTTAAAGCCCCCTCCTTCCCAAGTGGGATTGATTTAACTAGTAGTAAAAGAATCGCTCACTGCGCAGGATGTGAACAAAACAACTTGGCTCATACCCAAACTGGAAGGAGACCTGGGCGGGGTAGAGAGTGCAGCAGGAACGCCCGAGATGTCCCGTGGGGAGAGGAAGAGGGGGGAAAGGATGGAGGCGGCAACGCGCGGGAGGCGGGAGGCGGGAGGCGGGGGTGGGGCTGGAGCCGTAGGGGTTGGACTCAGCCACTCAGGCAGTCAGGCCGTCGGCGGCAGCCGTGGTAGATTGTTCCTTTTCTTTTCCTTTTTTTCGAAAGAAAAGCCTTGGCGTTTTTTTTTTTTTGATACCGTGGTTGTTTCATTTTTCTTTTCTGAGGAAGCTTAACGGGCCTTGGTAATCGGCACCCACAAAAAGCCCTGGCCACAAGGCAACCTTTTTTTAATAGAGGAGAGCCCTAGAAGGGGCTGGAAGCCTTCCATTATATTAAGACAATGAAGGTATAGATTTTCGCGTAGGTCCCAAAATAAAAGAAAATTACAATCAAGATTGTATGCTTTACAAAAAGGACTCTACAAAAATACTAAAGAAAGCCAATAGGTCATTCTTCCAACTCGTCTCTACAACAATTGAGCCTCGCTGCGGAGGTTGAAGAAAAGTAGGGAATCATCGCCGGCAAGCTCAAGAGCCTCTTGGACAGGATAATTGGCTGGCGTACTGCCTCCGATTTGGATCTGCAGAAAAAATGGCTTCACTACTCCATGGTTGATCTCTGCCGCTACTCCGTGGAGGTCCTCTGCTTTCGCTCACTACCTTAGCGCCCAGGAAGAGATGACAAACCGAAGAGAAGCAACATCGAGCAACCGGAGTTCGTCGAGGCCACGCGAAGAAACCTAGCTTCCTCCTCAGAGATCCTTCCCGAGATCAGGAGGAGAAGCCGAAGATGATGCAGCGATGACGAACCTAATCGGCCTCCTAGAAAGTAGAGACGAGCAACCACCAGAACAGGGACGAATCAAAATCGCAGCTTCTCCACCCTCCCTCGCCTCCTCGACGGACCAAGGGGGAACAACCTTACCTTTCAGGTCATGGAGATGCAGCTCCTCCTCACCGCCATGGTCGGCCAAGAGCCACACCACCGACCCACGTCCACCGATCTAATGCAAGGGCCAGCGCTTATTAGACAGGGGGTCGTCTCCATCCCCAAATCCACCACCTACCACCCGATGGTACAGTAGCGGGCGAGGAAGGCGATCGACTGACGCCGCGATGAAACGCCAGGTCGAAGAAGGACCCCCACTCCACCGCCAATCCAGCCATGTCGCTGCTACATCCTCCCTCCCCCTCACCGCCACGGTCGGCCAGCCAGAGAGGGTGCATAGAAGCAGAGCTCTAGATAAAGACGGGGAAGAAAATGCCTTATTGGCGGAGATCTCTACATCTGCGCCGCTCACCGCCGGCTCCAACCATCGAAGCAACAGTAGTAGCCAACACCATCCCCAAATGCGACAATTTCGGCCAAATAAAATCGACGCCCTACTCCAATATACAGGCACACGACCAAAAAATCTAAACCTACTCCTACCTACTACTCTGGCGCCTCCCCCTCGCCATCTCCGGTCGGCAAAGCCGCCGGCGATAGCTCGAGTTCAGCCCGGCCACTCTTGGTCAACGCTCAGAAGAAGGGAGAGGGAGGGGAGAAGAGCGGTGGAGAAGTCGTACCCCTGGTTCCACGAGAAGGAAGTTGCTCCACAAGGCCACCTTGATTAGACCGAAAAAACAAGGCACCTTCATCTTTTTTAGGTGACGCCGCGTGCGTCTAAGGGTGTGCAAATCCGGTTCAAGAGTTTGGACGGTTTAGTCTAGTTTATTTTTTTACTAGCACGGGAGTGACAATTGAAAATGTGAAGAGAAATGTATTAGGCTATCACCATCCAATTTCACCGATTTGCACGTTTGGTGTTTTGCACACCCTTACGTGCGTCCCTTAGAGTGCATTACCTTATCACCTTCCCTTCCCTCCTTAATTCATATCTTCTCATGCATGCATCGTCGCTCTTTGATGGCTGCAAGTGCACAGATCGTTTGTAGCTAGTTTCGAAGTTAAGATGTCGATTCCACAGAAAATTCAAAGGTAAGTGTTTATGGGTAAAGTCTCTGTCACACTCAAAGTTGTCACAGATCTTCGAGTGAATTGACTGCAAGTGTTGAAATAAGAATTTTTTTGGATTAAAGAAATGTATTTAAATAAAACTTAAATGTAAACTTCAGAAATAAAAGGCATAAAAGTAAAGAACGATTGATTGTTTGTTATTTTCTGCAGATGACAAAGTAGGCGCGGGGAGATACAGTTCATGGTGATAATGAATGTGTCAGGTGGACGAGTGATTAATGTAACAATTATAATCTTATAAATATATGCGTAGGCGAGTAACCCATAATTAGTTAGAACTCCTCTTGATAGATTTTATCCCAACTTCAATAATCCTACTAGTCCGTTATCAAAACCATGGTCAGTCACTAGACGATTAAGATCCTTTAGGTTGCTTAGCAATTAAGCTCCTTTGATCAGACTAATATAATAAGCATAGTGGTTCCTCATGATCCTCGAGTCAAACTAGTTTCCCATTGATATCTCCGTGTCACTCGGGGGTCGCCGGTCTGCTAGCGAACAAGATCCTATCTATTTAGAACAAAACATCATGTTGTTTGGGCCCTTAATTGGAAAACAAGCATTAGACATCCCACAAATAGTCAAGCACACATAATATAGTAATTAAAATCAATCACAAACTAATAGAAATTATATAGGCACATCACATCTCACCAATCCCTTACATCTCCCACGCCCAAGGGAACTTACTCACACATGAGAGAAGAAAGCATTATCAATATATTTAAATAAAGGGATTTCTTCTTGATATTACCGTGGAGATCCATAATAGAAATAGAAAATCAATCCAACACAATTCAAAATAGGAAGAAACAATCTCAAACCCTAGTCTTGCAAGGTGAAGATCTCTCTTTCTCTCTCTCTCTCTCTCTCTCTCTCTCTCTCTCTCTCTCTCTATCAAGTACAAGTAATGGCTATGGGGGTGTTGTGGCTAGGAGGTTGAAGATCATGGAGCGAGATGAAGAACGTCTTCTCCTTGTTCTCCGGATCTCTTCTCTCTTCTTGATGGCGCGTGGTAGCGCTTCGTTGGGATACCCCAAGAGCAAGGTGTGATGAGCACAACAGCAAGTCTTCCCTCAGTAAGAAACCAAGGTTATCTAACCAGTAGGAGGAAGGAAATGTCTCAAAGGTGTTGCTAGCAACTTGGAAACCTACACAACACAAACTCAAGACTTTGCCCCAACGAACAGTGAGGTTGTCAATCTCACCGGTTGTTGTAACAAAGGATTAACTGTATGGTATGGAAGGTAATAGTGGTTTGCAGCAAGTAAACAGTAACAGTGGAAGATGTGTCAATGGTAAACATTGGACCGGGGTCCATAGTTCACTAGAGGTGTTCTCCTTAAGATAAACAAACATGGCATGCTAGGTAAATAAATTACAGCAGGGCAATTGACAGGACTGAGCAAGGCATAACAATGTAATACTAGACATTCATGATCCTATGAGATTCGATTGGGCAATACAACAAGATACATAGACCGCCATCCAATTGCATCTATGACTAGAAATCCACCTTCAGGTTATCATCCGAACCCCCTCCAGTATTAAGTTGCAAGCAACAGATAACTGCTTTAAGCAAAGTGTGTAAGGTAAACAATCCACTTGTTCCATGAACAAGAGACCGTTGTTTTCTCCCTAGTGGCAACAACACATCTACAACCTTAGAGATTTCTGTCACTTCCATTAGATTAAATAGAGGCATGAACCCACTATCTAGCATAAATACCCCCTCTTGGAGTCACTAGCATCTACTTGGCCAAGATAGCTACTAGAAACGGAGAGCATGCAAGATCACAAACAACACATACATGATAGAATCAATAAGACAAAACCATTAATCAATCTGACATAGTAATCTCAATATCCATCGGATCCCCGCAAACACAACATGCATGATTACAAATAGATGATCTTGATCATGAACGGAGCTCACGAGATCTAAACATGCTAGCACAAAGGAGGATATACAACCATCTAGCTACTACATAGACCTGTAGTCCAAGGTGGAACTACTCATACTTCATACCGGAGGCTGGCATGATGAAGAAGAAGGCCTCCAGGATAATCTCCCCTCCGGCAGGGTGCCTGGAAGAGCTTTAGATCCCCCCGATCTAGGGACGATGGTGGCAGTGGCTACAGAAGGTTTCGTGGAATATTGATCGGGTACTTAGGGTTTATGCGTCGGGGGGTCTTTATAGGTGTAGCACCCCGGGTAAAACCACTACTAGAATCGCATGTCTTTATCTCTGTGCATCATCATGTCATTATCATGCATATTATTTTACTTGAAACTATGTTGCGAAAGACTATATTGTTTTCTAAAACTAGCCCTCCTTCTATTTCAAATTAAACCCTCAGATGTTTCCGGATATTTTGTTTGTCTAAAACTAATTACAAAATATTTTACTAAAATTAAAATAAACATTTTTTTTAAAAAATAAAACTGTTTTGATCGGGGGAGGCAGCCCGGCCCGAAAAGCCAGGCCACCTACCACCCCGATCGGCCCAACCAATCTCACCGGAAACCCTAATCTAGTCCTATTCTCCAAACCCTAATCCCACCTACCCCAGATCCTACCCCATCCCACACTCCCTCAAACCGCCGCCACCCTCTCACCAAACCACACCCGGTCCACCCCGGTGGACACAACACACACCACACCACAACCAACCGCATGCTCGCCAACCCTCTGGCCCACCACTTCGTGGACGCGAGCGACACCCTGCATCTCCTCGCCCGCGGTTCCTCCCTCGCCCCGTCTCTCTGTTCTCACCGCCCGCCGCCAGAGCAACGCTCCTCCGCGATCCCCATCGACCCCACTCTCCTTCCTCTCCTAGAACCTCGCCGCCTCCAGCCTCCGTCGTCCCGCACCAGGCCCGCCTCCCCGGCGCTCTCCTCCCTGTCGTGGCCGCCCTTCCTCCCCTTCTTCCACCTCCCGGCAAGCCCTCCACCGCGGCCCTTCTCCGTCGCCCCCGGACGCCGCCGAGCCGCCCCGAGCTTCCTCGCCGCTCGCGCACCCCTGGCCGCAGGCCTCCCCCTATTACCTGCAGTGAGCTCGCCGGCCATGGGACCCTGCGCCTACCTCGGCTTCCCCCAAGCTCCTCCCCAGTGTTGTCGAGCCCTCCTTCGCCGTTGCCTTCCCTCCTTAGGAACGACCGCCTCGTCCTCGCCTGGCGAGCCCCGCTTGGCACCCTATCCCTGTCGTCCGCTAGCCCTCCCACCTCTCTGTCTGTGACGCCGCGAGCCCGTCGAAATGCATCAGTAGCGCCCTGGGCCAGCGCCCCTTGTCGCTGAAGGGAATATGCCCGAGAGGCAATAATAAAGTGGTATTATCGTATTCCTTATTTATGATAAATGTTTATTTTGCATGCTATAATTGTATTAATACGGAAACGTTAATACATGTGTGTTTAATAAACAAAAAGGAAGTTCCTAGTTATGCCTCTCTTATAAACTAGCTCGTTGATTAACATGATGATCAAAGTTTCCTGATCATGGACATTGGATGTTGTTAATAACGAGGTCACAACATTAGTGTAATGATGTGATGAACATTCATCCGAAGTATAGCATTACGATCAAAGCATTGAGTTTATATTGCTATAAAAACTTACGAAGTGATCCTAATCCTTAGACCATGAGATCATGTCAATCACTAACACCGGAAGAGTTTCTCGATGACATCAAACGTCACACCGTAACTGGGTGATTATAAAGATGGCTTCAGAACTACTAAAGTGTTATGTTGAGACCCATGGATCGAGAGTGTAATTTGTTCATCCCGATGATGGATAGATATGCTCTGGGCCCTCTCGGTGATATCACATTGATTAGCTTGCAAGCAAGTGATTTGATCACTAGAATGTTATATCACGGGAACGAGAAAAGTGTGCATGTCGGTAACGAGATCAAACTAGGTATGGAGATACCGATGATCAAATCTCGGACATGTAATATATCGTGAAACAAAGGGATTAAGATACTAGCGTAAAAGGTTCACACGATCACAGAAGTCATCGTTGAATGTGTGGGAGTCAGTATGGATCTCCAGGTCCCGCTACTGATTATTGATTGGAGAAGGGTCTCGATCATGTCCGCATTATTCGTGAACCGTAGGGTGACACACTTAAGGGATACCGACACCATTCGGAGCAAATGATATGCCAGAAAAATAAAAGGAAAGCGCAGGAATTTATTTCACTAGACACCGGAATTGTTTCGGTTGAAATTGCTGAAACTGGTTCTGCATGTGAAATGGAATACTAGCAAGGGGTTTTATGTGAATGTTTGTTAATTAAAGTAATTAACAAAATTCTGAATAAATAAATAAAAGTGTTTTATTTAAATGAGAGCTTGCATTAAATTTGGTGGAAATTTAATGCATGTGAGTGGATTTTTGAGTGGAGGCTTTTTAATGGGAGTGGAGGCTTTTCATTTTGAGTGGGAGCTCCACCCACATGAATGTGGAAGAGGTGGGGGCAGCCCCCATGGCTGGGCGCCATGCCCCTTGGGTGCCCCCCTCTCCCCTATAAAAGGCCCCCCTCTCCTCCTCTCAAAGTACACCTCCTCGCGAAGGATCTCTCTCCCCCCCTTTAGAATTTCCCCATGGTCTTGGATCAGCGAGATACATGTTCCCGGTGGCTTTTTCTGGAACGATTTTTTGCTTCCGCTGCTTCGCTGGAGCGAGGGCGTGGAGGTTGTCGGGGTACCCGTACGTGTGTGCAATCACGGATGCACCACTGCTTTGAGGTGCTAGACTTGATCGTGCTGGACCGGCTGGACCAGATGGACTTCATCACGATCTTGAGATCGGCAAGCATTCGTCTACATCATCCACGAGTACAACCTCGTTAACGCTATTCGGTCTTCGAGGGTATGTATTCTATGGATGTATATCCACCCGTTGCTTGTATCTAGTAGATAGATCTCGGTACTTAGTTGTTCCCATCGTAGGAAATGTTTTGTTTTCTATGCTGCGAACCCTACAGTGGTATCAGAGCCGGATCTATGCGTAGATGCTTTGTACGGGTTGTACACATATGAGTATGTGGGCGATGATGATCATTTTATTGCTTCTTAGTTGTACTTTGGATATTGGTGGCATAGTGGGATGAAGCGGCCCGGACAAACTTTACATGTCCTCGCACATGAGACCTGTTCCACGCTTGACATGCAAATAGTTTACATAAGTGGCTAGCGGGTGTCTGTCTCTCCTACTATAGTCAATATCTAATTTGCAATGAGTTGTCAACAATTTGGTTATCCTCGTTGTGGTTCATGTTCATAGGTAAGACGGTTCTATCTTCGAAAGCCCTAAGCCACGTAAAATTTGCAATGGATAAATTAGAGGCGTCTAGTTTAGATTGTTGCTGGGCTACTGTTATGATATGGTGATGTTGTAAGTAGAAGTATGAGACGATACTCTTTCAACATACATAACGTGTAAACTCCATAGACCTTGGATTTACACATAAAGGTATGATAGTGATCATATCACGATGAACATGATAGAGATCATATGCGGGAACCATATCATTCCACTAATAAACATGTGATGTTTGATAGCATCTTATATTGCTTGTTTGGCATTTTATTAGCATAATAAGATGATCCCTCATTTAGATATCAAGATAAAAATGTGTTCTTCCTTAAGTATGCACCGACAATGTTTCGTCGCTTCAAGGCATCACGTGATGATCGGGTGTACTTGAATCCACGAGCATATCTCGGGTGTAAGACAGTTACACACGTGAATACTAAGGTTCTTACTTGGCGAGCCTAGCATGTACAGACATGGCCTCGGAACATGGACCGAAAGGTTAAGCATGAGTCATATAGTAGATATGATGCCCATTTGATTCTCGCCTTTGAAGCTACACCGACTCACGTGATGATCGGACTTGGTGTAGTGGATTTGGTTCATGTAATCACCAAAAAGACACGAGGGATGTCGTTTTTGAGTGGGAGTTCATTTCTAATTTGTATTAGTAGAACTCAATTTATCATAAATTAAATCAGAGTGAATTTGCATAATTTGTTGTAGTCATTGGCATTCGTTCACCACCTTATGCATAGTTGTAATTGAGATAATAGAACTATAGAATTCTGGATATATACTTTACGAACTGGTATCGTATTGTGTTGAGTGTCAATCTAAAGTTTAAAGTCATATTGCAAACTTTCAGCAAAATTCTATTTACTCCGTGAAATTTAATAATTGGTATTAAATCGAGAGTAAAAATTCCAGTGTTAGTATCTTAAGTATCATGTTTGCCTCCATGATTCTTGATTGTTTTTAAATGCTAAAAGAATTGTTTCTAAAACCATCATGTGTGACAGATATAACGATATCTGAAACAATGTTTTGGTTGCAATATGATAGAGTATAATATATGATCTCATATTGGATGAGAATTTACAAAGGTTGGAGATGCTAGACATCCTAATCATCCAAAAGGGTTTTGGAAAGTAATGTTATACTCACGGTTCGCCTTTATAAGCTACAGTAGCTTGATCATGAAAGCCGTCATGATAAGGGTGAATAGAAGATGTATATAAAGTGTTTACTACACTAAAACATTACTAAAGAATGGATCTTGAAAGAATACCGATCATTTTGATGATGGTGATCTACTTCAAAGTGCAAGTCCAAAGGTATTATTATTTGAATATACACGCTTTGGATTATGTGTCATGTATATGGCGCCACTTTTGATGTTGATAGATTCTTTTAAAAAGGAAAAGGAAATGCTGAAAGAGAATCTATAAAATATATTTGGCAGAAAAGAAAAGATTGGAAATATCCAATTTAGGTATATGGATGATATACATGTTATGGTTGTATTCTTTGCTTGTTAAACAATGTGATTCTTGGGTATTGGATACCAAATTGGTTGGTATGAAATTTCATACGAAACGACGCAATTCATAAACCACAATGGCCTAAGTAACTAGCAAGAGAATATGTGATGATGTTCATCGAAAACAAACAAACCGTTGTTTGTATTTCTCATTGACATCAAAGCTTGACTTCAAGATTTGTTTTAATAATTGTTATTTAAATCAGGTATTATGAGAACAAAGGTTGTTCAAATAATTACCATATTCCATATAAGATGGATGATTTACAAATATAGTTGGAGAAATCACATCCATAAAACCTAATGCTAAAATGTCGCAAGACAAATGATTGAAAGATCACTTACGAAGTGACATCGCCATTTAAATTATATTGGAAAGAAAACATGAAGAATCTCCATTTTCATGGATTTTTGGAGTCTTTGATTTGATCAAGTGACGCTTGTGAGACTTTCCTCGGGATAATTAAAAACTTCGTTCAAAGGACAAAGAAGAACGAACGACTAAAATATTGGAATTTATACATATAGATGTATGTAGTCCATTATTTATAATCGTAAGCGATGGGTTTCAACTTTATATACTTTCTCCGGAAATTTGAGTGAATGTTCACTTAATGAGAATGAAGTATGAAATATTTGAAAATGTTTCAAAGACTTTCAAGATGAAGTGGAAAATCATTGTAACAAGAAAATAAATGGTTTATGATTTTATCATAAGGGATTTGTTTGAGTTACAAGTGTAACAAGAAAATAAATGAATTATGATTTTATCATAAAGGGATTTATTTGAGTTGCAAGTTTAGCAAAACACCTAGATTTACATCTCCCGAAACACCATAGGAGTATGGAGTGTTTGAGATTTGTAATGAAACCTTGTTTGACATGGTTGGATCAAAGGTGTTATTTATAAAACTGCCATTATGTTTTAAAAGATTAAAGCTTTAGAGACTTCCGCTTTTTACACTGAAAAGAGCTCCATCTTGATCCGTTGAAATGACACCATATGAGTTATGGTTTGGGGTAAAACCCAAGTTGTCATTTCTTAAATTTTGGTATGCTAAACATAAGTAAGATGTTTACAATCGAAGTCGGATGAGCATGTCTTTGTAGGTTATTTCGAATAACAATTGGTTATTCCTCCATAACACCAAGGACAAAAGGGTTTGTCGCTTGAAATGTGAACTTTCTTGAAAAAGGAATTTTTCGCAAAAGTTAAGTGGGAGGACAATAGAACTTTGATAAGGTTAACGAACCTTAGCTAAATGTGCTGAGTTGCGCAGCGCCAGAAATCGTTCCGGAGGCTTACATAATGCTCATAGCTTATGTGCCTCAAAGGTTGTGGTCACGGAGATCTAAGTTCTTATTGAACCAAGTCGGTCGAATAAACAATCAAATACTAAGATTTGAGAGTAAATCATTATTGTTTGACAATTATGAACCGACTATATGCAAAGAAGCGATGATGGGCCCTGACTCCATCAAATGGCTTGAAGCCATAAAATCCGTGATAGTTCCATACACGAGAAATCAAGTTTTGAACTTGGAAGACCCTCCGGAAAGGTGTAAAAACCTATCGGTCGTATTTGGATCTATAAAGAAACATACATGGATGTTTCACATCTATGAAATAGTCGACATGTCGTAAAGTATTTTACGACAATGTTCAAGGAGTTGACTATGACAAGATTTGATCTTTCATAGCGATATTTAGTCTGGACGGATGAAAGTAGCAACCACTACATATAATTTGTTATATGGTAGATGAATAAACAAAACAAAGTTCTTCTAATAGAATGGTTACCTAGGACGTGTACATGACACGATCCAAAGGGTTTTGTTAATTCAAAGGATGCTAAAAAGGGCATGCAAACTTCAATGGTTGAAGTAAGCATCGCGGAGTTTGAATCTTCACCTTAATGAAAAGGAGTTTTCATCAGGAGACGATGAAGATGTAACACCCTCAGAATCGGCCCTATGCAAGTTTCAGCGCTTCCCGCCAAACCCGCATAGAAACGATTCAAAGGTGCCCACCAGGCACTTGCGTGAGGGTGGAAAACGAAGTAATAACATTACACAACAGTCCTCGATGGGACCCACAGAACCGATATATATACAACACGACTCCATGAGTCAAGAATACAGATATACAGAACAAAGATCCAAATCACCTTGAAAACAATAGAGCGTCCAGCTACGGACAAGATGCAAATGGGGCTAAGAGCCCTGAAGAATAACCAATGGTGTCCATAACCCTGCCCATGCCAAGCCGGAAGGGTAACCCTTCTAACGACGTCGATCTCAAAACCTGCTTAAACAAAAGGGGTGCCGACAAAGGGCAAAGGAAAAAGAGGAGCGTCAGTACTAAGGCCAGTACACGGCGAGACTAGAATTCGGCGGTCCTCGCCTACATAGGTATGGTGGACTGAAGCGGCAGCGGCAGCATACACTAAACAACCTACAGAGACTCGATACAACTGGCGGCTATCAGAGAGGGGTAAGAAAGACCTATTCGGAACCAACCTGATGCTACCACCAAACATACCCATCCTGGTATTTCCCCCTCGAGACCAAACGAGGAAGTCAACCGAGGAACTCACACCGTTGGCAGTTTTATTTATTCAGTTATCGTTGCAGCAATTACTAGTCAGGTATAGATAGTCATCCTGATATAATAAGCAGTGGGCACTTTTAGTTAACCATTCCGTTGTAGATGCAACACTTACTAGTCAAATTCCATTAGCATGAGATATCCCAAAACCCAGCAGTTGTTGGTACTTTTATTTAGCCATTCCGTTATGGTTGCAATACTTACTAGTCAGGTACAACGGTCGCAAGCGACAACCCAAACAAGCAATTGTGGGCAGTTTTATTTATCCATTCCATTATGGTGAAGCTGATTACTAGTCATTATAAAGTCAAATTTATAGCACTACTTTAGTTATAGTTGTCTATGATCGAGATACTGTGCTCCAAGTCGTCCATAACCGCGGACACGGCTTTCAGAAAGTTTTTACCCTGCAGGGGTGCACAAATAGCAACACACACTCGATCAACCTCGGAAAAACCAAATCAAAACCCAACGAGGCCTTCACGACAAAGCAATCACAGGATTCAGAAATATTTCCGGGGGCCACCCCGTTGAGTACACCCGCAACGAAGCTAGCTGACTCCGAGACGGACTCAAGGTTTGGGTGGACGGCTGTAAACGACTGGGAACCCAAAACTGGACTTGTCGATACCGCGGAAACGTGTCCCGATCCTAAACAGTACAGGTGCTCCTCGCACAATCGTAAATAAAGCAGTAAGGCATGGCATAAGTACAAGATAGTAAATAAAACCTCAAACTAGTTTGTGGCCCCAAGAAATAAGAAGGAATCAAGCTCTGGCTCAGGGGGGTCCCATAATCCTCCCGGATGTGGATAGCGCGAATATTCAAGGAACAGGTATCAAGTACTCGGGGTCCTACGGACACAAGTGGATGGTTAACAACCAAATAACATCTATTGCCCACTTGTGCCTCTGCTTACTTACTTCAATTTTAGTTGTTAAACAGTAATTAAAGTCTTGATCATCTCAAACAATAAACACACGGCAATACTCCAACAACTGTGGTACTTGGCGACACGCAACAGCACTTGAGCAAGCGACTACGACGCGCAAGTCCAACTATCTACCAAACAACAGGTAATAGGATGTGTCCAAGGCAATTTAAGGCTGCAAGGGATATCACGGGTACGAAAACTAGAGCATCGCAACACAGATAGCAATAGATCAACAGGAGGGAATAAATACTATAAAAGTAAGATAGGTAGAAAGGGGGAGATGCTCGACTGAAAAACATTGCCGAAGGTTCAACCGAAGATCGGGTCGAAGCTTACATCAACTCAACGGCCTTATCCGCGAAGAAGCAAAACACTAGAAGAAACACCGGATGCACTATTTAATACTACGGCAAAAGATCGGGCATGATGCAAATGATGTATGACATGGCAAGGTGCGATGCAATTGGGCAATATTAAGTGGAACCGGGGTCCCGACAATTAATTAATGGGTTTAAGTTGTTTAGCTACCCCACCATTTAAATGTTGTAATAACAGGGTAAGATAAGTTACCGGTTCGCTACACAAATTTAAATGAGGCCAATATTAGACTAGATTTGCCTGCATATGGGCCCCATATTTAATTATGAGATGAATCGGCATACGGCCCCCCAAACCACATGATAAGCATGCGATATGAACCATTAATATTCAACAAGTTTATATTTCATTTTATAAAATAGGGCTCGGGAAGGAATCACACATTAGGGTTCGGCGAACTTGGGCTCCGAGGGGTTCGGGGTTGGTCTCAGGGTTCAGGGTTCGACGGGTTCGGTCTTCGAAGGTCGGTTGCAAGATGAAGAGCTTGGCGTTCCGGGGAGAAGGACTTGGTGTGGCGTCGGGGGCGCATCGGACTTGCCCTGGTCGGTGTCGATCTTGTCGCATCCGTGGTCCTCGGGTCCATGTAGACGGTCATGGCGTTCAAGGTGGCGAACTTGGCGTTCTGATTGGAGATCTTGGCGTTTTCGACCGGTCTTCAGGGTCTCAGTCATCGGATATGTGACGGAGAGCTTGTCGGCCCTAGGTTCCATGTCGGCATCCTCGGTGTCCCACGGTGAAGTGCTTGTCGTTTTTGTGGCGAGCTTGGCGGTCATCGGGTTCGGCGCCGATGGTCGTTGGCGAACTTGGGGTGCATCAAGACGGGCCATAGGGAACACAAGCAGATCCCCATGGCACACATACGCGAGCACACACAGACACACGCACGTACATCGAGCGAGGGACAGAAGGGGTAACAAATCGAATCATGGCAGAAACGGAGTGGACGAATCCATGAAGGGGCAGCACAGATAGCATGGATGGGGCGAGCTCGGCTCGAGGATGGCGGCGCGCGGAGCCTGGGTCGCAGGGAGGCCGGGCGAAGCTGGTTCGGAGGAGGGTGGGGCTGAGAGCGGCACGGCGGCCGGCGAGGGAGGCCGGGGTGTGGGACCGACCGTGGCGGCGGGATGCCTGCAGAGGTGAGGGCGGAGGGGAGATGACGGCAGCGGCCAGGACGCGGGCTCGGGGCCACAGGGCTCGACCCGGGGTTGGTGGAGGAGGACGGGGGCACGGGAGACATGGGGGAGTGCAGAGCGCCGACGAGGCCGGTCACAGAGGTGGAGCGGGCGGCGGCGGTGCTCGCGTGGAGGCGGACGGCGAGGAGGCCGACGGGGGAGGGGGCGCGCCGGCGGCGGGGCGAGCTTGGTCGCAGAGGGAGGTCCGGGAGTAGCGGCCGACGGGGACACGGCCGGGACGAGGTTTTAGGGCGGCCACGGCGCTGCCGGACGCAGGGTGGAGTCGATGCGGCCGACTACGAGGAGGGCGAGGTCGCGAGGAGCTCGGGCGGCGAGACGAGATCGGCGGGGGATGCGGAGGAGGCCGGCGAGAGGAGGGGGCGACGGCCGGCAGCGAAGCTTGGTGGCCGGAGGGGAGGCCACAGGGTCGGGGTAGATGGAGCTCGAGGCCGACGGGGTGGGGCCGGGGCGGCGGTCTGCCAGAGAAGGGAGGCTAGAGGAGAGGCGACGGGGGCGTGCCGGCGCAGAGGGAGGCCGGCGGCGAGGATGGCTGGCGAGCAGAGGAGAGGGAGGATGCGGGGGAGACGAGGTGGGGAGAGAGGAGCGTGTGAGGGAGAGAGAGATGGGGCAGCGCGTGGGGGAGGGGTGGGGCCAGGCGGGGTCGGTGGGAACGGGGCCAGGTCGGGGTGTGGGTGGGTCGCATGCGTGGTGGTGTGGGTCTGGTTCGAGTGTGTGAGGGCAGGTGGGACCAGGAGGAGAGAGGGAGAGGGGGCTGCGGGGTGGGACCGGTGCAGGAGGTGGGGCCGGGGTGTAAGGGAGAGGGGTGGAGCAGGGATTGGTGAGGTGGCTGTGGGTGTGATGAGGTGGAGGGAAAGATGATGTGGCAAGCTATGGTTGGTCGGGGTGAGGTGGAGGGGGTTGGGTAGACTAGGTTTGGGTAGAAAAGATTTAGGGAGGCTGGTTTTATTCTGGGGATGGCCGACTGGGTCGGATCGGCCCGGTTTGGCTGCCCCCTAAAAAAATAATTAAACAATTTATTTATTCCAAACGGGGCTTTTGCAAAACGTTGGCAGACAAAACAAAATAATCCGGAGCCCCGGGTTTTTGTGTTTGAACAAAGACGGGAATATTTAGAAATCAAAATAGGTTTTTCCGAAATAGTTTTATGCAAGCAAATGCAAGATGATGACGATGCTCAAATGCAATGTGGCATGATGACATGAGCATGCGGTCATGACGATGCAATGCACAAAAACACCACGATTTTCTAGTAGTGGATTTTGCGGGATGCCACAGAAGATGCTTGCATTTGCAAGAAATTAAGTGGGAGCGCTGAGACATATTTCTAATACATTATGTGGATGACATCTTGTTGATTAGAAATGATGTATATTTTATTGACAAAGGTTAAGAATTTCATTTCGATGAAATACTTAGGCAAAACCCGAATATTTAGCGTGAATGTCTATAGTGGATAGACTGTGACGCCAATATGGTTGTGCCAAACGTACATATATGAGATATTGAAGGAGTTCAATATAGAAACGACAAGAAACAGTTCTTGTTGCATGGAAAGGAATTGAATCAAGATTCAAGTGCTTTGACACTTGATGAGTGAAATCACGAGAATGTTTTGATCAATCATACGATGATATGTACACATCCAGATATGTCCTATGCTCTAAGTGTTATGAGCATATACCAGAATGAATCATAAAATGATCATTGGACGATAGTGAGGATATTCTTATGATCTTTTTGAAAGAACTAAGAATATATTTGTGTAGAGGTGACAAACAATTACAAATAGTTTATTGTAAAGCATTACATTGATACTAGGTTTGTCACAGGATACAAATTAAGTTTATCTCAATTTAAACTATGGGTGACACAATGTAATGGAAAGGATATTCCATGATGGATTTGGATGAAATCCATAGTTAAAGACATTGTGACGAATACTACAACAAAAAGGCTAAGTATATGACTGCTATAGTAGCAGCAAAGGAGGGAATTTGTGTCAAGTAGTTTGTTATCAAACTAAGGTGTGGTTCGCAACGGGCTACCAGTAAAGATATATTGTATGACAATAGTATCGACGTGTTTTAACCCCAAGGAACTAAGGTCTCACCGAAAGACCAAATTTATACAATGCCATCTCATTGGAGAATGAGTGATGCGTGAAGACGCAAAGACATGCAAATACACACGGACCTGAAAGTGTCAGATCCATAGATTATGTTAACCACTTGTAGTTGCGTATATGGAACACCAGAAATCCATAGGTGTTCAATACGCAAAGTTTTCAAACTAGATTATTGTCTCTAGTGCAACTGGGAGACTGAAGGGAATATGCCCGAGAGGCAATAATAAAGTGGTTATTATCGTATTCCTTATTTATGATAAATGTTTATTTTGCATGCTATAATTGTATTAATACGGAAACGTTAATACATGTGTGTTTAATAAACAAAAAGGAAGTTCCTAGTTATGCCTCTCTTATAAACTAGCTTGTTGATTAACATGATGATCAAAGTTTCCTGATCATGGACATTGGATGTTGTTAATAACGAGGTCACAACATTAGTGTAATGATGTGATGAACATTCATCCGAAGTATAGAATTACGATCAAAGTCATTGATTTTATATTGCTATAACAACTTACGAAGTGATCCTAATCCTTAGACCATGAGATCATGTCAATCACTAACACCGGAAGAGTTTCTCGATGACATCAAACGTCACACTGTAACTGGATGATTATAAAGATGGCTTCAGAACTACTAAAGTGTTATGTTGAGACCCATGGATCGAGAGTGGAATTTGTTCATCCCGATGACGGATAGATATGCTCTGGGCCCTCTCGGTGATATCACATTGATTAGCTTGCAAGCAAGTGATTTGATCACTAGAATGTTATATCACGGGAACGAGAAAAGAGTGCATGTCGGTAACGAGATCAAACTAGGTATGGAGATACCGATGATCGAATCTCGGACATGTAATATATCGTGAAACAAAGGGATTAAGATACTAGCGTAAAAGGTTCACACGATCACATAAGTCATCGTTGAATGTGTGGGAGTCAGTATGGATCTCCAGGTCCCGCTACTGATTATTGATCGGAGAAGGGTCTCGATCATGTCCGCATTATTCGCGAACCGTAGGGTGACACACTTAAGGGATACCGACACCATTCGGAGCAAATGATATGCCAGAAAAATAAAAGGAAAGCGCAGGAATTTATTTCACTAGACACCGGAATTGTTTCGGTTGAAATTGCTGAAACTGGTTCTGCATGTGAAATGGAATACTAGCAAGGGGTTTTATGTGAATGTTTGTTAATTAAAGTAATTAACAAAATTCTGAATAAATAAATAAAAGAGTTTATTTAAATGAGAGCTTGCACTAAATTTGGTGGAAATTTAATGCATGTGAGTGGATTTTTGAGTGGAGGCTTTTTAATGGGAGTGGAGGCTTTTCATTTTGAGTGGGAGCTCCACCCACATGAATGTGGAAGAGGTGGGGGCAGCCCCCATGGCTGGGCGCCATGCCCCTTGGGTGCCCCCCTCTCCCCTATAAAAGGCCCCCCTGTCCTCCTCTCAAAGTACACCTCCTCGCGAAGGATCTCTCTCCCCCCCTTTAGAATTTCACCATGGTCTCGGATCAGCGAGATACATGTTCCCGGTGGTTTTTCTAGAACGATTTGTTGCTTCCACTGCTTCGTTGGAGCGAGGGTGTGGAGGTTGTCGGGGTACCCGTACGTGTGTGCAATCACGGATGCACCACTGCTTTGAGGTGCTAGACTTGATCGTGCTGGACCGGCTGGACCAGATGGACTTCATCACTATCTTGAGATCGGCAAGCGTTCGGCTACATCATCCACGAGTACAACCTCGTTAACGCTATTCGGTCTTCGAGGGTATGTATTCTATGGATGTATATCCACCCGTTGCTTGTATCTAGTAGATAGATCTTGGTACTTAGTTGTTCCCATCGTAGGAAATTTTTTTCTATGCTGCGAACCCTACAGTCGCACTATGCGCGTCGCTGTGAGGTCCAGAGTGCGGCCTTCTCTGTCTTCGGGCGCCACAGGACCAGGTGGCAGCTGTTTCCACGGCTCCTGTTGATCTCCGGTGTTCAACTACCCGTTAACCGTTCGGCAAAATTCCTACAGGAGTTTTGGTCTCTGGATATTTTATTTGTTGTCCCGATGCTGTTCGCTGCCAAACCATACCCTATAAGGACCGAGGACGACGCACAAAGATGAGTTTGGTGATGCATGTAGAGAAGCCCGAAGAACCTACCGACCTGGTGACACTCGTCGGATTGCGGACAAGGTCTTTGACTTGGACCACCAAGATCGCCCTCCTGGAACGCCATGACCGTCTACATGGAATCCGAAGGCCGCTTCCACGAAGACCGATCCCAGCGAGACTGAACCCGGACCCCCTCGAAACCCAAGTTCGCCGAACCCCAATGTGTGACCTTTTTCGAGCCCCTATTTTATAAATTGCCAATTATATAAACTGTTGCATATTTAATTGTCATACTCGCATGCATATTGGTGTGGTTTGGGGGCCTTATGCCGATTCACCTCATAATTAAATATGGAGGCCATATGCGGACGATTCTAGTCTAATATTGGCCCCATTTAAATTTGTGTAGTGAACCGGTGAAATCTTTTACCTTGATAAGACAACATTAAAATTGCGGGGTATCTAAACAACTTGAACCATCTAAGTAAATGTCGGGACCTCAGTTCCGTTTAATGTTGCCTAATCACATTGCATCCTTGCCATGTCATACATCATACATGCATCATGCCGATCTTCTGCCATAATATTAAATAGTGCATCTGGTGTTCGTGCTAGTGCTTTGCTTCTTCACGGGTTAGGCCAATGAGTTGATGCGAGTGTGGACCCGATCTTCGGATGAACCTTCGACAATGTTTTCAGGCGAGCATTCTCCCCGTTTCTACCTATTTTACCTTTCCAGTCTTTATTTCTTACTTTTGATCTATTGCTATCTGTGTTGCGATGCTCTAGTTTTCGTACCCGTGATATCCCTTGCAGCCTTATATTGCCTTGGATACACCTATTACCTGTTGATTGGTAGATAGTTGGACTTGCGCATCGTAGTCGCTTGCTCAAGTGCTGTTGCGTGTTGTCAAGTACCACAGTTGTTGAAGTAATGCCGCATGTTTAATGTTGGAGATGATCATGGATTTAATTACCTTTTAATAACTAAAATTGAAAGTAGGTAAATGCAGAGGCACCGGTGGGTAATAGACAATTTTTGGTTTTTAACCGCTCACTGGTGTCCCGTAGGACCCCGAGTTCTTGACACCTGTTCCGAGATCGAGCGCGCTAACCACAGGTGGGGTGTGTGGGCACCCCCATCGATTAGTACCTGATTTCAAAGTACTATACCGGGGGCCACAAAGTAATTTGGGGCTTTATTACTATCCTGTACTTATGCCATGCTTTACTGCTTTATTTATTATTGCGCGTGGAGCGCCTGTACTGTTTTGGAACCACGTGCCACGTTTTCGCGGTATCGACAAGCCCAGTCACATTTTCGAGTTCCCAGTCGTTTACAGCCGTCGTCACAAACCCTGGGTCCGTCTCGGAGACCGGCCGACTTCGTTACGGGTAGCTTAGTGGGGTGGAACCCATGTGCTTGCTTTGGGTCTGGGAAACATTGTGTCCGAAACCCCGTCGACATACCGTTGGGTGTATGTTTTGTGATCTTGTACCTACCTGATCTGACAACAAGGGTGTAGGTGTGTGTGGAAACTTTGGTGCACTCCTGCAGGGTTAAATCTTTTCGAGAAGCCGTGTCCGCGGTTATGGACGGCTTGGAGCACAGTTCTCGATCATAGACAACTATAACTAAAGTTTACTGTTATAATTTGACTTGTATCCGATATGACTAGTAATCAACTTCACTACAACGGAATGGCTAAATAAAAGTACCAACAACTGCTGGGTTTGGGATATCTCATGCTAATTGAATCTGACTAGTAAGTGTTGCAACTACAACGGAATGGTTAACTAAAAGTGCCCACTGCTTATTATATCAGGATGACTATCTATACCTGACTAGTAATTGCTGCAACGATAAATGAATAAATAAAACTGTCAACTGTGTGAGTTCCTCGGATGACTTCCTCGTTTGGTCTCGAGGGGGAAATACCAGGATGGGTTTGTTTGGTGGCAGTATCAGGTTGGTTCCGAATATATCTTTCTTATCCCTCTCTGATAGCCGACAGTTATATCGAGTCTCTATAGGTTGTTTAGTGCATGTTGCGCTGCCGCTTCAGTCCACCATACCTATGTAGGCGAGGACCGCCGAATTCTAGCCTCGCCGTGTACTGGCCTCAGTACTGACCGCTCTCTTTTTATTTGCCCTTTCCCGGCACCCCTTTTGTTTTAGCAGGTTTTGAGACTGACGTCGTTAGCGGGGTTACCCTTCCGGCTTGGCCTGGACAGGGTTATGGACGCCATTGGTTATTCTTCAGGGCTCTTAGCCCAATTTGCATCTTGTCCGTACTCGGACGCTGTATCATTTTAAAGGTGATTTGGATCTTTGTATTGTATATCCGTATTCTTGACTCTTTGAGTCATTGTTGTATATATCTGTTTTCTGGGTTCCATCGTGGACTATTGTGTAATGATATTACTTCGTTTTCCACCCGCACGCAAGTGCCTGGTGGGCACCTTTGAATCGTTTCTATGCGGGTTTGGCGGGGATCGCTAAGACTTGCATAGGACCGATTCCGAGGGTGTTACAGAGTGGTATCAGAGCTCAGCAGTTACGATACCCCACTGGTCCAGCCTGTAGGATAACCTAGCTAACGAACGTCGTAGAGTGTCAAAATTATTTTGAAAAAAAATCGGTTGGATAGATCTGAGTAGGTCTGCTTTTACTCCTTACCCCTCTGCTATTCTCCTCTTATCTCGACGTGTTTTGAGTCTTCTCTCTTACCTTTTCTTTGAGTCCAGGAATTCTCGTGGTTGGGTTTCCGTCGTACCTTCAGGGTTTCGTTTCCATCCTCTGTTAACGGTGCTTCGACATTTGGTCTTCATGCTATCGGAGGGACCTTTCCTCTGTTGTACCTTTCAGTGGACCGGGAATTCCCTAACACTGTGTTTGGATGTAGGAATTTAGGCATGGAATTGAATTTGTTTGGGAATTCCAAATCCAAGATGGAAAGAAAATGTCTTCCAAATCCAATTCTGTTGTTTTGATGTGTTTGAAATTTCCCGCCGGAAACAAATTGCAATAACAAATTCCAAATTCTGTTTGGATGTATAAACCATGGAATTTAAAGTTTTGTTGAGTTTGGACAAGATAAACTTTTATACATGTATGGAAAAATCATTATTCAAAAAATCATCCGATATGCTGATTTATCGGTCGATTTATCACTTATCACTAGGTGACCAATAAGCCGATAAAACGATTTATCGCCCGGTAAATCGGCTGATACACCCAAAAATCACTAATTTTGGGCTAACCGAGAAGTTAACGATAAATGACATCCTCAACATTGGAAAAAATAGCATATGTATTTTAGAATGTTTATATTTTATTTTAGTCTCCTAGAGCAACTAGATTGCTCAGATAAAAAGCTCTCTCGCATATCTAATGATAAATCAATGATCATTGGCTTGACAGAAGTCTGAGACAAAAGACAACGTTGCTAAATTCAGATGTCTTTTTAATCAAAGTTCAGATGTAGTAGAGAATATACAGCCAGCTGGAACTATCCGTGGTAGAAACTTTTTCATTTCAATGGAATCATGCAAAATAGTCTGTATACTAGTACTCCTATATGACAACATTTTCCCCCAAGAACCACAATCACAGACTTCAGTCTCTACAGGACAACGCCATTTCTTCAGGAAGTAGTGCAAATCAAATCAAATGCATACAAGTTTCTGTTATCTATCTACTTGCAGGTAATTCTTTCAAGCGCTACCGCCAGATATCTTCAAGGATTCCTAGCACCCCCCCCTACACATTTCAATTCGAACTGTAAAAAGCAGATCAAAAATTGAACCTTTATACCTGCAATCGGCCTCAAAAACCAGATCGAAAAATTAGCCAAAAAACAGAAGGATTCAGCGGAGAATAAGATGGCGAAGGATACCCAGTGCACCGCCGTTCACCCTCCCGTCGCCATCTGGTCGTGCCCACGATTTAGGGTTAGGACTAGGCATGGAGGGGGCGGCCAAGGGGGATAGGGCCTGGACTGGAGGAGGGAGGCTAGGGAGGGGGAGGCTAGGGAGGGGGAGGTCAGGGAAGGGAAACGGGGAGGGAGATGCCTAAACTATGCCCCACCGCCGGAGTTTATGGTCATTAGCGTTTCTCGCCTTGAGGAAGAAGGTTGTAGCTCGCGTCGGGAGGGATGGGTCAGTCGCTCTGTTTCTTGAGCGAACCGGTACGCGCGGGTTGCCTTTCCATGCGATTCCGAGGGGGTGACCTCCGAATCATGGGGCGGCTCTTTGCACGCTAGGGAGCGGGGGCTTGGAATTTTTTTCCGTTTCCAAGCAACGATTCATGGTGCAACCCAAACAGCAGAAATTGGTCCACGATTCTAGATTCCACGATTCCAGCCCCAAATTCATACATCCAAACACAACATAAAAAATTTCTTTGTATCCTCCGGTGTTTTCTGAAACGACGAAGTCATCTACATCAGATCTGATGAGAATCTCCATCCCTCCTTTGTTTCCGAACCTCACTTGCCGAGATCTTCAGTCTGAATTCCGAGAGTTGGTTGCATAATTTTCCTATTCATGAGCAGAGTAATGCTTTGGGTGCGTGATGGACTGATCCCCATCCGACTACTCTTATCATTCGCTCTTGTACATTGAATGGTGGATTGATGCAATTTTACTCCTTTTATAGAAGTTAGAGGTGGCCTTACCTTTTGAGACCTCTACCTTCGTCATTTGTTTTCCGGAGTGTTCTCGCAACGAACTTGAGCCACACCCTTTGTTGGTGGTGTCGCCGATTTAAAGATGGACGAAGAATCCTTGTTAGTGGTGTCACGAAGATCTACCCGAAGAGAGAAGATTCAGATCATCGGCTTTCTTCTTCGTACTAGGAGGCGGATCTCGAGGGCGAGATCCATTGTTAGTGGTATCGAATTATAGCACCCCGGGTAAAACCACTACTAGAATCGCATGTCTTTATCTCTGTGCATCATCATGTCATTATCATGCATATTATTTTACTTGAAACTATGTTGCGAAAGACTATATTGTTTTCTAAAACTAGCCCTCCTTCTATTTCAAATTAAACCCTCGGATGTTTCCGGATATTTTGTTTGTCTAAAACTAATTACAAAATATTTTACTAAAATTAAAATAAACATTTTTTTTAAAATAAAAATGTTTTGATCGGGGGAGGCAGCCCGGCCCGAAAAGCCAGGCCACCTACCACCCCGATCGGCCCAACCCAATCTCACCGGAAACCCTAATCTAGTCCTATTCTCCAAACCCTAATCCCACCTACCCCAGATCCTACCCCATCCCACACTCCCTCAAACCGCCGCCACCCTCTCACCAAACCACACCCGGTCCACCCCGGTGGACACAACACACACCACACCACAACCAACCGCATGCTCGCCAACCCTCTGGCCCACCACTTCGTGGACGCGAGCGACACCCCGCATCTCCTCGCCCGCGATTACTCCCTCGCCCCGTCTCTCTGTTCTCACCGCCCGCCGCCAGAGCAACGCTCCTCCGCGATCCCCATCGACCCCACTCTCCTTCCTCTCCCAGAACGTCGCCGCCGCCAGCCTCCGTCGTCCCGCACCAGGCCCGCCTCCCCGGCGCTCTCCTCCCTGTCGTGGCCGCCCTTCCTCCCCTTCTTCCACCTCCCGGCAAGCCCTCCACCGCGTCCCTTCTCCGTCGCCCCGGACGGCACCAAGCTGGCCCGAGCTTCCTCGCCGCTCGCGCACCCCTGGCCATAGCCCTCCCCCCTGTTACCTACAGCGAGCTCGCCGGCCATGGGACCCTGCGCCTACCTCGGCTTCCCCCAAGCTCCTCCCCAGTGTCGTCGAGCCCTCCTTCGCCGCTGCCTTCCCTCCTCAGGAACGACCACCTCATCCTCGCCTGGCGAGCCCCGCTTGGCACCCTATCCCTGCCGTCCTAGCCCTCCCACCTCTCTGTCTGTGATGCCGCGATCCCGTCGACATGCATTAGTAGCGCCCTGTGCCAGCGCCCCTTGTCGCACTATACGCGTCGCTGTGAGGTCCAGAGTGCGGCCTTCTCTGTCTTCGAACGCCACAGGACCAGGTGGCAGCTGTTTCCACGGCTCCTGTTGATCTCCGGTGTTCAACTGCCCGTTAACCGTTCGGCAAAATTCCTACAGGAGTTTTGGTCTCTGGATATTTTATTTGTTGTCCTGATGCTGTTCGCTGCCAAACCATACCCTCTAAGGACCGAGGACGACGCACAAAGATGAGTTTGGTGATGCATGTAGAGAAGCCCGAAGAACCTACCGACCTGGTGACACTCGTCGGATTGCGGACAGGGTCTTTGACTTGGACCACCAAGATCGCCCTCCTGGAACGCCATGACCGTCTACATGGAATCCGAAGGCCGCTGCCACGAAGACCGATCCCGGCGAGACCGAACCCGGACCCCCTCGAAACCCAAGTTCGCCGAACCCCAATGTGTGACCTTTTCCGAGCCCCTATTTTATAAATTGCCAATTATATAAACTGTTGCATATTTAATTGTCATACTCGCATGCATATTGGTGTGGTTTGGGGGCCTTATGCCGATTCAGCTCATAATTAAATATGGAGGCTATATGCGGGCGATTCTAGTCTAATATTGGCCCCATTTAAATTTGTGTAGTGAACCGCTGAAATATTTTGCCTTGATAAGACAACATTAAAATTGCGGGGTATCTAAACAACTTGAACCATCTAAGTAAATTTTGGGACCTCGGTTCTGTTTAATTTTGCCTAATCGCATTGCATCCTTGCCATGTCATACATCATACATGCATCATGCCGATCTTCTGCCATAATATTAAATAGTGCATCCGGTGTTCGTGCTAGTGCTTTGCTTCTTCACGGGTTAGGCCGATGAGTTGATGCGAGTGTCGACCCGATCTTCGGATGAACCTTCGACAATGTTTTCAGGCGAGCATTCTCCCCCTTTCTACCTATTTTACCTTTCCAGTCTTTATTTCTTCGTTTTGATCTATTGCTATCTGTGTTGCGATGCTCTAGTTTTCGTACCCGTGATATCCCTTGCAGCCTTATATTGCCTTGGACACATCCTATTACCTGTTGATTGGTAGATAGTTGGACTTGCGTGTCTTGCTTGCTCAAGTGCTGTTGCGTGTCGTCAAGTACCATAGTTATTGGAGTAATGCCGCATGTTTAATGTTGGATATGATCATGGATTTAATTACCGTTTAATAACTAAAATTGAAAGTAGGTAAATGCAGAGGCACCGGTGGGTAATAGACAATTTTTGGTTTTTAACCGCTCACTGGTGTCCCGTAGGACCCCGAGTTCTTGACACCTGTTCCGAGATCGAGCGCGCTAACCACAGGTGGGGTGTGTGGGCACCCCCATGGATTAGTACCTGATTTCAAAGTACTGTACCGGGGGCCACAAAGTAATTTGGGGCTTTATTACTATCCTGTACTTATGCCATGCTTTATTGCTTTATTTACTATTGCACGTGGAGCGCCTCTACTATTTTGGAACCCCGTGCCATGTTTTCGCGGTATCGACAAGCCCAGTCACATTTTCGGGTTCCCAGTCGTTTACAGTCGTCGTCACAAACCCTGGGTCCGTCTCGGAGATCGTCCGACTTCGTTACGGGTAGCTTAGTGGGGTGGCCCCCATGTGCTTGCTTTGGGTCTGGGAAACGTCGTGTCCGAAACCCCGTCGACATACCGTTGGGTGTATGTTTTGTGATCTTGTACCTACCTGATCTGACAACAAGGGTGTAGGTGCGTGTGGAAACTTTGGTGCACCCCTGCAGGGTTAAATCTTTTCGAGAAGCCGTGTCCACGGTTATGGATGAGTTGGAGCACAGTTCTCGATCATAGACAACTATAACTAAAGTTTACTGTTATAATTTGAGTTGTATCCTATATGACTAGTAATCAACTTCACTACAACGGAATGGTTAAATAAAAGTACCAACAACTGTTGGGTTTGGGATATCTCATGCTAATTGAATCTGACTAGTAAGTGTTACAACTACAACAGAATGGTTAACTAAAAGTGCCCACTGCTTATTATATCAGGATGACTATCTATACCTGACTAGTAATTGCTGCAACGATAACTGAATAAATAAAACTGTCAACCGTGTGAGTTCCTCGGATGACTTCCTTGTTTGGTCTCGAGGGGGAAATACCAGGATGGGTATGTTTGGTGGTAGTATCAGGTTGGTTCCGAATAGATCTTTCTTATCCCTCTCTGATAGCCGACAGTTATATCGAGTCTCTATAGGTTGTTTAGTGCATGCTGCGCTGCCGCTTCAGTCCACCATACCTATGTAGGCGAGGACCGCCGAATTCTAGCCTCGCCGTGTACTGGCCTCAGTACTGACCGCTCTCTTTTTCCTTTGCCCTTTGCCGGCACCCCTTTTGTTTTAGCAGGTTTTGAGACCGACGTCATTAGCGGGGTTACCCTTCCGGCTTGGCCTGGGCAGGGTTATGTACGCCATTGTTTATTCTTCAGGGCTCTTAACCCAATTTGCATCTTGTCCGTACTCGGACGCTGTATCATTTTAAAGGTGATTTGGATCTTTGTATTGTATATCCGTATTCTTGACTCTTTGAGTCATTGTTGTATATATCTATTTTCTGGGTTCCATCGTGGACTATTGTGTAATGATATTACTTCGTTTTCCACCCGCACGCAAGTGCCTGGTGGGCACCTTTGAATCGTTTCTATGCGGGTTTGGCGGGGATCGCTAAGACTTGCATAGGACCGATTCTAAGGGTGTTACAATAGGCGAAGAGGCGAGGCAGGAGGGCGGCCAGGTTGGTCACACCCTCCCAGGTGCGGCTAACCCTAGCCCGCGCCGCCAGGGGGTGTGGCCCCCTGGTGCCTCCCCTCCGTCTCGTACTCTGGCTTTGTGTCCCCCATGGTAAAATATTGACTTTGGCTTTTGTCCCGTCCAATTCCGAGAATATTGATTTTTTGCCTTTCTGGAACCAAAAACAGAAGAAAACAGGCAATTGGCACTATGGCATCTTGTTAATAGGTTAGTACTAGAAAACATATAAAAACACCTCAAAGTGTAGACAAAGCAAAGCAAAGTATATACTAAACAAGCATGGAACATGCCAAAACGAAGAGGGTCTTGTATAATCTCTAGTCTAGATCTTATGAGAGGTTCTCCTATGGGAAAGTGGAGGCTAAGCAATTCAATTCAAATTCATTCTAACTTTAGATCTGAGCTAGGAGTCTATTTATAGTACTAGGATGAAAGGATAAGATTACATGGTTCAATGAACATCTTAGCTCATAGGCTCGCGGAGCCGGTATGTAACATCCCAAAACTATTAATCAAGGTTATCAATTCCAATCACCAAATTTAGGGTTAACAAAAACTTTTGTTAATTAAAATCATATGAATGCATGTGTGTATGTGATGATTGTATTAATGCTTGAATGGACTTGTGTGATTGTTGTGAATGGAAATAAATGGATTAAAGATGAAAACAACATCATCTAGATCATTTCCAAGTAGAACCAAATCAAAAGAAATTCAAAAACAAACAAAACAAGCAAATGGTCATTTTTGCCAATCTTGCTCACTAGCTCACTTTGAGTATTTCTAGTCCAAGATTTCAAACAGAAACAATTCCTTTTCTTTTCACCCCTTGCTAGACCAAGTGAAAGTTAAGCCTACCTTGAAAACCCACAGGAACATTTGGCAACTTGATTCAAATGAAAATTCAAAATTGAATCTATATGATATGTGAAGATCACCATTTCTCAAAACCCAACCAAACCAGTGCACCTTGACAAATCCAAGCAACCATAGACTACCTAGTATGTGACTAGTACACCCACCAAGTTTCATCCAAAAATTCAAATTCAAATCTCTTGCGACCATTTCATCAAACACCTTGTGAACACAAATCAAATTAAACATCTAACACTATAGTGAGCAGTGTTTGTGCCTAACTTGTTCCCTCTCTAGATCACACTACACTCTCAGTAGATCATCTAACTTGTTTAACCGGCCCTAGCTCACTGTAAACATGAAAATGCCATCAATGGTGACCATGGCCGAGCCCCAATTGCCATTCCACTATAAATAGCAAGCTAGAAGCCTCACTAGCCTCGCCAACCTTGTCTAGCAGGCACTCCACCGTCCACCGCCACCCCTTGTCCAGCGCCCGAGCCCTGCCAGTCACTGGACCACTCAAAACGAGCACACCTAGTCTCTCTGAGACCATGCCGAGAGCGCGCCAGAGCGCCGCGCTCGACACGCTCGCACAGATCACGCCCCGCCTTCACCGCTCACTTGCGTGATCACCACCGCTCTAGGAACCGCCCAGACATGCCAGTTCGCCGCCGCGCGACCAGGAGTGCCCGCGCGCCATTAAATTTGCTGTTGGTGCCGCCTAGAGCATTGAAGTGTTCCGACCGCATCGCACCGCCCCACACCTCGCCACCATGATGTTGAGCTTCGCCAGGAGGCAGCGCACCGTCCCCTACCCCTGGCCATGCCGTTAGCTCACTATGCCGACGACCACGACGAGCTCCACCCGCACCCTTCGGTCCCCTCGTCGCACTATAAATAGACACCTTCCCCGTTCGAATTCAGCACACCATCTCACTCCCCACCTCTCACTGATCATTCCCACTCATCCCTGGAGCAAGGCGAGCACCAGGTGGCTAGAATTTTACCGGAGCTTGCCACTGCTGGAGGAGAAGGGCATCGTCGATTGGAGCCGCCCCAGGAGGAGCCACCGGTACCAGGAGGATCGCCATCGTCGACTTTGTCGTTCGCCCCCATCGCCGACCCTCGCCTGAGCCCCGGTGAGCCACCACTGAACCCCACTAACCGTGCTAGGGTTCGACCTCGCCGCGTTTGTTCAGATGTGGACGATGGACCTCAGCCGTCGATCACACTTCTAATTATACGGCCCAAACCACCCCGTACCCCTTCGCACCCCCTGTCTCACTGACTGGTGGGGACAACCACTTAAACCTGCCCGTAGGCGTGCTATGCGTAGTGCGTCGGCACAGTTAACATTCCGGCGCGACCTAGTAATTCAAACTTAGGTTTTTCAATTTAGTTTCAAACCTAGTTCTATCCATAGATTCAAAAAGCATTCCAGAGAGATTCACTGAACCAAATTGCATGAAACCAATTTTGTTAGAAAGGTATTGAAATTCTTAATCCAAGCCTATTGGATTCAAACCATTTGGAATTATAGATCACCTATAGTAAAAATAACAAGGCGGAGACTTTTCTGCATTCAAACATTTTTCAAAATTCAACCACAGATTCTTTTGAGTTGATTCCAACTCTCAAAAATCACATTTGACAAGACCTTTCAGAATATATAAAAGTATCTAGGTTTACTTGCAGTAATAATGGACAAGTAATAAAAGAATGCCCCATAGGCATTTCTAGTCACTTTATCTAATTAAAATAAAAATGTTAAACCTTATTAAATCGTGACACCACTTTAAATCACATTCCCAAGTACTCAAATATGTGGTGATGACATGTGTCAACATGATCCCATGTTTTAGTTGGAGAATATAAAATCTTAAGTAGTATTTCAATGAGTAGAAAATACTTTTCTAAGATAAAATAAATGGAACTAGTGCCTTAATCTTTGTGATGATTGTGATGATGCTAGATCATCTTGTGAAAACCTTGGTGTGATAAATAGAACTATTGTTTAGTGATTGTGTACCTCGTATTTATTTATAGACGCTAGTACCGAGCAAGGATACGAAGAGGAAGGAGGATACTACGAGGAGGAAGCAGAGGATAACTTCAACCACTACTCTGCACAAGGTAAGCTACTATCTTAGCAAGCTATCCTAGCAAGCTAGAACTTTGCAAGTTAACCCTTGCATTATAACTATGCCAACTAGATGCATTAGACATGCAGTAGTTATACCACTTGATGACACCAAATCCTAGTTTTACTTGCAAGCTTAATTATTTTATTTCTTTATCAAAGCTTTTATTTGTGTTTACTTAGTGATTTTTAGATTTTGGAAAGTTCTTATAGGTAGAATAAAGAGCATAAAGAGCATAAATATTGATGTCATCATGAGGCATGAGAATAAATATAGATAAGTCACACTTGACTATCACCCTCATTAGTGTTTACCCCCACTTATAGATGCTAGTGCTAAGCATAAAACTTGATCACTTTAGATGGGAATACTTGGTGAAAATGGTTATGAAAACCTTAGAATGATGAGTCATTCTAATGAAATGTTTTGACATGTGTTCTTGAACACCAGATGATTTTTGATGATGAAAATGTTAAGGCATGAGCCTTAGCCCTTAATAAAACTGATGTTATCTGGATGCGATACCATTCCAATTTTATCATACAACCATACTGATGGTTATTTGGGTAGGGCTTGACTGGAAGTTTATATACCTTAGTATGGGTTCCCTTGCAGCCAAGATTTGAGCTGAGGCTACCTTGTGAAGATTGACCACCTGTGTAGTTCCCAAGATGATAGATGGTCATGGTTGGGAGGCCAAACTCATAGGATAGGTGCCTATACTAGGGCGTGTAATTGAAAGGTTAGGATTGATTATCCGCATACTGAGTATGGTGAATTCAGGATTGATCCTGACGGATGTATCGAATATTGTGGTGAAAGTGTACCACCTCTACAGAGTGTCAAACTATTCGAATAGCCACATCCGCGGTTATGGACAGTTGGAGTGGCCATACTGTTCCGTCGTCAGACGTTTTCAAAACGACTTGTGAAATGAATCATGACTTTGACTTGACCACAATAGAGTTGTGAAAGTGAAAACTCAAGTTCCCACTTAGGTGTTATAAAAACCATGAACTAGTTTTCTTTGCTTCTAAACTCAGCTAGAGGTAAATCTGGATTTTTGCAAAACAACCTAGAGCTTAGTATTCCTACTCAAAAACACTTCACTTGTTAGTATTAGTTTGCGAGTACTTAAAGAGTACTCATGGCTTTGTCCCTGGCTATTCCCGTGGCTAGACTATGAAGAGGACTATCAAGAGGATGGACTATAGGAAGGTTACGACAACTAGGATCATCTCCCATCGTCAGTATTGTCTGTGACCATGAAGATGGAGCCTCGCCCACGCAACCGTTATTATTACGTTATTCCACTGCTATGATTGTATTAAGACTGGATCATGAGATCCTTAATGTGTTGTAAGACCTTATGTACGGTTTGTACTGGATGATGTACTGTGATATCCAATCTGTTTTGTCTCGCAAAAATAGTAATCCTGGGACTGCAATGTATGGCATAACAGGCATCAGGGATTAAAATTCCGGGTGTTGACAGGTTGGTATCAGAGCCATCCTGACCATATGAGACCCTAGTTAGAATGGACGTTGGAATCAAAAACTTAGTTTCAAAATAAAGGAAGTGAGTATTTATTAAAACTTACTCTCATTCTTATCACTTAGATTCTTTCATAAAAGTTCATGTTCCTCAAAAATTATTGCAAACTTACATAAAATTTGACACACTTAATCACTCTACTAACTTACTCATCCCACATTCTTATAGATGGACGTGAAGTATAGCAAGTTCTATCAGTTGGGAAATGGAGGAGACCTCATCTTTGAGCGTGACTTGGACCAGCTTTCGGAACTTCTGGAGCGTCCGCACCCCGAGTTCTTCAAAGCTCAGCTCAATGATCAGGAAGGAGGAGAATTGCAATGGCTGATTGTTGCAAGTCTAAGAGGGAAGATTGAAGCCCCCACTTCAGAGGGAGTCCAGTTCACCTTAAGGGAGAACAACTGGCTAGATGGACTTTCCAGGGCGATGCAGGAAGCTCTTGCCCGTCTATGTGGGCAAAGCATCAATCAGATCAAGGGTACCCGCTTTGAGTTCTATCCAAGGCATGATGTTATGGGACAGCCACTGGAGGCACCATATCACCCTGAGCTGAATAATCAAGTGGACCACCTCAGCTTCATGATGTTTGATGGGCAGAAGGAGTTAAGACAATGCCCGCTCCTATGCCAATCACAACTACACCATCTCAGTCAAGAAGGACCAGACCATTGCCATGCTGGTGAAGGATCGCCAGTCTCGTCGTCGTCATCTTGACAAGAAGAAGCGCATCATTGCCTGCCTTCGTCATAGTATCACAGACTTGAAGGAGACCATCCACGAGAGATACATGCATCTTGAGGAGAGGGAGAATGCAGGGGAAGACCTTCCTAGAGACCCCTATTCTTATCTTAGTGACGATGATGACTTTCTGGAGGATCAAGCCATGCACTTCTTCACCGATGAGGATGAATTCGCCTTCATTAATGATGATGATGATGATGATGATGATGAAGCCACTGATTCCGAGGAGTAGTAGCACTTGAGCACTAGTATTAAGAAAGTTGTATCCGGTCCCACTGTATCGTAGTTTCACAGAATGGTTCTTAAAACCATTTGTTTCCTTGTTGTGGTGTGTGTTTTTATTGTGTGCTATGAGTGAATGAATGAAAAGCAAGTTGCTAGAAAAATCTGAGTCAAACTTCAAAGGCCTTTCAAAAACAAACCTTGAACCTTAGAAATTTCCCTCTTTTCTCATGATCTATCTCAATCTTCAGATGCCTCGCGGAGGAAGCAGTTCATCCCCGGACCCAATGTTGCAAATCTTGCAAATGTTGGTTTCTGAACGCGAAGCTGAAAGAGCTGAACATCAAGCCAACCTACCCACCCTTAAACACATAGCTCAGATGGCCAACAACAACCAAGGCCATGGAAACCAGGACAACCATGGATCCAAGCTCAAGAACTTTCAGAATACCAACCCACCCATCTTCACTAAGTCCGAAGAGCCCCTAGATGCAGATGATTGCCTGCAAAACATGGAGAACAACTTAGAAGTTGCAGGAGTGGAAGCCAATGAGAAGGTACTGTTTGCCAGCCACTATCTGGCAGGAGATGAAAGATCTTGGTGGAACAGCGTTAGCACCATGAATGGAGGACAAATGATGACTTGGGATGAATTCAAACTCAAGTTTAGCAGAACCCATGTGCCACCGGGTTCGATCAAGAGGATGAGATATGAATTCAGAGAACTGAAGCAAGGGAGGATGAACATAGTCGAGTACCGTGACAAATTTCTGTCATTAGCTAGATATGCACCGGATGAGATCGACACTGAAGCCAAGAAGGAGAGATACTTGAATGGCCTGCATGATGAGATGCAGACAGTGTTAGTCAATATCCCATTTGCTGACATTGAAGCCTTTGTGGACTCTGCCATTCAGATGGAAGGCAAGATCAACCAAGCAAATGAGAACCGCAAACGCAGGATGATGAATCAACCAGGAACCCACCATACCCCAAAGTATCGCCCCAACCCGTATCCGGGATTTGCCCCTAGAAACAATAGACCCTAGATGAACCGTCCAACCTATCCCAACCGTGGAGGAGGAAACCCAAGGCACGGAGAAAACCACAACAACAACAACCCCGGTAACTCCAGCAATTTCAACCGTGCACCGCCCAAGTTCAACAACAACAATGTCGCCACCAACACCAATACTGCCCCAAGAACTAGAAGCAATGTCGTGCCCGTTGCAGCAAAGGACAAGTCTTAGGTGACTTGTTATGAATGCGGAACCAAGGGTCACTATTCCAATGAGTGCCCCAAGAAGATTGCAGCAGCCCCCAATATGAATGCCCCAGCTAAGCAGCAACGTCGTGTTCAGCCTGGAAGAAGTTTCTCCCCAGGGAATTCGCTCAACCGCAACGACCGTCTATTTCTCATGAATGCTGAAGAAGCCCAAGAAACGCGAGATGTTTTGCTGGGTATGTTTTTTGTTAACTCAGTACTTGAAAGAGTGTTGTTTGATTCTGGAGCATCGCACTCATTTGTTACCAAAGAATTTGCATGCACTTGTAAGATTCAACCAACCAAACTGAAGCATGTTAAGATAGTTCAAATACCTGGTTCAACCACCAAAGCGAGACAAATTTGCAAGGCCCTACCTATCCGAATCCATGGCATAGATTTTTATGCTAATCTAATAGTACTTGGAACTAAAGGTTTGTAAGTAGTACTAGGAATGGATTGGATGTCGAAACATAAAGGATTAATCGACTGTGTGAAGAAAGCCATTACCATGACTAGTGCAGCCGGAATATCAGTAGAGCATGTATCTGAAACCTTTCCCCATCAATTCAAGTGCAACAAGAGTCTAGCCCAACCAAACATTGACCAAGTCAGAGTAGTCTGTGAATACCCCGATGTATTTCCAGATGTTTTGTCCGGTATGCCCCTAGATCGGGATATCGAGTTTATCATTGAACTAATCCCTGGAACCGGACCCATAGCTCAGAGACCATATATTATGAACACATCTAAACTAGTGGAGCTTAAGAAGCAACTGGATGCAATGCTGGAGATAGGATTGATTCAACCAAGTGCTTCGCCATGGAGATCACCTGTCTTGTTTGTGGACAAGAAAGATGGAGGTAACCTTTTGTGTACGGATTATCGGAAGCTGAATGATGTCACCATGAAGAACAAGTACCCACTGCCAAAGATAGAAGACCTGTTTGACTAGTTGACCAATGCCAAAGTGTTTTCTAAGATTGATCTTAGGACTGGTTATCATCAACTCAAGATTCGTGTAGAGAATATTCCAAAGACTGCCTTTACCACCAGATATGGACTGTATGAGTACATTGTCATGTATTTTGGATTAACCAATGCCCCCGCTTATTTCATGAACCTCATGAATAAGATTTTTATGGACTTCCTAGATAAGTTTGTCGTTGTTTTCGTCGATGACATTCTGATCTATTCCAAATCAGAATAAGAACATGAGCTACACCTGAGGACCATCCTTGGAACCCTTAGGGAGCATCAGTTGTATGCCAAGTTTAGCAAATGTGAATTCTGGTTATAGGAAGTAGGATTCCTCGGACATATTATGTCAGCTAGAGGAATTGCCGTTGACCCTGCCAAGGTTAAGGATGTCGAAGAATGGCAAGCCCCAACCACTCAAACCCAAGTTCGTTCATTTCTTGGATTAACGGGATATTACCGCAAGTTTGTAGAAGGATTCTCAAGCATCGCAAGACCAGTGACCCAATTGTTGAAGAAAGACAAGAAGTTTGAATGGACAGACAAATGTGAAGCGAGTTTTCAAGAACTCAAGAAGAGATTGATCTCGGCCCCAATCCTGATTATGCCGGATATCATGAAGCCTTTCGATGTGTATTGTGATGCATCCAAGATCGGTCTCTGATGTGTGCTAATGCAAGAAGGCAAAGTCATATCATATCTATCGCGGCAACTGAAGCAACATGAGAAAAATTATCCTACCCATGACCTTGAACTTGCAGACGTAGTTCTAGCCTTGAAAACATGGCGGCATTACCTTATGGGAAACCGTTGTGAGATTTATTCGAATCACAAGAGCCTGAAGTATATTTTCACTCAGAAGGAGCTGAATATGAGGCAAAGGAGATGGATAGAGCTAATCAAGGACTATGATCTGGACATCCACTATCACCCCGGTAAAGCCAATGTAGTAGCAGATGCCCTTAGCAGATTGTCGTGTCGCTTGAACTCCATGATCCTGAAGGAGCAGCCAAGTTTGCACAAGGAGATGGAGGATTTCAGAATGGAATTAGTAAGTGAAGGATTTTTGGCTAGCATAGAACTTCAACCCACTTTGATCAGTCAGATCAAGGAGGCGCAGAAAGGAAATGCCAGTATTGATGGAATCAAACGTCGTATCGGTACAGGCAAGGTACCCGGATTCACCGAAGATGAAGAAGGAGTTTTGTGGTACAAAGGATGTATCTGTGTGCCAACAGATTCAAAGTTGAAGCAAGCTATTTTGAAAGAATCCCATGATACTCTTTATTCTATCCACCCCGGAGGAACAAAGATATATCAGGATTTGAAGGAACAATTTTGGTGGCATAAGATGAAGAGAGAAATCGGAAGCTACATAGCCAAGTGTGATATTTGTCAAAGAGTCAAGTCAGGACATCAGAGACCCGCAGGAATGTTGCAACCATTGCAGATTCCGGAATGGAAAAGGGATTCTGTAGGAATGGATTTTATCACCAGTTTGCCTACATCTAGTAGGGGAATTGACTCTATCTAGGTCATCGCAGATAGACTGTCCAAAATCGCCCATTTCTTACCAGTAAAGACCACCTACCAGAGTTCGAAACTAGAAGAATTATACATTGCTAGAATCGCCAGTTTGCACGGAGTCCCCAAGAACATTGTATCGGATCGAGGAACTCAGTTTACCTCGAGATTTTGGAAGAAAGTACAAGAAGGATTAGGAACCCGACTGGATTTCAGCACAGCTTATCACCCTCAGACCGATGGACAAACAGAGCGAGTAAATCAAATACTCAAAGATATGTTGAGAGCTTGTGTGTTAGAGTATGGATCTAAATGGGAAGACTGTCTGCCATTCACAGAATTTTCTTACAAAAATAGTTATCAAGCTAGTTTGCAAATGGCCCCATTTGAATTCATGTATGGAAGGAAGTGTCGCACCCCTTTGAATTGGTCGGAAGTAGGAGAGAGTCAGATTTTCGGACTAGACATCCTACGAGAAGCCGAAGAGAAAGTTCACAAGATCCGTGAGCACCTCAAGACCGCCCAATCCAGACAAAAGAGTTATGCCGACAAGATACGTCGAGACCTCGCCTAAAATATTGGAGATTTTGTGTATCTCAAGGTGTCACCTTTGAAAGGAATGCAACGTTTCCAGCTCAAAGGAAAGTTAGCCCCCAGATATATCAGACCTTTCAAGATTCTGAATCATCGAGGAGAAATATCGTATCAACTGGAACTTCCCGGTGAGATGTCAGCCGTGCATAATGTGTTTCACATCTCGTTACTTCGAAAATGCCTAGAGGTCCCGGAGAAGACCGAAGTTTTCAAGAACATTGGTCACCGAACCATAGAGATCAATGATGACCTGACGTATCCCGAAGTACCCAACCGTATTTTGGAAGAAGCTTTCAGAACCACCAGGACCCAGAGTATCAAATTTCTCAAGATTCAGTGGAGTAACCACACTGAAGAAGAAGCTACCTGAGAGCGAGAAGACTATATTAGGATGGAGTTTCCAGATCTCTTTAAATCCAAGTTTTCTCTTTTTCTCAAATCTCGGGATGAGATTTTGTTTAAGGAGGGAAGGTTTGTAACATCCCAAAACTATTAATCAAGGTTATCAATTCCAATCACCAAATTTAGGGTTAACAAAAACTTTTATTAATTAAAATCATATGAATGCATGTGTGTATGTGATGATTGTATGAATGCTTGAATGGACTTGTGTGATTGTTGTTAATGGCAAGGAATGGATTAAAGATGAAAACAACATCATCTAAATCATTTCCAAGGAGAACCAAATCAAAAGAAATTAAAAAACAAACAAAACAAGCAAATGGTCATTTTTGCTAATCTTGCTCACTAGCTCACTTTGAGTGTTTCTAGTCCAAGATTTCAAACAGAAACAATTCATTTTATTTTCACCCCATGCTAGACCAAGTGAAAGTGAACCCAATCCCACCTTGCAAACACAGAAAAACATTTGGCAACTTGATTCACATGACAATTCAAAATTTAATCTATATCATATGTGAAGATCACCATTTCTCAAAACCCAACCAAACCAGTGCACCTTGACAAATCCAAGCAACCATAGACTACCTAGTATGTGACTAGTACACCCACGAAGTTTCATCCAAAAATTCAAATTCAAATCTCTTGTGGACACATCAAACACCTTCTGAACGCAAATCAAATTAAACATCAAATATTATAGTGAGCAGTGTTTGTGCCTAATTTGTTCCCTCTCTAGCTCACACTACACTCTCACTAGATCATCTAACTTGTTTAACCAGCCCCAGCTCACTGTAAACTTGACAATGCCATTAATGGTGACCATGACAAACCTTTTGGTCCAAGTGATGTTATCATCGTCGAACTCTCTAAGATATCTTCCTGGGTCTTCATCTTCCCTTCCAATGAAAGCTTTTTCCTTCAAAATTTTAATAATCTCACCATCAAATCGATATTCTCTAACTCTAGGATTATGAAATTCTATTGGTTGTTTCAGAACAGCAGAATTTGGAGCACTGTATTCTCGAAGACTTTTCTCAGTTTTCTTGGGAGTTGTCATGTGAATGTACATGATTTCCATGAAATCACTAAGGTTTTGAACTTCAACTCTATCTGATCTCAAAAGTTTATCAGTAATTTCTTCGCGCCTCTGAACAGGCACGCGCTTAAAATAATATAGTAGATAGGTCCTACCAGAGCATGTAGACCCTTTGTGTCCTAGGGAGACCATCTTGTAATAGTAACACCTGAAATGTCAAGAGACAAACACTTAGTGCTTAGCTTCCCGGCAACAGCGCCAAAAATAGCTTGATGGTTGCAGGTGCATAGATCGTCTGTAGCTAGTTTCGAAGTTAAGATGTCAATCCCAGAGGAAGCCCAAAGGTAAGTGTTTATGGGTGAAGTCTCTGTCACACTCAAAGTTTTCACACGTCTTCGAGTGAATTGACTACAAGTGTTGAAATAAGAATAAAGTTTGTATTAAAGGAATGTATTTAAATAAAACTAAAATGTAAACTTCAGAAATAAAAAGCATAAAAGTAAATAATGATTGATTGTTTGTTGTTTTCTGCAGATGGGCACGGGGAGATACAGTTCATGGTGATAGTGAATGTGCCAGGTGGACGAGTGATTAATGTAACAATTATAATCTGATAAGTATATGCGTAGGCGAGCAACCCATAGTAAGTTGGAACTCCTCTTGGTAGATTTCATGCCAACTTCAATAATCCTACTATTCTGTTTCCAAAACCATGGTCAGTCACTAGACGATTAAGATCCATCAGGTTGCTTAGCAATTAAGCTCATTGGATCGGACTAATGAAATAAGCACGGTGGTTCCTTGTGATCCTCGAGTCAAACTAGTGTCCCATTGATATTTCCATGTCACTCGAGGGTCGCCGGTCTGCTACCGAACATGATCCTATCTATGTAGAACAAAGTATCATGTTGTCTGGGCCCTTAATTGGACAACAAGCATTAAGCATCCCATAGATAGTCAAGGACACATAATATAGTAATTAAAATAAATCACAAACTAATGGAAATTATATAGGTACATCACATCTCACCAATATCTTACATCTCCCATGCCCAAGGGAACTTACTCACACATGAGAGAAGAAAGCATCATCAATATATTTAAATAAAGGGAGTTCTTCTCGATATTACCGTGGAGATCCACAATAGAAATAGAAAAGCATTCCAACAAAATTCAAGATAGGAAGAAACAATCTCAAACCCTTATCTTGCAAGGTGAAGATCTCTCTCTCTCTCTCTCTCAAGTACAAGTAATGGCTATGGGGGTTTGGTGGCTAGGAGGTTGAAGATCGTGGAGCGAGATGAAGAACGTCTTCTCCTTGTTCTCCGGATCTCTTCTCTCTCCCTTCTGGATGGAAAAAACGGCTCTTGTGTTCTGTTTTTGATCTTGGCCCCTTCATGAAAGTTATCCCTTTTGACAAGGCGAAGGCGGTGGCAGCTATATGGCGGGAACTATACTGCTGGAGAAATGTTCCCGCCGTATAGTTGGTACTTAAGGATTTTGGATGCCTCCCTCATTTTCTTCCATATAGTGACTTTCTTGTTTTCGCCTAAATATTGTGTTTCTGTTGTTAAACCCTTCTATTGATTTTAAGAACCTGAAACACACATTAAAAACCAAGTTTTCTTTACTACCAAAGTATTAGTGTTAGGAAGAGCTAGAAAACCATCAAATCTAGATAAAAACCATCAATAAAGACCTTCAAAAATGTGTCGAATCTCACAACTATGACTCTTCTCTTCCTCCCACCCGACTCTCGCCCTCATTAGAGTCAGCGACGCCGCGGTGGCCGCGATGGAGCCGCAATGTCGAGGGTTTCAATGAGAGTTGAGTGAGGCGGCGCCGAGCCCTATACTTAGTTGTAGGAGGTCGGAGTGCCAGAGTTAGGAGTATGGTTTGGGCTTGCTGTCATCAAGGAAAAAGGGTGTGGCAGGGGTTCAGAGGGATGACCAGCGTGGCAGTAGACCGACGAATGGGGTGATTCGAGGAGGCCGGAGTAGCGAGGTGACATGAGAGGAATGTCAACTGCCTATGGAAGGAGCATGCTGCTTACCTATGTAGAAGGTGGGGGAAGAATATGATGAGGTAGCAATGGTACAACAACAACAACATAGCTGAAGAACGGCGCGCCCTCCTCCTCTATTGCTTCATCTCCAATGTGGCCTAAACCCTAATCTCGCTTGTTTTGAATACTTTTCCTTTAGTTGTCGGAAAGTGATCATTGAATAACTAATTACTACGACCATTAATTAGCACCCCCAAGGTGGATATCCTAATGGGATTTAACCCTTGGTGTGGTCATATTTTCACATATTTGAAGGGGAAATCGAGGGAGAAGGTGGTGAACACAATGAACTCAACGTGAATGGAAGGTAAAGATATAAACAGAACACACACACACCGTTTCGGTTTTCCTCATTGGCCTCAATCACCAACTTTATAGAATCCACATGGAAGAGGCCACTAGGTAGGGATCCACGATGAAAATATCCTTTTGGAGCATCTAGAATCCTCTTGTGAAGATATTGAAGTTGATAGAGACCATGTGGGAGAGATCAACGCAAGGAGGTTCGAAGATAGAAAAGGCACGCAAACGAAGAGGGTCTTGTATAGTCTCTAATCTAGATCTTATGAGAGGTTCTCCTATGGGAAAGTGGAGGCTAAGAAATTCAATTCAAATTCATTCTAACTCTAGATCTAACCTAGGAGTCTATTTATAGTATTAGGATGAAAGGATAAGATTACATGGTTCAATGGCCATTTTAGCTCGTAGGCTCGCGGAGCGGGTAGTACCAGTGGCATAGCAGTATTAGTAGTAGAGTCTTCATGTTAGCTCGGATGCGAGGCGACGGTAGTACCGTGGCGGCAGTGGTAGTACCGGTAACAAAGTGGTGGTAGTTCTAGGTTAATTCTGCTAGTCGGGTGTCACTCTTCTGGATGTTTACTTCATGTTGGTCCCCTTCTAGAGAAAGTGGTCTATAACTTGGGTGGTAGTACCGGGTTGGTTCGGTGGTCGATGCCGGTAGTACCGCTATGGCACCAGTAGTACCCTTGGGTTGGTACCTAAGGACACATAGCATATTTTCATGGAGCAGCAATCTATCCAAAGGTGTATCAATGTCACATGAGGATAGAAGTGAATTCACCTTATCATGTAGAGTCTTGACACAGGAATAAGTCATTGGTCAACTTGTTGGTGTCGGCGTGGATTCATTTGTAGGGAGGGCTACATTATCTCCCCCCTAGGAAAGAGTCGACCTCGACTCTAAGATCTCATCATGACCATGATATGTCGATAGGTCCACCACATTGAACGTGTGGCTCACCATGTACTTTGATTGTGGAATGTTGATGATGTAAGCGTTATCGTTGATGCACTTGAGGACCTTGAATGGACCGTCATCACATGTCGTTATCTTGGAATTACTTTCTTAGGGAAATCGATTCATATGATTGAATCCCTTAGGATTTTTTTCTAGGCTATGGTTTACACAACATTTCATAGAAAGTCTAACATACACTTAAAACCCATTGTAGGAATCCTTTGTTTTTTCAATGATGGAATAATACAAAAGTTTTTTGCATATGAAATCATGTTGGAATAGCCAGTTGCGCATGGCCTCTCCAACACTCACCCAACCCCTCCCACATCCCCCGTCCTCTCCCTTTGACCCCCGCATCACTACTAGTGAAGCTTAGGGATATAAGATCTCAAGACACATGGGCCCCCATGTGCCTTCTCCTTTGCCATCAATATTGCTAGCTCCAGCCGTAGTGGCGGCCGTCCCCGATCCAAAGGGACAAGGGTCCTCCGACTATCTCCTACAAGAGCAGCAGAGATCGGAGCCAGGGCCAGCCCGGGTGTCGTTGATTGTAGTGACATCCAACTATGGTCATGGAGGAAGGTGCAATGGCTAAAGACAGGAAACATAAAGTGGCAATGTCTCTAGATATCCTGGTTTGCGCGACTACCGTAGAAATGAAATCCTTCACCCGATTATGCCTTTGTGGATGATACGACAATGTCTAAAGATGCCGCTAACCTCCTTCTAAGCATCGTCATAGCTAGTCCCATCGAGTGCTGAGGGAGATCTCAGTTTTTTTGCCATACCATACGATGGCGGCATGTGGCGGTCCTACCTCCTTGGAGGCATGGTCTTGGAGCTCATATACACCAGAGAAATGAAGACCCAGAGGCGTGGAGACATTCGGCCACCACATAGGCTCGGTTGGAAGGGTCACTTTCTCTAGGAAACCCTAGATTTGGGTCTTCTACATCAGGCGACGACGGTGCCTGACACCATTCTACCTCCTGGGACATCCTTTTTGAGCAGGTGCGAGCTAGAAGGGTCCTGAGCTACGGAGTGGCGCAATAGGGTCATGGAGACAGGCGCATGATGATGCACACGTTCAAGGCGGTGGCGTTGTTTGGCACTATATATGGTGGCATGGATGAGGATTATGTGGATCGCTATCGTGAAGATGAAGATTCAACTACCGTAGTGGGTCCTAGAGTGTGTGCATGCAGTGCACTCCTGAGGGTCCATTGGACCATATGTGTGCTCCCGGTCGCTATAGGGTGACTTGGTGATGCACCATGCTTTAGCTGGTGGGGAGAATGGTGAACCATCGATTTGCTACCACCTACTTTCATTACAAGGACCCCAACAACTCAGATGATTCTGCAACCTCTTCAGACCACGACCCAAGAGATGATAACATCCATGCAGTCGATGCTATGTTTGTCCAGACGACGATAATATGCTACACTAGTTAAATAATACCGTGCGAACGATATTATCTTCTTTTTACTGTTATTGCATATGAATATGCAATTCCTAATATATAAAATTGTTGTTAGCACTACAGGACGCGCGCGCTACACCGAGAGTAAAAAGCCGTCGGCGTAAGCCAAAATACCCTCGGCAAAGGTCTCCCTCGGCGGAGCACACACAAGCCGTCAGCGTATCAAAATGCCGTTGGCGTATGCTACGCCGACGGCATTGCCCTCGGCGTAGCGGCCGTCGGCATACCCTGTCGGCCGGTTGCAATTTTTTTAAAAAAATAATTATTTTTTTAATTTTTTTCTCAATTTTTAAATCTGTGAATTGTTTGACTAGTTAATCTCTCACTTTGAACTATTCTAACACTAATTTTTAACACTAATTACATTTAATATTTGATTACATTGCAGTCTTGGTCAAACTTCCCGGTCGATCACCCATCCTAATACTACTCCAGCTCCAACACGCTTAACGTCCTCGTTTTTTCAGAATCTATTTCCGCAAAGTAATTCATACATTGTTGTCAATACTATGATGTCAATCCTATTAACTCTTATATCATCATGTAACATGTTTGTATTTTTTGAAATTACAAACAATTATTTTAGTAAACATTAATGAATAAGTAAAATATTTTTTTTGAAAATAAGTAAAAATATTATTGAATTCAAATAAAAAAATAATAATTTTACTTTTTTGTATTTTTCTATTTAATATGGAATAACTAATATCTTTAAACCCGTAAAATCGGAATTCGACAAATAATATGTCTAAATTGATCAGAAAAATGAGAGGAATCCAAATATGATATCCATATCAACTAATCACAACCCCCCGTTTTTTAATTAGCTATTTGGTGGTTGCTTCAGAAAATCCCCCTTTTTTCTCTCGGAAAATGAAAAATGGCTTTTTGGTGCGACAAAAAGGAAAACTTGCATTGAATCTTTGATAAAATAGCATATTGTGAACCTAAAAATAATTTAAGAAAACCATGAGCATCGGATCATGTATCTTTAGTTTATATCTGACCCACTTCCTGCCAATTCGGCAGGAATTTATCTTTTTCACCAAGGGTGGACAGAAAGGTTTAGGATCCCCTGTTGGGACATTTTCCATATAAGATGGTCTAGTATTTTCTTAGAATGTGATGGTAGCATTTTGAATTAGCCATTTGGTGGTTGATTCACAAAACCGTCCTTTTTTGTGCTCGAAAAATGAAAAATGGCTTTTTGGTGCGACGAAAAGGAAAACTTCCTCCTGTAACATTGTTCGCTATCCCATGATGCACATATATGCATAATGTGGACACATTATCAGAAACTATGCCTTTATTCTAGCCATAACATTGGTCATTTTACCCAAAATCCAAGAAATCTCGAATGAGATAGGTCATTTTGTGAAGGTTTTTTCAGACATAATCAATATACCAAGTTTGAAATTTTTGCTTGTAACTATGTCACAAAATATGACACCACACGAAGGTTCACTGGTAGAAAACGAGCCTCTAGTCCTAGGCCATAACGGGCTCTAGTCCCGGTTTTGGGCCCGGGACTACAGGTCCCCCTCTCTTGTCACATCCCAAGATTTTCCAAATCTTGTAATGTGAAAAATAATTGAATAAAATAAAACTTTGTTGAATTTCAGGGTGAGAAGAAACTTTTTGAATCCAACTTGAAACTTTCAAAACCTATTTGGATCAAATAGAATCCTAAAGGGATTTAAAAAGTTTAATAAACAATAAACTTCAAAATATTTAAAATTCTATTTTGGATCTTTTTAATAAAAGATTTGATTTTCAAATGAAAAAGAATAGATTTATAAATAAAGATTATTTTATAGAGCCAAATTAAAACTTGGCCAATCTTTTGAATTAAAATGTTTTGCTTTGACTAAAAGAGTAAAGGTTTATTCACATAAAATAATAAGGATTTAATATCCAATTTTATTTAAGTAAAGGTTTTTCCTATTTTAAATAAACACCAAAACTTATTTATTTTATTTTAAATAAGTTTTCCAAGTATTTTGTATTCTCAAATAAAACATACTGAAGTGTTTTGGTTTTATTTTAGGTTTCAAAATAAAGTTTTTAATAAAACAAATCCTATTTTGATTAAATGAGTAAGGTCTATTTTATTTAATTATTAATGGACCTTAAATAAAAATGTTATTTTATTCTAAACAAGTTTTCCAAGTATTTTCTTTATTTCCAAATAAAACCTGCTGATTTGGTTTTGAAAATATTTGAATTTCGAATGGAGATTTTATTAAATAAATCAAACCCTATTTGATTAAATAACTAAAGGTCCATTTTATTTAATTAATGAATGGATCCTAAAAAGAATAAAAATATTATTTTAATTTGGGATTTGGTTTATGTTGATAAACAGAACCAAAAACTCATTACTAGTGTGGTGAATAGTTTGAATTGTTTGAATTTTTGAATAGTTGATTGAAATTCAAAACAGAAATTTGAATTAGAAAAAGAAAAAGCAAACAGGAAGAAAAAAATAGAAACTGGCCGACCCAACCCAGCAGCCCAACTAAGCCCAGTACCAGCCCAGTCTTTCTCCCCCTCCACGAAACATTTTTCTCACTCAGTCTCGCACCCGCACAGAAGCTGACCGGTGGACCCTCCCCCTCACTCCTTTTCTCACTGACGAAACGGCCCCACATTGCCAGCCATCGTCTTCACCGCGACCTGTTCTTCCTCAGACAACGCTGCCGTTCACTGTCAATCAATTCCCGATTAAATTCGCTTAACTGCCGCGTTGATTCAGGCCAGCAACCACGCTGTGTTAAACTCCATGCTTCTCTCTTCCTTTCCCCCAAACCAGAACCCCCAGAGAGCCACCAGGCTGCTCGAATCGTCCCCAAAACGTCACTCACTCCGACGACGCTCCGGCGAGAATTTCGGCCGTGTCCTGCCACCCCTTGCCTCCCCGACCAAGCTCACACCTTCCCCACTCCCAGGAGCATCTCCCTGTACCTCCCATTCAACCGCGGGCACTCCAGAACATCGGCAACCAACTCGACTGAGCGCCGCCGCGACTGCAACTTTTCCGACTAGCCCCACAGGTAGTTTCCGACCACCCCGCGCCCTCTCCTTCACGCACACATCGTCGCCATAGCTTTGCGCGTCTGACCCTGTCTCCCATTTGTCCTAGCGTGCATCGTAGCCCCGTCTCCGACGACGCCCGAGCGAACTCGACGCCAGCAGGAACTCCGGCGAGCAATCAAGCCCGCTCCAGTGCGCCCCTCGACAAAACGGCACCGCCTTGAGCTTCCCCAGACCTCTGCGAACGCTGTGAGTATCTCCCCACCTTCCTTTGCTTCCTGTATCGCCGGCGCCGTCATCGTCTGGCCGCTCCGCAGCCAGCCACCGCCGCAGCGCCGCTCGTTTAGGGTCGAGCTCACCGCAGCCGTTCGATATCGATCCAGTGGCTAGGATATAAGCTAGGTGAAAGGGTAAGTAGCATCTGCGCACCGCACGATCTGACTTGATCCAACGCACCAGAGTATCCGATCCGAGCGAAGCGGTATAGACGAATCAGGAACAGCCACGTGGCCCCTGTTTGATTTAAAAGACAGAAAACTTCTATTAGATTTCCAATTTTGTAAATTGCACAACTTTTAAACCACACGTCCAAATTTTGCAAACTTTATATCATTGGAATCAGCAAGACAAGCCCTAGCCAACCATGCCTTTTTTTAGTAAAAAGCCTCTGGAAAAATGTTTGTTTTTCAGAAACATTTGTATGCTTGCTAACGATGTGAAAATTGTTTAAAAATGATTTTGAGGATAAAATCTTTGGAAATTGGTGTGATTTGAACCTAATGACCCTAGGAAACACTTTGTGGTTTCAAAAATGTATTTGGTAAAGGAAAAGAATGATTCTTTGGTTTAAAACCATTTTTAGTCAAATAAAAATGTGGTTTATTTATTAAAAATGGTTTTGGAAGAAAACCTTTGGAAAATGTTTTGTTTTAAACTCTCTGACCCCCAAACATCAAGTTTTGTGGTTTTAAAACATATTTTGTGAACTCTATAGGTTAATGCCTTAGTAAAAATATTTTCTACACCACATAAAATGATACTTTGTTTTGAAAATGGTTTATGAAATGAAACCTTTTGCAAATGACTTGGCCACTTTATAAAATGACCATTAGGTGTTTTCAAATGTCTATGACCCATTAGGAGCCACTTTTTCAAACAAAACAAAGCTTGGCATGCTTGCATGTATTACTTTGACTTCGTCATTTTATGTGTTGTTTTGCTTGATTGGTAGATTGAGTTTGTGCCTTGCTTGATTGAATTGTAGTGACTTGAAGAGTGTGATTGTTGCAAGGACAAGGAGTGAACCCATACTCTACCAAAAAGGCAAGTGATTCTTCATACTTTTGTCCCATTACTTTCACTATGCATTAGTGATTTTCTCTAAGTAAAACTTGCATGGAATTTTGCTAAGTATAAACCTTGCTATAGGAAAACCTAGTAGATGAATCCTTAGTAGGATTTTTCCTAAGTCAATATACCTACTACTATCAATCTTAGACTAGCTAATAGAAAACAAGGGTGGAATATATATTCACACTATGGAAAATTTCTAAGTCTGAGGACTTGTGTTTTTTGTTTAATAAAACAACTAAGTTAATGAATCACCTGGGTGGAATGGTAATTGCTTGGTGGATTTTGGTTGAGTGGTTCACAAGGCCCATGTCTATGGTTTACCTTGTGTATCTCACTTGTGGATGGCCACCCAGGAACAAAGAGATTTGAGATGTCAAATGTTGAGAAGCTTCAAGTGCAGCCACTTGGCATTATGGGCTCTGCCTGGATCATATAGGTTGCAAGAACTTAGCCAAATGGACAGTGGGTGGTAGAGTTTGATAGGTTGGAACGCGTCCATTTTGTTCTGAGGGAAGGCTTCTAAAAGATCTTGTCTTGGGAAACCAAGTCTTGTGGGGAAAGTGCACCACCTCTGCAGAGTGAAAAATCTAAGTACTTAGCCATGTCCCTGGTAAAGGACAATTTGAGCATCAAGACATGGAAGCAATCAAGAATCTCATCATTCAAATTTCTAAGTTAAAAACTTGTGGTTTGAACAAGGGTTAAAGGATCTTCAATCTTTGTTTGAGAAAAATGTTTTTGTCAAGCAAAAACTTAGTGTTTTCAAAATGATAAGGAAAATCTATTTTGAGCAATGCAAGCCTCAACTCCACTTAACCAAATGCATATAGGTGATAGACTCCACTATACTACCATAGTATCACTTGCCAATACAATTCAAATGTATTGACCCTTGTGGCTGTAACTTGTATGTTGCAGGTTTGGTTGATTTTAGTGAAGATTGATTGATTAGGATTACAAAGTCTACAACCAACATGTCTGCCTGTGGAACTTTGAAGATAAAGGACTCCATGCTTATAGATATTCTGCTGCAATGTATTGTAATAGCCAAATGAGCTATGTAAGATGTAATAAAACTATGTTATCCCTGGTTATAAAGTTATGTTATGACCCTTGTTTCTTGATATTACATCTAAACTGTTGATGCTAGCTATTGATCCAGGGACTAGCATTGTAAACACAGGGGACACCACCTTATATTGTTTAAAGGTTGGGACACTCCCTCTACATCTCTAGTCCCGGCTCGCTACGGCCCGCGACTTATAACAGCCACGTGGTTGTTTTAGTGAGGCGGGGGGGGGGGGGGGGAAACCCTCTAGTCCCGGGACGTAACACCACCCGGGACTATAAGGTTTCCTGCCGCGGCAGAGCATTCGTGTGTTTCTCTGCCGCGGCAGAGCTTGTGTGTTTCCTTTTTTGCCACTTTTCGTTTTGTGTTTCACTGTAATTTCAAACATATATTTCAGTACCCATATTCTATGCTACTACATACACCGTACGCGTTGATGCATCTATATAATTAATCGATCCCTTGTAAGCATACATATAATCAATCATATCGAAAGGAAGAAATGTTTTTAAAATTACATGGTCATTGAGGATATATATATCATATCAACTACACGGAGATCACTAAGGCATATAGAGTTCCTCGTCATCGGCATAATGCTCTCCATGTACATCAAGGACCTCCTTCATCATAAATCCCGCCAACTCCTCTTGAATTTCTCGTATGCGCTGGTCTGACTCTAGTTTCTCCCGTAAATCATAAATATAATGTGAGTCAACTTTTTGCTCACTGGTCAACTCACGGATGTACTCACAGACATAATATTCACATAAATGAGTTCCGTGTGGCTGCTGTAAACTCTTCACCATTTTATAAGTTAGCTCCTCTTTGAATGGATCTGGTATTTTCTGTCTGAACAGTGTCTAACACCTGCTCGGCAAAGAAAATGAACAAAGGAGTTATTAGTTACTTGATATCAGGAAATGGACGAAAGAGGCCGATATAATGTGATAATGATTGAAATGACTTATAGAGAATTTCTTTCATGTCGCTCCACCGCTCTTGGTCCCAACTTAATGAGTCGTGGACTTCAACTACGGACTTGTCAACTTGAATGTTTAGCAAGATCCAGTGGAATCTGTATACGTTTACATAAGCATACATGCATAGCTCATCGGGTAAGCAAGAATAAAATGTGTACAAGATAGAAATACTCACTTGAAGTTGTAAGGAAATAGTATTTCCTTAACAAAATTATTCTCGGTTAAGAACCTGCACAGGTCTTCCTCCACGTCCTTGGGGTGATTCTTTAACGTATATTCATTAATGATATATGGGTCAATAAACCCAACGTCATATCTTCTAGCTCTTTTGCATTCAAGCATCTTCATTCTACAGAATATAATATCATACAAAAGGATATATAGTTAGGGTAATATATTAAATGCAATGAATGAGCTGAGCTAACTTAATTATATAAATAAATCACTTACAGATAGTAGCAACCAATGGTAGATTTGTCGAGGGTGCGTGGGTTGTGTAACTAAAACAGTTTGGTCATTTGAACCTGTACCGAGTATGCTTTGAAGTGATGCTCCTTTCTCATGTCCACCAGAAACCAATCTTTCTGATGCTTTTTTTTCTGTTTGCGACATGTACCATTCGTGCAGATTTCGCATATGTGTGGATAGACCCGCGAGCTCCTCATTACTGACTAGAGGCTTCCCTTGGACATACTTCCGTACTATCTGACCCACTGGCGTATCTTCATAGCCTAAATATTGACCAAGAGACATATTTGCTTTGGTAGCAAGTGCTTTGGCCTCCGATACAGTGATGCCCATTAGTGCAGCATTAGTATGGGCTCTGGGGTCCATTGTTTGCATGTTCATATCCATTTCAGCTCTGAAGGCCTTGTCGAGGTCTGAAATGACTTTGAGCGGGGCGACCAATTAATTCTTCTGTGCTCCGAGCTGGGCAACTTGCTTCCTACTTTTTGCACTTGTGCTTTTTTTCTTCTTTGCTTGCTTAATAATCTCCCGGTCATAGTCTGATTCCAGATTCACCGATATCTGGGATGGTTGCTCAAGAAAGGACTTATCCCACTTTTTGGTTTTTTCATCATATACCAGATTTGGCTCAGGCTTTTTGGGTGCAAAATGCGTCTTAACTTGGGGAGCCACATCCACGTTAGTTTCCTCATCGGTCTTGTCATAAGGTCTCTTTGGAAAAGCCGGCGGGATGTCAACTATCTTCGCCGTTTGACCTTTCTTCGATGTGGGGCGCGGGGGAGCGTCGACCTTCCGTTTCTTTGACGAGGTATTAGTATTGCACGGAGGTAGATGCGGAGATCGATTATTGCGCGGAGGCAGAGATCGAGTTGATGTACTCATGCTGTGACGATCGACATCGGGGCGGGGTGGACTTGGAGGTTGATGATAATCGGGTTGGGATGGACTTGGAGGTTGACGATAATCGAGGCGGGGTGGACTTGGATTCCTCAAAGTCGATGGCCTTGGCGCCAAGCCTGGAAACTTTATGTACTTATTATTCCATAGAATGATGTTTATCTTGACATCTCCTAGTTTCATAAGGCCTTTAGGCGTAGCGATTTCAATCTCTAGGTCCGCAAAATCCTCCACTATGTCATCCACCGTGACACGAGCATATCCATGTGGAATCGAAAGTGAATGGTGGAGTGCTCCAGGTAGACAAGGTAAAGCAGTGTCGATCGCCACCTTGAAAGACAGGTTGTACATTGGCTGATGTAGCTCACATTGAGCCATCTCTCTGACATCATCCACGGGGTAGCGAGGAGCCAGTGCATCATCCAGAAGTGCTTGATCATCAGCCCGGACCTCCGTGGAAGCCGCGCTGCTTCTCCGCTGGCTAAGATCCAATGCAGGATCATCATCCCGCGGGTGAGTTGACGACGGTGGCCTTTGGCTAATTTCTTGCATGAGGTTCTTCAGATCAGCTAGGTCCTGCTCTACCCTGGAGATCCAATCTGCCTCCCGGTCCTTCTTTCTCTGATGGCTTCTGTAACTGACATCGTACTGAGGAAACCCTTTCTTTCAGGAGACACCAACGCCTTTTCCTCGTGTTCGTTCTCCCTTTTCAGGATTCCCTAGGGCGCGTGTCAGCTCATCATTCTCTCTCTCTCGGGACAGAACAATCCCAATTGTGCATCATTCATTGCTTGAATAAGGTCTTGGGAGGGTTTTAGAATTTTTTTATGAAATAATGTCTTCCCTGTTTCTGGCTCCAACGATCCCCCGTGCCTGTACCACCAGTGCTGTAACCTCTCGGGCCATCCATCTGTACCAGGAGTGAAACCTCTAGCCCTCATTTTCTTCTCCATAGTTTCCCACTTAGGGACGACAGTCTTGTAGCCACCTGTCCCCATTTTATGATGGTATTTCTTTTAGGCAGCATTTAACGCGTTATTTGCAGACTTTCCCTTTGCTTTATCAGATTGCTTGTACTATACAAAATCAGGCCACTGTTCTCTCAACTTCTCGTTTCCTCCTTTGAAGTCTGGAGTTTTCTTTTTCGTGACATATTTCGCGTATAAACTTTTCTTGTGGTTTCGGTATAGTTCGACCATCTTGCTCAGAGCCCACTCCTTGACTTTCGCTCTATTTTCAAGCCCACCCGTCCTTGGGGTAATACCATCTGCCTCAAATTCTTCATACTCTGGAGGTAGTATGGAATGCGCTATGAGCTTCTGCCAAAGGTCATCTTTGGCATCATCGGTGACATAATTGTTGGATTCTTCACTGGGTTTCTTTGACTTATTCCATTCTTGGATGGTGATCAGCAGGTTGTCCCTAACAAGCACCCCTCATTGATTTGTAAACATCCTCTGGTTCTTCTCTGGAGCAATCGGTTCACCATCATCATTTATTTCTTTGATGGTGAACCTCTAATTACCATCCAACTTTTTGTTCGGCCCTCGTTTCGTTCGAGCTGTCGATTGCTTCGATCCGGGGCTAAAAGAACAAGAGAGAGAGAGAGTGATTAATATATATATTGATATATGTAGATCAATTAATGAATAGAGGTAACACGAGGCTTTATATATATACCTCGCCGGATCCTATCGAGGGGCCATCATTATTGTTGTTATTTGTTTGCCCTTCGTCCATCCGGTCTTCCCCTTGGTACATCAGGTTTTCCTCTAGTCCATCACCGGATGTATTCAGATATGAGGAAATCTCATCCTCGAGCAAAATATCTTCACCGGTAATAATAATATGAATTTCACCTCTTATCATGCCCTAAAGAAGACCTTCACCAATGCGACCAGGATCATCGAATGGATCCATGACTTAACTGTAATAGAAAGAGAGTTAAACAGGTTAGAAAGAATTTAATAATATATACTAATAATATTAATAATATACTACCCTAATAACCATAATAACTAAAACAATAACCCTAATAACTAAAACAAAAAACAATAACCCTAATAACACTGATCACTAAAACAATAACCCTAATAACTAAAACAAAACAAAAACAATAACCCTAATAACCCTAATTAATAATCCTAATATTATTTGTGGTAAAACAATAACCCTAATAACTAAAACAAAGAAAAACAATAACCCTAATAACTAAAACAAAGAAAAACAATAACCCTAATAACTAAAACAATAACCCTAATAACTAAAACAGAAAAAAACCTAATAACCCTAATTAATAATCCTAATATTATTTAATTTGTGGTAAAACAATGACCCTAATAACTAAAACAAAAAATAACCCTAATAACTAAAATAGAAAAAAAAATAACTCTAATAACCCTAATTAATAATCCTAATATTATTTAATTTGTAGTAAAACAATAACCCTAATAACTAAAAAAACAATAACCACCCTGACCAACGCCGGCGGCAACACGTACGACGACGGCACGACGAGCGGTGGCATTGCAGGGCTTAGCACGGCGGGGCGACGCGCGGCGGCACGGCGAGGCGCGCGACAGCACGACACAGTAGAGCGGCGGCACGGCGGAGCGGTGGAGCACGCACGGCCGGAGATGAGGGAGGCGGCGCGGTGGAATCGGCGGCCGGGAAGCACCTCCCCTGTGTTTTTGCTGTGTCTGCTTCGTCTTCATCGAGAAATGCCAAGTAATGGGCGTGGGCGGTGGCGCACGAAATATAAAGGGACGAACCTTTAGTCCCGGGCTAAGCCACCGCCCGCGACTAGAGGGTCTTTAGTCCCAGGTCTTGGCTTAACCCACGACTAAAGACCCCCACTCTAGTCGCGGGTTAAGCCACGGCCCGGGACTAGAGGTTTTTTTCGGCCGCTTAGTTTTCGCGCGCACAGGCACCCTCTAGTCCCGGGTCCAGCCACGACCCGCGACCAGTGTGTTTTTTTTGTAAATTTTCTTTTATTTAATTAAAATCAAATATAAAACTTTGGAAAATCATATCTCCTATTGTAAAAATCCAAATAAAACAAATAATATGTCTATTATTATCAGAAAATATAAAGAATCTTAATATAATATTCATACATCTGTTTGCATCATTTATAAATTATGTCATTTGTAAATTTTCTTTTTTTAATTCAAACCAAATATAAAACTTTGGAAAATCATATCTCCTATTGTAAAAATCCAAATAAAATAAACAATATGTCTATTATTATCACAAAAATATAAATAATCTCAACATAATATCCATACATCTGTTTGCATCATTTATAAATTATGTCATTTGTAAATTTTCTTTTTTAATTCAAATCAAATATAAAACTTTGCAAAATCATATCTCCTATTGTAAAAATCCAAATAAAACAAATAATATGTCTATTATTATCATAAAATTTAAAGAATCTTAATATAATATCCATACATCTGTTTGCATCATTTATAAATTATGTCATTTGTAAATTTTCTTGCTCCCCGCCAAGTTTTCCCGCCCTTTCACTTTTACCAGAGATTTTAGTCCCGGTTGTAGTCACTAACCGGGACTAAAGATATTTCCCGCCATTTCCCACCGCTTCCCGCCAAGTTTTCCTGCTCTTTCCTCTATATCTAGGGCGATCGTGCCATGGCTATCCACACATCCACACCTTCCTCTCTCACAACAATGGACAACACCTACTTGGCCATTTTGACCCTCGAGGAGATCGAGGCGCTGTGCGCCTCCATCTACCCTTGTCCGTCGGGTTACCAGCCGCCCGCCGGCTGGATGCTAAGCGCTGGAGGGGTTCATGTCCCTCCTGTCCCTCAAGGTTCAGCATGCCAGGCGGCCATCACGAACCACTTCTACCACGAGCTCACGCTGGAGCAGCGGATGGATCCCCAGTGGGATCCCGACAACTATGACACCTAGAATGCCTTCTTCGCTAACCGGCAGGAAAGGGAGCTCGGTAGGTACGAGGGTGATGGCCCGCTCCTGGTGAACCACAACGAAGCTGGCCATCATATGTGGTGGGCGACCCGTATTATCATCGGCGTGATGCGCTACATTGCCGGGGGAGACCATCCTCGCTTGCAGTGCCCACAATTCCACCCGCCACAGAGCCACAAGAAGGCCTAGCGGCATCGTCTTCCAGGATACCCCTTCCACGCCCGCCGTGAATCCGAGGCCGGTGTGGCAGGTGCCCCTGGTATATGCCATGGCTAGGTTGAGGATCCCCGGAGTGGCAGATGACGATGACGATGATGATGATGATGATAATGAAGAAGACCCTGAAGCTGCGTACTATAAGACTAGGCATGATTATGACTAAAGGGAGCGGCTTTAGTCCTAAGTGTTAGCTAGTCCCGTTTGTCCCGGTTTTTAATATTAATAAATGTCTTGAGTGTTACCTAGTCCCGGGACTAAATACGAAGATGGTGTTGTATTCTTGTGAGTTCTCTCAGGTGATCAAAGGGCGGGCAGGCTAGACCGGGCAGCCTATAAATAGAGGAAAATGCCTATAAATAGAGGGAAAAGGTCTATAAATAGAGGGAAATGCCTATAAATAGAGGGACATACCTATAAATAGAGGGAAATGCCTATAAATAGAGAGAAATGCCTATAAATAGAAGGTTCATCTTTAGTCCCGGTTAGAGAAACCAACCACAATTGAAGGGATTGCGGCAGACTGGGCCAGGCAGCACTAATGATTTGGGTGAGTGTAGACATTATGTCGTGTGGCTTGTACCTTGTCCCGGATGGTGTCGCTAACCGGGACTAAAGATGAACCTTTAGTCCCAGTTGGAGAGACCAACCGGGACAAACACGAGTGAGTGTCGACATTATTTCATGAGTGTCGACACTATGCCGACCTGCTTGTACTATAAATAGGCATCCTTATGGGTCCAGTCCTCCAGCCAGTTTGAGGCATCTCCAAGATCAATGGTTTGCGAGAGTAGGGACACCACTACGGCCAGCTTGAGGGAGATGCCGCCGAAGCCCAGTCCTCCGGCATCTCCAACAAGTTGGCCATAGAGGCACTCGCTAATATTTGAAATTAGTTAGCTCCCAGTCTTATTGATCTAGTTAGAGAAGTTACAAGCCGCAAGATGGTGTGTGACAACAGGGACACCACTATGGCCAGTTTCAGTGAGATGCCGCCGGAGCCCAGTCCTCCGGCATCTCCAAGAAACTGGTCATAGAGGCACTCCCTAATATGTGACCACGCACGTTTGGAGATCAGATCTTAATGGTAAGTACAAATCGGGACTAAAGGCCCCCATTTAGTCTCGGTCCAACCACAAAATGGGACTAACACACTCAAGATGGTTTGCAGACAACACTATATGCAGTCATGGAGCATCTTCATTCATAACTGTGTTTAATACATAAAAATGGGCACATGGAGCATCGTCATTCATATAATCTTACATTATTACACATCATTTCTTCGCCTGTGTCCCTTTCTAATTCCGCCGTATCCATGGAGCATCTTCATTCATTAACATGATCCTTCACATAGAAAACCTGAGCCACATCGTTGCCTAGGACGAATGGTTCGTCTAAGTACCCAAGATTGTTGAGATCCAACGATGTCATTCCGTACTTCTTGTCTACCTCAACCCCTCCTCCTGTCAGCTTGACCCATTTGCACCGAAACAAGGGGACCTTAAAAGTAGGTCCATAGTCAAGTTCCCATATCTCCTCTATGTAACCATAATATGTGGTCTTTGACCCATTGTTGTCTGTTGCATCAAAGCAGACATCATTGTTTTGGTTGGTGCTATTTTTTTGTTATCTTGGACAATCGTGTAAAATGTATACCCATTTATCTCGAACCCTTGGAAAGTCGATAGAGTCGAAGATGGTGACCTGGACAACAAGTATAGCTTATCTACAAGAGTGTTTTTTATGACATATTGCAACCAACCGCCGAAACTCTTCATGTGTTCATCTCCAATCCAAGAGTCATGCTTTATAGGGTTGTTGGAGCGTAAACTTTTCTTGTGTTCCTCGGTATACGGGGCTGCCAAGATAGAATTCTATAGAACTGTGTAATGTGCTTTAGTGTAAGAATGTCCGTCCCTACATATTATTGATTTCCTTCCTAGAGTACCCTTTCCACTTAGTCTCCCCTCATACCGCGATTGAGGAAGACCAATCGGCCTAAGGTCAGGAACAAAGTCAACACAAAACTCAATGACCTCATCTATTCCATAGCCCTTGGAGAAGCTTACTTATGGCCTAGCACGGTTACGAACATATTTCTTTAAGATTCCCATGAACCTCTCAAAGGGAAACATATTGTGTAGAAATACAGGACCGAGAATAGAAATCTCTTCGACTAGGTGGACCAGTAGGTGCGTCATAATATTGAAGAAGGATGGTGGAAACACCAACTCAAAACTGACAATACATTCGACCACATCATTCTGTAATCGTGGTAGATCTTCAGGATTGATTATCTTCTGAGGGATTGCATTGAGGAATGCACATAGCTCCACATTGGGTACTCGAACATTATCCAGTAGAAGCCCCCTCAATGCAATCGGAAGCATTTGCGTCATAATCACGTGGTAGTCATGAGACTTTAGGTTTTGGAACTTTTTTCTGCCATATTTATTATTCCCTTTATATTCGATGAGAATCCAGACGGGACCTTAATACTGCTCAAGCATTCAAAAAATATTTCCTTCTCTTGTTTGGTAAGAGCGTAGCTGGCATGACCTTGAAACCATTCTAGATGCAGGACATATGGGTATTTCATACGTTGATGGTCCTTTCGTGCTTCCGGTGTATCTTTTGTCTTCCCATACACACCCAAGAAGCCTAGCAGGTTCACGCAAAGATTCTTCGTCACATGCATCACATCGATTGTACAGCGGACCTCTAAGAATATCCAATATGGTAGCTCCCAAAATATAGATTTCTTCTTCCACATGGGTGCGTGTCCGTCAGCGTCCTTCAGAATACATTTTCCGCCAGGACCCTTCCCAAAGGTTACTATTTGATCCAAATCTTTGACCATATCAAATATATCAGCACTAGTACGCTCCTTAGGCTTCGTCTGGTGACATGCCAGACCATTGAAATGCTTGCCTTTCTTTCTTAAGGGATGCTTGAACAAAATAAATCGACGATGCTCATTGTACACATTCTTCTTACAATGTTCCAAATATATACTTTTAGTCTCATCTAAATAGTGTGTGCATGCATTGTATCCCTTGTTTGACTGTCCTGAAAGGTTACTAAGATCATGCCAATCATTGATTGTTATGAAAAGCAATGCTCAGAGGTCCAATTCTTCCTGATTGTGCTCATCCCACACGTGTATTCCGGATTCGTGCCACATCTGTAAAAAAAAATCAACTAATGGCTTTAGGTACACATCAATGTCGTTTCTGGGTTTCTTCGGACCATGGATCAACACTGGCATCATAATGAACTTTAGCTTCATGCACAACCAATGAGGGAGGTTATAGATGCATAGAGTCATAGGCTAGGTGCTGTGACTGGAGCTCTGCTCCCCAAAAGGATCCATGCCATCTGTACTTAGACCAAACCTTAAACTCCTTGCGTCATCTGCAAAGTCTGGGTACTTTCTATTGATTTTCTCCATTGCGACCCATCAGCGGGGTGTCTCAACATCCCGTCTGACTTACGTTCCTCTTTATGCCATCGCATCAACTTTGCGTGCTCTTTGTTTTTGAATAACCGTTTCAACTGTGGTATTATAGGAGCATACCACATCACCTTGGGAGGAACCCTCTTACGGGGGGCTCCCTCTCAACGTCACCAGGGTCATCTCGTCTGATCTTATACCGAAGTGAAGTGCATACCGGGCATGCATCTAAATTCTCGTACTCCTCACATCGGTAGAGGATGCAGTCATTAGGGCATGCATGTATCTTCTGAACATCTAAACCTAGAGGGAAGACAATCTTGTTTGCTTCGTACGTACTGGCGGGCAATACGTTATCTTTTGGAAGCATATTCTTCATCATTTTCACCAACTTTTCAAATGAGAAGTCAGGTATAGCACACTCAGCCTTATATCGCAGCAATTCCAGTATGCTGCCCAGCTTTTTCAGACCATTTTCGCAATTTGTGTACAACAACTTTATGTGATCCTCTAACATGTGATTGAACTTCTCCCTCTCCTTTTCATTTTCACAGTATCTTTGTGCATCAGAAATGGTTCGACCAATATCATTAGCGGGTTCATCATGTGTCTCTTCTTCATCCTCCCCTTCAGCATCCCCCATGGAAGTATCTCCGTACTCAGGGAAACCATGATAGTTGTCATCCTCCTCCCCTTCTTCATTTTCTTCCATTATAACCCCTCTCTCTCCGTGCTTGGTCCAACAATTATAACTGGGCATGAAGCCGGACTTCAACAGGTGGCTATGAAGGGTTTTTGAGTCAGAGTAGTCCTTCTGATTCCTACATCCACTACATGGACATAATACAAAACTATTGCGCTTGTTTGCATTAGCAATACAGATGAATTCATGCACGTCATTAATGAACTCGCCAGAGCGTCGGTCAGTACCGTACATCCATTCCCGGACCATCTGCATTATAGTAAAAGTATATCGAAAACCATTACACAAAATGATAAAATTATTACAAGTTATAATGAGAGCTTCTAGAGCATTAATTTTGAATTTTGAAAAATTTACATGCACCAATTTGTGAATTGGAGAAAACAATTAACATGATAATTGTGGATTTTTTTGATTATTGTTCTATCAGTGAAAACCTCATTCCATTCTAAGCTCTGAAACCCTGAAATTACACATTTCAATTTTCAATAACTATGTGCCTAATCAAAAATTGTTACATATATCAAAATCCTTCTACTTCTAGAGCATGCATGCATTGATCCATATCTCTATACTTCTAGAGCATTATAGAGCTAAAGTAGCAATAAGAGATGAAAGAATGAAGTTCTAACCTTTTAAAACTTTGGATTTAGGGGTTGCAAACTAAATCTTGACAAATCTTGAGAAAAAATGGCATGAACTCGGCTTGCTTATTTGAGTAAAATTGCCACCATATATGGTTAGGGCAGGTGGACACGAAGCTGTATATATACTGCTAGACAACTAGTCCCGGGTCGTGATACGACCCGGGACTAATAGTCCACGAAAAGATCAGTTGGCCCGCTCCGGGTTATTAGTCCTGGTTCGTATTATGGATCGGGACTAGATCTCTGGTCCGGCCCGGAACTAGTGTCTACGGCCAATTCTAGCCGTTGGAGGCTTCATGGCCCGAGACAAGTGCTAGCTCTAGTCGCGATTCGTGATAGGTCGGGACTCTTTTCTTTGTGCATATCGAACCGAAGACATGTTTTCCACTAGTGGTTTCGCATTGTTTCGATCGTTTTTAAAAAATTTATGCCCGTTTTAAACTATATATAATGTTTTATGTTTCACTTAACTATTTTACAAATATGTAATATTTGAGTGTAGATAGATAGATCTTATTTTTCTGTAAATTTTGATATATTATTTGTATTTTTCCGAATTAGAATGATTTAGTTATGATTTTTCAAAGTTTAATGAGGTAAAAGGAAAAATAGCTACGCCGTTGGCGTAGCATAGAATACGCTGAGGGCAATTCTATGCTGACTGTTTCTTGGCGGGGCTGGCTTGATCACGGTTTACACCGATGGCCCCAGTGTTTGGCCGTCGGCGTAGCGCCCGACCGTCGGCGTATCTATCCATTCTTGTAGTGTAGATTCAATAATACATCAACATGTTTTTATTTTATTTTTGAGAACTTGTTGATGGCGTATAATTCTTGTTGAATCAACAAGTAGATGAACTATTGGTGGCATATAAATCCATTAGTAATTTTTACCAGTGGCATGCTATTGATGGCGTATGGCTTGAACGCCATCGACCAATTTTTTCGAACGCTATCAATGAATTTTTCCATACTAGTGTGTTAGTCTAGGCACAAGGCCCATGACGAAGGAACTGGTGGAAAATAGGGCTGTAGTCCCGGGCCGCAACGGCTCTAGTCCCGGTTTTGGGTCCGGGACTGTGAAAACAGGACTAGAGGCCCCCCTCTAGTCACAGCTCGCTACGGCCCGCGACTGATAACAGCCACGTGGCTGTTTCAGCGCCACGGGGGGCGGAAACCCTCTAATGCCGGGCCGTAACACCACCCAGGACTATAAGGTTTCCTCCGCGATAGAGAATTGTGTGTTTCTCTGCTGCGACAGAGATTGTGTATTTCCTTTTTTTGCCATTTCGTTCCTTTTTTGTTTTCTGTTTCACTATAATTTCAAAAAAATATTTAAGTACACATATTCTACGCTAGTACATACACAGTACACGTCGATGCATCTATATAATTAATCGATCCCTTGCAAATATACATTGATGATATATATCAAAAGGAAGAAATGTTTTGAAATTACATGGTCATTGATGAATATATATATCATATCAGCTACATGGAGATCACTAAGGCAAATCTAGTTCCACTTCATCCGTATAATGCTCTCCATGTACATTAAGGACTTCCTTCATCATAAATCCCGCCAGCTCCTCTTGAATTGCTTTTATACGCTGGTCTGACTCTAGTTGCTCCCGCAAATCATAAATATAATGTGAGCCAACTTTCCGCTCACTGGTCAACTCACGGATGTACTCGTAGACGTAGTATCCACATAAATGAGTTCCCGGTAGCTGTTGTAAACTCTTCACCATTTTATAAGTTAGCTCCTCTTTGAATGGACCTGGTATTTTCTGTCTGAACCGTGTCCAACACCTGCTCGGCAAAGAAAATGAACAAAGGAGTTATTAGTTACTTCATATCAGGAAATGAATGAAAGAGGTCGATATAATGTGATAATGATTGAAATTACTTATGGAGCATTGCTTTCATGTCGCTCCACTGCTCTTGGTCCCAACTTAATGAGTCGTGGACTTCAACTGTAAGTAAAAATAAAATGGGTACAAGATATAAACAATCACTTGAAGTTGTAAGGAAATAGTATTTCCTTAACAAAATTATTCTAAGTTAAGAACCTGCACAGGTCTTCCTCCACGTCCTTGAGGTGATTCTTTAATGTATATTCATTAACGATATATGGGTCAATGAACCCAACGTCGTATATTCTAGCTCTTTTGCATTCAAGCATCTTCATTCTGCAAAATATAATATCATACAAAAGGATATATAGTTAGGATAATATATAAAATGCAATGAACGAGCTGAGCTACAAACTTAATTATAGAAATAAATCACTTACAGACAGTAGCAACCAATGATAGATTTGTCGAGGGCACGCTGGTTGTATAACTGAAACAGTTCTGTCATTTGAACCTGTATCGAGTATGGTTTGAAGTGATGCTCCTTTCTAACGTCCATCGGAAACCAATCTTTCTGATGCTTTTTTTCTGCTTGCGACATGTACCATTCATGCAGATTTCGCATATGTGTGGATAGACGCGCGAGCTCCTCATTACTGACTAGAGGCTCCCCTTGGACATACTTCCGTACTATCTGACCCACTGGCATATCTTCATAGCCTAAATATTGACCAAGAGACATTTTTTCTTTGGTAGCAAGTTCTTTGGCCTGCGATACAGTGATTCCCATTAATGCAGCATTATTACGGGCTCTGGGGTCCATTATTTGCATGTCCATATCTATTTCAGCTCTGAAGGCCTTGTCGAGGTCTGAAATGACTTTGAGCGGGGCAACCGATTGATTCTTCTGTGCTCCGAGCTGGGCAACTTGCTTACTACTTTTTGCACTTGTTATTTTTTCTTCTGTGCTCGCTTAATAATCTCCCGGTCATAGTCTGATTCCAGATTCATCGATATCTGGGATGGTTGCTCAAGAAAGGACTTAGCCCACTTTTTGGTTTTTTCATCATATACCGGCTTTGGCTCGGGCTTTTTGGGTGCAAAATGCGTCTTAACTTGGGCAGCCACATCCGCGTTAGTTTCCTCATCGGTCTTGTCAGAAGGTCTCTTTGGAAGAGCCGGCGGGATGTCGACTATCTTCGCCGTTTTACCTTTCTTCAATGCGGGGCGCGGGGGAGCATCGAACTTCTATTTCTTCGATGAGGTAGTATTATTGCACGGAAGCGGAGGCAGAGATCGAGTATTGCACGGAGGCGGAGATCGAGTTGATGTACTCCTGCTGCGGCGATCGTCAGCGGGGCAGGGTGGACTTGGAGGTTGGCGATAATTGGGTTGGGGTGGACTTGGAGGTTGACGATATTCGATGCGGGGTGGACTTTGATTCCTCGGAGTCGGTGGCCTTGGCACCGAGCCTGGAAACTAGATGTACATCTTCTTCCATAGAATGATGTTGCGCTTGACATCTCCTATTTTCGTAAGGCCTTCGGGCGTAGCGATTTCAATCTCTAGGTCCGCAAAATCCTCCACTATGTCATCCACCGTGACACGAGCATAGCCTGGTGGAATCGGAAGTGAATGGTGGAGTGCTCCAGGTAGACAAGGTAAAGCAATGCCGATCGTCACCTTGAAGGACATATTGTTCATTAGCTGATGTAGCTCACATTGTGCCATCTCTCTGACATCATCCACGGGGTAGCGAGGAGCCAGTGCATCATCCAGAAGTGTTTGATCATCAGCCGGACCTCCGTGGAAGCCACGCTGCTTCTCCGCTGGCTAAGATCCAATGCAGGATCATCATCCCGCGGGTGAGTTGACGACGGCGGCCTTTGCCTAATTTCTTGCATGAGGTTCTTCAGATTAGCTAGGTCCTGCTCTACCCTGGAGATCCAGTCTACCTCCCGTTCCTTCTTTCTCTGATGGCTTCTGTAACTGGCATCGTACTGAGGAAACCCTTTCTTTCAGGAGACACCGGCGCCTTTGCCTCGTGTTCGTTCTCCCTTTTCAGGATTCCCTAGGTCATGTGTCAGCTCGTCGTTCTCTCTCTCTCTCGGGACGGAACAATCCCAATTGAGCATCGTTCATTGCTTGAATAAGGTCTTGGGAGGGTTTTAGAATTTTTTTCATGAAATAATGTCTTCCCTGTTTCTAGGTCCAACGATCCCCCGTGCCCGTACCACCAGTGCTTTCACCTCTCGGGCCATCCATCTGTACCAGGAGTGAAACCTCTAGCCCTCATTTTCTTCTCCATAGTTTCCCACTTAGGGACGACAGTCTTGTAGCCACCTGTCCCCATTTTATGATGGTATTTCTTTTAGGCAGCATTTAACACGTTCTTTGCAGACTTTCCCTTTGCTTTATCAGATTGCTTGTACTGTACAAAATCGGGCCACTGTTCTCTCAACTTCTCGTTTACTCCTTTGAAATCTGGAGTTTTCATTTTCGCGACATATTTCGCGTATAAACTTTTCTTGTGGTTCCGGTACAGTTCAACCATCTTGCTTAGAGACCACTCCTTAACTTTCTCTCTATTTTCAAGCCCACCTGGCCTTGGGGTAATACCATCTAATCTTCATACTCTGGAGGTAGTATGAAATGCGCTATGAGCTTCTGCCAAAGGTCATCTTTGGCATCATCAGTGACATAGCTATTGGATTCTTCACCGGGTTTCTTTGACTGATTCCATTCGTGGATGGTGATCGGTAGGTTGTCCCTAACAAGCACCCTGCATTGATTTATCAACATCCTTCGGTGCTTCTCTGGAGCAATCGGTTCACCATCATCATCTATTTCTTCGATGGTTAACCTCTGATTACCATACAACTTTTTGTTCGGCCCTCGTTTCGTTCGAGCTGTCGATTTCTTCGATCCGGTGGGTTAAAAGAAGAAGAGAGAGTGATTAATATATATATTGATATATCTAGATCAGCTAATGAATAGAGGTAACACGAGGCTTTATATATATGTGTACCTCGCCGGATCCTGTCCAGGGGCCATCATTATTGTTCTTATTTGTTTGCCCTTCGTCCATCCGGTCTTCCCCTTGGTACATTAGGTTTTCCTCTAGTCCATCACCAGATGGATTCAGATATGAGGATATCTCTTCCTCGAGCAAAATATTTTCACCGGTATTAATATTAAGAGGAATTTCACCTCTTATCATGCCCTGAAGAAAACCTTCACCAATGCGACCAGGATCTTCGGATGGATCCATGACTTAATTAACTATAACAAAAAAAGAGTTAAACGGGTTAGAAAAAACAATAACCCTAATAACTAAAACAAAAAAACAATAACCCTAATAACACTAATTAATAACCCTAATATTATTTATGGTAAAACAATAATCTTAATAACTAAAACAAAATAACAATAACCCTAATTAATAACCGTAATATTATTTGTGGTAAAACAATAATCTTAATAACTAAAACAAAAAAATAACCCTAATTAATAACCCTAATATTATTTGTGGTAAAACAATAATCCTAATAACTAAAACAAAAAAAACCTAATATTATTTGTGATAAAACAATAATCCTAATATTATTTGTGGTAAAACAATATAATCCTAATAACTAAAACAAAAATAACTAAAACAATAATCCTAATCCTAATCCCAATCCTAATCCTAATCCTAATAACTAAACCCTAGCTAATATTTTGTGGTAAAAACAATATTTCTAATTATAATAACCCTAGATAATATTTTATGGTAAAAAAAAACCACCCGGCCTCGAGCTCACCGACGAGGTGACGCGCAGCGAGGCGGCATGGCGAGGCAAGAGCGTGGCGAGGCGGCGAGGCAAGCACGGCGGCACGGCGATGCATGCGCGCGGCAGCACGAAACAACAAAGCCTGGCGGAACGTCACGACACGGCGGAGCGGGGGTGGAATCGGCGGCCAGCCGGACAGCACCTCCCCTGCGTCTGTGTGCTTCATCTTCGATTCGTCTATGTGCTTCGTCTTTGCTGCGTCGAGGAATGCCAAGTGCTGGGCAGCACCTCTCCTGGCGCGCGGAATATATAGCCCCCCCCTTTAGTTCCGGGCTAAGCCACCGCCCGCGACTAGAGTATTTTTTTGGTCGTTTCGTTTTCGCGTGCGCAAGTACCGTCTAGTCCCGAGTCGAGCCATGACCCACGACTAGTGTGTTTTTTGTAAATTTTCTTTTTTAATTGAAATCAAATATAAAACTTTGGAAAATTATATCTTCTATTGTAAAATCCAAATAAAACAAATAATATGTCTATTATTATTAGAAAAATATAAAGAATCTTAATATAATATCCATACATCTGTTTGCATCATTTATAAATTATTTCATTTGTAAATTGTCTTTTTTTAATTCAAATCAAATATAAAACTTTAGAAAATCATATCTTCTATTGTAAAAATAGAAATAAAACAAATAATATGTCTATTATTATCAGAAAAATATAAAGAATCTTAATATAATATCCATACATCTGTTTGCATCATTTATAAATTATTTGATTTGTAAATTTTATTTTTTAATTCAAATCAAATATAAAGCTTTGGAAAATCATATATTCTATTGTAAAAATCCAAATAAAACAAATAATATGTCTATTATTATCAAAAAAATATAAATAATCTTAATATAATGTCCATACATCTGTTTGTATCATTTATAAATTATTTCATTTGTAAATTTTCTTTTTTTTTTAATTCAAATCAAATATAAAACTTTGGAAAATCATATCTTCTATGTAAAAATCCAAATAAAACAAATAATATGTCTATTATTATCAGAAAAATATAAAGAATCTTAATATGATATCCATACGATCTGTTCGCATCATTTATAAATTATTTCATTTGTAAATTTTCTTTTTTTTAATTCAAATCAAATATAAAACTTTGGAAAATCATATCTTCTATTGTAAAAATCCAAATAAAACAAATAATATGTCTATTATTATCAGAAAATTATAAAGAATCTTAATATAATATCCCTACATCTGTTTGCATCATTTATAAATTATTTCATCTATAAATAGAGTAGGCTATAAATAGAGCAGCCTATAAATAGAGGAAAAGGCCTATAAATAGAGGGAAATACCTGTAAAGACAGGGTTCATCTTTAGTCCCGGTTGGAAAAACCAACCACGACTGAAGGGATTACAGCAGATTGGGCCAGGCAGCACTAATAATAGGGGTGAGTGTCGATATTATGTCGTGCGGCCTGTACCTTGTCCCGGATGGTGTCACCACCGGGACTAAAGATGAACCTTTAGTCCTTGTTGGAGACACCAACCGGGACAAAACATGAGTCAGCACTAATAATAGGGGGTGAGTGTCGACATTATGTCATGAGTGTCGATACTATGCCGAGCTGCTTGTACTATAAATAAGCATCCTTGTGAGTCCAGTCCTCTTGCCAGTTTGAGGCATCTCCAGGCGTATTGATCTAGTTAGAGAAGTTACAAGCTGCAAGATGGTTTTCGAGAGCAGGGACACCACTACGGCCAGTTTCAGGGAGATGCCGCCGGAGCCCAGTCCTCCGGCATCTCCAAGAAACTGGTCATAAAGGCACTCCCTAATATGTGAAATTAGTTAGCTCCCAGGCGTATTGATCTAGTTAGAGAAGTTACATGCTACAAGATGGTTTTAGAGAGCAGGGACACCACTACGGCCAGTTTCAGGGAGATGCCGCCGGAGCCCAGTCCTTTGGCATCTCCAAGAAACTGGTCATAGAGGCACTCCCTAATATATGACCACACGCGTTTGGAGATCATATCTTAATGGTAAGTACGAATCGGGACTAAAGGCCCCTTTTAATCCTGGTCCAGCCACAAAACGGGACTAACACACTCAAGATGGTTTGCAAACAACGCTATAAAAATGGACACATGGAGCATCTTCACTCATAAAATGTTACAATTATTACACATCATTTCTTCGCGTGTGTTCCTTTCTGATCCCGCAGTATCCATGGAGCATATTTCTTCATTAACATGATGCTTGGGTCATTCTTCACTACGAATGGTGGAATTTCATGAAACTTATCACAATCTTTTGACATATTTGTCTTGTCCTCCACTCCCATGATGTTTCTTTTTCCTGAAAGAACTATGTGGCGCTTTGGCTCATCGTCTGATGTATTCTTTTTCTAGGTTTGGTAGACTAGTCCTCACATAGAAAACCTGAGCCACATTATTGGCTAGGATGAATGGTTCGTTTAAGTACCCCAACATTGTTGAGATCCAACGATGTCATTCTGTATTTCTTGTCTACCTCAACCCCTCCTCCTGTCAGCTTGACCCATTTGCACTGAAACAAGGGGACCTTAAAAGTAGGTCCATAGTCAAGTTCCCATATCTCCTCTATGTAACCATAATATTTGTTCTTTGACCCTTTGTTGTCTGTTGCATCAAAGCGGACACCACTGTTTTGGTTGGTGCTCTTTTTATCTTGGGCGATCGTGTAAAATGTATACCCATTTATCTCGTACCCTTGGAAAGTCGATGTAGTCAAAGATGGTGACCTAGACAACAAGTATAGATGATCTCAAAGAGTGTTGTTTTTTGATGAGATGTTGCAACCAACCGCCGAAACTCTTCATGTGTTCATCTCTAATCCAAGAGTCATGCTTTCCAGGGTTGTTGGAGCGTAAGATTTTCTTGTGTTCCTCGATATATGGGGCTGCCAAGATAGAATTCTATAGAACTGTGTACTGTGCTTCGGTGTAAGAATGTCCGTCCCTACATATTATTGATTTCCTTCCTATAGTACCCTTTCCACTCAGTCTCCCCTCATACCGCGATTGAGGAAGACCAATCGGCCTAAGGTCGGGAACAAAGTCAACACAAAACTCAATGACCTCCTCTATTCCATAGCCCTTGGAGATGCTTCCTTCTGGCCTAGCACGGTTACGAACATATTTATTTAAGATTCCCATAAACCTCTCAAAGAGAAACATAGAAATACATGAATGAGAATGGAAATCTCTTCGATTATGTGAACCAGCAGGTGCGTCATAATATTGAAAAGGATGGTGGGAACACCAACTAAAAACTGACAAGACATTGGACCATATCATTATGTAACCGTGGTAGATCTTCAGGATTGATTATCTTCTGAGAGATTGCATTGAGGAATGCACATAGCTTCACAATGGGTACTCAAACATTATCTGGTAGAAGGCCCCTCAATGCAATCGGAAGCATTTGCGTCATAATCACGTGACAGTCATGAGACTTTAGGTTTTGGAACTTTTTTCTTCCATATTTATTATTCCCTTTATATTCGACGAGAAGCCAGACGGGACCTTAATACTGCTCAGCCATTCAAAAAATATTTCCTTCTCTTGTTTGGTAAGAGCGTAGCTGGCATGACCTTGAAAACATTCTAGATGCAGGCCATATGGGTCTTTCATACGTTGATGGTCCTTTCGTGCTTCCGGTGTATCTTTTGTCTTCCCATACACGCCCAAGAAGCCTAGCAGGTTCACGCAAAGATTCTTCGTCACATGCATCACATTGATTGTAGAGAGGACCTCTAAAAATTTCCAATATGGTAGCTCCCAAAATATAGATTTCTTCTTCCACATGGGTGCGTGTCCGTCAGCGTCCTTTGGAATAGATTTTTGGCCAGGACCCTTTCCAAAGGTTACTATTGGATCCAAATCTTTGACCATATAAATATATCAGCACCAGTACGCTCCTTAGGCTTCGTCTGGTGACATGCCAGACCGTTGAAATGCTTGCCTTTATTTCTTAAGGGATGCTTGGACAAAAGAAATAGACGATGCTCATTGTACACATTCTTCTTACAATGTTCCAAATATATACTTTCAGTCTTATCTAAATAGTGTGTGCATGCATTGTATCCCTTGTTTGACTGTCCTGAAAGGTTACTAAGAGCAGGCCAATCATTGATTGTTACGAAAAGCAATGCTCAGAGGTCAAATTCTTCCTGCTTGTGCTCATCCCACACGTGTATGCCGGGTTCGTGCCACAACTGTAAAAGTTTTTCAACTAATGGCCTTAAGTACACATCAATGTCGTTTCCGGGTTGCTTCGGACCTTGGATCAACACTGGCATCATAATGAACTTCCGCTTCATGCACAACCAAGGAGGAAGGTTATAGATGCATAGAGTCACGGGCCAGGTACTGTGACTGGAGCTCTGCTCCCCAAAAGGATCCATGCCATTTGTACTTAGACCAAACCTTAAACTCCTTGCGTCATCTGCAAAGTCCGGGTACTTTCTATCGATTTTCTCCATTGCGACCCATCAGCGGGGTGTCTCAACATCCCGTCTGACTTACGTTCTTCTTTATGCCATCGCAATAACTTTGCGTGCTCTTTGTTTTTGAATAAGCGTTTCAACTGTGGTATTATAGGAGCATACCACATCACCTTGGTAGGAACACTCTTCCGGGGGGAGGGGGGCTCGCCCTCAATGTCGTCAGGGTCATCTCGTCTGATCTTATACCGAAGTGAAGTGCATACCGGGCATGCAGCCAAATTCTTGTACTCCTCACCACGGTAGAGGATGCAGTCATTAGGGCATGCATGTATCTTATGAACCTCTAAATCTAGAGGGCAAACAACCTTCTTTGCTTCGTACGTACTGGCGGGCAATACGTTATCTTTTGGAAGCATATTCTTCATCATTTTTAGCAACTTTTCAAATGAGGAGTCAGGTATAGCACTTCAGCCTTCCATCGCAGCAATTTCAGTGTGCTGCCCAGCTTTTTCAGACCATTTTCGCAATTTGGGTACAACAACTTTTTTGTGATCCTCTAACATGTCATTGAACTTCTCCCTCTCCTTTTTAGTTTCACAGTCTCTTCGTGCATCGGCAATGGTCCGACCAAGATCATCAGCGGGTTCATCATGTGTCTCTTCTTCATCCTCCCCTTCAGCATCCCCCATGGAAGTATCTCCGTACTCAGGAAAACCATGATAGTTGTCATCCTCCTCCTCTTCTTCATTGTCTTCCATTATAACCCCTCTCTCTCCATGCTTGGTCCAACAATTATAACTGAGCATGAAGCCGGACTTCAACAGGTGGCTGTGAAGGGTTTTTGAGTCAGAGTAATCCTTCTGATTCCTGCATCCACTACATGGACAGAATACAAAACCATTGTGCTTGTTTGCATCAGCAACACGGATGAATTCATGCACGCCATTAATGAACTCGCCAGAGCGTCGGTCAGTACCGTACATCCATTCCCGGACCATCTGCATTATAGTAAAAGTATATCAAAAACCATTACACTACATGATAAAATTATTACAAGTTATATTGAGAGCTTCTAGAGCATTAATTTTGAATTTTGAAAAATTTACATGCACCAATTTGTGAATTGGAGAAAACAATTAACATGATAAATTGGAGTTTTTGATTATTGTTCTATCAGTGAAAACCTTATTCCATTCTAAGCAGTGAAACTCTAAAATTACACATTTAAATTTTTAGTAACTATGTGCCTAATCAAAATTTGTTACACATATATATCAAAATCCTTCTACTTCTAGAGCATGCATGCATTGATCCATATCTCTATACTTCTAGAGCATTATAGAGCTAAAGTAGCAATAAGAGATGAAAGAATGAAGTCCTAACCTTTTAAAGCTTTGGATTTAGGGGTTGCAAACTAAATCTTGAGAAAAAAATGGCATAAACTCGCTTGCTTCTTTGAACTCGCTTGCTTCCTAACCTCTAACTTGCTTGCTTTAGGGAAGCTGGACATGAAGCAGTATATATACTGGTGGACAATTAGTCCTGGGCCATGATACGACCCGGGAGTAATAGTCCACGAAGAGACCAGCTGGCCTGCTCCAGATTATTAGTCTCGGGCCGTATTACGGTCCGGGACTAGAGATCTGGTCCGACCCGGAACTAGTGTCTATAGCCATTTCTAGCCGTTAGAGGCCTCACGGCCCGGGACTAGTGCTAGCACTAGTCGCGGGCTATGACAGGCCGGGACTGCTGGCATTGTTCACATCGAACCGACCCTTTTTTCAGTAGTGCATGGTGGCTTCCGGTTGTTTGCTCTATGCTTTTATCAGACCATTGTTGAATAATTTCATGATAATTGTCGTATGCATCTTTTTGATGGAGAGACAAAGGGTTTTAACCTCTTTTTTTTTTGAAAAGAGTAGAATGCGCATAATATTGTTAGCCTGCATTTTTTCTATTCCTGCAAAGAGGTCCTAAGTTAGGCCTCAATGCCTTATTGAAGGCTCCATCCCCTTTCTAACAAGAGAATCTACCGCTAATTTGCATGATTAATTAGAGGGATCACGCGTGAGAAAGCTTTGACGAACACTTACGTGCAGTGGCGTGTGTATTCTTGAACAGAGGTGTACAACACATCAGTGTAGTACGCTGGCAATACTGAGAGTCTGAGACGTACAGATTAAGATCGATGCGACAATATACATGTACACAATCCACCGCCGATGTGCAACAACCGGCCGGCCTCATGGTGCGAATAATATTCCTACAGAGCTAGACATGTTCCCGAACCTAATACGAGTAGTATTCCTGCAGATGTGCAGGCGAATAAGATTCCATACGGAAACTGGCATCTTCTTCGTGCTGAGGATGATGCGCCGCCGGTGGATATTGCGACGCGCGAGCACGAGGAGGTGGTGATGGCGATGGCTGTGGCGGCATCTCGGCCCGCGCGGGGGCCTCGTAAATCCTGTGTGGCAGAGGAGGACGCATCGTCGTCGTCGCATCCGGCACCCCGGCGTCGTCGTAGTACGTCTTGGACGGCACACGGGGCGGCCATGCTGGCACCGGCGGCGACGGCTCGTACTTCTTGGATCTTACACGTGCAGGAGGAAGTACCCCCGGCTCGTTGGGTGGAACCGGCGCAGGAGGGGTCACCGTCGACCATGCCGGCTGAGGAGGCTCGTATCTATTGGCTGACACTGGGGCAGGAATTGGCGCCTCGTAGGGTGGCACCGCCCGTGCCGGCTCGTTTCTCTTGGGTGGCACGGCGGCCGGAATTGGCGGCGGTTCATGCGCGTTGTTGTTGCAACAAGGTGCCACCGGAGACACATGATGTGGAGACACCGATTCTGACGGTGGCGCCGCCACGACGTGTGGTGGTGGTGGTGGTGGTGGCTGCTGCGTCGGGGGTGGATGGTATGGTGTCGCCGGCTGCTGCTTTGGAACATCGTCCTGGTCATGCTCTTTGGCGCCGCCGCCGCAGCAGTTCCAGGTGTTGTCGTGGCAGGAGAGGTTAAAAGATGGGCATGTAGACATGCTTGCTCTCGATCGACCACACCTGCTCTTTGTGGTGTCTATCTACTTATCTTGCAGATTTCGGCTTGGTTTATATAGGGGAACTATAGCCTATAGGTACATGATCATCTGGTTTATATTACTAGCCTTGACGTTAAGCATTAGCGTAGTGTGTACGTACGATCTGCGTGGATTTACATTATTGACTAGACCGAATATATGGGTCGCGGGTCGGTCACTTTGGTGAAGGATCGGATTCCATGGCGCCCACTCCAATTTTATTTTCTGTGGTCTCGCCTAATCATGCAAACATATCCATATCCAATAATGGATCTGTGGAGTCTTAAGTAACCCCCATGACACAACTATCAGTTTCTAACTTCCTATATCAAAAACTTGCAAACAGTAGCGTATACCTGATTTATTGGGGGTAAATTAAATGTTCCTCCGGCGTTTCCGCCACCTGATCCTCATCTCCAACAAGTTCCAACACCGGTGGAAGACGTCTCTGAGTGCTGCACGGATTAAGCGGAATCGTGGGGGAGATGAGCAGTAATCTATTACCTAATAATAATAAAGGAAGGAGTGTTTCTTGTAGTACCTACACTTTTTGGAACGATTTTGCCTTTCCAAAACATCAAATTACCTATCAATGCCACCGGTAAGTGAAAAAAAGTTTTGATTTTTTATCACCCTCCACCGTACCCTGCGCGCGCGGACCCTCATGTTAATTCTCATCCAAGAGGAGGTTATACGGTCGTACGGTCCTGCAGTCCGTTTCTCCCACGAGACGGTTGGTGAGCCTGCTCTTCAAAGTCGTTCTGCGTCTTTCTTAGCGTTACATCATGGATAGGTACGCACTGCAATAAAAGAAACAAAATCAAGGTAGATCAAACATGGAACTATGGATACAAGTAGAACATATCCCGCGAGTTGAAGGTATATATACAACAAGCTAGATGAGCACATCAGCCGATAGGACAGACACGCGGGGACCTCTCTCGCGCTACACGGTCGCTGCCGATATCCAGCAGGCTAGGCCCCGCGACAACAATTTCACCAGATAACAACAATTTCAATGGAAGATGTTACAATTGTTGGGATACATTGTTATCCATGGAGGCTCGGGCATACAGGTGCAAGGACAGCAGTTCAGGATATCAGATCAATCTGTTCCAAGTGTAGTTTGCCTCTTGCTATCTGCTTTTGATTTGCGACTAGCTGTTCAATAATTGACAAGTTTAAGGTGCAGTTTTCACGCAGAGCTGATCAAAATTGTATTTGTTTACAAGTATGGAATCAATACACTATGACAGATGTGTCGCACACAACAACAATAAAATTGGCTGATCCCCATAATTTGAGGCCGACGTATATCACACACAACAACAGAAGTATACAAATCTGGTCGATCGATATAGTTTGACGCCGACGTACATCGCACGTGGCTATGCTGCCGTATGTGATCTCGAGCACAAAGAAAATGTGATTATCATGAAAACTGGACCAGGGATATTTATTTTATTTTCTATTTATCAACTATTGACCCGGTGCATCGCACGGGCACTTTCTGCTAGTCCTACACTTACGGATTGAATACTAGCATCTCCACGTCAACCTCCCCGGAGATGGCGTGAGGGTGTGAGAGCATCTCCACTAGCATTTCCAAGAAGCCATTTCTAGGATATCTTTTGGTCCAGATTTTAAAAAAAAAAAGCCCACTAGCGTTTTTAGGAGACATTCTCAAGCCACTTTTTGCCCCAAATACGTCCGGGATTTCCAGGCCGATCCCGGGTTCCTGGGAACGCCGGATGAAACGATTCGCCTATCACTCGCCGACGTGTTTCCCCTCTCTCTCTCCCCCATCTTTCTCCCCTTCCCGTTCGTCGAGGCCGCCACACCGCCATGTCCGTGTCAACCTCCCTGCGCTCGCCTCAGCTTCGTGCTTGACGAAGGACGACAGCTCGCCTCGGCTTCAAACTTCCCGCGCTCGCTGGCATCGGATTTGGCGTCAAGAAAGAGGGCGTCGCGTCTGGCGGCCAGTCCCTGGTGAACGCGAACGAGGAGGTCACGGTGGCGTTCTGGATGGAGATGGCAGCGGCCGAAGCAGAGCGGCAGGCCGAAGCAGGGGCGGGGCACAGCGTGGGATGGCCGGCGCGGCGTGGGGCACGGTCGGCGACGCAACACCGTCGTGGGGCGCGGTCGGCGATGCAGCACCAGGGACAGGCCCGAGCGAGTCTCAACGCCGCCGTGACCTCCTCGTCCGCGTTCACGTTGCTCTCTCCACCTGGCCGCCGCACGGCAAGGTGCCGGCGGTGCGCGTTCTCTGGAGGAGGCCGTCTCCGCAAGGCAGATAGTGCACTCCGGCGCCGTGGCGTCCTCCTCTGCCACTTTTCCGATCTTGGGGTCAGGCACGGGTGCGGCGTCGGGCGGCACGGGCGTGGCGTCGGGAGGCGTCTGGCAGCATCAGGTGGCATTGGGCGCGGCATCGGGCGGCAAGGGAGCGGCGTCGAATGGCGTCAATCTAGGAACGTGGCTGAAAAAAGCCCATTCCCAAGCACAAAATTTGCTTCATCCGGATTACCTTGCTCCATCCAGACCAAATTTTTGGCCTAGGAATGGCACAACGAGTGGGGATGCTCTGAGAGCACCTGCACTGGCATTACCAGGATGGCCTCCTCAAGCCCTCTTTCATTGGGATGGCAAAAACTCGCCTAGTTGCATTCCTAGTATCGCGTTTTTTCACTGGATTTGCCCAATTATATCCGCCGTTCTTAGAACGAACCCGACGTGTCGGGTGTCTCCTGAGAACGCCAAATAGAAGGAAAAACTTGTGGGCCAACCCTATCGATGAGACATCCCATTTCCCCACCACAGTTTGGCTCTCCTGAAACACAAAGCCTTCTCCTCATCTATCCATCGCCGCCATGTTGTCGCCGGCGATGCCCCGCACTGCCCCACCAAATCCACACCGATAGAAAGGTCCATCACCGCCGCAGCGTCCCCTCCCCTCGTTGATGGCCTTGTTTCACTTTTTCCCAACGTCGTCGGCAGCTCGACTCCGTTCTGAGCTTGTTCCCACCATGCCCGCAAAGTGTTCGGCATTTTTCCTTCTCGGCCATGGACTCCGACGACGAGGAGGTGTTCGCCATGATGTTGTTGAAAGAGACCGCCGCAACCATCGAAGATGAAGAGCATATGCGGATCCTCGGCTCTCTGTCCAGACTATACACGCAGACTGCAATGCTGAAGCGTGGAGGCACAGTGAAGGGACGCCGAAAGTGCTAAGCAAGGCAACAGATGGAGGGCTGCTGCATGTTGTACGCCGACTACTCCGCTTCATGAAGAGACCGTGTTGCGGCTCCATTTCAGGATGAGCGAAAAACTCTTCCTCAAGATCGTGTATGCCATCCGAGAGTTCGACTCCTACTTCATATAAAAGAAGGAATGCACCGGCATGGTAGGGTTTTCCTCACTGCAGAAATGCTCGTTGGCGATGAGGTTCCTTGCATACGGATCCTCGGGTGACAGTGCCGATGACTATCTCCGCGTGGACGAGCCTACAGGCATCGATTATTTGTATACACTTGTGGAGAAGGCCCCTCTAGACCTGGCCCATAAGGGCCTCTATTTCCCGGTTTACCACATGGCATTATGGGCTCTGCCTGGATCATATAGGTTGCAATAACTTAGCCAAATGGACAGTTGGTGGTAGGGGATGATAGGTTTGGAACGCGTCCATTTTGGTCTAAGGGAAGGCTTCTGAAAGGTCCTGTCTTGGTGAAAATCAAGTCTTGTGGGGAAAGTGCACCACCTCTGCATAAGGAAGAAACTAAGTACTTAGCCATGTCCCTGGTATTGGACAATTTGAGCATCAAGACATGGAAGCTATCAAGAATCTCCTCATCCCAATTTCTAAGCTAAAACTTGTGGTTGAACAAGGGTGAAGATTCACCAATTTCTATTGGTGGTTCCTTGGGAGTTTTTTTTGCCAAACAAAAAGTTAGTGTTTTCAACTGATAGGCAAAACCTATTTTGAGCAAAGCAAGCCTAACATACACTTAGCCAAATTCATGTAGTAACTAGATACTAATATTCTACTAAGGTATCACTTGCCAATACTATTCCAATGTATTGACCCACTATGACTGTAACTTGTGATGTTGCAGGTTACTCTGATGATGATTAGGGGTTATGATTCTACACTCAACATGCTTGCCTGTGGCACATGAAGATGAAGACTTTTATTATATTTTGTTAAGTTAAACTCTTGTACTAGCCTATGGTTGTGGAGTTGTAAAAGACTATGTTATCTCTGGAATGACGATGTAATAATGACTTTTGTTTCTGTGTACTTCATCTTAAACTGTGGATGCTAGCATTTGATCCAGGGACTAGCATTGCAATCACAGGGACCTTTATCTTTATAAAGGTGGGGTCTTACAAATTCAAATTTGAATCTCTTTCGGCCATTTCATCAAACACCTTGTAATCAGCAAACAAACAAACATCAAACACTATTAGGAGCAGTAATTTTGGCCAACCTTGTTCCCTCTATAGCTCACACTACACTCTCAGTAGATCATCTAGCCCCTTTAACAATCTTTAGCACCACTGTGAGCTTGCCCTAGCCATCAATGGTGACCAGGCCGAGCCTAACTTGCCACCCCTATGTCGACAGCAAGCTAGGAGGATCACCAAGCCTAGCAAGCATGTCTGTGACACTATCCACCGTACACCGCCACCCCATGTCCAAGCCTCGAGCACTGCCAGCCCCTGGACCACACAGCCCGAGCATGCCAAGCCTCTCTGCGAGCGAGCCGAGAGCGTGCCAGTGCACCAACCATGACACACGCCCACAGACGGCGCGCCGCCCTCGCCGCGTGCAAGCAGGATCGCCAGCACCCCAGACATGCTCGTTCGCCGCCGCGCGGATCGTAGACGATGTGCACCATTAAAACCACCGTCGGACCCGCCTAGAGTGCCGCGACGTTCCGACCGTTTCACACCACCCCATGCCGCGTATCCATGCCGTTGAGCTTCGCCAGGGAGCACAACACCGCCCCCTATCATCGCCCATGTCTTTAGGTCGTTGTGCCGACGACCACGACGAGCTCCGCCCGCGCCCGTCGGTCCCCTTCAGTCACTATAAAAGGAGGCCACCCCCATCCGATTTGACCACACCATATCACTCCCCTCTCTCTTAGAAGCACCTTTAGTTGTTCCAAGGAGGGCTTACCCTATTCAAAAATACATATAGGTACAACATCACAAGTGACATACTTCAAAATTTCCAGTATGAACAGCAAACTGCTGTACCTAAGATTTTTAAAATCTCTTTCTACTCTTGGTTCATCTGGCGCCGCATCGATCCGCTTTCAGCTGCGTGATCCGCAAAAACATATAGGCCAAACACCATCATGAACCTAACATTTTTTTTAATTTCAAGCTATGTACCGAACTAGAAATAGCACTATGTTACTAACACTTGTAATGTGCAGAATCCAGCACCCTTAATTTCGCATGTTTCACTGCTTGCGACATTAACGATGATAAGAGAGAAGATGGAGAACAAAGAGATGATAAGAGAGAAGATGGAGAACAAAGCGAATCAATGCCATTTATGTATGTTATGACAAACAGACAACATAAGTAAAAAACTAGGGAGACAAGAGTAGCCTTTTGGCATTCCATAAATGTTGGGACCCTACCCTTGACCAAAATGGCGGAGATTTTTTTTAGGGCCCTGGGGGCCGTTGCCCCCCTACTCTAGAAAATTTGTTCCTTATGAATTCAAAAATAGACTTTTTACTGAATTTTTGCAGAAATATGAATAACATGTGTATGCATTAATAAGTTTTTTTAGAGTATTTTGAAGGTCCAAACTATGATTTTAATTTTTTTTTTCAAAAACAAGCTCCAGCGATCGTTGTTCCTTGTTTCGTATATGAAGGTAGGGTAGAACCCAGACCTTATGGTTACAGCAGAATTACAAAGATAGAGCGGAATTTACGGTCCGACTTAGGTCCAGGGGGTTAAAAGGAGAAATCTGAGACCTAAGGTGTTAGAAACTTTTGTTTCCACTCTGTCAGAGTAGGTGCCAGCTTCGTCGATCTCGTGGCCCAAAGCTCCAAGGTGTTGGCGATGTTGTTGAAAAGGATGCGTTTTGTGAGGCACCTATTGTTGAATATCTTGTTGTTTCTAGCATGCCATATATAGCTCGAGAAAGAAGGCTGCCATAAGGACCGGCCATGTCTTCTGAGTACAGCAGGGTTGCCGTACGTCTAGTTCCGAGTCAACACGGAGCTCGATGGTACCTGGCACTACGACATATATACTTGGAGAAGAATGGAGTGAAACTGAGGATGGGTGGAGAATCAGGGTTTCTATACATATATACTCCCTCCGTTCAGAAATAACTGACTTGAGTTATATAATCATTACCATAGCTGTCCGTATACGTAATAGATGAATTAACCACCGAGAAACAGGGAATTAATGGATAATCATTATCAGATTAAGGCATGATAGGAAGGCCCTCGGCAGGAACCGGTACATGGGCATCCATATCAAGATGATTCCAGTTCATGAACCCAACCTAGATATCCGAGAAGACCACCGCATATTCCTCATGGACATTCCTTCGAACGTCATGCGTGTATCACTTTCGGTTATCATGCATACATTTTTACTATCCTTGTCTTGCCCTTTTTTTTTCTTTTAACTTTTCCATGTCCTTTTTTTGGGTGGATACATGCATGCACATTTTTGTAGGCATATGAACCCATTATTTGAATTACATAAACATATTTTATTACATACACCAACATTATTTGCACATATACATATATAGGATTTTTTTTGTATAGCTTAACATTTTTAAAATAAAAATATATATTTGTATTGGTGTACATTAATTGTTTTCATATACTAGAAAATTTATGCAAAATATATAGAAAACTACCTACGAGCATATAGCTGCGCGCACATATATAGATCTAACCACGTACGTTGATTCACCTCGTTCTGTCCAGATCGAAGATCCCTGGTCTATCTAGCTAATGCCAGCCGTGAACTGTAACCTTCAAGATACACTCCAACACGTTATTAAGGATGATGAACCGAGCTAGGTGAGAATGACTGGAATATGGGGTCCACCTGGAGTGGGCGGGGTAACACAACTGCTGGCGAAGACAAACACATTATGAATAATTTCCCTTTGATATTGCTATCATTATTATGGCCTCGGGTGAATGCTTAGGGAAAAAGGTTCAAGCTCACATCATATATATATATATATATATATAACCCAGTTCAGTATAAACGACAATGTCAATATGACAACTCAACATATGAGTGGCTCAAACAAACAAGTTTTCTAGGGATGGTGGATGACCTTTGTGAGAAGTTAGACCTTGGAGCACATACGAGGTGGAGGATTGAGCTGTAGATATCGAGGATGCATCATCGAGCTCAAAACAGAAAAATCTTCTCCGATAAATACAGGGAGTGTTATCAGAGCTGATCTCACCTGTCTCCGGTGCACGCATCCGAGCATCTCGAAGATAGCAAAGACGGTCTCAACGGCAATTCTCAATTGATCGTTATTCTAGCAGCTAGACTGAACTAAACCTAAGTTGTACACGGTGGCCAAACGCCACGGAGGACAAACCTAGACCTAACCCTAACCCTACGGCGAGAAGAACTAAACCTAAGTTGTACACGGTGGCCCGACGACCTCCCCCATCCCCACTCCGACCGGCGAGCCCGGTAGAGGAAGAGGGGCGAGGCGCCGAGAGCTCTCTGGAGACTCTCAAGGGATAGAGGGGAGAGAAAACGGGAGGGTAGACTGCACACTTAGCTGTGACAAGAGAAGAAGATGTTATGGTCTTTGCAAGCTGAACTAAAGTTATATAGAGAATTTGAGTATCCACACAACAACCAGAAATAATTTGAATATCCACACAAAGAACTAAAGCTTTAGCTAACTCATATATATATATATAGTTGCTTGTAATAATTTGAGTAAAGCATCCATCGAGGAACAAACCAGCATGCAAACTCCAACGCGAAAATTAACCCAAAAAGAAGTGTGTCTTTCTCTCTCTAGCAACGACATGCATGATGGATCGAGTTGACATCTCATATTATAAACCTATACGATGCATGGATGGAGTGAGATTCGTCAGACCTGCCATGCAGCAGCGCGGCAGACCGGGCAGCTGGGATTCTCGCGCAGCCACTCGTCGATGCAGCGGACGTGGAAGACGTGCCCGCACTCCGGCAGCCGACGCACCTTCTCCCCCACGCCTATCTGCCCCAGGCAGATGCTGCAATCCGGAAGCGGCGCCGCCCTGCCGTCCCTCTTGTACTTGAAAACCGCCGGGAGCTCGATCTGCCCGTTGCCAGCCGGGGCGGTGCCGGCCGCTGGCGCCTGGATTTCCATCCGGCCGTTGTTGCCGGCCGAGGGGATGCCGGCCGGACGACGCCGCTTCCCGACGACGACAGGAACAATGATGACGCTGAGGAGTACGGCGACGATGGCACAGGCGGCGCCAGGACCCCCGAAGAGGCGGTAGGCGCCGGCCAGCAGGGAGCCGGCGACGAGGAGGTGGGTGGCCGCGCCGCAGACATAGGAGGAAGCGCTGTCCATGGAGGTACGTCAAGCAGATGGGTCGGCGGCGGCGGCGGCGATGGTGCACGGAGAGATCGAACACGCGAGCGAGCGCTGATATATATAAGGCGTGTGATGGAGCACTTACCATAAATGCATAGACAAAGGATTGAGGACGAGTCGTGTCCAAGTCTCTATTCCCCCATACACAAACATTCCTTCCTAGCACACCTTTGCTTTATTGATTTATTTATATTGTATATATATTATATAGATATAGGTTCCCGTGTATTTCAGGGTTGTACCTGTAACTATGTCTATATATATATATGAGAGCAGCTGGCCCTATTGGGTCCGCGTCCCGTATTATTCTACATTTAGCAAGCTTAAAATACCGTGGATTCATAAAGTTAAGGATGCTCATGTTACTTTGCCTTCTCCCATGACATCTAGTACTGCACGTAAGTGAATAATCATTTCAATTTGCACGTGTAACCATCTTTTCTATGTATTTGCATTTCTATAACATATCTGCAGATCCTTGGAGCAATACTTGCAAGAGCAAAAGTGTCCGACCTACAACCATGTGTGGAGGACAACTTTTACCGCGTGCGAGTTCCTGGTGTACTAAAGAAGTTGTCTCATAATTTAATGTTAATATTTTTATCAACACATCATAATAATATATACAAAAGAAATCAAAGTTACACTTTTAAAATTGATGTACATGCTAGGTAAACAGAAAGAATATGTATCTGCAAGTGATAAAATAAATATTAATAAGAACACTTGCAATAGAAGTCCTCGCATCACATAACTGCAAGCTTGCACCAGAGAACACATGATACATTTATTTCACAAAGCTAAAACATCTTATATTTTGAAACGGAGGGAGTAGTTTCTAGAGAAAGCAACATCTAACACAAAATATTTATCTACATACGTTTGAGCCTAGCTAGACCATATAAGCAACGCGCAAATAATGAGCTACGGCTCCCAAAGTAATTCTGTGCCGAATATTGTGAAATCGATTTGTAACTTGCAACAGCAGAATACAAGATCCAAAAATCATGATCCACTTCTTCGGTTCCCAAGCCATGATGCATACAGCATCTAGGTTACATGTATCTGTCCCTCCACTTCTTTCTCTGTTTCTTCTTTGCATGCATTGCGTACGTCAGATATGCCTACCTACCAAGGAATCACAAGTGTATACATACACAGACACAAAACACCCAAAAAAGGGGAACTTCCGACAACTCACTTTGGAGCTGCACCACCAGTATGGATGCCAGGCCAACTAACTTTGCCAAGCCTCACATGTCTCCTTACATCTAGACGGAGCAAAACGTACAGGACGACGCGGTACCCGACCGCCATCAGCAGCAAGACCAGGAGATTCACCCACTTGGCGCCTGTCGAAGATGAGATGTCGTACGAGCCTCGGACGGCCTGCACGCCGGGGATCGTCCTCGTTGCGCCGACCGCAAATGACGTGCCAACATACTCGTTCTCGACCAAGCCCTGCCCCATTGCTAGTTCCGTTAGCATGTCTGATCATGTTGACAGTCGACCCAAGATGAACATAAGCTACTGACCTGGACAGCGTATGTGTGGAGCGATATGTAGGACAGTGGGTAACTCCACACGGGAGAAGGCATCGCTTCTCGGATCCGGAAATATCCAGCCACAAGCATCATGATAACCTGAATTAGCTAGCCATGGTTAGTTAGAGGCGGTCATTCTTGTTTGTGCCTACTTGAAAGAAGAGTGGGATGGGAACTTACGTATAAGCAAAGGAGGGTTAAGGTGCACTTGTAGGTTTCAAGCCAGATGTGCGCAACAATCATCATAAGCGCTTCATTCGCCAACAAGCACATGAAGATGGTGATTATGAAGTACATTAGGAAGTTGAACTCGTTCCTGAGGCCAATCATAAAGTAGAACACCAACGACGATGAGATTGACACCAAAAATAGGAAAGGGATGCTTGATAGGAAGTGGCCTAGGAGGAAGGCCAATGCTCCGGAATGCCGGTTTGCGTCCTCGTGGTTATATATCTGCACAGGAGGAAACAATTTGTTCGTATATTACGCATCGTACCTGACACCGATATGACTATTTTTCAGTGATAAGTGCATATTCTACAATTGCCTTGGTGGAAAAATAAGGACTATTAGGAAGTGGCCATAATGTTGCAATTCCATTTTAAAGATAAAAAGGCTGACCTTCATCTCGTCAATATGAGCAGGTACTCCAGAAACACTGAGGAGGATGACAAATGAAACAAACACAAATATCGCAGAAACCCGAACCTGTCAAAACAAAGTGACCTCTAAGCATTTGGTCATAGATCCAGTAAATTAAGTAAAAAAAAAGAAAGAAAACATCTACTCCCTCCATCTCAAAATAGATGTCGGAAGATTGTCTAAATTTGGATGAATCTATATAGTAAATAGTGTCTAGATTCATCTGAATTTTGACAATACTGCAATATTTATTTTGAGATGGAGGGAGTAGTAAGTTGAAACGTAATAAGGCAACAATACTAACCACGACAGATGACAATGAATGGCCAATGTCGACAAATATGGTGCCGATTGAGAGGGCAAGAAGCATATACAAGACAAGTCTGCTCCAGAAGTACTTCCAGTCTCTTGACATGATTACCAATGATCTCCAAGTGAGAACTCCAACTCTTGCTACATCACTGGCTCTGCCTTTACTTTTCAAAGAAGGACCTTCCTGCATCACAATATGTAGAAATAAAAAATGAGGGGCTTGACAGATGTAAAACCATGTTTTTGCAGTGAAATGTATATGGAACAATTTTTTTGAGGGTAGTATATGCAACAAATTGGGTATGCATACAACAATTTAACATGGATGGCTCAAATACTATTCAAGGGTGTGGAAAACAGTACTACCTTCTCAGTCAATTTTGCAATCATTGATTCAACCGAGGCAGCCTCAGACGATGATTTGTATGTTGCTTCTAGAGTCCGGATTGCCACAGCAGTGTCCATGCTCACGGATGAGAAATCCCCTTGATCATCCTGTTAATAGCTACGTAGGTTTATCTCTTACAACAAAGATACATTTCTCCATCAAGTTGACTAAAAGATCTGAAGAAAGAACGTCAAATTTTATTTCAGAATAAAGTATATACCTGCAAATTCTTGCACATTGCTATGATTCTGTCGAAGTCGGTATTGATTGCCCGCAAGAAGTGGTCAGATGGACTTTGCATGATTGGACAAGGAAACCCAGCATTTGAGAAGTGCTAAAATGGTAGAGAAAGGCCAAGTAAGAAGAGTACAAAAAGCCATAGGATGAGGCATGGAAAATAGAGTCATCTTAAAACAGGAAGAAAGAAAGTTACTGTATGACAATTGGACAGGAGAGCTGCAGAATAAGGATCATACAAGATATTTTAAGCAATGCATTGTTTTGTCAAATTATGAATACTACTTTGCACAGGCTTAATTTTTTCCTACCAATGCAACTAGAATGTCAGAGATTCAGTGGAATTAAGCAAATAGCATCTCCATCAATTAACATGCCATGCTATTTGAGTATCTTCGATGACTCTTGTATCTAGACTAAAAAATATCAGGAAGGTGATTCTGTCCACTTAACTAGCTACCATCGTTTCACTCAAGTGGTACACTTTGCAATGCATGTGAAGTGTAACTGAGCAGAGTTTAGCAGTAAAACTGCAGAGAACTTATTCACCTGCAGGCAAGCCAGTGTTTCGCCAAAAAAGAGGGTATTCCCATTTGAAAGCAAGCAAATCCGGTCAAAAAGTCCAAAAACTTCGGTGCTGCTTTGATACATTGTGAAGATGACTGTGCACCCTGTGCTTGCAAGTTTCTTCAGTGTTACCATCAAGAGGAGTGCAGAAACACTACATCAAAAGAAACCAAATACATAAATAAATGCACGCACACATAAGCAGCAGGTAGTATTTTTTTATAAGAATTCGTAGAGGTAAATATAAGTTATAGAGATGAGAAACAAACCTGTCGAGGTGATAAAGAGGCTCATCAATAAACAAAACATGCGGCCTCATCACAAGCTCCCTCGCAATGCTGACCCGCCTCCTCTCGCCGGTCGGAAGCCTCTTATTGAAACAGTGCCCTCCGATGAGTTTGTCGGCGTAGTCGCCTAAAGACATGGCCGCAATTGCGTCATCCACGACGGGTTTCTTCGAAGAGAAGACGCCGGGAAGCTGCAGGAGCGCCGAGTAGTAGAGCATCTCGCGCACGGTCAGAGACTCAATTAGCACATCGTCCCGGTTGACGTACCCCTACAAAGTGGTCCGACAATAGGACTTAAGCAATCAGTCGGTCATCAGTAGCGCATTAGGCTTTAGCAAATGGAGCGAGATCAATAGCAGAAATTTATCACAGATATATAGTTCAGGTATTTCTGCAAGATCGAATCTATCACTGACAAAACATGATATATGTGCTACCGCTAATGGACACCAAGCTATGAAATTTGGCCTACAGTTTCTGAAGATTAGTTCACAGTAGCCTGAAGATATTGTGCAGAATACACAGTTTTGGACAGAATTGCGCATTTTTCAGAACACGCACTTGACATCAATGTGGACGGTAGAGCTTATATATGATGGAGAATTCAGTCATAGATATGTCAGGTATTTGAGGTCAAAAAAATGATCGAATCCAACACTGACAAAATGATGGACAGAGCGGAACAGGCAAACTTTTGGACAGAATTGGGCAATTTTTCAGAAGAGACACTTGACATCAAAGGACTAGTAATTTGGTTGATGAAGAGCAGAGCTTACATATGACCCATATGGCAAGGGTGACTTGACGCCATTGACAAAGACCTCGCCATACACCCGCTCGGCACCCCGCAGCCTCCCTGAATCAATAAGTGACAGCCATTAATAACCAGTAACTGAAGCTTACCAGCAGAGTGGAGGAGAAGGGGAGTAGAGCACTCTAGTAACAACCTGCAATGGCTCTGAGGAGTGTGGATTTGCCGGAGCGGGCGGGGCCCATGACGACGGTGAGCGTGCCGGGGAGCGCGTAGCCGCTGGAGCCCTTGACGGCCCGGCGCCTGTCCCGGACGGAGACTGTGAGCTCCTTCCAGACCAGGGCGGCGCCGGCCACCTTCCGCTCCCTGAATGTGGGGGCGGCGGCGGAGGGCTCGGGGATGGAGGGGGACGGGGACGGGTAGGCGCTGCTGGCGAGCGAGGCGAGGTGGATGGAGGAGGAGGAGGGCGCGGCGGTGATGTCGTCCCCCCAGTCCGGGGAATCCTCGAAGGAGACGGGACGCCCGGGCCTCGGGAAGTAGTAGCGGCGGTTGGTGGTGGTGGCAGCGGCGGGGGCGGAGGGGCTCCCCGCGGAGGAGGAGGAGCTGCGGTACTGGTCCGACGACGACGCCGCCTCCATCGCCGCGCGCGACCAAGTGAGAGACAGAGGGGGCAAGTGAATGTGAGGGAATCTCTCTGCTTTGCTCTGCTCTGGTCTCTAGGACGCCGTCGCCGGCGCCATTGCCGCTTTAGCTTTCCGCTTTTCTTTGTCTACTAGTAAAGAAAAAGAAACGATTTTTCTTCGGTGCTGGGAGCTGCTTTAATGGAGTGCCACCGGCTAATGGTGGTGCAGCGCTGGGCTCTCCTCGGAGGGAGAAAGGCGTAGTTGAGCTGCTGAGCGGCAGAGTGAGAAATGTGAGCATGTGAATGTGTGCTAGACGGGGATGGAGGGGAGGGACCTACCTGGCATGGAGATCGGTAGCTTGCCTCGGGACTGGAGCAGAGGACGAGTACTGTAGCGTCGTCACGAGGATCGAGGGGAAGACGACGACGGTTGACAGCCGAGCCGAGGTCTACTGCTACTGACCAAAAAAAAATTAGATCAACACAACCACCACAACAGAACAATGGAGAAGATTATGGTCTTCTGATTATAGCGCCTACTACAGATCAGTGCTAGCGAAGCTGGTTTTGGTTGCATCATAGGGTAGGAGTTTGTAATGTTTCTTTCCCCTTTGCAAAGAATTTACCTCCGAAAGCTCACATCCCCTGTTGTAAAAAAAGATGAATAGATTCGCACAAAAAGGACAAGCTGCCAAACAAAAGAACCTTCTCTTCTTCTCACTTTCCTTCATCCTCAAGCTAGATGGATTCCTCCCTCATGCAACACAATTCTGCAGTTCCATATGCTCCTGAGCTCTTTTTCTCTATTGAAATGGGAGTAATTAAGAAAGAGAGTTTAAGTAAAACCAAAAAATCACAACTAACTTTAATCCTCCCACAAATAAAACTAAGTTTAATCCCACGACAAGATTTCACTCAAGCGACTTGGCACGCTCGACTGGCCAAAGATGTGCCTCTCTCTTTCTTTGAACCGTAAAGTGGCCCCTGAAGCTGCATTAAGGAATCTTATGCGGATTACAAGTTACAGAAAGGTCTTCAAACAAAATTAAAATTACAACCATGCCCTTAGAATTTGCACCTAAGCCCCTAAACAAATATTTGGAAAAGTGATCGAGTCTGGGGCATCTTGTTGCTCCATCTCCACATCATCGATAAAGCGACCAAGAATGGCCAACTGTGCCACCATTGGGGACTACGCTACTTGAGGGGGAGCATCGGGAGCTCGCCATCTTGGAGCCGAAGAACCTCCATGTCGGCATCCAGGACATGAGGAGAATCACCTTTCACCGGCTAAGTGGCGACCAAGGCAGGAGAGGCTTCCCTACAATCAAAGATTTCGACAGCTCAACGATGTCATGCCGTCAACAAATCGCTGATGAAGATCTCCCAAAGCACGCAAGCGTGAAGTTGCTCATGGTAGAGGCAGCTTTAGCGCCTTTTGTCCAACAACATCTAGATATACGGAAAAGGAAGCTTCCCCTACTCCTCCCCTCGCCTCCACAACCGGCCGGAGAATGAGGGAAAGCTTCCAACTGAAAGATCCAGTGGCCACCCTGCCATGCCAAGAACTGGAAGAAGAGTTGGGCGCAGCATCCCATCTCCTTCCCTCACCACCTCGGTCGGCCGGAGGATGCCCGGCGGCGCCATCACTCAGCTCTAGTTCATGGATCCACACGTCAATCTTATTAAAGGGAGTGTCACCTCTCTTCATCCCCTCCAGCTCCGACCATAAAAGCATGGAGGTGGGAGAGAGAAGACCAAGACCACGCTAGATCGGACCATGTCAATCGAGCTTCTTGCTCCAAACTACGGGCATGCATACCAATCTAATCCTAATAAACCTAGAAGAACTAGTCCTAACTACTCCGACGCCACTCCCTGTCCTTCTTCTCATTTTTATATGATTGATACATGTATCGACTAAATCTGGTCTACGGATGTAAGACTATATGTTACATTTAAACGATGTAATAAAAAACTATGTGCATCTACTGATGAGATGTCAGGGCTTTGCTTCCCATTTTGAAAAAAAAAGGGTGATTCAAGTTCCTGATCTCAAGTGTATGCCAATGATGGCATCATTCATCTCCCTTTCAAGGACAAGTAGTAACATTCACGCCCGGTTTCACTCATTACACCATCGAATTGATATCTTTGCATTGCGCTGTAATCTGTGTTCTCCCCAGACCCCAGATATATCATCAAGTACCCCAGGTCACGCACGTGTGCAGGAGCAACCAGACAACTGTTGAGTAGTACCACTAGTAGCTGCAGTATAGTATATACTTGTACTACTACTACTAGTATCATTTGGAGTAGTATTCAATTCTTACCCGGCCGATCCTACTGGCCCCAACCAGGTTGTGACAAACATTGCAATGAACTTTTGGATCGGCCTGCTTGAGCATCTGCTAAATTCCAAATCTAGTTGAATAAATAACACGCCACATGTACGTGCACGTGCGCGGTGCAGTACATTCCATCTGTACTTATAATCCATGGATCGAGAGCTAACTTAAATCTGAGAACTAGCTAGTCGCGTCCTTAAAATATGGATATAATAAATCAGAGAAATATAGGCGGTACACCTTATCTGTCTATACAAAGACGACACATATAAGTACGTTGTAGTCACCTAATAAAGAGCTAAATAACATTAGACATACACAAACTCGTCCAGTGGGTGCATTTTAGTGCAACAACTTGCAAACTGCACAAAATTGCATAGTGGGTGCAAATTGGTCCAAAAGCGCTCATGGCACAATGAAACACGTCAATGTAGCAGACAATTCGTAATTGATTACTACATCAATCTATCAGGAAGAAGCCACAACGACATACGCAATATATATAATAGAAGAATGAATGCTACTCTTTATATTAGCCCCTAGTTATCCATTTTTGTCACTAATTACCTTATTGTGTGAAATTAGTCCGACACTAGTTTAAAGCCTGTGCGTACACACACACAAGCTTATTACTTATGTTTTAATAAGCCAGTCAAATTATCAAGTATTAACGTAAACACAAATATCAATCTCTTAACAAGTGTTTACATATTTATAATTCCAGACCCAAATAATTTACACAATTTCGTGGGTGAAAAAATAGCAAGGAAACTCAATGTGGGAGAAAAAAAAAAGACGATGACATGAGACGCGAAACCGTCATCCCATGTGTAAATATGACCCAAAATGGGCACGTGAGCACGAACTTAATAAAGCATGTGTCCATGGTAAAAAAAATTATGTTCTTATCGAGAAGTACTACCTTAGTTATTTACATCGAATTTCAAACACTAAAAAAATGGGTTGAAAGGCCTGTTCCCCAGGCTCTTGGCCCTGTTGAGAGTCGACCACCGTGCTCTGTTGCCACCCCTCTCCTTCTTGCCCTTCGGCGGCGCTGCCGGCCGACGAGGAGATGGATTAGGTGGTTGGCCCCTTCCGTACATAGTAGTTGTAGGTATAGAAGTAGGTTTTACCCTTATGGCTTTCGGCTTTATGCTGGTGCTTCCGAACGGTGCCTGCACTAGTACACGGTACACCTTTAGGGGCACTTTGGCTAGGGACACTTCTGAAAGTGTCTCTAAATGTGTCAATTTGGGGCATTTTTGCCAAATGCCCCTAAATGTACTACCTTTAGAGGCATTTTGATCAAAGTGCCCCTAAAGATATTACCTTTAGAGGCATGTTGCGAAGTGTCCCTAAAGATAGTACGTTTAGGGGCACTTTGATCAAAGTGCCCCTAAAGATACTAGCTTTAGAGGCATTTTGCCAAGTGCCCCTAAAGATACTACCTTTAGGGGCATTTTGATCAAAGTGTCCCTAAAGATACTACCTTTAGAGGCATTTTGCAAAGTGCCCCAAAAAATATTGAGGCATTTTGCCAAATGGCCCTAAAGATACTATTTTTAGAGGTATTTTCATCGAAGTGCCCCTAAAGATACTAGCTTTAGAGGCATTTTGCCAAGTGTCCCAAAAGATATTGAGGCATTTTGCCAAATGTCCCTAAAGATACTATTTTTAGAGGCATTTTCATCGAAGTGCCCCTAAAGATACTATCTTTAGAGGAATTTTGCCAAGTGCCCCTAAAGATACTGAGGCATTTTGCCAAATGCCTCTAAATATAGTACATTTAGGGGCATTTTCATCAAAGAGTCCCTAAAGATGTCTCTAAAGATAGTACCTTTAGAGGCATTCAGAGGCATTTTGCAAAGTTCCCCTAAACTATCACAGCAATACTTGACAGCAAACATTGCAGGCAGGTCACATCCACATCAGCAATAACATGAACATAATAACATCCACATCAGCATCCACATCCACATCAACAATAACATCCATAATACTTAGCAGTTCACATCTACATCCATAATACTTAGCAGTTCATAATAACACTTAGCAGTTCATAATAACACTTAGCAGTTCATAATACTTACCAGTGGATCCACATCCATGACAACCTCCAGTGGATCCACATCCAAAAGAACTTAGTAGTCCATAACAACCATCAGTCTAAACATCATTCTAATGCATCCACATCCATGCATAATTACCAACCATACTTGCGAGAAGATGTTGTCATCCAGCATAACTAGCTTCATGCTAAGAATTAACATTCTGATGGTGGAAGCTCTGCGATGAGAACACTCAGCTTTCCTTCTTTATTGATCCCGAAGCTGAAAAGGCAAATGTCTCTCGCATGAATCTAGTACTGACATGGTTATACCCCGCGGGTGCATGACCTCAGTATACCTAGTCCAGCCCAAGGAAGGCCCACGGCGGACGTACGCCGGCCCATGAAGATTTCCGGGTGGCCAAGGCCCATGACGCCTCGGATCCTTGGAGAGCAAGACTAGAGTAGATAGGAAATTCAAAGGGGTAAAACCCTAGAACCTGTACCGACTAGGACTACGCCCGGGACCTGCCTAAGTCTATATAAAGGCCAGGAGGCACGACCTAGATCTGTCGACTCATACTTCCGCATACACACCTCCACGCTAGATTGCATCTGCGCACCCCTGTAACCTTCGGTTCCGCCGTAATCAAGAGCAGACAAGCAGGAGTAGGGTTTTCCCTCCGGGGGCCTGAACCTGGGTAAACCTTGTGTCCCCGTGTTGCTTGTTTGCTAACCGTTCCACGATCTCCAGCATCCCCATCTTCTCCAAAACCCAAGTCCATAACAATGGGCATTGATGAGATCCAACTCGTCAATTGGCGCCGTCTGTGGGATCTGCTGAAGCATCACTGCATCGAACCATCCACTTGTGATGATTGCTCTGTTGGACACACCCATCTTCATCCTGACAGAGGTCTTGATGTTGTTGTGCATGTGTTCAACTTTCAGAGCAATAAGTTTAGCAAGATACTTCTTCAAGTACCTACGAGTGAACTCAGCTCCAAATTCCTACAGAAAATACAAAAATTTCAACAAATAATATACTTGCAATTAAGATTCTGCATATGTTTAAGTAAATATCATCTCACCATTTTGCATCTGTTATCATTGGTAGATGAACTTGTCATCTTGTAGACATAGTACTTGATTTTTGGCCTTTCGTAGATACACCGGTCATCAAGAAAGGCCACATGTTCTTCTGTCAGATCCATTACATTTCCAAACATGCACTGTCGGTCAAATTCATATTCACCCACGATGCTAGGACCTGATACAACACATTGCCACACACACATGATTAAAAAGAAATACTAATACTTTGGGATTTCTTCTATAAATGCAGTAGGTAGGTAATTAAAATGCAGCAGATAGGTAGTTTAAATAGTCCCGAACATTTTACAAACAGATATTGCATCTGAAAACATTAAGATTACTTGATGAAAACTAATACAGAAAAATAAAAGCAACTGATGAATAAAATACCATCTAGTCAAAATTTTGTGATTGCTTGTCTATGTGTCTGATGCTAGAAGTTAACTTACATCAAACAATTTTGTGATTAAGAAAACAGGTTCCATGCATATGTCTGAGGCTACTAATAAATCAAATTACATATTACAGGTAAAAAAAATTAAAATAGCTTTTAACATGTCTGAAATAGCACAACACACACAAAAAAAACTGACATTTTATTAAGAACTGGTAGATTTATAAGCCAATAAGTAACAGCCGGTTAGCATTCATACCTCTCTTCTAAAGAATCTCCTCAGGCTCACTCTCAGAGCTGCTATAGCTCTCAGAGTTGTCAGAGCTGCTATAGCTGTTATACACACCCCTCTAGTTAACTTTTTTTCACTGACAGTCCTTCCACCTGGGCTTCACTGCAAAGCGGATTGCGGCCAGTCCTATTTAACACCGTTTCCTCCGTCCGCGCTAGGGTTTTGCCTTCTCATTTTCCCCTCACCTCTTCGCGACTGCCGCTAGGGTTTCGCCATGGAAGCTCTGCGCCGCCACATCCTGCAGATGCGCGAGCGCCAGCTCTATTTTTAACCTAATTTGAGTACTTTTTTTAATCTTTAATGCTCTTGTTTGATGTTATATAAGTATAGAGGAAATTGCAAGAACCCTCTTGAAGTTTCAGTTTTCACATTTCCTTGAAGGAAGAAATGATTTGTTGAGTTAGTAGTCTGATGGCTAAGTATTTTTCACAAGGAATGCTCTTATGTCGTATTTATTTCAGTGATACAAAATGTTAGAATTCAAAGATGCTCATTTGAGTATGGTTCTACAAGAATTTTCTTATGTCTGCTTGGAATTTCTTATATCTTTGTGATAACAGTTTTAATAAGGATTACATGTTGCTCTGTCAAAATTAATTGCATGTTCTATCAAACTCGGCTGTACCATCTTATTTCTTGTGACAGTACCGATCATGATATTCAACCAATCGTAAGCTTAGTAATTTGGCAATGTGTTCACCAATCTAGAATGTTTCTATTTTCACTATTGATCGTGCTTGCCTGCACTCTATGAAAATCTTACTGCATCATCTCTACTCTGTTTTTTCCAGGGTTTCATAACATAGGAACTTGCGATCCAAATCCACATCCATTTGCTAGGAGAAAGATTGAATTGACTCACCAAGGCCTAAGTGAGGCGAACTCAATTGAAATGGTATTTATCTAATCATTCTGTCTAGACGAATATATAGTTCTTTTCACACCATATGTACCCGGAGACTAGAGGGAAATGCACTCCCTTAGTTTGATTTTGAAATTTTCTTATAATCAATTTGTTTTCTAGTTTCTCGGCCAAGTATATTTCAATATTTTAGGAGAGCTCTCTTTTCAAGGAATTTGAAAATGAACATATAGGGAAATTGTTCAGAGATTAACTCGAACCTTATTCCACTATTTACAAGAGTGTCATTTCATAAACTACTAATGCTTATAGTATATTGTATTGGTTGTTGTGATGTCATGCTGCACACAATTACATTGGCTACAAACTTTTGATGGTGAATTCGTTATCATTCATTATTTCCATACTCCTCATATCACAAAAATCTATGGATTTCTACCATATTTCGGATTGGCACCAATGATGATAATGTGTTTTTTTTGCAACTTTTACTTGGGAAAATGTACTTACGAGATATTCTATTTGTCAAGTATTACAGGTAGTATTTTTGTGAAGCTGGTTTTCCTACTTTCTCAGTGAACATTGCATTGTTTCCATTATGTGGATGCAAATACTTCTATAGAACCTTTGATGGTTGTTCTTTGTCATGTACTACGAACTTGGTCTGCATTTTGTGTGCCTTCCATACAACTGTAGCTTGGTCTTTCTAATTTCTATGTTTTTGCATATTCATTTTTTCTGAAGTCCTCTCCCGAAGTCCTCTCCTCTGTTCCATATACTTGTACAATATACTATTTTCAGTTGATTGAGATATGTTTCTATTTTGAAATCAGGAGTCAGCCTTAGTCATAGAATTTAATCCCCACCATTCATATTGTTAATTAAACTACCCCCTCCATTATATATTTCATCCAACTAGATTACCACTCCCTTAACGTATATTGGTTAACATCGAGATTGTTTATTAGTTTGGCCACTCCTAGCTGGATTTAGTACTAGCTAAATTATGATGTATAAAGAAAAATTGATGGCAATGTATAGACTCCATTTTTTAAAGCAGGAGTAAGATGAGGTAGGTTAAATTGGCTGGTACGGCTACTGCTATCCTCTTACCTTTCGTTCCCTAAATATCAAGTTCATTAGCACCTCATCTACAATCAGATCCGAGACCTATGAAAGGAAGGTATGTCTTGCCCTTCATGCTGGTAGAGAATTGGTGCAAATGGTTAACTAATACACACAAGTTATGTTTTCCAGTTACCACTATTCTACCTCCTGATTAGACACTACCTTCTAAAGCTTTACTGTCAACACTCCCTAGATAAGTACAAAACTGAATATTTATGTTTGGGAGCATCTAATCTACTAACTGACCTGGGACATGAGACCTTTTACAGAAAGGAAATTATTAGAACTTCTAGAAAAAGATAAAGCTTTATCCTTTCAGACGTTTACATGTACCTACCTCCTTATGCAGAATAGTTTTCTAAAACTTCTCTGCTAAAGACTTGGTTTTAACAGTGCGTATGCATACTTTGCTCACTCAAAAATTAACTAAGATAGGATCATTGTGTAGTGAGTTTGCCTTGAGGCTGAACCTTTTTCCACCTTTGCTACTGTGGGACAAAGCTCTGCTTTCATTTTATCCCATTGTCATCGTCCATCTATACTTTGACTTAACTGACTATAATATTTGCTCCCTCTATTCCAGACTATCCATATTTTGGAACTACAAAGATGCTATTCAAGAAATACAGTAGTACTCAACTCTTCTCTGATTTATTATGTTTACACGTATGAATGCTCAAGCTGTTGATCTTCATAGACGTCAATCAGTTTTCTCTCTTATAGCCTGTCATGTTTGTGTCTTTTTAATTTTCACCATTCCTATGAACAATTTCTTCATTGTTTGAACAAATTGTGCAATACTTATCCTACTACTAGCAGTGGCTTTGTAATTTACTACTACCATATATGTTGCATAATTAAACTTGGGAATTGGAATTTGTAAGTTCTAGTAGAGGTGCTTGAATGAGCTAATGTATGAAACGGTGACTTTCGGTCCGACATATGTATACCAGTGTACTGTAAGCCACTGACTTCTATCCTGTTGTTTGTGTAAGCCACTAACTTCTATCCTGCTATTTGTGGATTTATGCATATAATGTTGATCTATGCTCTGTATTGTGACACCTCTCAGTAAATTATGAGGTGTGGTAATCGTTACATAGGTTGTGATCAAATATACCACTAGATCAACATTATATGCATATTTTGGATTAACTGATAGCAAAAGTATTTTGGATCAACATTATTATGTTTGCTGAATGAGCACCTGTTAACTGATAGGAAAATCTGGTTCACTATACTGTCAGATTGCTACATCAATTTATCTTCAATTTTTGAGTGTTTTCTCACCCTTTATTTGCATGTATAGTGGTCACTGTTCAGCTATGTGTGTTGAATGCTCATTTAGCAATGATTGTTACTGCTATTTTATCACATGATTATTTACGGGTTTGGTAGTACTAATTATTTAGGGGTTGTTACTGGTTGTTCACATGTAGCATTGTTCACATATAGTGATTCTAAAATTATTTAGGGGCATTTCTTTTATTGCCACTAAAGAGCTTAAGGGGCACTATGGAAAATGCCTCTAAATACATTTGGGGGCATTTCTCTTAGTGTTACTAAAGTTCTTTAGAGGCACTATGGAAAATGCCCCTAGATAGATTTAGGGGCATTTCTTTTAGTGCCAATAAAGAGTTTTAGGGGCATTTCTCTTAGTGCCACTAAAGCAATTTAGGGCATTTCTCATGGGTGCCACTAAAGGGTTTTAGGGACATTTCTCATAGTGCCACTAAAGCGATTTAGGGGCATTTCACATAGTGTCACTAAAAGGGTGTAGGGGCATTTCTCTTGGTGCCACTAAAGGTTTTAGGGGCATTTCTCTTAGTGCCACTAAAGGTTTTAGGGGCACTTCTCTTAGTGTCACTAAAGGTTTTAGGGGCATTTCACTTAAAGTGCCCCTAAAACTTTTAGGGACATGAGTATTAGTGTCACATTTCAAAGTGCCTCTAAAACCCTTTAGAGGCATTTTGATCACATATAGGGGCACTTCAAAATGCCCCAAAATAACTACCGTGTTGTAGTGTTGGTGGTTTGCGGTGAAGTTCTTGCTAGCGTTGGTGGAGAGGTGCTACGGGATGCTGGAGAGAACGGAGCCGGTGTCTCCATTAAATAAGTTCGGTTCTTATCTTGCTTCAGCTCAGGAAGATTGGGAGATTTCCGGCTCTGTTCTTACCGTCTTGGTGATGGGAAGGGCACGTGGTGTGGAGACTAGCCTCGATCTTCTTGTGTTCGATGCTCGCGGGGGGAATTTGCATGTTGTGCTGAGACAGAGTTCTTCTGAAGCAGCTCTGAGATGCTAATTTCTTGGTGGCGCAGCATCTGGGAGTTCATTCTCGCCGGCGATTTCGCCGACGACCGTACAGGCCGGAGGGCGGCCACTCCCCCCTTGGTTGCTGGCACTGGATGGCCGGCTCAAGGTCTTCTTCAACCTCCAGTTTCGAATGCCCCTTTGCACGGACCGAGCTTCAGTGACTTGGTGTTATCAAGTCTCGCCGTGACTTGGTGCATCATCAACCATCCATCTCTAATCCAACGTACAAAATTGACTTTGATTTTGAACTAAATAATTTATTTACTTGAAAAAATTGAAAAAATCTAGTAAAGTGTAACTATCTCGTTTTGAAACCTCTGAATGTTTCATGCCATTTGGATAAATAGTTTATGACTAAATAACCTTTTACATTTTCGAACACCTGTTTAAACTAAATGCCTATTTAATCACAAATCTTTGGTCCAAATGGAATGAAACTTCAGCAGAATACAAATCGAAACATGCATGATTTACTAGAATTATTTCAAAAAAATTCAAGTAGTTTTAATTATTTAGTTTAAAATCAAGTCAATCCGGTAAGTTCGATTAGAGATGGATGGTTGATGGTGCACCAAGTCACACCGAGACTTGTTAACACCAAGTCACAGAAGCTCGGTCCCCTTTGCACATGCATGGTTGGCCCCCGCTGCGGTGTCCCAAGTGGCCAGTTCCCTGGTGTCACCGCCGTTGACCATTGCTGGATGCGCGACCTCAGTGGAGACCGAGCTGGACCGGATCACTTTCTTCAGTTTAGATCTGAGGTCTTTAGTGCAAATTGGCAGGATTTGTTTTTAATTTTCTATTTTCTTTGGGTCCTTTTTGTAACTTGTAACTCCACCGTGCAAATTCTCGGTCCTTCGGAGACCGTGCCCCATTAAAAAAAACCCTAAAAATGTGGCTATTGACATAAAGTAGATCTCTGGATGAAAAATTACAAAGGTAAAATGGTCAGCGTAGTAACTAATTGTGAACAAATAGGAATCTGGTTCCTTTTCTGATAGAGTACTCTTTGTCTCCTTAGGATTCCAACCATACCTTATATCATTTTTGAACTATAAACAAACGCTATCAGTAGGACCCTCCAAAAAATTCTAGCGACTGATGTGAGAACCACTTTACTCCCTGCGTCCAAAAATATAAGACGGGTAAGGACTGGTTAAAGTCAAATCTTATTAAATCTGATCAAATATTGAAGAAAAATATGTACATCTACATTATGGAATGGACACATTAAGAAAATATACTTTATGGTAAATCTATTGATATTGACTTGGTATTTAAATATTTATATTTTTATGTATAATCTTGGTCAAACTTAAAAAACATTAAATTTTGACTAAACCTTAGGACGGAGGGAGTACTTCATATGGAACAAAATTCTGGCTTATAAGATGTACTTCATACGGAGGGAGTACCATTTAAGCCAAGAAAAATTGGGAGAGAACAACATAATTATGAGTGGTACATCCAGTGGCGGAGCCAGGATTAGAGCAAGCCCCGGGCCAAAAAAACAAGCGCAAAAAAAACCTTAAAATTCTCATATAATAGCATAAAATTTTGTTATGATTGGAAAGATATAATTTCAAGTCAGTTGTTAATGATCCAAACATGTACAATACAGATGGCAAAGAATAATGAAATCGACCGAAAAAAATTGTATCAACCATGTTTGATACTGTACTCTTGAAATCGATAGCAAAAACATGAAATCAATAACAATAAATTGTAGCATCCATGTTTGTCCCTTTTATGTTCTATAAATCTCTGTATCTCATATTACCTAAGTTCTGTATATGAGGTGTGCTTCGGTCCCCCCCCCCTCCTAAACTTAAGTTTTATGGCCGTTTTATTTCTTTGACCCGTCGAAACCCATATCGAGGCCATGTATATCTCCGTATATGTGTACTCGGTCGAACTGAGTATAATCCACGTCCCGGACGGCTGATCCCACCTCTTATTATTGCGATCTACGTCTTTGCATGTCATATTTAATTTTTGTTGTTGCTGTTATATAACTTACGATTTTCGCTTCTGTAGGCACATGAGTATTTGTGTACGGGGAGTATACGTGTAAGAGGACCATATGAACTTCGGGTGGGTTCGTACGGTCACGAAAACAATTGGTATGAGTTTTTGTTTGTCAAAGTTTGAAAAGAAGGAGGAAGGAGGGGGGGGGAGACCGAAGCAAAAGTGTCTGTATATGGGCAGTCGCAGCTGAGTCCCGAGTGGAACATGGACTAGAGAGGCAGAGGTGCATATAGGAGCAGAACTCCAGAATGGAAGGAGGACAGCGCAGTCCTTGGTGGCCGGAGCCGTAGCGGAGATGGATGGGTTCTAGGCTTTCATCGCGTCCAGGGAGCGTGCGGCCAGGGGCAGTAAGCCGGCCGGCCGGAGACGATGGAGTGCCGTGGACGCAAGGCGGCATGCACAGTTGCTTGTTTTCAACAAAGCTTCGATCGTGCCGGGTATATCGATAGCAAATACAGACGAGTACTGGTCTGTACCCAGGGCCAAATCCAGAATACATATAGGTAGCTCGCCGGAAAATCTGGTAAGCCCCGGGCCATGGCCCTTGTTGCCTGGGACGTAGCTCCGCCCCTGGGTACATCTATGTACCTGATTGATGTATTCACCGCCTATATGAGAACAATTCAAGTTAGGATAAACTACAACCTGCACCAAGAGAGGACGTTTTAAAAATAGTGAAAAGATGTATTTCTCAAAATAAAGAACAACTTTGCTTGTTTACATCGAAATGAAAATCTGCATTTGTTTACCAACTTGTTTATAGTACTCAAATAGTTGGTAATGAAATGACCATGCTTAGAAATAGAGCCACGGCACCATTCACTCCCAAATTATACATTGCTTTGCGGTCGTGTGGGCAAACCAAAATCTCAAATATACCATCTTATTTATTAAGTACAAATTTCTCTAACATAAAAAAAAAGATCTCTCAGCCCAAAGTATGCGAGAGTCAATATCGAGACGGAGGAAGGGGCTGATTTATGGGCTGGGTCCTACCTGTTTATGGCCGCACTGGTACTAGTGCTAGTATCATAAGGTATATCGTGCATGCCAACTTGGCAAAAATCTGACGTGTCATCACAATTAATGAAGAGAGATGTGGTTAGAGTATCATAGTTATATACCGTATCTAGCACGTAAAACAAGAAATCATAATGACATATAAATCTTGTATACACATTTTGCATAGAGATTCTACAAATCAATTAATATATCACTACTACTACATGATACAACGCACTAAAGATATAGTATCATATGTATGATACTAGTATCATATGCATGATACTAGTATTATGATACTCTCACTGTAAGTTGTGTAGTGTTAGCAGGCTGGGCCCCCGCGGTGGGTTCCGTTTATTATTTTTCTTTTCTGGTTTTTCTTATCTCTTTTCAGTTAAGTTTTACAACTCTAAATTTATTCCAATCAACTCTCGGTAGCTCGCCGTGCGAGTGCAGCTGCTAGCGTATGCGAGAACTGCCTCCACGTTCTCCTCTACTTGCGTCTGTATTGATCCAGATGGAGTGTTCTTCTCTGCGCCAGATTGATTCGATTGCTAGCTGAAAAAGAGAAGATGGTGCGGGCCTCTGGGAGGAGACTGACCCTGGCGCCTGGGGGTTTATCGCCGTCGCCGGCGGCGAATTCTCCGGCTGGATCGTCTGGTTCGAGGTTCCGCTGCCTCGGGTCCGATTCTGAGGATGGAGTGGATGATTCGGCAACGCGTGAAGCCCTGTAGGCGCTGGATGATGATTCTGGTGAGCTTGGATGGAAGACGGTGGCGCGACGGCGACGGAAGACCGACGATGAACTCAAGCAGGATTTCTGGGAGGAGATTGGATTCCCCACCCCAGCGTCACGTTTCTGGGAGAGAAGATCGTCGTCGCCGACGAGCGACGCTCCATTGCCGAAGTCCGCCGTTCTACGGCATAGGTCGTCATCGCCTGGGAGCCAGGGTGGGCTTGTTTCATCGTCGGGAACGAGATTGTCCAGGGGAAAGATCAAGCCTTGGCGCAGTCCTTTGCCTCCTCGACGATGCTCGGCACCACCGGTCTTCGCTCAGTTCGCGGCGGCGGCGCTCGCTCGGGGGAAGCGCGATCCGGTTACCGATCCGGTTTCCACGCCTGGGCCCCGTGATCGCGGGCAGTTAGCTGATGTGGCAAGCGGGGTGGGTCCAGACCCAATCGGACCTGAACTGTTTTTCATGTGGACTGGGATCGGGAGGCGTCTACGTACCTGGTATCACTCCCAGAAAACATCCCCGACTCCCGAGCCTTCCGCCACGCCGCCGCCTACATCGCCCCAGCTCACTTCGCCGTCGTCGTCCTCGGTCCCTGCGCGTCCGCCCCGGCGCGTCTCCAAGAGATCTTTTGCCTCTGTCCTTTCGACTCCAGCAATGGCGGGACGAGGCAATGGTGCAAACTCTAGGGGGCCGCCCCCTACGCCAGCGCCACACGCTGCTCCTGTGCCTGCCGCTGGGGCAGGTCCTTCTGCCGTGTTGAGGCCTCCGACGCCGGTGTCGGCTCCTTCGCTGCAGCCTGCCGCGCCTGGGCAGGAAACTATGCATGCATCTGTCACGACGTACCAGCCTGCGTCAGGTCATCCACAGTTCCCTCCGGGAGTTCAATTCAGGCCTCCGACGACTTATTTTAATGCTATTCAGGCTGTCCCGCATCAGCCTTTGCAGCGCCCTTATTGTGGGTCGTCGACCCCGTTTGTCGGTCAGCCGACCGCCGCTTTTTTGCAGGGCACACCTTATGCTCCTCTGTTCCATGGGGGCCACAATGGTAATCAGGCGGCTGTGGTTCCGTCGCAACCCCCGCAACAGTTTTCTGTGGGTGCGGGCGTTCCGGCTTCTACTGTTCCTAAGAGAAAGAAGAATAAAAAGAAGACACAACAGCCACAAGCTAGTGGGATTCAGCAACAGGTCATGCATGCACAGTCGGATCAGCAGCTTCATCTTCAGCAACAGGGTTTCCAGCAGTATGGGGTTCCACAGATGCAGGTGCCTGGGTGTTTTGTACCTCCTTTTCCGCATCAGTTCAACCCGCAGGAGCCTCATCTGAGTCAGCCACCGGTTGTCACTGCACCAGTTTCTGAGGGTACGTCAGTGGCTGATGTCGGTAAGAAGAATAAAAAATTTGTTCGTTGTTGGAAGTGTGCGGTTAATACTCATGCGACCAAGGATTGTAAGGTGATTCATTATTGCTATATTTGTGATTCCGTGGCACATCCCACATTGAGGTGCCCGGTGCTGAAGCAGCCGCGCTTGACTCCGTATATGGCTGGTATTGGCAGCGACCAGACCTTGTTCACCCAGATTCCGGATGCAGTGACTCGGGATCATCTTGAGCATAGTCAGACCCCGATTGCTCTGGTACGTGTTTCTGGACCGAGGGTTTCAGCAGAGGTTGTTCAGAGGCAGATTGCCAGGCGATGTCAGGTGCATGTTCAGTGGAAGTGGGAGGCGGTGCCTCATGGTGATTCTGCCTTCTTGGTGAGCTTTCCGACGTTTGAGGATTTGGACAGGGTGGATGGAATCCTGATGACCGTTTCGCTCAGTACCGCTCAGCTGACCTTCTCGGTATATATGATGGAGGAGGTGCCGCATAAGCTTGAGATGCAGCATGTTTGGTTACATGTGGAGGGGGTACCCCATATTCTGCGATCCTTTCAGGGCTTGTGGGCTGTTGGAGGACTCATGGGGAACACTCTTGATGTGGATTTATTCAGTTTGCGGAAGCGGGGGGTAGTCCGTATACTCGTGGAGATGTTTGATACGAAGATCTTTCTCAAGGAGAAGGACGCCCTTAGTCACTTTATTGTGTCAGATGCTGTGGTTAAACACAAGGTATTTGAGTTTCGTTTCCGGATTGAACCTAAGGGTTATCTTCCGGAACCAGAGTTTGTTCCTTTCTTGTGGAGAAAAGGAGATGATGACGCGGATGATGATGCCAATGGGAAGCAGTTTGAGGTTGCTATGGATACTTCTAAGACTTCTACTGCCACTCAGGGAGGGGGGGGGGAGGTACTGGATCTTCCTCGGCTGTGCAGGGTACTTCTGCGCCTGCATCTTCCAGTCAGGTGGTGCAGAGGGCGTTTGCTGTCACCCCCTTTAATGCTAATCCGGTGACTCCGCGGGGATGACAACTACTGGATGCTCTTCCTTTGGTTTCCCCTCTTCGTGGGAAGGGTTCTACTTCGGCACCTCGCGTTTCACCGGCTCAGTTACAGGAGGCTCTTCGTTCTGCTTCCATTCCGGTGTTGCGAGCTTGCTCAGCACCAGTGAGGTCCAGAACGCATATTTTGGGCAGATCTATTCATGTTTCCACTCCTGTACTTGAGGAGGTTGTTCCTTTGGTGTGTTTGCGGAAGCTGGCCCAGGAGGGGTCGGCTGACCGCGACGTTCGTGACCAGCTTCAGGATATGGCTTCGCTTGGTCCGACCCAGGTGGGGTTGGACACTCGGGACGTCTCGCCTCCGTTGGTGGGGCAGGTGACCTCGGTGGTCGATAGGGACGACCGGACCCAGGAGGGGTCTGGGGTGCCTCGATCTCCAGCATGGCTTCCTTCTCCAGGTGACGCTTCGCTTGTGCAGGGGAGTGGTACTCCATTCAGGCGGAGCATGCGTCATGGAGTCGATGCCTCTGGGGCGTCCGTGACTGATGAGGACTCCATGCTCAAGGCCATGCGGCGTAAGGCGGAGAGGAACTTGGATTCGCCAGGTATAAAGAGTAATTCGAAATCTTTTTTGTCATTTTCTACTCCTGTTATTTCTTCTAAACTAGCCAACGTTGGCATTAGTTTGGGTAGCTCTGTACAGGATGTATCTTTTTCTTCTAATGTTTTGAGACACATGGAGGTTGACCGTCTAACGGTTACTCCTAAGGTCAGTGCTTTTCCTGATGCTTCACTAACTGAGGAGGAGGAGGAGTTGCATGCCACAGTAGATGGTCAACTCCTTTCTCACTTAGTCGGTGAAGTGTCGGAAGTGGACTTTGATGAGACTGGGCTTGCTTCTATGTATGAGCTGAAAGCTTCTGGTCAAAAATCGAAGAGCCAGCGGTTGCGAAAGAGATCCCGTGTATCCAAATCTCCTATAGTTTCTCAATGAATGGAATGTTTTCAAACAGCAGAGGTCTTCGGGACTTGGCTAAACATTTATTCTTTGCTGACTGTGTAAGAGATTATAATTTGGATTTTCTGGGTATTTCTGAAACTGGTAGACGGGATTTTTCGCAAGATCTACTCAATCGTCTTTCTGGTGGAGTGGACTTTACGTGGATATCACGTCCGCCGCGTGGCCGATCCGGGGGGATCCTGTTAGGCGTTCAAGATGAGACTATGGAAGTTTTAGCTAGTTCGGTGGGAGATTTTTTTATAAAAATCCACATCCATAACAAGGCTGACAATTTCACATGGTCTTTAGTCGCCGTATATGGGGCTGCTCAGGATGTTTATAAGGCTGACTTTTTAAGTGAGCTTGTGAATTTGGCAAAGGACAATCCATATCCTATTCTTATAGGAGGGGATTTTAATTTGCTCAGATTTCCTCACGAGAAAAGTCGGGGCCGGTTCGATGAACATTGGCCTTTTCTGTTCAATGCTGTCATTGACAGTCTGGACTTGAGAGAGGTTACAATGTTAGGAAGGCAATTTACATGGGCTAATAGTCTTCCGGAGCCAACATACGAAAAACTAGATAGAGTGCTTATGGATACTGATTGGGAACAAAAGTTCCCTATGGTAACTGTTCGTGCTCTAGCGCGTATTGAGGCTTTGTCGGATCATGCCCCTTTACTTCTTTCTTTTGGATCACCGCCACGGAAGTCTATGAATGAGTTTAAATTTGAACTCGGTTGGATGATCCGTGATGGGTTTTACGAGATGGTTAAGGCTATTTGGGAGAAACCGGTAGGTGGCCAAACGCCTATCCTACGATGGAATAACAAAATGCGTACTTTACGCAAGTTCCTTCGGGGTTGGGCCAAGCACACAGCAGGTATCCTAAAAAAAGAAAAATTACGCCTAACACTTATAATAGATGACTTAGAGGCTTCCGCGGAGGTAAGGCCATTAACTGCACAAGAAATTGAGCTTAAAAGCCAATCGAATGCAGAGATAGCCCGACTTCTGCGCGAGGAGGAACTCAAATGGTACCAACGCTCTAAATCTAAATTCATACTGGAAGGAGATGCGAATACTAGATACTTCCATGCAGTTGCCAATGGTAGGCATAAGAAGAAACTTATTCACTCTCTGATTCAGGACGAAGGTATGATTGAGGGACAGGAGCATCTGAAGTCATATATCACTACGTATTATAAATCCTTGTTTGGGGCCCTAGTGGAAAATTCTTTCTCTATGGATGAGTCCCAAACGTCCGATATCCCCCAGGTTTTTGATGAAGAAAATAGCTTTCTAACTGCCTCATATACCGAGGAAGAGGTCAAGAAAACGGTTTTCCAAATGGAACATAACAAAGCACCAGGACCTGATGGATTCCCAGCGGAATTTTACCAAAAATTCTGGGACGTTATCAAGGAGGACCTGATGAATTTGTTTAGGTTTTTACAAGTTCGACAATTGAATCTCTTTAGACTCAACTTTGGTAACATAATTTTACTGCCTAAGGTTAATAATGCAGAACGTATACAACAGTACCGTCCAATCTGCTTGCTTAACGTTAGCTTTAAAATTTTCACTAAAGTTGCTACAATTAGACTAAATTCGGTTGCTAACAATGTTGTTAGCCCGTCTCAAACTGCGTTCATGCAAGGAAGAAATATCCTAGATGGGGTTGTAATTCTGCATAAAACAATCCATGAACTACACTCAAAAAAATCAAATGGTGTAATGTTCAAGATTGACTTTGAGAAGGCATATGACAAAGTTAACTGGTCTTTCCTCCAGCAAACACTCCGTTTGAAAGGTTTTTCTGAGGAGTGACGTGCTCTGATTCAGTCGTTTGTGTCTGGGGGTAGTGTTGCCATTAAAGTAAACGAAGATACTGGCAAATACTTTCAGATCAAGAAAGGACTGAGACAAGGGGATCCATTATCGCCTTTACTATTTAACATAGTGGCTGATATGTTGGCTATCCTTATTGAGAGAGCAAAGGCTGATGGTCAAATTGAAGGTGTAGTTCCACATCTCTTTGATGGTGGACTTTCTATTCTTCAATACGCTGATGATACAATTCTTTTTATGAAACATGATCTGGAGAAAGCTAAGAATCTGAAATTAATATTATCAGCATTCAAGCTGCTATCTGGGCTTAAAATAAATTTCCATAAGAGTGATTTGTATTGTTTTGGCGAGGCCCACCTATATGCTAAACTTTTCGGCTATGGTCTGGGTCAGTTTCCAATCAATTATTTGGGAATACCGATTTATTATCGGCGTCTCACAATTGCTGAATGGAAACTTGTTGAGGAAAGGCTACAAAAACGTCTTAATAGTTGGAAAGGAAAATTGTTATCCCTTGGGGGAAGACTAGTACTTATAAATTCAGTACTTACTAATATGGTACTATATATGATCTCGTTTTTCCAAATGCCAAAAGGGGTTTTGAACAAAGTGGATTATTTTCGTTCAAGATTCTTTTGGCAAGGGGATAGTGAGAAAAAGAAATATCGACTGGCCAAATGGAATGTGGTTTGCCGGCCGAAGGAGTTTGGTGGACTGGGCATACACGATTTGCAAGTCAAAAACACCGCGCTTCTGGGCAAATGGCTTTTTAAACTACTTACTGAGGAAGGCGTTTGGCAAACCATGTTATGGAGGAAATATGTGGGCTCCAAAGCTGTGTCTCAAGTGGTTTGGAAACCCGGAGATTCACATTTTTGTGCAGGTCTTATGGCCACCAAGAAGCATTTCTTTCGTTTTGGTGCTTTGAGATTAAGGATGGATCACAAATTAGGTTTTGGGAAGATAAGTGGCTAGGCCAAACTATTCTTCGCGAACAGTACCCAGCTCTATATTCAATTGTTAGACACAAAGGGGATACAATCTCCACAGTGATGGAGGACTATCCTCCTAATGTGTCTTTCAGAAGAAGTCTCATCGGACATAGGTTGTTATCTTGGAACAATCTATTATTACGGTTATCCAGGATACAATTGTCGGACGGTGTTGACGTGTTCAAATGGAAATTACTGGAAAGTGGTAAATTTTCTGTTGGCTCACTATATAAAGCTTTGGTCCAACCTGATTTCCTAGTCGATGATAATAGTAAAATTTGGAAAATGAAAATACCCCTTAAGACGAAGATATTTGCATGGTATCTACGAAAAGGGGTAATTCTAACAAAAGATAATCTTGTAAAGAGGAATTGGCATGGAAGTACACAATGTGTTTTTTGTCATCAAGATGAGACAATTCGCCATTTATTCTTTCAGTGCAAATTTGCTCGTTCTATATGGTCATTCATCCAAATATCTTCTGGATTATCTCCTCCACGTTCAGTAACCAATGTTTTTGGTAATTGGTTGCATGGAATTGTTGATAAGTACAGAACCTTGTTTAGTGTGGGAGCGCTTGCCATTATATGGTCGCTATGGCTTTGTAGAAATGACAAGATTTTTAATAACATTGTGTCTTCTCCTCTGCAGGTTATTTATCGAGCCACGGCTATCCTTCGATCATGGAATATTCTCCAACGCATGGAGTTTCGCGACTTATTTCTGGACGGATGTACGCGATTGGAGGACACAGCGAGGAATATTTTCTCACGACATGGATGACCGCGTGATCTGAGGATTGATTTATCTTAGATTCTAGACTTTTTATTTTTTAGTGTCTTTTTGTAATGCTTATCTATTTTTTGTCTTAGTCTGTCGTTCGTGTGGCTGTGTGCATCTTAGTTATGCAGAGGTCGGGTGTAAGAATTAAACATTTGGTTAATAAATGTGCCCATTTCCAAAAAAAACTCTCGGTAGCTGGGAGCGCTGGCTGCTAGAGCCAGACGCCCTGTGGTCGTGTTTGCTCCTCTTTAGCCACGATGAGGTCTTTATTATTGGTGGTGGTGGCGAATGCGGCTAGGGTTTGCGATGGAGAGAGGTGAGGAGGGCGACACCGACCATCAATATCGGCGCTGAAACGCAGGCGACATCCAGTGGGTCAGCGTGCCATCTCGTCGTCATTGCTGACGCAGCTATCGTCGGTCAGCTTTCCGCGAGTGCCTTTGAATTTCTGCAGCTGATCTGGTCTGAATCAATGCCGCCGGTAAACGGTGGATGACGGGTTAGGCCAGCGACACTAATGGGCAGGACACCCGAGTTGCGCTCGCGTCTACGGACCGATGCAACCGTTACCAGATTAGATACATAAATGAATCGAATCAGATGCGTTTGTCCGGATGGGTCGGTCGGTTGGGATGTCGCGTATATTCCACACGTCTACGAAGAAGTTTGAACACGTTGGAACGAAAATACGTCGGCCCGACGAAGATCCCCTTTAAGGTGTTCGGCACCGAATAACTAGGAATATGTGCGAAAGTGTACACATTAGTATCATCCCGATAGATCAATAGTATAAGGGCACGTACAATACGGTGACGTCAGCCGCCCCTTATGCTCGCCACGTTGGATTTTTGCTTAGTTGGAGGAGAGAGAAACAAGACAGAGAGGGTTAGGGATGATCTCTTAGCAATAAGAGAAGACTATTTTTCTCCATTGTACCATATGCCTTCTCTTAGTCAACCAATTCTTTACTAAAAATAGTTAATTCTATTAATTGCTAGAGATAGCAATAAGAGATAATGCATTGTATAAGTTATATATTATGTCTTCTCTAAATGATGTGGAGAGTTAAGAGAATGCATGTCTTCTCTAGCATTATACATGCCCTAAGCTGCCCAAACATCTTATCTTATCTTATTCAGTTGAGGGAAACCGATTCGGTAGATTGCGCGGCCGGCGCGTGTGCACACATGATTGCGCGCGTACTCACATCTCGATCAATCTCCTCTCGAGTTGTACCATAGTACGTGTTTGCGTGGGTGTGACATCATGCATACGTGAGCACCCATACTCCCCAGCAGTACAGTGAGTACGCAAACACGGAGCCCCAGAAATATGTACAAACACGTAGGGAGGCCCGTGTGAATTGCAGCCCACTTATAGGGGCCCTCCACGGTCTGTTTTACGGGGTGTAGTGCACCCAAACCATCCTCGTAATAGAAAGAAAAAAAAACATTACTTTCTCCATCATGGTTTGGAGGACGTTTTTCAAAAATCATACGTTTTCAAAATTCCTTTTTTTAGACGCGTTGGACTTAATTACAGAATTAATGTTCTATTTTTTTCTTCTCACTTTCTACTCCATACAACCAAGAAATTAATTCTTGCATGCAACTCCACCAATGCATGTGCCTAAACTCCTCGTTTTTATGAGTAAATTACGTTTAATAGGGCACCAAATAATTAATGGGGACAATTTTAGCACAAATATGGTTCCAATCAGCGTCCACCTAAGTTCTAACAGTCTCTCTAAAACGCCCTCCAAACCGTGACGGAGGGAATAGCAAATACTATAAATTAATTATACATATGTTCAAAATACATCGAATAAAAAAACACTCTATATACTACTGGGTGTATCACAGGGGCTAGTTGGGGACTGCGGCTGCAACGGCTGACCACCACGCCGCGGTGGCCTAGTCGCCATCATCCTCGACCTTGATGAAGACCAGAGGCGGTGGCCACACCGGTGTGGGAGCAGGCAGTGCAGTCGCGTGCAATGGAGGTGCCGACAAGACCAGAGGCGACAGGGAAGCACCAGGGCCCTGTTGTGCCACACGCTAGAACTTGTGGATGGTCTGCGTGCTTCCGTCCTACTTGAGCTCCTCCTCTAGCTGGGATGCGAGGATGGCAGCCTAGAGCTCCTCCTCCTCCGTGGTCCCGCCAGATCGTCTCATCAGCCTCCTCCTTGACGGCCACCAGCGGGAACTGTTGGCCAGCAGTTCCCGTGTCGGGCTAGCCGAACAGCCACACCTTTGAGGGCACGGTGTCGGTGCACCTGTACCACGACCAGTCCGACACCCCAGGTTGTGCACGGTAGGCATGCCTGAAGTACCTGTAGTCCCCGTCAACTACCTCCTCCTCCTCCATGTCCTCATCACCGGAGTCATCGAGGTACTCCTAGTCGGAGTGGTCGAGCTCCTCGAGGCGGGCCTTAATGGCTGCACGCCAGGTCTTGTGCTCGGCCTCAACCACCAGTACCACATGCGGGAATCGATGGCGTAGGCTGGGTCACGACACAAATATAGCGGTAGGTAGGCGCGGCGGCGACATATCTTCCTCCGGCAAGAAGGCCCGGAGGCGGGGATGGCCGTAACCGGCACACAAGCCCGGTTTAGGTGCCTACCTTCCGAAAGATGCACATCTGGCAATGGGCAAGGCATCCCCGCCTCCACCAACACGCGGGCCAACTTGACGGTGATGCTGACCCGACGCTCTGACTGGGGCCTTGGCGGCGCGCTGGGCGGTGGCGAGAGGGATAAGTAGTGGGAGAAGGGCGACAACGACGACCCTGCATTTCGGCGGTGGCCGGAGGAGGACTTGGCCTCGTGGTTGTTGCGGCCGGGGTTGAACCAGTGCCTCCACGGCTTCATCATCGGCCAGCCGGAGGGGAGCTAGGGTTTGTGTCGGCGGGGGTGGGGTTTTCCGTTTTGATCGGAAGGGGAACTATCGAGAATAGGGACGCCGTGGTCCCCATTAAAAAGGACCGAGCCTTCTTGTTTCCCTCCCCTCGCCCGCTGACACGCGGACCAGTCCTCCCCCGCAAACCAGGGCCAAGTTTGGACCGTGGATGCGCCTAATGGATCACTTCGCGGGTTTGGGTCTGTTTGCGGGGGCTCGTTGGAGTTGCCCTTAGGCCTCCTTGGCTTATGCCTTGTTGGGTGCAGGGATTAAGTGAAACTAACGCGGAGATTCGCTCCCTCTGTGTCGTGAAAATTTTTCCATGGGCCCGGTGGGGCAAAATTTTTTCCTGACCTACTCAGTACAAGATGTTGCTAAAAACGAGAGAAAAATAGTGTAGTTAGTTTAAAAAATATGCACAGTAAGAACATCTAATCTTCATGTTAAGTACTTCCTCTGTTAGCTTTTTTTTATAATGATAGGAATTATAAGGCCTATCTCATTTATTTCCATCTCTCCTTCAATGCATGTCCTCCTTTTTTCTTTCTTTTTCTCATGTATGTACAACTATTGGTGCACATAGTAATTAAGAAGGTTAGTTATTAGTTTTCTTAATCCTATTAAAGTGGCCCTTGGGCCTTAGGCTAGTCATAGTAGGGTAATTTCACTAGTAACTAAGAATCCAAGTAAGCATTTTTGCTTATGTGGCAATGAGTTAATGAAGAGAGATAGATAGAGTAACTACCTATGTTACTGTAACAATCACACATATCAAGACAAAATGAGTCTATAACCTAATTAATGTGACATTGCATGTTATCACACATAAGTTATTTTCCACTATAAAAATAATAACATAGACTAATAACATATGCATATTACTATTCTATGTTACTACACACGCCATGCGCTGCGGTAGGAGAAAACTGGATAGACCTCTGCGCGGCAACAGTCGTTCTTTCGAAGAAGCAACAACAGCCGGTTGGTGTGACAGTCCAGCGAAACAACCTATCCCTTGTAAATGTTGTCAAGTTCCTTTCAATCAGAGTATAGACCATGACGGTATGTACAACATAAGGGTTGTATACACATGCTAGTAATTAAGGCTACTGGAATAGCATTCGCACATGGAACAGTTGTTGTTGTTGTTGTATAGATCATGAGTTTTCAAAGTAATTTTTGTCTTGAAGTCCACACCTTTGTTGGTAATTAAGCTCGATTTGGACAGATGAGTTATCTGTCTTTCCAATTTCAAAGGCGACATGACGAACTGGCTGCAACCGTCCAAAGAGCTCCACCGGTCGAGCTCGACTGCTAAATCATGTCTTATCGGCTATTTCGTACGAGCGGCAAAAGTCGGACAGGCACAGTACTATACGAACACACGTACGCCATTTAGCTGAGCCGTCCTACCATCCACTGTACCTGGAGTCGTACGGTACTAGGCACATGATCGAGATCGGATGATGAGAACATCACCACACATGCATCTACTAGCTTGCAATCGTGTCCAACCTCAATTATACTTCCTCTGTCTGCAAATACGTGTATTTCTAGTCTTGTCTTAAGTCAAACATAGTAAAGTTTGATTAATTTTTTTAATACAACGTACCAATATTTATGACACCTAATTGTTAACATTAGATTTATTTTTAAATCTAGTTTTATAATATGTTGATGTAATATATGTTTCTATATTTCTCTATAAAATTGGTCAAATTGGGTTATATTTGACTTAGACAAAAGCTAGATGTACACTTATTTGCGAACGGAGGGAGTATACTAGAACGCAACGTGTCGGCCAACGTGCTTGCACGCACTTGTTCAAACATTTTTACCACATAAAATTCCGCATCGAAGGAATACTCACCATAGTAGACCGTATACTACTCCTTTCGTTAGAGATTACAAGGTCTATGAGGGTTTTTTAAATGTTAGGATTACAAGTTCTTTCTTATTTGTTATCATCTTTACACAATCTATTTTACATTAATTTTTCTACTTCTACAAGCTATGAGTAGTACCATAATCTATTAATTACGGTGACACATGAATGCATCATGATACTAGTCGTTGTTTCCAGAGAAATTACTGAATTAACCAGTTGTAGCCTGCGTCTCGGCCCCCTTATATATATATATATATATATATATATATATATATATATATATATATATATATATATATATTATATATATATATATATATATATAGAGAGAGAGAGAGAGAGCCTGCCATTTCGTTGGAAAAGGAAGAATTAATTAATCAGATTCCAAATGGAGCTTCTCCCATGGACGTCCTTCCTGGCTATCGTGGTTGCCACAACCACAGTAGTGCTCTTCGTCAAAATGGCCTTCCTACGCCGACGGTGCGTGTACAACCTCCCGCCGGGCCCCAAGCCGTGGCCCATCATTGGCAACCTCCATCTCATCGGAAAGCTCCCCCACCACTCCACCCACGAGCTCTCCAAGCGGTACGGCCCTCTGATGTACCTTCGTTTCGGCTCCTTCCCCGCCGTGGTAGGGTCTTCCGTGGAGATGGCCAAGTTCTTCCTCAAGACACACGACCTCATGTTCATCGACCGCCCCAAGATGGCCGCCGGGAGGTACACCGGCTACAACTACCACAGCATAACCTGGACCCCCTACGGCGCCCGCTGGCGGCTGGCACGCAAGATTGTCCTCAATGAGCTCTTCAACGCCAAGCGGCTAGAGTCGTACGAGTATATCCGCCGTGAGGAGATGGGAGCCTTCTTGTGTGGCCTGTATGAGGCCTCTGGATGCGTTGTGAAACTCAAGGACAGGATGGCCACCATGACCCTGAACATCATCATGCGCAAGGCGCTGGGCAAGAAGTACATGGACGACAAAGTAGTGGCGGCGACGGACGGGAGACACGCGATGATCATGGCGCCGCCGGAGGAGTTCAAGTGGATGATCGTGGAGTTCTTCTACCTTAACGGCGTGCCCGACATCGGCGACTCCATCCCATGGCTCGCCTGGCTGGACATGAAGGGGTACATCAAGAGGATGAAGAAGCTGGGAAAGATGTTCGACCGGTTCCTGGAACATGTGGTCGAAGAGCACAGCAGGAGGCGGCGCGAGACTAAGAACTGGGTGGCGATGGACATGGTCGACGTTCTGCTACAATTATTAGAAAGCAGCGACAACCCTAGTCTAGAGGTGAAGCTCACGCGGGAAGACATAAAGGGCATCACTCTGGTTAGTGGTCCTTGTTGTCTCGATCTACTATCCTTTTTCATGTACGTACGTATATAAAAAACAAGGGCAAATCTCTCTCGATCTATCCGTTTTAAAAATGGCGACGCGTGCGTGTAGGATATGATCGTCGGCTCCACTGATACCTCGGCGCTCACGGTGGAGTGGGCCATGTCAGAGATCCTCAAGCAGAGGAGGCCCGACGTGTTTGCGAAAGCCACCGAGGAGCTGGACCGTGTAATCGGCCGAGGCCGATGGGTGAGTGAGAAGGACATCCCAAGCCTCCCTTACATAGAGGCCATCGTGAAGGAGACGATGCGAATGCACCCAGGGACACCCATGCTGGCGCCCCGCCTGTCCCGGGAGGACGCTTCTGTGGGAGGCTACGACATCCCCGCCGGCACGCGCGTCTTCGTCAACGTCTGGAGCATTGGCCGCGACCCCAAGCTGTGGGACGCGCCCGAGGAGTTCATGCCGGAGCGGTTCCTCGGCAGCAAGAAGATGGACATAAAGGGACAGGACTACGAGCTGCTGCCGTTCGGGTCCGGCAGGCGGATGTGCCCTGGGTACAGCCTCGGTCTCAGGGTGGTCCAGCTCGCCCTCGCCAACCTGCTGCACGGCTTCACCTGGAGGCTTCCCGCCGGAGGCATGACCAAGGATGAGCTGAGCATGGAGGAGATCTTTGGGCTCACCACGCCGCGCAGGTTCCCGTTAGAGGTCGTCTTCCACCCCAAGCTCCCAGCTCACCTCTACGCACAGGATGAGAATTAATTAATGCGTTACTACGTAGTACTCGATCTATCGCTCTCTGGTTTGTTTTCCACTTATATATTCTTTTGAATCATGGCAGTCACTTTTACTCCAACATAATTTGCAGCACGCGCGTGTAGTGTAGTCTAGTGTGCCAAGTATAATATGGAGGATGCTCATCAATAGAGTTAATAGCATAAAACCACCACTTTACGGGCTAAATTTACTGATTGATACCACTTTACGGAAATGATAAAAAAAACCACCACAAAATTCGTTGATTGTCTCAAAAAACACCAATTCTTCACTAAACTCGAATTGACGCTGGTTCTGACGGGTCGGGCCCACCCGCAGAGGCCACGTGGCTCCCCTTTGACGGCTCCCGACACGTCCGTTACCTACCGCCGTTAACGGCGCGCGGGCCCCACCGCCGTCCACCGTGGATAAGGGTCGTCAACTCCGTCGTCTTGCTCAGTCCCCTTGCTCAGTCCCGTTGCGCGCGGTCGGTGCTCACTCGCCGCCGTCCATTCGCGCCGCCGCCACCGTCCGTCTGTGTCGCCTGCACCGTTCGTTCGCCCCGCCGCCATGCCCAGCTGGCACGACGGCTCTTCGTCGAGCACCTCCGGATTGTTGGTAAGTATGGATTTTGGGTTAGGGTTCATCGAAGAAGATTTGGGAATTTGCTCGATTTAGCTCGATTTAACTTGCTTTGACTCAATTAATTCATCGTGAAGGACATGTTCCCACTGGACTTTGCTCCGGGAACCATGGATGATCCCGATTTCTGCGGCATAGATGTGGGTTCCGACGTGGCTCTGCCGCTCACACAAACTTGCACCGCGCAAGTGTGTGGCTTTTGAAGGAACAGACACGGGAAGGAAATTCTATCTGTGTCAAATTGAGAATATAAGACTGTCAAGTACTTTTAGTTACTTTGGAAAATGCAAGTGTTTAGATTAGAATGTTGTCAGATATGCAATAGTTGATTATAGCAACTAGAGTTAGCAACTATGATTCAAACAATGTACTTGTGCATGCAGAGTGTGCAGATTAGTAGTATGATTCAGATATATCAACTATGTGCAATATGATTTAGATATAGCAACTATGATTCAGAGAATCTACTTGTGATTGAGATGATTCAGATAATGTACATGTGTTTAGTGTAGCCTGTGTAATTAGTAATAGTGATGAACTATGGCTGTGTAATTAGTTATAGCAACTATGGCAGTGTAATTAATAGTGTACTTGTGCCTGTGTATTCAGATATAGCAACTATGATTCATATGATTTAGTGTAGCCTGTGTAATTAGTTAGCTCTAGAGTGTGCATACAGTGATGAACTATGGCTTATTTGCAGACAATGGAGAACTGTTGCTTTCAGTCTTGGGTAGATGAAGAGTGGTCTGACAGTCTAAAGGATGCCCTGCAGAAGCTGTGGGCAATGTACTATGAGTGCAAATCTGCTGCCATTGAAGAGAGGGATCATAGTTCCAAGATGGTGAAGGATCTGACTGAAGAGAAGGACAAAATAGAGAAGAAATATGCAGATCATGTTGCTAGTTTACGCAAGTGGGTTGATGATACTGAGAGGAGAGCTTTAGCAGAAAATATGCGCAGGATTTACAGTGAGGACAGTGAGAGTCAGAGTGTTGCCTAGATGGAGAAGCATTTAGAAGCTTTGAATCATGAAATTGATGTTCTCAATAATGCTAAGGAAGAAATTAAAAATCTTCTTAGATCCCAGGCAGATGTGTTCAAGGGTAAGCAGAAAAAGTGGCAGCTGGAAAGAGATGGCCTCATGGAAGAAAACAAGAAACTGATATTGGAAAAAGATGGCCTCATGGAAGAAAACAAACAGCTGGTGAAGGATAGAGATGGCCATAAGGAAGAAAAGAAGAAGTTGGAGTACACTGTCTTTGATATGTTCCAACACTGTGATGGTCTGAATGAGAAGTTGAAGAAAATCAAAGAAGTTTGTGATGAGTGATGTAGTTATCATTTTCTAGTTGGCATGATGTGCATGTTTATGTATTTGTGTAATTGAACCCTTTATGTGGGTGGTCATGTATGTTGAACCTCTAGGTTGAACCTGTATGTTGATCCTTCTATGTGCTATCAAAATGCTTATCCTTTAGTTGGAAATTGTTATTCAGAAATAAGTTTGAAATGGTTATTCTTTAGGGTTGTCAAGAACCCCCAAAGGGTCTCGACAACCTATCTAGAGCAATATTACTTTATTCTTTAGGGTTGTCGAGAACCCCCGAAGGGTCTCGACAACCTATCTAGAGCAATATTACTATATTCTTTAGGGTTGTCGAGAACCCCCGAAGGGTCTCGACAACCTATCTAGATCAATAGTAAATGATCAATATTAAACTTAGCCAACTCAAACAATGATGCACACATAGTCTTAAACATAGTCTTAAACATTTTGAACATAGTCTTAAACATAGTGTATTACAACCCACATAGTCTTAAACAGTATTACACAAATACTGTCCAACACATAGTTTGGAATTAATTCAGCAAAGAGCCACAGATGCATGAACATAGTCTTCCAACACACAAAATATATTTTAGCATATAGCCAGACAGTTCTGAACATATAAACTGTCTGATCAAGCACAAAGCTCATTCTGCTTGCTTGGAGCAGTCACTCTTCTTGGCCTTCTTGTAGCTGCTGTGCTTACCAGCACTGAGATAGCCCTGCATCCTAGATGTTAGCTTTGGTTGCCTTTTACCAGCTGCATCTGCTGCATACCTAGGTGCATTGAAGGGCATGTTTAGAGTACCACTTCTTGTTGCTGCACTTGTTGTAGGTCTAGATGGTGTTGGAGAAGGAGCAGTAGATGGCCTACTAGTTGGTGTTGGAGTGGGAGCAGTTGCAGCACTTGTTGTAGGCCTAGATGGTGTTGGAGAAGGAGCAGTAGATGGCCTACTAGGTGGTGTTGGAGTGGGAGCAGATGCAGCACTTGTTGTAGGCCTAGATGCTGTTGGAGAAGGAGCAGTTGTAGCAGTAGTTGGCCTTCTTGTTGCAGCACTTGTTCTAGGCCTAGCTGCTGTACTTGTAGCACCAGAGCTCTCCTCACCATGAGTGTTGGGCTGTTACAGAACATAAACATTAGTTTTTGAATCATGCTAGATGGCACATTACAAAGTGAGGTACCATTAAACATTAATGTTTGAATCATGCCAGGTACCACATTACCTGGTGACTAACTTTTCTTATTTGTAGCTCAGGCCTCAATGGCACATTGCAATTTGTATACCTGTGCCCTACTAGCCTGCAGTTGCTGCAAGTGATAGAAGACATCCTAGATGAATCTCTAGGTGCTGGCACCTCAAATTTCCCTTTCCTCCTTGCAGTCTGTTTTCTCCCAGGTTTTTCTCTAAAGACAGGTGGGTCAATATCTGGTGTAGCTGTCTTATTCCAGTCAGTAGGTCCAGGTACTGGGTATATGGTGTAGATGTAGGCTTTTTTGTATACATTTTTCTTGAAGAAGTCATCAACATAGTCTTCTGGATGCTGCTGTAGTTTCATGATTGCCGCCACAGCATGATTGCAAGGAATGCCAGTGAGGTCCCACTTCCTGCAAGTACATGTCCTCTTGATCAATTTCACTGCAAGCACTCTTCCACTGTTGCTGGTGACTTGCCAAAGGCCAACTTCACATAGTTTGGCTGAGCATTCTCTTGACCATCTTTTGGACTCCTCTAATTTCTCACAGTAGAATGGACAGATCTCCCATCTGCTTGCTTCTACTTTCTGTCTTGTACCACTATACTTGACCATAAGCTTGTCCCTTATACCTTCAAGCATTGTCCTAATTGGCTTGTTCCTCACATTTAGAATCATTTTGTTGAAGACTTCACTGATGTTGTTGACAACTAGATCAGTTTTGCAGTTTGTGTATAACAGATGTCTGGCCCAAGCCTCAGGTGGTATCTTCACCAGCCAGTTGTATGCCTCCTCACAATCTGCTTTTAGAGCTTCCATTGCCAGATCAAATCCATTCTTGGTGTATGAGTAACTAGCAGCATCCATGTGCTTCTTGAGCTCAGTAACTCTGAAACCAGCTGACTGGAAATTGGCATAAATATGCCTAAGACGGTACCTTTGAGGTGAGTTTGGAAAAACTTGAGAGATAGCTTTGAGAAGCCCCTAAACAAGTGAAAAGAGGAAATGAATATTAATTAATCAGGGCCTAATGGTTGTGTCAATGCAATATCTTATGAAAACGATGGATACAAACCTTCTGCCTATCTGAGATTATAGTGTAAGTACCAAACTTGCCAGACTCTCCAATGCAATATCTTAGCTGTGTCAAAAACCACATCCAACTAGCTGTTTCCTCCTTATCAACTACACCAAATGCAATGGGGAAAATGTTGTTGTTTCCATCCCTACCAGTTGCAGCAAGGATCTGTTGTCCTGTGGCCAGTTTGATAAAACAACCATCTACCCCTATGGATAAAAGATAAAAATCAGTGGGCTACAACAAAACAATGAATGGATACAAGATACAGTGACTGGATACAAGAGACAGTGCATGGACACATACCTATGAATGGCCTACAACCATTTAGAAAACCCTGCAGAGAAGCATTAAGACAGATAAAGAGCCCATGGAATCTTGGGTTTGGGCTAGGGTGCTCAACTAGTTGTTTTGTTGTCACAGCACATCTACTACCTGGATTTGTATCTAAAATAGCTTGCAAATAATCCCTTATCCTGGTATACTGTGCCTTCTGATCACCCATGACAGCAGCAAATGCCTGCTTCCTAGCTCTGTATGCACAACAGAGCTTAGAATGGACTCCTCTAATTTCTCACAGTAGAATGGACAGATCTCCCATCTGCTTGCTTCTACTTTCTGTCTTGTACCACTATACTTGACCATAAGCTTGTCCCTTATACCTTCAAGCATTGTCCTAATTGGCTTGTTCCTCACATTTAGAATCATTTTGTTGAAGACTTCACTGATGTTGTTGACAACTAGATCAGTTTTGCAGTTTGTGTATAACAGATGTCTGGCCCAAGCCTCAGGTGGTATCTTCACCAGCCAGTTGTATGCCTCCTCACAATCTGCTTTTAGAGCTTCCATTGCCAGATCAAATCCATTCTTGGTGTATGAGTAACTAGCAGCATCCATGTGCTTCTTGAGCTCAGTACCTCTGAAACCAGCTGACTGGAAATTGGCATAAATATGCCTAAGACGGTACCTTTGAGGTGAGTTTGGAAAAACTTGAGAGATAGCTTTGAGAAGCCCCTAAACAAGTGAAAAGAGGAAATGAATATTAATTAATCAGGGCCTAATGGTTGTGTCAATGCAATATCTTATGAAAACGATGGATACAAACCTTCTGCCTATCTGAGATTATAGTGTAAGTACCAAACTTGCCAGACTCTCCAATGCAATATCTTAGCTGTGTCAAAAACCACATCCAACTAGCTATTTCCTCCTTATCAACTACACCAAATGCAATGGGGAAAATGTTGTTGTTTCCATCCCTACCAGTTGCAGCAAGGATCTGTTGTCCTGTGGCCAGTTTGATAAAACAACCATCTACCCCTATGGATAAAAGATAAAAATCAGTGGGCTACAACAAAACAATGAATGGATACACAGTGAATACAAGAGACAGTGCATGGACACATACCTATGAATGGCCTACAACCATTTAGAAAACCCTGCAGAGAAGCATTAAGACAGATAAAGAGCCCATGGAATCTTGGGTTTGGGCTAGGGTGCTCAACTAGTTGTTTTGTTGTCACAGCACATCTACTACCTGGATTTGTATCTAAAATAGCTTGCAAATAATCCCTTATCCTGGTATACTGTGCCTTCTGATCACCCATGACAGCAGCAAATGCCTGCTTCCTAGCTCTGTATGCACAACAGAGCTTAGAATGGACTCCTCTAATTTCTCACAGTAGAATGGACAGATCTCCCATCTGCTTGCTTCTACTTTCTGTCTTGTACCACTATACTTGACCATAAGCTTGTCCCTTATACCTTCAAGCATTGTCCTAATTGGCTTGTTCCTCACATTTAGAATCATTTTGTTGAAGACTTCACTGATGTTGTTGACAACTAGATCAGTTTTGCAGTTTGTGTATAACAGATGTCTGGCCCAAGCCTCAGGGTATCTTCACCAGCCAGTTGTATGCCTCCTCACAATCTGCTTTTAGAGCTTCCATTGCCAGATCAAATCCATTCTTGGTGTATGAGTAACTAGCAGCATCCATGTGCTTCTTGAGCTCAGTACCTCTGAAACCAGCTGACTGGAAATTGGCATAAATATGCCTAAGACGGTACCTTTGAGGTGAGTTTGGAAAAACTTGAGAGATAGCTTTGAGAAGCCCCTAAACATTAATTAATCAGGGCCTAATGGTTGTGTCAATGCAATATCTTATGAAAACTGGATACAAACCTTCTGCCTATCTGAGATTATAGTGTAAGTACCAAACTTGCCAGACTCTCCAATGCAATATCTTAGCTGTGTCAAAAACCACATCCACTAGACCAAATGCAATGGGGAAAATGTTGTTGTTTCCATCCCTACCAGTTGCAGCAAGGATCTGTTGTCCTGTGGCCAGTTTGCTACCCCTATGGATAAAAGATAAAAATCAGTGGGCTACAACAAAACAATGAATGGATACAAGAGACAGTGAATGGATAGAGTGCATGGACACTAATACCTATGAATGGCCTACAACCATTTAGAAAACCCTGCAGAGAAGCATTAAGACAGATAAAGAGCCCATGGAATCTTGGGTTTGGGCTAGGGTGCTCAACTAGTTGTTTTGTTGTCACAGCACATCTACTACCTGGATTTGTATCTAAAATAGCTGCAAATAATCCCTTATCCTGGTATACTGTGCCTTCTGATCACCCATGACAGCAGCAAACTAGCTCTGTATGCACAACAGAGCTTAGAATGGACTCCTCTAATTTCTCACAGTAGAATGGACAGATCTCCCATCTGCTTGCTTCTACTTTCTGTCTTGTACCACTATACTTGACCATAATACCTTCAAGCATTGTCCTAATTGGCTTGTTCCTCACATTTAGAATCATTTTGTTGAAGACTTCACTGATGTTGTTGACAACTAGATCAGTTTTGCAGTTTGTGTATAACAGATGTCTGGCCCAAGCCTCAGGTGGTATCTTCACCAGCCAGTTGTATGCCTCCTCACAATCTGCTTTTAGAGCTTCCATTGCCAGATCAAATCCATTCTTGGTGTATGAGTAACTAGCAGCATCCATGTGCTTCTTGAGCTCAGTACCTCTGAAACCAGCTGACTGGAAATTGGCATAAATATGCCTAAGACGGTACCTTTGAGGTGAGTTTGGAAAAACTTGAGAGATAGCTTTGAGAAGCCCCTAAACAAGTGAAAAGAGGAAATGGATATTAATTAATCAGGGCCTAATGGTTGTGTCAATGCAATATCTTATGAAAACAATGGATACAAACCTTCTGCCTATCTGAGATTATAGTGTAAGTACCAAACTTGCCAGACTCTCCAATGCAATATCTTAGCTGTGTCAAAAACCACATCCAACTAGCTGTTTCCTCCTTATCAACTACACCAAATGCAATGGGGAAAATGTTGTTGTTTCCATCCCTACCAGTTGCAGCAAGGATCTGTTGTCCTGTGGCCAGTTTGATAAAATAACCATCTACCCCTATGGATAAAAGATAAAAATCAGTGGGCTACAACAAAACAATGAATGGATACAAGAGACAGTGAATGGATACAAGAGACAGTGCATGGACACATACCTATGAATGGCCTACAACCATTTAGAAAACCCTGCAGAGAAGCATTAAGACAGATAAAGAGCCCATGGAATCTTGGGTTTGGGCTAGGGTGCTCAACTAGTTGTTTTGTTGTCACAGCACATCTACTACCTGGATTTGTATCTAAAATAGCTTGCAAATAATCCCTTATCCTGGTATACTGTGCCTTCTGATCACCCATGACAGCAGCAAATGCCCGCTTCCTAGCTCTGTATGCACAACAGAGCTTAGAATGGACTCCTCTAATTTCTCACAGTAGAATGGACAGATCTCCCATCTGCTTGCTTCTACTTTCTGTCTTGTACCACTATACTTGACCATAAGCTTGTCCCTTATACCTTCAAGCATTGTCCTAATTGGCTTGTTCCTCACATTTAGAATCATTTTGTTGAAGACTTCACTGATGTTGTTGACAACTAGATCAGTTTTGCAGTTTGTGTATAACAGATGTCTGGCCCAAGCCTCAGGTGGTATCTTCACCAGCCAGTTGTATGCCTCCTCACAATCTGCTTTTAGAGCTTCCATTGCCAGATCAAATCCATTCTTGGTGTATGAGTAACTAGCAGCATCCATGTGCTTCTTGAGCTCAGTACCTCTGAAACCAGCTGACTGGAAATTGGCATAAATATGCCTAAGACGGTACCTTTGAGGTGAGTTTGGAAAAACTTGAGAGATAGCTTTGAGAAGCCCCTAAACAAGTGAAAAGAGGAAATGAATATTAATTAATCAGGGCCTAATGGTTGTGTCAATGCAATATCTTATGAAAACGATGGATACAAACCTTCTGCCTATCTGAGATTATAGTGTAAGTACCAAACTTGCCAGACTCTCCAATGCAATATCTTAGCTGTGTCAAAAACCACATCCAACTAGCTGTTTCCTCCTTATCAACTACACCAAATGCAATGGGGAAAATGTTGTTGTTTCCATCCCTACTAGTTGCAGCAAGGATCTGTTGTCCTGTGGCCAGTTTGATAAAACAACCATCTACCCCTATGGATAAAAGATAAAAATCAGTGGGCTACAACAAAACAATGAATGGATACAAGAGACAGTGAATGGATACAAGAGACAGTGCATGGACACATACCTATGAATGGCCTACAACCATTTAGAAAACCCTGCAGAGAAGCATTAAGACAGATAAAGAGCCCATGGAATCTTGGGTTTGGGCTAGGGTGCTCAACTAGTTGTTTTGTTGTCACAACACATCTACTACCTGGATTTGTATCTAAAATAGCTTGCAAATAATCAATTATCCTGGTATATTGTGCCTTCTGATCACCCATGACAGCAGCAAATGCCTGCTTCCTAGCTCTGTATGCTTTGCTCTTTGGCACTTCCACTCCATACTTCTGTTTGGCATTGTCAATCAGGGTATCAACACAGGTATTAGGGTCAGTTCTAATTGCTTGCTCAGATTGTGCAGCAAGCCAGCCAATAGTCACTTTTGTGTTCTCACCATGAGGTATGCATGTGTGTTGGGGCATGAATTTCCTTATGCAAAATGTCTTCCCATGGGCAATCTTGGAGGCAGTGATAAAGAATTTACAACCTTTTTTCTTGCCTTCTTTAGTGCACCAAGAAATTATTCTATCACTACAATTCCTGTGATAATGGAAGTTTCTAAGCTGGGCTATGTGATAACTCCTAAGTGCTGTTCTGAATTGGTACACATCATTGAAGCACAACTTAATGCAAAATTGCTGATGAGGGTCAGCCCTATCTGGATCATACCAAATTCTTTTCTTCAGCCTCTTTAACTTCCTCTTCTTTCCAGACTGTAGATTGAATTTAGGTACACTGCCATCATCATCACTGTTTCCAACATCTGCTGGGCTGCTGTCCTCATCACTGGATGGTAGAAAATCTTCCATTTCTGGTTCCCCTAACTCATGGTGAGATCTACTTGTTGGACCTGGCTTGGATGGCTTCATTTTTTTGGGAAGGAAACAATCTGGCTCTTCCTAGTCACTGTCAACCTCTTCTGGCTCAAACATTTCCTCCACATCAGTATGCCCTTCAAAGTGCAGAAGGGGATCAGCTCTTTGCTTCCTCTGATGCTCCATCTTCCTAAGGATGTCCATATGCTCAGGGCCTAATGTTTGCTCCTTTTTCTTTCTCTTCAATTCATCTATATACTGCAATTCGTCCACATCAGTATCCCATTCAAAGTGTAGAAGGGGATCATCTCTTTGCTTCCTCTTATGCTCCATCTTCTTGAGGATGTCTCCATGCTCAGAGCCTAATGCTTGCTCCTTTTTCTTTATCTTCAATTCCTGTATGTACTGCAATTCCTCCATGACTGACCTGTTGTGGTCCTCAGGGTCAACCTGACAAGGATAGAAGAAATCATCATCTTCTGACACCACCTCATCTTCTGACACCACATCAACAGGGATAGGGATAGGTCCTATTGCCTTCTGAAAGTTGGAGCTCTGTTGGGTGCCCAAGAACAACACATCTGACATGTCCATAGCTACAGGAAAAAAATCATCATCATCACCAGAAGTGTAATTCACTCCTCTACCGTCAACTGAAAATATCACAGGCTCATTCAGTATTTCTGCCAGAACATCATCAATGTTGACATATGATGGCCAGATAGAATCTTTTTTTAGTACAGTGATATTCAACACCTGCTCCTCCTCATACATGTCAATCATGGCATTTACTTGGGTCATGCTAGAAATGAGCTCCATTCCATTCTTGCCTTTTCCCTTCTCTTTAACATAGTACATGTTGTCTCCTATCCCATAACCATAACCTTCTATCAATGCTAACAAATTAAGCCTGGTTATGTCAGATCTGCATAAGATTCTTTCCAGGTTGTCCTCACCAAGAAAGTTGAATCTAATCTCCCAAACATCATCATCTAGGCTGTCATAATTAAATACACAATGATTAGGTAACTACTTGCTAAACAACACATCAATATTATATACTGTTAAATTGCAGTCACTGTTTTAGTTAACAACTAATAAAACTACCTAAAAACTTACAGCAAGAATTTTATCTAATGATAACATTAGTGATAGCAATAAATTCACTAGTTCTATCAATAATTTCACTACTAATTCACTGCTAATTTGTCCTAAAATTGCACTAGTAATAGCAATAATTCATCTACTACTAATTTGTCCTAAAATTGCTGAACTAAATATTCTAAATTTAATCTAACCACACAAATGTTAGCATTAACCTATATTTCTAAATCTAACCACACACAGCAGATCTTCTTCCGAATGAATCGAGCTTCTGGAAGGGGAACTTACTCTACACCGCCGAAGGAGGTAGCCCAACGGTGACTGCTTTTTGTGGGCGAAGAGATCACCGCCCGCGCCAGCGCACCAGCTGACCTAGCCTCCGGCGACAATGTCGCCGCCGCTTGCATCGGCGGCAGCGAATCATCAGTCGGAGAAGCCGCCCAGCGCATCCTGCAACCGCACCCCACGGACGGAGCACAAGGTGGTGGAACGGGATCGGAGCTTGCCGGGGGTCGCCGACGCCATCCGCTGTCGCCGCCATTGCCGGGGGTCGCCGCCCCCATCGCAGGTACAAGAGGAAGGGGAGGCGCGCGGGGGAACTGTCTAAACCCTATCTGGTTCCCCCTTTTCCTCCGACAAACGGTGGACGGCGGTGGGGCCCGCGCGCCGTTAACAGCGGTAACGGGCGTGTCGGGAGCCATCAAAGGGGAGCCACGTGGCCTCTGCGGGTGGGCCCGACCCGTCAGAACCAGCGTCAATTCGAGTTTAGTGAAGAATTGGTGTTTTTTGAGACAATCAACGAATTTTGTGGTGGTTTTTGTATCCTTTCCGTAAAGTGGTATCAATCAGTAAATTTAGCCCGTAAAGTGGTGGTTTTATGCTATTAACTCCTCATCAATAAGATGCTTTGCTCCTTATTATGAGCCAGCTAGCTGCTGTATTCGTAAACTCAAACTCCATACATACCCTCGGTGCTTGTGTGTTTGATTTTTGGCACTTTATCTATAAACAGTTAACGCACTTACCTACGACACCAACTTGACATGAACAAGTAGTACTCTTTTCTTCTATTACACATCCATCATTGTCTTGCTGAATGACAACGGAAACACAAAATATAAATAGAAAGATTCAAGAATTTTCCATAAAGACGATCTCTCAAAATAATAGAGAAATTACATGACAAAGTGTCCAATACTATACAGAAGGTTCAAGAATTTCCCATTACAACAACATTGCCTCAAAACACTAGAGAAAGTTAACAACAGATAAACTCATAGAACGTACCTGAAAAAAAAACACACAAAAAAAACTGATAGAACGTGATAAGATTGCATCATCCTTAATTTGGAAAAAGAATTCCTTCTCAAGATATATAACCAAGCAATCATTCCAGTATTAGCTTGTTCCTCGGTTTACTTTTCACATAGTTCATTGAAGAAAAAATATTCACCTATACGTATACACATAGTTGTCAAGTAGTTGGGTATATATCATACACATAGTCACCTATACGTATACTGTATATATGTATTAATTTATTTTGACCAAAAAAATGGGTATTCAGCTGAATACCCATAAGTTTATTTATGCCCGCCAACTTCAACCCGTAAAACTAACTCGTCTTCTATTGAGAGTCTCCTCTGAGACCGAGCCGCCGCTGCCTCCCTGCTCCCATGGGGGCGACGCCCTCCGGTCTATGCTTGGAGGGGAAACACGGCATGTACAGAGTAGTAGTATGGTGTTTGGCTGTGTGCCGGCAATGGCTATATCTATGCCTGGACGTTGAACTTGGGCCAGAAAGCTTGGCCCGAGCTTTTTGGGCTTGGAGCGAGCTGGGCTCGGCCCACTTTACTGCCGAGCTCGTGTCGAGTCAGGAAAGTTGGCCCGCCGCGAGCTCGGGCCGGCTTGTTTGGCTCGTAATTGTTCTTTTATTAATTGATGGTCGAATTGGCTAATTTATTATTTCAGACTAGCCCATTCTAGCTCTATCGATAGACTACAAGGAACTGCTCTTTCATAGTTAAGGTTCGCCTTCCTGAGCTAGGGCAAGCCACCGCCACCGCCACCGCCGTCGCCTCCCGCATGGATGCCCCCGACGTTGCGCTGACCCCCCTTCTCCATCGCCGCTGCCTCTGCCATGCCGCCCCGCATATCCACCCATAGCCACCGCTACATCTGCCACGTTGTCCCGCACGACCTCCGCCGCCTCTGACATGTTGCACCGCTACTGTTGAAGAGGGCCCATCCTCCAGTGACCCAGCTCCACTAGGGTCGCGAGCTGCACCGAGCTGGACCGAGCTCGTCGGAAGCTCAGGCCGAGTTCCATTTCATGGCTCGCCGGTGGTGTCGAGCTAGATCGGGCTCGGCAATTCCGGACCGAGTTTTTCTCTGGCTCGGCCCGAGCCAGATCGAGCTACCTCGCGTCTAGTTATATCTATATCCTCGTAGTTTGGAGGAATGTTAGGGATCTCGGTGACCAAATCTTGAGATCCCTAGGGTTCTTCTTTTATGTTCTTGTGCTCCTCTTGTCGGAACATGAGTGATGGAGAAGACCACTGCATCCCTCAAATAAGGTTGCCCACATGTATTGTTGCTTGGAATGGAGCGGCAGAGCTGGTGAGCTTTCCTTGGCCGGCCTTAGTGGCAAGGGGGGAGGGGGTAGCCTATTGTCGTTTCTTTTGATGCGCCATGGCGATGGTGGGGAAGGTTCGAGCAACACCATGGTGAACATCCCACGGCAGCCAGACTTGCTATCATGATCTGAGGTCGCATCTGCATGCGCCTTTCTAGACGCCATGACTGCATTTGTTCAACCTCCAATATGGATGCCTCTATTAGAGATCCTCGCTGGCGTCCAACGTCCTCTCGTCGCCGTGGGTGGAAGGATGGCTAGAGCTGGAGTCTCAACGACTATTGTTTTCTAATGATTATACTCAGAACATATCACGCAAGTAAAAGAGATAACTACTAGGAAAAGGCCTATAGAAAAAAAAGCTACCGCTGGCGCACCAAATATTGAGCCTACCGGCGCTATCCACCACCGGCGCTATCCACCACCGACGCGTCTAGCATTCGCTCCGCGTGTGCTAACATTTTGCCCCCGGCGGGCCTCCACCAAACCACGCCGGCGGTACGTTTGCCCCCCACCCCCCCCCCCCACACACACACCTGGCGGCCACCCGCCCGTAGCCTCGGCGCTTCGAACACAAGAATGCCGGCAGCACATTACGTAGCCCCAGCGTCTGCTCGACCACGCGTACCGGTGCTAGAGTCCAGCCGGCCCCACAGATTACCCCCGACGCTTTGGTAGCTAAAGAGCCAGCGCTACTAATCCTTACCCCCAGCGCGCCACCCTGGCACCTGCTGGAATTCATGCGATAGGCCCCACGCCAGCCCCAACCCACCCAACCCCTCCAGCCACAGTGCCTACGCCCGACATGTTTCTTCCAGAACCGCTGGCGATAGTGCCACTTACCACGGGCGCTAATGAGCCAGGACCCACCCCTCTCCGCACCCTTGGACCCCCAACGCGTCAGAGTGCGAAACCGCTGGTGTCTAAAGGGAGCGCGCCGACGGTAACCTGGAAAGTTGCAATAAATGCACTCTCTCCCACCACTCTCTTTCCAGCTCACTCTAGCTCGATCATCCTCTCTTCCCATCTCATTTTTCACTCCCTTCCTCCTATTTTAGCTATTCTAACCAACCATATCTCGTATACTTTATCAAATCTTTTTCCCCACATGCACCACCCTTATAGATAGATACTATAGAAATCTCCCCCTATCCTCCACGCCACTCCTAGATCTAGAACATAATCCACTCTCTCTGATCCGGTCGACGTGTCGTCTCGCGCACGTCTATACTTATTGACCTAATAGGTGACTAACTAAGAATTAGCGGATAAAATTGGCGATGAGGTGGCAAAATTTGTGTGCATATCTATGGAAATATATTGTATATGAAAATGATTGGGAAAGATTTGATGACATGAAAGTGCTGAGTTGCCAATGTTTTGCCGAAATATTGTTTCATTAACGTTCCGGTAAATTTATGGCGCTTTCCATAGACCGTGTTTCTAGCAGGGTCATGCCGAAATTTTCCATAAAACCAACCGATCGACGATGGTTCTAGTAATTAATTCTCTCTTGTCATGCATGCGACAATGGTCATCTCGATGACGAAACGTTCTCTCTAGCGGGAGTTTTTCTTATAATTTTTCTTTTTTTATTTAGGATGTTTGCATTCCTAAAGACTGCTAGGTCATGCGTTGTTGCAGAGGCTGAATCTAATTGGTATCTCCGTGATATTAATATACACTTTAAAAAAAAACAGGTCTCATCAGTTCTCAAAGTAACTTTTGTTTTGAAATTTAGTCATTTGTTGGTACGAAGTTTAGTCATTTGTTGGTACGCTCGATTTGGACAGATGAGATGTTTGTGTTTGCAATTTCAAAGGCTACGCAACGAACCAATTGTCCACTAGTACGACTGATGTGAACATTCCATCTTTAAACTCGCGCAACCGTCCAAAAAGCTGCTCAGACTGCAACACAAGAAAATCATGTCTTATCGGCTATTTCGTACGAGCGGCAAAAGTCGGGTGCTACGGACATCAAATGAGTTTGTGAAAGAAAATAGTGACGCTTGGACAGACTGGTACAGTGTACACGAACACGGCAGTTAGCTAAGCCGTCCTACCAGAGTCGTACAGTACTATCACACGTGATCGGATGAGAACATATGACCAGACATCTAGCTTGCAAACCTGCTGACACTAGTGGAAACGCGGGCTTTTGTTGATCCCGAAAATGGGCTTTAACACCGGTTCTTCTACGAACCGGTGTTAAAGGGGGGGCCGTACCAGCGTGGCCTCTGCGGCATTAAAGGAGCCCCCCTTGCCACGAACCGGTGTTAAAGGTCTTTCCACCAGTGGCCCGCGCACCCCCCCCTTTAACACCGGTTCGTGGCACGAACCGGTGTTAAAGGGGGGGGGGGGCTATATAAGACACCACCCTAGCCCACACACACCCCACTCTTCCATTCTTTCACATTTTGGAGCCTAGCAAGAGGGTGTGAAGAGTGCTAGTTTGTGTTTTTTTCATATGCACTAGAGGTGTTCGGTGAAATGCCCGAGAGCTCAAAATAAGCTTTCTTGTTGCTCTTTCCGTCTCGGTCGAGGTCGGCAACTATAGTTTCATGTGTCATTGATGTACTATATATATAAATGGTCATCTCCCTATTATTTTTTGATATATACTACATATTAATGCAGATGAATCGACAATGGATGTACGGTGACCGCCGCACTTCCGAGTACATTACGGGCCTCCAAAATTTCATCGTTGTGGCTAATGCAAACCGTGGTCACAATGGTTTTATGTGCTGTCCGTGTGTTCACTGTCAGAACAAGAAAGACTACTCAAATACCAGAACCATTCACGCCCACCTGCTTCGATCTGGTTTCATGCCCAGCTATAATTGTTGGACCAAGCACGGAGAAAAAGGGGTTGTGATGGAAGACAACGAAGAAGAAGAGGATGATGAAAACTATCATAATATGTATCCTGAATATGATGATAATGCAACGGAGGTAGATAATGAAGATCAAGAGGGAGCAGATGGGCCCGCTGATGACGATCTTGGTCGGGCCATTACTGATGCAAAGGAAGAATGTGAAACTGAAAAGGAGAAGGAGAAGCTGGAGCAGATGTTAAAGGATCACAAAACATTGTTGTATCCAACTTGCGAAGATGGCCACAAAAAGCTAGGTGCCACACTGGATTTGCTGCAATGGAAGGCAGAGAATGGTGTGACTGACAGCGCATTTTCAAAGTTGTTGGTAAAAATGAAGAATCTTCTTCCAAGAAATAATGAGTTGCCTGACAGTACATACCAAGCAAAGAAGGTTGTCTTCCCTCTAGGATTAGACGTGCAGAAGATAGATGCCTGCATTAATGAATGCATCCTCTACCGCGGTGAGAAGTACGAGAATTTGGATGCATGCCCGGTATGCACTGCACTGCGGTATAAGATCAGACGAGACGATCCTGGCGATGTTGAGGGCGAGGCCCCTAGGAAGAAGGTTCCCGCCAAGGTTATGTGGTATGCTCCTATAATACCACGGTTAAAACGTCTCTTCAGAAATAAAGAGCATGCCAAGTTGTTGCGATGGCACATGGAAGACCGTAAGAAAGACGCGATGTTGAGACACCCCGCTGATGGGTCACAGTGGAGAAAAGTCGAGCGAGAGTACCCGGACTTTGCACGTGACGCAAGGAACTTAAGGTTTGGTCTAAGTACAGACGGCATGAATCCTTTTGGTGAGCAGAGCTGCAGTCACAGCACATGGCCTGTGACCCTATGTATCTATAACCTTCCTCCTTGGTTGTGTATGAAGAGGAAGTTCATTATGATGCCAGTGCTCATCCAAGGCCCGAGGCAACCCGGCAACGACATTGATGTGTACCTAAGGCCATTAGTTGAAGAACTTTTACAGCTGTGGGCCAAACCAGGTGTACGTATGTGGGATGAGCACAAAGGGGAGCCATTTGACCTACGAGCATTGCTTTTCGTAACCATCAATGATTGGCCTGCTCTTAGTAACATTTCAGGGCAGACAAACAAGGGATACAATGCATGCACACACTGTTTAGATGATACTGAAAGTGTATATTTGGATAAATGTAAGAAGGTTGTGTACCTAGGGTATCGCCGATTTCTTCCGAACCTGCATCCAGTAAGAAAGAAAGGCAAGCATTTCAAACGTCTGGCAGAACCCCGGAGGAAGCCTGTCCTCCGTACCGGTGAGGAGGTATTTGGTATGGTCAAGGACCTAGAAGTAATCTTTGGAAAAGGTCCTCCAAATGTTTGACAAAAGGTCCTCCAAATGTTCGGAGAGCAGGAAAACCAATCATGCGCCCCGCTCCAAATGTTTGACAAACGGGACGCTCCTCCCGTAGATGATTACGAGGCAGAGCTACAAAGAAAGGCCAATGAGATGGGGATGACTTACATTGCATACTTGAACGTCATGGGAGACAACTTTCCCAAATGCGATGTCAACCCCATACAGCCATGGAAGTATGGGAAGAATCTCGTCAAGAAAGAGGAGCTCAAGAATCTACCAACAAAGATGCGAAAATTGCACAAGTGGTACCTTCATTTCTGCAAGACGAGAAAAGAAGAATGGATCACGGCGCATATAAGAGATCATATTTTCTTGTGCGGAGACGACGCGATCGACTTCAACATTCAAGACTTGCATTTTCTATTCAATCAGAAGGAACTCGACAAATCTGCCATCAGCCTTTATTGTGTGTAAGTACTATTTCTGTAATTTTTATCTCAACTCATTCACTTCATTAATTGCATGTACATATATATGCTCACCATATATGTATATACTATTATGCAGGAAAAAGGTTATGGAATGCATGAAAGGAGGCCCTTTTGACATTGGGTTCGTTGACCCAAATAGAGTTCATGAAGAAGTGGTAAGAGACAAACCCGGGCAAACAGAAGATTACTTGCTAAAGTCTTTACTGAGACAACAAACCAAAAGGGAAATACTATTGCCTTACAACTTCTCGTGAGTACTGTTACCCTCTCTCTTGTACACATTCTGTTTCGGCTTACTCGATGTTAAGTGTAACTGATGATGAGTTATGCGTGCGTAGGTTCCACTTTATTCTGCTAGTCATTCAACCCGACTCAGGAAAAGTCCTTGTCATGGACTCGTTACGAAAAGAAAAAGAGCTATGGGCAGACTTTAGAGAGATGCTCCAGAGGTAATTTCAATCATATTATCGCACTAGATCGGCAACTTTCGTGACAATAAGTAATTAATTACTCCTTTATCCATTTTCTTTGTCGGACAGGGTTTGGAAAATGTTCACGGGCAGGGCCGTGGGTGAATGGTCAGAAGAACTAAAATTTGTAGACCAAAATGTAAGTAATACTAGCTAGCTTCCAATTCCATTATATCATGCTTTATTGATTATTATTTTGATTGAACTCTCTATTCTCGTAAAGTGCGCGCATCAAGGACACGGCAATAACTTATGTGGGTACTATGTTTGCGAATTCATTCGCAACACGATATGTGCGACAGGCCAAGCCGCACTAGAACAACTTAGAGTAAGTAAACAAAGTCCACAACATTATTTTATTACCATCAATTGTGTTGAGTTTTATTCTTATATATATATTGACGGCCCATTCTTCATATATATTCAGATCGAACGGATGCGGGACCAACTCCTACCATTTGAACGCATACGATCCATTCAAGAGGAATTGGCGGGGTTCATACTTGATGAGGTCGTCACGCCTGGCGGAGAACTCTTTAGATATCCACCAAAATGAACGATGACGATGTATGTGCCGATGACGATGTATGTGCCGATGACGATGTTTGTGTATAATAATAGTTGCTTAATTATTCATGTACTCGTATGTACCGATGACGATTCTATAAGTATACCGCTCCCGATCGATTTCCCCTCGCTCTCCCCCCCCCTCCGGCAGAAATACGCCCAGAACGGGGCAGAGGCAGAAGTCTGCCGCGGCAGAGATTTAGGCCGTTTTCCTGCCGCGGCAGAACTCTGCCGCGGCAGGAAAACGGCCTAAATCTCTGCCGCGGCAGAAGAACCTTTAACACCGGTTCCAGATACGAACCGGTGTTAAAGGGGGGGGGGGCCCTGAGGCCTGCGGCAGCCCCACGTGCGCCACCCTTTAACACCGGTTCGTATAGGAACCGGTGTTAAAGGGGCCCCCCTCTAACACCGAACCCTCAACAGCGGTTGGGGAACCGCTGTTAGAGGGCCCTCCCAACCGGAGTTAAAGGGGGGGCTCTGCACTAGTGTGATAACAAACATACATTATCATCTACTCCCTCCGTCCAACAATAGATATCTTAGGTTTTTAAAATTTTGGATGAATCTACATATTAAATAGTGTCTAGATTTATTCAAATTTTGACAAATTTGAGACATCTATTTTAGGACGAAGGAAGTACCAAATTCCCGGTACTCCCTCCATCCATATCAATGGTCTTAACTTTGTTTAAATATAAATATATCTAGTCTAAATATTTAGCTAGATACGTGTGAATCTAAATAAAATTGACACTATTAATATGGACAGGAGGAAGTATAGTATTTTTGACCGAATTACAAAAAGTACGAAAAGATAAAGAGCATCTGTTGTCGGCTAGAAATTTTGTTGCTGTCAAAGATATCGAGCCCATCACCATCGACGCCCCAACTGTCCTCCCCAGAAGTCTCTTTCCTGACCTCGCACGAATAGAGAGGCAAACTTGAGAGTCGCTTCTTGGAGGCCGGGCCTCTTCCTTGGCCCCCTCGCCGGAATAGCCGGCGAGTGGCGGCGGGAAGACGGCGCCGGAGTAGGCTTAGTTCTCTGTAGGAGTGGTAGGTGTAGCTTCCAGCCAAGTGCCGTGGTAGTTTGGAGTAGGTCGCTGGCGTCCCCTGACCGGACTCAGCGCGTCTGGAGCAGTTCTTGTTCCTCTGTCTTGCTCTAGTGGTTGAAGCAGACGATGCCGCAATACAGCTCCAACATCTCCTCTAATAAGGTCAGTTTGTGTGATGTGGCCACCTTCCTTCTATGTAGTGCGGTGGTTCTTCTCCTTCTCTCGGCCTGCCGTGGTGGCGAGGGAGAGATGGGGGAGAACTTCTACGCTCGTCGATCTGGTGGTGGTTCTCCCGTGTTGGTGCGTCAGCGCAACACCACTCGGTCTCTGGCCTGGATTTCTGCCAAGCTTCATGGGAAGAAGGCTGGATCCTTGCAAGGGAATCTCCTGAATAAGCGTCTGGTGGGTGTGCACCTCGATGGGAAGGGGTACTGTGCTGCTGCGTTCCCTCTGGCCGGCCATGGTGGCGAGGGGAGGCTGCGTAGCGGATAGTTCTTCTTTGCTTTTTCGAGGCGGTGCGACCATCTACTGCTGCAACATCGAGCTCAACACACGCTGGCCATGATTGCCACCGTGATCTGTGGCCGAATCGGCGGCCAAGTGAGGCGCAAAGATGGCGCCCTTTACAACCTCCACATGGGAGGCCTTTATTGGAGTTTCTCGCCGGAGTTCCCTCCATACCGCGGCCAAGTGGTTCATCCCCGCGCGGTCTTGGCGGCTGGCGGCGGAAGCTCATCGTCGGTGGAGAGGACAGGCTCCAGGGATCCGATTGCTTTTCTAGTTTTATCGTGGAGGTCCTTTGTGCAAAAATTCAGGATAGTGTTGTATTGTTTCTTATTTTTGGTCCTGACTGTAATTGTACCCACCGCATAATATAATATGCAGCTCGGGGTCTTTCTAGACCCCTCCCTCGTTAAAAAAAAACCATCGACGCTTTTGGAGCTACATGCAACATGTCGGCCAACCGGAACAGCCAATTAACCCACATTTCCTGTCATTTTGGCACTTTAACCGCTCCATGCCCGGAATAATGTCATAACACTAGCAGAAGTCTCATTGGATCTTAATGATATCTTGAAATAATCTACTATTACGATTATCCACGATATAATTGTCGGACGGTGTTGACGTGTTCAAATGAAAATTATTAGAAAGTGGTAAAAATTTTGTTGGCTCACTATGTAGAGCTTTGGTCCAACCTAATATCCCGGTCGATGATAATAGTAAAATTTGGAAAATGAAAATACCCCTCAAGACGAAAATATTTGCATGGTATCTACGGAAAGGGGTAATTCTAACAAAAGATAATCTTGCAAAGAGGAATTGGCATGAAAGTACACAATGCGTTTTTTTCATCACGATGAGACAATTCGACATTTATTCTTCCATTGCAAATTTGCTCTCTCTATATGGTCATTCATCCAAATAACTTCCGGTTTATCTCCTCCACGTTCTGTAACCAATGTTTTTGGTAATTAGTTGCATGAAATTGTTGATAAGTACGGAACTTTGTTTAGGGTGGAAGCACTTGCCATTATATGGTCGTTATGACTTTGTAAAAATGACAAGATTTTTAATAACATTGTGTCAGGCAAGTAGCATAAAATAATGCAGATGAAGACACTTCCAAATCAATATTTGACAACTTGAAGACGGGTGGTGCCTTCTCCTTCTTCTTGGCCGACGGCTGCGGCGCCATCGCTCGAAGGGGCACAACCGGAAACGGTGCGGAAGAAGCACCATCATCCTCGCCATGCCGCTCGAGGAAGGACAGGCCCCTCGGTGTTGGTAGGGTATATGCGTCCAAAGATTCGCTCCGTGAGCGCTTTCGGGTCTGCCCCTCACTCGCCTCAGGAGCATCCGCAGTCGGTGACTGAGCTGGAGGAAGCTCAGACTCGGAGTCCACCTCCTCATTGTCTGGCGCCTCCCTAAAATTCGCAGGCAGAGGAGGCATAGACCCCGTAACCTGGAGGCACTGCAAGAAAAAACGACAAAAACATGAGAAACGGAAACAAACAACAAACACCCGCAAAGGCGCAACGCGCATGAACAAACTTCACCTTCGAAGCCCCTTTACTAGAGCTGAGAGGGGGAGTCAGCGAATCCCCTGGAAGGTCCTCACCAGCCTTGTACTTCAGCATAGGACGGAGGACCCTATCAAGGTCATTCAAAGACAACTCTTCGGATGACACCCTGGTCAGACCACTAGGGCCGGCGTAGAGAAACATCGGGTGCGCCCTAGCTTGGAGCGGCTGCACCCGACATTTGAGGAAGGTGTGGATGATGTCGACACTATTGAACTCCTTGCCTGGCACCAGTTGAAGAGCCTCCACTCGCTTGTAGAGCCTCTCCACCTCTGCAACTTCGCCCTCCAAGATGCGGTTTTTCCATGATCTTTTTGGGACGATCTTCTGGTCGGAGTCGAAGAGGGCAAGACCAAATTGATGACCGTCCAGCTTGACATCGCGGATGTAAAACTACTTACAAACGCCAATACTGGACGGACTCGCAAATAGATAAGGAGAAAAATTGGACAAAAGCACGAAGGGAGATGATGCAACCGTCAAGCGGATAGACTCCTGCCTCTTCATGGAATAGAGCTTCCGGAAGAGGCCAAAGTGTGGCTTGATGCCAAGCCAGCACTCGCAAAGCGTGATGAAGCACGAAATGTTAAGAAGAGAATTGGGAGATAGATGATGAATCTGAATCCCATAGAAGAAAAGGAGGCCACGAAGGAAATCGTGGACAGGAAGTGAAAAACCGTGAAGAATGAAGGAAACGAAGATCACCCGAAACCCTACGGTGCGCGGGGGATTACCTCATCGCCGGGGATCCTGACGTCCTCCTTGTTCTGCGGGATAATCCTGAATCGCGCAACTTGCGTAGATCGGTGTCACGCACCTCCGTGCACCTCCACTTGCCGTCATTGGTGCGAGCAGGAGCGGCAACCTTCTTGCTGCCGGCAGCGGCACTCGAGCCAGCTCCAGCAGCACCCTTCCTCGACTTGCCCATGCGCGGCGGCGTCGAGTGCAGCGATGAGCATGGAGAAATGAAGAAGGAAACAACCGGAGAACATCCAACGCGCGCAAGAGGGGAAGTGCTCATGAAAATAGAGGAAATGGTGAAAGCAAATGGCAAGGGGTAAAACAGAATCACTGTTTCCCCAGTTATAAAAGAAGAGGATGATGAACAGGACCGTTCATCTAGAAGCCCTAACGCGCAAGTCAAATCCAACCTACACATGTAAACACAACAGCGAACCGTCACCCGTAGGCCATCCACTGCAAATAGAAACCAAGGAGACGCCATAATTCTCATCACGCCGCGCATGACTAGTCAACTCCAAGTCAGGAAGTGGGACCCACGTTCGTCCTGTCACGTCATCTCTGGCGCCACAGATGGTTGAGGTCACCGACCGTCAGCAATGATGTCATCAAAAGTAGTCTAACAACGGTTGAAAATATTCGAATGATATATCAAGTACTTACTCTAATCTACGATTTTAACAACTACTCGGGGGCTACTCCTATCAGGAGCGCTGGCCGCGCACCTGAGACATGATTAAGGAACTGCCCTCTCGACTATCTTCGAGTCATACGTCAAGTCTACGACTCCACTAAGGACTCGGGGGCTACTCCCATAGGGAGGATTGATCAAGCATCCGAAAAATTGTGTCCTTCGGACCATAAAAAACAATTGAACTAAAGTCTCTGCTCGAGTCTACGACTCGAACAGACACTCGGGGGCTACTCCCATAGGGAGCGCTAGTCGTGCACCCTATGAATTTTTCGACTGAGATCCTTCGGATCAAAATACAAACTTTTCTAGCAACTTTGCCCAAACAAACGCTAAGTGAGAAACATTCCCCTTGTCCACCCGAAACACCTCCACGGTGATAACATTTTGGATGCTATGTCTACGATGCAAGGATAAGACCTATAGATATCATCTGATGGCCTGGTAACGCACCTGACTATGCTCTACCAGTAAAAACTGTGTCAACAGACACGATGAAAAATCTCGACGGACGCGTTGGGTATATCACTCGAAAACCACTAGGATTCGATTCCTATAAGTCCTTAAACGGCCTGAGTCGAATTACGCCAGCATTCGTTCTAGATTCGAGTCCAGGGACTCGAGTCTGAAGAAGATCGTGTTGTTTTGTCCTATGACAGTTAACTGACCCTGATTCGTTGGGAGAGTCAGACACATGCATCAACAATCCCTATGAACTAAATCATTTCACTTATGAACAGGTCAATTGCACACCGAAATAATTGAAGAATCCTCAGCTGAATCTATGATTCGACTGAACACTCGGGGGCTACTAACATGGTTATACCCTACGGCACGACATTGGTATACCTAGTCCAGCCCAAGGAAGGCCCACGACAACATACGCGGCCTGCAGAGATTTCGGGTGGCCCAAGCCCATGACGCCTTCAGATACTTGGAGAACAAGACTAGAGTAGATAAATTTCAAAGGGGAAACCCTAATCTGTAACCGACTCGACCTGGTGCCCGAGACCTGCCTATCTATATAAAGGCTAGGAGGACACGACGAAGAGGACGAATCAACTCACCTCATACGCAGCTCACGCCAGATTGCATCTGCGCACCCCTGTAACCTTCGGTTCTGCCGTAATCAAGAGCAGAAGAAGGAGTAGGGTTTTCCCAACAGGGCCTGAACCTAGGTAAACACCGTCTCCCCCGCGTCGCTTGTCTTTTAACCGTTTCGCGATCTCCAGCATCCCATCTTCTCCAAACCCAAGTCCATAACAATGGGCACTGGAACCCCAAAACTGTGGGCAATTGCTCATGAAAATGGCCATAAAACATGAAAATGGAGAGTTTTTGGTCATGCCCTTAAACATGTATTGGGTCTTACGGTCATTTTAATTGCCGTGGAACCCCAATATTATGGGCAATAACTTGTGAAAAACGGCCATAAAACGCGAAAACAACGAGTGTTTGTAAATAACTCTCAAACATGTAAATCTCCTTGGAACCCCACAAACTATGGGCAATTGCTCATGAAATGGCCATAAAACACGAAAATGAAGAGTTTTAGTCATGCCCTTAAACATGTATCGGGTCTTACGGTCATTTTAAATCGCCCTGGATCCCAATATTATGGGCAATAACTCATGAAAATGGCCATAATACGCCAAAAACGACGAGTTTTGGTCATAACTCTCAAACCTTTAATAGCCTTGGACCCCAAAACTATGGCAATAGCTCATGAAAACAGCCATAAAACGCGAAAACGACGAGTTTTTGGTCATAACTCTCAAACATGTATCGGGTCTTACGGGCCATGCGAATCCACCTAGAACCCCAAAAATGTGGGCAATAGTTCATAAAAACGGCCATAAAACACGGAAATGACGAGTATTTGAACAAGCATCAAACTTGTATTGGGTCTTACAGTCATTTTAAATCGCCCAAGAACCCCAAAAATATGGGTCATAACTCATGAAAATTAACATAAAACGCAACAAACGACGAGTTCTCGGTCAGGACTCTCATACATGTAAATCGCCTTGGAACCCCCAAATTGTGGGCAATATCTCCTGTAAACAGCCTTAAAACATGAAAATGGAAGGTTTTTGGTCATGCCGTCAAATATGTATCGGGTTTTACGATCATTTAAATCGCCCTGGAACCCCATATTATGGGCAATAACTTATGAAAACGTCCACAAAACGCGAAAAAACGAGTGTTTGGTCATAACTATCAAACATGTAAATCGCCTTGGAACCCCTAAACTGTGGGCAATTGCTCATGAAAATGGCCATAAAACATGCAAATGGAGAGTTTTTGGTCATGCCCTTAAACACGTATCGGGTATTATGTTCATTTTAAATCGCCCTGGAACCCCAATATTATGGGCAATAACTCATGAAAATGGCTATAATACGCAAAAACGAGGAATTTTTGGTCATAACTCTCAAACCTGTAAATCGCCTTGGAACCTCAAAACGATGGGCAATAGCTCATGAAAACGGCCATAAAAGGCGAGAACGAGAAGTTTTTGGTCATAACTCTCAAACATGTATCGGGTCTTACGGGCCATGCGAATCCCCCTAGAACCCCAAAAATGTGGCAAATAGCTCATAAAAACGGCCATAAAACACAAATGACGAGTTCTTGATCAAGCATCAAACATGTATCGGGTTTACAGTCATTTTAAATCGCCCTTGAACCCCAAAACTATGGGCAATAACTCATGAAAACGGCCATAAAACACAAAATGACGAGTGTTTGGTCATGCCCTTAAATATGTATCGTGTCTTGCGGTCGTTTTAAATCGCCCAACCCCAAAAAATAGGCCATAACTCATGAAAATTTCCATTAAACGCAAAACAACGAGTGTTTGGTCATAACTCTCAAACTTGTAAATCGCCTTGGAACCCAAAACTGTGGGCAATTGCTCATCAAAATGGCCATAAAACATGAAAATGGAGAGTTTTTGGTCATGCCCTTAAACATGTATCGGGTCTTACGGTCATTTTAAATTGCCCTGGAACCCCAATATTATGGGCAATAACTTGTGAAAACGGCCATAAAACGCGAAAACGACGAGTGTTTGGTAATAACTCTCAAACATGTAAATCTCCTTGGAACCCCCAAAACTATGGGCAATTGCTCATGAAAATGGCCATAAACACGAACATGAAGAGTTTTTAGTCATGCCCTTAAACATGTATCGGGTCTTACGGTCATTTTAAATCGCCCTGGATCCCAATATTATGGGCAATAACTCATGAAAATGGCCATAATACCCAAAAACGACGAGTTTTTGGTCATAACTCAAACCTTTAAACCCTGGAACCCCAAAACTATGGGCAATAGCTCATGAAAACGGCCATAAAACGCGAAAACGACGTGTTTTTTTGGTCATAACTCTCAAACATGTATCGGGTCTTACGGGCCATGCGAATCCACCTAGAACCCAAAAATGTGGAAATAGTTCATAAAAACGGCCATAAAACACGGAAATGACGAGTATTTGATCAAGCATCAAACTTGTATTGGGTCTTACAGTCATTTTAAATCGCCCAAGAACCCCAAAAATATGGGTCATAACTCATGAAAATTAACATAAAACGCAACAAACGACGAGTTCTCGTCAGGACTCTCATACATGTAAATCGCCTTGGAACCCCCAAATTGTGGGCAATATCTCCTGTAAACAGCCTTAAAACATGAAAATGGAAGGTTTTTGCTCATGCCGTCAAATATGTATCGGGTTTTACGATCATTTAAATCGCCCTGGAACCCCAATATTATGGGAAGTAAGTTATGAAAACGTCCAGAAAATGCGAAAACAACGAGTGTTTGGTCATAACTCTTAAACATGTAAATCGCCTTGGAACCCCTAAACTGTGGGCAATTCCTCATGAAAATGGCCATAAAACATGCAAATGGAGAGTTTTTGGTCATGCCCTTAAACACGTATCGGGTATTATGGTCATTTTAAATCGCCCTGGAACCCCAATATTATGGGCAATAACTCATGAAAATGGCTATAATACGCAAAAAACGAGGAATTTTTGGTCATAACTCTCAAACCTGTAAATCGCCTTGGAACCTCAAAACGATGGGCAATAGCTCATGAAAACGGCCATAAAAGGCGAGACCAAGTTTTTGGTCATAACTCTCAAACATGTATCGGGTCTTACGGGCCATGCGAATCCCCCTAGAACCCCAAAAATGTGGCCAATAGCTCATAAAAAACGGCCATAAAACACAAAAATGACGAGTTCTTGATCAAGAATCAAACATGTATCGGGTTTACAGTCATTTTAAATCGCCCTTGAACCCCAAAACTATGGGCAATAACTCATGAAAATGGCCATAAAACACAAAAATGACGAGTGTTTGGTCATGCCCTCAAATATGTATCGTGTCTTGCGGTCGTTTTAAATCGCCCTGGAACCCCATAAATATGGGCCATAACTCATGAAAACGGCCATAAAACGCGAAAATGACGAGTGTTTGGTAATAACTCTAAAACATGTAAATCTCCTTGGAACCCCAAAACTGTGGGCAATTGCTCATCAAAATGGCCATAAAACATGAAAATGGAGAGTTTTTGGTCATGCCCTTAAACATGTATCGGGTCTTACGGTCATTTTAAATTGCCCTGGAACCCCAATATTATGGGCAATAACTTGTGAAAACGGCCATAAACGCGAAAACGACGAGTGTTTGGTAATAACTCTCAAACATGTAAATCTCCTTGGAACCCCAAACTATGGGCAATTGCTCATGAAAATGGCCATAAACACGAAAATGAAGTTTTTTAGTCATTCCCTTAAACATGTATCGGGTCTTACGATCATTTTAAATCGCCCTAGATCCCAATATTATGGGCAATAACTCATGAAAATGGCCATAATACGCCAAAAACGACGAGTTTTTGGTCATAACTCTCAAACCTTTAAATAGCCCTGGAACCCCAAAACTATGGGCAATAGCTCATGAAAACGGCCATAAAACGCGAAAACGGCGTGTTTTTGGTCATAACTCTCAAACATGTATCGGGTCTTACGGGCCATGCGAATCCACCTAGAACCCCAAAATGTGGGAAATAGTTCATAAAACGGCCATAAAACACGGAAATGACGAGTATTTGATCAAGCATCAAACTTGTATTGGGTCTTACAGTCATTTTAAATCGCCCAAGAACCCAAAAATATGGGTCATAACTCATGAAAATTAACATAAAACGCAACAAACGACGAGTTCTCGGTTAGGACTCTCATACATGTAAATCGCCTTGGAACCCCCAAATTGTGGGCAATATCTCCTGTAAACAGCCTTAAAACATGAAAATGGAAGGTTTTTGGTCATGCCGTCAAATATGTATCGGTTTTACGATCATTTAAATCGCCCTGGAACCCCAATATTATGGGCAGTAAGTTATGAAAACGTCCACAAAACGCGAAAACAACGAGTGTTTGGTCATACTCTCAAACATGTAAATCGCCTTGGAACCCCTAAACTGTGGGCAATTGCTCATGAAAATGGCCATAAAACATGCAAATGGAGAGTTTTTGGTCATGCCCTTAAACACGTATCGGGTCTTATGGTCATTTTAAATCGCCCTAGAACCCCAATATTATGGGCAATAACTCATGAAAATGGCTATAATACGCAAAAAACGAATTTTTTGGTCATAACTCTCAAACCTGTAAATCGCCTTGGAACCTCAAAACAATGGGCAATAGCTCATGAAAACGGCCATAAAAGGCGAGAACGAGAAGTTTTTGGTCATAACTCTCAAACATGTATCGGGTCTTACGGGCCATGCGAATCCCCCTAGAACCCTAAAAATGTGGCCAATAGCTCATAAAAAACGGCCATAAAACACAAAAATGACGAGTTCTTGATCAAGCATCAACATGTATCGGGTTTACAGTCATTTTAAATCGCCCTTGAACCCCAAAACTATGGGCAATAACTCATGAAAACGGCCATAAAACACAAAAATGACGAGTGTTTGGTCATGCCCTTAAATATGTATCGTGTCTTGCGGTCGTTTTAAATCGCCCTGGAACCCCAAAAATATAGGCCATAACTCATGAAAATTTCCATTAAACGCAAAAACAACGAGTGTTTGGTCATAACTCTAAAACATGTAAATCTCCTTGGAACCCCAAAACTGTGGGCAATTGCTCATCAAAATGGCCATAAAACATGAAAATGGAGAGTTTTTGGTCATGCCCTTAAACATGTATCGGGTCTTACGGTCATTTTAAATTGCCCTGGAACCCCAATATATGGGCAATAACTTGTGAAAACGGCCATAAAACGCGAAAACGACGAGTGTTTGGTAATAACTCTCAAACATGTAAATCTCCTTGGAACCCCAAAACTATGGGCAATTGCTCATGAAAATGGCCATAAAACACGAAAATGAAGAGTTTTTAGTCATTCCCTTAAACATGTATCGGGTCTTACGATCATTTTAAATCGCCCTAGATCCCAATATTATGGGCAATAACTCATGAAAATGGCCATAATACGCCAAAAACGACGAGTTTTTGGTCATAACTCTCAAACCTTTAAATAGCCCTGGAACCCCAAAACTATGGGCAATAGCTCATGAAAACGGCCATAAAACGCGAAAACGGCGTGTTTTTGGTCATAACTCTCAAACATGTATCGGGTCTTACGGGCCATGCGAATCCACCTAGAACCCCAAAAATGTGGGAAATAGTTCATAAAAACGGCCATAAAACACGGAAATGACGAGTATTTGATCAAGCATCAAACTTGGATTGGGTCTTACAGTCATTTTAAATCGCCCAAGAACCCCAAAAATATGGGTCATAACTCATGAAAATTAACATAAAACGCAACAAACGACGAGTTCTCGGTCAGGACTCTCATACATGTAAATCGCCTTGGAACCCCCAAATTGTGGGCAATATCTCCTGTAAACAGCGTTAAAACATGAAAATGGAAGGTTTTTGGTCATGCCGTCAAATATGTATCGGGTTTTACGATCATTTAAATCGCCCTGGAACCCCAATATTATGGGCAGTAAGTTATGAAAACGTCCACAAAACGCGAAAACAACGAGTGTTTGGTCATAACTCTCAAACATGTAAATCGCCTTGGAACCCCTAAACTGTGGGCAATTGCTCATGAAAATGGCCATAAAACATGCAAATGGAGAGTTTTTGGTCATGCCCTTAAACACGTATCGGGTCTTATGGTCATTTTAAATCGCCCTAGAACCCCAATATTATGGGCAATAACTCATGAAAATGGCTATAATACGCAAAAACGACGAATTTTTGGTCATAACTCTCAAACCTGTAAATCGCCTTGGAACCTCAAACGATGGGCAATAGCTCATGAAAACGGCCATAAAAGGCGAGAACGACAAGTTTTTGGTCATAACTCTCAAACATGTATCGGGTCTTACGGGCCATGCGAATCCCCCTAGAACCCTAAAAATGTGGCCAATATCTCATAAAAAACGGCCATAAAACACAAAAATGACGAGTTCTTGATCAAGCATCAAACATGTATCGTTTACAGTCATTTTAAATCGCCCTTGAACCCCAAAACTATGGGCAATAACTCATGAAAACGGCCATAAAACACAAAAATGACGAGTGTTTGGTCATGCCCTTAAATATGTATCGTGTCTTGCGGTCGTTTTAAATCGCCCTGGAACCCCAAAAATATAGGCCATAACTCATGAAAATTTCCATTAAACGCAAAAACAAACGAGTGTTGGGTCATAACTCTCAAACTTGTAAATCGCCTTGGAACCCCAAAACTGTGGGCAATTGCTCATAAAAATGGCCATAAAACATGAAAATGGAGAGTTTTTGGTCATGCCCTTAAACATGTATCGGGTCTTACGGTCATTTAAATTGCCCTGGAACCCAAATTATGGCACTAACTTGTGAAAACGGCCATAAAACGCGAAAACGACGAGTGTTTGGTAATAACTCTCAAACATGTAAATCTCCTTGGAACCCCAAAACTATGGGCAATTGCTCATGAAAATGGCCATAAAACACGAAAATGAAGAGTTTTTAGTCATGCCCTTAAACATGTATCGGGTCTTACGGTCATTTTAAATCGCCCTGGATCCCAATATTATGGGCAATAACTCATGAAAATGGCCATAATACGCCAAAAACGACGAGTTTTTGGTCATAACTCTCAAACCTTTAAATAGCCCTGGAACCCCAAAAGTATGGGCAATAGCTCATGAAAATGGCCATAAAACGCGAAAACGACGAGTTTTTGGTCATAACTCTCAAACATGTATCGGGTCTTACGGGCCATGCGAATCCCCTAGAACCCCAAAATGTGGGAAATAGTTCATAAAATGGCCATAAAACACGGAAATGACGAGTATTTGATCAAGCATCAAACTTGTATTGGGTCTTACAGTCATTTTAAATCGCCCAAGAACCCCAAAAATATGGGTCATAACTCATGAAAATTAACATAAAACGCAACAAACGACGAGTTCTCGGTCAGGACTCTCATACATGTAAATCGCCTTGGAACCCCAAATTGTGGGCAATATCTCCTGTAAACAGCCTTAAAACATGAAAATGGAAGGTTTTTGGTCATGCCGTCAAATATGTATCGGGTTTTAACGATCATTTAAATCGCCCTGGAACCAAATTATGGGCAGTAGGTTATGAAAACGTCCACAAAACGCGAAACAACGAGTGTTTGGTCATAACTATCAAACATGTAAATCGCCTTGGAACCTAAACTGTGGGCAATTGCTCATGAAAATGGCCATAAAACATGCAAATGGAGAGTTTTTTGGTCATGCCCTTAAACACGTATCAGGTCTTATGGTCATTTTTAATCGCCCTGGAACCCCAATTATGGGCAATAACTCATGAAAATGGCTATAATACAAAAACGACGAATTTTTGGTCATAACTCTCAAACCTGTAAATCGCCTTGGAAACTCAAAACGATGGGCAATAGCTCATGTAAACGGCCATAAAAGGCGAGAACGACAAGTTTTTGTCATAACTCTCAACATGTATCGGGTCTTACGGGCCATGCGAATCCCCCTAGAACCCCAAAAATGTGGCAATAGCTCATAAAAAACGGCCATAAAACACAAAAATGACGAGTTCTTGATCAAGCATCAAACATGTATCGGGTTTACAGTCATTTTAAATCGCCCTTGAACACCAAAACTATGGGCAATAACTCATGAAAACGGCCATAAAACACAAAAATGACGAGTGTTTGGTCATGCCCTAAATATGTATCGTGTCTTGCGGTCGTTTTAAATCGCCCTGGAACCCAAAATATGGGACATAACTCATGAAATTTCCATTAAACGCAAAAAACAACGAGTGTTTGGTCATAACTCTCAAACTTGTAAATCGCCTTGGAACCCAAAACTGTGGGCAATTGCTCATGAAAATGGCCATAAAACATGAAATGGAGAGTTTTTGGTCATGCCCTTAAACATGTATCGGGTCTTACGGTCATTTTAAATTGCCCTGGAACCTCAATATTATGGGCAATAACTTGTGAAAACGGCCATAAAACGCGAAAACGACGAGTGTTTGGTAATAACTCTCAAACATGTAATCTCCTTGGAACCCCAAAACTATGGGCAATTGCTCATGAAAATGGCCATAAAACACGAAAATGAAGAGTTTTTAGTCATGCCCTTAAACATGTATGGGTCTTACGGTCATTTTAAGTCGCCCTGGATCCCAATATTATGGGCAATAACTCATGAAAATGGCCATAATACGCCAAACGAACGAGTTTTGGTCATAACTCTCAAACCTTTAAATAGCCCTGGAACCCCAAAACTATGGGCAATAGCTCATGAAAACGGCCATAAAACGCGAAAACGACGAGTTTTTGGTCATAACTCTCAAACATGTATCGGGTCTTACGGGCCATGCGAATCCACCTAGAACCCCAAAAATGTGGGAAATAGTTCATAAAAACGGCCATAAAACACGGAAATGACGAGTATTTGATCAAGCATCAAACTTGTATTGGGTCTTACAGTCATTTTAAATCGCCCAAGACCCCAAAAATATGGTCATAACTCATGAAAATTAACATAAAACGCAACAAACGACGAGTTCTCGGTCAGGACTCTCATACATGTAAATCGCCTTGGAACCCCCAAATTGTGGGCAATATCTCCTGTAAACAGCCTTAAAACATGAAAATGGAAGGTTTTTGGTCATGCCGTCAAATATGTATCGGGTTTTACGATCATTTAAATCGCCCTGGAACCCCAATATTATGGGCAGTAGGTTATGAAAACGTCCACAAAACGCGAAAACAACGAGTGTTTGGTCATAACTATCAAACATGTAAATCGCCTTGGAACCCCTAAACTGTGGGCAATTGCTCATGAAAATGGCCATAAAACATGCAAATGGAGAGTTTTTGGTCATGCCCTTAAACACGTATCGGGTCTTATGGTCATTTTAAATCGCCCTGGAACCCCAATATTATGGGCAATAACTCATGAAAATGGCTATAATACGCAAAAACGACGAATTTTTGGTCATAACTCTCAAACCTGTAAATCGCCTTGGAAACTCAAAACGATGGGCAATAGCTCATGTAAACGGCCATAAAAGGCGAGAACGACAAGTTTTTGGTCATAACTCTCAAACATGTATCGGGTCTTACGGGCCATGCGAATCCCCCTAGAACCCCAAAAATGTGGCAAATAGCTCATAAAAAACGGCCATAAAAAACAAATGACGAGTTCTTGATCAAGCATCAAACATGTATCGGGTTTACAGTCATTTTAATCGCCCTTGAACACCAAAACTATGGGCAATAACTCATGAAACGGCCATAAAACACAAAATGACGAGTGTTTGGTCATGCCCTTAAATATGTATCGTCTTGCGGTCGTTTTAAATCGCCCTGGAACCCAAAATATGGGACATAACTCATGAAAATTTCCATTAAACGCAAAAACAACGAGTGTTTGGTCATAACTCTCAAACTTGTAAATCGCCTTGGAACCCCAAAACTGTGGGCAATTGCTCATGAAAATGGCCATAAAAATGAAAATGGAGAGTTTTTGGTCATGCCCTTAAACATGTATCGGGTCTTACGGTCATTTTAAATTGCCCTGGAACCTCAATATTATGGGCAATAACTTGTGAAAACGGCCATAAAACGCGAAAACGACGAGTGTTTGGTAATAACTCTCAAACATGTAAATCTCCTTGGAACCCAAAACTATGGGCAATTGCTCATGAAAATGGCCATAAAACACGAAAATGAAGAGTTTTTAGTCATGCCCTTAAACATGTATCGGGTCTTACGGTCATTTAAGTCGCCCTGGATCCCAATTATGGGCAATAACTCATGAAAATGGCCATAATACGCCAAAAACGACGAGTTTTTGGTCATAACTCTCAAACCTTTAAATAGCCCTGGAACCCCAAAACTATGGGCAATAGCTCATGAAAACGGCCATAAAACGCGAAAACGACGAGTTTTTGGTCATAACTCTCAAACATGTATCGGGTCTTACGGGCCATGCGAATCCACCTAGAACCCAAAAATGTGGAAATAGTTCATAAAAACGGCCATAAAACACGGAAATGACGAGTATTTGATCAAGCATCAAACTTGTATTGGGTCTTACAGTCATTTAAATCGCCCAAGAACCCCAAAAATATGGTCATAACTCATGAAAATTAACATAAACGCAACAAACGACGAGTTCTCGGTCAGGACTCTCATACATGTAAATCGCCTTGGAACCCCCAAATTGTGGGCAATATCTCCTGTAAACAGCCTTAAAACATGAAAATGGAAGGTTTTTGTTCATGCCGTCAAATATGTATCGGGTTTTACGATCATTTAAATTGCCCTGGAACCCCAATATTATGGGCAGTAAGTTATGAAAACGTCCACAAAACGCGAAAACAACGAGTGTTTGGTCATAACTCTCAAACATGTAAATCGCCTTGGAACCCCTAACTGTGGGGCAATTGCTCATGAAAATGGCCATAAAACATGCAAATGGAGAGTTTGTGGTCATGCCCTTAAACACGTATCGGGTCTTATGGTCATTTTAAATCGCCCTGGAAGCCCAATATTATGGGCAATAACTCATGAAAATGGCTATAATACGCAAAAACGAGAAATTTTTGGTCATAACTCTCAAACCTGTAAATCGTCTTGGAACCTCAAAACGATGGGCAATAGCTCATGAAAACGGCCATAAAAGGCGAGAACGAGAAGTTTTTGGTCATAACTCTCAAACATGTATCGTGTCTTACGGGCCATGCGAATCCCCCTAGAACCCCAAAAATGTGGCCAATAGCTCATAAAAAGGCCATAAAACACAAAATGACGAGTTCTTGATCAAGCATCAAACATGTATCGGTTTACAGTCATTTTAAATCGCCCTTGAACCCAAAACTATGGGCAATAACTAATGAAAACGGCCATAAAACACAAAAATGACGAGTGTTTTGGTCATGCCCTTAATATGTATCGTGTCTTGCGGTCGTTTAAAATCGCCCTGGAACCCAAAAATATAGGCCATAACTCATGAAAATTTCCATTAAACGCAAATACAACGAGTGTTTGGTCATAACTCTCAAACTTGTAAATCGCCTTGAACCCCAAACTGTGGGCAATTGCTCATCAAAATGGCCATAAACATGAAAATGGAGAGTTTTTGGTCATGCCCTTAAACATGTATCGGGTCTTACGGTCATTTTAAATTGCCCTGGAACCCCAATATTATGGGCAATAACTTGTGAAAACGGCCATAAAACGCGAAAACGACGAGTGTTTGGTAAAACTCTCAAACATGTATATCTCCTTGGAACCCCAAACTATGGGCAATTGCTCATGAAAATGGCCATAAAACCGAAAATGAAGAGTTTTTAGTCATGCCCTTAAACATGTGGGTCTTACGGTCATTTTAAATCGCCCTGGATCCCAATATTATGGGCAATAACTCATGAAAATGGCCATAATACGCCAAAAACGACGAGTTTTTGGTCATAACTCTCAAACCTTTAAAAGCCTTGGAACCCCAAACTATGGGCAATAGCTCATGAAAATGGCCATAAAACGCGAAAACGACGAGTTTTTGGTCATAACTCTCAAACATGTATCGGGTCTTACGGGCCATGCGAATCCACTAGAACCCAAAAATGTGGGATATAGTTCATAAAAACGGCCATAAAACACGGAAATGACGAGTATTTGATCAAGCATCAAACTTGTATTGGGTCTTACAGTCATTTAAATCGCCCAAGAACCCAAAAATATGGGTCATAACTCATGAAAATTAACATAAAACGCAACAAACAACGAGTTCTCGGTCAGGACTCTCATACATGTAATCGCCTTGGAACCCCCAATTGTGGGCAATATCTCCTGTAAACAGCCTTAAAACATGAAAATGGAAGGTTTTTGGTCATGCCGTCAAATATGTATCTGGTTTTACGATCATTAAATCGCCCTGGAACCCCAATATTATGGGCAGTAAGTTATGAAACGTCCACAAAACGCGAAAACAACGAGTGTTTGGTCATAACTATCAAACATGTAAATCGCCTTGGAACCCCTAAACTGTGGGCAATTGCTCATGAAAATGGCCATGAAACATGCAAATGGAGAGTTTTTGGTCATGCCCTTAAACACGTATCGGGTCTTATGGTCATTTTAAATCGCCCTGGAACCCCAATATTATGGGCAATAACTCATGAAAATGGCTATAATACGCAAAAACGAGGAATTTTGGTCATAACTCTCAAACCTGAAATCGCCTTGGAAACTCAAAACGATGGGCAATAGCTCATGTAAACGGCCATAAAAGGCGAGAACGACAAGTTTTTCATAAACTCTCAACATGTATCGGTCTTACGGGCCATGCGAATCCCCCTAGAACCCAAAAATGTGGCAAATAGCTCATAAAAAACGGCCATAAAACACAAAAATGACGAGTTCTTGATCAAGCATCAAACATGTATCGGGTTTACAGTCATTTTAAATCGCCCTTGAACACCAAAACTATGGGCAATAACTCATGAAAACGGCCATAAAAAACAAAATGACGAGTGTTGGTCATGCCCTTAAATATGTATCGTGTCTTGCGGTCGTTTTAATCGCCCTGGAACCCAAAAATATGGACATAACTCATGAAAATTTCCATTAAACGCAAAAACAACGAGTGTTTGGTCATAACTCTCAAACTTGTAAATCGCCTTGGAACCCAAAACTGTGGGCAATTGCTCATGAAAATGGCCATAAAACATGAAAATGGAGAGTTTTTGGTCATGCCCTAAACATGTATCGGGTCTTACGGTCATTTTAAATTGCCCTGGAACCTCAATATTATGGGCAATAACTTGTGAAAACGGCCATAACGCGAAAACGACGAGTGTTTGGTAATAACTCTCAAACATGTAAATCTCCTTGGAACCCCAAAACTATGGGCAATTGCTCATGAAAATGGCCATAAAAAACGAAAATGAAGAGTTTTTAGTCATGCCCTTAACATGTATCGGGTCTTACGGTCATTTTAAATCGCCCTGGATCCAAATATGGGCAATAACTCATGAAAATGGCCATAATACGCCAAAAACGACGAGTTTTGGTCATACTCTCAACCTTTAAATAGCCCTGGAACCCAAAAACTATGGGCAATAGCTCATGAAAACGGCCATAAAACGCGAAAACGACGTTTTTTGGTCATAACTCTCAAACATGTATCGGGTCTTACGGCCCATGAAATCCACCTAGAACCCCAAAATGGGAAATAGTTCATAAAAACGGCCATAAACACGGAAATGACGAGTATTTGATCAAGCATCAACTTGTATTGGGTCTTACAGTCATTTTAAATCGCCCAAGAACCCAAAATATGGGTCATAACTCATGAAAATAACATAAAACGCAACAAACGACGAGTTCTCGGTCAGGACTCTCATACATGTAAATCGCCTTGGAACCCCCAATTGTGGGCAATATCTCCTGTAAACAGCCTTAAAACATGAAAGGGAAGGTTTTTGTTCATGCCGTCAAATATGTATCGGGTTTTACGATCATTTAAATCGCCCTGGAACCCCAATATTATGGGCAGTAAGTTATGAAAACGTCCACAAACGCGAAAACAACGAGTGTTTGGTCATAACTCTCAAACATGTAAATCGCTTGGAACCCCTAAACTGTGGGCAATTGCTCATGAAAATGGCCATAAAACATGCAAATGGAGAGTTTTTGGTCATGCCCTTAAACACGTATCGGGTCTTATGGTCATTTAAATCGCCCTGGAAGCCCAAATTTATGGGCAATAACTCATGAAAATGGCTATAATACGCAAAAACGAGAAATTTTTGGTCAAACTCTCAAACCTGTAAATCGTCTTGAAACCTCAAACGATGGGCAATAGCTCATGAACGGCCATAAAAGGCGAAACGAGAAAGTTTTGGTCATAACTCTCAAACATGTATCGTGTCTTACGGGCCATGCGAATCCCCCTAGAACCCAAAAATGTGCCAATAGCTCATAAAAAATGGCCATAAAACACAAAAATGACGAGTTCTTGATCAACATCAAACATGTATCGGGTTTACAGTCATTTAAAATCGCCCTTGAACCCAAAACTATGGGCATAACTAATGAAAACGGCCATAAAACAAAAAATGACGAGTGTTTGGTCATGCCCTTAAATATGTATCGTGTCTTGCGGTCGTTTTAAATCGCCCTGGAACCCCAAAAATATAGGCCATAACTCATGAAAATTTCCATTAAACGCAAATACAACGGTGTGTTTGGTCATAACTCTCAAACTTGTAAATCGCCTTGGAACCCCAAACTGTGGGCATTGCTCATCAAAATGGCCAAAAACATGAAAATGGAGAGTTTTGGGTCATGCCCTTAAACATGTATCGGGTCTTACGGTCATTTTAAATTGCCCTGGAACCCCAATATTATGGGCAATAACTTGTGAAAACGGCCATAAAACGCGAAAACGACGAGTGTTTGGTAATAACTCAAACATGTATATCTCCTTGGAACCCCAAACTATGGGCAATTGCTCATGAAAATGGCCATAAAACACAGAAATGAAGAGTTTTTAGTCATGCCCTTAAACATGTATCGGGTCTTACGGTCATTTTAAATCGCCCTGGATCCCAATATTATGGGCAATAACTCATGAAAATGGCCATAATACGCCAAAAACGACGAGTTTTTGGTCATAACTCTCAAACCTTTAAATAGCCTTGGAACCCCAAAACTATGGAAATAGCTCATGAAAATGGCCATAAACGCGAAAACAACGAGTTTTTTGGTCATAACTCTCAAACATGTATCGGGTCTTACGGC